>OZ007594.1:258713057-260124932 GCA_963931845.1 Maratus michaelseni
ATATGTAAAAAATACATGATAGCCATAAAATAATTTATTCTTTTCAGAATGATCTAGCAAAATAAGTTCTAGTCAAGATACTGCAATGAAACTTCACTACTGCATGAAATAAACTATGAAGAAATTGCTTAATTTATTTTAATAGTTTCAATTTTTGAACCCAGGAGATGAAATTCGTCGCCACTATGTTCCAGAAAGCATAGTCACAAAAGGAAATTTACGATAATACGAATTTATTAGCCACATAGCGTATTTTTCGATGTATAAGACGCAGTTTCTTACCCTTAAAATGCACCTTTAAAAATGGGGTGCGTTTCATATACAATAAAGCTTTTTATTTTATTTTATTTTTTTATTTTTTTGTGTACTTCCTTTGGTATTTCCAATTTTTGTATCATACATATTGTAATATCATGACAGCCGAATGACGCACCGATTCTTCTTTTTAAAATTTAAATACACAGTTTATTAAATATGAGAGCTGGCATTTACAATAATATTTACACTATATACATTTTCACTAATATTCATAATAATTCCACCAAACCACATTACTTCTTAAAACAACCAAAATATACTTGGATGCATTCCACATCCTACTCCTCCGAACAAACCACCATTCCTTCTGTCTTCTCTTCACTTCCGTTTACTTTATTTTTAAAAAAGGGGTTAGAAGGATGTTGGTTGCATGACAAACCCCCCCCCCCCCCCCGCGATAAGATTGTGCTACGCAAATCGAAGCAAAATCTGACAAATAGCAACCATACAACTATACAGCATAATATATATATATATATATATATATATATATATATATATATATATAAACACAATTCAAAACAGATGTATAGAAGCCTTGTTATAATAGTTATAATGAATATATAGAAAAAACACTAACAATTAAAAACAGATGTATACAAGCCTTGTTATAATACTGCATACCAAAATTAAACACAAAAGAAAGTATCACTTAAATAATCCTTATACAGTAACTAGTCGTGACAGACTATCTGCATTTTTTAAATTTTGCACCTGGGCAATGAGAAATATTTATATTATATCTTTGTAGAGATAAGGCCCATCTTTGTAATTTTGCAGACTGAGGTGCAGATTTCTGAAGATATATTAAGGGATTGTGATCAGTTATTAGTTCAATTTCCGCACCAAATACATAAACTTTAAATTTCTTTAATGCCCACACTACCGCATAAGCTTCACGCTCAATAGTCGACCAGTTTTGTTGCACCTTAGTGAGCTTTTGGCTAGCAAAACTAATAGGACACAAATTTTCTTTCTCATATCTTTGCGATAGACAAGCACCAACTCCATAAGAACTGGCATCACTCTGAATAGTGTAAGGCTTTTTAGGATCTGGTGGATACAGCTTAGGAGCTTCACAGAATAAATGTTTTAAAGTTTGGATAGCCTCTTCTTCAACCTCAGACCACGGAATGATTTCTGGGATTTTCTTTTTTGTCAAGTCGGTTAAAGGCTTGGCGATTTCAGCATAATTTCTTATGTAGCCACGATAATATTTAAATAAACCCAATGCACTTCTGAGAGCTGTTTTGGTTTTAGGCGATTCTATTGTCTCAATGGCACGTAACTTCTCCCGATCGGGCTCATGTCTACCTCCTCCTATGACATGACCTAGATACTTGATCTGTGCCTTTGCAAAAACACATTTTTTACATTCACCGTAAATTTCAGTTCAGTTAATTTAGATAAAACAGCGTCAAGATGTTTCAGATGATTTTCCCAGTAATTTGAAAAAATAGCAATATCATCCAAATATGCTCGACTGTACTCACGATGTTCATCCAGAGCATTGTTGATCGATTTCTGGAATGTGGCAGCCGCATTGCGCGATCCAAAGGGCATGACTTTCCATCGGTATTGAGCACGATGTGTTTTAAAAGAAGTAAGATCTCGACTGTGTTCTTCTAGAGGAATTTCCCAATACCTTTTTAATACATCTAAACATGTAATTATTTTAGCACTTCCTATTTGATTAATTAATTCAGTTGCATTTTCCATAGGGTAATTAAAAGGTTTTGTCATTGCGTTCAATTGACGAAAATCTATACATAAGCGCATGCTACCGTCCTTCTTTGCGACACATACGACCGGATAAGCTATTTCAGCTTCACTTTTTTCTATAAGTCCTAGATGATCTAACTCTTCTATTTGTTTATCCACTTCATTTTTTAGCGATTCCGGAATTTTATGAATATATGGTTTCTTTCTTTTCGCACCTGGTAATAAACGAATTTTGTGTGCTCCAACATTTGCAACTTGAATTTTGCCTGAGAATAATGGTGCATGTTTTTGTAGCAGTTTACTTAACTCTAATTGTTTATCAACCTCCAGATGACTAAGGTCTACTTCTATGTTATTTTCATTCAAAGTATTAGCTTTAATTGGTGTTGGGTGAATTTCACCAAATTCTACATCGTCTTCAAAAATGACCTCAACAGTCTGTACTCTTACGTTAAATTTCCTTATTTTATTCGCATGAACATGTCTGACACCCCCATCAGGTAATTTCACTTTATACGAATGTGGTTTTATTCTTTCAAGTATTTCTCCGGGTTCTGTCTACCTAGCATACAATTTATTGGTAGAATCAGAGATAAGTAAATATACTAAATCACCTTTTTCAAATTCTTTCATTCTACTTCGACGATTGAAATAGTTAGTGTAATTTTCTTGTTTTTCTGCAGCAGTTAGAGAAGCAATGTCAGCGGCTCTTTCCAAATTTATTTTTAATTCTTGTAAATAGTCTACTGCTGAATTACTAAGATTCAATGATAAGGGGATTTCACCTGACCATGATGACTTTAGTACTGCGAAGGGACCTCTAGCTTCCCGACCATACATGAGCTTAAACGGTGATACTCCAGTTGTGCAATTTGGCACCTCACGGTAGGCAAAAAGCAGAAAAGGAATATGTTTATCCCAATTAATAGGATCCGTACGAATTACATGATGTAGCATTTGTTTAAACGCACGATTAAATTTTTCAATTAATCCATTCGAAGCAGGGTATGATGGAGTTGAAAAGCGAGGACATGCCCCTAACTGGTTTTCAAATTCTTTAGTCAGTTCAGATTTAAAAGTAGTGGCCTGGTCTGAACAGATAACTTCAGGAATTCTGGTGCGCATTAAAATATCTAATAAAGCATCACATGCCGTTTTCGCAGAGAGACTCCGTAATGGTACTACTTCCGACCATTTAGAATTTTGATCAATTAAGGTAAGACAATATTTATGCTTCCTTCCTGACGGCGGAATAATTTCACCTATACAATCAATATTTACAGTATGAAATGGCTATGGTGCGTGGACAACAGGTGTTATCGGAATTTTATCTGTTTGTTTCTCAGGGCTTTTTAACTGACAGTTCTTACATGTTCTACAATAATTTTCTACATCTTTTGAAATATTCGGCCAATAAAAAGATAAGTTAATTCTTTCTTTAGTTTTTCGCATCCCTAAATGATTCCCAAAAATTGAATCATGAGCTAATTCTAATACTTTACTTCTATAACTTTCCGGTAAAGCGAGCTTATATATTTTATCACCGCAAATAGTTTCTTTATGATACAATAAATTATCCCGTATCAAAAAATTATTTTTTCCTAATCTAGCGTCCTTGAATGAATTGTTTAAAGTTGCGCAATCTTTTTGTGCTTTACAAAACTTGTTAAACTCTGAAAATTCATCGTTTCGATCATTTTGTTTATTCTCTGAAGAAATAAAACAAACATTCAATTTCTCTTCCGCCAGCGGGGAGTCTGAGCTATTTTTAGCTTCGTGACCTTCGAACTCCTGCAATTGACTATTGCATAACTCCTCATTTTGAAGTTCAATCAAAGCATTATATACGTCTGGAGTGATTAAACACGGAACATTTAAGTTTTCAGTGAAAGCAAAAAGCGTATTTAAAGTCACATAAATTTCACTGTTAGGTAATTTATAATGGGTGGGTATAGTAGCCAAATTTGCTTGTACTTTTTCTTTGAAAGCGGATTGTAACAAAATACTACCTTTAGCTTCGATTTTCAGATTGGGAATTAATGACGTATTTAAAATACTAATTTGGGTACCTGAATCCAGAGTCGCTTCTATTTCTTTTCCTTCTACATAAATAATAATTTTTTTAAAAGGAAAAAGAGTAACTTCGTTTAATTGATCATTCATGTGTAAGTGCATGGAACTAACATTAGTAACTACTGCATTATTATTATTTTTCGGATTCAATTTATTTGTATCTTGTTGAGTGTTAGGTTTTCTCTGGCCTGATGATCATTTTGAGTATTAGATTTATCGTACTTATTTCTTCTGTTTGGGCAAAATTTTGCTAGGTGTAATGGGGAATTACAAATGTAACAATCACGCGATTTTGGGAAGTGTCTGTTCTCATACGTAACTTGATTTTTCCTTAGTTGTGGTGGAACATATTTAGTATTTTCTTTATTCACTTCACGATAAATAGGTCGTTTCTCAAATTTTGTTTCCTCGAAAGACCTGCCTTTTGCAGTAAAATAAATGTCACAGTCTTTCGATAACTGATCGGGCATAAGCCAATTTTCTCCTTGCTTGACTACAATTTGAGTTGCAAGCTCACCATCCAAAGTTTCAAAAATTTTATCTGATATTATTAAATTAATAAGTGAGTCGAAATCTTTAACATTTCGAATTCTACAATAATTTAACCAACAGGATCTTAATCGCGAACCGAACTGTTCATGGGTTTCACCAGGTAATCTTTTAGCGTTTCTAAAACTTTGTAAACAGGTAAATGGAGACGGTTCATATTCTTTAAAAATTAAAGATTTAATTTTATCATAATCGGCTAACTCTTCATCATCAATATAAACAAGAACATTTCCTGCTTTTTCATCTACTAATTTCAGTAAGATATCCGATTTATATTCCTTAGGAACATTTTTGTGCTTAAACGCTCTTTCTAAAGAATCAAAAAAGAAATTCCATGTTTCATTTTTCTTGGGCACTGGAATTACCAAAACTTGAACTGCTTTAATTAATTTATCTAGTGATAATGACGTACTATTTTCCCCTTCGTTATGAGATAAATTCTCGCTTCTCATTTGTTGTTGTAAACGCAATCTATTAACTTCCTCGCCATTTTTTCTTTCTGAAACAGTAGTCGATAAAAATTCAGTTACGAAATCTTTATCCTTTAAGTATTCTTTAGATTTCAATAACAAATCTTTTAATTCGGGTACTCTCTTACTCGCATCAGCTTCTTCGCCGATTTCTTGCAGAACAATAAGTAAATCTGCTTTAGTTACGTTTTTAAACATTTTCGAATAAAGTTAACAGTATCTTACTATACAATCAAATGATAAATAAATAGCTCACCTCTATTTTGTAATCCAAACACTGCGATCCAAAGCACATATTTTATTATTTTAAATCGTAGAAATAGCTTTCGTTCTCGTAAGGAGAGCGTGCTGTAATATCATGACAGCCGAATGACGCACCGATTCTTCTTTTTAAAATTTAAATACACAGTTTATTAAATATGAGAGCTGGTATTTACAATAATATTTACACTATATACATTTTCACTAATATTCGTAATAATTCCACCAAACCAAATTACTTCTTAAAACAACCAAAATATACTCGGATGCATTCCATATCCTACTCCTCCGAACAAACCACCATTCCTTCTGTCTTCTCTTCACTTCCGTTTACTTAAAAAAAAAGGGGGTTGGAAGGATGTTGGTTGCATGACACATATCAAGCTTTTGTTAGTGCTGTATAAAAAGAGGAAAGAAAAAGAAAGAAAATAAACATGGTTAGTGATATTGACTAAGTAATTTATATGCACTGTAAAAAATTGTAAATTTATGGTATTTTGCAATGAATTGCTTCATTAAGTATTGCGCGGTAGCGCAATACTTATTTATTTCCAGTGTGACATCTTAATGTTAATTTAACACAGCAAATCCCATTGAACGAGTTAATTTACTAGAGTTTTTCCCACTTTTTGTACGCGTTGCCACAAAATTTTAACTGTGTGCTAATTCTAATAAAATTTGAAATTTGAAATAGTGAAATTCTTTGGCTGACGTCAGGATCAAAATGGATTAAATGCCGTTGCATATAGATGAATTATAATCCAGGAAGTAACATAAGCTATGTTTTATTTACGTTATTCAAATATTTTTCTTAATAATTCAAAATTTCATAATTTTCACTGATAATCAATGGATGTTTTTCCTATAAAATTTAACTATGTTTCTTTATTGCTGCCAACAATTCAAAAACCATAATAATAATTTGACCACAGCAATAATTTTTCAATTGAAAGATTTCCACGATCAAAATAAAACTGAATTAGATTTTTTTACGTTTTAAAAAATGGAACAACACGACATCATACTCTAAATAAACGGACATTTTCAAATATTTGGTTATAATGTATGTAACAGAATTCTTTCAAATTAAATAAATCACGTGACAAACATGCTTATTTGTTTTTATTTTCATACTAGCGTAAATGTCGATTATAGGTCAGTAATCGTGGGTAGAAATCGTGGTTTTCACATTAAATTTGAAATAATACTCATATACTATTCATCGACAAAGAGGAAATATAGATATTGGAAAATTGTATCGCCTAACAGGCTCCTGCTATTAACGTTCAAACTCACTAAGCATTTTATTTGCTTGTGTAAAGGAATTGTGTTTCATAATTTCATCTAATTCACGTAAAACATGCGACAAACAATTTTTGATACTTCTCTATTATCCCGTCGACCACTTTTCATAACAAAAAAGTATCGCCAAAATGTAACGCCAAATAAACGGGAGAACGTTACCATTGGAATATCAAAATAAATGAATAAATAAAATATAAGACTTTACGGACACAATTGTTATTTTAATTAATGAAATAACTAATAAGTCAATAAAACATAATGAAGAATACACACAAATGTCGAATTAAAAACCACTCGATGACATAACAAACACGTATAATGCTTCTGACATCAAGTAAATGGGACTGCATTTTTGGCGTTTAATCTTGGAGTTGGCGATAGATTTTTGTTATGAAAAGGGGGCGACGGGATAATAGAGAAGTACCCAATTTTCAATGTCGTCGTTATTAAGTCGTTCCTGTACAGCTTGTGCTGTATCTTTTATTTCGGTACTTTTCCGTTATACCAACACCATGCCAAAATGTTTGCTAATGCGCCAATTATTTCAACCCTGACCGAGCAGATGTTGTCTACAAACCGTGTTGTCATGCAAACCGTGCCAAATATTGTGATTTGTTATTTATTTAATGTAAATCATTTTTTCGGTACATTTCCGTCATACAAAAACCATTGTCGCCAAGCGTAATAGTTGGCGCAAAATGAAATTCCCGCGAATCAAAACACTTGAAAAAAAACAATGTTGAAACGAAAGTGAGCATTTAAAAAATATAACATTTGAAAATTACAGACTTTTAAGGACTATTTTATTAAAATTAAAACATAAATATATACTTAAAATAAGAAAAAAAAATTGTTATACAATAAAGGGAAAAATCCTGTGCGGGTAGATTTAGTGGGCTCTTATTGGCGATAAATGTTTGATGTGGTTGTTGCGATCTTGTGAAAAACCTTCAATCATATCCACATTTACACTGCATCCATATTGTTGCTATAATATTTTTGGTACTTTTCGGTTAACCAGGGGCCAGTGAAGTATACACACACACACACACACACACACACACACATATATATATATATATATATATATATATATATATATATATGTATATATTTCACTGGCTCCCGGCTAGCCAAAAAGTACCTAATTTTTTTTTTTTGTTTTTTTCTTGCTAATATTGAAACATTGGCTGTAGACTCGATTACGGAATATTAGAAAATCTATCATTATTATCATCTAAAAGGTCATCAATAATGTGCCA
The DNA here is from genome assembly GCA_963931845.1 of Maratus michaelseni. NCBI lineage: Eukaryota > Metazoa > Arthropoda > Arachnida > Araneae > Salticidae > Maratus > Maratus michaelseni. Next base: position 258,721,018 of record OZ007594.1, read on the forward strand.
TAATCAGGCTGCATATTATTACGCATAATTTTCAAGTATGGTTTGGTGAAACATTGAACTTTAAATTCAGTTAAAGACTGCATTTTATCTCGAAAAGGTGGACACCATGTTACAAAGTTATATGGTTTGAAACGATCAGGAAAACAAACTTGGATCAATGATTATAATCCCGCGTTTTTCTTTATGTGAGCCGCCAACACTGACATCCAGTTTGTTGTTAAATCATTACATTACGCGTTATATAACCAACCGGAAAAAATCGTAAGGAAGATATTTGGAATACCATTGACGAAAACAAAAGTCTCGATGCCAGATTAAGCGCTTTTGTGAGATAAAACTTGATTAGTCGAGAAACTGGAAGTTACGAAGCCGTAAACTAAATTCTTGGCCATAAATGCTTCTATTCATGGTATGCTGTGCAATACTTAAATACCAGCATGAAAAAAGATCGACGAATAAAACTGAAAGTCACCATGATTTGATTTTATCGGCAAAAGAGGATGAACGATCTACTGAGATTTTCTGTCGGAATTTGATTGATGATTATTACCCGAATCGACATGACAAATTCGAAAACATGTGTTTATACAAATTTGCCACTAGGTACTAATACAAACGACTGTAGACCAAAAGTCTGTAGAATATTACGAATTAAAAGAAAACCTCAGTTGGTTCAGAAAACGTTTGAAACCAGTTGTTTTGAAAACGCCCAATCATAACCCGAAAACGGACGCTGGAATTGAGTTGTACTATCATTCATTGCTGATATTATTCAAGCCTTTGCGAAACGAATAAGACCTATTGGGAGAATTTAAACTCTACCGTGAATCCTTTGAGCACAATGTGAAACATTTTCCAGAGATGGAAAAATGTCGCTAAACAAAACAACGACTACAAGCTGCAATCAACTTGGCTGAAAAGTTGCAACAAGAAAGTGATTTGCACGACCAGCTTGAAAATATTGAAGAACCAAATGAAGACGTTGATATGATAGCCGCAGATTTTGATAACTTTAAAACTCTCCCAAGAAATTGTTATTAATGAAGATAAATTGAACAAGAAAAATGAATGCTGACCAAAGGAAAATATTTGAATCAATTATAAAGCACGTAGAAGAACAAAAGAAAGACCCGTCTATTCCACCCATAAATCTGATTGTAAGCGGAGTTGCTGATACAGGAAAAATCTTTCTAATTTAATTACTCAGTCAGAAAGTTCGTTTAATGAATAATCACAATAATGATGCTACTGCAGTACTAGCACCAACGGGAATTCCTGCCTTCAGCATTGCAAGAAGTACAATTCACACGTTTTTAAAATTGTCCGTCCAAACCAGCGGGGACCCGAGCCGGAGGTTCGTTCAGTTAGAGGTTTATACTATTTGATGTGCAAATTAAGGGATCATCCGGTGCGTGTGTAGCACGACCGGTATACGGTGCCGAAGGCAGTGGGACCCAGGTCGGAGGTTCGTTGTGTTAGAGGTTTATAGTATTCAATGTGCAAACTAAGGGATTATCCGGTGCCAAAGGCAGAGGGGACTCGGGTCGGAGGTTTGTTCGGTTCAAGGTTTTACAAGATTCGAGGCACCGATGTAAATTAGGGGTCCGCTAGCGGGCGAAGCCAGCTTGTTTTCTTATTATTTGTATTATATAACAAAAACTCTTGACACATTCACTGTTTACAATTATATTCAAGAACATTCTGCTCATATATATATACTCGTTATTATATTTATACTTCTTAGTATGTGATAAAACAACACAAGATTTTATCGATAGCTTTCACACACCACTTACTAGTGTCTCTTTCCAAAGTGGTTGCAAACGTATTTTGCACAGTGGAATAAAATTATTTGCAAAAATGAACATGATTCGTTTATTATTATCATTATGAAGATGAGAAACAATCCGTTGAAGTCCGTTATATATTTTTTTTTGTTAAAAATTACTTTTATTATTTGAATTGTTTATAGAATAATCAATGTTTGAACTGTATATTTCATACTACCAATATTGATTTTGATCTGTGCAGTCTTTTACATACTTGCCTTGTGTGAATCTTATCTGCTTCATATTAATTTGTTATTAAAAAACTTGAGATATTAAAAAAAAAGTAACTTGCAAAGCAAATTAAAAAAAATAAATTTATTTACAAAATTTTAAGCCCGAGAAGGGACAGATATTAAAATTATTTTATTTAGTTAATGCTACAATAATGTTGCATTTTTATATTAAATCTTGTTCCGTCTATTTAATCTTAAAATATTAAATTTAAATTTGAAACATGATATTAAAGCAACTTTAAAACATTACATTTAGTTGAAATGGAATCTAAATAAATCTTCAACTTTTTTAATTATTTGAACTTCTCATGTTTCTTGTCTGTTAGAATTTGCTACAATACAAATTTTGCATAATGCATGTAAAACTGAAAAAAAAGTTGAAGATTTATTTAGATTTTATTTCAACTAAATGAAATGTTTTAAAGTTGCTTTAATATCATGTTTCAAATTTAAATTTAAGATTTTAAGATTAAATAGACGGAACAAGATTTAATATAAAAATGCAACATTATTGTAGCATTGACTAAATAAAATAATTTTAATATCTGTCCCTTCTCGGGCTTAAAATTTTGTAAATAAATTTATTTTTTTTAATTTGCTTTGCAAGTTACTTTTTTTTTAATTAATTTTATGGGTAATGCCACTTTTTCAAGGTAAACGGGTAAATCCCGTGAAATGCATAGTTTTACAGCCAAAATCCATTTATCTACGGACAAAGACCGTTTATCTAAGGGAAGTGGCTTTTTTTTTTATTATCAGTCTTTGCCTGTAATCTGTGCTGCAGTAATTTTACTGCAGCAATTTTTTATAATGAATATATGAAGAACATATTATGGAAAATATATGGATGAATATTTTCATGCATGAAGAATCATATTTAATTTTTGAAAATGTATATAACTAGGGGGCTCTGCCCCCTGCTCGCTACGCGCACCAACCCCCGTTCTGATTTCACAGCCTCTTAAAACCTGGTAATGTATCCTGTTTTAAAAAGATGATGATGATATCACGAACGGCGACTTTCTTCTGTAATTAGGTTATAATGCTTTTTCATTTAACTGGTTATAATGCTTTTTCATTTAATTCATCTTTTTTTATTTTTAATATTCCTGTGTAAACACAATTTTTATGACGTAATTTCTTTATTTCCTGCTTTCAACACGTGGTCATTTAATTATTATTTTAAACTTTCATTATTGTTTTTAATAGTCTCGCGCAAATACATTTTTTATTTGAGATAAAACGTAATCCTTTGCGCTTATTTAGAAATTGGCAACAATATAAAAAAATGACTTTTTCAATAAAAGATTTTTTACTGGATTTTTAAGGATTTTTTGAGTTTTTATTGTCCGACCGTGATAATTTTTTTAATTTCTGAAAGCTTGTTATATTTCGCGTCTGGTGGTATGATTTACGAATCCGTAGGACGGCTAGAAAAAAGTAATAGCTCCTCAAAAAAGTCCCTAGTAAGAAAGCGATGAGAATAACCCGGAATATCTACGCAGAATTTGATTGGTCCATTTCGTTTTTGGCTCAGTTCCAGATTACTTTTTTTTAATATAGAAGGATTTCATAAATTAATTAGATATTTATGTTACTGAAGTTCTAACAAAAAACAATTTTCAACAATATGTTACATATAAGATACATTCTCTTTACAGGGCTCGCAGCGTTCCTAATTTTTACTATTTTTGCTGCTACTATTTTAAATGTATAATTTTCGTGTTATATTCTTATAACATCTGCAATAAAAAGTATCACAAATAAATTCTGTTTAAAAATAGTGGTAGCAAAGTTTAAAAATTTTAGGAATGCTGCGAGCCCTGTCTTTATAAACAATATATTTAAAAAAAAAATAAGAATTCTCATTGTTTTACTTCAACGTGTTTTCCTAGAAAAATGTGGCAATTACTACGGGTTTTGTTCAGTATGCGATCCGTACATAATTTGAATACAATTGAAATATATGAAACACATTCGAGCGCTATCTACTAGCTGAAATTTGAACTACATTTCAAAATAAGCAAATCGTACTCCACAGTCTATTTCATATAGTTAGATACCATGTTTTATGGCAATAATTTGACTAGAACTTATGCTAGCTGGTTTTGAATTGGCTTATTTAATTGTTAACTATTCTGTATTAAATATTAACAAAATTTAAGCTTAAATTGAAAGTTTTATACATTATACACGTAGGTATTCCATTGCGTATTAAATTTCTTGCCTAGACAGCTGAAACGATCACAACACGCGGACGCCGCACATTGTGACGAAGTATATTTTTTTTGGAGACAATGATCGCATATGATGTGTGAAAGCCGAAAATCATGATTCAGTATTCCTTCTTATGTGTTTTTCCCGCTTTTTTTCGAGTTGTATTAAAATATTAAAATAGTTTTTTAATAAAGTTGGTGGAGAAGCATGTTTTTGTACGTGGACTTTCATTCAATCAAACGCCACTAGTTGCCGAAATCGCACCTGAGCGCAAGTAATCCCAAAATTTCACAGTCGTCAAAAGCCTAGGAGGAGTGTACCAACGATTTTGCGGGATATAGCGGGACTTTACAAAACAAAACTTGACTTTACAAAACAAAAATATTAAAAAAATCAAAAATCATACGTAAGTATCAAAACCCAATTATTATTTTTTAAAAAATAGGCTAAGAATATTGCTCAAGACAAAAAAAATACAACAATATAAAAATTGGACTTATAACATAATATTTTTCATCAGTTACTCATTTTCGCCTTTCACCAGTTTTTTCTACTTTTCCTATACATTTCATTCTTTGAACGGAGCTACACGGTAAGGACAAGGGGAAAACATGTATGGTGTCGTATGCTGTGGGACTTATAGAACAACTTTACATTGTTGACACAGCTTAGGAAAATACATACAATTTTTACTTATATCGTAGAAATTCGTTGTTTCGACACGATGCAAAATTCTGGCCAAAAAGGCGAAAATTAAAATTTTCTCAATATTGTAAAAAAGCATATTTTATAATAGCGGACTAACTGGTGCTTCGATCTATGTCTATTTCAGGAGCATGGGTCATATCCGGCGACTCCTGCCTCAGTTGAAGTGAAAGTTTCTTTGTGAGGGTTCAGGTCGAGTTCGGGTAAAATCCGGTTAACCGACCCGATGCGGATATCTAAGTATAGTCATAAACATGATGTCTGGATATACAAGTAGTTAGCCGCTATTCGGTGAGAATGCTTAAAATGCATCCTTGGGGCAAAATCAAGAGTCAGTGAGCCGATCTCAATATCTAAATAAGCTATGGAAAGTAGCCTTGTGGATATAACAATGCCTTAGTGCAAAAATACACATTGTGATTATTAATCGATTGGTATCAGACAGAATTTTTAGTACACACCCACCAACAGACATCAAAAGCTTTAGTCTAAAGTAGCGTTTTGATTATGTGCATGCAATATTGATGCAATCACGCATTATTGGCAAATGATGAATTAATTGATCATCTGAATGAATTCATCATTAAATCATCTATCATTATAAAAATCCTCATTAAATATGATCAGCTAAAGATGAATTAATATTGATGAATTAATCACGCAATTGATGCAATATTGATGCAATTTGATGCAATATTTTGATTATTTGCATGCATTTGATTATGTTCATCCACCACCAACAGAATTTAGTACACACCCACCAACTGCTTATCCCTACAAGAAACACACCCACCAACTTTAATCTTTGAGTCTGAGTACAATTTAGTCTAGTATGTCATTGGCAAAGATCTAGTCAATCAAGTATTCGAATAAGTAAGAAGTTAAGGTATTCATAAGTTAAGGAAGTGATTAACTTTAAGTTCAGATCAATCAAGTAAAGAAATTTGAATAAGAGAAAACTCGCCAAGTCGCTCTATTGAGTAGCAAATAACATAACAAATAATTTTAAGCAATTGAATAACGTTATGCATGACAGGAGCTATGATTTAAGGAGCTTCGAAAGGACTTTGTTTCCAGTTAGATCTCACTTCTTTTATTAGCGAAACCGTTAACGAACTTGGCATTCTTTCACAGTTATGTTTTTGTTATATATCATTACTTTTTGTAGAGTTACAATATACTTAAACACTTTACTTAATGGTTTTTAATGTATTTACAAGTGACTATTTTATTCACCAAGCAACATTCAATTTAATTTAAATTTCCTATAACAAAATATTTGGCTGTCAATTTGGGGAAGAAATCTGTATTTTAATACTACTGTATTTAATATTTGTTTTTATTTTTATTATTTCTGAAATGACAATAATCATTTTCGTGATAGTCATATTCAACTATCGTTCTTTGCAATTAATGTCCTTAATCTAATGAACTTCGTCGTGACGTGATAGTCAAACGACATATGTGTTCCACATAACAATAATCCAACCACAGTGCACTTTATTATCCTAATCCTAATAATATTATAAATCTCATTGTGTGCAAATGTTAGGCTGAAACCAGCGTCAAAATGGAGCATTTAATGATCCTGTATTTTTGCATATAGGTTGATTAAAATCCTCAAATTAACATAGGCTGTTTTTTGTTTATTTTATTCAAATATTTTCTTTAATAATTAAAAATTTCATTATTTTCATAGACAATAAATGGACATTTTTCCATACAATTTAACCATTTTACTTTATCGTTGCTAGGTGCTTTGATCGTTGCCACAAAAATAAAAACACGGAAAAATAATTTTTCCCCAACAACTAATTTTCAATTGAACGATTTTCACGTGAAAACTGAAAATTAAAAAAATTCAAAAGAAGGTGAATTTCCTTGATATTTGAAACAAAAATATGGAGTATTTGTTATTATACATGAAATATGAATATCGGTTAAAATAAAAAGATATTTTTCTGTCAAAAACTGCGTTATAATTAGAAGGAAAAGTGCAACAATAATTATATTATTAAAAAATAGATTTCGCTTGGACCATGGAACTATGAAAAGGATCCTCCTCGGCTTGGACAAATATGACGTCATAAATAAAACATGTATTTTCAAATATTTGTAATAATACAAGGAGCATGAATATCAATGTATAATGAAAGTAAATAGATAATGGACGTAATATTTAAGATGAAAAACTGAAATATTTTTTATCGATACTGATTAATAATTAGCTTGAATACCAGTTACACACAAATGTGAGTTTTCCGCTAAAATTTACGTCCTGATTGCCAGAAAAAGAAAATTAACAAGAATTGTGCCATTTAAAAGAGATTTCTCTGAGGAAAAAGTGACGTCATATTTGAAATAAAATGGGAATTTTCAAATGTTTTTTAGAAGGAGCGTGAATCAATTCATTTCATTAATAATACAAGAATCGGTAAGTTTAGAAAGTAGATGAGTTTCACGTAATATTTAAAACGAAAAATTTAAATATATTTTTTTAGCTTTTTTTACAGCTAGCGATTATTATGCATGAATATCAGTTACATACAGATGAGAGTTTTTTGCCAAAAACTACACCATGATTATTAGGAAAATAAAAATAATTACGAATCTATTATATTAAAATCTGACCGCCTGTTTGTATTTCGCAGAGTATGTCATAAACTCTCAGAATTTAAAAAAATGATTTAAATTCCGAGATATGATTATTATTATTATTTTTATATATAAATTTAACGAAGTTGCTCTAAAAATGGCAACTAAATTATTCCAATTTTGTGGATAAAAAAGAAGAAATGAAACGGTATAATATATTTTTTCTCATTAAAATTGAAAAAAAAAAGAATTTATTTTCAATTTGAATAGATGGTGAAAGAAAAAAAAATCTTGATTACAGTAAATTTTTTTAAAAATAAAAACGTATTTTCACATATTCAAACTTCATGAGTCAATTTATTCTAGAGAACAAATATCGTCTGTCAACATATTTTCATTTAGAAATAAATAATTTTTTTTTTCAGTTGTAGTATAGCGCCTAGAATATAGCCGCTGTAATTATAGATTAAATTAAGGAGGCAAATTTAAGCTCCATGCATTTAGGTCTACAATTATTGCTCCCTATTCACAAGAATTGAATTTAATGAAAAAGAATATACTATTTCCATTAAAACGTTTCACAAAGGCGTTAAAAGTAAAATGGTTTACCAGGTAAACTTGACATATGTTTTTACACAATTCGCCGATTTCCACGATTTTATTTGGCCCGCCTTTTTTGTTGATTGCAGTTTCCTTTTCGTGATTATTTGTCACAAAATTTCACTTTTTTAAAACTTAGTTATGTCGAGGCCTCTATAACATAGAAATACTGTATTGTCTCCAATGGAATGTAATCAAAAGTTAGTTAATTATTTACGTTTCTAATTATCGGGAATGAAATATTTTGCTTAATTAATGAATTTATTCTTATTTTAATGATACGTGAACGAAGTCACGGGTAACAGCTAGTTTGAATATATAAACAAATTCTCTTATTCAAATTTCTGTCAGGACAGGATTTTTATACGATGATTACTGGCAGAATTAATAGGGGAAGGGGCTTTCCTACGTTTTTCACGACTCTACCATTTATTTATTTTTAAACTTCTAAGTGATATTTTAAAGAATAAATAACAACAACAACAATAAAAACACACCTGTAGTTGTGAAGTTGTTGAAAGAAGAAAAAAGTGAAATGCGCTTTTCTATGACTACAATTAAAGAATTTTCCCTTTTCTTCAGTAAGAGTCTCGTGTCTTCGAATATTAAATTAATCATTTAAGAGGCCTACGTTTGGATCAAGTATTAAAAAAATAATGTACTAGGACTTCCCTCAAAGGGATTAGTCTGAGTGATATTGCTGAGAACATAGGGTTAACAATTACAATATAAAGAAAAAGAGCAAATGATAGAATTACAAAATATCATATATAAATTTATATACACTGTTAAAAAAAATAGAAAAGACGTTCATCAGATGTGTTGTCATAATTTTTTTTAACATGTGGCAAAGAATCTCATTTTCTTAAGCGCGTATTGCGCAAAGCTTGAAAAAAAAAAAAAGCCGGATCTTTTAAAACGCCAAGCTTTTTAAGTTACGTAATTGGATTTGCAGCCAATATATTATTCTATCAAGCGTGGCTTAACGCAAATTTAATTTCATTGTTGCACCTTTTTTTGTGTGTGAATTTAAAATTTTTCTTCATTGATTATATATGTATTATTTGTATAACTGTTTATAGAAACTCTTACACTTCAAACCACCTTGAAAGCATGCTTTGCTACAAACCAGATTGCAAAACTATAGTCTAAATTACTAAGGTCTGTCTCAAAAGTTTAAGCACAAGCATAAAATGTTGATTTTCAAAGAATTATAAAAAATTAGAATGAATAAAAAAATTTTATTTGCAGATTTCGCAGCATTATTTAAATAAATGATATCAAAAGTAGAAAAAAATAAATTACATAATTGTAAAAAATATAATAAAAAAATGTTAAAAAAAAACTGTCTCAAAAGTTTATGCACAATGACATCAAACAGACCAACATGTATTAAATAAGTTTCCAGTTATTTCCAGTGTGACATCTTAATGTTAATTTAACACAGCAAATCCCATTGAACGAGTTAATTTACTAGAGTTTTTCCCACTTTTTGTACGCGTTGCCACAAAATTTTAACTGTGTGCTAATTCTAATAAAATTTGAAATTTGAAATAGTGAAATTCTTTGGCTGACGTCAGGATCAAAATGGATTAAATGCCGTTGCATATAGATGAATTATAATCCAGGAAGTAACATAAGCTATGTTTTATTTACGTTATTCAAATATTTTTCTTAATAATTCAAAATTTCATAATTTTCACTGATAATCAATGGATGTTTTTCCTATAAAATTTAACTATGTTTCTTTATTGCTGCCAACAATTCAAAAACCATAATAATAATTTGACCACAGCAATAATTTTTCAATTGAAAGATTTCCACGATCAAAATAAAACTGAATTAGATTTTTTTACGTTTTAAAAAATGGAACAACACGACATCATACTCTAAATAAACGGACATTTTCAAATATTTGGTTATAATGTATGTAACAGAATTCTTTCAAATTAAATAAATCACGTGACAAACATGCTTATTTGTTTTTATTTTCATACTAGCGTAAATGTCGATTATAGGTCAGTAATCGTGGGTAGAAATCGTGGTTTTCACATTAAATTTGAAATAATACTCATATACTATTCATCGACAAAGAGGAAATATAGATATTGGAAAATTGTATCGCCTAACAGGCTCCTGCTATTAACGTTCAAACTCACTAAGCATTTTATTTGCTTGTGTAAAGGAATTGTGTTTCATAATTTCATCTAATTCACGTAAAACATGCGACAAACAATTTTTGATACTTCTCTATTATCCCGTCGACCACTTTTCATAACAAAAAAGTATCGCCAAAATGTAACGCCAAATAAACGGGAGAACGTTACCATTGGAATATCAAAATAAATGAATAAATAAAATATAAGACTTTACGGACACAATGGTTATTTTAATTAATGAAATAACTAATAAGTCAATAAAACATAATGAAGAATACACACAAATGTCGAATTAAAAACCACTCGATGACATAACAAACACGTATAATGCTTCTGACATCAAGTAAATGGGACTGCATTTTTGGCGTTTAATCTTGGAGTTGGCGATAGATTTTTGTTATGAAAAGGGGGCGACGGGATAATAGAGAAGTACCCAATTTTCAATGTCGTCGTTATTAAGTCGTTCCTGTACAGCGTGTGCTGTATCTTTTATTTCGGTACTTTTCCGTTATACCAACACCATGCCAAAATGTTTGCTAATGCGCCAATTATTTCAACCCTGACCGAGCAGATGTTGTCTACAAACCGTGTTGTCATGCAAACCGTGCCAAATATTGTGATTTGTTATTTATTTAATGTAAATCATTTTTTCGGTACATTTCCGTCATACAAAAACCATTGTCGCCAAGCGTAATAGTTGGCGCAAAATGAAATTCCCGCGAATCAAAACACTTGAAAAAAAAACAATGTTGAAACGAAAGTGAGCATTTAAAAAATATAACATTTGAAAATTACAGACTTTTAAGGACTATTTTATTAAAATTAAAACATAAATATATACTTAAAATAAGAAAAAAAAATTGTTATACAATAAAGGGAAAAATCCTGTGCGGGTAGATTTAGTGGGCTCTTATTGGCGATAAATGTTTGATGTGGTTGTTGCGATCTTGTGAAAAACCTTCAATCATATCCACATTTACACTGCATCCATATTGTTGCTATAATATTTTTGGTACTTTTCGGTTAACCAGGGGCCAGTGAAGTATACACACACACACACACACACACACACACACACACACACACACACACATATATATATATATATATATATATATATATATATATATATATATATATATATATATATATATATATATATATATATATATATATGTATATATTTCACTGGCTCCCGGCTAGCCAAAAAGTACCTAATTTTTTTTTTTTTGTTTTTTTCTTGCTAATATTGAAACATTGGCTGTAGACTCGATTACGGAATATTAGAAAATCTATCATTATTATCATCTAAAAGGTCATCAATAATGTGCCATAATCAGGCTGCATATTATTACGCATAATTTTCAAGTATGGTTTGGTGAAACATTGAACTTTAAATTCAGTTAAAGACTGCATTTTATCTCGAAAAGGTGGACACCATGTTACAAAGTTATATGGTTTGAAACGATCAGGAAAACAAACTTGGATCAATGATTATAATCCCGCGTTTTTCTTTATGTGAGCCGCCAACACTGACATCCAGTTTGTTGTTAAATCATTACATTACGCGTTATATAACCAACCGGAAAAAATCGTAAGGAAGATATTTGGAATACCATTGACGAAAACAAAAGTCTCGATGCCAGATTAAGCGCTTTTGTGAGATAAAACTTGATTAGTCGAGAAACTGGAAGTTACGAAGCCGTAAACTAAATTCTTGGCCATAAATGCTTCTATTCATGGTATGCTGTGCAATACTTAAATACCAGCATGAAAAAAGATCGACGAATAAAACTGAAAGTCACCATGATTTGATTTTATCGGCAAAAGAGGATGAACGATCTACTGAGATTTTCTGTCGGAATTTGATTGATGATTATTACCCGAATCGACATGACAAATTCGAAAACATGTGTTTATACAAATTTGCCACTAGGTACTAATACAAACGACTGTAGACCAAAAGTCTGTAGAATATTACGAATTAAAAGAAAACCTCAGTTGGTTCAGAAAACGTTTGAAACCAGTTGTTTTGAAAACGCCCAATCATAACCCGAAAACGGACGCTGGAATTGAGTTGTACTATCATTCATTGCTGATATTATTCAAGCCTTTGCGAAACGAATAAGACCTATTGGGAGAATTTAAACTCTACCGTGAATCCTTTGAGCACAATGTGAAACATTTTCCAGAGATGGAAAAATGTCGCTAAACAAAACAACGACTACAAGCTGCAATCAACTTGGCTGAAAAGTTGCAACAAGAAAGTGATTTGCACGACCAGCTTGAAAATATTGAAGAACCAAATGAAGACGTTGATATGATAGCCGCAGATTTTGATAACTTTAAAACTCTCCCAAGAAATTGTTATTAATGAAGATAAATTGAACAAGAAAAATGAATGCTGACCAAAGGAAAATATTTGAATCAATTATAAAGCACGTAGAAGAACAAAAGAAAGACCCGTCTATTCCACCCATAAATCTGATTGTAAGCGGAGTTGCTGATACAGGAAAAATCTTTCTAATTTAATTACTCAGTTAGAAAGTTCGTTTAATGAATAATCACAATAATGATGCTACTGCAGTACTAGCACCAACGGGAATTCCTGCCTTCAGCATTGCAAGAAGTACAATTCACACGTTTTTAAAATTGTCCGTCCAAACCAGCGGGGACCCGAGCCGGAGGTTCGTTCAGTTAGAGGTTTATACTATTTGATGTGCAAATTAAGGGATCATCCGGTGCGTGTGTAGCACGACCGGTATACGGTGCCGAAGGCAGTGGGACCCAGGTCGGAGGTTCGTTGTGTTAGAGGTTTATAGTATTCAATGTGCAAACTAAGGGATTATCCGGTGCCAAAGGCAGAGGGGACTCGGGTCGGAGGTTTGTTCGGTTCAAGGTTTTACAAGATTCGAGGCACCGATGTAAATTAGGGGTCCGCTAGCGGGCGAAGCCAGCTTGTTTTCTTATTATTTGTATTATATAACAAAAACTCTTGACACATTCACTGTTTACAATTATATTCAAGAACATTCTGCTCATATATATACTCGTTATTATATTTATACTTCTTAGTATGTGATAAAACAACACAAGATTTTATCGATAGCTTTCACACACCACTTACTAGTGTCTCTTTCCAAAGTGGTTGCAAACGTATTTTGCACAGTGGAATAAAATTATTTGCAAAAATGAACATGATTCGTTTATTATTATCATTATGAAGATGAGAAACAATCCGTTGAAGTCCGTTATATATTTTTTTTTTGTTAAAAATTACTTTTATTATTTGAATTGTTTATAGAATAATCAATGTTTGAACTGTATATTTCATACTACCAATATTGATTTTGATCTGTGCAGTCTTTTACATACTTGCCTTGTGTGAATCTTATCTGCTTCATATTAATTTGTTATTAAAAAACTTGAGATATTAAAAAAAAAGTAACTTGCAAAGCAAATTAAAAAAAATAAATTTATTTACAAAATTTTAAGCCCGAGAAGGGACAGATATTAAAATTATTTTATTTAGTTAATGCTACAATAATGTTGCATTTTTATATTAAATCTTGTTCCGTCTATTTAATCTTAAAATATTAAATTTAAATTTGAAACATGATATTAAAGCAACTTTAAAACATTACATTTAGTTGAAATGGAATCTAAATAAATCTTCAACTTTTTTAATTATTTGAACTTCTCATGTTTCTTGTCTGTTAGAATTTGCTACAATACAAATTTTGCATAATGCATGTAAAACTGAAAAAAAAGTTGAAGATTTATTTAGATTTTATTTCAACTAAATGAAATGTTTTAAAGTTGCTTTAATATCATGTTTCAAATTTAAATTTAAGATTTTAAGATTAAATAGACGGAACAAGATTTAATATAAAAATGCAACATTATTGTAGCATTGACTAAATAAAATAATTTTAACAAGCAGACCAACAGAACTTATGCTAGCTGGTTTTGAATTGGCTTATTTAATTGTTAACTATTCTGTATTAAATATTAACAAAATTTAAGCTTAAATTGAAAGTTTTATACATTATACACGTAGGTATTCCATTGCGTATTAAATTTCTTGCCTAGACAGCTGAAACGATCACAACACGCGGACGCCGCACATTGTGACGAAGTATATTTTTTTTGGAGACAATGATCGCATATGATGTGTGAAAGCCGAAAATCATGATTCAGTATTCCTTCTTATGTGTTTTTCCCGCTTTTTTTCGAGTTGTATTAAAATATTAAAATAGTTTTTTAATAAAGTTGGTGGAGAAGCATGTTTTTGTACGTGGACTTTCATTCAATCAAACGCCACTAATTGCCGAAATCGCACCTGAGCGCAAGTAATCCCAAAATTTCACAGTCGTCAAAAGCCTAGGAGGAGTGTACCAACGATTTTGCGGGATATAGCGGGACTTTACAAAACAAAACTTGACTTTACAAAACAAAAATATTAAAAAAATTAAAAATCATACGTAAGTATCAAAACCCAATTATTATTTTTTTAAAAATAGGCTAAGAATATTGCTCAAGACAAAAAAAATACAACAATATAAAAATTGGACTTATAACATAATATTTTTCATCAGTTACTCATTTTCGCCTTTCACCAGTTTTTTCTACTTTTCCTATACATTTCATTCTTTGAACGGAGCTACACGGTAAGGACAAGGGGAAAACATGTATGGTGTCGTATGCTGTGGGACTTATAGAACAACTTTACATTGTTGACACAGCTTAGGAAAATACATACAATTTTTACTTATATCGTAGAAATTCGTTGTTTCGACACGATGCAAAATTCTGGCCAAAAAGGCGAAAATTAAAATTTTCTCAATATTGTAAAAAAGCATATTTTATAATAGCGGACTAACTGGTGCTTCGATCTATGTCTATTTCAGGAGCATGGGTCATATCCGGCGACTCCTGCCTCAGTTGAAGTGAAAGTTTCTTTGTGAGGGTTCAGGTCGAGTTCGGGTAAAATCCGGTTAACCGACCCGATGCGGATATCTAAGTATAGTCATAAACATGATGTCTGGATATACAAGTAGTTAGCCGCTATTCGGTGAGAATGCTTAAAATGCATCCTTGGGGCAAAATCAAGAGTCAGTGAGCCGATCTCAATATCTAAATAAGCTATGGAAAGTAGCCTTGTGGATATAACAATGCCTTAGTGCAAAAATACACATTGTGATTATTAATCGATTGGTATCAGACAGAATTTTTAGTACACACCCACCAACAGACATCAAAAGCTTTAGTCTAAAGTAGCGTTTTGATTATGTGCATGCAATATTGATGCAATCACGCATTATTGGCAAATGATGAATTAATTGATCATCTGAATGAATTCATCATTAAATCATCTATCATTATAAAAATCCTCATTAAATATGATCAGCTAAAGATGAATTAATATTGATGAATTAATCACGCAATTGATGCAATATTGATGCAATTTGATGCAATATTTTGATTATTTGCATGCATTTGATTATGTTCATCCACCACCAACAGAATTTAGTACACACCCACCAACTGCTTATCCCTACAAGAAACACACCCACCAACTTTAATCTTTGAGTCTGAGTACAATTTAGTCTAGTATGTCATTGGCAAAGATCTAGTCAATCAAGTATTCGAATAAGTAAGAAGTTAAGGTATTCATAAGTTAAGGAAGTGATTAACTTTAAGTTCAGATCAATCAAGTAAAGAAATTTGAATAAGAGAAAACTCGCCAAGTCGCTCTATTGAGTAGCAAATAACATAACAAATAATTTTAAGCAATTGAATAACGTTATGCATGACAGGAGCTATGATTTAAGGAGCTTCGAAAGGACTTTGTTTCCAGTTAGATCTCACTTCTTTTATTAGCGAAACCGTTAACGAACTTGGCATTCTTTCACAGTTATGTTTTTGTTATATATCATTACTTTTTGTAGAGTTACAATATACTTAAACACTTTACTTAATGGTTTTTAATGTATTTACAAGTGACTATTTTATTCACCAAGCAACATTCAATTTAATTTAAATTTCCTATAACAAAATATTTGGCTGTCAATTTGGGGAAGAAATCTGTATTTTAATACTACTGTATTTAATATTTGTTTTTATTTTTATTATTTCTGAAATGACAATAATCATTTTCGTGATAGTCATATTCAACTATCGTTCTTTGCAATTAATGTCCTTAATCTAATGAACTTCGTCGTGACGTGATAGTCAAACGACATATGTGTTCCACATAACAATAATCCAACCACAGTGCACTTTATTATCCTAATCCTAATAATATTATAAATCTCATTGTGTGCAAATGTTAGGCTGAAACCAGCGTCAAAATGGAGCATTTAATGATCCTGTATTTTTGCATATAGGTTGATTAAAATCCTCAAATTAACATAGGCTGTTTTTTGTTTATTTTATTCAAATATTTTCTTTAATAATTAAAAATTTCATTATTTTCATAGACAATAAATGGACATTTTTCCATACAATTTAACCATTTTACTTTATCGTTGCTAGGTGCTTTGATCGTTGCCACAAAAATAAAAACACGGAAAAATAATTTTTCCCCAACAACTAATTTTCAATTGAACGATTTTCACGTGAAAACTGAAAATTAAAAAAATTCAAAAGAAGGTGAATTTCCTTGATATTTGAAACAAAAATATGGAGTATTTGTTATTATACATGAAATATGAATATCGGTTAAAATAAAAAGATATTTTTCTGTCAAAAACTGCGTTATAATTAGAAGGAAAAGTGCAACAATAATTATATTATTAAAAAATAGATTTCGCTTGGACCATGGAACTATGAAAAGGATCCTCCTCGGCTTGGACAAATATGACGTCATAAATAAAACATGTATTTTCAAATATTTGTAATAATACAAGGAGCATGAATATCAATGTATAATGAAAGTAAATAGATAATGGACGTAATATTTAAGATGAAAAACTGAAATATTTTTTATCGATACTGATTAATAATTAGCTTGAATACCAGTTACACACAAATGTGAGTTTTCCGCTAAAATTTACGTCCTGATTGCCAGAAAAAGAAAATTAACAAGAATTGTGCCATTTAAAAGAGATTTCTCTGAGGAAAAAGTGACGTCATATTTGAAATAAAATGGGAATTTTCAAATGTTTTTTAGAAGGAGCGTGAATCAATTCATTTCATTAATAATACAAGAATCGGTAAGTTTAGAAAGTAGATGAGTTTCACGTAATATTTAAAACGAAAAATTTAAATATATTTTTTTAGCTTTTTTTACAGCTAGCGATTATTATGCATGAATATCAGTTACATACAGATGAGAGTTTTTTGCCAAAAACTACACCATGATTATTAGGAAAATAAAAATAATTACGAATCTATTATATTAAAATCTGACCGCCTGTTTGTATTTCGCAGAGTATGTCATAAACTCTCAGAATTTAAAAAAATGATTTAAATTCCGAGATATGATTATTATTATTATTTTTATATATAAATTTAACGAAGTTGCTCTAAAAATGGCAACTAAATTATTCCAATTTTGTGGATAAAAAAGAAGAAATGAAACGGTATAATATATTTTTTCTCATTAAAATTGAAAAAAAAAAAGAATTTATTTTCAATTTGAATAGATGGTGAAAGAAAAAAAAATCTTGATTACAGTAAATTTTTTTAAAAATAAAAACGTATTTTCACATATTCAAACTTCATGAGTCAATTTATTCTAGAGAACAAATATCGTCTGTCAACATATTTTCATTTAGAAATAAATAATTTTTTTTTTCAGTTGTAGTATAGCGCCTAGAATATAGCCGCTGTAATTATAGATTAAATTAAGGAGGCAAATTTAAGCTCCATGCATTTAGGTCTACAATTATTGCTCCCTATTCACAAGAATTGAATTTAATGAAAAAGAATGTACTATTTCCATTAAAACGTTTCACAAAGGCGTTAAAAGTAAAATGGTTTACCAGGTAAACTTGACATATGTTTTTACACGATTCGCCGATTTCCACGATTTTATTTGGCCCGCCTTTTTTGTTGATTGCAGTTTCCTTTTCGTGATTATTTGTCACAAAATTTCACTTTTTTAAAACTTAGTTATGTCGAGGCCTCTATAACATAGAAATACTGTATTGTCTCCAATGGAATGTAATCAAAAGTTAGTTAATTATTTACGTTTCTAATTATCGGGAATGAAATATTTTGCTTAATTAATGAATTTATTCTTATTTTAATGATACGTGAACGAAGTCACGGGTAACAGCTAGTTTGAATATATAAACAAATTCTCTTATTCAAATTTCTGTCAGGACAGGATTTTTATACGATGATTACTGGCAGAATTAATAGGGGAAGGGGCTTTCCTACGTTTTTCACGACTCTACCATTTATTTATTTTTAAACTTCTAAGTGATATTTTAAAGAATAAATAACAACAACAACAATAAAAACACACCTGTAGTTGTGAAGTTGTTGAAAGAAGAAAAAAGTGAAATGCGCTTTTCTATGACTACAATTAAAGAATTTTCCCTTTTCTTCAGTAAGAGTCTCGTGTCTTCGAATATTAAATTAATCATTTAAGAGGCCTACGTTTGGATCAAGTATTAAAAAAATAATGTACTAGGACTTACCTCAAAGGGATTAGTCTGAGTGATATTGCTGAGAACATAGGGTTAACAATTACAATATAAAGAAAAAGAGCAAATGATAGAATTACAAAATATCATATATAAATTTATATACACTGTTAAAAAAAATAGAAAAGACGTTCATCAGATGTGTTGTCATAATTTTTTTTAACATGTGGCAAAGAATCTCATTTTCTTAAGCGCGTATTGCGCAAAGCTTGAAAAAAAAAAAAGCCGGATCTTTTAAAACGCCAAGCTTTTTAAGTTACGTAATTGGATTTGCAGCCAATATATTATTCTATCAAGCGTGGCTTAACGCAAATTTAATTTCATTGTTGCACCTTTTTTTGTGTGTGAATTTAAAATTTTTCTTCATTGATTATATATGTATTATTTGTATAACTGTTTATAGAAACTCTTACACTTCAAACCACCTTGAAAGCATGCTTTGCTACAAACCAGATTGCAAAACTATAGTCTAAATTACTAAGGTCTGTCTCAAAAGTTTAAGCACAAGCATAAAATGTTGATTTTCAAAGAATTATAAAAAATTAGAATGAATAAAAAAATTTTATTTGCAGATTTCGCAGCATTATTTAAATAAATGATATCAAAAGTAGAAAAAAATAAATTACATAATTGTAAAAAATATAATAAAAAAATGTTAAAAAAAAACTGTCTCAAAAGTTTATGCACAATGTCAAAAACAACAAGATTTATAATTTTTACAGAACTTATAAATTATTTTTCCATGATTTCGGATTAGTTCAAATAAACATGCGTCCATCGAAATTATTAGTTTTTGTAGGGTTTTTTGTGGCAAAGAGTACCAGGCTTTCTCAATAGCCTCTTGTAGTTCTTCAATAGAGTCATACTGTTTTCCATTGCCGTAAACCTGGCCAGCCAAGAACTTTAACATTTTTCTGAGAAAGCCAAAGTTTTGTAGAATGTGATACGTGGACTGAGGCATTTTCTTGTTGAGAAGTCCATTCAGAACCCCCCAAAATATCCCCGAATGGAAGCAAATGCTGATTTAGCGTCTCTTGATACTTTTTTGAATATTGTCTTCCTTTTAGAAAAGCCATAGAGGTCTGGCCATTGAATCCAAATGCCCCCCAAACCATAACAGATTTACCGCCTTGCTGCCTGCTGAAAAATGCCCTTGGTTCCTTTCGTAAATCATAACTATACGTGATCCAACCATCAAGGCCATCTTAGTTCCATTTTTTCTCAGCTCTGAATAAAACAGTAAGTCATTTGCCCCGGTAAGACATGTGTTTTTTAGCCCAGTTCATTCTTGACTGTCTGTGATGTAATTTGAGAGACGGTTTGTGAGCCATTTTCTTTAGTATGATGTAATAACACTCTTTAATACGTCTATGTACAGTGTCTTTGGACACCTGTACACTGAGATTATTTTTAATTTGCCGTACGGACATATTTTGTCTAGATACCAATCTCCGTATTCTCTGATCAGTCTGAACAATCGTTATACGTAGTCGTCCACATCTTGGTTTCCGCTTAAAATTATAATTTCTAGAGAGTACTTGATATATACCTCGCTTTGATCGATTTAAAACTTTTGCAATTTCAGAAACAGTTTTATTTTGCGATTTCAATTTAAAAACTTTCAAAATCTCACATTTTATGAATTCTTTACCCTTTGGCATTTTTAAAACGAGAGGAAATAATTTCTTTACCTTTTATACTTATATAAAAGTGCAATGTGATGTCATACAACGTCATTACACACGGCCAATCCCGTGTTTCTAAAAAAATTTGCATAAAGTGCTTAAACTTTTGAGACAGAGTTTCTTCAAGAAAAAAGAAAAATTAAATAAAAATAAATATATTTTTTATTTTAACCACCCAAAATGGCTTATTTTATTTTATTTTGATTAAATGTCGAGTATTTATTGTAAATTAGCATAAAATATTTTCTTCTTCAATTATTTTAAACCAGATTTGCAGAGTGCTTAAACTTTTGAGACAGACTATATTAAAGTATAAAAAAATCTTTCGATGACTTCTGTAAAATAACTTTTACATTAAATCTCCATATCGGCAAAATTGAAAAATTATATATATTTCAAAGTTAAGCTTAACAGATACTTCTTGATTATTCTCTAGGAGGCTCTGCCCTCTGCGGCTTTACTGCGCCACTCCGCAGACTTTTCTTTTGCCTGTCTGTCTGTCTCTCCACAATCTGTCTGTTTCCCTATCCGTTCTTCTGCCTATCTCTCTAACCGATTGTCTATCTCTCTACACGTCTCGCTACCTGTCTATATATTTCTCTACCGGTCTCGCTACCCG
This sequence comes from Maratus michaelseni, assembly GCA_963931845.1. Taxonomy (NCBI): domain Eukaryota; kingdom Metazoa; phylum Arthropoda; class Arachnida; order Araneae; family Salticidae; genus Maratus; species Maratus michaelseni. Next base: position 258,742,317 of record OZ007594.1, read on the forward strand.
CCAATCTATTTCTCTAATCGTCTGTCTATCCGTCTAACTACTTGTATGTCTAGCCGTGTCTCTATCCACTTCGCTACCCATTTGTCTATCTGTCTCACAACTTGTCTATCTGTCTCTCTACCCGTCTGGCTATACGCTTCTCTACCCATCTTCTTACCCATCTCCGTACCTATCTACTGTCTCTCTACTCGTCTGTATACCCGTCTCACTATCCGTCTGTTTTTGTACCCGACTCTTTTCCCGTCTCGCTACCAATCTCATTACCAGTCAGTCAACTCGTCTCTGTACTCATCTCTCTACTCGTCTCTTTAACTACCACTCTACGCGTCTCGCAACCTTTCTCGCTACATTCCTGTCTACCGGTGTCTCTACCCGTCTAGTTACCCATCTCGCTACCCCTCTGTCAACCCTCTTTTTACCTTTCTCTCTAGCCGTCTGTCTATTCGTTTCGCTACCCGTCAGCCTACCTATGTCGCTACTGGTCTCGCTATCCATCTCACTACCCGTTTGTCTACCCGTTTGTTTATTCGACTTTCTACCTCTCGCCATCTCTTCCCAATATTTAAACAATTCATTTAATATACAGAAGCCGTTTATCAGATATTAAATGCAAACAGAAGTAATTTATCTAATAACTGTAATCAGATGCAATTTTTTTAAAAATACATACATAAACCTGAATAATAATTCATCAATTTTGTGTTCATAGTTGTTTATATCATTTGACAGTAAATCTCAACTTCTTAAATCTGAATTGTCTCAAGCTACATGTTATTAAATTAAGTGAAAGTTTCGTTATCGCATTTGCAGCCAATTGCTTATGTCAGAAATCGTGGCTTAACGACATTTTAAATTCATTACTGTAACTTTCTTTTCTTTTTTTTTTTCTGGAGGGGGGGGGGGAAGGGTTTCAAATATATACATTTAAATTAAAACTTTTGCCTCCATGCCATTAGTGTTGTTTGTATTATTAACTAATACCTTGTAGACCGAGCTTCATTTGAAACAAATGTAAAAGACTTCTTTTACAGTTTTTTTTAGGAGAAACTTTCGTAATTGGGCCCAAAGCCAATCGGAGCAACTATATCATTATTGTAACTCTTATAGAGTTAAAACGATATTGTTGCTAGCTTTACTCTTGTTTGAGACCAGCCTTGCCTGCTTATCTGAGTGGGAAAAAGTTTCGTATCCAATGTCGGTTGGCGAAAAAAAAATTAAAATGGTGCCAAAAGGTAGTTTTAGCATCTTACAACATTTTTCAAGAGAGCGGTAAAACATGTTTTTCAAATATTTACAAACATACGTTTATTAAAGCATGTTTTTGCACCATCTTAAAAATTTAAGCACGATGCTAAAATAAAATTTTATCGCCATATTCTATATTTTAATAAGTAATGAAAATACATAAACAAACTTATTTAACAAACCTAAGAGGCATTTTTGTGATAAATAATTGTTATTGTCAGGGGGGTAAATTGTAAACAATTAATAAACGGCTAGTAAATAATAAATAGCATTTAAAATCTAAAAATGGAGAAGTGGTCCGTATAAAAATGCAAAACATAACATTATACGCTTGATATATGAAATCTTTTTTTATTTTTTAATATTTCCGGATAAAAAGGTAAAAATCTCTTTTCCAAATGCCATTACAATTTAATATATATATATATATATGTATATATATATATACAAAATAGAAAATATGTGCAAAAAAATATATTTACATAATACTACATCTGCAAAAAAAATAAGATTTAGAAAAAGTAAGCCAAATCCTGCAGATCCCAACACTCACATCGAAAAACTTATCACCAAAAAAGAACTCGCCAAATCTTACGGCACAGGAGATGGATTTTTCCCTCTGAATGCAGAATATTTAGTTTTTTTCTTGTACAATGGGTTTTCGATTAGGATTTCAAATGGGTATTTCGATTATAATATAATTGTTTCATTTCACATACTACATACCGTTTCATATATTGGTACTTTTATGTTATCCTGGCGCAGTTGATAAATCGCCAAATATTGTTCCTATAACATTTTCACATTGAATTCATTTCATTTAAATATAAACCTTTCACTCATTTAATTTAAAATACATGCCTTTCATTAATCCCATTTAAAATGCTAAAAAGAGAAAAAATAATAATGCCATAAATCGGAACCTTTTATTTAAACACCAAAGATTTTTTTTTTTTAATTTACACACGCGAAATAAAAAAAGCTGCTATTGCTGAGATTTGCGCCAAATCTCCAATACCAAGTCTACCTAGTTATTGCGGGGTTTTTCTTTCAAACAGAAAAAAATCCAGATTAATTTTCGATTTCTACTAAATTGAAATATATTTCACTGTGCTGAATATTAGTGCGTGCATATTTTTTTGGTCCATGTACTCCATGAACTTTTCAATTCCGATTGTCTACGAAAATCTCCCGCCGGTGAAAATGACGTACGCACAAAATTTTCGTGACGTATGTACTTTAATTGTGCTTTTTTACCTATTTTTTAATATAATTTCCAAACGGTTTGACATTTATTCTTGGTAAAAAATAGACGTCGTTGTCACCTTTATAGGTACCTGCTGTAAAAATTTGAACGAAATCCGTTAAATATTGTTTGAGTTATGCTTGACGAAAGGTTTTAATATCCATCGTAGCTATATATGGGGCAAAGTAATACTGCGCTGTGTATGAGTCTTCGTTGCACTCAGACAATTAACAAAATAACTTATTTTATAACTAATTTTGATTATGAATTTAAAAAAAACATCAATCTTTAAAGTATATTTTCCTGAATTCGAAGATATTGGTAATTTTGGACAATAATTAAGCAGAATTAATTCTTACAATAAACATTGCTTACTCAGTAATATTAAATACAGCTCAATTTCCTTTTACCTTAAAATTTCTGACCATTTTCGGAAATGAACTACTTGTTGACTTAATAATACTGAAAGTTTAATGCATCTCCGTTTCGTAAAAAGGTTTTACTTTCTACTGACTGAGTGTGAGCCATTAAAAATGTTCTGACTCAGAAATAATGAATGTATGTTGACATATACAGCTGGCAATTGTTATTTTCTGATTTCTGTTAGGTATAGATATGTCAGTTGAATATGAGTGAAACACTAAGATATTATGCAATTTATTGCAGTAATCGACATTATCTTTCATGAGATAAAACGGAATCAACTATTATGATGTATTTTTTTTTAGATATCTATATATTTAAAACGCTAAGCGATTTCTTTCGACAATCCGTCAGAACAAACTACTGCATCAAATCACACCATTCTTTTTTTAAATGAAAGATATTTGGACACAGATTTGTTATCGTGCATTCGTTTGTTCGAAAATTTTATTAATTAGCTGTAATTTTCAATTAAACATTTACTTCTGCTTATGACGTCATAAAGTCGACAACTCCCACTTTTGAGGGCATAGAGTTTATTCCCTGAACTCTGTGGTTCGCCAATCTTTTGACATTAGCTAATATCAACTAAGTAATATTTTAACATTGTAGTATAAAATCTTTAAAAAAAACTTAATTAGCTAGAATATAATCATAATAAAATATCTAAACGTAAACATATCAATATGAATGACAAATCTCACGTAAAATGTTGCAATTTAAATGATTCCAATTGAAACAAGATTTGAAGAGTTATCCTTGATGCCCAGCTAACATAAAAGTACCTATTTTATTTTATTTATTTACACACATATTCAAATTTGTTATAAAACACCAGGTTGCCATACAAAGCAAAAATCGTCGTTTAGGCGCCAAAAAATAACCCAGGTGCGTCTGCGATATATGTACTGATTTAATCAAAATTATTTTGGTTGCACCGCATATTGCAAAATTAATTAAATCCATGATTATTGCTTCTTTCTCAGATTTCTTTCTCAGGAGAAAATTGGTACTTCTCTATTATCCCGTCGTCCACTTTTCATAACAAAAAACTATCGCCAAACTGTAACGCCAAATAAACGGGAGAACGTTGCCATTGAAATATCAAAATAAATAAATAAATAAAATACATGAATTTATGGACACAATTGTTATTTTAATTAATGAAATAACTAATAAATCAGTAAAACATAAGGAAAATAGACGCAAATCTCGAATTAAAAACCACTTGAAGACGTAACAAACACGTATAATGCTTCTGACATCAAGTAAATCGCACTTAATTTTACAGTTTGGCGATAGTTTTTTGTTATGAAAAGTGGTCGACCGGATAATAGAAAAGTACCAGAAAATTTAATGTTTAACGAAATTCAATTATTTGATCGATCGCGAATTTTGGTTCTTTTCCGTTATACCGACACCATGCCATACATGTAAATATATGCTTGGCGACAATGGTGTCCGTATAATGGAAAAGTACTCAATTTTTTCTTAGTTCGGGCTATACCAAAAACAAACATTTTACAGGTAACAAAAAAATCGCCGAAAATGGCTGCTTCATCAGCTGTTATGACAGCAAAGTTGGATAAAATCTAATAACCTGAATTTTATAACGCTTATGCGAAACACCACAGAGAACACACGCTATTTTTATATAAGTATAGGGTATATTTAAACGAATAAGAGAACTAACAACCTTCAATAATATAATGCATGAAAAAGTAAACAAATAAGGGATTCAGCAAATCATAAAATATGTATTTCTTAATATAACTATAAAATACAGAAAAATATTCTGGTAACATCAAAAATATTCATTATCCCGTCGAAATTTCGTGCATTATCCCGTCGTCCCATTAAGAAAAAAAAACTATATGCAAATTAGGTACTTTTCGGTTAGCCGGCGCCAGTAATATATATATATATACATAATAATAAACTCCAATGGAAAATTACTTGCAGAATCATTATCACAAAAGCCAACCAAAATCTATAAACCACATAAATTCAATACTAGAAAAACAAAACTATATACATTATATATATATATATATATACTTCATTGGCGCCCTGCTAACCGAAAAGTACCTCAAATAATTCGCCAAACTGTAGCGCCCAATAAACAAACGGAAGAATGTTGCCATTAAATCTCTAAAAAATAAAAATAATAATAATAAAAAAAAAATTAAGAAAAGCCCCATTTACTAAAGTATCATTTATCAGTAACTTTTAACAATAAAATTTACAATATATTAATGAAAACAGAATCAAAAATAATCTTGGATATTTATTTACATTATTTCTCTTAATTATGGAAAAGGAATAATCATCCTGATTATGTAAAGGAATGAAGAAACCATACAAATAAATTACGCTTGAAAACATTAAAAATCTCCTTATCTGCAGATTGATTTATTATTGTAAAAAAAATTCTTCATCTTTACATAAAAATTGATTAGCTTAAAACAATGGATGCGTTTCAGAAGATATGGATTTGAAACGAACAATGATTAAAGAAGACACTTTAAAAATTTTGATCAAAACATTTTAAAACTTTTTTTAACGTCGAATTTCGACGGTGCGTTTGGGGAGATGCAATGCACATGCGCATAGGAGCTCATTCGGCTGCATTATCACAAGGAAAAGGGGATGATTGCCTTATTTAATATGTTCTTTTATTGACTGAATATGAGATGAACGTAGGGATATGCTATTTGTATGATACTTCATAGGTTCAGGAAATTTTCATTCTTGCCGTGAGGAATAGGGCGGTAATGTCAAACTGATTTCCATTTTGTTTACGGATTGTTTGTTTAGAGTTTGCATCGGAAATAATAACGTAATTCACTGGGGGAATTTTTTTTTAAAATAAAATATTTGAAAGATTGTTTCATAAGTACCTACTTATGTAATAAAGAAGCTTATTTTACTAATATTGTTATTGTAATTTTTTCCGTCAAGTTTTGACGGATACCATCTAGTATACATTAAATAATGGAATAAAAAGTGATTTTTTTAAAACCTGCAAACTCTGTAGGTCTTAACAACTACCTATTCTTTAGTGATAAGATGCTAAAGTTTACAGTGATCTAAAATAATAAGGAAAGAAGTTTGTCTGTGTGTTTGTCGGCGGTGTTCTGAAGAGACCGCTGCACGTAGTGCTACAAAATTTGGTAGGAAGGTACCTCTATGTATGTAGTTTTGCACCTCAAAACCCTATTTTGGATTTTTTTATTATTTATTTAAATTTTTTTAATTATTTTAAAACTATTCAATTATTATTTTTATTATTTTATAATTTTTCATGCGATTTTTAGCGTTTTTAGATGCGTTCGTAATTATATAAATACGTAGCACCTATTGTCGTCGTCTGGTCCGTCCGTCCGTCCGTCCGTCTGTCTGTCTGTCTGTCCGTCCGTCCGCATATAACAACGCAAAAACTACCCAACCGAATGGTTTGGAATTTAAGATATATTATCTTTGCAAAATTTTGTCGAGACATTTAAATTTTTATAAAAATCGAATTAAATCTTTAGAAAATATTAATAAAAATATTTATTAGGAAATTTGAAACTTTTTTTTTAAATCGGTGCTTTTCTTTTATAGGAACTTCCGAGGTTTAATGGTCAAGCGACCGAGATACTTATTTTATGACAGAAATTAATCTGCAGACGATATCATTCATTTCACAGAATTAAAAATCATCAAGATCTGAATATTTATATAACTAGCTATAGTACGAACGCACCTCGTTTGTCACGTTTGACGTACAATTTCCAACTTGTTTCACGTTTTGAAGCGATTTTTCTACATTAATAAGATATCCGGTTTCAGTCTTAAAATAGTACATTTTTCCCTTTTTCAATAAAGTTTATTCGGAATTCGTACAAAAAGTTTTGAATTTTTCCCGAATTTGTTTATGCGATTTTTAGAATTTTTTTCGCATTTCGCGGCGATTTTTTGACATTGGTAAAAGGAATTAGGTTTCAAACTTTTAGCCCAATACAGTATATTTTGTCTTCCACGATTTTTGAATTAAAGCAATTTTTAATGAGATTTTTAGCGTTGTTTTTTCGAGTACCGCGGCGATTTTTCAAGAGTTAGAAAAGGGATTTGGTTGCAAACTTTAAGCCTAATATAGTAAATTTCGACCTCTAGGATTTTTGATTTTTAGCGATTTTCAATGCGATTTCAAAGCAATTTTTCGCGATTTTTAGCGCTTATTTACGTTTTGAGGCGATTTTTCTACATTAATAAGAAGAATCTGGTTTCAGTCGTTTAGTCTAAATTAGTAAATTTTGTCCTCGTTTCAATAAAGTTTATTCGGAATTCGTACAGCAAATTTTGAATTTTTCACAAATTTTTCTATGTGATTTTTAGATGGTTTTTTTCGCATTTCGCGGCGATTTTTTGACATTGGTAAAACGAATTCCGTTTCAAACTTTTAGCTTAATACAGTAAATTTTGTCCTTCCCGATTTTTGAATTTTAGAAGTTTTTAATGTGAGTTTTAATGCGGTTTGTAGCATTTTTTTTACTACCGCGGTGATTTTTCGACAGTCAGGAAAGAAACTTTTAATGCGATTTTTAGCGAATTTTCGGTTTTGAGACGTTATCTGTAAAAAGAATTCTGCTTTAAACTTTTAGCCTAGCCTAATGCAGTAAATGTGGTCCTACACGATTTTTTAATTTTAGGATTTTTAATGCGATTTTTGTGCGTTTTTTCGCGCTCCGCTGCGATTTTTTGAAATTCGTATAAGGAATTCGGTTTCAAACATTCAGCCAATTATAGAAATTTTGTCTTCCGCGATTTTTGATTCTTTATCGATTTTTAATGCGATTTTTTGCATTTACTGCGATTTTTGATATTTTACCGATATTTAATGCAATTTTTAGCTTTCTTTTATGCGATTCACTGCTATTTTTTGGCATTCAAAAAAAGAATTTGGTTTCAAATATTTAGACTAATATTGTATATTTTATGCCCTCAGCGTTTTTTTTTTTTTTTTTTTTTTTTTTTTTTTTTTTTTTTTTTTGCCATTTGTAAAAGGCGGAAAGAAATTAGGTTTCCAACATTTCGCCTAATATGGTTCATTTTGTCATCCGCGAGTTTTAATGCGATTTTTACCGATTTTTTGAGTTTTGCGCGGATTTTTGACATTCGTGAACGAATTCTGTTACAATATTTTAGCACACTGTAGAAAGCTTTGCGATTTCCATGCAATTTTTTAGGGAAGGGGGGGGGGGGTGCGGCAATTTGCGGCGATTTTTCCACATTAGTAAAATGGATCCGGCTTTAGTGTTTTATCCCGTTATAGTAAATTTTTCCTTCTTTTGAATAAAGTTTATTCGGAATTCGTACAATTTTTGAATTTTTCGAGCATTTCTTATTAGTTGTTTTGTGTTTCGGAGAGATTTTTTGATATTCGTATAAGAAATCCTGTTTTACTCTTTCAGCCCAATATATTAGATTTTGTCCTCTGGGATTTTTGATATTTTAGCATTTTATTGCGATTTGCTGCGATTTTTTCATATTAGAAAAGGTAATCCGGTTTCAATCTTCTAGTCGAATAGAGCAAAAAAATTTTCCAATAAAGTTTATTTGTAATTCGTGCAGCGATTGTTATATTTTTCGAGATTTTTTATTGTGGTTTTCAGAGTTTTTCGCGCTTTGTGCTATTGTTTGATGAGGCCGGGCAACGCCCCGGGCGGGTCAGCTAGTAAGCCTATCAGCTAGTTAGTTAAAAACCGAATACAAAATTCCATCTTTACATACAAAAACCAAGTTCAGTTAAATAAAAGAGTGTAAATATAAAGTTTTTTTTAGATTTTATTTGCCACATTTGATGACTAAAAAACTCTGAAAAACAGTCTAGAATTTTAAGAACTGGAGAATTGCATTTGAAACCGTTAAAAGAATAAGGTTAGGCAAAAGGCTTCGCAGATCTCGTTTCTTTTCTATTCTGACAACTCTAAGTTATGACAAATCGTCTTCTAAAACTAAAATTCTATTCATTTCTTACTGTAAATAAATTGCCATCCTCATTGTATTATACAAAAATGGCTATGTATTATTTCTTGCGATATCATTGCTCGTTCCTCCGTCAACATCAACTTATACACAGATTCTGGTAAATGCGGATGACCAGCGAGGTATGATGAATGCACCAGTAATTGACCAGTAAGACACAAAATTATATAAGACATAATTAATACACGGATTGTCAATTTCGGTTGATATGTGAACCAAAATGAACATATCTGTGTATATTAAATGTTTCGTTTTATACAATTTTATATCCCACTGGTCAATTAATGGTGCACTCATCCCATATCTTTCTAAGCGGTACCAGTCATATTTAATAACATTAAGGGGACTTGAGAGTCTTAAAATATGGAAAAGTGACAAAAATTGACAATTTTTCTCATTTTATATCTTAAAAAGTATACATTACAAAAGCTCAATTTTTAAAGACAGTAATATATACATGTTTCTTCTTTTATTTCATGTTTTGTTTCAGATCATAATGAGGGAAAATTAGTTTTTATAGAGGTTTTTAAACTTTTAGTCATTAGTCAGGCAGAAAATTGGAATCACAAGCACATGATTATAAAAGAATTTCTGCATGTAAAACAGTTTTTTGTATCCAATTATACCTGAAAGCCTTGTGCATACACTGAACATAAAAGGTTATTTATTTATAGTATTTTTATGTTTTAAAAACAAGTATGTATCTTGTTCATATAAAATTTTAAAAATTTTAGAAATATAACACCAAGGAAAAAATATTTTTCCAACAATAAAAGATTAAAATTTAGGTTCACTTTATAGAGCCTATATTCTATATACTCAGGATATATAGTGAAGACATTCACTATATATTCTGAAAATTTCATGAACAAATGTGCAAAAGTTTTTTAACTACCTTGCGCGTAATACTCCAACATTACATTTTGAGAAAAATGACTTTAAAGTTCTCTCCCTTTGAAAGTATTCTTTAGGTAAATATAGTATTTTGTCATGCTGTTTGTGTTAAAGTTTTCAGAAATGATTACTCTTTAATATACACGTTTTTTCATAAATTGAATTTTTTGAAGGTTTAAGAGACGTGAGTACTTTTAAAACATGGTGAATGCGTGGACCAGACTATCTCTTCTGCAGCAGAAATACTATGTGGTTTACTACTGTTTTCATAAATATCGTGTAAAAATGTCTGCAAGTCATTTACAACCTACATATTTTTATCTGCTGAATCAGATTCTTACTGAAGTACTATTTTTTTTTTTTTGAAAATGGGTATTTAACAGTGCCGAAAATGGATACACAGTGGTAACCAAAACAGGCATGACCCAATTTGGGCACATACCTAAGAATCTTTCGACCCAAATTGGGTTTTATTTTTTCCTGTGTACGCTCTTTCTGAACAGTTATATCTTTTGATAAGGTACTCGCTTTATACTCTTTCAACTTGATCATCACTATTGAATGTATTCACTTCTATTAAAATAGTTTTCATATTTTCATTCATCTGATGCCTTGATAGGTTATTTCTCACTTTCATCGTTGCTTTTATGTACTTATTTTCTGTTTTTAATTACATTATCACAAAAATTGCCGCTTTTATGTATTTTTTTCTACAAATATATTTAGAATGTCTCACATCTAGCTGCAAATGATACTTTAGGATTAACAGCGTATACTTTATGTTGAGTCTACTTATCATTAGAGTTGCAAAAAAAACGGTTTATTCCCAGGTTTATTTCCAATAGACCCGGTTTGTTCTCAGGTTTATCCCCAAAATACCTGATTTTTTCCCCCCAAAAAACCCAGTTTATTTCCAGGTTTAACCCGGGTTTTTTCTAGCCTTTGCAACTCTACTTATCATCCAGATACAGGGTGATCAGTCTAAAAAAGTACCCGTTGGTTTTTCTTATTACCCTTAATTCTGACGTATCTGGCAACTATTCTAACACTGAAGTATAATTGTTTGAACCTTGTTTAAGTGTGGGAGACAATTTCCAACACTGTTGGAGTGTTGCAATTTTATTTGTGAGGTAAAACAGAAATGAAGACGCAAAATGTTACTTAATTTTGTGATAATTTTATTTTTGAAAAACATAGTTTAATTCAAATTTTTTACAGTATCATTCCTTACAGCAAATGTTGAAAATGTTCGCCACCATTTTGAATGCAAACATGAACACGTCGAATGTCGTTTTTTGACACATTTCGTAACGTTGTTGGTGTTATTGACGAAATTTCTTCAGTTATGATTTGTTTAAATTCATCGATGTTTGCAGGACTTCTCAGGAAATCCCTATCTTTGAGATAACCCCACAGTTTTCAAATAAATAAATAAATAAATAAATGTTGAAAGAAGCTGACGATTTACTCAACTCATTTGCGCAGAATCGGATTAAAAATTACTAATGATGTTCACGCGAATTTAAGTTTAAAAAACGAGTTTTTGTATTTAGAAAGTGATAAAAAAACGATACCCGCACATTAAATATAGACATATTAAATAAGTAATGATGTTGAAAGTCTTGCTACATATATTATAGATGTAGATAATACAGAAACCAAACGGGTACTTTTTAAAATTGATCACCTTGTATTTTGCTACAACAGATAGTGCTTTTTCTAAATTTTTAGGTATTTAAGAGGTTATGTTTGTCCTCACTCACACTCTCTCTCTCTCTCTCACACACACACACAATAATTTAGAAATAAACAAAATTTTTCTGCTTTTTTTTTTTTTTTTTTTTTTTTTTTTAAATAAGAGCCTTGGAAAAAGAGTGCTTAAAAAAATAATAGTTTGTTTTAAGGATCGTAAAAGAACTGGCTAAAAGAAAACTATCTATCTATTTATATGTGCATTATTTCCTTTACGTTCTTATTCATGTTTTCATAGCATTTTAAAAACATTATTATTTTGATATTATATGTAGCATCTTTCGTGTTATTAATACTTTTTAAAAGAATACAACAGAATGGTCTGATAAAACTGAGAAGTGTGTAAAAGCTGTATGAATAATACCTTTCTAATATAATATACTATTATTTCATGATGAAATCATCTGAAAACTTGCTGGAAAGAATGTGTCCGCTGGATAATTTTCTCTATAAATTAAAAATTCCATTAGTAAAAAAAGTTATTTCTTATCGATGGGAAAATATGTATCATTGTAGCTACGAAAATAAATTAACGCGAATGTCTCGGATAAAAAAAAGCATTTTTGAGAGGATAAAGCGAACAAGGAATTTAATTGAAAAAAAAAAAACATCTCATTTTAATACGTTTCCAAAACTTAAAAGAAAATTATATTTAAATTGCATTCTCTTTGAAAGTCTATCTAAGTAATAAGGGATAAGAGTTTTATCGGATTATTGTATATTTTTAATAATAGAAAATAAAGTTGAAATTGTGAAATAAAAAATGGTTTAAAGCAAATTCTTAAAAAAATAATAATATTAATACAATTTCATTGTCTTTTTAAAACAAATACATTTGAAAAGATTTAGATATTATTTGTCAATGAATTAAAAAAGTTATTATTTATGGAAGACGAATTTAATGAAAATACGGCAAGTTGATACATTCGATGTGTTAAATTTAGTTTATGAATTTTATTTTAAATTAAAGTACACTAGTGTGCAAAACTTAAGCAACAAACACAAAATGCTAATTTTTGAACACGTTAGTACTCAAAAGGAAATTCTATAAAGAGGAAGTGCCGAAAAGAGGCACTACCCTAACAGCACGGCCAAGTCCCCTTGACGTCACACATGGTTACAAGTGTCACAATTGCTACGGTGAATCAAATATCGCATCTTTCACTCGTCTTATTATTACTCTCAAATGATTGTTAACACTGAAAAGTCACTGTGACTGTCGCTTTGTGGTGGGTCACCAGGTGACATTACAATGAAGTCACCTCAAGTCATGATTCATGTATGACAAGAAGTCATGATTCTCAAGTCACTGTCAGTTGAAGACTGAACTTTGAAATCATTGTGAGCATTGCATTGTGATGAGTCACCAAATAATGTCGCAATGAAGTCGCATGGTGACTTTCCGGTGACTGACACTCTATTGTGAAGTCATCATTGCACTCCTTTGTGAAAAGTCACCAGATGATTTTACTTTGATTGTCACTTGGGAACTCGTCACAGAACCACTATCGTGACGACTTTACAATGTAGTGTCAAAATGACAGTCACAAGAGAGTCACAAGTTGACTTTATTGTAAAGTCATCTGGTGACTCGTCAAAAAGCAGCAGTCATGGTGACTGCTTAGTGGAATGACTAAATGAGAGTAAAAATGAGACGAATGAAAGATATCGCATTTCTGTTCATTGTAGTGACTGTGACAATTGTGACCATTTGTGATATCAAGAAGTGCTTGCAACTAGGTAAAATGACAAAAATCATATTTCGAGAATACCCATTACCATTTTAATTGAGAGCGAATTTTTGGTCAAATATGTTATAAGAAATTTGTTTAAATATATAAGAAATCCGAACACCCAGTGATAATATACTTTATTAATTGCTTACAAGCTGGAAATTGTACGTCAAATGTTACAAATGAAGTGCGTTCGTGCTTTAACTAGTTTCAGTGAAATGAATTATATCGTCGGTAATTATGATATGATTAATTTCTGTAATAAAATTACTAAATTTTAAGTTGGCAACATTTTATTTTTTGTTGACATTTACTGAAAATTCCAATGGCAAACTTAAGCCCAGCTTTGAAAGTTTTAGAACTGAAATCCATATTGAGACTCTTTTTCCATTTAATATCTATTATTCATTTCTTCGGAAACATGTATACAAAAAACTATCTGTAGATTATAGGATTGCTATAATTAAACAATTTTAATTTACAAATTTGGTTTTTAAATTCAGTAATACGGAAATAATATGACTTCATTTTAAATATGACGTAATCACCATGGCAACCTAGAATCATTACCTATCATCGGGTATCACTGAATTAATTTCGCATGATAGGCTTTAATGGAATGAAGAAAACAACTTTTATTAATATATTTTTAAGTTTTGATTCGATTTTCATAAAATTTGAAATGACTCGACAAAATTCTGCAACGATTATATACATTAACTTTCAAACCATTCGGATGGGTAGTTTTGGCGCTGTTATATGTGGACAGACGGAAGGACCAGACGACGACAATACGTGCTACGTATTTATATAATTACGAACGCGCCTTAAAAATCAGAGATAATTTGACAAGAATCCGGCCCCTCAGCAAAGGAAAAAAAAAATCTAGATTCAATCCGATCCATCGTTTGGGTATAACTTCGGAAATCTGATTTCTCGACCCATATGCAAAAGTTTTATTTGGATTAGAACAGCACAGACATATACATGAAACTTATACAGTTCAACAGAGTCTAGCGTATACATGAGATTTTAAAAAAGGTGGATAACTGTTACAGTATTTATTTAATATTAAAAAATAAGCATAAAATGTCGTGATAAATTTACTAAAATATTTTATTTTTATCACTATATTTGTATTTGTTATCATTTCAATTTTCTTAAAACATTCATACAGTATTTATTAGTATATTTTACATTATACAATAAATGTATGTTGTAACATTATTTTATTACTAGGGAATCGAACCCGGGCTTCCCGGGTTACAGAACGCAGGCGAAAACCATTTTTTTCCCTAAATCTAATTTTTTCATATTTTTATTTGTCAAAGTTGCTGCATATGGTGATTTTTTTTTTACTGGTTTCTTTGCTTTTCTGGTGCGTGAAGCGCTCATGCATGCGGTATCCATCCAGTTTTTTTTTTATTTTATACTAAGCGTTCATACATGCGATATAGTGATCGCGACATTAACGAATTTCAAGGATTTTGTTTATTTTTTGTTTTTTTGGTATTATTAATAGAGAGATTTGGCTGCATCCAGTGATGCTTCTTTGTTAATTTATTATTCATCATCTTATGCATGCGATAATTTGATCGCGATATTAACGAATTTCATGTATATTCGTTTTTTCCAACTTCGCAATGACCGTTAACATTATTTGTAATACTGATGAAATATGAATTAAAACGTTGTTTCTTACTGCTCATATTAACTTTTTATATGGATTTTTATTAAATTTGTGAAATATTTTTTTTTATATTTTATTCATAAAAATGCAATATCTAAAACAATATCTTCTGTTTATATTATCTGTTAAAATAT
The DNA here is from genome assembly GCA_963931845.1 of Maratus michaelseni. Classification (NCBI taxonomy): domain Eukaryota; kingdom Metazoa; phylum Arthropoda; class Arachnida; order Araneae; family Salticidae; genus Maratus; species Maratus michaelseni. The sequence continues at coordinate 258,757,464 of OZ007594.1, forward strand.
CCGATGTTTGTTTATGGTGTAAACAAATAATTTTCTTTTGAATTTTTAAATTATTACAAAGCTTCCTTTTCTCCAAAATCGTCTGAACTAATCAAATTTTATATCCGGTATAACGCTACTCTCATATAAAGGCACCCTATTCTTGTGACATTTTTATTTCAAAATTCATTAATTTTACTACCTGTAACTATTTAAAAATTTATAATGGCAGCATTCTTCCATTTGTTTATTGGGCGTTTCAAAATTCATGCTTAAAAGCCATAATATATCAGGCAATTAAGATATAGTTTTCAAACAAATTGCATTTGAAAGTAATTTTTTTTCCTCTATAACGGTGTAAAAATTGAAAATGTGCTATGTTTAGAAATTAAAAAAATTGCAATAGTAAAAATCACAAAACCGAAATGTCATCGTCAGCTGTTGCCATTCGCAAAATGACGTATGCGTTACGCACGGACATGTTTGGCCTTTATAATATAGATACATTTGCTGCGCTTCAAATTATAATACAATATCTTAAAGATGAATTTCAGTTTTACACTTATGTTAAATATATGTTAATAAACAGGCCTAATTACTTGACAAACATGGTAAGACCTTTTACACGCAAACAAATCCTCAAAAATATATGCACGCTCTCAAAAGGTACTTAAATTCGGAGAATATTTAATTGAAACAAAGCTTGTTATCTATGCATATATGCAAGTGAGTAAATATTCAAATGTTACAAAATGTGAGAGAAAGTGTATTAATGGTGCTAAAATTAGAATATTTTATCTAGTTCATTTTTGAAAAAGATTACAAAATGTTATTTCTCTCTTTTTTAACATGTTTAAACAAATGACAATATAAAAATTTAATAACTACGAATTCAATAATTGTTTGGCAAAACTAGATTACGACAAATATATGACATATGTACCAGAATGTGCTGAGAATAGGTTAAATTTTAAACTATTTTAATCTAAATTTTAAACTTTGAATTTATTAAAAGCACTTTTGTCCTGGACGGAAATCGAATACGGGCTTTCGTGTTCTTCAGAGAACTGTTCTGACAATTAGGTTACCAAGGCATTAAACTGTAAGACATAATTATTTCTTGATTTTGGTATAAGCTTCAAATCGTCCCTAGTTGTTTACTTTAATGTTATTATTTCACCAATTGTTAGTTTCATCCTTATTTCACATCGGCCAAAGTTTGGGCGCCACTGTAATTTGAAATATACACTAAAACACTTTTTATTTTGCTTAAAAGACGTCAACATAAACATTAAAGATGTTAAAATTTAAAATTTACATGTTTCGATTTGTTCATCAAATCGTCATCAGAATAGAATATACACAAACCACAAATACAATGTACATAAAAACCAGAGAGTCTGAACAGTCACTATGTGAAAGAAGGTACAACGCCCTCTATACTTTTAATTTTAACACCGCTCTTAGATCCATCTACAGACCGCATCCCACTATTATTCAACCACTGAACCCAAATCTTCGGAATATTAAATGACAACGTATCATTACATGCTTTCGAGCTCCTTAAATAAATTTCAATAGATTCCCTCACAATTACATTGTATTTGTGAACGGTTTGTGTATATTCTATACTGATGACGATTTGATGAACAAATCGAAACATGTAAATTTTAAATTTTAACATCTTTAATGTTTATGTTGACATCTTTTAAGCAAAATAAAAAGTGTTTTAGTGTATATTTAAAAGTTAATTCTAATGGACGTATTTTGACTCTCCACTTTATTTAAAATATAATAACATTTGAATCGTCACTGTAATGTTTTTGATTTTATTTGGGATCGAATGCTTGATCTGTTGTTCAAAAAAAAGTTTCATGACCATTAATCCGGGAATGTAAGAATAAGACCTTTTGACTCCTAATAGGGTTATATTAAGGGGAAGGGGATTACCCTGAAGCGGTGCATACTATCTTTAAAACACAGGGAATTTGTTGCAACAATCTATAAACAAATAAGTATGTGGATAAATGCCGTTTTCAAGGAGGAGTCAAAATGACTCCTAATACTTCCAATGTAGGAGATAAGAGTGATTTTTTCCCTTCTAAAGTTAAGTTATTTAGGCAGTAAACTATTACCCTTTTTGTTCTTGGTATATCAGTACAAACTATAAACAAACACTTTTCAACTATGCTGGAAAGTGTTGAAAACAAGTCGTTGCAAATGTCGTTTTTTAGCTAATTTCAAATCTGTTGACTATTTTTTTCCTTTAGAAATATATAATATATATATATATCTTAATTGCCTTTACCAGACTCTTTGTTAGACACCTGTAGATTTAAAAAATATATTCGTCTTAAAGAAGTCCATTTTATGGGATTTTCCCCAACATAATCCTAATGGCATATGCAGTGTTAAAATGAATTCAATGATCCTACATCTTCAAAATTTTTAGACTTACAATCCAATTATATGTTTGGACGTATTAAAAACAGAATCCAACTTCTTCTTAGACGAGTAAAAATCCAAAATCGTTGTTAAATATTACAAAATTGGTTTGATAATATTTCCTTATGAAACCTATATAATTTAAAATACTATATGAGACATGTTACATGAAAAGATGCTCTGTTTTGCAAGATCACAGAATGATGGATCAAGAACTAGCAATGCACAGTGTATATTTACCGCAAAACATAAATTTAGAATTTATCTATCGATTCCTCTACGGTGAAGAGGAATATTTTGCTTAGACTAAATAGTTATATATTTAACTACATATTAGCATGTTTTTGGATTAGTTGCAAGAAAAGCGTTTATAAAGTCGAACCTCAATATCTTGAACCTCAAGAAGAATTAAAATTATGTTAATTTTAACAGTAGTTCATGTTATCAGTAACTAAATGCTTTCATTTTGTAAGGGGTTGTGCGAACAATTCATGTTAAAAGTAATACACATTAAGCTTGTTCGAGTTATCGAGATTTGACTGTACGAACGTTCTTATTAAATGTAGACGCTTTGTCATTGTAACTGTCCCTGAGGGGATAAATGGATATTATTTTACCATAAAGATACTCTAATTTTTCGAAATGTCAATTGAGTCAGGACAGAAAGTAAGTTTTGGGAATAAGAGTATGTTGTATGCAAATACAGATGATTAAGATTTTTCTTAGTTGGCTTCACTCCACTGAGTGTCAAATCTGTCAGTGGTGGTTGCTCTAAACTTGGTAAGGATTTTACTATTAAAATCCAATAAAGCTAGCCTCGTATTCACGTAATCCATTATTTTGGCACATAGAGTTTGGCATACCCAATGGTAGGATTTTACAAATTTGATAAAATCTGGCAGCCGGCAAAAAATTCTAGTCGATAGTAAAAAATATTATACCCACCCCCTTCCACCTTCATTGACTTTCAAAAATCACTAAAGTTTTTTTTATGAATTAATTAAGAAAAAATAATAACAAGCACGGTTGAGAATTATTAGTTCCATAGTTTATAATAGTACATAGTTTAGAAAGATAATCTAAACTAAATTTTCCAATGAAACTTATCAAAACTATATATATCAAATAAAAAAGAAATACTGTAAATGCTGAATTATCCGGCATGCTCGGAAAAAGCTGTATGCCGATCCGCATAGTTGAGTGCTACAAAATCTATATCTGATGAAGCATCGATGAAATAGTGAAGAAGGAAAGCAATATTTTTTGCCTATTTTCCTGTAGAAGTCAATCAAATAAATCTGATTTTGCTATTTTAAAATTTGCATTTCATGAATTTCTTTTTGCCAAATTAAAAATATTTTTTGTTTGAATGTAATTTCTGAGTTTATTTCTTACTACTTTGTAACTTTGTAACATCTATAATGAGACATCTTATGAGAATTTTAATTTAACATTGTGACTAAACTGAGTAACATATGTTGCTGCTGATAAAAACTGCAGACAAATAATTGACGTAAATATATTGAATGTAAAAAGTAAGCTTATATATATTATACATAAGGCTGCTCGAATAATAAAAATATTTACTTGCTTATAAAATAAATCTCAATATGAGAAATATCAAAACTAATTACGTTTTCAAATTAACTCAAGAGCTATTATACAATATGCATTGCTAAAATAAACCATTCTTTAGCTCTAGTATTACGTAATCGTAATCATCAGCAGGCCGGGAGCGGCGAGGGTAAGGTTTATTTTGACCCAACAATCTACGATAACAATTTCAGGATAAAAAAACTTACCCTTTTGAAGCGCCTGAATGATTTTTAATTTCCATTTACTGCAGATGATAATCCAACCACATTAATTATAGAATATTATTGCGTAAATAATGTGGTCACGCAATTAAAAATTCTCTCACACATCTTTTTCACCAAAATCCTCCGAAAACCAAAACCTCTTACGGAAAATATTGGTAAACAACCCAGTACCAGAAGCTTGTCTCCAAACTACTGTGGCACCGACCTATTGTGCAATGTGTGTGGTGAACACAGGTACGTGATAGTTAATAAAGACGTTAAGCATTTTAAACGAGGAAGAAATGTTAAAAAAATATTTATTATTCCTAAATTGTATTAAAATTATTATTTTTGAAGTTTTAATTAAGTTTTATGGATTTACTTCAAATGAACTACTTATAATCACGTATCTATTATTATTCTTCAGAATGAATGTGATAGATTAATAAATTATCATTCTGAACACAAAAATCTGATTTGAAACTTACACAAAACCTGAGCATTCATTGGCAATGTATCCAATTTTAGATGCCACAAAGGTTGGATTGGCACTATTTCTTACTCTTTTATTGAAACATCTTATCCCTCAACATTCTAATCACGTGACATGCTAATAGCTAGAGCAGGAAAGCATGGCGTTTTCTATGCATGAGATAGAAAATACCCATTAAAGATTGTTTTTATATTAAAAGTACCAGATAAGAGGACGATCATTGCTTGCTGCATACGAATAAGGGTAGGGAAGAAGAAAAATATCGTTGGTGCTCATTTCTTAGGTAAACGTTTTGTACAAAAATAAATTGCGAGATTAAATAACTTGGTCGCTAGATAAAACAAAACTTGGTAGCCAGTGGCGACCATATTTGCCAAGCCTTGCGTAATGGCATATGCAGTGACAAAATAAATTCGATGATCTATCATCTTCCAACTTTATGGGATTCCATTAGTTTTACAAATTGCGAATAGTGCTTTCAGTAAGCAGACTGACATATATTGAAGTTTGAACTATGCTTAACCCTTTCCGGCACAGACAAAACTTGTTCGTAAAATGAGAAATTACTGACTGACACCGGAATTTACAAACGACTTTTTTAGAAAATAAGAACTCCTTATTTTAAACTTTTATGGTAGAAACAAAATTTTATTAAAATATTCTTAGTGACGAAAGGGTTAAGTCAGCAGTCATATGTCTTTCTCTTTTTGTGAGAAACAGATTTCAGGAAAGTGAAATTAAGGATTTAGAATCCTGCCATCTCACTATACCTTGACCTACCGCGTGTGAATGTTTATAAATATTGCTATTGTTGAACTTTAATCCGGTGTGTATTGGTTCCCTAAATGAAAGTGGCACTACAGTCGGTTTGATAAATGGTTTAATGGTAGTAATATAAATTAGTATATAAAAGAAGAAAGTAATACAGACGTAACAGATAGGCTAGACAAAGTCACCTTATAGGTTGAAACAAGTGTCCCAGCGGTCAACGAGACAATGGATACCCAGGATGAAGAAGCTCCGGGGTTTGTTGTGGAACCAATTTTCAACGGCAGCTTGGACCTCATTATCGTCGGCAAATCGCGTTCCTTCAGAGCTTTCTTGAGTGGACCTAAGATGTGGTAGTCACACGGCGAGAGGTCTGGTGTTCGAGAGAGGATGTTCGAGAACTTCCCAGCGGAATTGCTCCCCTTATGAAAATCCCTATACCACCGATATACCGATCTGCGTGACATACACTCTGTGTCATACACATTTTGCATTCGACGACAGATTTCACTAGCCCTCGCATTTTCCGCTGTTAAAAATTGCACGACCGCGCGCTGACACCGTTTGGAGGCATCCATGATGCGAACGAAGCCTTTTAACGTGTTCCCACACTATCGCACATGCAACTGGCGGGATCTGACGATATCGTATGCATTCTCAGCACTCTGCGCCCTTTATAGGAGCATGCACAGTCATCTTTTTCTTCAAATGGCGGAGTTACTACAGCAATGCCACTTTCATTTGGGTGACCTTTATAGTATTCCTTGAAGTTAAGAGTCATGAACTTTAACTTTTCCGGCACAATGGTCCCACTCCGGGCAAACCTAATTTTAATTCCAAACTTGCATACGGTACCAAGAATATTTTAATGAAATTTTATTTCTATAATGAAAGCTTAAAATAAGGAGTTCATATTTTCTAAAAAAATTGTTTGTAAATTCCGGTGTCAGTCAGAAATTTCTCATTTTACGAACATACTTTGTTTGTGCCGGAAAGGGTTAATGACGAGAGTGGCATTACAGAGTGGTGCTACTGTCATTATTTACTCACTCGGGCTAATTTATGTCAGGACACTGAGGACAGCCCATTCTCCAAATGTTCAATTGTGAATATTTTATAAAAAGGAAATAGGCAAAATCAAACACAAAATAAAATTTATTCTACTAAAAACATACTTTTTATTTTTATCAGGAAACCAAAAAAGTTATAAGAGGATAAAGATTTATGAACAAGTAGTATGAAATTTAATTTTAAAAAGAATATATTTAAATAACTATTTTAAAGGTTTTATGAAAGATGAAAAATAAATAGTGTCTTCTTAGAAGTTTATAAATTTAATTTGAATGTTAAAAGAAAGTCGAGAGGTTTCCGTTACTTTGCTTTGACATTGGCATTGTTTCGTTTATTTTACTTTCGTTTTAATCTTTCATTATATTAAACTTTAATTAAAGTCATGTATCATACGTTTAAGTTTTGAAATTAAAATTTGAATTTGTAATGAATTCATTAGTATTTTCTTGATTAAATTAAACTTCTCAAACATATTCTTTTAAATTTTGATTGCAAAAATTAAAACTAAAACAGAATTTCATTCTTAATGTGTAATATATAAAGAAATGAAATATTAAATAAGTTAATAATAACGATGACAAAATAATACTTGCTCAGTATTGTTTGTTTTGGTTATATCTTGCCTATATATTTACCATTATTAACAATATTGGAATGAAATATTGTCCCAACTTTTGTTTTGTTTTCATTGTGGGGTTTTCCAATACTGCACAGTTAAAAAGTCCGTGTTAGGTTAAACCAAATGTTGTTGTTGTAGCAGCTGTAAACAAAATATAGTGAAAAATTTTACCATGATTTGGTATTTTACACAAATCCTAAAATGGTACAATATTGAAGTATATTTTTTTTAGGTTGAACCATTAACACGTTGAGTGACATGTGTAACGCCGGAGGTGCACACTTGATTTTATTAGAGTGCCGTGTGTACCGCCGGCGGTCATATGTAAATCTAAATTTAAAGCATATTAATTTTGATGCACTCCAGTAACAAACATTACTGTTGTTCTATGGCGCCTAGATAAAGCATTTAAAAAAAATATTTTTGAAATTAATTTCTAATATTACATTTTGGATGATTTATAAAAATAATAAAAAACATATTTTGGTTACAACTCAAAATTTTATTTCAGCGACATTATAATGCAGCTACTCAATTGATCATTTCTATCTTTTTCATTAAAAAAGTCTTTGATCCATTTTTACTGCTAATTCTGGTTATTACTACAATAGAAACAATATTGGTACCGTTATATATTGAAAAAAGAGAAATTCATAAAACAAACTAACAAACAAAAAACAAAAACAAGTTACTTGTGTGACAACCGGCGGTGCATAAAATACATTTTTTATAAATTCTACTTACACCTCTAAATCACTAAAGTTATTAGTTTAATGCTGAAATGTAATAATGGCACACTATGCAAGCTTAATTCATATATATGGTGGCACTCAACGTGTTAACTTGTAAAATGTTGAACAATAAAGTGGCTACGTTTAGTCTTTTGGTAACAAGGGCTAATCAGACCTGAACCTTAGTTTAAAGAGGAATTCCACACTCTACGAACTTCCAAGCCTGAACAGACTGATTCGAATGTGATACATCTTGCATTGCAAACGGCGCATAGTGGTCCAAATCAGCAATAAAAGTGACAAAAATTGGAAAAGTGAAGTTTCTTGTTTTGAAATGAAATATATTCCAAATTATTGTACACTGTCTGTAGATTTATACAGTTAAAATATTTTGGTTTTATAAACAGACATAAATTCACGCTCCTTGTGCGAAGTTTTTGATACTTCTTGTGGTGTCGTGAATTTCGTGCAAATTCAATACTTTTAGACGATAATTAAGAGTATCAGAAACGTTTGAAATGACGAAAATTGACTGGATTTGATCACGGATTAGAAACACTGTAATTAATTTAGACTGTAACTTCTTTTTGAATTTATTTATATATTAAAAAAATCTGTTAAATTTAAAAAAAAAAAAAAAAAAAAAAAAAAAAACGAGGGGTGTTTAAATGAAAATGGACGAAACGTCATAACAACCAAACCGGTTGAAGTTTGAATATGCCGCTTTAGGATAACGTAGAAAGACATCTAGGGATGCGAATGAGTGTCCGGGGTTGTGTGCATCTGCGGGCGACCGCGCATGTGCGTGCACACATCGTGATAATCCTCTGTTCAACACCACCTATACTTCGATCGACGTCTTTTCTTGCGACGTTTCGTACCTTTTCATTTAAACACCCCTCTTAACAATAAAAGTGTTAATATTATACGGAAAAATTAATTTTGCAAAACTACTTTTGCCACGATTTTGACCTCCAGGCTCCAAATTTTTGAGTCGTCACTTCTTTTTTTATAATGTTTATTGCTCTCTCTCTCGATTGCATCTCAAAAACAAAGGAAAATCCTAAAAAATTTAAAAATATAATAAAAATTCAAAATCCATAAAAAATGAGCATATTTTTTGTTATAATATGAACATTTTTCTTTGTTTATTTTTCAAATATAGTTTATTGCTAATTCAATTTCCTTTATAAAAAAAAAATGTAAATCCGTTAAATATTGTTCAAAATTTACCGTGGCAAAGCCATTGAAATACAGTGTTTAGAGTTAATCGAGTTGAAAGTAGAGATGGGCATAACGACTAGTTTTATTATTCGAAACAGTTAGTTTGATTATCACTCTACTAAACAGCGTACAACCAACAGAGTGAAAAATGTCCAGACAGGGATTCGATCAAGGAATCCTTGGTATACCGCACCAAGTGGTTTTTACCAATTAAGACATCCGGACGACATCCGGTGTAGCATTCTCTCACTCTTATATGGCTAGGCTACAACCTCGCAGCACAAGATGAACGTCAATCATGAGCACAGCTCCAGTGGCATACATGAGACAAATTGAACCCAATACCGGTGAATATTTATATACTAATTAATTTTTCAGCAGAGCTCAAATTACGCTGTAAATTAATGAAATACAAAGGATGTGAATTATCACTTTACTAAACAACGTACAACCAATAGAGTGAAAAAATGTTCAGACCGGGGTTCAATCCCGGATCTCTTGCTACAGCGCACCAAGTGCTTTTTACCAACTAAGACAACCGGACTACATCCGGTCTAGCATTCTCTCACTTTTATATGGCTAGGCTAGGCTACAATCTCTAGGTTACAACCTCGCAGCTCAAGATGGAAGTCAATCATGAGCACAACTCCAGTGGCATACATGAGACAAATTAAACTCAGTACCGGTGAATATTTATATACTAATTAATTTTTCAGAAGAGTTGAAATTACGCTGTAAATTAATGAAATACAAAGAATTGGAATTATCACTTTACTAAGCAGCGTATAACCAATAGAGTGAAACAATGTCCAGACAGGAGTTCGATCAAGGAACCCTTGGTATAGCACACCAAGTGGTTTTGACCAATTAAGACATCCGGACGACATTCGGTGTAGCATTCTCTCACTCTTATATGGCTAGGCTACAACCTTGCAGCACAAGATGGAACGTCAATCATGAGTACAACTCCAGTGGCATACATGAGACAAATTAAACCCAGTACCGGTGAATATTTATATATTAATTAATTTTTCAGAGGGGTTGAAATTACGCTGTAAATTAATGAAATACAAAGAATGTGAATTATCACTTTACTAAACAGCGTACAAACAATAGAATGAAACAATGTCCAGACAGGGGTTCGATCAAGGAACCCTTGGTATAGCACACCAAGTGGTTTTTACCAATTAAGACATCCGGACGACATCCGGTGTAGCATTCTGTCACTCTTATATGGCTAGGCTACAACCTTGCAGCACAAGATGGAACGTCAATCATGAGTACAACTCCAGTGGCATACATGAGACAAATTAAACCCAGTACCGGTGAATATTTATATATTAATTAATTTTTCAGAGGGGTTGAAATTACGCTGTAAATTAATGAAATACAAAGAATGTGAATTATCACTTTACTAAACAGCGTACAAACAATAGAATGAAACAATGTCCAGACAGGGGTTCGATCAAGGAACCCTTGGTATAGCACACCAAGTGGTTTTTACCAATTAAGACATCCGGACGACATCCGGTGTAGCATTCTGTCACTCTTATATGGCTAGGCTACAACCTTGCAGCACAAGATGGAACGTCAATCATGAGTACAACTCCAGTGGCATACATGAGACAAATTAAACCCAGTACCGGTGAATATTTATATATTAATTAATTTTTCAGAGGGGTTGAAATTACGCTGTAAATTAATGAAATACAAAGAATGTGAATTATCACTTTACTAAACAGCGTACAACCAATAGAATGAAACAATGTCCAGACAGGGGTTCGATCAAGGAACCCTTGGTATAGCACACCAAGTGGTTTTTACCAATTAAGACATCCGGACGACATTCGGTGTAGCATTCTCTCACTCTTATATGGCTAGGCTACAACCTTGCAGCACAAGATGGAACGTCAATCAGTAGTACAACTCCAGTGGCATACATGAGACAAATTAAACCCAGTACCGGTGAATATTTATATATTAATTAATTTTTCAGAGGGGTTGAAATTACGCTGTAAATTAATGAAATACAAAGAATGTGAATTATCACTTTACTAAACAGCGTACAAACAATAGAATGAAACAATGTCCAGACAGGGGTTCGATCAAGGAACCCTTGGTATAGCACACCAAGTGGTTTTTACCAATTAAGACATCCGGACGACATCCGGTGTAGCATTCTGTCACTCTTATATGGCTAGGCTACAACCTTGCAGCACAAGATGGAACGTCAATCATGAGTACAACTCCAGTGGCATACATGAGACAAATTAAACCCAGTACCGGTGAATATTTATATATTAATTAATTTTTCAGAGGGGTTGAAATTACGCTGTAAATTAATGAAATACAAAGAATGTGAATTATCACTTTACTAAACAGCGTACAAACAATAGAATGAAACAATGTCCAGACAGGGGTTCGATCAAGGAACCCTTGGTATAGCACACCAAGTGGTTTTTACCAATTAAGACATCCGGACGACATCCGGTGTAGCATTCTGTCACTCTTATATGGCTAGGCTACAACCTTGCAGCACAAGATGGAATGTCAATCATGAGTACAACTCCAGTGGCATACATGAGACAAATTAAACCCAGTACCGGTGAATATTTATATATTAATTAACTTTTCAGAAGAGTTGAAATTACGCTGTAAATTAATGAAATACGAAGAATGTGAATTATCACATTACTAAACAGCGTACAACCAATAGAGTGAAACAATGTGCCGACTGGGGTTCGATCCCGGAACCCTTGGTATAGCGCACCAAATGCATTTTACCAATTAAGCCATCCGGACGACATCCGGTGTAGCATTCTCTCACTCTCTCCCAGACAGGGGTTCAATCCCGGATATCTTGGTACAGCGCACCAAGTGCTTTTTACCAATTAAACCAACCGGACTACATCCGGTCTAGCACTCTCTCACTTTTATATGGCTAGGCTAGGCTACAATCTCTAGGTCACAACCTCGCAGCTCAAGATGGAAGTCATTCATGAGGACAACTCCAGTGGCATACATGAGACAAATTAAACCCAGTACCGGTGAATATTTATATACTAATTAAGTTTTCAGCAGAGCTTAAATTGGTAAAAATCACTTGGTGCGCTATACCAAGGGATCCGGGATCGAACTCCGGTCTAGACATTTTTTCACTCTATTGGTTGTACGCTGTTTAGTAAAGTGATAATTCACATCCTTTGTATTTCATTAATTTACAGGATAATTTCTATTTTGCTATTTATAAACGCTTACTATCCCTAATTTTTTCCTAATTTTAGTTTCAATAGATTCGGAAATAGGAGGGAGGGGGGAGGCATATTTTTCCAGTGTACTTTCGACGATATCTCTGAAAACATAATAACTAAAATTAGAACAAATATATTTTTTATTTCGATGTTACGAGCTCTTTCGAACGATACCCTACGCGATAAATAATAATAAAAAAATTCAAGTAACTAAATTAATATCTCGGCTAATTACTGACAATTTGTTTCGAAAATCCTTATCGAATATCCTTGGATGTTTCTGCATCCTCGAACGCCCGTCAACTTCCCCGTTGAGCGCCCGAAAAGGAAAGTTCGTGTGTAACGGAAAAATGCGTTTTTCTCAAAAACTATGTTACTTAGGAAATTCGCTATAGTTTTCCTGCAAGGTTTAAATAAACTCCTACTATCCCTAATTTTTTGATAATTTTAGTTTCAGTAGATTCGGAAATAGAGGGAGCATATTTTTGCAGTGCATTTTCGACGATATATCTGAAAATATAATATATAAAATGAATAAAAATATATTTTTGAGTTCGGTATTACGAGATGTTTCACACGATATCCCACTCGTTATACAAAAAGAGAACATTTTTTTTATGTAACTTAATTATCCGCTTAAATTTTCCTAAACATATTTGTGAATGGCTAATAATCTGAAAAAGGCTTTATAACTTTCCCAAGATTGAACTTTCCACGTCCCGCATAATTTATTGGAAAAAGGGCTCAGACAGACACAAGAGTGATCTTATAATGGTTCCGTTTTCACTTTTCAAGTACGGAACCCTAAAAAGTGATGTATAAAAAGTCTGCAGAGTTTCTTGGACTTTCTAAGCAGAAAATGTAGATTGAACCTTCTAAATCCATATTAATCAAGAATTTGATTGCGATTTTGTTAGAAAAAACGACTTTAAGTTAGCGATTGGAAACTTTTCAAATTAGTTAAAAATTAGTAGTTATGCTTAATATCTTCCAAAATTTTGCACTGGTTAAAAAAAAATTTAAATTACTTCTTTCTTAATGAAACACGATGCATTTTGCTCGACATCCGTGTGGTGAATGGCGATTCAAGCCAGCGAAACGCTTTCATCCGCTGAACTCAACAGCGCCCCCTACTGCCTCAACGCTGCATTTCCGCACCCACATTTCTATATGAAATGTGGTTTTTTAGGTCCCTTCTACCTGCCTTTACATTTTTGACATATAATTTGGAACCACCCTTTACAACTCAGCGGGCTGCGTGCTCCTCCGGGTGTTCCGGAATCAATCCGGTCCTTCGGGACGCGGAGGGATGACCTGGAGCCCGGCAGAAGACGCCGTGGCGTCCGGATTCCATTTTCAGGAGTTTGGGACAAAGCGGGGTCTCAGAGGGAGCAGTGACCGATGTAAGTCCACTTCCGGGAGGACTGGGCTGCCGGCCTTCGCCGGTACGCTCGGACAATCCTAAGTGCAGCCTGGGGATCCTGAACCGGGCACGAAATCGAGCGGCCTGGAACTCATCCTTTCTCAGCGTACGGCACTCCAGGGGATAGACAAGATGAGTGCTTCTCTTGTCCGTCCCCAGGGCCCTCGGCGGGGGGCGCCGGAGACAGCTGTTGTTGAGATATGGAGCCATGGGTGGGAGCCACATGGTGAAGGTTCTGGAAAGCTGGTGTTCGTGTCTAGTGAAGGTGAGCTAGCGGACGCAGACGGTTACGCAGGTCCGGCCGGACCACCGGGACGAAACTATCGCACTACCTGTTTCGATCCCTTCACTTTTCGCTTTCGAACTAACGCTCTCCCGGCCCTACGGCTCTGGCGGCATGGTCACCCGACAGCGTGACGGGGGTCGGAACCCCTTCCTATTTTTTTAGCCTATCTGTGTTTACTAACTTAGTTTTTTAAGATGTGTTTGTCCATTCCCGATAAGAGAGACATGAGATTACTCGTGTGAGTTATTCTCGATCTCGAATTGGGATATAGCAAATCATGAGAGGGAGCCCCTAACTAGTCGCTGGGCCCTGGTTGCTCCTATGAGCTTTCCAGACAAGCCCGGCGTCGAGGATGTTACGGACTGTCGCTCATGAACCGAGCCTGTCCGGCCACTCTCGTACCCATGTGTGGGGTTACGAATTTCACCGACTCAGGCATCCATAGAGTGAAAGGGGGCAATGTCCAGTAGTGGATGGGTGCCGCGTTTTTTTTAAACACCCGCATTAGTCTTACAACTCAGCACAAAATTTTCTAAAACATTGTTTACTTATCAATACATATTTTTTCACCACAACAATTAGTCAAATAAATTTTCAATATTCATTGTATTATAAAATACTATACAAATGTATGAGTGAATAAAAACAGTAATTGATAACCAGTGGCCCCGTGCGAGGATTTCGCACTGCTGTCTAATATTTGTTAGATGCAGGTTTAAACCTCTAAAGCAAAATTAAGGATAAAAATATCTGAAAAAACATTAGTCAAGACAGAATATCATCTCATTTATTTCATCAAAATTGCACTAAAAACTGATCAAAGATATCAAAAGGCACGCGCGGAAAAAAAAATTAACAATAGTATTTTAACTGCATTAGAGAATGCCATCACCCGCTTCGACAAAAACACGGGTCAAAGAAATATAAATTGAATACATATAATATTTAATATGATAATAATAAACATAATCCTTCTATATATAAAAAAAAGGAATGGTTTGGAAATGGACCAATGAAAATCTGTGTAGATATCGCGAAACGTATCTGATTGGTCAGAGCTTTCTGACTTTTCTTAGGGGGAATTAACATGAAAGTAGAGAAATTAGATAGGATGGGCGCTATTAGGGGGTTACCAAAGGGAACGGACCCGGGTCTGCAAACTTTGCAAACTTTGCAAGTTTGCAACTCTCAAACTTGGCGATATATCGCCCAAATTTGGCGGCCAAAATTAGCTGCCAAAAGTGGTGCCAACTTGGCGCTATTTCCAGAAATTCGCCAAATTTCCATAGACTCCCATTGAAATCCAATAGCGTTTACTCGCTAGCAAAAAATCAACAAATTGAGATATTGCAATGCAACAAAAATTAATATTAGCTTATGAATAGAACTTAATTGAACTATTTACATTATTTTTAAGCACAAACACTAACTATTTACAATATTCGTAACACTATGTATACAATTGGTACTTGTTAGTTATCCTGTCGACCAAATTACTGTCGCCAAATTCATATACAGTGGAACTTCCATTTAACGAAGTCTCATCGTTACACTTAAAAACTTCGTTATGGAGAAAATTCGTTAAATAGAAATTAACTTAAATTCATGAAATTTTTTCTTTCGATATGACAAACAGGTATTGGATTCAGAAGCATTTGATTCAGTTTTAATTATGAAGCCGTCTTTTACAAAATAGTTGTGTACGGTCGATGAAATCACGTCACATTCCCAAGCTTTGGCCCAAGCTTTCATCAGCTCTGATACACAGAATCTCAAACTAATGTTTTCACTACATCGGCTTTTTTCTGTCTTTTTCGATAATGTACTTCAAGATTTTTTATTATTCCTTAGACTAATGATTGAAGTTTAGCTGTATTTGCAGGAACAAAAATAACTTTGATGTTCTTCGATTTGTATTTTGAAGCAGGGTTCTTTTGGATGTACAAAGCAATTGTCTATCAGAATGGTACCTGTCTGACTCTATTAGATATTTTTTGTTTCAATGCATCTGACGCCATTGCGACACTTCATCTTCTATATCATTGTAGCTAAAAAGGGGATTTTGACTTCCCCCAACTGTCAGCGCTGGAGTCTCGGAATGGGAAAATAGTGATAACAAGTGTTTTTCTTAGTGTGAAAAAAATTGTTTTATTTAGCACAAAGCAGAATGGAAATTATTTAAATGTGTTCATTTTCATACAATCGAATCCGCTGAAATAAATTTGCATATCCTTCGAACAGCAATCGCTTGATTTGAATTCTGTGCACGTACAAAAGTGGAATAAACTTCGTTATATAGAATATATTTTTCGTAATGTGGAGATTAATTTACATGCTAATGGTGTTCAAAGTCAAAGTTCTGCAGAAAATTTCGTTAAGTAGAAAACTTCGTTAAATAGGGACTTCGTTAAAGGGAAGTTCCACTGTATATCAAACGAGCAAGGGATTTTCCCGATTATTCATATATATTAAACGAGCAAGGGATTTTCCCGATTATCTTCTTTAATGAAAAGGTATGCGTTGCTGACGACTGGGATTTTCGCTAATCGTTGCCACAGATTAATCTCGGAAAATGAAACATTTGAAGTTGCTGAAAAAATTGATAGCTCGAAAAGTATTTGTCAGAAAATTGTTTGACAAACTGCGTTAGAAACGTAAAAAAATGTATTTTTCTTGATATAATTTTCAAATCCACTGATTATGCCATTTTTCAAATATTAAATTTCAAAAATTACCAAATTTCACATTGCAGTACCATAGCGAAAAGTTCACGCGTAAAAAAATAACGATAACAGCAATGTGTCAGCACGAGTCACAAATTATAGTAGCCTTATTATTCTGTTAAAATATAAAAGTGAATTATGATGTCACGAGTGCATGATTTTTACTTAATTCTCGACAAATACTAGATGCGCCATTTCTTTTTAGTTGTGAATAATATAGGTTAATTCACGTTATTAAAAAATGTAGCTATAAAACGTATACATCAATGGAAAACGGTAAGTAATAAATTGTAAACGTAATAGTAAACCGTATTAAAAAAAAAAACATAACTTAGTGAAATAAGTATCCGTTTTTATGTTATTTTAGGATATTCCAGGTAAAGGTACAGATTACTTTAAAATACAAGGTTAAATTCACAGATATATTTTTGTTTCATTCAAGGTTCTTTTGGAGAAACCGACCATAGCGCAGCGGGCGTAGTCTGCTAGTTCATATATATTAAACGAGCAAGGGATTTTCTCGATTATGAATGATATAGTAAACGACTGGGAAGATTTTCACGAGACCTGCCCCCTATACTAAATCGAGCACGAGAAAAAGATCTAGCTAGGTTCCGAATACAAGAACATTCGTTTTTACAGGGTAAAACAAACTCAGCGCTGAAAATATTTTTTGTTATAAATAGAAAAATACTCAAACGATTTACACGAAACGTGTTGCCTGTACTAATTCGAGCACGAGAAATCCATCTATCTAGGTTTCGAATTCGGGAAAGGCCATTTTGATCTATTAAAACAAACTCAGCACTAAGAGTGCTTGGCTAGGGCGCGATTACGCGGGGGGTTGGTGAGCGTAGCGAGCAGGGGGGCCGAGCCTCCTTAGTTTAATATAAAAAAGCATACATTTTTGGTTGCACGTGAAATACAATTACTTCGATCGATCGAAGGCTTTTTTCTTCTTTACATTTGAACTTGAATTTTGCTTTTTAATCATAAATATAAAATAAAACCCCTGAAACAACAATGTCCAACTTTATCTTTTTTGTGTACTACTTATTTCTTTATAATCATTGTTGACCACGATATAATGCGGTTTTAAATGTATTTTATTTTTGTGGCAAACTTGATTTGAGAAAAACCTTTCATTTCATTCATGAAAAGAGTGCTGATTTAATTTTTAAGTAACTGCAATGTTTAATCAAAATACATGTTTTAACGAAATGTGAGTGTACTATGTCAGAAGCGGGTTCAAAAATCTTTCGAATGATACCTCATTCGAAAGTTCGTGGGTTATTTTCTTTTGTAAATGCATAGAAAAAAGAAAGTTGAAAACAGAAATGATATATATATCTTCTGTATTTATATAATCTAAGTTTAATGTTGTACTATAAGGAATTCCGCTGTTATCCGTATTGAGACAAACTTGAGCATTACAAAAAAAAAAATAAAAAAATAAAATAAAAAAAATAATAAAAAAAAATAAAAAAATAAAAGGACCGATTTAGTTACAAGGGGTGTTCCAAAAAGAGTGGATTTTTTAACTGTTGGAGATAAATAGATAATGTAATTCACAAGTGTTCAAAATAAAGTAGGAAATAAAACTATGCTAATAAAAGTATCATGTCAGTAATAATAATAATAAAAATACACGTTTGAAATTTTTACACGTGCTCCCCTTCCCCCCTCCGCTACACAAAATTGGTAAAATTTTCCATTTTGATGCAACACGATCATTGTAAACACTGTTTACAAATTAACTGAATTATGACAAAGGATAAAAGCTGGCATATCACTTTTCCGCGCCATTTAATATGCTATTTCGTCTGTGAAAATAGAGATATGTACAAATTGACAATGGTGTAATTTCGATCAAAAATATGTGAACGAGTGCGAAAGAATTACAACACAAATACATCTACATGCAGAATTACACAGGCAGAGATCACATAAAGAGATAAATTTAGTTTTAAATCCTAGAAACATAAATTTAAAAATGCAATCACAAAGCATTCTCAGAGTTATATTTTTTTTCAACTTCAATACATAACTTAGTTCTTCTAATAATGTTTCTGTAAATTTAAAGTTCTTTTCCACTAATATTGTTACAAACATCGATTATCTTTTGTTTTAAGTTTTAAATGCATATAATATCAGCGATCGTATTTCCTCTTTCTTGCAACATTTCAGATATTTGTATTTCTAATTTTATGCATCGTCACCATTTACAATGTTAATTTTTTTACGAAGCATAACTCTTCCAATTTTAAATATACATATGTGTAGGTTTTTGTATTGTAATTGTTCAGAAGAAGAAAGTTTTTCTAATTGACCAATATTTTGTGGGTGGACCATATAAAAACATAAAATGTGTAACACTTTAAAAGATAATGGGAGGATTATTTAATTAATATAATATATATATATTCTTACAATAATATATAATCTTTAATATATAATCTCATTTCCTACGTTATTTTCAATAATTTTGCAATTTACTTTCCTTATTTATCTCCAACAAATAAACTTAAAGCACATTTCAGTCTTTTTGGAAAATCCTGTATAACGAGTCCGCTTAATGTGATTCCTGTTAAAGGAATAATCCCTCTTAATATGATACATTATCATAATTCCAAACCTCTCTCATACACTTTTATATTAAAAAAAATATTTCTTTAATGTAATGCATATTCTAATAAGAATGCATGGTTATTGGAATATTTTAACTTTGTAGGTACTGAATTTGTTTATATTTTGACAATTTCACGAATTTTGGACGAAATTTGGTGTTTTTAAAATAATACATTTATTGTTTTATGGAAAATTTTCAATCGTGATGCTATTAAAACGTATCAAGATCATACTGGAAAATTTTCAAAGCTAAGTGTAATAAGTTTAAGACATTGTCGAGGCGTTTAATACATCAGACGACTCCGGCGGCCTCGAGCCTATTCATTTGCTCACATATGTTCATAAAAAAAGTGATATGTATTAAAACATAAGTCACCTTTTGTACTCTTATATACTAATACAGATTGTTTCCCTTTATTTTCTAGGAAACAGAATGGGTGAAGCAGCAATAGAAATGCTACTGATCTTAAGACATTATTTAAAATTTGGCATTGTTTAAAGCCACTGAAGCTGCTCGAAAAATTTGAAGTTGAAATGGATGACGATAAGATATTGTAGAGCTTAAAACTTGTTCGAACGTCACAAAAAAGAAAAGTGCAAGATAATTCAACCACCAACATTCGTAAACTTTCAAAGGAGCTATGATATTCTACTGGTACCATATTTCGAGGTATAAGTAAGCTTAAAGTACTTACAATGCAACTAGAGCAATACCTTATGAACTTATTAGAACAGGCTAATATACGAGTGGAAATTTGGAAGGTTTTCATGGAAAATCCATACAATCTGGGTATTCTTTATGAGTACATGAAAAACAGGTTTAGTTATAAAATTCAGATTATCGAAAACAATTTTTGGACGTGGATGAAACTGTTGATATGCAAGTATGTTTAAGAAAACAAAAAGTGCATGATCAGTGCCTGGTGGAAATTTGGACAGGTCAATTTGACATAATTCCACCAGCCAGCATTGAAAATTCACCCTGAGCATTGAAATACCCCCCACCCACAAGATTTAAGGTTTTGTGTTTACTAATGTCTAGAAAGTGCAAATTCTCTGGAATTGTATAATATCCCTGGAACCACAGAAATTCCTCCTGGAGAAAAAGTCTTAATTCAACATTGGTACCAGCTGATCGATGCGTCAACTTTGAGGTGTCTTGTGAACAGCTGGACACTTCTTTAAAAAAAAAATATATATCCTATTCTCATTAACAAAAGGATGGTAATTTTCCAACAATGAAATGCGAGAAAGACGAGGTTGAAAGAATTAAAGTTTTACTTCATCTCTTCAGTCAAGATCTCGCTCTAACAGTCATCTGTTTTCCTCTTTGTTCTCAATATCACCACGTCTTCCTTAGATGTCTATTTCCTTCATTAAATTTTCTTAATACTAACCTACAGAATGTGGAATTCTCATTTATACCTTAAATTAGTTTGAATAATTCAATATTTCTCGTTTGTAAATTTTATTTTCAGCATATTGTAAAAAAATATTATTAAAAGGAATTTTTTATACTTTTCTTATATAACTTGACGAAAAAAAAAATGCAAAAAAAATATTTTCGGTAAATAAATATCATTTTTTTAACTTGCAAATAAACCTTGAAATCCAATTTTGGAAAGGTAAAATAAACTTTTAGTCTTGCAGAAAAACAAAAACACACCTTTTCTGTTTGTCAAATCTTAATCCTTTATAAGTGTGATGACTTTTGTTTTACACCCTACAACTTTAAGAAATGCTCACTATTTTAGAACGCTTTCTTCATGGATAGAAATCCTATTAACTTAAAAAAGGATTACCCGAAAATTCGCAGAACTAGAGTTATTCAAGCAGAATAATTTAAAAGATGGAATTATCGCGGCAAAGTATATTAAGAGAGGGTAAATCTTATTTGTTAAATTATGGGATAGTAAAATGAAAAGATAAACTATATATTTTTATCTGTGGTTTGTATATCAATATAAACAAATGTAATGTAGAACCTGATAACCGACAGCCAACGGGGATTTTTTTTAAATGTTGATTTAAGCGGATGTCGAGTTAGCGAGGTTCTACATAATTTTATACATAAAAATATGTTAAATATCGTGTATGCACTATGATTTTAATAGCCTAAATTATGTATAATAAGTAAGAACTTAAAGAATAAGAAGAACTTAAGATATTAAATATGTATTATATATTATAATTATTAAACAGTTGAACGACAATAAAAAACAGATTTCGATTTATTCTTTGATCAGGGAGTTATAATTATTGATAAGGAATAAGCAGTGAAAATGTTTCTCGAATATAATAAACATGATATTAACTAAAGTATAAATTTAACTTGATAACATAAACAAATAAGAAATTTTAATTAAAAAGTACTGATTAACGGAGGAGAGATTTTTAAAGATTTGTTTTAGACGGTATTGGTGTTGGTGAATTCCTCAACTGGACACTCATATTTTAAAACCAATTAATCATAACATTTCATCAACAGAAATAACAAGGAAGTTGCTGTGAACGAGATGACTCCGAAAGCGTTCAGCTAAATTTAACTACTAATTCAATAAATTCATTTGAAGAAAAGCCGAACTGCTTTCGAATATACAAAATTAAACAGCACATTAATCTATACTAATATTATAAAGGAGTAAAGATTGTTTTTTTGTTTGTTTGTTTGTTTGTTTGTAGGGGGTAATCTCTGGAACTACCGAACCGATTTCAAAAGTGATGGTGGGCAAATTGATGGTGACAACTCCTGCTCCAACCTAGGCTATATTTTATGTCGGTGCCACTACCCCAGGGGGGTGCAGGAGCGAAAAACGTTCTAAAATTGCGATCTTTTCTATACTGAAGCAGCTAGAAATTTGAAATTTGGCGTTGTAGTTACTTATAAGATGTAAATGCTCTCTAAGAACAAAATAAAAAAAAATCGAAATTTAAAAGGGTGAAATGAGCGAAAAGCGTTCTAAAAACATTCTAAATTACAATTTCTATGGAATCTCTAGAACTACCGAACCGATTTGAAATTTGGCGTTGTAGTTACTTATAAGATGTAAATGCTCTCTAAGAACAAAATAAAAAAAAATTCGAAATTTAAAAGGGTGAAATGAGCGAAAAGCGTTCTAAAAACATTCTAAATTACAATTTCTATGCAATCTCTAGAACTACCGAACCGATTTCAAAAGTGATGGTGGCAAATTGATGGTGACAACCCCTGCTCCAACATAGGCTATATTTTATGTTGGTGTCACTAACCCCAGGGGGGGGGGGGTGCAGGAGCCAAAAACGTTCTAAAATTGCAATTTTGTTTATACTGAAGGAGCTAGAAATTTGAAATTTGGCATTGTAGTTACTTATAAGATGTAAATGCTCTCTAAAAACCAAAAAAAAAAAAAAAAAAAAAAAATCGAAATTTAAAAGGGTGAAATGAGCGAAAAGCGCTCTAAAAGCATTCTAAATTACAATTTCTATGGAGTCTCTGGAACTACCGAACCGATTTCAAAAGTGATGGTGGCAAATGGATGGTGACAACTCCTGCTCGAACATAGGCTATATTTTATGTCGGTGCCACTACTCCCAGGGGGGTGCAGGAGCGAAAAACGTTCTAAAATTTCGATTTTTTTTTATACTGAAGGAGCTAGAAACATGAAATTTGGCATGGTAGTTACTTATAAGATGTAAATGCTCTCTAAGAACAAATTCAGAAAAAATCAAAATTTAAAAGGGTGAGATGAGCGAAAAGCGTTCTAAAAACATTCTAAACTACAATTTCTATGTACTCTCTAGAACTACCGTACCGATTTCAAAAGTGATGGTGGCAAATTGATGGTGACAACCCCTGCTTCAACATAGGCTATATTTTATGTCGGTGTCACTAACCCCAGGGGGGTTGCAGGAGCGAAAAACGTTCTAAAATTGCGATTTTTTTTATAATGAAGGAGTTAGAAATATGAAATTTGGCATTGTAGTTACTTATAAGATGTAAATGCTCTCTAAAAACAAAATAAAAAAAAATCGAAATTTAAAAGGGTGAAATGAGCGAAAAGCGTTCTAAAAACATTCTAAATTACAATTTCTATGGAATCTCATTCAACATGAACCGATTTCAAAAGTGATGGTGGCAAATTGGTGGTGACAATCCCTGCTCCAACAGCCTCTTTAATAAAAAACTATGCGTTTCTGACGACTTTTTTTTTTCGCTAATTGTTGCCACAGATTAATCTCGGAAAATGAAACATTTGAAGTTACTGAAAAAAAATAGTAGCTCGAAAAGTATTTGTCAGAAAATTGTTAGGCAAACTGCGTTTGAAAGGTAAAAAATTGTATTTTTCTTGATATAAAATTCAAATCTAATGATTATGCCATTTTTCAAATATTGAATTTGAAAAATTACCAAATTTCACAATGGAGTACCATAGCGAAACCTTCATGCGTAAAAAGATAATGATAAGGGCGACGTGTCCTGGCGTGTATATTGGCTATAGCACGAGTCACAAATTATAGTAGCCTTATTATTCTGTTAAAATATAAAAGTGAATTATGAAATGTCAATATTTTGTTGGATTAAAAGTTCGTTATAAGAAATTGACCAGCGTAGCGGGCGTAGCTTGCTAGTAGTATATATAATGTGACTAAACAAGCCTTACGCACATATATTTTAATTTTCGAAGAATATTTAATTTAATAGAAGTCCCTTGGGCTTCTAAAGCAGCTTTATTGGAACAAACCAAGCCTTTAAACTAACCACAAGAAAATCAGACACTAACTCTTTCTCAATCTCGCTGAGCCTGGCCTAAGGACTGTACCTGGCCCGGCTCGCGACTCGGGCCTGCAAAATGAAGGCAAACTTTCAAACGGGCCGGCAGATTAAAGAAAAAAATTTTGAGGACCAAAACGGGCCGATAAAAAAATTAAACGGGCTAGCCGGATCGATAAAAAAAATTAAGCGGGCCGACTGACCCGATATAACAAATTTAAAAGGGTCGGACAAAGCCGACAAAATATGAAAAACTTTGAATGGTTCTTGCTGGGCCGACATTAAGTTTATAAATGTATTCCACGAGCTGATGCTATTTGACAACATCAATACAGAAAAATAACATGCCCAGTGTAGAGATTTTCATCTGACTGTTACATCGTGTTTGAGGCTGGTCTTATTTTTTTCAGCAGACTGCCGGGCTCAGACTTACATTTTCTTATCAAGGCTGAGCGGGGGGCTTACTCGTAGTTGTTCCCATGATGTGTCGGACTGGCAATCTTGCTTGTAAAAATAATAGTGATTATGAACTTTTGTGTTAGCGGAATCTTAAATATACTTTATTAAATTACAGAGAAATATTTTTAAAATACTTTTTTTTTCAATATAAAGCTTCAAAATTTATGACATTTTTAACCGTATATGTAAATATTTTTCTTTTTTCTAAACTATATTATTTTTTTTAATGAGTCAATATTTGAATGTAACAGTCTAAGAAACTATGAGATCTGTTGCTATTCTGTATTCCATGGCTTGCGGAGATATAGTTTGAAATATTCGATACAATTTTCGCATAAATATGTATGCAATATTCTTTAAAATAACCTTAATTGAATGTTAAAAGAAATTGGATTTTTTTGTAGAAATTGTCTGGTGTTGGAACAGGCTTTATTGCATTGATTTTTGTACTGGCCGGACCTGATTTCATTTTTTTTTTTGCATAGGCTGGGCCGGAAACTACAAAAATATAAACAAGCCGGGTCTGCAAAATTCGGCCCGTGCAGATCTCTAATCTAAGGTCAATTGCAACTTGGTCGTGGAGAAAGACTCCCATGAAAAATCTATCCGTGGCGCAAATTATTGTGAACATAGTGAAAGCTTCACAATTTGTAGGAAGCGCACATGTGCGAAAACGAACTCTCAAAAATTTGCAAACTACAAAGTGTAATATAACAATTTCCAACACATTCAGAATACTCTAACAAAACTTCATACATTAATAAGGTAAAGGGTGAGATCTAAGTAAGCAATTTTAAAAACACATAACATATTTAAAAACCCAGTTCTAGTAACTATCATTAATAATTGGAAATATATCAGAATTTTTTTGTACAGCTCTGTATATGAACAATAGATTTGTATCTATGCTACATAGTATGCTAACATTTAGTTCAGTTAGGAAATCCACAGGACAGTTGAAAATTTCCATTCGGCAATTTAGGTCAATGAACGATAATATACTTGACATATTTTGTGCAGCCCTGTATATGATCTATTGAATTTATACACACAAAGCAATGTGCAAAAAATTAGTTAAATTTTAAAAAGTGTGCCACAACTAAAAACACGCTTCCAACAATTATTGTTCATAGACAATACTGTACCGAATTCTTTTGTGTGTCCCTGTAAATTGTAAATGAACGATAAATTCTATGCTCTACATAATCTATAGTGAGCATCTTGTAATGCACCTTAGTGATATATATCAATTTCAACATGTTTGAAATATATTAACATCATTAAAATACAGCGCAAACGATTTTCCCCATAGGCCTTAATGTAGCGGAATTATTTTGAGTGTCCTTGTAAATGAACCTCCCGTAGACCTTAATGTAACGGAATTCTTTTGAATATCTCTGTAAATTGTAAATGAACGATAAATTCTATGCACTCCATAATGTATAGTAAACATCTGGTAATGAACCTTAGTGATATATATCGATTTCAACATGTTCAAAATATATTACATCATTAAAATACACCGCAAATGATTTTCCCCATAGGACTTAATGTAGCGGATTTCTTTTGAGTGTCCCTGTAAATGATCCCCCCCGTAGGCCTTAATGTAATGGAATTCTTTTGAGTGCCCCTGTAAATGATCCCCCCCGTAGGCCTTAATGTAATGGAATTCTTTTGAGTGTCCCTGTAAATGATCCTCCCCCCCCCCCCCCGTAGGCCTTAATGTAACGAAATTCTTTTGAGTGTCATTAAGGCCTACGGGGCCTGTAAATGATCGGCCCGTAGGTCTAAATGTAACGGAATTCTTTTGAGTGTCCCTGTAAATGATCCTCCCCCCCCCCCCCGTAGGCCTTAATGTAACGAAATTCTTTTGAGTGTCATTAAGGCCTACGGGACCTGTAAATGATCGGCCCGTAGGTCTAAATGTAACGGAATTCTTTTGAGTGTCCCTGTAAATGAACTATAAATGCTACACAATTCATTTTCAGTACCGAACATGCCATAGTAAACCTGAATATCATATATAAATTGCATGGCAATTCGTGTATATTTATACGAGTTAGAGCATGGACGGACAGACAGACAGACAAACCGAATTCATAAATACTTTTAATCTTTGTTGGAAAGTGTTAAAAAGCTGAATCTGTGTAAATGGTTGAAAAAATAAACACATTAAAAATATTTAGCTTCGACTGTTTCACTGTGTTTTCTTAATGTGATAGAGCAAAGTATTTTGTGTGAAAAGTAAAATTTACTTTTAATTATAGACTGATTAAATGAATTTTGTATTTCATTTTCTTCAATGATAAAAAGTTCCGTACCGTCGGAGTATAAAGGATTAATCTGTCGATCATATGTTACAAATTGTTAGAACACACTGGGGAGGAAACCACTCGAAAGACTAAATTAATTATGCTTGAAATTTATTGTAATTTTCGATTACAATTCATCTCAGTCTTTAAATTAGTTAACCACTTTTCACTGTGCGAATCATTGTAAGATCATTGCGTTTCACGCAATATATAAGGTAGTATTTTAATCCCTTTTATATAGAGTGCAGTATATTTGAAATGCATGTAAATTTGAAACAGGCTTTAATTTCGAAGATTTATTTAGTTTATTTTAAAATTAGTAAACATTAAAAATGTATATTTCAGTACACTTAGAATTTATTTGAAGGTTTAAACTCGAGTTTGGGCTTTGAAAACATTACGCAATGTTCATTCAGTTAAGAATAGTGTGCTATGCTAATTAAAAATGTTTGTTTGCAGTTGTTACCTTTCGCTCATATGCATATGAATAATATCAGAATCTTTAATCCTTCAAAAGCATGATTACGTTTCCTTCACACACTGAAACTTTAAGAACATTTTAAAGAGTCTTTTATATCAAAACTCTGTGAAAGATAAAAATATAATTAACTAAAAAGCAATAGTCTGGAAATGCGAAGAACTGGAGTTATCGAAAGGGAATAATTTAGAAGCGACAAAATTATCGCACTTAAAAAGATTAGGAGATGGTAAATATTGCAAGTTAAATTATGAACATTTAAATGAAATGATAAGCAGCATTTTCATCTATGTTTATATTTTAGTGAAAAAAGTTTTTTTTTCTGTTTCCGTTATATTCAAAATATAGAGTTTTAGATCTACTGTTAAATTTTACCCACAAATTATATCCAGTGTAATACAAATAAATCATTTTTATTGGAAAAGAATTCGTTGTCATGAATTCTATACCAAATATTTCTCATCTAATAGAAAAATAGTGAAAATTTTAAAAGGAGACAATATAATTCTTGAAACTTGTCCTTAAGAAATAATTTTTAGGTAAAAAATAATAAATAAAACCAACTTCAACGAATTGTTTCTTGCATTATTGCGTTGATATTTATTTATTGCATGGCAGTTGGCGTATTTTAGTGAGAATAATTTGCTGCAACAGAAAGTTTTAGTTGCAACCGTTTATTATTATCGACATTTACTTTAAATCCAATTTTTGCTAATATCGTTCATTTTACTGCGCAGTAGATAATCATAAATAAACATTTTCACGTGTCCCTGAAAAAAAAAAAAAAAAAAAAAAAAAACTGTACACGATACGATGGCTGTTTAAAAACTTATTGTTAAGTACAATGTGTCTTAACAATATAATTAAATTTCGTGAATTATAGACCAGTTAAAAAAATAGAGCCTATAAAGTAAAAAAAAAAAAAAAAAAAAAAAAAAAAAAAAAAAAGACAGAGAGAAAGACAGACACACCATTCTTGGATCCCCTTTTGAAAACTATATGGAACCACCACCAGAATGAATCTTTTCCAGCCAAATACTAAACATTGTAAAAATCGGATCATCCGTTCAAAAGTTATGAGTGTACATTAATTAATTAAATAAATATATCATTGTACAGACGAATCGTGTAAATACCTTTGTAGGAAGTCTGTTAAAAAAAATCATACGGATATATCCGAATATTTTATGTTACAAATGGGTTCTGCGTCAATTCGTCGCGCACAATTCATCGCGGAACAATTCGTTGCAGCGTCAATTCGTCGCAGCGTCAATTCTGCGTGGCGTCAATTCGTCGAAGCGAAAATGTTTTTGAAGGCGATGATACTAAAAGTAAAATTAATTTAGTAAAATTATTTAATGATATATAAGGTAAAGCTAGGAGAGTCTGCGCACAGTTCAAAAGAATAACAATAAAAAATCTAAATAATATTTTTTTGCTAAACTATCCATGAATAATTTTTACTTCATTTGTTTTCTATGCATTTCCATTGCTATTTTGTTGTTATGTTGCAATTTAATAGACCAGTTGTAATAAAACCAGGAAAGCTAATTTGCGCAATCTGTCCTTACAGTGTTGGTGTGATTGCGCACATGGGTAGGAGAGATTGTTACCAATAATAACTACAATTAAATTGTTAACAATAATAATTACACTTAAATGACATTGTTGTAAGGTTTTTGTGAACAAATATTATTGTATTAGGAGTGAATATTTCAACCTAATGATTAAAGAATCAGAAAAGAAAGTCCAGATAAGATTACAAAATAACATTAAGTCACTTGATTACACGTTTAACTTAAAATTTGTGTATTTTCATTTTTAATTTTTTATGCAAATTTACCAATAAGCTGCGTAATCTCTCCTAGCATGGAAACTAATGGGGACAATGCGCCATCTCTCCTAAGTAGCAGATGCGCAAACTCTCCAATTTCGGTAGGTGAGATTGCGCGGCCATTTATTTAAACATGGCCGCTACTAAAACGAACCGTTGATGTTCACATTGTTAGTCTAGATTAGTAGCTTATGAGAAATCGTTTAAGTTTAAAATATTTTGTACTACTGACATTGTATAGGAATTCTGATCAATAGCTATGAAAATTCAAGCACTTACTTTGGGAAAACAAAACAAAATAGCAATGCTTTATCTTAGACGCTCAAAACAATCAACGTGCACTTTCAAGTAGACACTTTACTACTGCTGTTGTACAACTACCTGGAGTCGCTGCGCGCTCACTCTATTCCTTCCCCTCGAACCTCTATGTGCGCAATCTCTCCGACCGCGCCATCTCTCCTGGCTTTACCTTATATATATATTTTTCAGAAATAGATAATTTTAACTAACATTTTAAATGCCGATTTTAGACGCAGATTAAAATATTTATATAAATATAGTTCCCCTTTAACTGCTTTACACTAAAAGTATCAATCAGTAAAATAGAGAGGTTTTTTTTTATACGTGGTTTTCGGGTAGTTCTCAATAAAGAAATACGTGTTTAATGCATTACTCAGCCAGTGATTCAGCACCCAGCAAGTGATTTCTTATCATTATTATTCATTAAAAAAGATTTTCGTTACGATGAATTGACGTTACGACGAATTTACGCCGCGACGAATTGATGCTGCCATGAATTGCGCGCAATGAATAGTTCCACGATGAATTGTGCGCGACGATTTGACGTGATACCTTACAACTTCAACTTGAAATCTGAATAACTTTAGCAACTTTTGAAGAGCGTAAATGTTGGCAGCTTGTCGAAACTTATACAGAAATTGATAGAGCAAAAGATTTTCAGTTTATTATAACAAAATCTACTTCTTGTTAGAGTGACATAAACTAATTTAAATTTCAAAATTAAATATTCAAAATTAATATTTATGTTCAATATTTCTTGTAAGCAGGAACAAAAAATCATGCAGCAGGTAAGAGATTATGAAACTCTTCCCAGTACTAACAGAATATTCTTATGAAATGCCATTTTTACCCGACTGCCAAGAAGGGTTATGTGTTTGACGCGTATCTGGGTATGTATGTGGATTTCTTTATATCCTCGAAACATCCCAACGGCTGGATGGATTTTAATGAATGAGGTCTCTATCGATTCGTCTTAACCGTCCGATGGTTATAGGATATGTTTTGTTTTCAGAAATTCAAAATGGTGGCCGAAAAATACAAAATGGCGGTACAGACGAAAAAAAATTACGCATCATATTGAGTGGCATATCATTGGATAGGTCTTTTAAAATGAAGACTATCTTTCCTAGACTATTTTAAAGTTAGAAGCTCCGTTTAAATATTATACAACCAGAAAGTTTTGTAGGTAGGATATCTAGCTTAACTGTAACTCTAACCTTCATAGATATCTGTAAGCCTCATCAAAACAGTGTTTATAGATAGGAACTAACCATTAAACACAACTTAAAAGTCATCAATACAAGTAAATAAAAAAATAGGTAAGTAATATAAAAATAGTTTCACATTGATGAGAAATAATTAATTTTTAGTTCGCTTTTTACGCAGTCGGGTTTTTTGATTTTTTAAATTTAATTCGTACTTGTTCTATACAATAAAATGAAATACCTAGATAATAAAACACATAAAGTACTAAAAATTCCTTTTAAGCAATTGCTTTCTCTACCGGGAATGAGTGCGAATTCTTTCGTGCAGCTCTTTATATTAGCTGAAGAATTTATACGTACCACATAATACACTAAAAATGAATTAAGTTTAAAAATGCCTACCACAGCTTCAATTATTGATTATAGACAATCTTCAACCGAATTTTTTTTTTGTATCGTAAAACAATGATAATATGCACTCCATAATCTATAAAAAACGCGTTGTAGTGCACCTCAGTAATGCATATCAATTTCATTATGTTTGAAGTATCATAATATTCTTAAAATTTACCGCAAATGATTTTCTCCCATAAATCATTGTAATGAAATCATTTTGTGCATTCCTGTAAAAGAACTATGAATGCTACTTATTCTATACTCGGTAGAAAGCATGTTGGAGTTCCCCTCAGTGATGGATATGAATTTTCCTAAGTTAAAAGTATTATAATATTATTTTAAAATAGACCGCAAATGATTTTCCCCAATAGACTATCATGTCACGGAACCTTTTGGTGTATCCCTGTAAACGAACTATAAATGCGACAAACTTAATTTTCAATATATTTCTTTCATTCTTCATTGCAGTAGAAACAATATATTACAATTAAATTATAAATTTGTAAAATATTTGAAGAAATATGAGCATGTGCATGGAATAATTTTTAGCTGCGCATGCGTGAGCGATAATAATTTGTTGTTGTTGTTGTTTTGTTTAATTTAGTAATCAACTGTATAAGGTAACTCAAACAAAATCTCCATTCGAATATACTGAAAATTCAGAAAGATATATCCGATATAGGAATCTGAATTTCAATTGCTTTCTAAAAGCAGTTGGATCATAAGGGAATTTCTACAAATTGTCATTTTTTGTTAATCTGACAACCAAGAAAGAAGAATACATTTAACATATGTCCTGGTCCAAGCGTAGTTTTTGAACGGATGCTCCAATTAAAAAAAAAAAAATGTTGGAAGGGATTGTTCTGATAGTTCTTCCGAAGAGAACTAACACACTAATAAAAAAATATAGTAAAAAAATAAAAAATGAAAAATGATAATGTGTGGAAAGTCCATATTAACCAACTACTTTTAGAAAGCAACTGGAATTCAGCTCATTATATCGCCAATATCTGTTTGAATTTTCACGATATTCAACTGCAATCGTTATATGAGATACTCTATATAGTTAATTACTGAAATTCTGAAAACAAAAAAATTCATTCGCGCATGCGCAGTTAAATATTATTTCACACGAATTCTCATATTTCATCAAATACAGGGTGTCCATAATTAAACGACCCTACTTTAAAGTTGTCTACAGACAAAACTATTGGTCAGAAAGTTGTGAAATTTTGTGAAGGACATAATGAAGGAATGGGAATTTGTTTAAGCGAAAAAAAATTTTAGTTCAAAATTTCACCGCCAGAGGGCGTTTTAAACAAATAACACATTTAGCATACATTTACGATAGTTTACATACTTTATGGCAACAAAACATGTTCCTCATGACAGCTGTCATTTTCAGCTAACATCTGGAATCGTAAGATAGCATCTTCCACAGTTGACAGCAGTGTTTTCTGGGAAATGCTAAAAACATGTAGCGAAAAAAATTTTGTTCAACATGTTTTGTTGAAATAAAATTTGTAACCTATCGTAAATCTATGCTAAATGTGTAATTCATTAAAAAAACGACCCCTGGCGGCGAAATTTTGAACTAAATTTTATTTTCGCGTAAACAAATTCCCATTCCTTCATTATGTCCTTCACAAAATTTTACAACTTTCTGACCAATAGTTTCGTCTGTAGACAACTTTAAAGTAGGGTCGTTTAATTATGGACACCCTGTATTTGATATATCCAATTTCTGATCGTAATATATTGTTTCTACTATATTTTGTTAAGTTTCCTGAATGCGGCGTTAAATTTGGTTAAAAACCTGCATGCTATAAGCAAAAATCTGCGAACATTGTTTGATTTTTTTAAATATAAAATTTATATCTCCATGAATATACGGTCAATTTTTACACAAATGAACACAAATGTTATACGAGACCAGCATGAACATTTACTACGACTACAGATAATTTCGAGCATTTTATTGTACGGTGTGATAGCAAATATATTTTTTTTCAGTGTGTTGTTACTCTCCTAATTGTTCTATGGCTAAACCTTCACTAAAATATAAAGTTATATTCTTTACTTCCTTGAAGATCCAGAAGAATTTATCAAGTCTCTAGATATTCAACAAAATCGAAAGTGTCCTATGACTTTTGGCTGTATAATGTACTTCATCTTCAATAGGGAACACGATATATTAAACCGTAATTACGCATAAAAATTAAACGACAATCTGAGTATAGTATATATGTACGAGAGTTAGAGTATGGACAGGACGCTAAACAAATCAAAGACAACACTTTTCAACTATGTTGGGAAGTGCTAAAAGGAGAGGTCAACTTCTATGTAAAATTTTGATTATTTAGTAATACCGTTTACATTTAGAATTTATGCAAAATTAAATCTTATATTAGATATTTCATCATAATATTGCTTTTAATCAGAGCAGTAAATGTAACAGTATAAATTTTACGCTTTTTCATATAAAAGTGCTTAAACAGGAAGATTACTTCTAGTATTTTGTAATAAGTTAAATGAACATTCAGAATATACAATGCAAATTAATCATAATATACAATGCATCATAATATGCAATGCATTTTTATCATGCTGATTACATTAAATTAACATCTACAAAAAATACTCATTTCTTTTTGTCACTAAAATGGATATTTCACGAAGGACCCGCCGAGATAATTAGAAAAATATTTAATTACTGCCTGTTTAAGCAAAAGTAATATCAGCCATTCAATGCATGGCGTGCATATTGGTTGTTATTTTACGGAACACTATGTGAATATAATAATAGTCAAAAACACATGTTTTGAACAAGAAAAAATTATTAAGATATATTTAGATTATTTGGGTGGGTGGGTAATAATTTATTTATTATTTAAAATTTCTGGTTCCAAACGTTTGTATTTGACTTGGGTCGAATCTCAACGTTCTGAAAAATATCGATATATTGGCACCCATGGCTGCTACGGATCAGCTAAAGCCTTTTTCCGCATATATCAAATGGTGCCTATACCTTTTTTTTCAATAAATCTATTTTGTGTGCGTTTGTATACATTCATATTTCAGCACATAACACTAGCTAATGGTCACAAATTACAATACATGACTAATGTGATAGAATTTTAGAGTAACTGCATCAATGATGTCAATGATAATCATCCTATGTTAATTAACCCTTTGTATCATCGCGTTGCATATCTGCAACATACCCAGAAATGAAAGTTACTTATAGAGTCGGCTGAAGAAGACGATTGTTTATTGCTGATATCTTAAAACTCAGCATTTAATCTAAGTTGTTCATACAATTCTCAACAGCCGGCGATATTGAGTTAATTTTTATGCCAAAATTTTATTTATCATTTGAACAGTTTCACATCCTTATTGCTAAAATGAACTTATAAATTTTGTCAAATTAAAAAGTCTGGAGGCGTCCAAAAACAGATATTTTTTTACAAAAGTAAGTTCTTATACTTTACAATTTTGTATTAAAAAATTGACAATATTTATAAGAAGCATGTAATTTTTTGTTTATTGAAGATGTGAAAAAGTACCTTTTCGTCTATAATTTTTTATTTTTATATTGTAAATTATTTTTTACATGCTTTCAATGATGCATTCTAACATTTGAGTAAATATTTTTTAAAATGGAATTGTGGAGTCACAAAGGGTTAAATGTAAATGGTGCATTTAAGATTTAAATAGAAATAAAATATTTTGATTTTCCACATTTTTGGGTTGTCTAACTTGTGACATTATGTAATTGTGAATTTGACAGAAAATGACAATGTATGATAAATAAAAAATAAAAATGGATTAAATCAATCGAAAAGCTACTGCTTTCAGCTGAACCGACTCTCTGTAAATCTTGTAACTGTATAAGTACTTTTCATTGTAAATCTGTATTTATTTTCCTCTTAACTAAACTAACTTGTTACATATAGGAAGTTTACATGATTATATTTCTAACTAATATATCTTAAATATAAGTTTTAGAAATAAATGTCTGTAGACGCTTTTAAAGACATTATGTATCGACTTTTATGTTTATTTTGTATCTTGAAACTAAGTTATTGATGAAGACTGTTACGTAAATGCACACAGTCAAGCGTTTGAACGAATCTTTGAACTTTTTTTTTTTTTTCAAAACGGATTTCTCAATTTGCAACTACGTAGATTTAAACTTAAATCACACAAATTTCTCAAATACTTTTGTAAATAATGGATTTTCCAATAATTTAAGATTTAAAACATTTGGATATCTTTGCAGGTTTTATTTTATTTTTTTCTTTGTAAAAAAATTAAATATAGAGATATATTTTTAAATATTAAACATGAAAAGTTTCTTTCTGTTTCTTTTTTTATAAAAACAAATTAATATGGATCTGAAATAGTAAAGTTATTAAATATAAATTATTATATTTCCAGATAAAATCTAATCAGTTGTTTGCAATTTGACGATGATTAAATTATGGTAAAATATTGATGTGATGATCTATCATAAAAAATTATATGAAATATTCAATGATGTAATAATGAAACCGCGATGAAACCAGAGGAGGCTAGATGGCGAGGCCAGGCGTCCACCCGGAATAAAAATTAAGGATTATAAAATACGTCTGGGGATGGAGCATTCAATTCTTATTATGAATTACTACCTTTTTATCTCACTGTCATTGTAATACCCTTATATCTGATATTACGGATTTACTTTCATCCTAATACGAGGGTCTTCTGTATATCAAATTGTTGTACAAAACAATTATTTATTTGATATTTCAACGTTTGTTGTCCGCCATATTGAATTATTCGTAACGTCCTACAGTCTTTTGACACTAGATAGGTTCAGACAGTTCGAACAATTGTCTAAATCAGCTAACTCCCTGAGGATCTGGCGCGTGATATATGGATGCATATATACCGGGTGGTTATAATATAAGTATCTCTATTTGGAGCTGTCTGTAGCATGAAGAAATAACCGGAATGAAACCAAAATCGGTACGCTTACTATTCAAGAAAGGGGTAGAAGAATGGAACAATAAAAAAAATATTTGCAATACTCGCCGACAGATGACGCTTTTGAGTGTGAAATATAATGTGTAACATTGTGTACCGTGGAGGTGTCGTAAACCTCAATGACTTTACCGCATATCACATGTGCGAAACATCACTGCTGATGCGTTACATTCCGCAGTTGAGCACGTCGTGCACCGCCTGATTGAGTCTTCCAGCATAATGACCATGTGGAACCTAAATATGATCGGCACCGCCATGCAAAAGCATAACCACGTTCACTGTGACATTTCCCAATTAATTAGGTGTGCCATCCGGTTTGACGCCTTAATTTTTTGCTCTTGTCACATTACATTTCACACTCAGTAGCGCCATATGTCGGTGTTTATTGCAATTATTTTTTTTATTGTTCCATTCTTTTCCCCCTTCTCTAAATGTAAGTGAACCGATTTTCGTTTCATTCGGATCATTCCTTCGAGCTACAGACAGCTAAAAATAGAGATACTTATATTATAACCACCCTGTATACAGGGAACCAAAGAGATGCCCCAAAGAGCATACATGAATTTTAAAATTGAATAATTCCTTTCCTATAATAAATGTATAGATGCAATAAGTGATATGGATACAACGAAGTTCATACATTTTGTATATACTAGTAATTTAAAAAATAATTCGAATTTTCGTCAGGTGTTTCACTGTCTTAACTTGTTACGTAATCACACTTACTTCAAATCTTGAAAACTCAAACCTTTTGATTCGTGTTCCAACAGCTAAATATAGGACGAAGAGTGGGAACACAGTTATTTATGAACCAGCTACATTGTAAAAAAGACACATGATTCTTAAATCTACGAAAATATAATATAATCACGAACGAAAGTATACAATAGTTACCCGTGATTCCGAAAAGCGTTCTTTATTTTTGGAAACTTCAGAAACAAATATATTTTTGAGATTTAAAGAATAATTTATGAAATCAAAGTTTCATTTGCTGCTATGGGTTTTCGGAAAACGTTTCCGAGTAGTTTTTTTTATAGTGTATTAATCATTTTTCTCAAACAGGGTTGGGTTGGGTTGATTAATGACGGCCAATTATCAACACGAGGGATATAGGCCCTGGTTTTTCAAACAGGAATATAGGTTTTTAGGATGCTATTGGTTCTTATTTAAAAAATTTCAGCTGCATATGTAAATTTATACATGCAAGAGTAACAAAATAATATTAATTTTAATGGTAATGATAACGATTTTAATTTATCATGTTTGTCTGCAAGACATGTTTGTTGAACAGGAAAATGTATATCTGAGAATTGATAGCATCCGAAAAACATATATTCCGGGCTGAGAAAACTGATTAATACACTATAAAAACTACTCGGAAACGTTTCCGAAAATGAGTGGCAGCAAAAGAAATTTAGTTTTTAAAAAATCTACTTGAAATGATGAACACATATTGGTTTCTAAGGTTTATAAAGGCAAAGAACACGTTTCGCAATCGTGGGTAACTCGGAAAAGGGTAATATATGTTTTCGTTCGTGGTTTATATTTTACTAGATTAAGAAACATCTGTCTCTTTTACAGTGTAAAGCTGGATCATAAATCGCCTAGTTTCTAAAGCTCTACAGGCTAGTTTGAGAAATCTTACAGTTTACGACAGCTTAGGACGACAGTTTAGCTGTTGAAGAAATTTTGAACGATTTTTAAGATTACTGCATATAAAATTTATCAGACACATTTTAATTATATCATTTCTTGTCATATTTATTATTTATATCATATTTATCCTATTTATTATATCATATTTCTTATCATATTTATCATATTTCTTATCACATTTATCATATTTATTACTTATATCATATTTATTGTCATATTTATCATCATATTTATCATATTTATTAGTTGTATCATATTTCTTATCATATTTACATTTATTATCATATATCATATTTATTATAGTTAATGAATCATTGAATTTTAAATTTGAGGTGTAATTTTTGGTACGTTTTGTATTTAATTTTTCACAAATTCTAGATTGAGTATTCTTATAGGCTAATATACTGCACCGTTATGTATTGACGAAATTTTCAACTTTTTTTTTAAATTTTTATATGCAAAATTTACGAAAAACCTTATAAACATGTCGCTAATTTCATCTTTATATTTTTTAGAGTTGATGTATTATTGAATTTTAACGTTCATAAGTTCTTTATGGGACTCTTAAGCATATTTAAACTATACTTTTTTTTTTTTTTGCTTGACACAATAGGGGGAAAAATGGCTCTACCTCAAAAAAAAAAAAAAAAAAAAAAAAAAAAATTGTTGTTTAAGAAAGAATAATCGAATATATTAAATAAGATAATACATATATATTTTCTCTACCGCGTTAACCTTTAAATAGCCAATAAATCTATATTTTCAGTAAAAAAATTTGATTCAAAATTTCATTTGTTACATAAATTGAATGATTTTAAAACGTTTATTTCTGAAAAAAAAAAGAGAATTTTTTTTTTTTTTTTTATATAACATTTCTTGTATTTTCCTTCATTTTTTATTCACTTTATTCATAGTAAAAAAAAGTTCCATTTCAATATTTTCAGGCTAGGGTCTTGAAAAACTATTTCTTCGCGATAGTTTTTTGTAGCATGAAGGAAATTGATTGAAGATCTTCTGTCGTCAGAATTAATATTAAAGACGAATATTTCAGGAAATAATAGTAACGTTCTTTTGATGGATGAACTTTTCTTTATTTTACTTTTTGCAGGAGAGGCGTTTTACACGTTTACTTAAGAAATAGTAAAATAATAATGAAAAGAAAATTAATATCCTATATTTTTTGAAAATGTCTATAGCGTTCTTTTAGAATCTTATTTCTTACATGTAATAATACTAAATATTTAAAAAGAGGAAAGTAAGTTAGGAACTAACAGGTGGATATGACATAAGCATAAGAATCGGAACCTGTTCGTTCCTGCGGTTATAATGATCTATATGGTTTATCAAATGGTTTTATTTAGATATATAGTTTCGATTATCTTAAAAGTTGTTTGTTTACATTCTTCATTTCGATAAATATTAAATTAAAAGGTACAACGCGCTTCAACTGGCGTCAAGGGGCCGCTTACTGTAACTCCCCGATCGCGAAATCCCATGCTAGCCTATGAGAAAAATTAAAAGCGTAATTATTCATTACCTAATATAATTATTAAAATACCGTTTTCACAATCAGAAAGTAGACATCAGTTGCAGACGATGCGATGTACGTTTTAAAAAATCGTCTCCGCAAATTTTAAGTATTTTTAAGAACATGATAAAATTTCATCAAGTGGAACTTTCAAAGTTTACGAGCAGGGAATATCGAACTATGCTCGGTCAAAATTAGCTTTGAGTTCAAATATCATGACCCATGACCAAAATGATCCACTAATCAAGTTTTCTCGAACATGTGACCAAGCCCAATTGTCTTCTCGTGCTCGAAACCCGTAGGATATAAAATTTAATCAAAATAGGCGGAGCCGTTTTTTTAAATAAAATTAGCTTGACCCACAGTGACCCAAAAAGGACGCACTAATCAGATTTTCTCGAGCATGTAACCTAGCCCAATGACTTTCTCATGCTCAAAAACCGAAGAACACAAATTTACTCAAAATCGTTAGAGCCGTTTTTAGATTAAATTAGTTAAACCCATAGTGATACATGATCAAAATGACCCACTAATCAAAATTTCTTGAGCATGTGACATAGCCCAATAGTCTTCTTGTTCCCTAAAACTGTAGGATACTAAATTTAGTTCAAATCGTCAGAGCCGTTTTTACGATAAAAATAGCTTGACCCATAATGACCACTGGCCAAAATCACCCACTAATCCAATTTTCTCGAACATGTGACCTAGACCAACAGTCATCTTGTGTGCCCAAAAACCATAAGATGCAAAATTTAGTCTAAATAGCCGGAGCCGTTTTTTAGATAAAATTAGCTTGATCCACAGTGACCCAAAAATGACCCACTAATCAAATTTTCTCGGACTTGTGACCTATCCCAATGATTTTTTCGTGCCCGAAACTCGTAGGATACAAAATTTAATCAAAATCATTAGAACCGTTTTTTAGATAAAATTAATTTGATCCGCGTTGACCCAAAAAATGACCCACTAATCGAAATTTCTCGAATATGTGACCCAGCCCAATAATTCTCGTGCTCGAAAATGGTAAGATACAAAATTTAGTCAAAATCCTTTGAACCGTTTTTTAGATTCAATAAGCTTGACCCTGATCCATGGTGACCCAAAATTACTCACTAATTGAATTTTCACGATCATGTGACCTAGCCCAAGGGTTTTCTGGTGCCCAAAAACGCTAGGATACAAAATTTCGTCAAAATTGTTAGAGCCGTTTTAAGATAAAATT
This sequence comes from Maratus michaelseni, assembly GCA_963931845.1. Classification (NCBI taxonomy): domain Eukaryota; kingdom Metazoa; phylum Arthropoda; class Arachnida; order Araneae; family Salticidae; genus Maratus; species Maratus michaelseni. Next base: position 258,798,072 of record OZ007594.1, read on the forward strand.
TTCATATATATATATATATATAACCACACACAAGATTTGCTCGTATTAGAATATGTGATAGGAATTTTTTAAATACTTAAAACTTACGGAGACAATCTTTAACAAGAACGAAAAATCATGCTTCAAGCATAGATTATGTAACACTTTCCAATGCTTCCAAAATAATTTTACAAATCATACCGTTTAATAAGCTAAAAGATAAATCTAAGTAATCCGAATACTTTTATTCAGCCCTGTATAGGATCTATAGATATGTATATATACTACATAGGATAATAAATTTTAGTTCAGTTAGGAAACGCGTAGCACAGTTTAAAATTCTCCGTCTGGAGTTAAATAATACGGAAATGTGTTCGCGAACTTTTGTGCTTCCCTGTATAGGATCTACAGAATTTATCTCGAACCCACTAATCGAAATTTCTCGAATATGTGACCCAGCCCAATAATTCTCGTGCTCGAAAATGGTAAGATACAAAATTTAGTCAAAATCCTTTGAACCGTTTTTTAGATTCAATAAGCTTGACCCTGATCCATGGTGACCCAAAATTACTCACTAATTGAATTTTCACGATCATGTGACCTAGCCCAAGGGTTTTCTGGTGCCCAAAAACGCTAGGATACAAAATTTCGTCAAAATTGTTAGAGCCGTTTTAAGATAAAATTTTCATATATATATATATATATATATAACCACACACAAGATTTGCTCGTATTAGAATATGTGATAGGAATTTTTTAAATACTTAAAACTTACGGAGACAATCTTTAACAAGAACGAAAAATCATGCTTCAAGCATAGATTATGTAACACTTTCCAACGCTTCCAAAATAATTTTACAAATCATACCGTTTAATAAGCTAAAAGATAAATCTAAGTAATCCGAATACTTTTATTCAGCCCTGTATAGGATCTATAGATATGTATATATACTACATAGGATAATAAATTTTAGTTCAGTTAGGAAACGCGTAGCACAGTTTAAAATTCTCCGTCTGGAGTTAAATAATACGGAAATGTGTTCGCGAACTTTTGTGCTTCCCTATATAGGATCTACAGAATTTATCTCGAACCCACTAATCGAAATTTCTCGAATATGTGACCCAGCCCAATAATTCTCGTGCTCGAAAATGGTAAGATACAAAATTTAGTCAAAATCCTTTGAACCGTTTTTTAGATTCAATAAGCTTGACCCTGATCCATGGTGACCCAAAATTACTCACTAATTTAATTTTCACGATCATGTGACCTAGCCCAAGGGTTTTCTGGTGCCCAAAAACGCTAGGATACAAAATTTCGTCAAAATTGTTAGAGCCGTTTTAAGATAAAATTTTCATATATATATATATATATATAACCACACACAAGATTTGCTCGTATTAGAATATGTGATAGGAATTTTTTAAATACTTAAAACTTACGGAGACAATCTTTAACAAGAACGAAAAATCATGCTTCAAGCATAGATTATGTAACACTTTCCAACGCTTCCAAAATAATTTTACAAATCATACCGTTTAATAAGCTAAAAGATAAATCTAAGTAATCCGAATACTTTTATTCAGCCCTGTATAGGATCTATAGATATGTATATATACTACATAGGATAATAAATTTTAGTTCAGTTAGGAAACGCGTAGCACAGTTTAAAATTCTCCGTCTGGAGTTAAATAATACGGAAATGTGTTCGCGAACTTTTGTGCTTCCCTGTATAGGATCTACAGAATTTATCTCGAACCCACTAATCGAAATTTCTCGAATATGTGACCCAGCCCAATAATTCTCGTGCTCGAAAATGGTAAGATACAAAATTTAGTCAAAATCCTTTGAACCGTTTTTTAGATTCAATAAGCTTGACCCTGATCCATGGTGACCCAAAATTACTCACTAATTGAATTTTCACGATCATGTGACCTAGCCCAAGGGTTTTCTGGTGCCCAAAAACGCTAGGATACAAAATTTCGTCAAAATTGTTAGAGCCGTTTTAAGATAAAATTTTCATATATATATATATATATATAACCACACACAAGATTTGCTCGTATTAGAATATGTGATAGGAATTTTTTAAATACTTAAAACTTACGGAGACAATCTTTAACAAGAACGAAAAATCATGCTTCAAGCATAGATTATGTAACACTTTCCAACGCTTCCAAAATAATTTTACAAATCATACCGTTTAATAAGCTAAAAGATAAATCTAAGTAATCCGAATACTTTTATTCAGCCCTGTATAGGATCTATAGATATGTATATATACTACATAGGATAATAAATTTTAGTTCAGTTAGGAAACGCGTAGCACAGTTTAAAATTCTCCGTCTGGAGTTAAATAATACGGAAATGTGTTCGCGAACTTTTGTGCTTCCCTATATAGGATCTACAGAATTTATCTCGAACCCACTAATCGAAATTTCTCGAATATGTGACCCAGCCCAATAATTCTCGTGCTCGAAAATGGTAAGATACAAAATTTAGTCAAAATCCTTTGAACCGTTTTTTAGATTCAATAAGCTTGACCCTGATCCATGGTGACCCAAAATTACTCACTAATTTAATTTTCACGATCATGTGACCTAGCCCAAGGGTTTTCTGGTGCCCAAAAACGCTAGGATACAAAATTTCGTCAAAATTGTTAGAGCCGTTTTAAGATAAAATTTTCATATATATATATATATATATATATAACCACACACAAGATTTGCTCGTATTAGAATATGTGATAGGAATTTTTTAAATACTTAAAACTTACGGAGACAATCTTTAACAAGAACGAAAAATCATGCTTCAAGCATAGATTATGTAACACTTTCCAACGCTTCCAAAATAATTTTACAAATCATACCGTTTAATAAGCTAAAAGATAAATCTAAGTAATCCGAATACTTTTATTCAGCCCTGTATAGGATCTATAGATATGTATATATACTACATAGGATAATAAATTTTAGTTCAGTTAGGAAACGCGTAGCACAGTTTAAAATTCTCCGTCTGGAGTTAAATAATACGGAAATGTGTTCGCGAACTTTTGTGCTTCCCTATATAGGATCTACAGAATTTATCTCGAACCCACTAATCGAAATTTCTCGAATATGTGACCCAGCCCAATAATTCTCGTGCTCGAAAATGGTAAGATACAAAATTTAGTCAAAATCCTTTGAACCGTTTTTTAGATTCAATAAGCTTGACCCTGATCCATGGTGACCCAAAATTACTCACTAATTTAATTTTCACGATCATGTGACCTAGCCCAAGGGTTTTCTGGTGCCCAAAAACGCTAGGATACAAAATTTCGTCAAAATTGTTAGAGCCGTTTTAAGATAAAATTTTCATATATATATATATATATATAACCACACACAAGATTTGCTCGTATTAGAATATGTGATAGGAATTTTTTAAATACTTAAAACTTACGGAGACAATCTTTAACAAGAACGAAAAATCATGCTTCAAGCATAGATTATGTAACACTTTCCAACGCTTCCAAAATAATTTTACAAATCATACCGTTTAATAAGCTAAAAGATAAATCTAAGTAATCCGAATACTTTTATTCAGCCCTGTATAGGATCTATAGATATGTATATATACTACATAGGATAATAAATTTTAGTTCAGTTAGGAAACGCGTAGCACAGTTTAAAATTCTCCGTCTGGAGTTAAATAATACGGAAATGTGTTCGCGAACTTTTGTGCTTCCCTGTATAGGATCTACAGAATTTATACACACCACGTAATAGAGAAAAAGCGAGTTAAAATTAAAATCGCTTTCAGTAACTTAAAACGCACTTCGAGGAATTATTGTTAACATACAGTAGAGAATTCTTTTGTGTGTCCCTGTAAATGAACGATAACTGCTCTACACATGATATTCTGTAGTAAGCCTCTTGTAATTCTTAATAATAAATTTCAATGCGTTTTAAATAGGGAAACATTATTTAAATAAACCGCAGACGATTTTTCTCCATAGACGTAATGTAACGAATTCTTTTGACTGTCCCTGTACAGTAAGTATAAGTGCTATGCACACCCTATTCCATGTTAAGCTTCTTCTAATACACCTTAGTGATATATATAAATTTCAATGTGTTTAAAATAGTGAAACATTATTTAAATAAACCGCAAATGATTTTCCCCCATAGACTGCAATGTAATGGAATTCTTTTGAGTGCCCCTGTAAAAAAACTGTAAGTGCTACACACTTCCGTTGAAATAGGGAACATGCTATAGATAACGACTATAACATATAAAAATTGCAGAGCAATCCGAGCATATTTACGGGAGTTAGAGCACGGACAGACGGTAGACGGCGAGACAAACCGAAGTCATAAACACTTTTCAACTAGGTTGGAAAGTGTTAAAAACGCACATCGTATGCAACTGACGTCTACTGTATGATGGAACATAATAATGTAATTTTTATAGGAGTGAAATACGTAATATTTGTTTTTGTTGAGTTTAAAGTTGTGTCTCTGACTTTTTTGGTCACTATTGTCCCGGTGTATGAAATTCCTCCTATTTCCGTCAGATCACAGTATTGAACACACGTTGTTCATAAAAGTCGCCATTGCTTGCTGTTTGTTCAGAAAGAAGATTTTCTAAATTGAAAAGAATGGGGAAAAGGTAAGCGTACCTTTATTAACCGTCACTACTGTCAAAACCGTTAATTTAAATAGGGATATTTATAGATTAACCAGTATCTAGCCATTTAATCGTAGGTTTGATATGTCTTTGAAAATTGTGCATACAACATTCCATAAATGTTCTTTTTTAAGTAAAGTGGCAAAATTGCAAAAAATGTCACTTCTGTCCCTTACAATTTGTGTTTTGTCTGATAAAACCTGCCATATCATATTTATTTTTCAATAAAGTTTGTGCCCAACTACTAATTATTACTCTGGAATATATCAGTGATTATTAAAAATTGAAACTGAGCATAAGATGAGATTTTTAAAAATTGGATAAAAGCAGAAAATCAGCAGCCAAAAATCACACTTTTGAGATGTTGGACCAGATAAGGATAATAGCAAGTATAATTTGATAAATGATAAATAATCTTAAAGATTATTATTAATTATTATATAAATTATTATTATTATTATATAAATTATTACTATTAATATTATATAAATTATTATTATTATTATATAAATTTTAAATTTGCATGCAGCGTTCTTTCACAATCTTATACTTTACGTGTAATAATTCTAACTATTTAAACAGATGTTAAGCATTCCATTCTGGCGGAACAATGTTCTCTTTGGTTTTAGAACCGTTTTCTTTAGAAATATTAAGAATATCTTAAGAATTTCGTGCTTCTGACAAATATTTAATTAGAATATACATCGTGCCTTATCAAGCGTTAAGTTCTACAAGTTATTTTCTTAAACTACTTTGATATTTCATTTTCATAAAATTGTAAATTATCAGGATATAATACACGATATAATAACAGCATATCTATGTATCTACTTATTTACTTCTATAAATATATAGTAGCAGCATTATATATATATATATATATAATAAAACTTTTGTGAATAACCATCAAATCACATAAATAATCGACAATATAAGAACCGATAATTATAATAAAATACAAAGAAATATATCTAAAAATGTGAGATTCTCAAAATGAAATAAATAGAAAAATATATCGTGGATCACTTTATCAAGGGCGATATTCCACGTATATATATATATATATATATTTATCGACGATATTTTTTATGGTTATTTAGAGCAGCAGTATAGAGATTTGTTTGTAGTATGAACAGAAGGTTCTGAAATAAATAAAGTTACAGGTCACCAGGGTCCGAATTAGACTATCTAGGGCACCGGGGCGAGCATTATTCTGTCGTGCACCTTTCTATCTATCTATAGAAATTGTTCGTGAATTATATTGAAGTGATAAGTACTAAACTACATACCCATTGTAAGTATACATAAATTTCGTAACAAGTATACAGGGTATTACAAGAATGATAGTAAAAAAATTAAGAGATGATAGAATACGCTACTTTATTTTTTGCATAGGAATGCAAGGACTCATGTGAGCCTGTGTAGTGAAAATACAAGCCTTTTAGCCATTCTTGGCTAATTTGTTACAATATTGTAGAATCTACATTTTAATTCTCTTTAGCAAGTGAGCGACCTGAATCAATGAGATATCGCAGTGCCGCTGTAGCAAACGCCACGAGGCTAACGAAAAAGAAAGGCTACCGCGGTGCTTTACGAGTATCTTTTTTTACAGACCGCGAGAGTCACGTGATTCTCGAATCCACCAATGCAAGTGTGCGGAAAGAGCATCACGTCACTCTAGCAGTCTGTAAGAAAAGATAAGTGGAATGCACCACGGTAGCCTGTCTTTTTCGTTAGCCTCGCAAACGTCATGAGTGACATCATACGGAGTAAAAGCACCGCCTCCTGAATGCTAGGCCTGAGCGCTGGCACAAAAATGGCGGCTGTCGTAGTCGGAATTTTTTTAGCGTGTCTACGGTCCCTTGAAATTGAAAACCAATAATTTCTAAAAGTTTTCTTCGCCTTATTTTTCTGAGATTCAAGGTCAAGGTCAAACTGGGTGGCGTTGCCTACCTTTCGGCTTAAGCTCAACTAGCTCCACCCAAGAAAAAATGTAGAAAATACTGGTCTGTAAAATCAGAGGACAGTACAAATGTTTAAAAAACTCCACTTACGAGCGCCACCATTTTTGTGTCAGCGCTCAGACCTAGTATTCAGGAGCCGGAACGTACATGAGATATGCGAAGAAAATTGCGCGCAAAGTTAGTCAGTTGAGTGCAGCCGATACAGCAGGACATAACGGGCGATTGTGGCGTTCGAATGCAGAAGCATTCGATGGATCTGTTTGTGGCTGATTTAGAAGCTGATATAATGTTAACTTAAAGACAATAATCATCGATCTCTGTAAATAGTCTGCTATGTAAATAATTTTTTCTACTCTTCAATATATTTCTTTTAAAAACTTAAAGCTGTTTCCGTCTATTTATTTAAATGTGAGAGTGAAGTCTTTCTATAATATCGTAAAATTAGGCAGGTGGGGGGGGGCAGCACTCTCTTCGTAAATCTTTGACAATATAAGAATTTTGGTCACTTTTGGCTAATTTCAACTATTTGGCACCCTCTCAACAAAAATCTCGATTACGCCCATGGGGGGGGGGGGGGAGACTCCTCAACAGCTGCTTCTCATGTCTCTGTAGCTGTAGTAGTCAGGCAGTTCACCTCAATATATTTTACTATAAATTTTGATGTAAAGATTTAAAAAGTACAAAAATAAACGAAAATCAGGGCCCGACTAACCTTTACGTAAAAGGCCTCAAGGCAAGAAACCAAGTAGAGGCTTCACATAACGACTTCCTAGCCGCATTTTGTTTTCATTTTAAAGATAATCTCTGATTTTTATGGAGTTTTTTGCTGCTATGGGGGGGGGGGGGGGTGCTCTGGGCAGTACTCATTTAGCCCATGCAGTAAAGAGGTCTTGACAACAATAGCAGCTATTCGGTTGCTTAGTTGGTTCATTCACAACAGAATGAACACTTTAATACTCTAATTCTATGTAATCAAATGAAATACCAAAGTACTTTTTCTTACACGTTAATCTTTAAACATCTCGTGAATCTAAACTAGAATAATTTGATTCAATATTTCATTTATCACAGGAATATATTACCATTAAAATGATTGATTACTTCTGAAAAGAGAAAAGTAAAACTTTTTTATTAAATTTCTTGGATATTTCTTCGTTTTATGCATATAGTAAAAATATTCCATTTCAATATTTTCAGGGCAGGCTCGAAAACATATATATTCGCAATACTTTTTTTTTTTTTTTTTTTTTTTTTAGTATGAAGGAAATTAATTGAATATTTTTTATTGTCAGAATTAATTTTAGAGAAGAATATTTCAGGAAATCGTTGTTACATTATAGTGCTATTTTGATAGATGAACTTTTCTTTATTTTAATTTTTCGGAAGGTTGGGGTTTACAAGTTTAATTTAGGAAATAGTGAAATAATCCGAATTTTTTTTTTATATTTATAGTTTTGGGAAATGTCTACTCTACAATACTCTTGCACAATCTTAGTTTTTTGCGATTAATAATACTTTATTACTTGTATATATTGTACTTGTATATTACTTGTATTGTGTTATAGTGCTTTAATACTACTTTAGTATTTAAAAAGAGGGAACTAACTTTGAAACTAACATATGAATTGGTGGATAGGACAGAAGCATAAAAATCGTCAGCGGGGGTATATATCTCTCTTTTTTTTTAATCCAACGATTATCTTTAGAAATATTGTTCAGATTATATTAAGATAATGGTAGATTTTGAAGATTATTTCTCCTTATTTGCTTTATTTCAACAAACATTTGTTCAAAGAAATGTTCTGTGCCATAATTCAATGAATATTAAAAAAAAATCAATTTATTAATAGTTTCAATTTTTTAAAGCTATACTTATTAGCTTTTAAACTAATTTTAAAATGTCCATGCATTCCAATAAAAAAAAATATTCTAATTTTTTTTTCGGAAAAAAACTTTATTAAAAAGAAATGCGCAACCATTTTTTTTAATCTAACAGATAGTTATTAAAAAAAAAATACTGGCACGAAACGGAATATATTCATTAAAGGTACACATGTTAATATAATTTATTACTAATTTGAGAATATTCATAAATCAACATTTCAAAACGGTAGCATGGATTTATTTTAGCATATATCAAGAGAATTAAGAATATTGAACAAAAATTAAAACGCATGGACCTTTTTTAAAGATGCATAAGCTGCAAGACATTCACTATGGGAAAAAAAAAAACATTTGGCGTTGAACATTATGGGAGATTATTAAGGTTACTTACTGTTAAGGAGTATGAAAACATACTTTCTGCTAAGCATACGGCAATATATTTTCATTCTTTTAAATTTTTATAAGTTAAAAACAGAAAAACAAATTATCGTATTTTTTGTTTGATTTTTACTTATTTAAAAATCCGCCGTCCCCTTAAAAGTTTCTTGTTTTATTCTTCATTGCGTCAAATATTAAATCATACAATTATCCGTGCTTCACCAAGCTTTACGTCGTACGGATAATTTTATAACAGGATTTTCTGATATTTATTTTCAATAACATTCTAATATATATAATCTTAAAACTTCAATCAATCTCCCTCGATAATAACACTGGTTTACACGGTTTATATACTTTCACCGAAATGTGTATTTTTTCATAGATTCTAGTGCTCTGAGTACGGGAAAATTTTTGAAAAAAATCTGGCACGTCTAGTTAAAAAAATATTTATTAAATGTTTAAAAAAAAATAACATGAAATATAAAAAGAAAAAAATAGAAACGATTGATTTTACTCTTCTTTTTATAATTTTTTTAATCTGTTTCCCTTAAAATAGACCAGCAGTAGTCACATAACATACTTTCGTCCCAAAAACCTTTGTGTCTGTCTTCAAAAAGTTTAAGGTCTTGGTGAAAACGCTCGCCCTGCTTGTCACTCACGGCGCCCAAGCTTTAAGGAAAAAATCCGGGTGTAAATGGAGAAAATGTACCTTCAGAGACACGTTCACACCCATTGAATGATAGTTTTTTAATAAAACAGTAATATTTTTTCATAATTTTCATCTTTATGATTTCCTAAGAATCTATGGATGACCGTTTTTTTTTTTTTTTTTTTTTTTGGTGAAATAACTGCTGAAAATTTGACTTCGATTTCGGTAATAAGTTAATTTGATATTTGGTGTCAATAAGGTCCACTGTTTTAGATAGTTGCAAGTCTCGCACAAGGTCGTTCAACTCATTTTGGTTTATTAAATGTGGCGTTTTATCATCTTCGATTACGAATTCGTCATAATTTTCATCCTCCATAAACAAATCGTCACTATCTTGGCAACTCGCACTTGACATACCTGCACATACAAGATGTGACAGAGTTTCCGAATGTGATATCGGTTTTGAGACTGATGGAATGTCAGAATATTGAATTTTATGTTTATTTTTTTAATTAAAGCCTGCAGTTTTAGTCAAACAAAAATAACAGTCATTTTCGTGATTTGAAGGTTCTCTCCATAGCATTGGTGATCCAAATTGAAGATACTTTTTTTCTCCCGAAGCCCAGCATATAAGAGTAAGCCTACAGCTTTTACAAAAAACATGTGGGAGCCACTTTTTATCTTGATTAATCACTGAGAATCCAAAATAATGCACATATGCTGTTTTAGAACATTCCGATATCGGTCTTCCTTTTTTTGCGAATATAAATTGTCCACAAAGGTAACAAAAACAACCAGAATTTCATGTACACACTCTATAAGACATTTTATCAAAAACAAAACCACTTTAGTTCACAAAAACACAAGAAAATAGAATATAGAATCCAAGTTGACAATGCCGGTAAGTTGAATGTGACGTGATAGATATATTATAGAATTAAAAATGTGAATATTGAAAAATGTAAAAATTAAAAAAATGTGACGGGATAGATTTTTTTCAAATAGTGCCTTTCATTAGTAAGAGGTAGTATAATAAGAAAATAGGTGTTTCATCAAAAGTATAAAAAAAATGTTTAAATTTGTAAACCAATGTAATTATTCTGGTTTTACAGTGCAGTTGTGTGCAAGATATTTTTCTACTTACGGACAATTTTCTTCTAGAAAAGCGCTATAAACCACCTCAATGTATTTTTCTTTAATTTTTGGTAAAAACATTTTTTAATCGAATGTAAATAGTAGCCATTCTGTAGCTAAGAAGGTTAGTTCACAAAAGGATAAAAATATATTTTATCAAATAAGATAAGATAACTCTTTTTCTTCATCGCTGAACTTTAAATATCTCACGAATCTATACCTTCACTAGAATAAATTAATTCTAAATTTCATTCATCACAGCAATAGATTGCTTTTTAAATGATAGATTATTACTGAAAAAAAAAAAGACCTCTTTTATTAAATTTCTTGTACTTTCCTTCTTTTTTTTATTCATAGCAAAAATGTTCCATTTCAATATTTTAAGGGCAAGATCTTTTGTCTTCGGAACTAATATAAGAGAAGAATATTTTAGGAAATAATCGTAACATTATAGTGTTTTTTTGATGAATGAACTTTCTCCTATTTTACTTTTTTGGATTAAATGCAATTAAAATGACAATGTAATGTTATCATAATTATACAAATGACCATATGCAGTAGAACCCCGATTATCCGAATCCCGGTTATCCGAAAATCAGCTTAACCGAAAGACCGAATAATCGTAACATTATAGTGTTCTTTGGATGAATGAACTTTCTCCTATTTTACTTTTTTGCATTAAACGCAATTAAAATGACAATGTGATGTTATCATAATTATACAAATGACCATACACAGTAGAACCCCGACTATCCGAATCCCGGTTATCCGAAAATCAGCTTAACCGAAAGACCGAATAATCGTAACATTATAGTGTTCTTTTGATGAAGAACTTTCTCCTATTTTACTTTTTTGGATTAAATGCAATTAAAATGACAATGTAATGTTATCATAATTATACGTAATAATCGTAACATTATAGTGTTCTTTTTATGAATGAACTTTCTCGTCCTATTTTACTTTTTTGGATTAAATGCAATTAAAATGACAATGTAATGTTGTCATAACTATACAAATGACCATATACAGTAAAACCCCGATTATCCGAAAATCAGCTTAACCGAAAGATCTTAAAACTCTTTTTTTTAAATATGAAAATTTTTATTTTTAAACAAGCATACTGTTTATGAAGTGAGCAGCGTCAATTTACTGATTTGGACTATTACGTAAATGCAGATATTTTATTGCATAGATACATACAACACTTCATTTCTTTACAAATTGTGTTGTGATTGTTTTTTTTTCACCTTTGCAATACTTCAATGCTGCCTTATCACGCCACATTTTAAACAACAACACATATGAGGCTGTTGCATCTTCCTGCATTTTAACATACGGAAGTGCCAGTATCATGAACATATAAATAGATAAGGACTTCTACCGAAATAGCCTTTTCAAAGAAAAAAACCATTCCTTGAAAAATGTTTCAAATAGGTGGCTCCTGTGTAGGATATTTGCTCTGTACATCACCAGTTCGACTGCTTCTTCAAATTTTTTGCTTTACAGCCATCGCTTGTGGATATCCGATGTACCGTTTCAGTTTGTTGCTGTAAGTGGCGCTACCTTAGCAGAGATGCGCGAAGTGCGGGCAGCTGCCATTGAGTTCGAAAGTCGTGACAAGATATTAACACTATTTCGTTAGAAGTGTTTATCTATTTCTATGTTCATGGCAGTATCAACTCTTTTCAACGCGTTGAGGCTCTTCATGCTTATAAAAATCTATTTGCGTTTTAAAGTATTACTCCTCCTAAGTAAAGTTTGGAGGTATTTAAAATACGTGTAAACAGGAAGGGTAAATCGCTCAGAACACGGACTCTTGTTCTAAAGACGAAAGCGTTACCTGACTGTTTAGAAGTGAGAAGGGTGAGTCATCTGGTTGAATAAAATTAGGAAACCTCCCGGATATCCGAAAATTCCTATGGAGCCCCGGTTAACCGTAAATCCTTTGGTCCCATGCTTTTCGGATAACCAGGGTTTTACTGTAGTCCAAAAATTAAAAGAAAAATTTCTTAAAATTAGATGAGATAATATAAAAGTTTTAGCAACATTTTATCTTTTAGCCTTAAAAGTTGTAGCAAACACGCAATATATATTGAAATAAAGAAAGTTCGTAAAAACTCATTGAATGGTGTTATTTTCGAAAAGTACTTTCCGAATTTCACTAACAAAATTTTTCAGTTTGAAATGCGTACTATATGCAACAACTGGGCAGTGTAGCGTGTTTAAATAATGTGCAAATTTAATATAAGCGCAGTCTTAAACATGATCTCTCTGTGATACAAAAACAATTCTCTTAAAATGTGCTATACATCACCTCAATAGCTTCTCTTTCAGTTTGTTTTAGAAATTGTAGTCTTTTACGAACATAGATCTATAGATAAACACATATACGGTTAATAAACATAAGCATCTTTCTGCAAATTTTTAGAAAAATTAAAATTGCTTAATTCAAATTCCTAGTAAACTAGTAAAGAATCTGTTAATAAGCGTTTCTAAATGCATTTTAGAAGTAATTAGAGCGTAAATGAACATTTTAATGACACGCAGTGTCAAAAGTTGCAACATAGTTATTATATATACTTTGAATTTTCAACTTATAATTTTCCTTCAATTTAAGCTTTTTCATTAAAAGAATGTATGAAAATGTTACTCCTTCTAAATGAAAACAGTTATAACATGGGAAGACTTTAAGTATGCGTAATATGAAAATAATTCTAAATAGGACTTTGATGAAAACGCTTTACGTTAAGAACATGATTTTTATTTGATCGATTAATGGCATATAGGTAGGGGGGCATCCAGAAAGGAAGCTTCGTTTTAATTTATCTTCCAGCTGTTTCATAATCACAAAAATTTGCATGCGAGTGCCGAGTGATTGGTGTGATGTTCAGTGTTTAAAATAATAGATGGCAGCACCACAAAATAGGTAAAAAGTTCTATGCGTATTTATACAAGCTACAGAACTCTTTTTTTTATACTCCATGCTATGGTTTAGAATGTCGTAGTTTTTGTTTTGGTTTATATGTGTATGTCATGTCAATTGTCAATAAATGTTTTCCTGGTTAACAACTTCAGTATGCTAACTGAATTGCAGTCATATTATTTTAAACTAAGTTACTAAAATGGTATAATGGTGATAACGGTTCCAGGTATGAATTCTTGTCGGATTTTCTTTTACTAGTTTGATTCATTCGAGAAAAATGGTTCGAGCATTGTTCTACTCTGTATTCTCTATATTGTGTTTTCTTGTGTTTGATACGGCTTTTCGCCTGAAAGTTATTTTTAAAATTAAAGTTAAAATTAATGATTCATCTATTCCTGAATTTAGATGGTGGTAAGTCTGAAATTAAATTTTATTTCACAAGTTCATAATATTTTCTAACATAAAAAAAATTAAATGATTGTGTTGAAAACTTCTCAGCCTATACTAAAAGGTTAGAATATAGTACTTTATTTTATATGATGATTCTAAAGTAAAGGAGTAGCAGCAATTATTTCAAGTATGAGACCAAAACTGTATAAATTATTATGTAATTTATGATTTCCTACGCCTCCTGAAAAGTAAAAGTACATGAGAAATTATTGTTAAAACGGTAAACGAGAAAAACCTTACTGTTCAAAATGGGTTGCATTTTAAAAGAATGTAGAGTAAGCATTCCCTATGTACAGAGAAAAAGTAAATTGAATAACTTACACTTTGGACATTTTGGTATAGTAAAAATTAAGTCTTTAGCTCGCGAGCTCGCAGCGTTGTCTGGTGGCCAGGTATAGATAAAGACATTGAAATGCTTGCACAAAACTTAACTACTTGTGTAAATTTGAAAAATAATCTTCCAAAAGTAGATACACACCATTAGGAACGGTTTAAAGCCCCATGGCAAAGAATCCATATTGATTATTTCAGCCCTATTATGGGTAAAACGCTTTTTCTTGTGTTTGATGCTTATAGCAAACAGCTAGAAGTTTTTGTTGTTTCCAATTCAACTATTGGACACACGATTAATTGCTTTTCTCTACCTTTTTGCCAGATACGGATATCCCGTACCTTTGGTATCAGATCATGGTCCCCAATTTCCTTCTGAAGAATTTAAGGCTTTTTTACGTCATCACATGCTAAGTGCTCCACACCATCCAGCTACAAATGATCCAGCCGAGCGATATATACAAATTCTCAGACGTGGATTAAAAGCCTTAGCTTCAGAATGTGATACTTTACAAATGAAATTAAACAGCTTCCTTTTGCAATCTAGAAAGATGCCTCATGTTACAACGGGGAAAAGTCGTGCATCTCTATTTCTAAAGCGTCATATCAGAACAAAAATGGATTTGATAGTTCTACATATTACAAATTATGTTCATGATAAAATAAATTCAGTAAATTCCAACCCTAAAGTAAGGAAATTCAAAACCCATCAGAAAGTAGTTGTAAAGATTTACACTCCAACAGTCAAGTGGAGAATTGGTCGCCTTATAGCTATAGGAGGCAATTTGCATTATAAAGTTCAAGTGGGTTCATATATCTGACAAAGACATGTAGATCAAATAACTGACGTAGGATCAAAAGTGCATTTGACTAATGAAAAAAATTTGGAGAAAGAGGTATAAAAAATTGCAGAAGTGAAAATATGGGCATTAAGCAGGGTGATTCTCAAATACATCATATTATCGCACAGATCCTCAACCAACTGATTCTCATTTGATACATCTTAATACTCTAAGTTCAAAACCAGCTGACTCTGACTTGCTATTTACGGTTCCAAAACTTACTGTTCCCAATTAAAAGATTATATGTCTCTAACTGCTGCAGATTCTGTAAAATCTACTATTTCTTATTGCTCCCAATGGGTACTTCGAAGGTCAAAAGGAACTAGAAGAGCTCCTACTCCTCGTCAGTGTAAAGTGGCGAAGAGCTGTGATGTTTAGTGTTTATAATAATAGGTGGCAGGATCACAAAACAGTTAAAAGCTTTTTATGTGTAGTTATACAAGCTACAAGACTTTTTTTATGCTCTATGCTTCGTTTTAGTTGTTTTTGTTTGTAGTTGTCAATAGTTGTTTTTGTTTATATGTGTACGCCTGGTTAATAAAAGTTCGTCTGTTTAATTACATCAGTGTACTAATTGAAATGAAGTCCTGTTATTTTATAATTACCGTATATTCTGGCGTATAACGTGCATTTTTGAAACTAGAAAATTTATCACAATTCTAATGCGCGTTATAAACCAGGTATAAAAATGAAAGCTTAAAAAATAAGCTTAAGAATTCAGATTTCTATAATAATGAACAAGAGAAGAAAATTCAATTTATTTGAATGAACGAGAGCACTAATCTCCAAACATTTAACAGGCGTTCAAGCAGATTGGCGTGGCATAATATCGCATATAGCGTACGTTCTCACTTCACATTTGCATTTTTTCTTTGTTTGTACTAGTTATTATACTTTTAATGCTCTTTATTTGTCCTCTCACAAATAAAGTGATCCTAAACATCGTACAATGTATAGTTTGTAAATAGTATTTCTTAGTATTATTATTTGTTTGTATTTCTTTATCTAAGATATATCATTTGGAGTAGATGGAACAACAGAGTCAGCTGGTCGAAGATCTGAGACACTAGGAGGCATTAGCTGAGAATCACTTTTGTGACTTTCTGTACCACTTTCTTCAGAATTTGAATCATTATTTAGATGTATCTTCGAACCGACATTAGTTATCTGATCAACATGCCTTTTCCAAATATTCGAACCAACTTGAATTCTATAATGCAACTTGCCCTCTCTTGCAATAATGCGACCAATTTTCCACTTGGCTTCTGGAGTGTAATTTCTTACAGCCACTTTCTGATTGATTTGAAATTCTTTTACTTTAGAATTGGCCTTTCTCGCATTTTGTTTATCATGCACAAAATTTGTAACGCTTGGAAGTATCAAATCTATTTTCGTTCTTATATTTCTATTGAGAAACAGAGATGCAGGACTTTCCCCCGTAGTAACATGAGGCATCTTCCTATACTGTAAAAGAAAGTTATTTATTTTCATCTGCAATGTACCAGATTCTGAAGATAAGGCTTTTAACGCCTTTTTTAAGAATCTGCACATATCTCTCTGCCTGCCCATTTGTAGCTGGATGGTATGGAGCACTAAACCTATGTTTAACCCCATGATTCTTCAAAAATGTCTCAAATTCTTCAGAAGTTAATTGTTTTGCGTTATCTGATACCAGAGATATAGGATACCCGTATCTTGCAAAAAGAGAAGAAAGACAAGTAATTGTATGTTCTGAAGTTGCATTAGGGACAATAAAAACTTCAGGCCATTTGCTTTGAGCATCAACCACCAGCAAAAGCATTTTACCCATCACAGGACCAAAATAATCTATATGAATTCTTTGCCATGGAGCTGTAGGCCATTCCCAATGATGAGTATCTACCTTAGGAGGATTATTTTTTAAATTGACACAAGTAGTGCAATTTCGTGCAAGATCTTCAATATCTTGGTCAATTCCTGGCCACCAAACAAAACTGCGAGCTAAGGACTTCATTTTCACTATACCAAAATGTCCATAGTGCAAATCATGTAAAATTTGTTTACGGTGAACTTCTGGGATAATTACTCTACATCCTTTTAAAATGCAACTATGTTGAAGAGTAAATTCTTCTTGTTTGCCACCAAAAAGTAAATTTTTAGGAATTGGAGAACCAGAAATTAGATGATGAAAAAGTTGACGTAATAAAGGATCAGATTTTGTAGCTACAGCAATTGATTTGGCGTTTAGAGGCAATGTAGAAATTTGGTTAATTTGAAAAAATTCAGATTCATCAATTACATTACTTGAATTTAATTGTGGGGGTAAATCTTCACTACGTAATGGAAGTCGTGAAAGAGCATCGACATTTCCATGTTCGGATGTTTTCTTATACCGAATATCATATTTAAACGCTTGTAAGTATAATGCATATCTTTGCATCCGAGCAGCTGAAAGAACAGGGATACTTTTATTTGGAGAAAATATGGACACGAGTGGTTTGCTATCTATAAATAAAGTAAACCTATTACCATATAAATATTGAAAAAATTTCTTTACACCAAAGATAATAGCTAGAGCTTCCTTATCCACCTGGCTATACTTTTTTTTTGCATTCGTAAGCGTTCTGGACACAAAACCAATTGGTTTTTCCACGTTATCTGGCATCACATGCGAAAGAACTGCAGAGATACCATATGGAGAAGCATCTGTTGCTAATACTAAAGGCAATTTAGGGTTGAAATGAGTAAGAACTCTTTCTGAAATAATTTCCTTTTTTATATCTTTAAATGCTTGTTCACAAACAGGAGACCAAATAAATTTTACATTCTTTTTGAGCAAGTGATTTAAAGGATGGGCAATTGTAGATAAATTTGGTACAAATTTAGAATAATATGTGACTAAGCCTAAAAAAGCTTTAACTTGTGACACATTAATTGGTCTAGGAGCATTGACAATAGCTTCAATTTTATCTTGCGTTTTATGAATACCTTGCTTATCAATTTTATAACCACAATATGTAATATGGTCAGCCAGAAAAATTGATTTATCTTTATTTATCCTAATATTATATTCACGTAATCTTTCTAAGACTTGTTTTAGTCTTTTTAAATGAATTTCATCCGTTTCCCCTGTAACACCAATATCATCAATGAACACAGTGACACCATCAATACCACTTAATATTTGTTCGATAGATCGTTGCCAAATTGCTGGAGAGCTAGTAAGACCCATTGGTAACTTTAAAAATTGAAATAAGCCCTTTGGAGTATTTATAGTTAATAGTTCTTGTGATTTTTCGTCTACAGGTAACTGAAGATAAGTTTGATTTAAATCAATTTTCGTAAAATGTAAACCACCACCTAAAGTAGCTAACATGTCCTCTACCCTAGGTAAAGGATATTTTTCCACCTTCAAAAATTTATTTACTGTAACTTTAAAATCTCCGCATAAACGAATTTTCCCATTTGGTTTTACCACTGGAACTATAGGAGTTGCCCACTTACTACTGGTGACAGGTTTAATAATACCCTCATCCTGTAACCTTTGAATTTCATCATTTACTGCATTACGTAGAGCATACGTGACTGTTCTAGCCTTACAAAATATGGGCGTAGAACCTTTTTCTAGATAAAGTTCTGCTTTCAAACCTTTTATTTCGCCAACTTTATCCGAAAATAAATCAGAAAAATCATTTAATAATGTTTTCAATTGATCCGTAGAATTTGCAATTTCATTGACATACACAGATTTAAAGTTAGTAGGGAACAAATTAAATGCAGCTACCCAGTCTCTGCCAAATAAAAGTGGGAAATTATCTTCTTTAATTAAATACAATTTAAGATTTTTAGTAATATTTGCATAAGAAACATCTACTGTTACATACCCCACAGGTGTAAACACCTCACCCGTTGCCGTTCTCAATTGAACATCTGGTGGAAAAATTTTATTATTCGAAAAAATTCTCCGAAAACGATTTACAGGTGCCGCAGAAATTCCTGAGCCCGTGTCGACCTCCATTTCAGCTTTAGCTTTATTTTCAATTAAAACACATATTTTTATAGGTGTAGAACTTTTATCATGACTGACAGATAAAATGTCGACAGTTTGCAATACATTTGTTTGTTTCTGAGAACTGCTTTTACATACTTTACCAAGATGGCCTCGTTTTTTACAAATTTTACATATAGTATTGATATGCTTACACTTATTAGCAAGATGCGATGGATTTCCACATCGATAGCATTGTAATTTATTTTTATTTACATCAAAATTCCCTTTATTTACATTATTTAATTTCGGTTTCTGGAAATTATTTGAAATTTTATTCGGTTGAATATTTTTAGAATATGCCAATTTATTGACATTTACATTTTTATTTTTCAATTCAGATATATCCTGCTCATTATTTTGCAAAATAATTGCTTTTTCAATAGCTTTCTCAAAAGTTAAATCATCTATTTGTGAAAGTAATTTACTTTGGATATTTTCATTTTTTAAACCTCGTAAAAATTGTTCTAACAAATTTTCATTAAGTGTTTCACCAGCAAACGCACAAAATGTGGTTAACTTCTTTAATTTTGAAACAAAATCTTGTATAGATTCGTTCTCATTTTGATAAGAGTTACGGAATTTTATTCTTGAACAAAATTTATTAGGGGCGGGGCTTAGGTGCTTTAACAGAATTTCAACTATTTCGTCGTATTTTAATGCTTCAGGATTTTTCGGAAATGTTAGATCTGACAGCAAATTATACAATTTTGGCCCCATACAGGAAATAATTGCGGGTACCTTTTTTTTTTCTTCAACATCATGTAATAGAAAACTCTGTTCCAATCTCTTTACGTATGATTGGAACGTTTCAATGGAATCATTGTATTCCTTGAAATTTGCAAACATTATGAACTTTTATTTATTTCAGAGAAGAAAAAGAAATGTCAGCACTTACCACCCTCGAAATGATGTACGCCTTCAAAATATTACTGCAGCATATACAATTGTAGATGTAAAAAACGAAACTTCGCCATTTTGCGAATCAGGTGGAATTTCTTCTTATATTAATTCCGGTAAAACCTTGACCTGCGTCGCCATATTATAATATATTAAGTACTTAAATTAAAGTAATTGCAGCAACTTCATAATGGATAACTCGAGGTGGACGTTTGAACACATTTAATTTACAATTTAAATCACAATACGTACATCTACACAAACACGTACATCTAACAACACGGAACAGAACATTCTACACATGACAGTAAACAAAACTTAATATCCTTAGTTGCCGTAGATTGCTGTGGTGCTGCCATCTATTACTTACATTTTGAACTAGACACCACATATCAGAAATGTTTTTTCAATTAAAATGGTATTTCCCCTGTCAGAGTTAAGAGGCATAAATCTTGAAAAAGTTACCAGCCTTGTTGCGGTTGATCTGTACTTTTATGCTACAGATCTCACGAAGACTTCTTTGGAAAAAAAATGCGGTGCGCGTAATATGGCGAATATACCTAAATATAGAAAAATACAATCTCAAATCATAGGCGTGTGTAAGGCGGCCGAAAGCGTTACACGCCGTAATGTACAGAAATTGAAGTTATTGCGATAGTATAGTTGGATCAAATGAGAAACGCCAATGTTAAAGAAGACAGCAATGCAGACGCTTGTTAGTATGTTGCGGTGATGCTCCTGAAAATGAAAACCCCCACCACTTGAAAATAACATTTAGCCATACGGTGCTATAATAGATACAGAATGTCCCAATAACTCAAATTCAACGTCAGATTTGTGAAGTGAACAAACATGAATGATTCAATGGTAGGAAGATGGATGTGACAGTTTATAGAGGGCTGGAACGGTCTGCTTGATGAGGGAAGCAGTGGGCGATCATCTATTCATATTTGGTGACACCGTGCTGTGGATGAGAAGACCTTTTTGCATCTGAGAGCGTTTATTGATGACAAGAGATTTCAGGTTAATGATACTGTTAGAAATCTGCTAGCTGTTGTATACCATCAAATGCGGCTTCGTTTTTCGGTATGGTGATAGCTTTTTAGGATGAATATCTCATAGTGTGGCATTCAGTGTACAAAAAAATGTCATACGGTTAATCATACTTTTGAATACACAGAATGTCACAACAACACAAATTCAACATCAAATTTGTGAAGCGACACTCGTGAAGATTCAATGGTACGAAGATGAATATGGCAGGTTATAGCGGGCTGGAACAGTCTTCTTGATGAGGAAAGCAGTGGGTGATCAACTTTTCATCTCTGGTGAAAATTGATCCATACTATGGAAATTTTTTTGTTAGATCACCCTTCGATTCTTTTTAATTGGAAATTTGCATTTACCTTCTTGACACACTTTGTGTATTTGGAGATTAGTCTGATTTACACTGCTAACGGACATTTTAGGTAGCTTTCAATACAAAAAAGTATAAAGCTACCTATTGCAGCCGTTCGGAGGAAAGCAATTCCGGAAAACTTTGATATATTTTCACCGATCATGACCCCAGACCCCAAAACTACCCTCCGTTCAAATGTTGATTTATATATATATATATATATATATATGATCTATGTCATACGATGACGCTCCTATTTATAAATTAATTTTGATGAAACTAATTGTGTGTATTAAGCTCACTAATGCCTCGACCAAGTTCGTTAGCCAGCTTGATCCGCCATCTTGTTTCAAGATGGCGGCCTCTGAAAAATTTAAAACTAAAATAAATACGCAAGAAAGTTAAAAATTCAAATTTATTTTTTTCTTAAGCGTTAGGCCTTGATACAAGGATTCCAGAGCGTTTTTTGTTTTACCTTTATCTTAAAAAATGGCTGAGATATAGCAGTTTGAAATTCTAGGGTGGCTGACATTTTGAAACAAGATAGCACATTACAAAAAACCAACGATTAATTTATGAGTTTTACTGAACGCGATTTCTCGCAAATTATTTTCTTTCGTTGTTGTAATCATTTTCCCAATCATACGTGTAAAACTATATATTCGTATCCGTTAGTACCAAATTCTCGCCAAACTTGGCGACACTTGGCGTAATATCGCCAAATTTGGTGACCAAAATAAGTCTTCATAAATGAAGCCAATTTGGCTATAGCTCAATAATTTGGCGAATTTCTTATTCAAATTCGGTATTAACGAATCTTTTGTAAACGGTTTCTTTGCATTTTAGCTTGCTGTTTTCGAGTATAACATTAGCTAAAATTTTAAAAGGAATATATAGGAAAGCTACCTTTTCCTCCCGGTACAGGCTGGAAGGACTTCTTTAAATTAATGCTTGGTCTATTAATCAATACAATATTGTGATACAAAAAGCAAAAGTTTGAAAAAAATCTTAAAAATGCGTCATCATCAACTTGTTGTATTCAAGTGAAAAATAACACTCCATGCTTCCACAAAACTTTGAGAGACTTTTTAATTTTGTTTTGTGATATTTTATACATTATTTCTGGTTTCAAAGCTTTGTATATCATCTGTCTGAAATTAATTTGAATAAAGAAAAAAATATTTCATTAAGGACTTTATATATTTGTTAAGGAATCATTATCTCAACTGATTAATAACTTGAACAAATGACGTTCGACGCAAACTTGATATAAACAAACAAAGATGTACATATTCAATTAAAAACAACGAATAAAAACTCGAAAATTTTATTTTTGAGCATACTTTTAGAAACTGCTTTTCCCATTTTATTTTTTTTATAGTTTCGAAAGTAATAATAATAATAATAATAAAAAAACTGACGTAGTATTTTTAGAGAGAATCCTTCTTAAAATTCTTTGCATGAATTCATACTTCTTTCAAAAAAGTTTTTCATCTTATTGCACAAATAAACTCATTTCATTTGGAAAAAGAGCGCAAAGAATGTGGAATCTTATAAACTGAAATGGAAATATTTTCGCTGCAAGTGTACCCTTTTGGGCAACAGCTTTTTAAGCCTCTTTTTTTACGTTGCATTCTTAATAGTCTTTATTTTCACGCTAAAACTTTTCTGGTGACAAATGCGAGAAATTTCTCATAAGAAGTTTTTAAGTATTTTTCTTTTTAGTTTCAAGTAAATGGCTTAATTAGCAAAACATTTTTGTGTGACAATAAAACATAAAATCTTTCAGAGTTAATTCAGATTAGTCGTTATGATAAGGAGACAATTACAATATTATCTGTTTCCCCGCAGTTTCAAAGGAATTTCAATGTTAGATGAATGGACTCTGATACAACATGAAGATCAAAGAATGGGATCTGAAGATACACTCAGGGAAGGAGTATTTTTAAAATGTATGTTTTTATCCAAACCGTAGTAACGCACCTACAAAACTTGGCGATAATTGCCTGGACGAGTTTACTTCAACGAGTTTGAGTAGTCAATAAATATTAGCTTGGCGCGATAATGGCAAACTTGCAGAGTTTTTGTCCAAAATTTACTTGACGAATCCAATTTTATTTCCCATATATTGCCTATCTCTTATAAAAGCATTCTACTCTTACATAAAAATCACATTTTCAAAATGTAATTTTCATAAATATCTGTTAATTCACATTGTACACATGTGATTTTTATATAGAAATTTAAAATTTTGTTGTGCGTTTTGTAAAGGCATAGAAAAAGGGATGTTGACAACAAAAATAATATATATGATTGATGAGCTTTTCTAAGGTGCGCTAAAAGCATGCTTTCTATGGAAATTTAAATATGATTTCTTGAAATCTAATTGTAGAATTAAGTTAGTTTTCGTTCCCCATCCCCCCTCCCTCCTCCATAAAAATCGAAAGATTTCATGCAATTCAAAAACAACAATCATGTTTGCCAGAACAATTAGTAAATTTAAATTTTAAATATTAAAAATATTTTAAAATGTCTCAAGCATTCCACATTCTATAGAAAGCATGCTTTAACGCACCTTAGAAAAGCATATTAATCACATATATTATGTCTGTTGTCAACATCTCCTTTTCTATGTCTTTATAAAACATACAACAATAAATGAGGTATCATTAGAACGATTTTTGAACCGGCTTCTGACATAGTACACTTACATTTCGTTAAATCATATTTTTTGATTAAAAATTAAATCTGCATTTTTTTTTCATAAATGAAATGAAAGGTTTTTCTCAAATCAATGTTGCCACAAAAATAAAATACCGCAATATATCGTGCTCAACAATGATTATAAAATATAATAATAATAAATAGTACAAAAAAGATAAAGTATGATTTATCCGAACGGGTTTATTTAAACCTTATGATTAAAAAGTAAAATTCAAATTCAAATGTTTGGAAGAAAAAGACACCCTTGATTGATCAAAGCAATGGCATTTCACGTGTAGTCTAAAGTGCGCTTTACTATATTAAATTGTATTTTATATGTATTCAATTTATTTTTCTTTGTACCGTGTTTTTCTCGTGACGTCTTCCTTTAATGTAATTAAAATATAATTGTTATTTTTTTTTCTGTGCGAGTGCCTTTTGGTACCTTTGATCTTGTTTTACTGTAAGTTTGATGGAGTAAATGAGATGATAATCTAGCTTGACTGATATTGTTTGCAGATATTTCTATCCTTTTTTTCTGTAGAAGTTTAAACCTGCATCTAGAAAATATTAGATATTGCTTAAAAATATTACACTGCAGCGTGAATTTCTCGCACGTGTCCACTGGTTTCATTATATTTATAATAGTGTAACATCATTAAAATGTAAAGCAAATTATTTTTAACCATTGAGCATTAATCTAACGGGATTTTTTGAGTATCTCTGTAAACTAACTATAAATGCTACACACTTCATTTTGAATACCGATTACGCTATAGTAAACCCCAATGAGATATATCAATTACATGGATATCGGGATGTATTTATGGGAGTTAGAGTACGGCCAGAGGGACTGTCGTCAAACCGAAGTCATAAACATTTTCACACTATGTTGGAAAGTGTTAAAAAAACAAATATCGGTCAGTTTATTATTAATGCTTTATGAGATACTAGTCGGTCTTTGTCCGTCTAGGCGGGGCCTCCGAGATGTCGCTGTGTGTCCTTCACCGGGCCTGCTACAAGTATTAGTGAAGTCACAGTAGTGATTCACTTTGGTCAATGTATCGCAGCAGAAAGATGTAATAAAAAGAGCATTTCCGCTCTTATAATTTGTGATTAAATAAATAATATAAAATTTCATAATCGTGAAATAAAAGGGAATCAATACACTTGTTTTATTAAAGGAAATTAAAAGTTTTAAATTTAAAAAAATGCTAAGATTAATAAATCAGATTGAACCCATTGACTTACCTTTTCCTAAACACATTATTTTACAATAAATATACGTACAAAAAATATAATAAATCTACCAAAAACTTTACAAAATCAATCCCATTCCTCCTTTTTACAACTACATACCATAATTTAACTACCAAAACACAATAAATGTCAATTTAAATAGAGAAATAGACATTTTTTAACTATAGAGACCTTAGCACTTTTTTTTAACGCTTTGGCGTAATCCGCGCTTCAGAAAGTTAGATATGTTTTTAAATTATATACACAATTATGAAAACAAACCTAATGAACTTTTATGTTTATTTATATATATAAAATTATTTATATATACAATTCTGTTCTACCTGCATATAAAAAGAGATATATGGCTTCTTTATATTAAATAAATTATATAAATATTGAAAAAAAAAAATACTTATTTATATGAAACTACGAATAGGTTGCCAGAAAATATGTTGCCAACTTTCCTTCTCTCGCCATAAACCTTTTTCGGTACTTTTCGTTTAGCCGGGCGCCAGTGATACATGTACATATATAAATATATATATATATATTAATTCATACATATATGTGTGTGTAGATATGTATATATATATATATGTGTGTGTGTGTATGTGTATATATATATATATATATATCACTGGCGCCCGGCTAACCGAAAAGTACCCAATTTTCTATCTTAACTTTGTAACTGACTTGTAATATTTTAATAATTGTCTATTTATTGTACTTGGGTCTAGGACCTAATAACCACTCAAATTAACTTATCAAAAGTTTTATTTTCATAATATATTTGTACACTTAAGTTAGCTAAAATGTTAAATGGAACTACGTAGAACTACTAATTGTGTAAATCAGTTACTTTTAATTTTATAAACAAAGCACACTCACTTCTAACTAAATGTATCCAGATTTCATTCAATTTATTACAGTATTTCTTTCAAAATCATTTTTTAAACTGTTTATCGTCTGCTTCTTTTATTATTTTTTTTTCTAAAGATCATTTGACTCTTTTTGATTTGGAAGTACAAATTCATTCAAATATGCCGGAATATTTCCATTACAGTAGGATGGACATTCGTTGTTAGGGTTATTTTTTTTTCTCAGCACAGCAAGTTCAATACCATCATATTAATTTTAGCTTCACGAATTATGAAACGTATATCGAAACATTTAATGCAGACCACTTCTGTTGAAATGTAAAAATAATTATCACAAGGTAATTTTCGTAGCTAAAATTTCTTTTCATTATCAGTAGCGAATTTGAAGACTTAGATTAGAAACTAGGAGCACAACAATTTCTTCTCATTATTTTACAGATATAATCTACACTTTCTTTAATAATTATAATCAATAATTATTGATAGCATTATAATCTAAATACACTGAAAAATATTATTAATTACCATATAAAACAATAAATAAAATCAAAATACTATCGTAAACAATACGTACAAACGAACAAAGTACATGAAAATTTTTAAGTTATTATGGATCACTGTTTTGACGTCAGAAGGTTGTGACGTCACTTGTAGCAGGCCCAGTTAAGGATTAAGGACACACAGCGACATCTCGGAGGCCCCGGTCTAGGTCTAGACCAGTGTTTTTCATACTTTGCATTCTCGCGAACCCCGTTTGATGTGATATGCATTCCGTGGACCAACAACAAAATTTTTCTTAATATAAGATAAGAAATTACTGTTAATGTATACACTTTATTTATTTTCCATTAGACATATTTTGTGTTTAATTGTTAAAAAAAACTGCATTAATACGAAAAATAACATTCATTTTAAGACCGTTAAAATATACATAGTAGAGGGAAATGTCCAAATACAGGCTATCACTTTTATTTAGAATCTATATCATCCAATTTTGATAATTAGTCTAGGAAAAAGTCATGGTAGGGTTCCTTGATATGCTTCACATCCGTTAAAGGAAAAACTCTGTTTAAAAGGTGTTTTCTGTTTATAAAATGAAAAATTCCGAAATTGAGAAAATTTTGAGTTTTCCAAATGACCAAGCACTAGACGCTATTCTTGTGACGTCACAGTAAATATCAATTTGTGTTCACTTATACAAACAAAGTAACACGTGCAGAAAAAAAATACCGAAATTTAACTTGTACTGTGTTTTATCATATTTATATTAAACTTCAATCCTATAAGTAATCTGTAACATGTATCAAGAAAGGTAATTATGTGAGGCTTTGATCTTTGTTATTACGGAATGAAAAATCAGAAAATATTGCGCCACTTTGACACAATCAAAAATTTTTTTTTTCAAAGAAATCTAAACATAACGTCATTTTTACCGTCGCAAAATTTACATGCGTATTTTTTATATTCATATTCATATTTTTAGAAAATTTAATGTTAAATAGAATATTAACAAATATATTTTTAAACTTGATGATATGTTTTGCCAGCTACAACTTTGCATGTGAACATTCGCACTCTTGACTTGAGATTCTAATCTCAGAACCAGTGAAACACAGAAATTTATTCTTTTAGACACATTTGTAGTAAAATATCTATTTTTATCAAAGAAAACAGATCCTTTTTACTATGACGTCATTTTCACTCACTGAAGCGTTTCACTTGTTCTGAGATTAGCGTCTCAAGCTCATCAGTAGCAACAGAAAGAAAAATATTGAAGTGTAACAGCTTTATGAGAAAAAAAAGCGTTTTCTTTTTGTTCGCATTAAAACAAATTTATATATTTTTAATTGTAATGAGGAAATGGCACTAGTAAAGAATATCGAAGAAGCCGAATTGCCACCATTGTGAAGAAATTTCATAAAAAACTTTTAAAAGAAAAATACCTCGGCCTCGTATATAGTTATTTGCGTGGCCCTGTATATGATTTTAGTTAAACTCATCTCTTAGTTACTATGTATATTTCACGTTCAAAATGCATAACTCAATTAAAAACGCCCTTTAAGCGACTTAAGCTGATACACAATAATTACGAATTCGTTTGCGTAGCCTTGTATATGATCTATAACATTTATACGTGCTACATAGTATTCAAAAATTTAGTTAAACGCATACCTAACTGAAACCGCACTTCCAGTAATTATCGCTTATAGAAAATATGCAGTACTTCAAATACAGTACTGTATCCGAAATCTTTTGTGTGTCCCTGTAAACGAACAATAAATCTTATGCACATCATATTATAGAACATATCTTGTAATAAACCCAGTAATATATATCAATTTCATTATATTTGAAATAGTGTAACATAATTCAAATACGCTGCAAATAATTTTTCGCCTTAGACCATTTACCGAATACTTTTCTGTGGCCCTGTAAATTAATTATAAATGCTGTACACTCCATATTCTAGGGAAAGTAAGTTTTAGTGCATGTCACAAATTGACATCCATTTCATTGTGTTTGCAATAGTGTAACATGATTAAAATGCATCGCAAACGATTTTTCCCCATAGATCTTAATATAACAATTTTTGTTTAGTTTCCCTTTAAACTAATTGTAAATCTAAAGAACCACATGTACCATATTCGAATGTAAGCATCTTGTAGTGAACTTCAATGATGTACATCAATTTCAATATATTTGAAAGAGCGTAACATCATTGAAATACACTGCAAAAAATTTCCCCCCATAGACCATAATGTAACGGCATTCTTTTGAGTGCCCCTGTAAACAAAGTATAAGTGCTATACTTACTTCATTTTCAATACCGAACATGTCATTACATATATCAATAACATATATCAATTGCATGACAATCCGAGTATATTTACGTGAAATAGAGCACGGCCAGACCAACCGAATTCATAAACACTTTTCAACTATGTTGAAAAGTGTTAAAAATGGGAATATTTTAAAATATAGCTGTGCGGGCACATCTACGAATGAACTGCTTTCATTTAAAAAATAATTATCGTAATTAGTTCAGTAGAAATCTCAGGGCAGATGACTAAAGAAACAGCCTTGTTTTAAATATATATAGGCCAGTAAAAATAGGATTTTACTAACAAAATTTCGCGGAAACCTGGAAATTATTTTAATCACTTTGTTTTACATCCAAATGAAAGTATTTGAAGTTTGTCCCAATTTTCCTGGTGAGCTTTAGACGTAGTACAACAAGAACCTCAAAATGTTCGGACTTTTTTCAGTGTTTCGCAAATAACTCAAAAACCTTTCACTCTACAGAAAACATCCTTATTTACAAATTGTAGAGCATAAAATTCTGCGTCGACTGAGTACTACAGAATAAAAATCCCACCAATAATAAGTGAGATATGATAAATAAAAAAGTACACTTTTTCAAATTTTTCTAAAAAAAAACTCATAAAATTGGTGTTTTGAGTAGCAGTTATCGATTAAATGAATCATTTGGCTTACAAAACAGAATAACTGCACAAATCGCCGAATGGTACTGTTTAATTAACAACTTAAAAATTTAATTACACCAATATGGGATTTTCAACAACCTTTTCAACAGATGATTACACTTGAAATGCAACCGATGTCCCCGAATTAATTTTAATTCTGTCGTTTGTAAGCAAATTAGTTTTTGAGGTGTATAAATGATTGTATTTTGAAAATTCAATGAAATGATGAATATAACGGATAGATAATTGAAAAATGAAAGAATTGTACGTGTACTTAAAATTATGTATTTTACAAAATGTTGGAGAAAAATATAATAATAATAGAAAATCAAGAAAAATAATTTATTTAAAAAAATGAGCATAAAAGCAATGGTAATAAAACCAACTCAAGTTACTTGAGGGGAATACAGGGAAATCGAGCTTAGAGCGTTTTTTTGCTGAACCTTGAGTTGTCCATTCTTCTTCTTCTTCCCCTAGATGGAAGGCCTCCTCACCCATATCTAATTTTTCGTCGTATCTGGTTTGTGGGTAAAGGTGCACGACACACCTTTTCAGTGATAACATATAGTTCAGCATTTAACCGTGTTATTCTTACAAGAACATAAACCACCTTTGCACCCCTTTGCACATTTGGATGACAGAGTGTTTAGGATCTCTGGCGTGGCAGCTACAACGTTCGTGGTGACTGGAAGTACACCATGCCTGAATGACTTTCAACACTAATTAGTGGGATTAATCACGCTTCCATTCCAAATATTGATCTGAAGAAAAGCTCTAAATGGATGTTGTTTCGCTGCATCTTCAGTTGGCGGCAGAGAAGCGAGGTTAAATTGGATCTTCATAAGATATTTTGCAAATATGTTGTATCGCAATTTGTGCAGTGTTGTGGCTTCGTCGTACTGGGGATTGTATAAGGTGGCAATTAATTCCTGCCCCGCAGCACTTACTTCCTGAGGTGTAGCATATTGGTTATTAAAGACAGTTGGAACATCCTGTAGGTGAGCATGTTTTTCCAAAGGCTTGATAAATTTCGGTTTGCCCTGCCTGACGAAGGCCGATGTAGAATCACAGCCACTAAAAGCATGCAGGAATAGGATATTATTCTTCATAATCAGCGAGTACTTAAAACTTAATGGTGAATACAAAACATTGCCTGACTGTTCTTTCCCAGGTTTCAAGAAATATATTGTGGATGAGTTTGGAGCAAATGCAATCAAAAGCACAAGCAGATAAATATCTTCCCCAACTATGATGACATGTTTTGACTGCTGATCTAGTTGGATGGCTTCCATCACGATGGTAGTATCTGCAACCTCGGCAGCTTGCTTCACAGTAAAATTGTCTTGCTCCAGTTTTTTGTTGAGCATTTTTATTAAACGGAGTTTATTGCCTTCATCTGCAAGTAAGTGCATTGTGTCTGCAAGTAAGTGCAGTTTTTGCATTGTGAGCGACATAGTTTCGTCAAAGTCAACACTTGCGGCAATGTATTTTTTTTTCGGCGGAAACGTTCAGCAGACTTGGTGCCATCTTCTGACGATTTTTCTGGGCAACCGTCAAATACAATGGTTGCAGTTTTACCATAGTTGTTTTTCAAATATTCAACGTACTTGGAAATAATTGATGAGAACTTTTCTCTTGGCTCCCAACTCACTCGATGAAGCAGGAATCCACTATCAATCACATGGACAGTTTGTATGGTTTGTTCTAAATCATCAAGGGGAGTGAACAAATCGTAAAATATCGACTTTCGCGTTTTCCTCATCCGAACGTTATCAAACAGAGAAGTCGGATATGGAGCCAATTCAAATTCAAAGAATTTTCTAAGTTCTTCCTCTGATTTTTTGTGGAAAGGAATTCGGCAAAAAATAGTCTCTGGATCGACGGATACCGCCTCATCATGTATTTTTACAGCACACGTGAAGCTTTTCATTGGAGTTACTCGATTGGATCTCTTGAATTTCACATGGCCAAAATCACTACCAATGACATATAATATAATATATAATAATAATAGTTCTATTAGTTTATACTTGGTCTCTAAGGTTTCAAAATTGTAATCATAAACGCAAACATATGTGAGAGTACTTTTGGTTTGGTTACATGAGCAATGTTTGAGTTGTTCAGAATCAAACAACCGATTTTATGCGTTTTTTTTAGAAAATTTTGGAAAAATGTACTTTTTTGATTTATCATATCTTGTTTATTATTGGTGGAATGTTTAGTCTATAGTACTCCATCGAAGCAGAATTTTATGCTCTACAATTTGTAAATAAGGATGTTTTCTGTAGAGTGAACGGTTTTTGAGTTATTGCCAAATACTGAAAAAAGTCCGAAAATTTTGAGGTTTTTGTGGTGTTTCGTCTAAAGCTCACCAGGAAAAATGGGACAAACTTCAAATTCCTTCATTTGTATGTAAAATAAAGTGATTAAAACCATTTCCAGCTTTCCGAGAATTTTCGGTTAGTACGGCTCTTTTTTTAACTAATTTTATTGGCCTAATAGATATTTTGAAAAAAATAAAATTTTCAGACTCAAAATGCCGCGTTTTGTTACATGCCGATCGGTTATACACTCACTTCCAAAAGTTAAGCACGCACCTCTAAAATGCGAAAAAATCGACAAGTACTGTTTGGATTTACAGGAAACGCGGCAGGAAAGTTGCAATATGTTTATGCAAGAAAAAAATAAAAAGTTACGTACAAAGATGAAAACAGTATTGAATTTTTTTAAGTTATAAGATGAAGTCATATTGGAGTCATTAAAAACAATATGTTTAAAATTAAAACAAATAAACAAAACCGACTATAATAGGGTATGGGCGAACGCCTCTCCTGCATACAAAGCTTTCAGCGTGTCACCACGCTTTCCATGAGTGATCAACCAACGTAGAGTCAAGTAATTGCCTTTCCTCTTTTAGAGCAGATTGAAACCGTGAGAGTGGCTGGGGTGGGAAACGTAGACGCAGAGCATGGCCGAGGGCATCACAAAGATGTTCAATATAATTAAGGTCGGGAGAATACGCCGGCCACCCCATAAACGCCATCCCTTCACTCTCCATGTAATCTTCGACGAGGACAGCTGTATGGAGACGCGCATTATCATCCATTAAAACAAAAGCAGAACCAACTTCTCCAGCGTACAATATCACAGTGGGACAAACTCACAGCATACAATCTTACTCTACGACTTCATCCCGATACCGGAAAACTGCCATAGCCGTAGGACTCCGTATAAAGATGTGCAGGTTGGTGCTTTATCCTAACGAAATCGCTGCCCACACTATGATGCTTACACCTCGGAATGCGTCATATTCGGTATTGTTTTGGGGCCGATTGCGTGTGCCTACTTCTCTCCGGGCTCTTACGCGCTTGTTATCTGGTTGCAGAGGAAATCTAGACTCATTCGTGAACATAACGTTGCCCCAATCAAACACAGTCTAATTGATATGTTGCCGACATCACTTTAATCGTAACCCTCTGGATTGGACGAATAGAGGAACACAAACTCGGGGTACCCGGGCATACAGTCCATTTATATGTAAACTTCTGTGCATAGTACTGGACGCCACGTCATACCATTGGAGGCTGCAACCGTAGATGTCACACGTGTGGAGGTCGCTCTATGATTACGCTTGGCTACAACAGCAATATATCTCCATCTGCGGGGGTCATAACTGTGGATGACCTGCCACAGGTCTTCGGAAACTGTTTGGCTGGTTAGGAATTGTTTGTTTAATCTTGAAATTACGGAATGATGAAAGCCGAAGAAAAGAGCAACATCTGTGATTGATTGTCACGCTTCAATGCGTTCGATTTTCACACCATAGCTCAGAATCTTCCATTCATCATCTGGAAGCCATAGAAAAACGTTTGTCTTAAAAACAAAACGTACGAAAATTCTAAACACTTTTTATCAGCACTTACATGCAACTCCTGTAACCCTTCATAATGCTGTCTTCTTATACGACTAACTTTTTTACATATTTCTCGACACGAAAACGTGATTGACTGTTACATAACATATTTGCATACTTCTGTCTAAATCCGCAGCGAATTGGAGTGTAATTGAGATTGGCTTCCGGAAATTAACATTTTCCTCTACGTGCTTTACTTTTGATAGTGAGTGTATTTGTACCCCCAATCTCTTAAAACTGAACGCTAAACTTGAGTTAGATCTGCGCTCGCTATTTGTGACACATATTACTAAAACAAAGAATTTAAAAAAAAAAAAGATTCTTATTTCATACATTAATCTCCTGCAAGTATAACTTTGATACTGCTTCTATTTGCATGCTATTCCATTTTTAAAACAGTAATACAATTAGAAGATATTCTGAATTTAAACACATTTGTGGCAATTGAAACTTCATTACCAACTGGAAAAAGAAAATACAACTTTTCATTTTTAATAAAAGTTTTATAATGAGAAATTAAAATGGTGCAATTTTGAATATCAAGCAAAAAGAAAAATTCTATCGATACATAAAATTGTTAGCATTATGAACATTAATAATCTTTAAATAATTAATAATCTTTAAATAATTTCATCGTGTATTACAATTTTCTGTAAGAACGCATCTACGCTTCTCAAAATCCATGTTGTTGAAATTTCGTCTTTGAATGTCTTTTTCTCTTTTCTAAAAAGTCGCTTCCTGGTTCCGATATTTCTTGTGCCGCTGAAAAGTAAAATGCTTACATTTCAATGTGTGTGCACGTCCAAATATACCTTAAAATTTATATTCCAACATATTCCAAATATATTACTTTTATCCGATTAAAATTTACTATGAAAATCACTATACCAAATATACTATACAATTAAATTCAAACACATTTCTAATATTAGTACTTACATTTTTAATAATAATCAAAGATATTGAGACATTTTTGTCGCACGTCAAATTGAGACCCTGAAACATTCGCGATAAAAATATCACTGTATAAATAAATTTGTGTAAAAGGATTTCTAAATACAATCTAAATTGTAAATAGAAAACCTCGTAGTAAGTCGATATTGGTTATATTGGGGATCAGTATTGCACCAATATTGCATTTATCGCAACTATTTCCAATAAAATACCAATACTGTTAAATATTGGTATTGCATTGGAACTATTTCCAATCAAATGCCACTACTGCAAAAATATTGGCATTTGCAATGAACACGTGTGCTTCATCACGGAATTTCATCCCACTACATCACAAAAACTAAATCACGGAATTTCATCAAACGTCATATTCTGTTAGACCCTGAGGTAAAGAGATGCTGATTCAATTTTTGACTTTGATATAATAATTTTACAGTATAATACTGGTACCCCAGCTGCCAGTATTATATTGTAAAATTATTTTTTTTTTTGCAGTGTAGAATACAAGTGCCCCTGTTGATTGCTCAAAGTCAAAAATTGAATCAGCATCTCTTTATCTCAGGGTCTAACAGAATATGACGTTTGATGAAATTCCGTAATTTAGTTTTTGTGATGTAGTCATCGCAGAAATTATGAAAAACACCACATATCAGAGCCACCTGTTGAGTGATATACACCAAAACCGTATCAGCGTCTATGTATGTAAAGGTATAACATAATCTGAAGCATAAAATTATGTGCAGTAGTTCTTGAGATATAGATATTTTAGAAATAGTGAACAATTCAGCATAGCAGCACCACTTGTTGGGCAATGTACACCAAAAGCTAATCAGCAACAATTTATATCAAGGTTTAAATGAATCGAAGGTTTATTAAATTCCGTGCAGTAGTTCGCATGTTAGAGCGCCCACGAAACTTGTTTTACATACAGACAGACTCACGGACAGGAATTTTCTAAAAACAGTCGAACCATGTTCAGAACATTCTGAAACGTATAAATCCGTCAAAAACCGGAACTCGAAAATTTTCACAAATCCAATACTTTTTTTTGTATATAGAAGAAAGTAAAAAACAACTTGATGCGTTATGTCTTTCATTCCAAATGTTTGATCATTAAAAATGCTAAACATGTGTACAATGGCATGTGTTTTCATTTTGAGTGACCTGAGGAATTATTTAACTCCCTTCTGAGTCATTGTTAGCACCATAAGACGGTGGATGTGAACTAACACGTTAAAGCAACTATTGGTCAATGAATATTCGATTCTTCAAGCTTGTCATTAGAGTCTGTTTAATCATTTCTCAATTTTAAACAAGTGAAAGCGGAATCTGCTGCATGATATAATTGGTGTAACTCTTAATAATGCCGCACATTGAGGCGACACAACCAACATGAAGTGCGTCTTTCCTGCGTTATTCATTTGAAGAAGTCTGC
Source organism: Maratus michaelseni (assembly GCA_963931845.1). Taxonomy (NCBI): domain Eukaryota; kingdom Metazoa; phylum Arthropoda; class Arachnida; order Araneae; family Salticidae; genus Maratus; species Maratus michaelseni. The sequence continues at coordinate 258,834,210 of OZ007594.1, forward strand.
ATTATGTTATTTTTTATTCAGTTTTTTCTGTATGTGTATTCAGGAAAATTATATCAACAGGTTTTTCTTTTCGAGTTAATGTTATTTATTCCTGCCTGAGTGTCATTTTCTGAGATGTTGGGTTAAGTAACCATCCATGAGTTCTTAATATTTATTGTAACATTAGGTCTTCTATTCAGATTTCAAGTAAGCCATTTTTGTGTAAGATTTTCTATTTATAAAGTATACAAAATTAATTTAGTTTATTCTTAATTATTTACAATTTCTCCATTTCTATTCAATAATCAATCGCATGTGTTCGTTACCTAATTACACTCAATTATAAATTTCGTCTACTTTCAAAAAGTTTAAGAAGTAAGGTAAAACTAGGAGAGTCTACGCACAATTCAAAAGAATAACAATAAAAAATCTAAATATTAATTTTTTGCTAAACTATTCATGAATAATTTTTACTTCATTTGTTTTTTATGCATTTCCATTGCTATTTTGTTGTTATGTTGTAATTTAATAGAACAGTTGTAATAAAACCAAGAAAGTTATTTTGCGCAATCTGTCCTTACAGGGTTGGTGTGATTGCGCACATGGGTAGGAGAGATTGTTACTAATAATAACTACAATTAAATTGTTAACAATAATAATTACAGTTAAATGACTTTGCTGTAAGGTTTTTGTGAACAAATTTTATTGTATTGGGAGTGAATATTTCAACCTAATGCTTAAAGAATAAGAAAAAGGAAATAATTTTAAAAACTATTAAAAAATTTTAATTAAAGGAAAAAAAATAAAGAATCAGAAAAGCAAGTCCAGATAAGATTACAAAATAAAATTATGTAACTTAATAACACGTTTAATTTAAAATTAGTACACTTTCATTTTTCATTTTTTATGCAAATTTACCAATAAGCTGCGTAATCTTTCCTAGCATGGAAACTAATGGGAACAATGCGCCATATCTCCTAAGTAGCAGATGCGCAAACTCTCCAATTTCGGTAGGAGAGATTGCGCGGCCTTTTATTTAAACATAGCCGCTACTAAAACGAGCCGTTGATGTTCACATTTGTTAGGTTAGATTAGTAGCTTATGAGAAATCGTTTAAGTTAAAATATTTTGTACTATTGACATTGTATAGAAATTCTGATGAATAGCTTTGAAAATTCAAGTACTTACTTTGGGAAAACAAAACAAAATAGTAATACTTTATCTTAGATGCTCAAAGCAATTAACGTGCACTTTCAAGTACACACTCCACTACTGTTGTTGTACAACTACCTGCAGTCGCTGCGCTCTCACTCTACTCCTTCCCCACGAACCTGTAGGTGCGCAATCTCTCCGACCGTGCCATCTCTCCTGGTTTTACCTTAGATATATCATTTTCCCACGTTATATATAATTTGCTTACCGCGCAAAATAAAGCCATTGAATTCTAATGAGGACTTTCATCTAATGTCAAGAAAGAATTAAATAAACTCTTTTAATTTTTTAAAAACTTTTGTATGACAATGAATATTAATATCAATTATATTAGGGATGGATATTTGAAGTATATAAATAAATTTATGCATTCTCAATAGTATTAAATGATAATAATTGCTTGTGACTTTACCTTAGGTACAAACAGGACTTGTCCATGTACCTCCACCGTCGCATATGATTGTCCCCAAGACATTTTCCTTGATACATATAACAACACAAGTTTCGCCAGGTCTTTTATGTGCACAGCTGTCTTTAGGTCTGTAGTTTGGATGATTAAAATTCATGCATGCACATAGAGGAAAATAACTCCAGGCGACTTCTCCTGTTGAGGTCTGCACACATGTTATTTGAACAACCTTTATATTCTGTCCCATGAAGTAAGCATTATGTCGACAACTCACATCACATGTTTGATTAAGGTATTTAATATTGCATTCATGCGGCCATATCAGTAAAGGATCACTTGTGGAAGGATTACTACATTTTGGTAAAGCCGAATATGCCGGCATTTCCCCCCAAGCACCATTGATGCATTGTACATAGTCAACATTTAGAAATGTAAATCCCTGAGTTAAAGAAAGAGGGCACTTCTGCATATGGAACTTTCTATCACAATTTTCTCTAAGCTGGTATGGTGCCTGTGGACGAAGGCTGTAACAGCTGCATTGAGGAATATTTAACCACGTGCCATCCATCGAGCATCTTATTTCGGATTGCATTATCTCAGTTGAGATACTTTGACCTGGAATCATCATCACAGATCCTGGTGTCAAGCATTTCACGACGCACGTTGTTGTTGGCCCTAGAGAACTCTCTTTGGAACAACCATTCACCAAACTTACCTTTCTGAGTGCAAGCTCACTGGTTGGATTAAGACACCATGTTCCAACACGATCACATTCAAGTTCGCCCTTCCATAAAGTTCCTTCACACTCTAATGACTTTTTGTCTTCTTTTATTGCAAATCCAGGCGTTTCACAAATGAAATTACACTCTTCCCCTTTGAATTTATTTTTACACTCGTCATTTTCTGTTTCAGAAAATGCGAAATTCTTTCCAGTAAGTTGTGGTTTAGGACAAGTGCAGTAAGCTGTAGAGTTCCAAGCGCCGCTGTCTGTGCACTGTATAGATGGAGGTGATATATATTCGCCTCCATTCAGACATACAAGGCGACAAATAATACCAGCAGGAAATTCGGATTTTCCTGCACAATCTTCAGCTAAACCAACAAAATTCTCTGCCAGCTGTTCGCTTGGATTCTCGCATTTGATTTCACAACTTGGATAATCTTGCCAAAAATAAGATGCATTGCAATGCAAAAAGTTCTTATCAATGATTCCTCTTGTACACGAAACCAGACAAGACATTCCGGGCAAGACACGCTTACATGCAGATATATCTACGTATTTGGCACTCGACGTAGGTGGAGGAGTAGGTGGTGGTGCGCAAGTGCAGGAAGGTGATTCTGACCAAACGCTTTTAGGGAGACAGACTATGTAATTTGCACCGATTAGAGATCCGAAATTACCGCAGGTCACATTACATGTTGTATTTACAGGAAATATACTTCTCATGCAATTTTCTTCGAGACTAACATATGTATTTAAATGTGTAGGTGGCGTGCAGGGGCAGTCAGGAAATGCACTCCACATAAATTTTTCTTGCATCAAACAAGCAATGTAGAGATCTACAGTCGGATCTGAATTGCAACGGACCAAACAAATATCATTAATCTCTTTTCTTTCGCAAGATTCTGGTGCGTGTAGATTTAGCGGAACAGGTGGATTTGTACAAGTGCATGTTGGCATTTTGTTAAGCTTTTTATCTGCACTACATGATAGAGTATAGGGTTCTTGAGAACCGTCAATTAATCCCCCATTCATACAGGTTAATTTGCACGATTCTCCAATCTTCAGTCTCGAGCAGTTTCCTTCAATTTCTCTCATTTTATCGGGTATATTTGGAGCCGGACAAATATCTATTTCGCACGACGGTGGAGGTGACCACTGAAAAGACTTGTCACACTTTATAAAGTTTCTATCTTTTAAATCTAATCCATTTATGCATTCTATTCGACAAGTCTGGTTTGGATTTTTATTTAGGCATGGTTCCTTTAAAGTTACACCTAAATGCGCTAGAGATGTAATACGTTGACACACGCACTTTTGAGGCTTCGACCATTTGCCGTCTTTTTTGCATTTTATTGTGTTTGAATTATTAACAAATACACCTTTTCCTCTACAACGCACCGTACAAGTTTCACCTGCTACCTTGTTTTGGCATCTCCCTACATAAGTAGAGGTACTTGGAAATCCCATATTGTTGCATGGTTTTTTCTTGCAAATATTTAATTTGTCCCAGTTACTTTCGTTGTTGCACATAATAAATTTTCTTTCAGCGATTGCCATGGAATGCTTACAAGTTATATTGCATTTCGCTCCAGGTACCACAGAACTGCAATTCCCCTTCAAGGCGCTGTTTGCAGGTAGAGGAGGACATGTGCATTTTGGAATAGGAGACCAGGTTAAATTACTTAAACAAGTTATGTAATTTTGTCCTACTATTTTTCTTCTTCCTCTGCAATTTAATTCGCAAATTTGCCCAATTTGTGTCAAGGAGCAATTTTTTTCCGTAGTTAAATAAGATGGAGTATTTGGTTTAGGACAGAATTCCTCTTGGCACTTAGGTAAAGCACTCCATTTAGTGTCATTTTGGCATATAATAAAATCTATTGTAGATATATTTTTCCCATTTTTACAAGCTAATTTACATGTCATGCCAGGTTCTTTAAAATTACAGTCTTTTTCTTCAGCAATTTGTAAATCATCTGTCAACACTGGAAGCTTACAAGTGCATTTTGGATAGGCTGACCAATCTGTTCCATTTAAACAAGTTATAAACTTTCCTCCAATCAACTTACCACCTTTTTTGCACGCTAATTCACATGTTTGATTTGCAGTTTTAAACTTACAATTTTTACGAGATATCAACACATCTTTTTCCAACTTTGGTTCTGGACAATATAATTTCTGACAACGAGGAAATTTACTCCATTTTGTTTTTTCATCACATTTAATGAACTTGTTTCCAATTAGTTTCATAGATTTCTTACACGTAACGCTGCATTGCATTCCAGAAGTTTTATTAACACACTCATCTTCGAGAGCTAGATTTTCTGGTAGATGAAGTTTTGGATCAGGGCAGGTACAGGTGGGATGTTTGCTCCAGGTACCTTCACTTAAGCATTCTATGTAATCAGGACCAATAATGTGACCACCCTCTATGCATCTAAGTGGACACTTAACTCCAACTTCTTTTGACGAGCAATCTTCTGTAGGCTCTAAAATTCCAAGTGGAAGAACAGGTTCACTACATATCTGAAGTTTACATAGTGGTAGGGGGCTCCAATTTGCATTCATTTCACATATAATATAAGGATCTCCAACCAGTTTACCTTTCGTGCATTTAAGATGGCATTTAGAACCTATAGTTTTATTCTTGCAATTGTTAGTGGTTTCGATATCTCCATTTAGAATAGGTTCGGGACATCCGCAATTTGGTACTTTACTCCAAGTGGTTGTATTCAGGCATTTTAGTATAGCGCTGCCAATAATTACAGCACTTCCCTCGCAGCTTAATATGCACTCATCTCCAGGTTTTTTGGATGAACAAGAGTCCTCAGCAACCAAAAGGGGGCCGAGAGGTGGCTTTTGACAAAGGTCCTGGTTTGTCTTGCATTCCGGTTGCAATCCACTCCATTTTGAGTCATTTCCACACGTAATGATAGACCGCTCAGATATTTCAAAATTATTTTCACACACCAGCTTACACTCATTTCCTGGCATAACATCTTCACATTCTGATATGGATTTTACATTACTATTGAGGACGGGCTTTGGACAAGTGCACAAAGGAGCTTCCGTCCAATGAGTCTTATTCAAACAAACGATGATTTCACTCCCGAGTAATTTTCCCCCGTATTTGCAAGTGATTTTACATGAATCTCCAGGATTTTTACTTGTGCAGACTTCAGTAATGATTATTCTTTCTGAGACTTGGGGATACGAACAGGAATCCGAAGAACATATCGGGAAACTTGACCATGTTAAATTTTCCAAGCACCGAATGGAAGGATTATCCAGCATCTCCAGATTTCTCTCACACTTAAGATTGCATTCGCCACCAGGCAGAACGTTTTGACAAGTACTTGTCAGTTGAACACCTTCAGGAATCTGTGGTTCTGCACATGAACAAAAAGGAAATGGGGACCACTTCAAGGTGTTTAAGCAAACGATAACATTCGACCCAATCACGTTTCCACCATTTTTACAAGATACTTCACAAGTACTTCCCTCGGTTTTTTTCGTGCACTGTTGATATGCATCTTGATGTGATTCTGTCTCATATGGAATATGTATATTTTGTGGCCTGCTTTCACCAAAAATTAAGTAGCTTGGTAACACGGGTGTCGGACAAACAAGTTCATCACACAAAGGTTCACCACTCCATTCGCTGTTACTCAGGCACGTGATGAACATATACTTGTTTAACTCAGGGCTATTTTTGCAAGAGATTCTACATTTCTCCCCGGGTTTTTTCGCTGAACAGTCTTCTTCAAATTGCATATTTTTGCTCGAAATAAAAGAGGGACAGGAGCATTTTGGGTATGTTGACCAACGAGTTGTGTTTAGACAAACTATTTCATAGGTCTCAGGAACTTTAAGACATTCTAATGTGCATGTTTCACCAGTCCGCTTAAGTGAGCAATCATCTTTAGTTACAACAGCTGATCGTGGCAAATCTGGTTTGGTGCATACATCGATTTGACAAAAGGGAACGGACGTCCAAGTGCCATTGGTTTGGCAAGTTATAAAGTTTATTTTTGGAACGGAAAAATTTTGCTGACATTTCAGCTTGCACGTTTCTCCAACCAGCTTATTTTTACAATCTTCATCCGTAAATACACTGTCAGGTAAAACTGGAGGCTGACAAACGCAGTGAGGAAGCATCGTCCATTGAGTGCCATCAATGCATCTGAAATTACAATATGTAACACATTTAATAAATATGTAAAATTAGAATATATACAAAGTATTGTAATATTTATTATCTGCATGAAATAATTAATGGTATGAAAATACAAATGGAAAAATCTAATGGATAAATCTAAGCAAATAGCAAAACTGAGTAAGGAACATTTTTGCACACATTGTCACATTATAATGTACATATTACAATTTGCTGTGTTTGTAATGGATTATATTTCTAATTCCGATACCAATTGAAGGTATTTAAGAATCCAAAGATCTGAATCCGAGTTCATTGGAAGACCATCTGCAATCAAAAGTAAGGTCACAATTACCAAGAATTATAGGTTAAATTTTTTTAATATTGCTTTCAAAAATTGTTAAAAACTTATTAAAACTAGTCGTTGGGGACCACCGTAATACTTACTCATCATGGATATGCATAATATAAAATATGAAAATAAAACATGTGTAAACTATTTATAAAATGCATTGCAATTCGAATAAAATCCGGGCTTAATGGCGTCATAAACATTAAATGCTCGATTACTGAATTGCGTAAAAGAAACATCCTTATTACTCCAAAATTGATAATTCTATTTACTAACGGTTTACTGCATCGGATTAAGCGTCTCATTTCCAATTAAAATATATCTTTGTATTGAATTTTGAATGAAATACAGGTTTACTAAAAATCAAAAAGTGTTGAAAATAGGATTACAAATATCTCGGCAACTAATAGTCCGATCGACTTCATTCTTTATGCAAAATTTATGTTTTTTTATTGTCTTTTATATTCTCTCTTTAAAATAAACAATTTCGAAAAATTTTATATACCTTTTATCAGAACGCATATTTCGAGAGTCCGAAAAAAATAGTTCCGGATAATCGATGTTACTGAAATTTAGTAAACTTCTTCCCATTATTAAGTACTAAGTACATGCCAAATTTCAAGTCTCTATGTCAATTTGTTCGGGAGATAAAGCGTTTACAGACACACACACACAGACACACATACAGACGCACACACAGACAGACGGACGGAATTTTTTTTTCTTCTAAAAATTTGTTTTTCGGAATCTCCAGTGTCTGAAACGTGTAAATTCGTCAAAAAAAAATTTCGATTTTGAAAGCGATTACAAGACTTACCCTATACTACGTATGATGGGTAAGTAATAAAGATTTATTACACGAATATATTTTTTAAAACTCATTTACCATTTAAAAAAAAAAAAAAAAAAAAAAAAAAAAACTTAATGATAAATTTGTTTTTCATCTTTAGTCTTATGACAAAACATTGAAACTAAATTTGCGGTTAGGTGCAAAGCAAATAGAGGGTAAAGGATGTATGACTTTCTACAGGGCAGCACCGGTGCTAGACAATTTGCGGGGCATGAACTGTGTTTTCACATATACAGAAGCGTGTTTCAGCCTCATACTCAAGCATGTTTTTAACATGGAACTACTATTTACAGAACTGCCAATTCTCTAGATTTCCGAATATCATTATTTCGGAAAAATAACTTTTCTCTTATGTAATCACAGAATTTCTCCATTAAAGAAAATAAAAATTTCTATACAAAAATTGTGGTATTCAAAAATCCGCAAGCTTGGTAGCTCTAAAATTTTTAAGAAAACGCATATATACTTATAAAAAATAATTTTAAACATAACTTTCTAAAAATACTGGTATCGTTAATTGGAAATCAAACGTCTAAAAATGTTATCACATCAGGCAAGATAAACAACAAAACTTCAAAATTCTATTAAACTTTCTTTTCTCTTTGGAAAAGCATTTCTTATGTAGTCGTTATAAAAATTGCAGGCAATCCCAATTTCAGTTGGAAAAAAGTTAAAATATATAAACACCTCAAACAATTTAAGACAGTCAAATTATGTAGGAAATTATTCTTATATAATTTTTAAAAATAGAAATATTTATTTATATAACTGTTGACATAATCTGTTTGAAATTATATATTAAAAGACTACAATCCTATATCTATACTATTATATTAAGAGGAAACGGTGACTGACTGACTGACTGACTGACTCATCAACGCCCAACCGAAACTACTAAAGTCAGGGTCACGACATTTGGACTGTAGATTGCTGTTATGGCCTAGGCAAGCAATAAGAAGGGATTTTTTAAAATCCCCCCCCCCCGAAGGTGGTTAAAGGGGGGTGGTCGAATGTTTTAGGTCATTTCGCCATATCTCAGCGGCAGTTATAGGTAGGAGCGCGAAAATCAGGAAAACATATCTACTAAAAAAATGATTAAACACCTATTTCAGCGATTTTAGAAATTCCCCCCAGAAGGGAGTTAAAGGGGGTGGTCGAATGTTTTAGGTCATTTCGCCATATCTCAACAGCAGTTACAGGTAGAAGCGCGAAAATCAGGAACACAAATCTACTAAAAAATGACTAAACAGGTATTTAAACGATTTTAAAAAATTCATTCCCCCCCCCCCCGAAGGTGGTTAAGGGGAGTTCGAATGTTTTAGGTCATTTCGCCATATCTCAGCAACAGTTATAGGTAGGAGCGCGAAAATCAGGAAAACAAATCTACTAAAAAAATGATTAAACACCTATTTCAACTATTTTAGAAATTCCCCTCCCGGAGGGGGTAAAAGGGGGTGGTCGAATGTTTTAGGTTATTTCGCCATATCTCAGCAGCAGTTATAGGTAGGAGCGCGAAAATCAGGAAAACAAATCTACTAAAAAAATGATTAAACACGTATTTCAACGATTTTAGAAATTCTCCCCTGAAGGTGGTTAAAGGGGGTGGTCGAATGTTTTAGGACATTTCGCCATATCTCAGCAGCAGTTTTATGTAGGAGCGCGAAAATAAAGAAAACAAATCTAGTAAAAAATGAATAAAACACGTATTTCAGCAATTTTGGAAATTCCCCCCAGAAGGTGGTTAAAGGAGCGGCGGTCGAATTTTTTAGGTCATTTCGCCATATCGCAGCTTTTATGTAGGAGGGCGAAATTATTTAAAACACATCTACTAAAAAAGCGGTTAAACACGTATTTCGGCGATTTTGGAAATTCCCCCCAGAAGGTGGTTAAAGGGGTATTTAAAAGTTTTGGGTCATTTCGCCATATCTCAGCTGCAGATTTAGGTAGGAGCGTGAAATTCAGAAAAACACATTCTACATGAACATATATAGTTGCTATGTCCTTCCATGGGCCGTGTGTTATTTATTAGTTTCAATATGTACATAAACAGAAAAAAATATTTATCACATTTTTACAAGCTTTTAATTTTAAAAATTTCTAAGTACTGCAATTTTGTTTCACTCCCACTGTTATCCAATTTAGAACAACTTTTTTAAAGTTCACTGGGTTACCAGTACTGGTTACCCAGTTAAAGTTACTGGGTTGCCACTATAATACTGGTAACCTAGCTGTCAGTATTATACCGTAAAATTAACAGTAATAAACAGTAAAATAAGCAGTAATACGCTACCGCGTAATACGTTAATTTTCAAGCATTAATTTTTTTTTTAATCTATCTGAAGTGTTTTAAGCGTGTAGTTTAATTACATTCCTGTTAATTTTGTGTTTCTTTTACTTTATTTGTTTATTTAGGAAGTTTTAATTTCTTTATGGAATGTCAGCCGGAAACAAATGATGAACTATCTCTATAATAAAACCGTATGTCATGTGACTGTCCTCAACAGTTTCGGGATGCCGCTTCACTTTTTCATATGCCAGGCAGCCATTTTTATTCAAAATTATTTTTTCTAATAAAACTGCATAAAAGTTACATTTTTAGAAAGATCGTTCAAAATAAATTAATATTTGAGAGATGACTTACGTTCAATTATGTATACATTCTGCAATAACTTCAGTTTCAATTAGGTTCGCTGTTCAAATTCTCTATCCATGAAAGTAAACAACAACAAAAAAAAAAGATTCATTCGTTGTGAACGTTTAAAATATTAAACCATGAATTTTTGGACCGCTGCCTGGTGTAAAAAAAAAATAATCAGCACCAGTGAGACAGTCAAAGTTTACCATAATTCTGTTCCATACAACTCAACTTCCTTCGGATCTTTTCTTGATGTAAGTTGAACTCCGTGGTTGAACTCATGTAATAATATTTAATGGATCAAATTTCGAAACAAATTGTCAGCTTTTATTTCTCGTGTGTATTAATTAGAAACGATATTTTAATTTTGAAATCAAATGTTTTGATTTATGATAATATTTCTTATTTATCTATTTTCTATTTTAAAGAAAAATGTGAACGTCATGTATTTTAAATTGGAACAGCTGTCACGGACGCACCAGGGTTGGCGGAATTTTTGTTTTGCGCCATTTTGGCGAGAAAATCCCATTTTCAGTTACCTATTAGAGATTACTAAAACAGCATATACTTTTATTTTATTATGAAATAGTTTATTTTATATTAAAAACACACACACAATGATTAATCCTAATAATATTATAAATCTGATTGTGTACAAATGTTAGGCTGAAGCCAGCGTCAAAATGAAGCATTTAATTATCCTGTATCTTTGCATATAAGTTGATTATAACCCTCAAATGAACATAGGCTTGGTTTTGTTTATTTTATTTCAATATTTTTCTTAATAATTCAAAATTTCATTATTTTCATAGAGAATAAATGGACATTTTTTCGTATATTTTAAAATGGTTGGTTGGTTTGGTTGGTTTGGCTTCAAAGGTTTCAATGGTTAAATTTATTTTACCGTTGCTAATACTTTATCGTTGCCAATATAAAATAAAACCCTGAGTAATAATTTTTAATCAACAATTTATTTTCAAGTGAAAAATTTCCACGTGAAAAATGAAAAGGAAATGAATTATTTAAGAATTAAACAGAATATGAAATGATGTCATATTAGAAATAAAATGTGCGTTTTCAAATATTTGATAATAATACAAAGTGCATAAATACGAGTAAGTATGGAAAGCAAGCTAATATGATGTCATATATAAAAAAATAAAAATAAATTGTTTTGATGTTGAAATAAAATGATCTTGGGTTATCAAATTATTTTTGATTAATTTCTCTTTTTTTTTTTTTTTTTTTTTTTTTTTTCCACATGAAAGGAATTATTTTAAATGTACATAATATATGTATTTTAAATGTATGTGTTGCAAATTAAAGTTCTGTGTTTTAAATGAAATGAGTGAAAGATTTATATTTTTAATGAATTCAATACGAATGATGGGATAGGTTGGCAATTTATCGTCTGCATACGGCTAACATAAAGATACCATATTTTTAATTTAAATTTTAAAAAGTAAAAAAAAAAAAAAAATATATATATATATATATATATATATATATATATGTATATTGGATGGCAAATGTCAATGATATGCATCGCAAAATTATCCGTATCGAAAATCAGAAAATCTTAATAAAAATAACTATATTTTTTAAAAGAAAGTTGCTTTTCTCATAAAAGCTAAAGATTTAATATGATTGTGTCGAAGTAACAGCATTTTTCCTCTATCATTTTCCCACAATCGAAACACATTTGTAAATCGTCGTTTCGAACCGGAATTTAATTTTACGTTTCTTTTAGTTTTAAAATAGGAAAAACTATGTTGTCGTTTTTAAATATAGCTTTTTTAAAAGTTGTTTCATAATAGATTTTTGTAAAGTCTTGTAGGATAAGAAAACTTGCATAGATTTTAAAGCAATGTTTAAGTAAAATTACAATATTTTTTAAACTTAGAAAACAACAATATTATCGAAAAGAAACTCGATTTTACCAACAAATTCGCGTAATGCAAAAGCAAAGAAGAAATCAAAAAGTAATGAATCTTTTCTTCCAGCCGAATTCTGTAAACTTGAACAAGCCGATCGTGCCAATTCATAATATTATAAACGTGAAAGCGCGTTCTATATAGTAGAATTTTTTTTTACATATAGGTAGAAAATTTCCGGGAATAGGAAGGTTAGGGGTCTGTAATTAGGCCCATAGTCAATTTGCTTTTCTTTTAATCAAGTGAAATTTGGCGCAAAATTAAATACATTGTTGTAACCAGATTTGTTTTTTGCGTGGTAACCACTTAATGGTATTTTAGATGATCATTTCCCCGCTCACCTTTGATGCCAACTATGACTGTAAAACATATTAAAAAATAGCCGATAATTTTCTAATTTTCTTATCGCTTCATGATGTAAATAGACATCCTGATTCATACTTTAAACCTGAATCGGTCATGCTATTGTTGTTCAATTTTTATTCCTAATCCTAACCCTAATCGTATTCTATCCTAATCCTGATAATAACTTTAAAGGATATTCTTTGACACGAATATGTAAATTAAATAAATATCCATAAATGGAATGAATGGAAAATAGAATAACTAGAAATGGCAAAATAAAATAACAAGAAAGTACATTTATTCGACACCTAAACCTAGAGAAAGCGTAAAAAATTTCAAGCGCATGAAATAAATTAAAATAATCCTATATATACTAACAAAAATATGTAAATTTAGGTCATCAGATTTGTGTCGTCGGTATTTATTTGCTTATAGTGTTCTTCACGCGATAGAGAAAATATCGAGGTTAAATTGGGCAGAATTTAAAGTACTTTCTAGCAACCTTTATTTACATTTTAGAATCGCATCAGATTGTTATATCTTTGTGAAATATCTATCAATGTATAAAATCCACAAGCAGTTTGTTCACTATTTACACCACTTAGCGTGAAGCACTTAATTTAATATATACATAAACAAGATAATGTAGTAAGAAATATATTACATACTATGTCTATGCAAATAAACAATATAATAATGCCCATTTAGCAATGCACACACATACAAATTGTACACCTAATACCACCTAAAATGCACTGTTGTATAGAAGAATTCTGCCAGTGTTGTTTTTCGTTTTACGAAGAGGAATTCCTCGATTTTCACGATTTTACTTGGTCCTCCTTTTTTCATTAGTTGCAGTTTCATTTTCGCGATTTTATATATTATTTGGATGAAAGTTCACTTTTTTAAGACTGGGTTATGTCAAGGCCCCTATAGCAAAGAAACACCGTATGGTCTCCTATAAAATATGATAAAGCTTTGGTTAATTATATATGTTGTTAATTATCAAGTGAAATGTTTTGCTAAATTAATGCATTTATTCTTTTTTAATGTTACGTGAACGAAGTCACGGGTAACAACTAGTTTGTTATATATTTGCGGGAATGGCGAGGGGTAGGGGTCTAATTACATTTAACAATTTTAACCCGTAGCGTTTAATTGTTGTTTTATATACAGAATACCGCTATTTTAAATCTCAGTTTCTCAGTAATATCTCAGTAATAATGTTCCGAACTTCTCCATTTAGTTCCATTTTTACTAAATTATCGTAAAACTCAGCATTCATTGCTTCAAGGTGTATTTCTAAAAAGCAATTACCAGTATTTCCGAATAATAGCCTAAGCCAAATTTCAAAATAAGTCCCTAGCTTAACCAAATGAATCAATCTTTAAAGATGTATAGTGATCCTCCTAATTAGTTATTTGCTGAAGGTGACTTGAACATTCGCCAACCCCTTCCCCCCCCCCCCCTCCGGGGCCCTCCTTCAAAGTTTTCTCTAACTATTTCCCGTTTCCATATCTCAGCAACTATCTTTCCGATTTCAATACAAGTGATTCCAAACATTATAATTAACTTAATAGTTACCCTTTATAACATTAAACTAAATTTATGAGTAGCGGTTACCACTATTTCTGAATAATAGTTTAAGCCAAATTTCTAATTTTGTTTCTAGCTTAACCAAACGAACGAATTTTTAAAGATACATAGCGGTTATCCTAATTAGTCGTTTGCTGAACGGAACTTGAACATCCCCCCCCCCCCCGAACCCTCATTCAAGGTTTTTTACCTAACTATGCTCCGTTTCCATATCTCAGCAACTATCCTTCCGATTTCAACGCAAATGATTCCAAACATTATAATTAACTTAATAGACACCCTTTATAACATTAAACTTAATTTATGAGTGGAGGCTACCACTATTTCCGAATAATAGTTTAAGCCAAATTTGTAATTAAGTTTCTAGCTTAACCAAACGAACGAATTTTTAAAGATGCATAGTGATCCTCCTAATTAGTCATTTGCTGAAGGGAACTTGAACATCCCCTCCCCCCCTCCCCCCGGTCCCTCCTTCAAAGTTTTTCCTCTAACTATTCCGTGTTTCCGTATCTCCGCAACTATATTTCCGATTTCTACGCAACCGATTCCAAACATTATAATTAACTCAATAGTAACCTTCTATAACATTAAAGTAAATTTATGAGTAGCGGTTACCACTATTTCTGAATAATAGTTTAAGCCAAATTTCTAATTAAGTTCCTAGCTTAACCAAACAAACGAATTTTTAAGGATGCATAGTGGTTGTCCTAATTAGTCATTTGCTGAACGGCACTTGAACATCCCCTCCACCCCCCCTCCCCGACCCCTGCTTCTAGGTTTTTTACCTAACTATGGCACCTTTTCCATATCTCAGCAACTATCTTTCCGATTTGAACGCAAGTGATTTCAAAAATTATAATTAACTTAATAGACACCCTTTATAACATTAAACTAAATTTATGAGTAGAGGCTACCACTATTTCTGAATAATAGTTTAAGCCAAATTTGTAATTAAGTTTCTAGCTTAACCAAACGAACGAATTTTTAAAGATGCATCGTAGTCCTCTTAATTAGTCAGTTTCTGAAGGACACTTGAATATCCCCTTCACCTGGCACCTCACTCATGATTATTTTCTCTAACTGTGCCTTATTTGAATAACTCGGCTTATAATGTTCCCATCTTCTCGAAACCAGCTCGATTTTGTCGCACGCCTACTATACAGTACCGTAGGCAACGTTAACCTGTCTCAGAGATTCTTTCCGAAAGAGGTTGCTCCCCTGGTGGTGGAAGGGGGAAATAAAAGATTTTCCGGAGCGTGCGAGCGTGCCCGGTATACGGTGTCGAAGCCATCGGAAACCTTGGCCAGAGTTTCGTTTTTTAAAAGATTTCAGTTTATTACACGGGCTCGGGCAACGCCGGGCGGGTCAGCTAGTTTATTATAAAGTGGGTTAAGCGGTTTTTGTCAAGAAAGATGAAATACATAACAACAAAAAATATGCGAAATGCTACCACGATCGCAAAAGTTCTTGATTTGTGTATTAGATTTTTCCGGTTTGGCGAAGGATTAAGGAAAAAAATAAATTATGAATAAAAATAATTTGTTACAATGCTTAACATACATTTAAGCAGGCTAGTTTATATTGTTTATCATTTGTTTCCGGCTGATATTCCATAAGGAAATTAAAACTTCATGAATAAATAAATAAAATAATAAAATAAAATAAAATAAACACAAATTTCACAAATTTAACAGGAATGTAATTAAAGTACACGCTTAAACCACTGAAATTATCGGAATCGAAAAGGCTGCTATAACTATCGAAATGTTTGGCAATTTCTTGATTGATCTTCAACATATGAACGAAATCCTAATAATCATATGCCTACTTCATCCTTTGTTGAGTGTGAATTTCTTGTATTGGAAAAATTACCTTAAAGGTTCTTTCTGCACAAGTTTTGAGTGTCCTTCACAGCGAAGCTTGCAGGTTTCACCGGATAGCTTAATGGCGCAATCTTCTTCAAACGATAGCGGATCGTCCAGCCATGGAATAGGGCATGTCTTGTCGCTGCATTCAGGAAAAGTGCTCCAACTAAGATCCTTTTGACATGCTATTTTGTTGCTGCCGATAATCGCAAAATGCTTTTTACATTTCAGATGGCACGTCTGCCCCATTCCTTTTCTGCTGCAGTCTTCTGCGGTTATTAATTCCCCAGACAGCCGCGGAGAAGGACAGGGACATTTTGAAAGTATGTTTTGGGATTTTTTTCTGTATTTCTCAGTGTTCGTCTTGCTTGAAATAACGAAAGACCATTCACCAGATTCCAAGCACGTAACTTCTTCGTCTATTATTCTTCCATCAGGACATTGAAGCTGAGGGGAAAAAATAAAAATAGATACAAAAAATTATAATTTAACAAATTACAATAACCATTGGAAAAATGTTCCGAAAGCTTAAAAAAAAAAAAGTACCGATTCAATTTTTTTCAAATTATGCATGATGGACTTGGCGGCCATCTTTGCATATTATTCACAAAATTCTAAGCACCGAAATCCGTAGTTAAAATCCGAAGTTCAAAATTGTTATTTAAGCAAATATTTTAAGCGTTTCATTTATAGACTTGTATGCTCTGAAAATTGTGTCTCAAGATAATGATGACTTATCTTAAAGATTCATCTTATGATTTATTTTTTTAGAGTAATTAATAATTTCAAACTAGTAAAAATCAATTTCTCAAAATATCAGTCTTATCTAATTTATCTGTCCGTAGTTAAAATCTGAAGTTCGAAATTGTTATAAACATATTACATTGCAAACATATTACGCTTTTGCTTTAGAAATTTGGGTGCTTAGAAATATGGAAAGATGGCCGCCAAGCCCATCATGCATAATTTGAAAAAAATTGAATTTTCAGAAACTCGTTAGGATGTATTTAGTACAGGAGAAAACGATTTCTATTAACATATACGTAGGTACTCGACTTATATATATGATAACTTATTTAATGGAAAAAAATTAAATAAGTAATATAATAGCTTGGAAATTTGATATCACACCATTTTTTAGCCACAACTTTTTTTTTTTTTTTTTTTTTTTTTTTTTTTTTTTTTTTTTACTTTTGAAAAGTTGTTTTTGTAGATATCGTTTCTTTTTTTTTAAATAGATTAAACATAATTTAAATAATCTAAACATGAGAAATAATTTAAAATTACATTTTACTTTCAGTCATTGTTTAAAGGGTTAACTAGAAATACCAGTAGATTTTTCAGTTAAACTAATTACACTCTTAAAAACAACATACTAAATGTGGCTTGTTATAATACTTGTTATCCTCCGTTAAAAAATATCACTGACTTATCCATGAAATGAATAAAAATGGAATACGTACATAGCGTGTCAGCGCTGCATTTGAAATCAAACGTGATATCACGCTCTTTTATTATTAGCACTAGCTGGCTTTGCCCGCTAGCGGGCTCCTAATTTACATCGGGGCCTCGAATCTTGTAAAACCGCGAATAAGATAAACCTCCGACCTGGTTCCGCGCTGCCTTCGGCACCGGATAATCCCTTAATTTGCACATCGAATAGTATAAAACTCTAACCAAACGAACCTACGATACGGGTCTCCACTGCCTTCGGCACCGTATAGCAGTCGTGCTGCGCACACTCAAGTTCCATCTTCCACCACCAGGTAGCGCAATCTACTCTATATGAACCTCGGGCACTGGAATCGTTAAGGCTATAGATGTCAAGTCGAATGAGCTACACCCCGTCGTGATCCAGAGATAAGAAAGTGCCCCCTGGTGGTGAAAAAACGAACTAAAATCGGAAAGCTCTATCGATGTCGAGTCGAATGAGCCATACACCGGCGTGATCCGACCCATAGAAACAGAGATAGGAAAGCGCCCCCTGGTGGTGAAAGCTAATCGCGTTTGGGGGGCAAAGTGGGGGGGGGGGATGAACACCGGAGATGCATAATAGGATTAAGTGGTCACATACCTTTCCAACGATGTATCACATGAGGGGTATGTGCAAAATTTAGAAAATACCCCACCCCCTCCCTCTGCATAATATGATTAAGCGTTCACAAACCTTTCCAACGATATATCACATGAGAGGTGTCGGCAAAATTTAGAAAAGTTCCCTCTTTGGGGGGGGGGGGGTGAAAGTGGGAGGATGGACCCCGAAGATACATAATATGAATAAGCGGTCACAGGCCTTTCGAACAATATATCACATGAGTAGTGTCGGGGGGGTGCAAAATGTAGGGGAGACACCTGTGGTGCATAACATGAATAAGTGGTCACAGCCCTTTGTAACAATATGTGACATGACGGATATCGTTAAAATTTAGAAAAGTGTCCCCACCCTTGTGTAGGCAAAACGCGCTCCGCCCCTCCCTATAATTTTTGACGCGGCTTTATTTTTAAAATTTATGTTATGTGTTATAAAATATCGTAAAGTTTCAAACAGATAGCCTTAGTATACTTCCTAATTTTGTTCACGCCCCTCCCCATCCCCCATCCCCTCCCCGAAATGTGATGCGCCATTCTTTTTTATAAATTTTTTATCATGTGTTATAAACATAGGTTAAGGTTTAAAACAGATCGCATTGGAATTTAATATATTTGCTGAAATTACTATTATATATAGAATAATATAGAAATAAACCCTCCTTTAGCTTGTAATTAAGATATATGAACAATTTTAGAATTTCTGAAAGCTGATTTTTATTTATTTATTTATTTATTTATCTATTTATTTATTTTTTGTTTATTTATTTATTTATCTATTTATTTAGTTCTTGTTTATTTATTTATTTATTTATTTATTTATTTTTGCGTTGCCCTGTGCATGTTTGGAATTTCTTAGCAATTTCTTAGATTTACATTATTTTATTCAATTAAACATTGTACTGTTACAATAAATTTAAATGGAAACTTCACTTCTAAAACAAAAATAATTTAACAACTGGATTTCATTAATTTATAGGAAAATGACGTGAAAGGTATTCCTGCAAACGAAATGCCTGTTTTTTTTTGTTTTTTTTTTAAAGAAATAAATGAATCACATTTAATTCATTTCAAAAATTTTGTTTACGTTTGGAAAGAAATTTTAAATGCCGATAACTCTTAATGTATACATTTTAGAAGGTACATCTTCCCTCAAAAACTAATTTATTTTTAAAGATCTTTCTAAAAACGTAAATTACATATTTAAAATATTTTTTAAAGCATAAACACTACGTCTGATCTGGGAGTACGGCAGTGCGTCCGCCAAGTTCGCAGAGGCCGTAAGCTACCTTTTCCCTGACCATTTCGGCCTACTTTTCACCCCCTCATAACTGCGTTTTGGTGAGAGCTAGAGAGTTTTCCTTTTTAACACACATTAATATAATGAAACTGAACTAGGTTCCAAGATTTCTCATTTCTGTATTTAATATTTTTCGAAATATGAGATACCGAAAAAGGACTTTTTTGTAACTGACTCACAGGGGATCATCAAATAACTAAAGTTGGTGATCATCAAATAACTAAGGTACTTCTAACAGTCGTAGAATAATAAAATTTGACAAGTAAGTAGGTTTTGTCACACAATTAACCAGAAAAGTCTGAAAACATAGAATTTCTGCCTTTAAACTCTTCAAATAGGGGGTGCTGATCTGGCTATATACAGTTAGTAATACATTCAATTGGCAAATTAAATTAATTGCATTGTTGCAACCATTTGTGTTTTTTGTTGTACGATAAACATTTAAGTAATAATAGTTGCACAGACAATCATTTCCTCGCTCATATTTGACGCCAGAGTTGGTCGCCAAAGCCTGATTACAGAAAATTAGCCTGAGTTTGAAGGTGTTACATGGTTTCAAGCAGAATGAATTTTTTATATTATTTTCCGAAAATGTTGGGAAGGCAAATCTTTTTGTTTATCTGTCCATTTTTCTATTTTTTACTTCCTTAAAATAAATTTTATTATAAATGTCGGTATTCTAATCGCAATAGCACTCAGTCAATCTGGCAAAATTCCAGTGGGTTGTTAGTTCTTTAAGTGCATTTTAATGATGTTAATAAACTTTATACATATATATACACACTGGATTTTATTTGAAATATATATATATATATATATATATATATATATATATATATATATATATATGCATATGCATCACATATATAATACATATGCAGCATTATGACGTCCACATAAACAGGATATTTTTGTCGCCAAATTTGGCGATATTTCGTTAAGTGTGGCAAAGCTTGGAGAGAATTTGACGCTAGAGGCTATTTTTCATTGCGAATTTTTAGGGCTAGTAATCATCTATTAATATTATGCGGTTAATTAAATTGCATAACGCACCAGGGCCGTAATCAGTCGGTGAAGTTAGAGGGAGCTTTGAAATTTTTGGATGGGGCTAATTCACAACTTGTCTTTCCCCCTTTATTTTAAAGATATATAAATATAGGCAGAAGTAGAAAGCAAGTCAGGAACTTTTGATTATAGAGTTTTAAAACTCTTAAATGTAATAAATAATGTTATTTGTGTTGAAAGATTATGAAATCTAGAGGGGGCTCAAGAAGTTTCTAGGAGGTGCTCAGCCCCCCCCACTGCCCCCGTCTGGTTACGGCCCTGTAATGCACGAATGTTAATAAAGTTTCAATCTTTCGTCAGTACACAAGACCTCTGCTCTTGCTATTATATTGTACTGTTATTATACTTACTCTTACTATATTGTCTTTACTGTCTTAAAAGTTTATTATAGAAAGAGAATTTTCAGAATTAAAGCATCGAAACTGCAAGTTCTAGATTATTATAATTTTATAACATATATCCAGTTTATCAATATGTACGTTAGAATGAATCTTCTATAATGGGGTTCCTCGCATTTTAGCTTCAGGTTTTCGAGTAAATTTAGCTAAAATCTTCAAACCAAGACATATTGACATATTATCTAAGACGATTAGATGAGAATAATGGTAAATTTTCTAAAGGAAGAACGGCAGTGCGTCCGTAGATTTTCTAATCTTCCTTAATCGTTCCAATGTTAGAATGAAAGGGAAAAAAATTAGCATCAATATGGTTTACTGTAAATATGGATAGCTTAACAGGCGTTTAACAAAACCATTTCACTTCAGTGTAAATTACAGAAGATTACTTAACATGATTAAAAATCTCCGTATTAGAGAGTGTAACGATGCAAAAGGACATGAAGCGTAAATTCCTAAGTAAATTAAGCGGTAATTGTCAATAAAGATGAAATGGATAACAACACAATATATAAGATATGCTGCCAATGATCGCAAAGAGAATTTCTCTAACAGAAACTTCCGATTTGACGAAGGATTAAGCAAGTAAATGTAATATATGAAAATGAAAATCTGTTTGTCTGTCTGCACTTCTATACAAATCAACAGTTTGAAAGTCAGAATTGTGAAATGCTACGTGTAGGTGTATTAAAACACGGCCGAGGCAACTAAAGTAATCCAGAATCGAAATAATGTAGAGTTAATTTTTAAACTAGGACTTCCCTCAAAGGGATTAGTCTGAGTGATATTGCTGAGAACATAGGGTTAACAATTACAATGTAAAGAAAAAGAGCAAATTAAACGATAGAATTACAAAATATCATATATAAATTCATATACACTGTTAAAAAAATAGAAAAGAAGTACCGTTCATCAGATGTGTTGTCATAATTTTTTTTTAACATGTGGCAAAGAATCTCATTTTCTTAAGCGCATATTGCGCAAAACTTGAAAAAGCGCATATTGCGCAAAACTTGAAAAAAAAAAAAAAAAAAAAAAACGCCGGTTCTTTTAAAACGCCAAGCTTTTTAAAGTTACGTAATTGGATTTGCAGCCAATAGATTATTCTATCAAGTGTGTCTTAACGCAAATTTAATTTCAATGTTGCACCTTTTTGTGTGTGAATTAAAAAATTTTCTTCCTCGATTATATATCTATTATTTGTATAACTGTTTATAGAAACTCTTACACTTCAAACCACATTGATAGCATGCTTTGCTACAAACCAGATTGCAAAACTATAGTCTAAATTACTATTAAAGTATACAAAAAATCTTTCGATGACTTCTGTAAAATAACTTTTACATTAAATCTCTATATCGGCAAAATTGAAAAATTATATATATTTCAAATTTAAGCTTAACAGATACTTCTTGATTATTCTCTAGGAGGCTCTGCCCCCTGCTCCTTTACTGCGCTAATCCGCAGACTTTTCTTTTGCCTGTCCGTCTGTCTCGCCACAATCTGTCTGTTTCCCTATCCGTTCTTCTGCCCGTCTCTCTAACCGATTGTCTATCTCTCTACACGTCTCGCTACCTGTCTCTATATTTCTCTACCGGCAGAGCCCGATTACGGTCGTCTGGGGCCCAAGGCCCAGCAACTTTTTGGGGCCCCCTCAAATTAAAATAGTGGCTAGAATTTTTTTCGAGGATTATTATTAGATTTTATGATGCAGTTGACAAGTAAAAATAAAATCTTTTTGTTCTCTTTTTGAGAAAATAATTGCAGAAAACTTCATTTTTAAGAAACTTTTTCTAAATCATTTTACTCATTTTGGAGCCCCCATCAGCAGTGGGCCCAAGGCCATGGCCTAGTTGGCCTGTGCGTTAATCAGGCCCTGTCTACCGGTCTCGCTACCCGCCAATCTATTTCTCTAACCGTCTGTCTATCCGTCTAACTACTTGTATGTCTAGCCGTGTCTCTATCCACTTCGCTACCCATTTGTCCATCTGTCTCACAACTTGTCTATCTGTCTCTCTACCCGTCTGACTATACGCCTCTCTACCCATCTTCTTACCCATTTTTGTACCCATCTACTGTCTCTCTACTCGTCTGTATACCCGTCACACTATCCGTCTGTTTTTGTACCCGACTCGCTACCAATCTCATTACCCGTCAGTCAACTCGTCTCTGTACTCATCTCTCTACTCGTCTCTTTATCTACCACGCTACGCGTCTCGCAACCTTTCTCTCTACATTCCTGTTTACCGGCGTCGCTACCCGTCTCGTGACCCATCTTGCTACCTCTCTGTCAACTCTCTTTTTACCTTTCTCTCTAGCCGTCTGTCTATTCGTTTCGCTACCCGTCAGCCTACCTATGTCGCTACTCGTCTCTCTACCCTCTGTCTACCCGTTTGTTTACTCGTCTTTCTACCTCTCGCCAGATCTTCCCAATATTTAAACAATTCATTTAATATACAGAAGCCGTTTATCAGTTATTAAATGCAAACAGAAGTAATTTATTTAATAAATGTAATCAGATGCAATCTTTTTAAAAATACATACATAAACCTGAATAATAATTCATCAGTTTTGTGTTCATAGTTGTTTATATGATTTGACAGTAAATATCAACTTCTTAAACCTGAATTGTCTCAAGCTTTTAAAAAAAACCACAAGATCTGCATAACTGCAAAGTACCCTGAGGGCTATATTAGCTACATGTTATTAAGTTAAGTAAAAGTTTCGTTATCGCGTTTGCAGCCAATTGCTTATGTCAGAAAGCGTGGCTTAACGCCATTTTAAATACATTACTGTAACTTTCTTTAATTTTTTTTTTTTTTTTTTGAGGTGGGGGGGGGGGGGATAGGGTTTCAAATATATACATTTAAATTAAAACTTTTGCCTGCATGCCATTAGTATACCTTTATTTGAAACAAATGTAAAATACTTCTACAGTTTTTTTAAGAGAAACTTTCGTAATTGGGCCCAAAGCCAATCGGAGCATTTAATATCATTATTGTAACTCTTATAGAGTTAAAACAATATTGTTGCTAGCTTTACTCTTGTTTGAGACCAGCCTTGCTTGTGTATCTGAATGGGGAAAAGTTTCGTATCCTATGTCGGTTGGCGAAAGAAATTTTAAATGGTGCCAAAAGGTAGTTTTAGCATCTTACAAAATTTTTCAAGAGAGCGGTAAAACATGTTTTTCAAATATTTACAAACATACGTTTATTAAAGAATGTTTTTGTACCATCTTAAAAATTTAAGCACGATGCTAAAATAAAATTTTAACGCCATATTCGATATTTTAATAAGTAATGAAAATACATAAAAAAAAACTTATTTAACAAACCTAAGAGGCATTTTTGTGATAAATAATTGTTATTGTCAGGGGGGTAAATTGTAAACGGCTAGTAAATAATAAATCTATATATTTAAAACGCTAAGCGATTTCTTTCGACAATCCGTGAGAACAAACTACTGAATCAAATTACATCATTCTTTTTTTAAATGAAAGCTATTTGAACACATATTTGTTATCGTGCATTTGTTTGTTCGAAAATTTAATTAATTAACCGTAATTTTCAATTAAACTTTTACGTCTGCTAATGACGTCATAATCGGATAACGCCTACTGTTCCGAAGCACAGAGTTTATTTTCTAAACTCTGTGGTTGAATAAAAGAGAAATAATAAATATTAAAAGCACGTGGTTTTAAGGCCGAATTTGTTAATTTGCAAGTTAAATTTCGGTAAAAATACATATCCGCGTGTTTTATAAGCGAATAAAAATTCGTATTTATTGTGACGTCACGGGAATATTGTCCATTGGGTTTATTTTATCATTATGCATTATAACTTTGTTGATGCCATTTTTTCATTACAATTAAATACAAAATATATTTATATTTGTGTGCATGGCGTTTAAGCATTAATGTAAGGTATATGAAGTACGTGTGAAAAGTTTGCGCCGCTGAAAATGACGTTATGCTTAGCTTGAAATGCATTTTAACATTGATAAAACTAAAGGGAAAAATGTATATGATTGTGTTAACATGACATAATTTTACTGATTTTTGCATTCATAATTATAAAGATTAGAATTGGGGCCGTCATTGATTTCTTCATCTTGATTGCATACCTTGATTACATGTTACCAATTGCTCTTTTTTTAAATTATAGAATAGAAGATTTCCTTTTTTAATAAAAAAAAATCACAAAATTTCAGGAAGGATTTCATGAGGATTTCAGGAAATTTAAAGTTATTAAAAATAGTGTTATGGTAGAAAAAAATATTGAAATAATTATTGTATTTTAGCTAGAATAAACAATGTAAGACTAATATTTCATATAGGAATTATTTTGGTAGATTTATTATAAGTTCCTTATTAGCGCAAAGTCCTATTTCTTTCACTGTGAATTTCTCTTTCGATGTCAAAAAATGTTTTTCCACTTTTGGACGCCAGCCAAAATACAGTGGCAATTTTTAGAAATGTACAACAGTTGTGACAACAAAGGCGCTATCGCTTTAGATTTCATCGCGCTTACATCACTTCGAAATACTACAAATTTCTATTTTTTACTACATTTTACAATTCCAATTCTTACATCATCAATTAGAAAAAAAATTAGCTTTCGATTGAAATTTATTTGAAAACTGCCGATTAATTTAACTACTTTTTAAATAATTTTCAAGCATGAAAAGTTTTTCAATTCTATCTTATCAATGACCACCAGTTTACTTCAATAATGTAGAATAGCCCCTGGGAAAGTTGCCACAATTGAAAATAGATTTCCCTAACCATCATAAAAAGTGAATAATAATAATAAAAAAAAAGTGATAAATCATAAGATCAGATTATCCATAAGATAGAACATTTTGGCGCTAAACAAAAATCTGTCAGGGAAAAAAAAAAGACTATTTTTAGTTTATGTTGAACATAAAATTGATATGTTGAATTCGTTGAAGAATATGTTCCATAAGATATCAGGATATGCTAGGAATTGCATTTTTTTATTTTTTTACATTTGCCAACTGTATAAGAGGAAAAATATCCCCGACTGTGATGGAAAAGGGATAATCATCCTGATTATGTCAAGGAACCGAAGAAATCATACAAATAAATTACACTTGAAAACATTAAAAATCTCCCTCATCTACAGATAGATTTATTACTGTAAAAAACTTCTTAATCTTTGCATAAAAATTGATTAGCTTAAAACAATGACAGCGTTTTAGAAGATATGAATTTGAAACGAACAATGATTAAAGAGGACATTTTAAAATTTTTAATTTAATCATTTTAAAACTTTTTTAACGTCGAATTTCGACGGTGCTTTGGGGGCAGATGCAATGCACATGCGCATAGGAGCTCATTCGGTTGCATTATCACAGGGGGGGATGTGTGCTTTATTTACTATAATCTGTTGTTTACTGAATATGATATGAACGTAGGAATATACTATTTGTATATACTTCATAGGTCCATGAATTTTTTTTCTTGCCGTGGGGAATATGGTGGTAATGTCAAACTGATTTGCATTACACAGTTATTTACGGATTGTTTGTTTGGAGTTTGCATCGGAAATAGTACTGTATTTGACTGGGGAAAAAATTTAAATAAAATATTTGAAAGACTGTTTTATACGGACCCCTTCATAAATAATAAAGAAGCTTATTTTACTGATATTGTTATAGTATTTTTTTGCGTCAAGTTTTGACGGGTTACATCTAGTAGCATTTAAAATCTAAAAATGGAGAAGTGCTCCGTATAAAAATGCAAAGCCTATATGTAAATTTGTTTTTTATTTTTTAATATTTCCGGAGGCACAAATAAAAAGGTAAAAATCTCTTTTCCAAATGCCAAATAGAAAATATACAAAATAGAATGCCAAATATACAAAATAGAAAAATATCTGCAAAAAATATATTTACATAATAGTACATCTGCAAAAAAATAAGATTTAGAAAAAGTAAGCCAAATCCTGCAGATCCCAACAATTACATCGAAAAACTTATCACCAAAAAAGAACTCGCCAAATCTTACGGCACAGGAGATGGATTTTTCCCTCTGAATGCAGAATATTAGTTTTTTTTCTTGTACGATGTGTGATTATAATATAATTGTTTCATTTCACATACTACATAACGTTTGATATATTGGTACTTTTATGTTATTCTGGCGCAGTTCATAAATCGCCAAATATTGTTCCTATAACATTTTCATATTGAATTCATTTCATTTAAATATAAACCTTTCACTCATTTAATTAAAAAAAGTCCTTCCGGCCTATACCGGGAGGAAAAGGTAGCTTTTCTATATCTTCGTTTTAAAATTTTAGCTAATGTTGCACGAAAACAGCAAGTTAAAATGCAAAGAAATGTTTACAAAAGATTCGTTAATACTGAATTTGAATAAGAAATTCGCCAAATTATTGAGCAATAGCCAAATTGGCTTAATTTATGAAGACTTATTTTGCTCGCCAAATTTGGCGATATTTCGCCAAATGTCGCCAATTTTGTCGCCAATGTCGCCAATTTTGGCTCTAACGGATAGGAATATATAGTTTTATGCGTATGATTGGGAAAATTATTACAACAATGAAAGAAAATAATTTGCGAGTAATCGCGTTAATGTGCTGTTTTTTTCAAAATGTCAGCCACCCTAGAATTTCAAACTGCTCTATCTCAGCCATTTTTTAAGATAGAGGTAAGCCAAAAAATGCTCTGGAATCCTTGTATCAAGGCGCTAACACGTAATTAAAAAATAAATTTGAATTTTAACTTTTTTGTATATTTATTTTAGTTTTAAATTTTTAAATAGCCGCCATCTTGAAACAAAATGGCGGACCAAGCTGGCCAACGAACTCGGTCGAGACATTAGTGACCTTAATACACACAATTAGTTTCATCAAAATTGATTTATAAATACGAGCGTTATCGTATGACATAGGTCAGATATATATATATTGTTGTGAGCTCGGGGTTCGAAAGGACTGATGCCAATATATAAGAACAATAAAAAGGCTTTATTCACTATAAACAGTGCAATACGATCACAAATATCTTCTGAAAATTACAAGATATTCAGTAATCTTCAAATCCAATAAAAGCTAAGCAAAATTTCACACAGAAACAATGCGTTCAATACGACGTATCAACGACAAAATCGATCCGAGAAACACAGTTCTCAATGCAAAGCCTCTCGTATGAATTCAATCGCAGTTGACAGACAACTAACTCAACTGAACTGATGGAGGTCCTTATATAGGTTTCAGAGATCTTTCCAGATTATTCCAGAGCCTTCAGATGCTAGAAATTACCAGAAAGTGCTTTAACTTTCGATAGAGAACCCAAGCAAGAAAGGATCCCAATGTATAAGGGGGGGTGTGGTTGCACAAAAAGTCGCCAAATCCGTCGCCAACTTGGCGACATTTGGCGATATATCGCCAAATTTGGCGACAAAAATAAGTCGCCAAAACCATCGCCAACTTGGCGATAAACACATTCCTTGGCGGTTTTCCAATAGAACTCATTATAAAAACCGATGCTGTAAGGTTGTTTTCCTTGCAAACCACCTGAGGCCTTTAGCATTGAGTTACGTGCTGCTCAATAGGAAATACATTAATAATACTGCAATTTTCACAATAATAAAATAAAATAAATTTAAACAGATGGAATATTTACAGATATATACAAAATTCATAACATTGCCCCCCTCTCAAGGACTGCACGTCCCGGGCAGTTCAACCTTTGATCGGAAAGCAAACCCGTTACCAACAAATGCTATACTATTCAAAATACATTCATAATGCTGAATTATACAAAATATACACTTATTTAAAAATAAAATAAAATTAAAGCATAGACATTATTACATACAAGTATTTAAATAATAATAACAATAATAATGATAATGCTAAGCAAAATAAATAATTACATTAATTTATATACAAGACCATGGTCATACTAATTTACATTATTTACATTACACTATTTACAATCAATGAACTAAGTACTATGGCCTTAGTATGGAGCCAGCCTGTCGTAATGAACGACTCTAGGCTTCGAACTTGGTGACTTTCGGATCCGAATTACGACATCGTTCAGTCTGTTTAGGACTGTATAAGGACCGTCCCAGTGCGATTGCAGTTTGGGAGAAAGTCCTTTACGTCGAGTCGGATTATAAAACCAAACCTTGTCACCTTCTTTGAATTGATGTCCCGTGGCTTTCGTGTCGTACCTGGTCTTCATCTTCTCCGTCTGTATATTGATCCGCTCTCGAGCCAAGTTGTGGACGTCTTCAAATCGTGCCCGGAGATTCTGCACATATCCCTCTGGCGATGAAGGCGCATCTGGAGGGCGACCAAAAAGCAGATCACAAGGTAAACGAAGATCACGACCGAAAAGCATCTGAGACGGGGAATAGTCGGTTGTTTCATGGACGGCGCTGCGATAGGCGAGAAGAAACAAGGGAAGTTTTTGGTCCCAGTCTTGTTGGTTTCTTGAGACTAGCAGTGAGAGATTGTTGAGGATGGTACGATTAAATCTCTCAACCATGCCATCCGACTGTGGATGTAAAGGCGTCGTCCTAGTTTTGTCCATTCCGAGAAGTTGACAGAGACCCTCAATCACAGCAGAGATGAAATTTCTCCCCTGGTCAGAATGCATTTGAAGGGGGACTCCATACCTTGATATCCACTGGTGTACCAAGGCATCCGCAACCGTAGAAGCTTCTTGATCAGGGATGGCATAGACTTCAGGCCATTTCGTGAAATAGTCCATGACAACAAGGAGGTATTTGTTGCCATCAGCACTTCTTGGCAGAGGACCTAGGATGTCAAGGGCGATGCGTTCAAAAGGTGCTCCTACATTGTAGAGATGTAGTCTTCCTCGGCTACGTTTCTTTGGTCCTTTCCGAGCTGCACATGCATCGCAAGATTTGCACCATCGTTCGACGTCAGCTCTCGCTTTTCCCCAGAAGAAGCGCTCTCGGACTCTATGTAATGTTTTCATGACTCCAAAATGGCCACCAGTGGGACTGCCATGTAATTCCTTGAGGACCTCTGGGATTCGGGATCGAGGAAGTACCAACTGCCACCGAGATGTTTTCCCATCTTCCGATTCGAATTTTCGGAACAGGACACCATTCTTGACGTGGAGGGAGTTCCAAAGAGCCCAATATTGCTTCGTCGTAGGACTGTAAGTCGAGATGTCTTTCCAACTGGGCTTCGTACTAGAAGATTCTAATAACTCCAAGATTGGTTTGATGTCAGAGTCTGCCATTTGATCTTCTCGAATCTTCTCATCACTCCAGGGATCTGGTGGCGTTGATAGTGAAGTCTTCGTCTGGCGTATGACATGTTCGGGATTATACTTGTTCTCCGCTCTGGAACAATAGCGACAACTTTCGGGACAAGGTCTTCTTGATAAGGCATCAGCATTTCCATGCGATGAGCCTTTACGATGCCTGATGTCAAAGTCGTATTCCTGGAGTCGTTGTATCCATCTGGCTACTTGGCCCTCTGGGTTCTTAAAATTCATCAGCCATGTTAGGGATGCGTGATCAGTACGAAGGAGAAATTTCCTGCCATAGAGATAGTGATGAAAGTGTTCTATGGCTTTTACTATAGCTAATAACTCCTTACGAGTGACGCAATAATTCCGCTCTGGTTTCGATAAACATTTGCTCCAGTATGCTACGACTCGCTCTTGGCCATCTATTTCTTGGGAAAGTACAGCGCCGACACTTTCCTGACTGGCATCCGTGTCCACAATGAATTGTTTGTCGGGTTCTGGATAGGTAAGGACTGGAGAGGATGTGAGAGCTTCTTTCAGCCGCTGGAATGAATTGTCGCATTCTTGTGTCCATAGAAACTTCTGTTTGCTTTCAGTAAGCCTATGCAAGGGTCTTGCGATGTTGGAGAACCCCTGTACAAACTTTCTGTAATAAGTGCATAGTCCCAGAAAGCTTCGCAACTGATGGACATTTTCCGGACGTTTCCAGTGCTTTACTGCAGACACTTTTTCAGGATCTGTTCGAACACCTTCAGCTGAGATGATGTGTCCTAAATAGTTTACTTCTCGTTGGAAGAACTTGCATTTCAAAGGGTTCAACTTTAAATTCGCCGCTCTTAGTTTCGTTAACACTTTTCGAATATTCTCTAGATGTTCTTCAAACGTGCGGCCACCAATGATGACGTCATCTAGGTAGATGAGACAAGCTTCAAAAGTCAGACCTTTTAACACTGTCTCCATGAGGCGCTCGAACGTTGCTGGAGCATTGCAGAGCCCGAACGGCATAACTTTAAATTGCCAAAGTCCTTGTCCAGTAGTAAATGCGGTCTTCTCTTTGTCATCAGGATGGATCTCTACTTGCCAATATCCACTCTTCAAATCCAGCGTGGAAAACCATTTATGTCCTGAAAGAGTATCTAGCGTGTCGTCTATTCTTGGTAGAGGATAGCTGTCCTTCTTCGTGATATCGTTAAGTTTACGATAATCCACACAAAATCTTGTGGAACCATCTTTCTTTCGGACCAACACGATGGGAGAGGCCCACGGACTTGATGACGGTTCGATGATGTCACTATCCTGCATCTCTTGTAAGAGCTTAGAAACCTCTTCTTGTTTTGCGAACGGCAAGCGTCTTGGATGCTGTTTAATCCGTGGATGGTTGGCAGTATCAATTCTATGACGTGTCAGTGAAGTGCGCCCTATATCACTCTCGTTTTGTGAAAACACATCCTTAAATTCCTGGAACAGTCTTTCTGCGGCATGTCTCTGTTCAGGAGATAAATTTTCACTTCGTCCAATTACAGGTGTTAAACTTGTAGGCGGCTCCGATAACGTCAAGCTCGGGTCTTTGCAAGCACAGGTGAATGGAGCACAGGTTGCAAGCACTTCACCTTTCTGGATAATTCTAGACTTTTCACTTACGTTCGCAATCCTCACAGGTATCACATCTCTCGACAGATCTACCAGCGCTGATGCTATTAGCACTCCCTTTGGGCTCTTCTCAGGATATCCAGTCAAGCCATACTGGAAAATTCTTTCGTTTCCAGTTAATCCAGGTATCATCATTTCGGTCCGAGGAGGGATGATAACATCTGCCTTGGCTGTGATCCGTTGAATAGACCCGGACTCATTTCCAAGTTTGAAAATAGTGACATCTTCTTGAGCAGAGCGTAACTCATTATTCTTAAAATCCAGTGTAAATCCATGCTCTTTTAAAAAGTCCAGTCCGAGTATGAAAGGGTTTGAAATATCGGCCACATAGACTGTATGGTGGTAAGCGGCGTTCCCAAACTTTATTTTCAGTGTCATTCTTCCATGTATATCGATCTTATCTCCGGTCGCAGTTTGAAGAATAACACGCGGCGGGGTCCAGAAGAGTTTTTCTTTCAGCCGCTGAGCTAGATCTTTCCGAATGATGGTCACATTGGCTCCTGTATCGATGATCATATTACACGGCAAATCATTCACACTTCCGACTAGAAAAACTCCGTTCTCGCCGCAACTTCTTGCAGAAATTTCACATACTTGAAAATGGGGCTTCTCAAAATCTGGCAACCTCCGCCCCGCAAGATGGCCATTAATCAGTTTTCCTGCTCCTCCGTTAGCGGGAGAGATATTACCTTCGGTGCTGGGTCGTCTTGGGCAGTCGATTTGTATATGGCCTTCTCCACCGCATTTCCAGCACTTGATCTGCCTGTAAGGTTTGTTGGCCATTAAGGACCCAGCTAAAAATGAACTGCAGTGAAACTTAAAACAAACTGCAGTTGTAAAACTGTGGTGATTTGGCACAAATCACTGCAGTGTTTTTGAAGTTGATACAACTGCAAAATAACTACAGTTTATAAACTACAGTGATTTTACAAAAAAATTTATTTCGCTTTTCTTTCTGTTTTTGGTGGCGCCATCTATGAGTCATCTTATCATATTTCTTTGTAAACATTTTAAAAGAACATTTTTCCCCACTTGCCGAGGGGAGATTCGATCCGGGGGTGTAACGGTTGGAAGTCGAGCATCTTACCGACTGAGCAACTGGGTCTTATGATAGGATCGATTGGAAGGGGTCATAAGGGTAGGGTAGTCAAATAAACAGGTTTACTTCTCGTCTTTAGGTGATTTGACGGCGTGAAAAATGGGATTTTGAAGAGAAGTTTTATAAATGCTCTGTGCGTGTGTACTTCGAAATTAATTTATTATTTAAAGGCGTGAAATAAATATCTTAGTGGTTATTTATTTATATATTGAATTAATTTAGGAGATATATATATATTTTTCAATTTGTTACATATTTTAAATTAAAAAAATATATATATATATATTAATTTCGAAAATGAAACTTATTAAAAAATAGTATGTTATTATAAAAGTAGATTTTGTGAAGAGCCGTATTTTATTAAGAGAATTTTGTGTGGGACATTGTTTTATTAATAGTAATTTCGTGAAGTTACTATTGATAAGGTTATTGTGAAGGTACCTGTTTATATTTTTATAGCTTGTGAAATCATTTTAATTTAGTCTTAATAATTAATAACTTTTAAATAAAATAAGAAAAATAGTTGCTGCTTTTTATATTAATGCGTACTTAAAAAAAAAAAAAAAAAAAAAAAAAAAAAAAAAAAAAAAAAAAAGAGTTGAATTAATTTGCGAATTAATTTTTTTTTAATTTATTTACATATATATATATATTTGGCGAAGAGACAGGTTTATATTGTTATAGCTTGTAAAATAATTTTAATTTAATTTTAATAATTAATAATTTTTGCATAAAATAAGAAAATTAGTTATTGCTTTGTAAATGAATAAGTAATTTATAAAAATATGGTGAATTAATTTGCGAACTAATTAGATTTTCTTTGTACGATTAAGTTTTAAAACGTTTAAGTATATATATTTAATTATTTTATACAATTAGACGTTTTAATTGAATTTTATAATATGAATTATAATATGTATCTGGTTCATAGCACTTTAATTTTTTTTTTAAATTAATGCGTAAGATAATGATATAATACTGTATGGATAGTAAATTAGTATAATAGACGAAATGGTTTTAATGTATTAGTTTTGCACTTAAAATGTTATAGGGGGTGCTATTATATTTCTGCTTAGGGACCCCGAAATCTGTAAGTCGGTCCCTGGTTAGCTCTAACATTTTAACGATAAACAACATTGATTGATTTTTAATGTATATTTGTTTTGAATTTAAAGTTTGATATATTTGAATATTTGTTTTGTTTCTCTTAAAGAAGGGGGGAAGGGAGGACTTTCACAGGTGTTCTAATTAGGTCCTTAAAATAAAAGTTTTGAAAACAGTATTAATTATTATTAATAAAGTAAATAGTGAGTCATGGAACAATAACAAAAACTGAAAAGCTTTAACATCACTTTTAAAACTACAGATTAACTACAGAAAATATAACACGAGCTTTCCATAAAGTAACTTCTGTAAAGTTATCTCATAGTAACTACAGTTAAACTGCAGATACATCAGAAAATATACTTCTGAATTAATAACTGTAAAAATACTTCAAATTTACTGCAGTTTTACTACAAATGTAAAGTCTCATTATTTTTTAATTGATGGTTGTAAAATGATTTCACATAAACTACAGTATTTTTGCGGATAATAGCTTAGAGTATTTTTGAAATAAATCACTGCAAAATTACTTCACATTACTTACAAAATAACTGAAGTATTTTTGCAGTCAAGATTTCAGTGCAGAAAATCTACAGTTGACTGTAGAAAAACTTCAAAAACACTTCACTTCTGTAGAAACACTGCAGTTCATTTTTAGCTGGGGAGTTCATCTTTCTCATTATGTCATTCATCTGCTGCTGTAAGCGCTCCACAGCTCTATCCGACGTCTCAGGTAGGTTGGCTGCTCGCACAAAGTGTCGATCTTTCCTAGTAGCTTGCTGGGCTGCCTCGAATTTCAGAGCGTAAACCAAAGCCCCTTTTAAGTCACTGAGATCTGCAATCCGGAGTGCTTTCTGGATCTCAGAGTCACGCACACCATCAATAAAATGCTGCAAAGCTAAGCTTTCTCTAATTTCAGTCGGACAGTCAGGATAAGCAAGATGTGAAAGTCTCTCGACATCCGTAGCAAGCTCTTGCAGGGATTCAGTGGATTTCTGCTGTCGAGTTTTGAGCTGGAGTCTGCTATATTCCTTCATGCATTTCTCGCCAAAGCGCAATTCTAAGGCACTGACGAGCGTTTCAAAATCCAGCGGTTCATTTGCAGGCAAAGTCTGTAGGACGTCGGCAGCATCAGCTCGTAGAGAAGCAGCTAACTGGCAAGCCTTTGTCTGGGAATCCCATCCATTGGCGTCCGCTACGATCCCAAATTGTGTCTTAAAAACTGGCCATGAGGATTTTCCGTCATAGGTCGAGAGTTTAATACAGGAACGAGGAAGCATAGATTGATACTTGACATCTTCGGTATAGCTTCCGGCAGTTATCTTCTGTTTCTTGACTTTTTCCAAATCTTTTTTTACATTCTCTATGCTTTCTTCGACGGTCTTGGCGATCTTTTGAACTTTTTCTTCTACTCTTTCTTCAACGGTCTCGGCGATCTTTTGAACTTTTTCTTGTACTCTTTCTTCTACGGTACTGGCTGTCCTTTGAATTTCTTCTACCTTTCCTTCTATTTCTTGAAATCTTCCTTCAACTTTGTTTTCCACACCGTCAATTCTGTCATTTAAAGATGTTATTTTATCCTCTATTAAGTCTATTAACAACTCTCCAAGGTTGGTTGACATATCCTTCTTCATTTCATCTTTTAAGTCGCCAAGGGTGGCAGTCATTTTCTCATCTATCGCTGACATTTCCTTCTTCATTTCTTCCGACATTTCCTTCATTTCAGCCTGGTTCGCAGTCATTTTCTCATCCATCGCTGACATATCCTTCTTCATTTCTTCTTTCATCTCGCCAAGGTTGGTTGACATCTCAGCCTGATTCGCAGCTAATTTCTCCAATAATTGTTTCAGTTCAGCCTCCATTGCTCTCGTGATCGGCATTCAACCCCACTCCTGACACCAAATGTTGTGAGCTCGGGGTTCGAAAGGACTGATGCCAATATATAAGAACAATAAAAAGGCTTTATTCACTATAAACAGTGCAATACGATCACAAATATCTTCTGAAAATTACAAGATATTCAGTAATCTTCAAATCCAATAAAAGCTAAGCAAAATTTCACACAGAAACAATGCGTTCAATACGACGTATCAACGACAAAATCGATCCGAGAAACACAGTTCTCAATGCAA
This sequence comes from Maratus michaelseni, assembly GCA_963931845.1. NCBI lineage: Eukaryota > Metazoa > Arthropoda > Arachnida > Araneae > Salticidae > Maratus > Maratus michaelseni. The sequence continues at coordinate 258,870,379 of OZ007594.1, forward strand.
AGCCTCTCGTATGAATTCAATCGCAGTTGACAGACAACTAACTCAACTGAACTGATGGAGGTCCTTATATAGGTTTCAGAGATCTTTCCAGATTATTCCAGAGCCTTCAGATGCTAGAAATTACCAGAAAGTGCTTTAACTTTCGATAGAGAACCCAAGCAAGAAAGGATCCCAATGTATAAGGGGGGGTGTGGTTGCACAAAAAGTCGCCAAATCCGTCGCCAACTTGGCGACATTTGGCGATATATCGCCAAATTTGGCGACAAAAATAAGTCGCCAAAACCATCGCCAACTTGGCGATAAACACATTCCTTGGCGGTTTTCCAATAGAACTCATTATAAAAACCGATGCTGTAAGGTTGTTTTCCTTGCAAACCACCTGAGGCCTTTAGCATTGAGTTACGTGCTGCTCAATAGGAAATACATTAATAATACTGCAATTTTCACAATAATAAAATAAAATAAATTTAAACAAATGGAATATTTACAGATATATACAAAATTCATAACAATATATATATATATATATATATATATATATATATGGATATATATATATATATAAATCAACATTTGAACGGAGGGTGGTTTTCGGGTCTCGGGGTCATGATCGGTGAAAATATATCGAAATTTTCCGGAACTGCTTTCCTCCGAACGGCTGCAATAGGTAGCTTTATCCCTGTAAGCGTGTGAAACGTAATATTCCGTTCACTAAGCTCCAGGTTTCACTGCAATGTATGCAATGTTTAAGATAATATAATTCCATAGATTTAATGAATTTTCAAAACATTGAAGAATGATTAATATTTTCAAGGGTTACATTCATATTTGTAATAAAGTTTTATTTATAATGCTGAAAGAATCATATTTTTTTAGCATTTAAAACAAAATGCAGAGAAAACAACATTACAATTTTACCCTTTTTCAAAACACTCAGAGGGTTATACTTTTAGGTAGCTTTCAATACTAAAAAGTATAAAGCTACCTATTGCAGCCGTTCGGAGGAAAGCAGTTCCGGAAAATTTCGATATATTTTCACCGATCATGACCCCCAGACCCCAAAACCACCCTCCGTTCAAATGTTGATTTATATATATAGATATATCCATATATATATATATATATACAGCGTGTCCACGTATAACCTGACCGACCTTTATTTTCGCAACCGCTGGTCCTTGATGCATACTTCCAATTACAAAAATGGTTTAAATAAGGTAAAGAATTATTTTTAAAGTGATTTGGGTCAAGAAAAACATTTATTTAAAAATTACGAAATTTAAATTTTTATACGGTCCCCCGGTCCTATAACTCATATTTAGTAAAAATTTACTGTGACACTAACAAGTAAGACAAAAAAAGTCCCATTCATCTAACATTAAAATTGACCGAGTTATGAAACTTTGAAATGCATGACTTATACCACTTTTTTGCTTCTTAAAACTGATGATTTTGGACATGCTTTGAGGGGTCGTATGTAAAGTATTTAAACTTATTTCAAGGTATCTGCGCTTTAAAAGAAGTCGTAAAACTATTACGATTGACTTAAATTTTATTATTTAAGTTTCAGATTAGTTAAAATAATTGCATTTTATCATATGTTTTATTTTGTAAGTATTTGAGGCTATGATTTATTTTAACAAAAAATATATTATTTTCATAAGGTTTTATTTAATTTGCAACGATCGTCTTTCAAGCTTAAAATTTGTACTCGAATTTTAATTCACTTTCAAATGTCCGATCGAAGTTAAATTTTACATACTGACTTAAATCCGATGACAATGTAATATTATTATGATTTTCGACGCTTACCATATTAGAGGATAACACAAAAAAATTCGGATAGATTACCGCCAACAAGTTTAAGAAAATTTTTTAGATTAGATAACATAAATCTGCGATGGTTGTGTTTTTTTAACTTTTATAATTACGTTTTATGTATTTTTTAACGCTGAATAAGAAAATTACCTTCACTTTTAACCATCATGTGAAGATTTTTCGCAAATCGTAAGTTTCAAGGTTAAAAAATAGCGAAAAATCTGATACTATAAAATAGATGCAAGACTTTTTTATTCAGTTTAATTTTATTTAATTCAATAATTTATTCAATTTTTTGGCTTATAATGGGTTTTTTACAACTAAATAGCTCAGGGGTCCGATGAGGTTGGGAAGGGATGGGGGGGGGGCAATTTTAACTTTGAGCTTTTTAACTTTGAAATTTTCGATTTGAGAAACATCCTGACGTGATGGTTTAAAATGAAGGTCATTTTCGGATTCAGCGCTAAAAAATACATTAGAATCAATTTTCAAAAGCTAAAAAACAGGGCACAACTCAAAATATGAAAGACGGTGTAATCTAACAGCAATTTAAAATCTTAATTGAAGCTGTTGTTTTTCATCCTTTTATTTAACAAAAATTCTGTCATTTTTATCCTCTTATATGCTCAGTACAAATTGTATATTTTGCATTAATATGTTAGAATGATTATAGATTTCACATTTATATTAGATTGCAATGTTAATTTTGCTCTCAACTATTTTTTTGATATATCTGACGATTATTTATATTTCTACTACATTTGGGAATGACCCCTATTTCGCAACAAAAAATATACTCCAACTTTAAACAGCTATAACTCGGTCAGTTTTAATCGCAGATGAATGGGACTTTTTTTTATCTTACTTGTTAGTGTCACAGTAAATTTTTATTAAATATCACTTATAGGACCGGGAGACCGTATAAAAATTTAAATTTCGTAATTTTTTAATAAATGTTTTTCTTGACCCAAATCGCTTTAGAAATAATTCTTTACCTTATTTAAACCATTTTTGTAATTGGAAGTATGCATCTAGGACCAACGGTTGCGAAAATAAAGGTCGGTCAGGTTATACGTGGACACGCTGTATATATCTGACCTATGTCATACGATAACGCTCGTATTTATAAATCGATTTTGATGAAACTAATTGTGTGTATTAAGCTAACCAATGTCTCGACCGAGTTCGTTGGCCAGCTTGGTCCGCCATTTTGTTTCAAGATGGCGGCCATTTAAAAATTTAAAACTAAAATAAATATACAAAAACGTTAAAAATTCAAATTTATTTTTTAATTACGTGTTAGGCCTTGATACAAGGATTCCAGAGCATTTTTTGGTTTACCTCTATCTTAAAAAATGGCTGAGATAGAGCAGTTTGAAATTCTAGGGTGGCTGAGATTTTGAAACAAAACAGCACATTAACGCGATTACTCGCAAATTATTTTCTTTCATTGTTGTAATAATTTTCCCAATCATACGAATAAAACTATATATTTATATCCGTTAGCGCCAAATTATCGCCAAAATTGGCGACATTTAGCGAAATATCGCCAAATTTGGCGACTAAAATAAGTCTTCATAAATGAAGCCAATTTGGCTATTGCTCAATAATTTGGCGAATTTCTTATTCAAATTCAGTATTAACGAATCTTTTGCAAACGTTTCTTTGCATTTTAACTTGCTGTTTTTGTGTAACATTAGCTAAAATTTTAAAACGAAGATATGAGAAAGCTACCTTTTCCTCCCGGTACAGGCCGGAAGGACTTTTTTGTATTGAAAGCTGCCTAAAAGAAATAATGCCATAAATCAAAACCTTTTATTTAAACACCAAAGAATTTTTTATTTTAATTTACACACGCGAAATAAAAAAAAGTCCTTCCGGCCTGTATCGGGAGGAAAAGGTAGCTTTCCTATATCTTCGTTTTAAAATTTTAGCTAATGTTACACGAAAACAGCAAGTTGAAATGCAAAGAAACGTTTACAAAAGATTCGTTAATACTGAATTTGAATAAGAAATTCGCCAAATTATTGAGCAATAGCCAAATTGGCTTCATTTATGAAGACTTATTTTGGTCGCCAAATTTGGCGATATTTCGCCAAATGTCGCCAATTTTGTCGCCAATATCGCCAATTTTGGCGCTAACGGATATGAATATATAGTTTTATGCGTATGATTGGGAAAATTATTACAACAATGAAAGAAAATAATTTACGAGTAATCGCGTTATTGTGCTGTTTTGTTTCAAAATGTCAGCCACCCTAGAATTTCAAACTGCTCTATCTCAGTCATTTTTTAAGATAGAGGTAAACCAAAAAATGCTCTGGATTACTTGTATCAAGGCCTAACACTAAATTAAAAAATAAATTTGAATTTTTAACTTTTTTGTATATTTATTTTAGTTTTAAATTTTTAAATAGCCGCCATCTTGAAACAAAATGGCGGACCAAGCTGGCCAACGAACTCGGTCGAGACATTAGTGACCTTAATACACACAATTAGTTTCATCAAAATCGATTCATAAATACGAGCGTTATCGTATGACATAGGTCAGATATATATATATATATATATATATATATATATATATATATATATATATATATATATATATATATATATATAAAACTTTAAGTAAAATTTAACCATATATATATGTGGATATATATATAAATCAACATTTGAACGAAGGGTGGTTTTGGGGTCTGGGGGTCATGATCGGTGAAAATATATCGAAATTTTCCGGAACTGCTGTCCTCCGAACGGCTGCAATAGGTAGCTTTATACTTTTTTGTATTGAAAGCTACGTTAAAGCTGCTATTGCTGAGATTTGCGCCAAATCTCTAATACTAAGTCTACCAAGTTATTGCGGGGTTTTTCTTTCAAACAGAAAAAAATCCAGATTAATTTTCGATTTCTACTTAATTGAAATATATTTTATTGTGCTGAATTGCGTGCATATTTTTTTGCTCCATGTACTCCATGGACTTTTCAATTCCGATTGTCTACGAAAATCTCCCGCCGGTGAAAATGACGTACGCACAAAATTTTCGTGACGTATGTACTTTAATTGTGCTTTTTTATCTTTTTTTTAAATATAATTTCCAAACGGTTTGACATTTATTCTTGGTAATAAATAGACGTCGTTGTCACCTTTATAGGTACCTGCTGTAAAAATTTGAACGAAATCCGTTAAATATTTTCTGAGTTATGCTTGACGAAAGGTTTTAATATCCATCGTAGCTATATATGGGGCAAAGTAATACTGCGCTGTGTATGAGTCTTCGTTGCACTCAGACAATAATAAAAAACCAAAAATTTAATAGCTTTTCCGGGAAGAGTTCCATATCCTGTGCTGGTTCGCGCGATTGGCAAAAAAATCCAAACTGCTGCCAAAAGGGGTGTGATGTCACGTAGATAAGGTCAATTCCAGTTGTTAAGTTAAAACTCCAAAGACTGAATATCGCAACAATCAAATCAAACATTTATAGCCAAAAACAACTCGCCAAACCTACCAGCACAGGATAATGAACTCTTCCCGCCTTTTCCTATTAAATTTGAACATTTTTCGTTATAGCAGTTGCCAACAATTAAAAATCCACAATGAAATTCTTTCTACAATAATTAATTTTCTATTCAAAGATTTCCACGTGAAAAATGAAAATAAAAATAAAAAGTTTCAGCAATGGAAAAAAAGATTAATATGACGTCATATTGGTAATATAACGGGAAATTTCAAACATTTCTCAATAATACAAGGAGTATGAGTATGTGTAAATACAGAAAGCAGATTAATATGACGTCATTCGATAATTAAAAAAGAAAATTAATATAACGTCACATTGGAAGTTTAACGGAATTTTTCAAATGTTTGGGAATCATACAAAGAGAGTATCAATATGAGTAATGGTGAAAGCAAGTAGGTAAGATGTCAGCAGGTGAATACAACGTCATACAAGTTTGAGAAACGTATTGAATCATGATAAAAACACGATTATAGAAATATTGGCATATTTTAACATTTTGAAGTTATCTATACAACATGTTTAATTTTGAAATTGATTTTTCTACACAAACATTCTTAAAATCTCGAACAACACCAGGTACTTCGACTAGTTATGAATAAAAGTAATATGATGACGTGCTTAGCATACATATAAGAAAGAATATATTGTTTGCCTGAGACGGCTAGTATTTTGATCTAAACTACAAATAAAAATATAGATTTGTAAAACATAATAAAATAATTTTAAAATTCTTTGACATTTATTATATTTATATCCTTTATACATTTGATAAAACCTACAAAAAGCAGAGATATCCCATCAAAAAACTTTCTGTAAAAAAAAAAGCGCCAAGTTCTCCTTAATGTTTCGGCCGTAAAAAGTACTGATATCTGATGTTCGCCCAAGTTAAAAGTCAAACATCCGAAATCTTTCATTCAAAATGGCTTCCTGCGACTTGGCCGTTAATGCATTTTAGAAGGTTTTTCAAATTCTAAAGAATGTATAATGATCTACATGTCTACTACATTTTTTTGAACATTTTACGCATTTTGCTGTACAAAGTACTAAAATATAATACAAATTTTTAAAAACATAATTTCGAAATCACAGCTGTCGAGAATGGTCCACTCTGGTTCTCAACGTCTCATATAGTGTAACACAATGTGAAATTTGATGAAAAAAATATTCATTGGAATTCGTGTTAATGACAATAGACCATACAAAATGGTCATTAAACCATGGTAAAACTAAATGATGGTTAATCAAAACTAATGTTTCTTGAAACTCAATGGTATGTATCACAAAGCTTTTAATTACAATGTCATCATATGAATTTGCCTATTTGCATTCCGATATTACTTTTAAATGCATAATTTCCGATCATTAATTTTGAAATGATTTATCGACGTAATTATTTATTTCAAATGAAAGATATGGCATGTTTAACATCAATCAGGGTGTATTATGTATTCTAATTTATTTTTAGTATTACTTTAGTATTATTTCAGTATTACATTCTTCTAATGTTTTAAACCTAGAATGCATTAACGGCCAAGTCGCAGGAAGCCATTTTGAATGAAAGATTTCGGATGTTTGACTTTTAACTTGGGCGAACATCAGATATCAGTACTTTTTACGGCCGAAACATTAAGGAGAACTTGGCGCTTTTTTTTACAGAAAGTTTTTTGATGGGATTACTTTATTTTAAAATAATATAAGAACTCGCATTTTATCAGACAATTAAACACACTAAACAAACATGAGTGAAAAATTGACCTGGGCCAGGACTCGAACCTGGGACCTTACGCGTACCGTGCTGACGCTCTGCGACTGAGCCACCGAGATCGATATCCTTGACAGGCAATTTCTCATACTTATTCATGTTGGAAACAATCATCTGCCACAGTTTGCAGTCATATTTAATTGTCTGATAAAATGTGTGTTCTTATAATTATGAAGTTTTATTAAAAAAAAATATCTTCAGAAGAAAATTGCTGACTTGCAGATGAAATTTGATGTGCTTATAACCTATAACTGATTTGTGCTATTATAATACAGATGGTACACAGTCGTTGGCGGGTTTTATCTCTGTTTTGGAATAATTTTTTAATCGCCAAGTTAATTAGCAGTTTTTTGCTAATTAAGGATAGAAAATATTTTTTTTACACTGAATTTTATAAAAGCACATAGATTACGTAATTACTTGTCCAGAAATGCAATCCTTTTTTTATTCTGCCCGATATTAAGGTCTGTAGGTTGTTTGAAAAAAAAAAGTTTGACGAAGAAAAAAGTGATCATTTTAAGAAACTCGACGTTTTTTTAAAATTCTATATCTCTGTTTATAAACCACTTATGAAGATGGGTTTGGTCTTAAATTGAAGAAATTCTTCATTAGATTCTTTTACTTTTCGTTTTTTTTTTCTGCGACGCTTGGTTTATTTGATATCTGATATTTTAATCTGGCATGTTTTGTCGATTTAACATTGCGAAGTTGCTTTCTGTAAGTAAGCAGTAGCGTTCTTTAGTCCAGTTCTTGGCGTTGTTTGTGTGGCGTTTTCTCTTTAAGATTGGCTTGGCAGAGCGACCGCCCTGCTTGATTTCGCTGAGGAGAAATCTGACGTCTTATTATATATTAATGACATAGATGTTTATTATGAAATAGGTTTTAAGGTTCAACACAATTTATTTTTCGTTTATAGTGCCCCCTGGGTGGAAATAATTTAACCAAATTTAACTAAAATTGATTTTTTATGTTTTATTGTATAATAGCTATATTGAACTTAAAAGTAGTTGGCACAGATTCAACACAATTTCCTTTTGTGTTTATAGCGTCCCCTGTAGGAAATAGGGTAGCTAATTTTTTTTAATTGATTCTTTTCGGGGTTTTTATAAACTATCAGACTAATGTTCTGCCATGGTCAAATTTATGTTTAATTTTTTTTTTTCACGTGATAGATTCTTTTTACGCTAGTAAAGCCCCTGGTTGGCAATCGCAAAACTAAAATGTCTTTTTTTATGTTTTCTCATATAGCAATCATATAAAATTAGGTAACACTGATTGAAAAAATTTGTTCTTGCGTGTATAGCGCCCTCTGTGGGAAAGTCGCGTAATCAAATCATATATTATAATACGATCAGATCTTGTGTGTGTGTGTTTGTGTGCAAATTTTACCTAAAAAACGGCTCTAACAATTTTAACTAAATTTTGTATTCTAACTATACTTCTCGTTTTGGGGTACGAGAAGACCATTAAGCTAGATCAGATGTTCGAGAAAATTCGATTGGTGAGTCATTTTTGAGTCACTACGAGTCATTTCAATGAGAATGAAGGTTCAAACAATTATTAAGTTGTTGAACAGTTGGCAGTAAAAAAAATCCCAAACTTGGCAATATTTTGCCAAAGTTGGCGATATTTGGCGGGAAAATCGACTTTCAAGATTACCAATGCCAAAACACGTGCTTCGTGCTAAATAAAAGAATGTCGACAAGTTAACAACTTTTCTCCAAATTTCTACGACATTTGGCGAAAAAGTTGGCTTTCAGAATCTGAAGGATTTTTCTAGAAATTCCCAACAGGAGCTGAGATACATGATTCAACCAATCAGAGTCCATAGAACGTTCTCTAAAACAAAATTCAACCAATCAGGGAACATAGAACTTTCTCGCAATTAATCCCTCACTTTTATAAGGAACCGCTTCGGTCGAAATCTAAAGTCTGTGACGTTGGACAGCGAATCTTGCAATTTTCTAAAGAATTAGAAGTCTGCGAGAAGATTGAAGTTTGGCGAGTTGAACCCAAAGCTAAATTTAACCAAGCATACCTCGGTATGCCCAGCTGGTTATTTTTTATTTGAAAAATTGATTTTTTTTGTTTCTCTGCATGACAGCTATACTGCAGTTAAAACTGCGTAGTACAGATACAACACAATTTTCTTTTGCGTTTAAACCGTCCTCTGGTGAGAAATAGAATAAATCTCTATAATAAAACCATAAGTCATGTGACTGTCATCAACAGTTCCGGGATGCCCGGTTCACTTTTTCATATGCCAGGCGGCCATTTTTATTAAAAATTAGTTTTTCGAATAAAACTGCATAAAAGTTACATTTTTAGAAAGATCGTTCAAAATAAATTAATATTTGAGAGATGACTTACTTTCAATTGTGTATACATTCTGCAATAACTTCAGTTTAAATTAGGTTCTCAGTTCAAATTCTCTATCCATGAAAATAAACAAAAAAAAAAAAAATAATAATAAAAAAAGATTCATTCGTTGTGAACGCTTAAAATATTAAACCATGAATTTTTGGACCGCTGCCTGGTGTAAAAAAAATAATCCGCACCAGTGAGACAATCAAAGTTTACCATAATTCTGTTCTATACAACTCATCTTACTTCTGAATTTTTTCTTGACGTAAGTTGAACTCATGTAATAATATTTAATGGATCGAATTTCGAAAGGGGAGCTTTTATTTTTCACGTGTGCAAATTAGAAACGATACTTTAATATTGAAATCAAATGTTTTGATTTATGATATTATTTCTTATTTATCTATTTTCTATTTTAAATGAAAAATGTGAACGTCGTGTATTTTAAATTGGAACAGCTGTTACAGACGCACCGGGGTTGACGCGATTTTTGTTTTGCGACATTTTGGCGAGAAAATCTCATTTTCAGGTGCTCGGGCAAATTACGAAAAATTACTTAATATGTTTAAGAATCTCCGCATTAGCGAACATATTGCAACTGATAAGCAAACGGACATGAAGCATAAATGCTTAAATAGGTTAAGCGGTTTTTGCCAAGAAAGGTGAAATACATAACAAAAAATATGAAAAATGCTACAACGATTGCAAAAGTTCTTGATTTGTCTATAGATTTTTCCGGTTTGGCGAAGGATTAAGGAAAAAAATAAATTATGAATAAAAATAATTTGTGTCAATGCTTAACATGCATTTAAGGGCGACCAAACTGGTCGCCAGTGGCGGCTAGTACATAAATAAATGGTTTTTTATATATAACTAGGGGGCTCTGCCCCCTGCTCGCTACGCTCACCAACCCCCGTTCTGATTTCACAGCCTCTTAAAACCTGGTAATGTATCCTGTTTTAAAAAGATGATGATGATGATATCACGAACGGCGACTTTCTTCTGTAATCAGGTTATAATGCTTTTTCATTTAACTGGTTATAATGCTTTTTCATTTAATTCATCTTTTTTATTTTTAATATTCATGTGTAAACACAATTTTTATGACGTAATTTTCTTTATTTCCTGCTTTCAACACTTGATCATTTAATTATTATTTTAAACTTTCATTATTTTTTTTAATAGTCTCGCGCAAATACATTTTTTATTTGAGATAAAACATAATTATTTGCGCTTATTTATAAATTGGCAACACTATAAAAAAATGACTTTTGCAATAAAAGATTTTTTACTCGATTTTTAAGGATTTTTTGAGGTTTTATTGTCCGACCGTGATAATTTTTTTAATTTCTGAAAGCTTGTTATATTTCGCGTCTGGTGGTATGATTTTCGAATCCGTAGGATGGCTAGAAGAAAAATAATAGCTCCTCAAAAAAGTCCCTATTAAAAAAGCGATGAGAATAACCCGGAATATCTACGCAGAATTTGATTGGTCCATTTCGTTTTTGGCTCAGTTCCAGATTACTTGTTTTTAATATAGAAGGAAACTTCACAATAAATTTCTGACAGAGTGAAATTGATGTTTTGTTAAAAAAATTCACATGGTATGTTTTTCTTTTCTTATCTTTTTTTTTTTTCTTTTTTTTCTCTTTTTTTTTACTTTTGAAGCACCAGTGTTGTAAAATTTCATAACTAAATCTTTAAAATGACTTTTTTATGTTTTCTCATATGAAAACTATACTCCCAAGTTAAAATATATTATGTTATACAGATTCAACAAATCTTTCTTTTGCGATTACAGAGCCCCGGGAAGAAATAAGATAACCATATATTAATAGAATTAATTTGTGTTTTTTTTATAAGTTTTCAGAAAAAGCTCCTGCCTCGATAATGTTTGTGTTTTGATAAGTATTTTTAAATTATAGGCTTTTTGTACGCTGATAGCGTTCCTGGTGGGAAATTGCATAACTAAAACTTTAAAATGGATTTCTTTATGTTTACTAATATAAGAACCATAACCCAAATTAAAATTAGGTAATACTTTTTCTTGCGTTTATATCGCCCGCTGGGAGGAAATACGGTAACCAAATTTAAGTAAAACTGTTTTTAGATGATTTACTGTATGGCATCTATACTGTTGTTACGTATAAACTGTAAAAATTCAACACAATTTACTGTTGCATTCATAGCAATTCTTGGTGGGAAATAGAGTAGCTAAATTTAAGTAAAATTGACTTTTTATGTTTTTATTAGGGATATTTTTGTCCTCAGATTGGAAGTTTTCATTAAAATTACAACATCCTGCATTACTGTACAGGTGAAATTAATGATTGCTAAATTAACATAAAAAAGTGTGATACGACAACCGCATAAATCAAACCTTGATGATGGCACCCTCTGTTAATTTGGAAATAAGTTCATCTGAATGCTTAGTTATTAAAAAAATTGCCATATTAAACAAAAACCTAATTTGTAGAACACATTAAAAATATATATATTGCCCACATTTACTTAGGCCCAAGAAGGGGCAGATATTAAGATATTTCATCCACTTGGTTTTACATTTTATTTTACACTAGCAAAACCCGCGGCTTTGCTCGCGCAATTCTTCAAAAATGCCAAGTGGCCTATTTTCACTAGAGGAAATTTTACTGCCACATATAATTCAGAAATTACTAATTAAACCACACTAATTTCGAAAAAAAAAAAAACCCCGAAATTTTAGAACGATTTTCGCTTTTTCACCCCCCTCCCCCAGTATGGTAGTGTCACCGATATAAAATATAGCCTATGTTACAGCAGTGGCAATTACCATCACTTTTGAAAATGGCTCTGTAGTTCCAGAGATTCCATAGAAATTGTAATTTAGAATGTTTTTAAACCGCTTTTCGCTCATCTCACCTTTTTAAATTTCGGATTTTTTTAGAATTTTTTCTTAGAGAGCATTTACATTTTATAAATAACTACCATGCCAAATTTCAAGTTTCTAATTCCTTCAGAATAAAAAAAATTCGAAATTTTAGAATGTTTTTCGCTCCTGTACTCTTCTGGGGTAGTGGCACGACATAAAATATAGCCTACACTCTAAAAAAAAAATCCGTGAAAATACAAGAGATTTTCCGTAAAATTTCACGGAGAAGTTTCATTTTTCCAAACCAACAGTATAATTTCCGTAAATGACATTAGTTCCGTAAAAGAGATTTCAAATCCGTAAATATGCAGAAAGTTTTCCGTAAATTTAATGGATTTTGTCCGTATTTCTTTCAAAACAGTACAATGTCCGTATTTCTTACAAAACAGTACAATGTCCGTAAATAACTTTTAGAGGTTTGCGTACAGAAATCGCCTTGTTTGAAATGGGAATTAAGATTGTTGTATTTGCTAGAGTTCTTCAAGGATCCAAGCCCGATCCGGTTCGACATGCTGGCCCATTCTAACCGGGGCCATGTCTGGACAGTAATTTTTTGTGAAAATAATAGTAATATTTATATTTTCTTAATGAAATATTTAGAAATTGATTTTGTTTTTATAAGTTACAGAAAAATTTGTAATCTATTTTTTTTATTTTTATTGATAGTGCTTCAAAATTAGAACTTTTTTTTCACTATTTTTTTTAAAATTTAATTTTAACTTTTCTAACGTAAGGCAATATTAGGTTATTTAAAGGTTTCATAACATAATATCTCTGCAAGTTATCGCTACGTAAATCCTTCTATATTAAAAAAAAGTAATCTGGAACTGAGCCAAAAACGATTTAGAAATGGACCAATCAAATTCTGCGTAGATATTCCGGGTTATTCTCATCGCTTTTTTACTAAGGACTTTTTTGAGGAGCTATTACTTTTTTTCTAGCCATCCTACGGATTCGAAAATCATACCACCAGACGCGAAATATAACAAGCTTTCAAAAATTAAAAAAATTATCACAGTCGGACAATAAAAACTCAAAAACTTCTTAAAAAACGAGTAAAAAATCTTTTATTGAAAAAGTTATTTTTTATATTGTTGCCAACTTCTAAATAAGTGCAAAGGATTATGTTTTATCTGAAATAAAAAATGTATTTGCGCGAGACTATTAAAAACAATAATGAAAGTTTAAAATAATAATTAAATGATCACGTGTTGAAAGCTGGAAATAAAGAAAATTACGTCATAAAAATCGTGTTTACACATGAATATTAAAAATAAAAAAGATGAATTAAATGAAAAAGCATTATAACCTGATTACAGAAGACAGTCGCCGTTCGTGATATCATCATCATCATCTTTTTAAAACAGGATACTTTACCAGGTTTTAAGAGGCTGTGAAATCAGAACGGGGGATGGTGAGCGTAGCGAGCAGGGGTCAGAGCCCCCTAGTTGTATTAAATTAAACTGATTTGGCTTATAAATTTATGAATTAAACTAAAATTTATTATTTTACAAATTATAATTTTACAACATTTATAATTTTTTCCTTAAATTTATAAAAATCCTAATCCTAATAATATTATAAATCCGATTGTGTGCAAATGTTAGGCTGAAGCCAGCGTCAAAATGGAGCATTTAATGAACCTGTATCTTTGCATATAGGTTGATTATAACCCTCAAATGAAAATAGGCTGGTTTTTGTTTATTTTATTCAAATATTTTTCTTAATAATTCAAAATTTCGTTATTTTCATAGAGAATAACTGGACATTTTTTTCGTATAATATTTTAAAATGGTTAAATTTACTTTATCGTTGCCAAAACTAAATCAAACCCCGGAGTAATAATTTTTACTCAACAGTTTATTTTCAAATGAAAAATTTGAACGTGAAAAATGAAAAAGAAGTGAATTATTTAAGAATTAAACAGAATATGAAATGATGTCATATTAGAAATTAAACGTGCGTTTTCAAATATTTGATAATAATACAAGGCGCATAAATACGAGTAAGTATGAAAAGCAAGCGAATATGATGTCATATAACGAAAATAAAACAGATTTGCTTTGATGTTGAAATAAAATGATCTTGGATTATTAAATTAGTCGTGATTAATTTCTCTCTCTCTTTTTTTTTTCTTTTTCTATTTCATGATCTTGGATTATTAAATTAGTCGTGATTAATTTCTCTCTCTCTTTTTTTTTTCTTTTTCTATTTCACATGAAAGGAATTATTTTAAATGTTTGTAATATTATTTTAAATGTATGTAATATATGTATTTTAAATGTATGTGCTGTAAATTAAAGTTCTGTGTTTTAAATGAAATGAGTGAAAAATTGATATTTTAAATGAATTCAATACGAATGATGGTGATAGGAATAATACTTGGTGGTTTATCGTCTGCACTCGGCTAACATAAAGATACCATATTTTTAATTTAAATTTTAAAAAGTTAAAAAAGAAAAGTTTGAAAAGATATTGGACGGCAAATGTCAATAATACGCACCGCAAAATTATCCGTATCAAAAATCAGAAAATCTTAATAAAAATAACTTTATTTTTTAAAAGAAAGTTTTTTTTAAAAAATAAAAGCTAAAGATTTAGTATGATTGCGTCGAAATAAAAGCATTTTTCCTGTATCATTTTCCCATAAACGAAACACATTTGTAAATCGTCGTTTCGAACCGACTTCGAATTTAATTTTACATTTCTTTCAGCTTTAAAATAGTAAATGTTGTCCTTTTTAAATATAGCTTTTTTTTTAAAGTTCTGTTTCATAATAGATTTTTGTAAAGTCGAGTAGGATGAGAAAAATTGGCATAGATTTTAAAGCAATGTTTAAGTAAAATTACAATATTTTTAAAACTTAAAAAAATACAATGTTATCGAAACGAAAATCAATTTTACCGACAAATTCGCGTAATGCAAAAGCAAAGAAGAAATCAAAAAGTAATGAAACTTTTCTTCCAGCCGAATTGCGTAAACTTCAACAAGTCGATCGTGCCAATTCATAATATTATGAACGTGAAAGCGCGTTGTATATAGTAGAAAACGTATAGGTACGTATAGGTAGAAAATTTCCTAGAATAGGAAAGTTAGGGGTCTATAATCGGGTCAATAGTCAATTTGCTTTTTTTATCAAGTGAAATTTGGCGCAAAATTAAATTCATTGTTGTAACCAGATTTGTTTTTTTGCGTGGTAAACACTTAATGGTATTTTAGATGATCATTTCCTTGCTGACCTTTGATGCCAACTATGACTGTAAAACAAAATAAAAATATATCAGCCGATAATTTTCTAATTTTCTTATTACTTCACTAGCAAGCTACGCCCGCTACGCAGGTCAATTTCTCTTAACGCACCTTTAATCAAACGAAATATTGACCTTTAATTTGACCCATATTAGGCCAATTCTCTGTAGACTCTATTATGGAATAGGTCAGCTTAAAAGAAAAATGAATAATTGTGTTACATTATGGTGTCTATGGGGAAAAATCATATCCGTTAGATTTTAATGCAGTTACTATACTTCAAATATAAAGAAATTGATATGCCTCACTGAGGTGGACTAAAATATGCTTTTTGTGGAGAATTAAATAAAAATCATGCACTCGTGACATCATAATTTACTTTTATATTTTAACAGAATAATGAGGATACTATAATTTGTGACTCATGCAAGTGAAGTCGTCTCGTCAGTATACATACGTCAGCACACATTGCCGTTATAATTATCTTTTTATTTCGCTATGGTACTCCATTGTAAAATTTGGTAATTTTTGAAATTCAATATTTGGAAAACGGCATAATCATTAGATTTGAATTTTATATAAAAAAAAATACAATTTTTTATCTTTCTAACGCAGTTTGTCTAACAATTTTCTGACATATACATTTCAAGCTATTAATTTTTTCCCGTAACTTCAAATGTTTTATTTTCCGAGATTAATCTGTGGCAACGATTAGCAAAAATCCCAGTCGTCAGCAACCTTTTTATTAAAGAGGATGATGTAAATAGACATCCTGGTTCATCGTTTAAATCTGAATCGGTCATACCATTGTCGTCCAAGTTTTATTCCTAATCCTAACCCTAATCGTATCCTATCCTAATCCTAATAATAACTTTAAACAATATTATTTGACACGAATATGCAAATTAATTCAATATCAATAAATGGAATGAATGGCGAATAGAATAAATAGAAATGACAAAATAAAATGACAAAAAAGTACATTTATTCGACACTTAACCCAAGAGAAAGCGTAAAAATTTTCAAGCGCACGAATTAAATTAAAATAATCCTGTATATACTAACAAAAATATGTAAATTTATATCATCAGATTGGTGTTCTTGGTACTTATTTGTTTATAGTGTCCTCGACACGATAGAGAAAATATCGAGGTTAAATCGGGTAGAATTTAAAGTACTTTCTAGCAACCTTTATTTACATTTTAGAATCACATCAGATTGTTATATCTTTATGAAATATCTACCAATGTATAAAATCCACAGGCAGTTTGTTCACTATTTACACCCCTTAGCGAGAAGCACTTTATTTAATATATACATAAACAAGACATAAAATAATAATGTAGTAAGAAATATACAACATATGTCTATACAAATAAACAATATAATAATGCCCATTTAGCAAAGCATACATATACAAATTTCACACCAAATACCACCTAAAATGCATAGTTGTATAGAAGAATTATCCCAGTGTTGTTTTTCGTTTTACAAAGAGGGATTCGTCGATTTTCACGATTTTACTTGGTTGCCTTTTTTCATTGGTTGCAGTTTCATTTTCACGAATGTATATATTATTTGGCATGAAATTTCACTTTTTTAAGACTAGGTTATGTCAAGGCCCCAATAGCAAAGAAATACCGTATTGTCTACTATAAAATGTGATAAAGATTTTGTTAATTATATATGTTTTTAATTACTGAGTGAAATGTTTTGCTAAATTAATGCATTTATTCTTTTTTTAATGTTACGTGAAAACGTGAACGAAGTCACGGGTAACAGCTAGTAATATTATAAATCCGATTGTGTGCAAATGTTAGGCTGAAGCCAGCGTCAAAATGCAGCATTTAATGATCCTGTATCTTTGCATATAGGTTGGTTATAACTCTCAAATGAATATAGGCTAAATTTTATTTATTTTATTCAAATATTTTCTTTAATAATTAAAGATTTAATTATTTTCATAGAGAATAAATGGACATTTTTTCATAAAATTTAACCATTTTACTTTATCGTTGCTAGGGCTTTGATCGTTGCCAATGAATAAAAACACGGAAAAATAATTTTTCCTCATCAATTAATTTTCAATTGAACGATTTTCACGTGAAAAATGAAAATTAAAAAGAATTCAAAAGAAGATGAATTTCCGTGATATTTGAATGTTATTATACATGAAGTATGAATATCGGTTACATTAAAAAGATCTTTTTCTGTCAAAAACTGCGTTACAATTAGAAGGAAAATTAAACAATAATTATATTATTAAAAATTGATTTCGCTTAAACCATGGAACTATGAAAAGGATCCTCCTCGGCTTGGACAAATATGACGTCCTAAACAAAACATGTATTTTCAAATATTCGTAATAATACAAGGAGCAGGAATACCAATGTATAATGAAAGTAGATAGATAATGGACGTAATATTTAAGATGAAAAACTGAAATATTTTTTATCGATACTGATTAATAATTAGCTTGAATACCAGTTACATACAAATGTTAGTTTTCCGCTATAATTTACGCCCTGATTGCCAGAAAAAAAGAAAATTAACAAGAATTATGCCATTAAATAGAGATTTCTCTGAGGAAAAAGTAATGTCATATTTGAAATAAAACGGGAATTTTCAAATGTGTTTTACAAGGAGCGTGAATCAATTCCTTACATTAATACTACAAGGATCGGTAAGTATAGAAAGTAGATAAGTTTCACGCAATATTTAAAACGAAAAATTTAAATATCTTTTTTATCTATACCGATTATTAATCATGAATATCAGTTACATACAGATGAGAGTTTTTTTTTCCAAAAACCACACCATGATTATTAGGAAAAGAAAAATAAATACGAATCTATTATATTAAAATTTGACCACCTGTTTGTATTTCGCAACTACTCCTTTCAGATTGTCGAACGCAACGCGATTTACTTAACACCAGTAATCCTTGATTCGAGGATGTCATAAACTTCCAGAATTAAAAAAAAAATATTTAAATTCCGAGATATTATTATTATTATTATTATTATTATTGTTGTAAATTTAACGAAGTGTCTCTAAAAACAGCAACTAAATTATTCCAATTTTCTGGATAAAAAAAGAAGAAATAAAACGGATTAATATATTTTTTCTCATTAAAACTGAAAAAAAAGGGATTTATTTTCAATTTGAATAGATGGTGAAAGAAAAAAAAATCTAGATTACAGTAAAATTTTTGAAAAATAAAAAACGTATTTTCACATATTCAAACTTCATGAATCAATTTATTCTGGAGAGCAAAAATCGTCTGTCAACATAATTTCACTTGGAAATAAAGATTTTTTTTTCAGTTATAGATTAAATCAAGAAGGCAAGTTTAAGCTCCTTGCATTTAGGTATACAATTATTGCTCCGTATTCACAAGAATTGAATTTAATGAAAAAGAATATACTATTTCCATTATCTTTGAAGGATGGCTATTAAAACATTTCACAAAGGCGTAAAAAGAAAAATGGTTTACAGGTAAACTTGACATATGTTTTTACACAATTTGTCGATTTTCACGACTTTATTTGGCCCGCCTTTTTTCATTGGTTGCAGTTTCCTTTTCGTGATTATTTCACTTTTTCAAAACTTAGCTATGTCAAGGCCTCTATAACATAGAAATACTGTATTGTCTCCTATGGAATGTGATAAAGAGTTAGTTAATTATTTTCGTTTCTAATTATCGAGAATGAAATATTTTGCTTAATTAATGCATTTACTCTTCTTTTAATGATACGTGAACGAAGTCACGGGTAACAGCTAGTAGTTAATATTTTTTCTTTACTTTTATAAAAATGAAATTTATAATTTTATTAACTTTATAATTTATTTCCTTAGCTTATAATTTTATAAATTAAACTAAATTAATTTAAACTAACTCAATGAGTCCAAATTTAAATCTTACCTATCACAAGATCATTAATTTCGAAATTGTCTTTAAGAATAAATTTTTTGTTTTAATATTAGTAAAACTATTCAGTTTGACAGAACCGTACACTAAAGTTCTCAGCATAGCTCAAATATAATAATTTAATTTATTATAAAATTGTTTATTTACGTAAGCTTTTTAAAATAAGAGATAACGAAAAGTTATTTTAATAGCATGTAATAAATACGTCTCCTTCAGATAATTATTATTTTTTATTGGAATTGATAAATAGATCATCAGACAAATAATATTAAAAAATTATATGTTCAAAAAAAAAAAAAAAAAAAGAAAATGTTGTACTATTACAAAAGGATGCAATCATACAATGACTCTTAATACAATGTCTCTTAATACAATGTCTCTTAATACAATGTTTTACGCATATAACACATAATAAGCTAAAATTTGACTGTTATAAAGCATCATATAATAAAGCAAAATATCGAAAAATATGAAAAGAAAATATTGAAAAATATGAAAAGAAAATATTAAAAACATTGGAACTGAAAAAAAAAAAAAGCCACGGAACCTTCAAGTTTTTGCATCATCAAAAGCGGCGGCGCAAATAAATAGCAACGCTTGAAACAGTTGAATATCTAATCATAGCGTAGGGGTAGGGACCTCCGGTTCAGTAAGCAAAAGATTGCGCGTTCGGTTCCCATCGAGGGAAGGGTTGATTGTTTACACAAAACTCACTCAGAAATGAGAGAAAAAAAAAGCAGTACATCTGTCCTTTATAAGGTTGTTCTTGAGAAGAAACTTTTTTTTTTTGTCCTATAATGTTTATTTTAACATTATAAAAATTTCTAAAAAATACGGAAGATATCTGTTATAAAACGGAAATTTAAAAACGGATATTTCAGAAATCACGGAAAATTTCCTGGAATTTACGGAGTTTTATTTCATATTTATCTTTTTTTCAATTGGTGAAACTTTTTATTTCATTTTTCACGTGGAAATCGTCTGATAGAAAAATAATTACTGTAGAAAGATTTTCATCGTTGATTTTTAATTCTTGGCATCGGCTATAACGAAAAATGTTTAAATTTAATAGGAAAAGGCTGTTAGAATTTTGGTTTTCTATCTCTATTTATTAAAATAATACGAATTTTTTAAATTTTAATATTTTCAGCTCTTCACAACTGATATTCTGATTTATACACAAAGTTTCAACTCTGTAAGTTACATAGTTTCCGAGAATGGCTCTGTGACAGACAAACAACGAAGCGGGAGCAATAGGGTTTCGTGAGATGAACGAAACCCTAAAAAATAATCAATATGACATTTAAACAATTCGTATAACTTAGAACCCGTTCGAATGAAATTAAAATAAATCTTTGACCTTTTTTTCATTCTAAGCTTCACAAGTTGCAAACATTTGTATTACTTATTAAACTTTAATATATTTATGATGTGCGTATGCAAAATTACAAGGTGCATGCAAATTATTCGAACGGGATCCAAGTATTACGATTGGTTTAAATATCACATTGATTGATTTATTTTAATGTTCAATTTGTTTAACATTATTTATTACCAAGAATTTAACATCAAATGTAAAATAAACGAATGAAATATCTTAATATCTGCCCTTTTTGGGGCCCAAACAATTAGATTTTTTTTTGTTTTAATTTGTTCTACAAATTATGTTTTTGTTTAATATTAATTTTACCTAGATAATCTCATTTCTTTTTGTACATTTTTAAATCTACAGTTGTAGACTGTATATATATATATCTACCCTATATATATAAAATCCTAATGAAACGAATTTGTGAAACGATTTTATGAAACGAATTTATGAAACGATTTTATGAAACGACTGATTATGTTTCAAGGCTATTTTTAATAAAATATTAAACGCTTGATGGTGAAATTAATACCAATTGTTCATAAAAATCCGCGGATGTCAAAACTGGTAATAGAATTTTGAAATTGGAATTAGTTTTCGAGATATTAATTTTTTTCTAATTTTAATGACATTTCTGTAATGATGGCAACTAATTATTCAGTTTTTTTGTGACAAAAAAGGGAAAAAAATTGAAAAGGATCCCGATAGGGATTATTGATTTCTTTTTATTCGTCATTTTCAAATTGAAATTGAATTTATATTTTATTTCAATCGATAATGAAGATAAGATTGTGATTAAATTATGTTTTTCAGGAAATATTGAAAAAAAAAAAATCACATTTCTATCGTCAGGATTCAATCGTCTGTCAGCATTTAATTTAATTTACAAACTGAAAATATTTTGAATAAATTCGTCCAAATGACGTCATTTAGGTAAACGCAAAAGAAAGGGAGGAAAAGGAATTAATAGTAATTATTATTTATTGATATCATTTTGTTATTTTTTTGTAAAATTTAACTAAACGCATTTATAAAATCATTAATTCGGATATTTGAAACTAATGTATAAAATAATAATTGCCCAACTGAACGGAAGAATAAAATATCCTGCTTGGTTTTCTATCCTGCTTGGTTTTTTCCGCCAAGCTTTTTAAAAAAGCGTCAAGACCCCTATAATAGAAAAGCACCAAAAGTTCATTGGGTTTATTTTCATAACTTTTGGCAACCAATCTATGTATATTAACGAATCTATCCCTTTTTGAAGCTCGAATTACGCCAAACCTAAAAGCAAAGGATCCTATAATGGAAAAGTACCCGATTTTCTTATGGACAATATTCAAGTGACAGAACATGGTGTAAAATTACCGCGGATAGCAAATTTGTTTAAATATCTCATCAATTGATGCCGAATAAATGCAGGCATGCATGCACAAAATATTTAATTAATTTTGTATGATAAATAATTATTAGAAAATTCGTATATACATATTAATTAAAAAAATAATTTACATATTTAAAATAACATGAAAATATGCATGATGGTGCACTAAAATAGAGAGAAAATTAAAACCTGTTACTGAAAATGTCTATAACATAGTACTTTTCAATACCGTGGTTCTTAATGTTATTCACTAGCAGATGGAATTTTTCTCATCCTTAAACGCAAAGGAAGAATAGAATAGAGATTGTTGTTATAAAAGTCCGAGAGGTAGTCACAATTTAAACCTAACCATTTTATACAAGCTGGTTTTCAAGTAGTAATTGATTTTACTTATCAATCCCGAAAACAGTCGTCAGTTGTCGCAACAGTTGTGTATGAGGCCATGATAATCGAAAAATGTCCCATTAAAATGTTTAAAGCATGGTAACCCAATTACAGATTTACCAATATTTTTAAAATAAAGCACGTTGTCATGTTTTTAGAGGCCTCGAAGTCTGAGCGGGGGTTGGCGAGCGTAGCTCGCAGGGGGTAGGCCCCCTAGTATAAATATAAAAAAAGAACAAGAACGAAAAATCATGCGTCAAGCATAGATTATATGAAACACTTTCCAACACATTCAGAAAACTGTAACGAAACTTTCGCTGTTTAATAAGGTAAAATTTTAGAAAACGCAAAACACATTTGAAAACCCAATATGAGCAATTACTACCAGTAGTCAAACAAAATACCCGATTTATTTTGTGCAGCCCTGTATATGATCTATTGATTTGTATGTATACTACACAATATGCTAAAATATACAGTTGATAAGAAATACATAGTAGATTTGAAAATTCCCCTTCAGCAATTTCCGTCAATAAACGAAAATGTACGTGAGCACTATTGAGCAGCCCTGTATATGATCTATAGAATTTATATACATGAATTAATATGCGAAAAAATAGTTACATTTAAAAACGCGTACTACAATTGAAAACGAGCTACCAGCAAGCATTGTTCATAGACAGAACAGTAACCGAATTCTCCTGAGTGTCCCTGTAAATAAACGATACATTCTATGAACACCCTATTCTACAGTAAGGGCCTTGTGGTGCACCTCATTGATATGTATCTATCTCATCAAAAACAACTCCTTGTAAATGATCCCGCCAAGCCACAAACCTAAAACGTCAGCCATAAAAAGAAGTGATATCACATAAAAAGAAACGATATAGAAGTGCATACTCCGAGTCCCGTGTAAAAATCTATCACCACTCATAATGTTTCCAAAGGACTCGGAGTGAGGTACAGTATGTGAAAACTGCTTGGCGACCTGCAGGCTTTTATAATGTTCGCGTTTCCTGCAATTACATATGACTATATTATTTTTATTTTATTTTATTTCATTTTATTTTATTTATTTAATTATTTTGCTCCCATAAAATTGTAAAAAGTTGAAGCTTCTGTGTTGTGCTTTTCTTATTTATGAGCTTGAAAAATTAATTTGTTGATTTTATTTACCATTATTTAAACTAGAAACACCACTCTTACGAAGAATATTTCTTAAGTAAACATGTAAAGATTTTGAGTTTGTAATATATATATATATATATATATATATATATATATATATATAATGATCGTACGCATATTAATAACAATGCACCTTATAATAAACGCTAACTAAATTGAGATATATTGCAATAATTCTAGCGTAAGCGGAATCGCATAAGTCTGGGGAAAAATCCGTTCTGTCAGTTCTTTCGCATACAAAAATATTTATGAAAGTGATATAACAAAAATTTAGAATTTATTTTTTCGATTTTCAAAATTGATATACAGCATATATTATAAAAGCCTGCAGGTCGCCAAGCAGTTTTCACATACTGTACCTCACTCCGAGTCCTTTGGAAACATTATGAGTGGTGATAGATTTTTACACGGGACTCGGAGTATGCACTTCTATATCGTTTCTTTTTATGTGATATCACTTCTTTTTATGGCTGACGTTTTAGGTTTGTGGCTTGGCGGGATCATTTACAACGAGTTGTTTTTGATGAGATATCACTCCTTTTTGTAAGGTATTTAATTTCAAATACACAGATTCCATTTTTATTCAGAATAGAAAAGATAAAAGAAAGATGAAAGGGGCAAAATAAAAGAATAATTGTGATGCTATAAACAGAATTATACATCAGAATTATACAATTTATTGAGTGACTTATTCCAATGTACATGTCGCTACCATAGCAACGAGGAAACTTTTATATTCATTTCCTTACATTGTACTCATCAGATTATTTATGACATGTTTATTAACCTTTTTCTTTTGTTTATATCACTCTTCCGTTTATATACATTCAAAAAACAAAACAATAGAAAATTTTACAGATAGTTTACAAATTAAAATACTGCAGTTTCAGAAAAATGTGGAAAAATAAGAAGCACCTTTTTTTTCGGTCAATTATAACAATGAGTTTATGGAGCATACTTTACCGAGAATAATCAAATTTGTTTTTCTACGAATCATTGTAATTTACAGGGATTTTTATACTAATATATTAAATATTGTTCTTTAAAATTACTAAGCACCTTAAAAGTTTTTTTATTTGTTAAGTTTTTTTAACTCAACGTTTCGAGAATCGGAAAAGTATAAGATTCGCAACGTTTGCAAAAGTATAAAAACTATTAAAGTGATTTCAAAATAGAAAATGTTCATAGGATGACATGTATTCCAAAATTTTGTATGATTTTGTAAATATACCACAAAGACTAATGCGTTTACATAATGAACCGTTTAAAAAATGTAAAATTTTATTAAAATTTTTGATCTGATAAATCATAAAGCTTTAAATTAGATTTTAAAAAGGAGCGTGATTAAACCAAAAAGGATTATATTTACTAAATGCACAAAATACATAAAGACACAAAATACATAATTAATGTTTCTAGTCTGTCCATTTCAATTCGGGGATCCTAAAATATAGGTCCTCAATCTCCGGCAGTCCATGAATTAATTAGGACATATGTATGCAACTGTTAAAATGTTCTCTATGTCGACAGTAGAAGCAATAAGTATAGCTCGGCAAATATGAAACACGGCATTGCTTCCTCATGACTTTGTTTCATGGTGTTCGTTCTCCAAACATAAAAATCTTTTGAAAGTGTTCGTTATCCGAGCATAAAAATCTCACGCGAAAATGTTCGTTAACCGATTTGTTCGTAAAACGAACAGTTCGTTACCGATCACCTATTGTATACGAAATATAACATTTTTAATTTCTATGGGGAATTTAAGAAGTTATGCCCTTTTCATTGTGCTCTAGGCTTATTTTTAGAGCATTTTAAGTTAGTCATAGCCGGAGATTCGATGAACGGCAAATATTTAAACGCAAAACTTCTAATCTTAGGGTAGCAACATTTTTACATTCTATTACTCAGCGCATGAATCTAAAGTTGGAATTTTTTAATCGCTTTTTCAATCAATTCCTGATACATTTATTAATAAAACCTTTTCTTTTAATCGATGAAAATACTATATTTTAATAGATTTAGAGTTTAAGATCGACGAGCTTTCAGACTGACAAAATGAACTCTTATTAAATTTTAAAGCAAGATAATAAAACCTTGCAGAGATTGAAACAGTATAAAATCATTAAAATACATCTCACTCAGTAAATATACATCGGTTGTAATGTAATCAAGATCTTCTAAGAGACTCTGTAAACGAAACGTATATGGTGCAACAATACAAACAATAGAGTTTAAATGAATCGGATATTTGAATATCTTGTGTATATAGCCACTTTGACAAAATTATGCTATTTACTATTGTTTTTCCTCTGTGTTGAGGAATCAAGTACTTCAACGTAAAAATTCGCTAATTACACAACTATTTAGTCTTATTAAAAAATCTTTTGAGTTACCCTTTAAACGAACAGTAAATTCTACAATTCCGTTTTACAATAGGAAGCTAACTTAGGTCGTTCGTAGTAACATATTTTAACATCCTGCGCATACATTCTTTTTGAAAAGAGTTAGACCATTTAATATTTCTTTGCTTCATCTTAAGTATAGGAATAAATCACTTTAAAGTGATATACATAAAAAACTAATTCATATTTTTACACGAAATATTAAACATTTGAACTACTCATAAAAACAATGCAATTGCTGCAAACCGCGTAAAAATCGGACAATTACACAATTCTTTAGCCCTATATCAAAAGATCTTTTGTGAGAACCTGTAAACGAACCTTAAATGTTACTATTTTTTTATAATAGGGCGCTTACTTGGGTCGACTGTATAACATATCTTAATATCATGTGTATACGACCATTTCTAAAAGAGTTGGGTCATTTATTATTTTTTTGCTCTATGTTAAGTATAGGAATCAATAACTTTAAACTGATATAAATCAAAAACTAATTAATATTTTTTCATGAAACTTACAAAGGTTTGAACTACTCATAAAAACAATTCAAATGACATAAACCACGTAAAAATCCGATAATTACACATTGCTGTAGCCCTGTCAACAGTTTTTGGTCTGTACAAGATTTAAAAAGTGCAAAAAACAGTACTTTTAAAATCGCATTTCCTGAAAACCTATTCGACAGATCTTGCTTTTCTTTTGATTTCTTAGTTATTTGGCACGCCCCATTCCATAGAATCAAGAATTTTGTTTCTATCATAACTAGAACGCGAGATATAGATGTGTCAAAAACCCGTTTTGTCCCGTCCGCAAAATATAAACTAGACAGAGTTAAAATAATAAAAAAAAAAGTTGTAAAATCGTTTGGCATGCATTGGCGGAAATTCCTTTCATTTACGGTTCAATGCATTGCTGTTTCTTATGCTTGACGAGAAACTCTGTCGAGTTTCTATGATATGAATATGTTTCAGATACTGTAATATTATTAAAATACGCCAAAAACGATTTTTTCCTATAGTCCGTAATGTAACGGAATTCTTTTGAGCGTCCCTGTAAATGAACTATAAATGCTACACACTTCATTTTCAATACCGAAAATGCCATAGTAAACTTCAATAACATATATCAGTTTCAAGACAATTTGAGTATAGTTACGCGAGTTAGAGCACGGACAGGCGGCAGACAGACAGATAGACAAACCGAATTCATAAACACTTTTCAACGATGTTGGAAACTGTTAAAAAGGGAAAACTGTTAAAAGGGGTTAAAGGGGGAGTAACTCTTTTTATTGATACAGTGTTTTGACCGATATAAATAAGAAAAATATTTAATGAAAATAGTATTTTCTAATAGAAAAGTGAACCAGGAGAAAGAAAATGGAGCCATTGCAGTTATTACGAAATAAATAGTCTAACCAATATTTATTTATATTCTAAATGTAGAAGTGTGTTTTGATGTCTGTTTTTCAGTCACACTAAATTGCCTGAACCAATTTCACTGAAACTTTGCACACGGACAGATTAGAACATAGGATAAGGTATCACCTTAATTTTTTTCGTCTAAACATCTAACAATAAATTTGAAATTTTCATTATTTAGTACACAATTCCTTGACAGTTTTGCGGTTACACTTAAAATATTTCAATTGTCATGGAAATAGTAATATCCAAATATGTCGTACATTTCAATGACATAAAAACCGTTTCACCAATACATTAGTTGGAAAACATATTTGCAAAATAAAATATTGCTGAAACCAAGCAAATTTTATTTTTTTATTATTATTTTACTAGGGGGCTCTGCCTCCTATATGAATTACGCTCGCCAACCCTTGTTCAAACACCACAGACTTTGAAAACAGGTTAATTTGTTTTGTTATAAAACAGATTTTCCGATTACAGAAGATTGAACGATATTATCACGACCAGTGGCGATCTACTGTATTCGGGTTGCTATTCATTTAATTATTTTCTTTCTATTTTAATATTCATGAGTAACTATTTTATCAATTGAAAAATGTTTAGAAATATAATTTCTTCTGCTTTTTTTAAAATCTGGCAATAGCAGGTAAAAAAATGACTTTTCCGAAATATGAAATAAATCTCTATTTAGATAATGAATCTTTGAATAATAATAAGAAAACATAAATAAAAACTTAAAATTTTAGACAAATTTAAAAAATGATTGGACTGATTAAAATCTGGCAGCCAGCAAAAAAATTGCAGTCGCCAGTAAAAATATTTACACCCCCTCCTCCTAGCATCATTGATTTTCCAAAAGCACAAAAGTCTTTTTTTTAATGAATTAATTGAGAAAAAAATAATAACAAGAATAGTTTAGAATAGTACTCAAATTTTATCTAAACCAAGTTTTGTATTGAAAAATATTAACATTATATATCTCTGAAAACAAAAATACTGTAAAGGTTGAATTAACGGCATGTTCGGAAAATGCTTATTGCCGAATGCTTGAAATGCCTGGGTAGTTGAGTGCTACAAGAAATCTATATCTAATGATGTGCATTTTTTCGCATTGTATCAAATTTTACGTATCACAAAAGCTGAATTAACACTGTTTCATACATTTTTTTAAAAACCTGCTCCCCCCTCCCCAACACACATTCTAATTACGTGACATCCTATATGGATAGAGAGAAAAATAATGAAGTTTTTGTTCATGAGATGTAAAATGCTTTTTAAACTTGTTTCTTTTCTATTAAAAGTACGAGAAAAGAGGATTATCACTGCTTGCCGCACACTAATAAGGGTGGGAGAGTGAAAAAATGCCGTTTGTACTAATTCCTTAGTTCATTTTTTCTACAAAAAATAGTTATTCTCAAATAAACAAACCGCCAGATAAAAAAACTTTGGTCACCAGTGACGACCGCAATTGTCAAGCCCTGATTTCAACATATGTGATAAAACGAATTTTAAAAATGACATGTATTTCGTTTTACTTGAACATATATTTTTATTTTTCTATTCAAACGGTTTTGTATATGTTCATGGTATTGATGAAGTTAAAAATTTAGATTTGCTTAAAAATGTTAATAATATCGTACGATTGTTCGTACAGAGATACTGAATTTCCCCCATGAATTTTGAAACATTAACACGAATAAGGAAGGCTCCAACCTCTCTTGTATAACACATTTTACTGATCTTTAAAAAGTTAGCTTATTCTCCACGTTTTGTCAATACCTCCAACAAATCATCTGTTAAACGGTTTAAATTAACTCATACGAATATAAATAATATGTTTTTACTTTGGTTTAAATATCATCATTTCATTTCTGATTCATTTACGTTAGATAACAAGTTATCCAGGAAAACATTTTTTGCTTTTCGGAATTTTTTTTTTTTAATTTCCTCACTTTACAAATAAATGTCTGGTACCTATATAGTTAATTGCAATATGATGTATAGGGGAAATGAAATTTATTTCTCATGTAATTCTATGGCTGTAATAATTACCTTGCATCTTTCACCTTCTTTACGAGAGCAGTTAAGAATTTTCCCAATTTTTGGTACAGGGCAAACTTTTAGTGGTACAGTTTTACACTTCGGAACGTGTGACCACTTGCCATTAGGCAGACATTTTAATATGTCATAGGCATCTCCGCATGATACTTTGCAATCGGAACCCGCTTCTCGGCTGCAGTCCTGCACGTCCAAGTTCAATGTGAGGAGATCTGGACATCTCTTTTTCCTAATCAACATCTCAGTAATTTTCATACATAACCTGCCATTTTTTGCTTTCACGTGCAGGCCGTCACAGTTGACCATTTCCAAAGATTTAACTACATAAGTACCTTCGCAAGACGGGGTTGTGGTCCATTTTCCATTTAGACACTGGATCTTTCTTTGCCATTTCGCCGTGCCTTTGTCGTAGCATATCGCGTCACACACTTCATTGTCGCGTGCTTCACAAGTTCCAATAAGTTTTACTCCAGGTAACAAACTGCTCGATTGACATCTGGTGGCAACAAATTCTGTTTAAAAATAAGCATGTATAAACGTCTTGAGACAATGAAATTTAAGTGACAAAAACAAAAATAAATTTTCATATACACTTTACGTAGCTTTATGATAAAACGACGTAGTGATATTCCATGTTAATAAATCAATGCAGATTTTCATGATCATTTAAATATTAAAATATATAGACACCAACACGAAAAGAGCTTGACTTCAGTGAGACGAATATACAGATCCAGACGACTGCGCAAACCGCGACTGTGATGCACGTGAAACTAGCTTGACATATCATGTATTTGATTCTAAATCATTTGTTTCGTTTGTTTCGCTATACAAAACCATTGGGCTTTGCCCTCTACGAGTTACGCTTGCAGCACCCGTCCTGACACCATAGGTTCTAAAAACACGCAAATTTGCTCCGTTTTAAAATTATTATAGGATTACGGAAGATTAAATGATATTGACTGGGGGATTTTTTGGTTCTTATAAGACTCTACATCAGTCATACGAAAAAACGCGCCAATGTTAAGTCTATGGGAAGGTTCTTGGAAGATTTCTCGCTCGCATTTTAATATTTTTAAATGATGTTTTTTGCATAGGATAGCTGAAGTCGATCTCTAACGTTGTTAGTCTTTACTTTTTCGATTTTGGTTCCATTTTTTTTATATAAGGGTACTTTCACTTTCAGAACCTGTTCCAAAATTGAAAATGTCCGCTTATAAAAAAGCTGTAACTAAAATAAAAAAAGTAAAAACTAACAACGTTAGAGATCGACCTTCTAAACAAAAAAAAAAAAAAAAAATATTGTACATAATTTTTGTGCAAGGTAAATCACACGTTATTACTAAATGGTGTATTAATATTCATGTATAATTAAAACTTAAAAATAAATCAGATAGACGTTTCGGTCAACTTCTATAACCATCTTCAGAATATGCTGTTAAATTAAATACACTTAAAGACAAAGAACATCCATCTTGAAATACAATTACACAACTAACGCCTAAAACATAGGCATAGCCTACTATGTATATATTTAAAACTGTGATTACTTTTTCTTCTTTCGTGAATTCCGTTTCGTCTCTTCTGTTACTCGGATTTTTTCTAGTAGGTGGCGCCACTGCACGGCCTGTGATTAGACTATGTCTATGTTTTAGGCGTTAGTTGTGTAATTGCAGTTCAAGATGGCTGTCCTTTGTTTTTAAGTGTATTTAATTTAACATCATATTCTGAAGATGGTCATAGAAGTTGACCGTTAATGAAGTTGATCATTAAAAAAAATCATTTAAAAATATTAAAATGCGAGCGAGAAATCTGCCAAGAACCTTCTTATAGACTTAACATTAGCTTGAGCGTTCCTTCGCGTGACTAGCGTAGGCTCTTAAGGCCGATTCAATCGCTTTCCCAACAGTTGACGGCTGCTTTCGTGATTGATTAAAGAAGATCATTTACACATTTGAATATCAGCCAGGTTAAGTAAAAAATGTCGCTGCCACCCGGACTTTTATAATGACGCTATAAGAAATTAGTTTTAAAAAAGATGTTTTAAATGTAACGTTTTAAATTTAACGCAATTTTCACCATTAAATTCTTTTCACACATAGTAATTTAATAATTTTAAAGCTTTTTTCTTTTTTATTATTCACATGAAAATACATTTTTCAATTGAAAAGTGTTTGTGAATTTTATGATTTTTAAAATATGGCAACAGTAGATAATAAACGGTTATTTCAAACTAAGATTAAATCTCTATTCAGATAGTGCTCCAAAAAGAGGAATTAATGCAGAGTTCTATTATTTGTCACGGGCTCTTCATAGAAAATTTTCAAGTTGTATAATGATGAAGTGTTTCATACCATCACATTTTAAATTTCATTTATATTAGAAATATTTGAATTTAGTTTTGGTTATTTTAAATTAGTTTTAAGAGAGGGGCTGTGCCTCCCTTGCTTCTTTTCAATGAGCCACTCCTGACACCCCTAGAAAAAGGAATTGATTAAAACTACAAAACATGTTTTGTTGAGTACATTTTGGTTGTTTTAGCAAAATTCAAGTAAAATTGAACCATTTTACTTGAATTAACAAAACAGTTTTTGTTGACGATATAATTTTTTTTTTTTGGAATTGCAAAAAAAATTTTTTGTTGTTGATTCAAACAAAATTTCCACTGACCTATATTTAAACAAAAATTTTGTTTAAATATAGGTCAATGAAAATTTTGTTTAAATCAACAATTTTTTTTTTTTTTTTTTTTTTTTTTTTTTTTTTTTTGCAATTCCAAAAAAAATGTTTGTATCGTCAACAAAAACTGTTTTGTTAATTCAAATAACATGGTTCAATTTTACTTGAATTTTGCTAAAACAACCAAAATGTACCCAACAAAAGATGTTTTGTAGTTTTAATCAATTCCTTTTTCTGAGTACAGGATGCTAAAATAGATGTCACAAAAATGCTATTAAAGTGTGTGTTTCTACCAACGCATTTTATCTCATTGCTTCTTATTCAGAGATAAACTAGTTTTATTGTTTTTTTAACCTTGCATATGCGACATGTAATTTGTTTTAGTATATTTTAAATATTTTATGTGTCATTCAAAATAGCATCTTAATCTACATATTAGACTTAATTTTACTGCTGGACTAATTTATAAATAAATTTTTAGTTCCTCAATATTATAAAAGTGTTCAACAAACCAACTAAAATTTTATGATATCTTCACATTCGTATAAAGTAGAAAATAATAAAATCTTGTTTTTATTGAAGTTTCAAAGTAAAATAACGATTTTAAAAATATCTTATCTGAACTATTTTGCATAAACAAGAAATAGATTATTTATAAACAATGATTTAAGAAAATATCTCCTACAAATAAATACGAAACAAAAGATAATAAAACGTATCTTGTCATCATACACTGTTAAAAATTTGGCGCAAACTGTTCCAGTCATTCGACCGTTTTTATAGAAAACGATTACCTAATCGTAATTTAACTCTATTCAGACCACTAGCCGCCACTGGCGACCAGTTTGGTCTCCCTTAAATGTATGTTAAGCAATGTAACACGTTATTTTTATTCATAATTTAATTTTTTTTTCAATTCCTACTATTAGCTCACACTCTCTATATATTTATATATCTTGTTCAAATTTTCAATCGTTAATAAAATATTTTCTATTCATCCACTCAAGTTCAAATACATTTTTTAAAACTTGTCGTGGATGACACTTTATGTTAATACAGTTTTTTCAAATATTAATCCATTAATTAATTTTAATTAATTAATTTTAGTTTTATATGGGAGAAAAAATGTCTCCCATTGTTTTCATAAATGAAATTAAAAATTTTCCTCAAATTAGTGATGCCACAAAAATAAAATACTGCAACGATGATTATAAAAAAAAATTTCAATAAAGATAATGTGGGACATTAATCCTGCATGGGTTTATTTTATATATTTATGATTAAAAAGTAGGAATTGATTAAATTTTTTTTTATATTACTTGTTCTTAATCCTCCGCCAAACCGGCAGATTCTAAGAGACAAATCGAGAACTTTTGCGATCATTGTAGCATTTCGTATATTTTTTGCTATTATGTTTTTCATCTTTCTTGACAAAAACCGCTTAACCCACTTAAGCATTTAAGCTTCATGTCCGTTTGCTTATCAGTTGCAATATGTTCGCTAATATGGAGATTCTTAAACATATTAAGTAATTTTCTGTAATTGGGTCCATTGTCAATTGGCGAATTTTAGTTAACACGATTTGATGCAATGAAGTCTATTTTGTGAAAGTCTTTAATGATATCCACATTTACACTGAACCATATTGTTGCTAATATATATATATTTGTTTCTCGCTAACTTTGTCTGTAGACTCGATTACGGAAGATTAGAAAATCTATTATTATTCTCATCTAAAACGTCTTTAATAATGTGCATAATCGGGCTGCATATTATTACACGTAATTTTCGAGTATAGTTTGGGGAAACATTGAACTTTTGGAAGCCAGTTTTGATAATCACATTCCCTTTAAACATACACTGACGGAAAAAAATATCCCAACACCAAGAAAGACTTGTGTTAGATAAACGAAATTTGGTGGGCGAGTTTATACTTTACGACCCAGTTTTCCCCATTCGAATTGTTGGTTGGGATTAAAATGAAAAATAAAGATGACATTCGCATAAAACAACTCCTAGAAGAAGAACTTGCCAACGTAGCATTACATAATAAAAACGAGTTAAGAGAAATCACTAAAAATAACATTCTTCAATACCAACAACAAAGCAAACGATTTTACGACAAACGTAGAAAACCGCCCAAAGTATATCAGGTTGGTGACTTAGTCGCAATTAAGCGTACTCAATTCGGACCAGGCCTGAAACTTAGAATCAAATATTTTGGTCCGTATAAAGTCAAAGCTGTTAACAGTCATGACAGATATGAGGTAGAAAATGTTGGACACCATGAGGGTCCAAATATAACATCCACTGCAGTTGACATGATGAAACCGTGGTCAACCACGTAAAAGATGAATTTCAACGCTTTTTTATTCTTATACTGTACATATTTTCTATATTTTTGTCTTATATTATGTCTTACAATACACGACGTCTATCATTTAATTATTCAAGTATATTTTTGTGTTTTTCATTTTTTGTCAAGAACAGTTCTATTATTATTTTTATTCTCAAGTGTATATGTATTAATATTTTGTTCCATTCTAATTTGGTTTAAGAAGATAAGTTGGTGAAAATTTTTAAGATGTATACAGCAAGACGAAATAATGTGTACAATTAAATTCATACGACGAATATGTTATAATATTTCTATGATCTGGTAACATTAAGATGATCTGGTGATATTAAGACGAATGTTACGACTGTACGATGGCGAATAATATTAAAACGGTCCAAGGCGACAAAATTTAAGATGGTCTGATGACAACGAAGACGAGAAAAAAAAGGATCACCATTATTATCAATTGCTATATTTAAAAAAAAAACTGTTTGTTTTCTTATTTGTTTCTCTTGCTGTTGCTTTTTTCCTTTTGAATTTTCAGTTCCTGGCAACGTCGCCATGAGGACATGGCATGCAGAATGGCCGAGTGTCGGCAGTGGCAACGGCACCTTCAAGCAGACCTCACCTTAAATTAATAAGACCTCACCTTAAGTTGATAAGAACAGAGAGCAGCGCCACCATTTCTACAGCGGTAAAAAACTGTTCGCGCCAGCCAGATGAAAAAGATGTTGTTGGACATGTAAGACGTATTTGACTGCCATTGAGTAAAAACGTAACAAAGTTACGGAGAAGATGTATTGTCGAACGACAATTGTTTAAATTTATTATTTTTAATCTGTATATAGTTTCTTGTAAATACCTAAATATAATATCTTAATTTAATTTACGTATCTTCATTGATTATTTTATGATATATATATATATATATATATATATATATATATATATATATATATATCACTGGCGCCCCGCTAACCCTCATTTCGATTCCAAATCGTTTCCATAGTCAGGCCTGCCAATTTCATGCCTTTGCGTTTAAAAATGTGTCAAAAAGTTTCGCATTCTTGAGCAGGTCATTTCAGAACTACCTTAAGAAAAATCCCTTTGAATTTTATCCAATGGAATCTTCCGTGCTTGGGTCTATCTGCTTCCCACCAGCCTCAGACTCGAAGGAGACTCCGGTTCCGCCGAACCAGAGTGAACTGTATCATGCCGGCGAGTACCTCCCAGTAGCTGCTATAATTAATTAAAAGGATAGTAATTAAGAAACACGACTGCCAACTATACTATAAAAGGAAGTACATCAGTTAGGAAGTACATCATATTTAGCCTTTCGCCGGAAAAAGTGGCTGCAAATGGATGGAACAAATGTTTTCACATTAATTCAATTCTCACGTTCACCTACTGCAGCACAAGAATGCAGTTTTCTCAAAATGCAACTTAATTAGTAAGTTGCCCCCCCCCCCCCCACAGCCAATGTTAGTAGGCACACAGCGCTTAGCATATTTCAACAACCAAGCATGCAAAACCACAGATTTTGCTAGTCCATTTTAAAAATATACGGAGAAATCACGGAAATATTTTTTTACACTTTCATCTAAATTTAATACTTTTATAGGAGAAGGGTAATTATTTTTAAGGGTTACATATTGTTAAATAAAAAATGCAATAAAAAGGTTTTAAGTAGTCACTAATATGATGTAATAAGGTAAACATCTTACAGAACAAATTTAACATTTTTTAGATTTATGTTACATAAATTTTCAAGAATACACCCATCTACCTTCGTTTGACACAAGCTCTCTGGATTAGGAGAAAAATGTCGTTTGTTTAAGAGGGAGGGATTCTTAGAAATATACTTTAAAATATGCCTATACGAAAATTCTATCTTGGAGAGTCTATTTCAACTTTTAAAGAATGTCAATATCAAATATCTCGTTAAATGTGATACATTAAAGACAAAATATACAAGAACGATAAATCATGCGTCAAGCATAGATTATCTAACACTGTTAAAACTTCTAGAATACTTTAACATAACTTTACCGATTGATAAGGTTAAATATGATGTCTAAGAAAACAATTTGGAAACTCTTAACACATTTGAACACCCGATTTCAGCAATTACCATCATTAGTTGGAAAAATATTCGAATTATTTTGTGCAGCCCTGTATATATGATCTATAGATTTGTATATATACTACATTAGTATGCTAAAATTTAGTTGAGGTAAGAAACGCATAGCACAGTTGAAAATTCCTATTCAGCAATTTTCGTCAATAAACCGAAATGTATCCTATATCTTTTGTGCAGCCCTGTATACGATCTATAGCATTTATACACACCAAGTAATATGAAGGTGAATTAAAAGTATTGTAAATATATTATTATCTCTATTGACTACTTACTTAAATTGGTTATTCCTATAATCCATGCAATCCAAAGTGGGAATTTTGGTAACTGGAAGAGATAAAAATAATTTCTTTTAGAGAAGCTGGAGAAGCTTTTAACGTTTCACAGCTTGAATTTCATTAATTACACAAGAATTCATACCAATTTGTAAAAGAATATTTATGCAAAAAATTATACAAAAAAAAAACCCGGATAATAAATGGAAAATGAGCAATGAATAGGATTAATTTAAAAAGTTGATTAAGAAGATTGTATATCAAATGTATATGGGAATACCCTGTTATTTGAGTAGTTTCTCTTGTTGGAAACTTGCGGACTAGTATCTAGATGATTTTCCGTGTTAAACAAAATCTATTACGTTTACATGCTGTTGCTTTTCGAATACCAGGGCGTCAGTCACAATTTTGCATTAAACTGGCAAATGTGGTAAACTGCTTATTTAACGTCAAAAAGTAACCCGAATATTTCCCTTTGAAAACTATATAACAAAATGTGATAACAGAATGTTCCTTTTTCCAAATGATGAATTCTTTGAACTCTTGAAATTCTTCGAAGATATATGTGTGATGTATAATATATCTTTTCGTGATATCGTGAACTTTGGGCACCTGTATAATGAAATAGTTTTCTTCTTTGTTAATTTTTATTTATAGTTTGTTATTTAATCAAAGAGTTACTTTTTTCATTAATATTTAGTAATTAGTAAATATATACTCGTACATGATTGGGCCACTGTTCCTTTTTCCAGTTAGCTTTTTCATGTAATCGAGATCTTTTGTGCAGCCTTGTATAAGATCTATAGAATTTATACAAACCAAGTAATATGCAAAAAAAAGTAGTTAAATTTAATAACGCATACAACAATTGAAAATGCAATTCCAGCATTCATTGATCATAGATTGTTCTATAACCAAATTTATTTGTGTGTTCCTAATTTATTTGTGTGTAAATAAACGATGAATAGTACGCACACCATATTCAATAGTAAGCATCTTATGGTTCACCTCAGTGATATATATAAATTTAAATATGTTTGAAATACTGTAACATCAATAAATACATGCAAACGATTTTTCCCTCTAGACCATAATGTAACGGAATTCTTTTTATTATCCCTACAAACGAACTATAAACGCTACAGACTT
This sequence comes from Maratus michaelseni, assembly GCA_963931845.1. Taxonomy (NCBI): domain Eukaryota; kingdom Metazoa; phylum Arthropoda; class Arachnida; order Araneae; family Salticidae; genus Maratus; species Maratus michaelseni. The sequence continues at coordinate 258,908,719 of OZ007594.1, forward strand.
CATTTTCAATACCGAACATGCCATAGTAAACCTTAATAACAATATCAATTGCATAGAAATCCATGCACATTTACGCGAGTTCGAGGACGGACAGACTGACAAACCGAATTCATAAACACTTTTCAATAATGTTGGAATGTGTTAAAAATAGTACAAAAACATGCGAAAATTCATTGAATTTTCTTAAGAAACCTTTGTATTTCCATGAAAATATGACCTATTCTTACACAAATGAACAAAAATCTGCACAAGATTCATATAATTATGGGCGTACAGAATAGTACAGAATATTTTGACCATTTTATTTTACAGGGTGATCAAAATTTGTTTTTTTATTGAATTTGTTGTGGGTTCCTTAAATGCCCCAGTGATCAAACCTTCGTTGAAAACGATCTTAAACATGTTTTTTATATTCTCGACGTTCCAGAAGAATTTTTCCGGTATTTCTTTACATATTCGACAGAACGTCAAAAATCGGATCTGTTCGACGACTTTTGGTCATATAGTGTACGTTTAAAGTTTCTTTTTGTGCATTCGATGTCAAATGGCCTAAATTTGGATATGTTCCCTGCTCGATATCCTTCCGTTTTGATGCAATTGCAAAATGACGTACATACATGACTAAAATGGACATCTGCAAACTGTTAGAGTCAGAGTCATAAGAAGTATCGGTCACCAGACGTACTTGTGAAATGTTTATTACTTCATAGTCGCAGGAAAAAGTATCTATTCACCGTGTTTTTTATCTTACTGCTCACTATACGAGAAACCTTAGATATTGCAAAATATGAATTAAATCTTTGCAATATATGCACTAATCAGATATTTTAAATAAAAAAGTTTAAATAAAAACGCTCAAAAAGTTTGACAAATTTTAAAAATGATAAGACTCTACACATCACAATCTAGTCAAGTATGCAAAAGATGGTTAAATTGCTATGCATAGACCTATAACAAATTAGAACAAATAATGCGTCGGTGATTTTGGTTCACATGATAGATTAGACGGTACAGGTAAAAAAAAAAACTGTCAGTCAGCTGGCGTACCCAGGGAAGAGGGTATTGTCATAGGAGTATCGTATAGCCCGCTGCAATGTGAAATGAATGGCAACCCGATTACTGATAATGATCTCGAATCGGGATAGCATCAGTAATCGGGTTGACGTTGATTTCCACTGCAGAAGGCTGCGCGAGGCTGCTATGGAAACACCTGTCGATGACGTGGTAGTTGGACATTTTAGTAATATGTACCATCTTATCTATCATATATACCAAGATCATTCACGTTAAAATTGGTTGCTAAAATGTGACGCTGCTCCTAGACTACGAACTTTGCTTCCAGTATCGGTCATATTTGACGCCACATGGCAGTAATCGTTGATGGCTTATGGATTATGACTATTCAGAATTAATATTAACATAAATTTTACTCTGTACATAAATTTATAAGCAACCTGGACGTTTACGCTTCTCCGTTGTCGTCAAAAAGTCAATTCTCCCCCTCGAAAATAATAATAATAACAATAATAATAATAGTAATAATAAAATAGTGTGACCGGAGATAATTGCTAAGCGCCAAATACAATTTCCATGACATGATAACAGGTATTTCCCTGCCTTAGTGAGGTAGAGAAAATAGCCTCGGCAAGAGAAGGAAGTTTTTCGCACGCATTTTCTGGCAACAACTGTTTAATACACAGTATCACTGTTTAATACACACAAACAATTTTTTTAATCTTTACACCTTTACACAATTTATTTAACATATAGAAGCCCATTTATGTGTTATTATATACAAACAGAAGTAATTTATCTAATGTGTTGTCAGAAGTAATATTTTAATACATACATAAACAAACATAATAGGTCATCGGATTTGTTTTAATAGGTGGGTATATCATTTTGCTACAAGCATCACTTTCTTAAGTGCAAATTTCGCCAATTTTTTTTTAAACACCAATGCTCCCAAAAAAGTGAATTTTCTGATAATGCAATGAAATTTAAATTTTTGGTACTTTTATGTTAGCCGAGCGCAGGTGATAAATCGCCAAATATTGGTCCTATCGCTATCATACATATAGCATTCATTTCAATTACAAATATAAACTTGTCACTCATTTCATTCAAAAATACATATAATATATGCATTTAAAATATATGTCTTTCACTAATTTCATTTAAAATAAATAAAAGAATAAATGGCAAGTAACACCATAAACCAAAACATTTTAGGTACTTACGTATTATCCGGACCAGGAGAAAGATCGCCAAAAATGGTTGCCAATTGCCAATCTCTTTTATCGTTGCTATTGTTAAAAATTGTAAATAATATAAAATAAATAAATAAATAAAATAGAATAAATTAACGATAATAAATAAATAACAAAAAACTACAAACTATGATAAGGAAAATAAACGGTACTTACGTATTAACGCCACCGCAGCAGATGCGCTAATGCGCCAATAAAGAGCGATCTTGTTGTTCGCACGCGCACGCAGTTATCTTTTGGATTCCTTGTTGCCTTGTTGTTTGCTGATTTTTGACGCCATTTTTTAGTGATACGAAAGATTGGCGGCACTTAAAAACCGCCAAATCTGTTGATGCGGTGGCGTTAATACGTAAGTACCAAATAAACTATAAATTATAATAGGAAAAATAAAACATGAAATACAATAAAAAAAACTATAAACTATAACATATAAAAAAACTACATAGTTGTAACAAAAATAAGGGTTACTGTAATTAGTATAATTGGTGCAATGCTTGGCGCAGTTGTATCTGACCTGGCCCGGATTATACCTAAGTACCACATTGTAATTCAAAATTAAAGCATTGTTTCTAATTTACACACGCGAAAAATAAAATTTGGCGTGATTTGCGTCCGACTAACATAAAAGTACCCAATTGGTTTTACAAATTCCCTGGAATCGATTGTCTAAGACTGAGAATTCAGTAATTTGTAGAATATTGTAATGAATAACAAAAAATAAATACTTCAATTAACTTACCGCCAATAGAAATAAATAGTAAGAGAATTTTGGAAACATTTTTAGTAAAGATTCTGCTTGAAACGAAAAATATTTGATAACTGTATGTAATAAATACTTAAATGCCAAACATTTGCACAATTTTAAATTTAATGTTATTTTTAATAACTTTACCGCTCTTTGTAAATAATAAATTAAAAAATCTTCTTTGAACATTTAAAATTCGTTTGTCGAATTGAATTATATATTGGTTAACATCTCTGACACCGTTTAAAATTTGTAATTTTCTAAATATTTCCCTGTTATGTGTAGCAGTGACAGATACAGTTGAACTACAAACTAATGTCTCATTCAAATTTTAACTTTAAAATACACGTGAGAGGCGAAATTTATTTATTGCTAAAAATAAATTTTAACATTGAAAATATTACTTGATAGAAACGTGTTTTTCATAACAAGAATATATTTTTTATATTTCAAGTAACTACAGTCGGTATAAAATTTATAAGATCGTAGCATTTTTTAAATTTTTTCATTAAGTTCTTTCATTATAAATTAATTACATATTGAGTTATAAGCGATTGTTGTCTCAAAACTACTGACTTTTAATGTCTTGGAGTTATTCTATGAATTATTTTTCAAAAATTGTCTTCAATAATTGAATTCAATTGGAATGAAAAACGTTGACTATTTATCACTATGATTCGCCTTACCTAAAACAAAGACCTTGTACAAAGTTTAAACTTGTCATTGTGCCAAGCGCACTCCGAAAGGGGGTTGCAAAAATGCAACGGTTTTTTGGTCCGTGCTGCGGTTTTTTAGATAGGTTTTTAATTAGCCTTTAAGGAAACGGGTTGCGTATTGAGTACGCCACTTAATGAAAACCAATTGCGAATCCCAAAGTAATTACTTCATTAATTCTAATTAAATTGGTCTTTTTTAACAATTTGATGTTTATTGCTTTTATACTACTACTGGGTATAAAATAAACAAACATTAATAAAATACACAAATATATCATTAACAGTTGTTATTTAGGCTATAAAAGTCGATCGCGCATATTGTGCGCCGGCCGTGTCTTTCTGTATGTACAAATCATCCATGTACTTAAAGATTAATATATCGGCTAATTACATCAGCCTATTTTTTTTCGAAAATCATTATCAACAGCTCTTGGATACTTTCACGTTGATGGGTACCGTGAATGCCCCTCAACTCTCCCGCTGAGAGCCCGTAAAGTAAAGTTTGTGTGTAACGAAAAACTGATATGTTCTCAAAGTCTATGTGACCTAGAATAATCGCTATAGTTTTCCTGCAAGGATTAAATAAACTCCTCCTAACCCTAATATTTTCATAATTTCAGTTTCAGTAGATTCGGAAATAGGGTAGAGGAACATATTTTTGCTGTACATTTTCGACGATATCTCTAAAAATATAAGACCTAAAATTAAAACAAATCTATTTTTTAGTTCGGTGTTACGAGATATTTCGAACAATATCCCACATAATATATATATATATATATATATATATATATATATATATATGTAATAATAAAAAAATTTCGCCATTTACCTTAACTTATTTATTCCAAATTCTTACAATTCTATTTTTTTTCCTGTCTTTTAATAATATCTTAAATATCATTTATTTTTCAATTCCATATCTTTAATCAACATATTCTATTAAATCTTATTCTAAAAACCTTATTCTATTAAATGCAATACTTTTTGTATAAAGCACCTCTCTAATTTCTTCTTATTTTGAGACATTCAAAGTTTATTCTTTTGGAACATTTTGTAATACCATTTTTTATTTTTTATTTAATTTTATCATTCGATATATCCCACAGTTCTTCGCGTCTTTACCACTTAAAGCTTTTTCACCTTTTTAATATACCGCTCTTAAGTAAATAGTTATAACATTACGTCAGTGTCCACACCCCCTTGGTCTAATTTTTCAACCATTAGCGTGCAAATTCCGCCCTTTATGCCCCCCTTCTTCCCACCTTACACGGCTTGCGTTGGTCTGCCAAGGCGCGCTTCAGTAATCTTGGGCGAATTCCTGTCATATTTATACCGTTACACCGGCTTAGGAGACAGATTTTTACGCATTTTCTAATTGTCAACTAAATACGGTCATTAGGGAGTCAAATTTCTTATTCCGTCGGTAGAATTCTTCAATAATTTAACTTTATTCCGTTACCTCTAGTGCATTAAACAATTTCAAGTTTTTGATGAGACGGGGTGGAGTTGTTGTCTTAATGTCTACTGTTAAATAAACTGTTGTCTCTTCACTCTGCTGTATTTACTGCGTTGGGAAATCGTCAGGATTCCTTCGCCTGTGCTCAGTTTACTTGCAACTGTCTTCTATGAGGTTTAAACTGTGGATTACTTCTGGTGAGATGTCTCGAAAAATTAATTTAATCAGCGATATCCCGTCTGCACTTAGCATGGAGTAATTTCGTCGACTTTGGTCGTGCAATAATGGTGCTCTCATTTGGTGTAATTTTGCGGAGTTCGGGGCTAGCATGTCAATGTGTGTGGAATATAGAATATTCGTATTATATATATATATATATATATATATATTTAAGTTGTTTTTTATTATTAACCCCTTAATCGTCGTGCCCGAGACATTCACGTGCAGCGTAGGTTACGCCTGTTTTATTCAAATTGGTTGATTCCCACCAGTTTTTTAAAATAGTGTGATTGGCTTTATTCTTGCATTATTTTATCTGTCTATTAAATAACCCGAATATTTCTACTTAAAAAAACTGGTGGTAATCAAGCAATCTAAATTTTTAAAAAGTACTTTACACTTATCGGGCGCGACGATTAAGGGGTTAATTTTCCATCTTAATACTTATTTATAACATAGTATTATACATTAATACATCCTTTAATGTAATTCGATTTTCTATTTATTAATTAATTTCATTTATTTATTATTTAACTAATTGGTATCAATTAAGTTAGTAATTTGGTTGATTTATGAAACATTTATTTCCATCCTATTCCTTCGATTCAGATTATATCCACCTTTTTTTTTTTTACTAATAGATGGCAGCACTAATGTTCCTGTTTATTTTATAATCCATTATATTTTAACATTATTTCTGGCATCACTGCAAAGCAATTTATATTTCTAATATTGGCAACATGATATGATTTTTTATGCAATTCATTCCCCAGTCATGTTGGAGTTTTCATGATGGTTCATGAACTGCAAGGTATCTTATTTATATCTATATTCATCTTTATGGATTTTTTACTTAATGTCTCTATTAAATGTTCTCTCTGTAATTTATAAGTATGGTTTCTTTCCTTTTTTATATTGTGTTTTATTTTTTATTTTATCACTGATTTGAATCATTGTATTTGAGATGTAGTCCCAATATCATATTTTTTAGCAATGTTTGGCTAATATGAAGATGAAACATCTCATTTTATTTGTGGTATTTAGGCAATTGGGACTTGATAATTCTGTCTAAATTCCACAAATTTCATTTCATTTTATTCATTTAATTCCATTGATTCAATTTTTATTTAATTTCTTATTCTTTCAATGTTTTTTGATTCCATATTAAGTGTGTTGGGGAATCTTTCATTGTCAACTAATTATTTCATACTTAATTATTTCATGGTTTAAGTTGGTGTTATGATAATGTTTCATTTATGGTTATATATATAAATATATATATATGTATATATATATGTCTATAATACTGGAAAATTTACTTAATCTAAATAAATAATTAATAGTTATTTAGATATTGTTTTAATCTTTAACTAGATGGCAGCACCATATAATGATTTTTAAAAAACTACTACTATTATTCTTTAGTATTATTTTTTAGTTATTGTTCATTATTATAAAACCAGATGGCAGCACCATATAAATTTTCACAATTTTTTTTTCTCTTTTACCTGAAAACTTGGAATACAAGTGAAATTTTTAAATATTCCAATAATATAATATATATATTAAAATTATTTAAGTTAAAAAATATTTTTAGTAAATGAATTTATAGTTTTTATAGTATTTATTTGTATTTTTATATTTTAAATTAGAAATAGTTAAAATCACAATGGTTAAATTAATAACTGCTACTTTTAGAAAGTTAACTGTAATTTTAACTTGTACGTTTGAATCCACTTATTCACTTTACCATGTGCTTAGCACAAAACATTTTTGGCTTCGGATTCTGGACAAATTGATGTTGTAATGTATAGATTTTCTTTGTCTTCCTTTGTATTTATTTGTTTATAAATGGATTTATTTTCTTCCGTTTGATTTGTAGTGTTCTATTTTCAAAGGTAACCTTTTTTTTTTCAATTTCTTTCCAATGATTGTTAGGTCTCGGAATTGTCAGAAAATTTTGGCTTTAAGCTTGTGACAATTACAGAAAACAACCATTCTTTGCTTATAATGTGGTTTCCCAGCCCTTGAAAAAGTAAATTACATTATAAGCTTACTTTTTTTTTTTTTTTTTTTTTTACTTATGTTTCACTTTTTGAATAAATACTTCATTTGTTAGGACTATGTTTTATAATGTGTAATTTGACATAGCTATTTGGGGTCATAATTTCATTGCATTTAGTCAGTTACTTCTGTTTCAATGGTTAATTTTTGCAATAAGTTTATATATATATATATAATCAAATAATTTAATTAGCCCCTAAATTTTCCTAAAAAGATTTGTGAATGGCTAATAATTTATAAATATGTTGGTCAGTAGCCTTTATAAATCTGCCAAGTTTGCCATGTTCTGTTGTTTTCGAGAAAAACGGCTGTGAAAGACGGACAGACGGGCAAACACAGGAGTGATCTTATAATGGTCCCGTTTTTACTTTTTAAGTACGGAACCCTAGAAACGGACTAGGTTGTGGATAACAGTCACATCTGTTCCAAAATATTACGCTCCTGTAGATTTCTTTCTGCCAGCGTTCATGGTGTTAACAGAATTTGTGAAAGCCGGTACTGATTTCGCTTATGCATGGAGCCTCCCTACATGACTTGAGTATGGATATATTCTATGCGCTCTTTTCATCTTAAGGCCTGGTATAACTATGTATCTTGTCCTGCTATGTGCACGCCTCTGTGTTTAAGCGCTCTTAATTCTATGGGGGATGTCTGTTCAGGTTCATCTGCCACGATTCGAACATTTTGGGAATGTCAGAGAACCACAGTAATAGATAGAAAGACAGACGGAATTAGAAACAGCATACGAAAATCTAGTTAAATTGTAAATGGTAAAACCTCTATTAAACGTTTGTCACACAATATTATAGCTTATAGAACTATATCGTGATTAAATTCCTTACGCGGCCCTGTAAAATCGTTGTAAATATACATAGAACATGCCCTATAGGAATAATTAATTAATTAGTTCACGGAAATTTAGTGTGATTTTTACCAATGCCTTCTCTTATGTCACATTTTACCACTCCCCCCCCCCTTCCTACTTATGACGTTACATTTTCTACAAACATTAATTTAGAGCTAAATGTATTGAAAAATAAATTGTTACATACGATCTCTTACCTACTGGCATAAATACTATAAAACCTTCCCGAACTTGCTTGCTTTTACTTCACACTGTTGAATTTCAAAGGAAAAAAGAATAATATACCTACACTGCAAAAAAAGAAGTGTTGATTTTGCAGTATAATACTGGCATCCCAGCTGCTTTTACTTCACACTGTTGAATTTCAAAGGAAAAAGGAATAATATACCTACACTTAAAAAAAAAGTGTTGATTTTACAGAATGATACTGGCACCTCAGCTGCTAGTATTATACCGTAAAATTAACAGTAATAAACAGTAAAATAAGCAGTAATACGCAACTGTATTATACTGTAAAATCAACACTTTTTTTTGCAGTTTAGGTATATTATTCCCTTTTTCTTTGAAATTCAACAGTGTGAAGTAAAAGCAGCTGGGATGCCAGTATTATACTGTAAAATTAACACTTTTTTTGCAGTGTATTACTACCTGAATAAAAAAATATTTTATTTTAAGAACTCTTCTAGCAAAGGTCGCCCGCTGTGCTGGCCGGTTTTTCTAAACAGATCTCAAATCATATGAAAATCCCTAAAGAATTACCTAACTGACAATGCAAGTTCCATAGATATCCGTCTAGCAGAACGTGGGTTATAAGAGTTTGGCACGAAATTCCGATTTGCATTTTATGATCATAATTATAGACCTTTATCCCATAACTAAGCAACGTAGAACGAAGTATTACACATGAAAACCTCGCCCAAAAATTACCTAGTTGACAATGTAAATCCAATAACAATCCGTTCAGAAGATCCTTAGTTATAGTGTTCGGAATGAAATTCAGTTTCATAATCCGGTTGACCTAATTATAAAAATTCCCGTAGCTCTATAACTAAGCAACGTAGATCGATGTGTTATAGACGAAAATCTTCCCTAAAAAAATCACCTAACTGACAATGTAAGCCTCATAAATATCCGTTTAGCAGAGCGTGAGATATAAGCGTTCGGAATGAAATTCCCATTTGCATTTTATATATATAGTAGAATATGATGCTTGAAAACAACGCCTACCAAATTGTTTTCAAATTACAGATGTAACGTCCCAATGAGTTAATCCACTTCCTCCCAATTCGCACTGTGTCACACTTTGTGGACCCCCTTCTTCCACTTAAAGTGTGACGTAATTAATGGATGACCCTATAGTAATTACCAAATCAGAAACTAAGCAAAAAAAAAAAAAAAAAAAATCTAGTCATCAGTTTGTTAATGGTAAACCACAACTGAAGATGAATGCTAAATTGATAAATAATAAATGTCCTTTTTAATTACAACTTAACTATTTTTTCCATATTTAAAGAACAATTTTTTTTTCACATTATTCTCTATTTTTTAACACTTTTCAACATAGTTGAAAAGTGTTTATTAATTCGGTTTGTCTGGCCGTCTGTCTGACTGGCCGAGCTCAAAGTCCGTAAATGTAGTCCGATTGCTTTGAAATTGATATATGTTACTGACAAGGGGATCGCCAAACACGATGCGCACAGATTTTGATGATGTTAAAGTATGTTGTAGGGATCATACCCTTAACTATTCAGGTCAAAGGTTTCCTTCAAATGGGTTTTAGTTTTCGAGAAATTTTGGGTTAAAGTTCAGCGTACGCACAGTGGGGCGTTTTGATGACCTAGGTGGACAAAATTAATTTTTCCGATTATCTCGGAATTTAACAAGACCGCGTATACTAGTAGCCAAATGTCTCTTCTGTCGAGATTCGTACGAGTTTTGTCGAAAAAATCCGATGTGTGGATAAACTTCGACCGTAAAGAAGGCAGTTGGTTTGAGAGAGCTTCAACAGTTGAACTATTTTTCTGTAAGTTCGAAAGCAAGTCGTGACTTTTCTGTTTTATGTGAAAGCAGGAGTTTACTGGACGCATGTCACATGTTTGTCACAAGATTTAACCTATTGTTGCTTGAAAAGAAGCGCCATCTTGTTTTCAAACTTCATCTAGAATTTTAGTACAGTATTAAGCATTATTAATTTTTTATTAATTTTTTAAAATCAAAGTACCATTCCTAAAGTATTGGAAACTTAAGAAAGCTCCTGCGAAAATTTGCGAATCATTAAGTTATATTAACTTGAAGTGTGTGTTTGAGTGTTTAATTCAAATCTTGCAAGTCAATTTTAAATCACTTTTAATAATCCGTTTGAGCTGAAACATTGAATACATGTGTAGTTTCAAGGACAATACAATAAATTGATATAAATAAATAATAATAATATAAATAATAATAATAATAATAATAATAATAATAATAATATAAATTATTAAATAAGCCAAATATTTATCATTGTTTGATTTTTTTTATTACTGATAGATTCGAAAACCCAGCAAAAGCCTAATTAAACTTCAACGCAATAATTTTGTCCACCTAGATCCTCAAAACGCCCCACAGTGGTACGTTTCAAATATCCTTTAGTTGGGTTCTTGAACAAGGTCTTCGTGGTGCAACGCTAGCGTTCGCGATTTGACTGCCAGAGGTGAGGGTTCTGTCCTCTCATGGTGTTTTTTACTGAATTTTATATATTTGTCGTGTTACAAGTTTTATGCAGAATTATGAATTCTGCTTCTTTGAATTTTTTGATATTTTCCTAATAAATTCCATTTACATTTTCAAATTTTTCGTAAAAATTTACAATTTTTTTTTGTACAGTTTTGAAATTAATATTTCTATTGACGAAATTCCAGACTAATTTATGTCTAGATTTTGTTTTTTGTTTTTTTTATTATTTACCCTTTATATTTTAATAACTGTTCTAAAATAATACTTTTTTTAACTTTATGAAATTTTAAATGAAAATTTATATATTTTTTATAATTTATACAAAATATTTTTTATCTCAAATCTTCTAAAGATATGTATGATTAGGTAAGTCCAACAACATATATTGAAAGGAGTAATAAAATATTAAAACAATAACGCTTATATCCCAGTTTTAGCCAGTTATATATTGTTGTGAGCTCGGGGTTCGAAAGGACTGATGCCAATATATAAGAACAATAAAAAGGCTTTATTCACTATAAACAGTGCAATACGATCACAAATATCTTCTGAAAATTACAAGATATTCAGTAATCTTCAAATCCAATAAAAGCGCAGCAAAATTTCACACAGAAACAATGCGTTCAATACGACGTATCAACGACAAAATCGATCAGAGTAACACAGTTCTCAATGCAAATAGATATCTTTCGATATCTTTCGATCTTTCGATAGAGAACCTAAGCGAGAAAGGATCCCAATGTACAGGTATAAGGGGGGGTGGTTGCACAAAAAGTCGCCAAATCCGTCGCCAACTTGGCGACATTTGGCGATATATCGCCAAATTTGGCAACAAAAATAAGTCGCCAAAACCATCGCCAACTTGGCGATAAACCCATTCCTTGGCGATTTGGCCATAGACTTCCATTATAAAGATGAGGGTGTAAGGTTGTTTTCCTTGCAAACCATCTGAGGCCTTTAGCATTGAGTTACATGATGCTCAATAGGAAATACATTAATAATACTGCAATTTTCACAATAATAAAATAAAATAAATTTAAACAAATGGAATATTTACAAATATATACAAAATTCATAACATTGCCCCCCTCTCAAGGACTGCACGTCCCGGGCAGTTCAACCTTTGATCGGAAAGCAAACCCGTTGCCAACAAATGCTATACTATTCAAAACACTTAAAGCAAACATGCAAAATAACCATTAAACACATTCATAATGCTGAATTATACAAAATATACACTTAAATTAAATTAAAGCATAGACATCATTACATACAAGTATTTAAATAATAATAACATTAATAATGATAATACTAAGCAAAAGAAATTATTACATTAACTTATATACAAGACCATGGTCAGACTAATTTACATTATTTACATTACACTATTTACAAGCCAGCCTGTCGTAATGAACGACTCTAGGCTTCGAACTTGGTGACTTTCGGATCCGAATTACGACATCGTTCAGTCTGTTTAGGACTGTATAAGGACCGTCCCAGTGAGATTGCAGTTTGGGAGAAAGTCCTTTACGTCGAGTCGTATTATAAAACCAAACCTTGTCACCTTCTTTGAATTGATGTCCCGTGGCTTTCGTGTCGTACCTGGTCTTCATCTTCTCCGTCTGTATATTGATCCGCTCTCGAGCCAAGTTGTGGACGTCTTCAAATCGTGCCTGGAGATTCTGCACGTATCTCTCTGGCGATGAAGGTGCATCTGGAGGGCGACCAAAAATCAGATCACAAGGTAGACGAAGATCACGACCGAAAAGCATCTGAGACGGGGAATAGCCGGTTGTTTCATGGACGGCGCTGCGATAGGCGAGAAGAAACAAGGGAAGATTTTGGTCCCAGTCTTGTTGGTTTCTTGAGACTAGCAGTGAGAGATTGTTGAGGATGGTACGATTAAATCTCTCAACCATGCCATCCGATTGTGGATGTAAAGGCGTCGTCCTAGTTTTGTCCATTCCGAGAAGTTGACAGAGACCCTCAATAACAGCAGAGATGAAATTTCTCCCCTGGTCAGAATGCATTTGAAGGGGGACTCCATACCTTGATATCCACTGGTGTACCAAGGCATCCGCAACCGTAGAAGCTTCTTGATCAGGGATGGCATAAACTTCAGGCCATTTCGTGAAGTAGTCCATGACAACAAGGAGGTATTTGTTGCCATCAGCACTTCTTGGCAGAGGGCCTAGGATGTCAAGGGCGATGCGTTCGAAAGGTGCTCCTACATTGTAGAGATGTAGTCTTCCTCGGCTACGTTTCTTTGGTCCTTTTCGAGCTGCACATGCATCGCAAGATTTGTACCATCGTTCGACGTCAGCTCTCGCTTTTCCCCAGAAGAAGCGCTCTCGGACTCTATGTAATGTTTTCATGACTCCAAAATGGCCACCAGTGGGACTGCCATGTAATTCCTTGAGGACCTCTGGGATTCGGGATCGAGGAAGTACCAACTGCCACCGAGATGTTTTCCCATCTTCCGATTCGAATTTTCGGAACAGGACACCATTCTTGACGTGGAGGGAGTTCCAAAGAGCCCAATATTGCTTCGTCGTAGGACTGTAAGTCGAGATGTCTTTCCAACTGGGCTTCGTGCTAGAAGATTCTAATAACTCCAAGATTGGTTTGATCTCAGAGTCTGCCATTTGATCTTCTCGAATCTTCTCATCACTCCAGGGATCTGGTGGCGTCAATAGTGAAGTCTTCGTCTGGCGTATGACATATTCGGGATTATACTTGCTCTCCGCTCTGGAACAGTAGCGACAGCCCTCGGGACACGGTCTTCTTGATAGGGCATCGGCGTTTCCATGCGATGAGCCTTTGCGATGCCTGATGTCAAAGTCGTATTCCTGGAGTCGTTGTATCCATCTGGCTACTTGGCCCTCTGGGTTCTTAAAATTCATCAGCCATGTTAGGGATGCGTGATCAGTACGAAGGAGAAATTTCCTGCCATAGAGATAGTGATGGAAGTGTTCTATGGCTTTCACTATAGCTAATAACTCCTTACGAGTGACGCAATAGTTCCGCTGTGGTTTCGATAAACATTTGCTCCAGTATGCTACGACTCGTTCTTGGGAAAGTACAGCGCCGACACTTTCATGACTGGCATCCGTGTCCACAATGAACTGTTTCTCGGGGTGCGGATAGGTAAGGACTGGAGAGGATGTGAGAGCTTCTTTCAGTCGCTGGAAGGAATTCTCGCATTCTTGTGTCCATAGAAACTTCTGTTTGCTTTCAGTGAGCCTATGCAATGGTCTTGCGATGTTGGAGAACCCCTGGACAAACTTTCTGTAATAAGTGCATAGTCCCAGAAAGCTTCGCAACTGATGGACATTTTCCGGACGCTTCCAGTTCTTTACTGCGGACACTTTTTCAGGATCTGTTCGAACACCTTCAGCTGAAATGATGTGTCCTAGATAATTTACTTCCCGTTGGAAAGGTTCAGCTTTAAATTCGCCGCTCTTAGCTTCGTTAACACTTTTCGAATATTTTCTAGATGTTCTTCAAACGTGCGGCCACCAATGATAACGTCGTCTAGGTAGATGAGACAAGCTTCAAAAGTCAGGCCTTTTAACACTGTCTCCATGAGGCGATCGAACGTTGCTGGAGCATTGCAGAGCCTTACGGCATAACTTTAAATTGCCAAAGTCCTTGTCCAGTAGTAAATGCAGTCTTCTCTTTGTCATCAGGATGGATCTCTACCTGCCAATATCCACTCTTCAAATCCAGTGTGGAAAACCATTTATGTCCTGAAAGAGTATCTAGCGTATCGTCTATTCTTGGTAGAGGATAGCTGTCCTTCTTCGTGATATCGTTAAGTTTACGATAATCCACACAAAATCTTGTGGAGCCATCTTTCTTTCGGACCAACACGATGGGAGAGGCCCACGGACTTGATGATGTCACTATCCTGCATCTCTCGTAAGAGCTTAGAAACCTCTTCTTGTTTTGCGAACGGCAAGCGTCTTGGATGCTGTTTAATCGGTGGATGGTCGGCAGTATCAATTCTATGACGTGTCAGAGAAGTGCGACCTATATCATTCTCGTTTTGTGAAAACACATCCTTAAATTCCTGGAACAGTCTTTCTGCGGCATGTCTCTGCTCAGGAGATAAATTCTCATTTCGTCCAATTTCAGGTGTTAAACTTGTAGACGGCTCCGACAACGTCAAGCTCGGGTCTTTGCGAACACAGGTGACTGGAGCACAGGTTGCAAGCACTTCACCCTTCTGGATAATTCTAGATTTTTCACTTACATTCGCCATCCTCACGGGTATCACATCTCTCGACAGATCTACCAGCGCTGATGCTATTAGCACTCCTTTTGGGCTCTTTTCAGGATATCCAACCAAGCCACATTGAAAACTACTTTCGTTTTCAGTTAATCCAGGTATCATCATTTCGGTCCGAGGAGGGATGATAACATCTGCCTTGGCTGTGATCCGTTGAATAGACCCGGACTCATTTCCAAGTTTGAAAATAGTGACATCTTCTTGAGCAGAGCGTAACTCATTCTTCTTAAAGTCCAGTGTAAATCCATGCTCTTTTAAAAAGTCCAGTCCGAGTATGAAAGGGTCTGAAATATCGGCCACATAGACTGTATGATGGTAAGCGGCGTTCCCAAACTTTATTTTCAGTTTCATTCTTCCATGTATGTCGATCATATCCCCGGTCACGGTTTGAGGGATAACACGGGGCGGAGTCCAGAGGAGTTTTTCTTTTAGCCGCAGAGTTAGATCTTTCCGAACGATGGTCACATTGGCTCCTGTATCGATGATCATATTACAGGGCAAATCATTCACACGCCCGACTATAAAAACTCCGTTCTCGCCGCAACTTTTTGCAGAAATTTGACACACTTGATAATGGGGCTTCTCAAAATCTGGCAACCTCCGCGCCGCGAGATGGCCATTAATTAGTTTTCCTGCTCCGCCGTTCGTGCGGAGCTATTACCTTCTGTGCTGGGTCGGTTTAGGCAGTTTCTTTGAATATGGCCTTCTTCACCGCATTTCCAGCACTTGATCTTTCTTCCAGGTTTGTTGTCCATCAAGGAGTTTATATGTCTCATCACGTCCTTCAACTGCTGCTGTAAACGCTCCACAGCTGTATCCGACGTCTCAGGCATGTTGGCTACTCGCACAAAGTGCCGATCTTTCCTTGTAGCTTGCTGGACTGCCTCGAATTTCAGGGCATAAACTAAAGCCCCTTTTAAGTCACTGAGATCTGCAATCCGGAGTTGTTTCTGGATCTCAAAGTCACGCACACCATCGATGAAATGTTTCAGAGCTAAACTTTCTCTAGTTTCAGTCGGGCAGTCAGGATAAGCAAGATGGGAACGTCTCTCGACATCCGTAGCAAGCTCTTGCAGGGATTCAGTGGATTTCTGCTGTCAAGATTTGAGCTGGAGTCTGCTATATTCCTTCATGCATTTCTCGCCAAAGCGCAATTCTTAGGCACTGACGAGCGTTTCAAAATCCAGCTGTTCATTTGCAGGCAATGTCTGTAGGACGTCGGCAGCATCAGCTCGTAGAGAAGCAGCTAACTGGCAAGCCTTTGTCTGGGAATCCCATCCATTGGCGTCCGCTACGATCCCAAATTGTGTCTTAAAAACTGGCCAGGAGGATTTTCCGTCATAGGTCGAGAGTTTAATAGAAGCCCGAGGAAGCATAGCTTGATACTTCACATCTTCGGGATAGTTTTCGGCAGTTATCTTTTGTTTCTTCACATTTTCCAACTCCTTTTCTACACTCTCTATCCTTTCTTCTACGGTTTTGGAGATCTTTTGAACTTCTTCTACGGTTTTGGCTGTCATTTGAACATTTCCTTCTATTTCTTGAAACCTTCCTTCAAATTTGTTTTCCACGCTGTCAATTCTTTCATTTAAAGATGTTATTTTATTATCTATTAATTCTTTCAACTCACCAAGGTTGGTTGACATATCCTTCTTCATTTCTTCCGACATATCCTTCATTTCAGCCTGGTTTGCGGTCATTTTCTCATCTATCTCAGTCATTTCCTTCTTCATTTCTTCTTTCAACTCGCCAAGGTTGGCAGTCATTTTCTCATCCATCGCTGACATATCCTTCTTCATTTCAGCCTGATTCGCAGTCATTTTCTCATCCATCTCTCCTAATTTCTCCAATAATTTAGTCAGTTGCGCCTCCATTGCTCTGGTAATCGGCATTCAACCCCACTCCTGACACCAAATGTTGTGAGCTCGGGGTTCGAAAGGACTGATGCCAATATATAAGAACAATAAAAAGACTTTATTCACTATAAACAGTGCAATACGATCACAAATATCTTCTGAAAATTACAAGATATTCAGTAATCTTCAAATCCAATAAAAGCGCAGCAAAATTTCACACAGAAACAATGCGTTCAATACGACGTATCAACGACAAAATCGATCAGAGTAACACAGTTCTCAATGCAAAGCCTCTCGTATGAATTCAATCGCAGTTGACAGACAACTAACTGAACTGAACTGGTCGGAGGCCCTTATATAGGCTTTAAAGATAACTGTAGAATTTTCCAGAGCCTTCAGATGCTAGAAATTACCAGAAAGTGCTTTAACTTTCGATAGAGAGCCTAAGCGAGAAAGGATCCCAATGTACAGGTATAAAGGGGGGGGGGGGTTGCACAAAAAGTCGCCAAATCCGTCGCCAGCTTGGCGACATTTGGCGATATATCGCCAAATTTGGCGACAAAAATAAGTCGCCAAAACCATCGCCAACTTGGCGATAAACCCATTCCTTGGCGATTTGGCCATAGACTTCCATTATAAAGATGAGGGTGTAAGGTTGTTTTCCTTGCAAACCATCTGAGGCCTTTAGCATTGAGTTACATGATGCTCAATAGGAAATACATTAATAATACTGCAATTTTCACAATAATAAAATAAAATAAATTTAAACAAATGGAATATTTACAAATATATACAAAATTCATAACAATATGTATAGATTTTTTATGTTATTTAAATACATTTAACTGTAAAGTTCAAACTCAACATCATTTTTGATTTGCACAAATAAAAATTAATATATTACAATTAATTTTTTTTTTCATTCTAACAAGTCGATGCCATACAGAAAAATTCAAATAGAAATGAAAAATCGTTTGTAAATTACAATACATATAAAAAATATCTGAAAAAAAAAATCGTCTGCAATGTGCTTTTACGGTAATATCAGATTAAATAAAATTTTCTTTTTATCCATTTCGTTTAGCTTCCTTTGCAGACAATTACCACGTTTGAAATGATTTATTTTTCAAATTTAATGCATTTTTAAATATATTTATCACAATTTAATATTTAAAGAATATATAATATGCTAATTTATACATTCTTCCAATATTGTTAAAATAATTTGCGTAAAGAATATATTTAAAGGCGATGTTTAATGCGGAATTTGTTTAGAATATTTTTGCGATCTGTATCACACAATTAGTTCCATATTTAATAAATTGAAAATGGGGATGTCGGTGATGATAAATATTTTAGTATTTCAGCAGTTAACATATTTCCATATATTTAGAACAAATCAAATATTAAAAGGATATTGTTAATTTTTTTTTAATCATTTAAATTTTTTAAAATAGAAAATGCAAATAAAAAAAGGCATTATTTCATAAATACGATAAATAAATAAGTAAATATACATAAATGTAAACAATAATCATTTTAAAAAGACGAGATATCAAGACATAAATTAGTTTGGATTTTCGTCAACAGAAATATTAGAATAAAATTGCGCAAAAGCTATAAAATTTCACGAAAAATTCGAAAATGTAAATGGAATTTATTAGGAAAATATCAAAAAGCTCAAAAAGCAGAATTAATAATTCTGCAAAGCTTTATAACGCGACAAATATACAAAATTTATTTAAAAAAGGTAAAAGTCACATGAGAGGACAGAACCCTCGTCTCCGGCTCTCAAACCGTGAGCGTTAGCTCTGCACCACGGAGACCTTGCTCAAGCTTGCGAACTAATAAGTATTTGAAATGCATGCTGAACTTTAACCCAAAATTTCTCGAAAACTAAAACCCATTTGAAGGAAACCTTTGACCTGAATATTTAGGGGGGTATGACCTATACAACATACTTTAAAATCACCAAAGTCTGTGCGCATCATATTTGGCGGTACTCTTGTGAGATTTACTAGGGCATCTTAGATATTGAAAAGGAAATGTGTAGCATTCGTGGTTTGTTTATAGGGATGTTCACAAAATAATTTGAATTATTTTCGAATTATAGATGGTAAATGGCAAAATTCAGTTTTCATATATTAGATATCATCGTTCACTTTATTTAATGGTAACGTTTTCTTACTGTATTCTGAATGTGTTGGAAAGTGTTTCATAATTTATGTTTGACTCGTGATTTTTCTGTCTTTTTTAGCTGCGTTCGTAATTATATAAATACACAACACCTATTGTCGTCGTCGGGTGCGTCCGTCAGTCTGTCCGCATATAACAAAGCAAACACTACCCAACCGAATGCTTTGAAATTTAAGATATATCATCTTTGCAGAATTTTGACGAGTCATTTCAAATTTTATGAAAATCGAATCAAAACTTTAAAAGATATTAATAGAAATATTTGGCATAATCCTATTTCAAGCCATCATTTGGCGCTTTTTAGAAATGATGCTACATTGGCGATTCCTAAATTGTTTTCTTACATTTATCATATTGTAACCCACAATAAGCAAGTGGTAAAATGTTACCATTCTTAATTTTTAAATAGTTACACATAGGAAAAGTAATGGATTTAGTGATAAAAAGTCACTGAAAAATAGGTTGCATTTATACGAGAGTAACAATGTAACGAATGTAAAATTTTATTCGTTCAAAACAATTTGGACAAAAGAATGATAATTTAAATACAGAATTATTAAATTAAACCATACACAGTTGATTTTTTTAGATACTGCACTTATGAGTGAAATAAAATATTTTATTTGACAAATTTAATAAGATAGATATAAAAAAGATAATATGAGCAGTAAAAAACAACGTTTTTATACACATTTCATCGATATTACATAAAAGTTAACGATTAATGTGAAGTTGAAAAAACGAAAATACAGGAAATTCGTTAATGCCGCGATCACTGTACCGCACGTATGATCGCTTCGCGAACACGAAACCGAAAAAAAAAACCTCACTGGATACAGCAAACTCGTCGTATCGGTATCCCAAGAAATACACGAAATTCGTTAATGCCGCGATCACTGTACCACACGTATGATCGCTTCGCGAACATGAAACCGAAAAAAAAAACATCACTGGATACAGAAACCTCGTCGTATCGGAATACCAAAAAAATACACGAAATTCGTTAATGCCGCGATCACTGTACCGCACGTATGATCGCTTCGCGAACATGAAACCGAAAAAAAACATCACTGGATACAGCAACCTCGTCGTATCGGAATTCCCAAAAAATACACGAAATTCGTTAATGCCGCAATCACTGTACCGCACGTATGATCGCTTCGCGAACATGAAACCGAAAAATAAACATCTCTGGATGCAGCAACCTCGTTGTATAGAGATCACAAAAATACACGAAATTTGTAAATGCGGCGATCACTATACCGCATGTATTATCGCTTCGTGAACATGAGACTTCCATGAAAACTGCAATCAATTAATTTATACTGTTCTAAAGTAACAAGTAGTAACTCACATACATAAAAAAAGGGGAAAAAATGAAGCTTTAAATAAAGAAGCAGATGATGAAATTTTTTCAATGCTTTTTTTTCTTTTAATATCATGACATAACGATTTAATGACGTAAGTGTTATTTAACTGTATTAAAAAAACATGTTTTAAATAACTAATAAATCATTAAATTAAAATACAAATAAACGTCGAATAAAAAATCACTTGATAACGTAACAAATACGTCATACGTAACAAACGCGTCCTCACAAAAATATCATTGCTCAGTCTTTCCAACAATAAAAGAGCTATATCTGGTTAAACTATCGACGATTTGGCACGATTTCGCCAAATGGTTGTCTCAAATAGGAACCAACCAAAATATTTATTAATAAATTTGAATAAAAAAAAAGTCGGTGCTTTTTTGTTATAGGAGCTTCCGAGGTTTAATCGTCAAGCGACTGAGATACTTATTTTATTACAGAAATTAATCTGCAGACGATATAATTCATTTCACAGAATTAAAAATCATCAAGATATGAATATTTATATAATTAGCTATTAGTACAAACGCACCTCATTTGTCACGTTTGACGTACAATTTCCAGCATTTTATTTATTTATTATTATTTTTTTTTTTAATGAATTCCCGAATTTACTAGGAAATCTATATATTTAAAACGCTAAGCTTTTTCTTCCGACAATCCGTGAGAACAAACTACTGCATGAAATAACACCATTCTTTTTTTTAATGAAAGATATTTGGACACAGATTTGTTATCGTACATTCGTTTGTTCGAAAATTTAATTAATTAGCCGTAATTTTAAATGAAACTTTTACTTCTTCTTATGACGTCATAAAGTCGGCAACACCCACTGTTGCAAGGCATAGAGTTTATTCTCTAAACTCTGTGGTTCGCCAATCTTTTGACATTAGCTAATATCAACCAGGTAATATTTCAACATTGTAATATAAAATCTTAAAAAACTTACATAAAATTAGATAAAATATAATCATAATAAAATATCTAAACATACATATCAATATGAATAACAAATTTCACGTAAAATGTTGCAATTTAAATGATTCCAATTGAAACAAGATTTGGAGAGTTATCCCTGACGCCCAGCTAACACAAAAGTACCTATTTATTTTATTTATTTACACACATATTCAATTTTATTATAAAACACCAGGTTGCCATAGAAAGCAAAAATCGTCATTTAGGGGCCAAAAATGAACCCCGATGTGTTTGCGATATTTGTACCGATTTAATCAAAATTGTTTTGGTTGCACCGCATATTACAAAATTAATTAAATCCATAATTATTGGGCACAGATGTCATATACGCACCACATTCGCGTGATTTTTTCCCCCGCCAAATTGGCGAAAACTTTGTTTTTGAATATTAGTTACAAATAGCATGCAATAATAGCACGCGATTTTTTATTTCAATATTAAAATAAAATAACCTAATAAATGAAACAGCTTCAATTATTTAAATAAAGGAAATAAAAAATAAATAAATGATAGTTTGGTATAAATAAATATTGATATACATAATAAAAACAATTTATAGAATTAAAATAAAATATAAAAGTAAATAAACAGCAATATAAACAAAATAACCGGGTTACCATGTGAGGCATAAATTGCTATTTTGTGCAATCGCGCCAATGTGGTGCGTATATGACATCTGTACCAAAATTATCTGCATAGATTTGTTTGGAATTTTTGAAATTTTCGACGCATTTTTTCATTAGAGGCAAAGGTGCATGGAAATGGAGCAAAATTTATTAAAACCAAGCAAAAATATTGGGCACAGATGTAATATACACATTGGCGCCAATGTGTATATGTGTGCCAATGTGTTGCAATCGCGCCACGTTGGCGCGTTTGCAACAAAATGGAAATTTTATTCCTCACATGGTAACCCGGTTATTTTGTTTATATTGCTGTTTATTTATTTTTATTTTTTATTTTAATTCTATAAATTGTTTTTATTATCTTCTAAAATAAAAGCGTAAGTCATGTGACTGTCATCAACAGTTCCGGGATGGCCGTTTCACTTTTTCATATGCCAGTCGGCCATTTTTATTCAAAATTATTTTTTCGAACAAAACTGCATAAAAGTTACATTTTAAGAAAGATCGTTCAAAATAAATTAATATTTGAGAGATGACTTACGTTCAATTATGTATATATTCTGCAATAACTTCAGTCGAAATTAGATTCGCAGTTCAAATTCTCTATTCATGAAAGTAAACAAAAAAAAAAAGATTGATTCGTCGTGAACATTTAAAATATTAAATCATGGAAGGTAATCATTCGCAAAGCAAGTTCTCCGCGAATGAATTTTTGGACCGCTGCCTCGCGTCAAAAAAATAATTCGCACCAGTGAGACAATCAAAGTTTACCATAATTATGTGCTATACAACTCAACTTTTCCGGACATTTTCTTGACGTAAATTGAACTCATGTAATAATATTTAATGAGTCAGATTTTTAGCATTTTTAAAATCGCTAATTCAGCTTTTATTTATCGCGTGTACAAATTAGAAACGATACTTTGATTTTGAAATCAAATGTTTTGATTTATGATATTATTTCTTATTTATTTATTTATTTTCTATTTAAATGAAAAGTGTAAAGTATTTTAAATTTATGTAATATAAGCATTTTAGATTAAAGTTAAGTATTTTAAATGAAATGAGTGACAGGTTTATAATTTAAAATTAAGTTAATGTAGTATGAATGATGGTGATGGGAACAATATTTGGCGATTTATCATCTGCTCCCGGCTAACAAAAATACTCATAATAAAAAAAGGAAATAAAAATAAATAAATACTGATATACATATCAAAAATAATTTACAGAACTAAAAAAAATAAAATAAAAGTAAATAAACAACAATTTCCATAACAAAGTTTTCGCCAAATTGGCGGGGGGGGGGGGGGGAATCGCGCCAACGTGTGTATGTGACACCTGTGCCCAAAAAATATGCGAAATGCTAACATGATCGCAAAAGTTCGTGATTTGTCTATTAGAATCTTCCGATTTGGCGAAGGATTAAGGGAAAATTAAATTATGAATAAATGTAACGTGTTGCAATGTTTAACATACATTTAAGGGAGACCAAACTGGTCGCCAGTGGCGGCTAGTGTATATCAATATTTATTTATATCAAACTATCATTTATTTATTTTTATTTCCCTTTTTTAAATAATAGAAGCTATTTCATTTATGACGTTGTTTTATTTTTATATTGAAATAAAAAATCACGTGCTATTATTGCATGATATTTGCAACTAATATTCAAAAACAAATTTTTCGCCAAATTGGCGGGGAAAAAATCGCGCCAATGTGGTGCGTATATGACATCTGTGCCGTAATTTTTGATGTACTACATAATAAAAGTCCAATTTTTTTTCATAACATCGAAATGGGCACTGAAATGTCTGAATATATGTATTTTGGGTACTTTATGTTCGCCGACTGCCAGTGATCACCAACATTTTTTAATCTCGCCAACCCTTTTTTTGAAGTGAAAACTTCTTTAGGCGCGTTGGGCATTTTTTGAAATGGGAAAAAACCATTGAACTCGCGACACTGTTACTGTAACCGACACCTCTGTATATAAGTATGTACATGTATTGTGTATAGTTAGGTATGAGGTAGGGCGGGTCGGGCGCGTGGCGCGCCGCATGCTTGCCTGCGGGCTATTGCACGGCGGTATAGTAAGCGCAGATAAATGTATGCGGTATAGTAAGCGGTATAGTAACACAGAAAAAATGTAAGCGGTATAGTAAACGCAGAAAAATGTAAGTGGTATAGTAAGCGCAGAAAAATGTAAGCGGTATAGTACGCGACATAGTAAGTGGTTTGGTAACGTAGAAAAATGTAAGCGGCATAGTAACGCAGAAAAATGTAAGCGGTATAGTAACGCAGAAAAATGTAAGCGGTATAGTAACGCAGAAAAATGTAAGCGGTATAATAAGCGCATAAAAATGTAAGCGGTATAGTAAGCGCAGAAAACTAAGCGGTATAGTAAGCGCATAAAAATGTAAGCGGTATAGTAAGCGGTATAGTAACGCAGAAAATGTAAGCGGTATAGTAAGGGGTATAGTAAACGCAGTAAAATGTAAGCGGTATAGTAAGCCGTATAGTAAGCGGTATAATAACGCAGAAAAATGTAAGCGGTATAGTAAGCTCAGAAAAATGTAAGCGGTATAGTAAGCTCAGAAAAATGTAAGCGGTATAGTAACGCAGAAAAATGTACGCGGTATAGTAAGCGCAGAAAAATGTAATCGGTATAGTAACATAGAAAAAATGTAAGCGTATAGTAAACGCAGAAAAATGTAAGCGGTATAGTAAGCTCAGAAAAATGTAAGCGGTATAGTACGCGGCATAGTAAGCGGTATAGTAACGCAGAAAAATTGCGCCAATGTGGTGCGTATATGATATCTGTGCCACCACTAACACATCAATACAAATAACAAAATCTCAAGAATTGAATTGAAATCAAAATTGAAATAATTGAATTGAAAGGGTTGCAATTCAGATGATACCAATTGAAACAAGATTTGGCGAGTTATCACTGGCGCCCAGCAAACATAAAAGTACGGTATTGGATATGTATTTTTTTTTCGCTTTGTTGCTGATCTTGGAAATATGCCTCATGGCTCAATGGCGTTTAATTAAGCAAGAAAAACTTCTGTGAAAATTCTGAGAGTCAGACTAAATTTTTAACAGTAAAAATTATATATATTTTTGTAACATATTTATGTACAGTGAAAATAATTCATACCTCATAAGCCTAAAAATTGTTTATTATATATTTTCTAAGAAAAATAATTGTAAGAAATTTTTAGGGAAGAGTTCCGTATCCCTTGATGATTTTTTTTTTTGGCGATAAATGTTTGATGTGATTGTTGCGATCTTCAGTATTTGGGGTTACAT
This sequence comes from Maratus michaelseni, assembly GCA_963931845.1. NCBI lineage: Eukaryota > Metazoa > Arthropoda > Arachnida > Araneae > Salticidae > Maratus > Maratus michaelseni. The sequence goes on from OZ007594.1 coordinate 258,934,407, forward strand.
TTTTAACTACTGAAGTGAACTTAATCTACGGGACGTCACACCCCTTTTCGCGCTATTTTGGATTTTTTGGCCAATCGCGCCAACCAGCACAGAATATAAAACTCTTCCTATACTACGTCAGTTAAAAATATGTAAGAGGAAATTTGGTACTTTTCCGTTATACGGACACCAATATCGCCAAGCATACATTTACATACATACATTTACATACATTTACATACATTATGCATTAGCATACATTTTGGCATGGTGTCCGTACAACGGAAAAGTACCGGAAATTTTTTGAAAAACAATGTTTGTCTAAAACTTTTCAACGCATATAGCCACTGAAAGGTTAATAAAGGGTTAGAGCTCATTATACCTCTTGGGTGTATCGCAAGTGATAATAATTTTTATTTTCACACTTTATGAATTAGATTTTTTACCTATAGCTACAGAAATCCTGTACTGAGAAAATTTTCAGAAATCAACACTGATTTGAAACATATCTAAGGTTTTTGTCACATGCCCGAGCAATATTCATATAAAATTTGTAATTCATATCAAATTGTTTACCGTCAAGTTTTGACGGGTTCTATCTAGTAAAATATTAATTTTTCAAATATGTTATCGATTTTAAAGAATTAAATATCTTCATTAAAGACAAAAAAAGTTGCTTTCGGGAAACTTGTACTATATAGCACATAGGCTTTTTAATTTAATATGCATTTAGCAGACCAAAAAAATTCCCTTCGTGATTCTTCCATACTGAATTTTATACCTCAAAAACTAATTTCGTTATTTAAATTCTAAATGAAGGCACAATGTAAGCTGAAATTTCATAATGTCACATATTTTGTTTGCAAGCCAATTAAATTTGCCACAAGCAAAAGTTTAATTAAAATATATAACAAGAAGCAAAATAAAAATTCTTGCTTACTTCGTCTTTTATCAGGCCAACGAAGTCGGTTATTAAATTTTTTTGGCTAAAGGCATTTTTAGAATATGCTTAGTTGTAAGCTATGCTGATTACTTAGAAAGTTGCGAACGAGTGGGTTTTGTTCTAAATAACTCGGTATACTTCGGACTATATTTTTATTGTAGAATTTTATAATATTTTATTGACATATTATTAAATGGTTTTATGAAAGAAAATGAATATAAAAATACACAAATAATGTGATCAATTACTAAAAGATTATTAAAATACTTTAATAGATGTTAAAAAATTACACTAAAATTATATAGTACTTTCGGCTACGCACCCAGCCTTCCTCAGGATTCACGATCTAAAATGATGTTATTAACGTCGCTTGTCTGGATCTCACTCGTAAATGGCACTCTTCAAAACTAAGAAAATCAGGGAGACTGGAAAACATTCATCCGGGTTCTAACGGCAATACCATGAAACATGAAAGATGTGAGGGAAGAAAAAGGGGAAATTTATTATACTTTAATGCTTTCTGATTAAACTAAGTCACATATTTGAAATATTATAAGATAATACGTCATTGCACGCCTTTTAATTCTTGTTTACTATTTCTATGGTTTCGCAGATTGTTAGTTCATAATAATTCTTCAGAAGGCATATAATTCTGGAATTATTAAGATCTTTTTTAATGTTCTCCTTTTGGCATAGTCTCGACAGATCGGTAGATTGTCCATTGAATTTTAGGTCACTTTCATGTTCCTTTATACGATCTTTCAACTTTCTAGTCGTCATCCCGATATATTCGATCTTTGTCAATATTTTTAAGGGTATCGACCATTAGAAACCGGATGAATGTTTTCGACTCTTCCTGATGTTCTCAGTTTTGAAGCGTGCCATTTATGAGTGAGATCCATCATTTTAGATCCTAAATCCTGAGGAACGCTGGGTGCGTAGCCGAAAGTACTAGATGATTTTAGTGTAATTTTTTAACATCTATTAAAGTATTTTAGTCATCTTTTAGGTAATTGATTACATTATTTGTGTATTTTTATATTGTTTTACAAAGATGAATTTTAGTTTTCTGAACTGGTTTATTTTAGATGAAGGAAAATGATTTAATCACGAAAAAATGCAATTCTAAAAAATTGGTTAAACTTGAAAGATTAAATTTTTTTTATTAAAATATAAAATCAAACGTATACTACAATTTGGAAAATTTTGAAAAATTTTTCTTTTTGCAAAGTTTATTTAAAAGTGTTCTCTATAACATTTAGGATCACACTTCCCAAATTTAATTTGTTAAAAAAATAAACAAATAAACTGTCATGACATATGTAAAAAATAAATTAAAAATTCTATTTACTTAACATTCTTTTAAAATAAACTACTTATATTACTGGAAATCCGATCCTTAGTTTTATTAAATGCACCCTAAGGATCGAAAAAAAGGAAAATATATATTGGGTGAATTAAAAAATATTTCAAATAATATAATAGAATCACTTGTCAACGTTAAACTAAAGATGCATGAGTTCTTTCAAATATTAAAATATAAACTTAGCAAATTCAATAACTGCAAAACCTTCCATAAAATTAAAAAAACATAATATGTGGAAAAATAGATCCAAAGCAGCATGATCAACTTTCCGGTGGTTATGAAATCCCTTTAACCAAGGCAGATGGAACATTACAGTATTATACAGGAATGACAAGCAGAAATTTTAAAACGAGAATAAAAGAACATATGACAGATATCGAATATGATAGAAAAACTACAACTTTGGCCAGACTTCACATGATAGAGCCATTGCAGATTGATTTCAAGAATAATAAAATAATTTTCCTTCAAGAGATTATTATTTAATTCATAAATTAAAACCATTAACAACGTTATAACGCACAAATGAAAAATGGCACAGAAAATTACACACGGCTGTTTCGAGGATTCTTGGATCCCCTTCCTCAGTGAAAAGAAAAAAAAAAAGAAAAGAAAAAAAAAGAAAATAAAAAAAGATTAAAATGGGTTCAAAGAACCCCTTGGTTATAGCCCCGAGTACTGGCTTGATTGAAAATGCCAAAATTTTGGTATTGAATGCCAAATGATTTTTTGATTGCATGCCAAATTTTGGCATTTTCAATCAAGCCAGTACTCGGGGCTATAACCGAGGGGTTCTTAAAACCCATTTTAATCTCTCTCTCTCTCTTTTTTTTTTTTTTTTTTTTTTTTACTGAGGAAGGGGATCCAAGAATCCTCGAAACGGCCGTATGTAATTTTTTTGTGCCATTTTTTCATTTGTGCGTTATAACGTTGTTAATGGTTTTAATTTATGAATTAAAATTCGTACAAAGTGTTTGATTTATGATTATTATTTACCCTCGATTATCCGTGAATCAAAGTTTTATCACTTAGAACAAACTGATATATTGAAAAAACACAAATTCAGAAAAGTGAATTTAACAATTGCAACACTGACACAGATCCTTAACTCAACAAAACATTAGGTACAGGCTCTTCCGAACGGTGCGAACTGGCTGAATATCACCACTGCATTACACTACATACAACAGTATATACAACAACAATAACTAAGAAAAGTAACTAAGCATTTGCTGCTAAGTGTTACAGTAATTCATGTCATCGGGGTATATATTACTGGCCCGGTTAATACGTCTTTAAACAGTTCTTCATGTCCAGTTTTTCTCGTCTATACGTGGTTTTAGAATGTTAGTTACTAGCCGATACAGAAGATTTAGTTTATTCAGGAACGATTTTGTGTTTTGCAAATGTAGAAGTATTGCATATTGCATTTAAGAATTCTGAGATTAGTGAAGAATAGAAGTCGCTATATTGTATCCTGAACTTGTACATCAAGATTGACCAATGTTTTTCAACTTCATCATTTAATTCACGTCACACTTAAAACTATGTATAGTTGAATTCTTGCAGAAAATTTCCAATTAAAATGACAAAAGCAGAGGGAGAGGCGAACATTTCTTGATTTATATGTTAACACAAATAAATAGCTCCATCACAAATAAGAAACCATAAAAATTTTTAATATTTTATAATACAAAAGTTAATAATTAACATTGTTCGAAAGTTTATTGATATTTATTTATTTTTATGCTTTTTATATTTTAACGATGGATGAAACAATTGAATTTGATATTTTTAGACAGTGGTGGCCATTTTACAACCCGTAACTGGGCTGGGCATATAATCAAATAAATATTGTTATAGATTTTTCAGTATTGTGTTTCTTTTGTTCTCTGACTGGTGAGGATGCCGAATATTTTATTGTCAGCGTGTGTATTGGCATTGGTGGATAGTCGGGAGGAGGAGGGGGGTCGTCTCTCTTTGACAGATCGGTCTTCCAGAATTTCCTGCTCTTCTGGATTTTTCTATATAGATTCATAGTGTTTATTGGGAGAGAGCATTTAAGTAGAGTTTCCGCAAAAAGGCGGTGTAGAAGTGCTTTGAATCAGCTGTTTTTACGTGAATGGGTTTTGATCAATCAATACATTTAGAAGTATTTTATTCCTGTGATTTTTTATTGATTATTCTCTTGTTGGTAGTTGTTCAGCTGATTATTAGTGATTACGTGTTGTTCGTAGCTGTTCAGCTGTAAGATTGAGGCCTTTCTCCGTTTCTAAAAGCATGTTTACTTACGATTTTGTATACCTGATTCTTCTGAAATATTTGTAAAATAAATATAGTGTGACGTCCAAAATACTGTTTTTTTTACTACCATTTATACGAACCCGAAATATATAACAATATATAAATATATATTATATATTGTTACATATATTGTTACACTAGTTACATTTTATTGGGATACATGGCTGTTTAGAAATAAACTTATTGATATCCAGTAGAATACGGAAGTAAAATATATTTTTGAAGAAAAATAAAAATAGGCATTTGTACAGACTTTTGAAATTTAGTTGCATAATATGTTCCGAATTTAGCATCTTGTGCTAAAAGGATTTTGAGCCTCTTTTGTTGAACATATATTTACGTGAGATGACATTTGGTCGATTGAAAAAAATCAAAATAAATACAATTTTTCCTGATAAATTCAGATATTGAAAATCTTCTGTGAATCGCTGTTATCAAGGTACCTGAAAAAAAAATGATGTGGGAAAAGATGATAGGTTTCGGCCATCCACGATGAAAACTGTATAACTCAGAAAAGTTTTATTATTTCATATTTTGTAATAATTATGTATACTCATATTAAATAATGCTATTATTTACATTTATTAAAATTATTAATAATTCCAATTAATATGAAATTATTAACGCTGGTTAAAGTTAACAATTACGTGTTAAAAATTAATATACGAGGTGTGGCTATTAAATAACGAGACTGGTGTGAGAAATGATACTTATTCCGAATAAATTTATATTTAACTTTTATCCATTTCAGCATACATTCCTCCTTTATGCACAGCTGCATAAGTGTCTTCCATTGTTTAAAACAATACTGCAGCTCATCAGTCCTAAGTCTCTTCAACAACTTTGCCGTTTTTGCGTTTACTAATTCAACAGACTGAAATGTATACGTTCAAAAATCACCAACAGGATGTTTACAAATTTTAAAAGCTGTGTTTGGTGATATTGTTGTGTCACGTGAGCGAGTTTTAGAATGTCACAGTTGGTTTTCTGATGGTCGGGAAGACGTTGAAGATGATGAACGTCCCGGTCGACCTGTGACTGCAAGAATTGAAGAAAACGTTCAGAAAATTAATGAAAATCTACGGAAAGACCGACGGCTGAGTATTCGAATGGTCAATAAAGAAATACTAATCAAGATGAGTTAAAGACTACGGAAGAAAATACCAGATTTGTGGATGAATTCTGCACGTAGACAATGCGTTAGCTCACAATGACTTTCTGTGAAGTGATTTCTAGCAGACAAGAGCATTCTTGTGCTTGATCATTCTTCGTATTTGCCATCGTGCGACTTCTACATGTTCCCAAAAGTGAAAAAGGAACACAGGGGAAAGCAAAAACTTGAAAGGAACACATTTTCAGTCTGTTGAACAAGTAAAAGAAAAAAAGGCAAAGTTGTTGGAGAGGCTTACAACTGATGAGCTGCAGCATTATTTTGAACAATGGAAGGCACTTATGTAGCTATGCATAGATAGAGGAGGAATGTATGTTGAAGAGGATAAAAATTAAATAAAAATTTATTTGGAATAAATATCATTTCTCACACCAAGTGTCCCGCTATTTATTAGCCACACCTCGTATATTAGTAGTTCATTATAATATATACGCATATCACAGTAAAAATGCAATTGTGGCCTGCGAGTAATCTCTAACCTATTTTGGCTCTTACAGAAATTTCAAATGCGTTCTGTTGTTTAAAGAAATAGCTTCTTTGTTGGTTAGAATTTTGCGGTGGACGTACTCTTTAAATTTCTTCCACGGATTCTAGCTGAGATCAATATTTTCAGTCATCTTTATTGTAGAAAACACTTCATACAAAATTAAAATTTGAGAAATAAACAAAAGATATATATTATAATTAATGATTCATTAAAATTTTTCAGGACACCCATGAGATTGTTTCACAACACATCTGTGAGCTTCACAACAGTTAAAAGTTACTGATCTAAACATTAATAGATGTAATCTGTGACGAAAAATATGATAAATGGATCATACACAAGATGGAAAGCGTGTAAGTTACACAGTCATTTCATTTTTGAAAGAACACAACTACGAATTATTGTCAACATATAGGCAAAGGAGCATTCACTTCGGCTACACAATGAGAACACTCGCGATCCTATGTCAAAAACAGTTGGAGATATATGAAAAAAAGTCAATTAGAAAGCTGTCCAACATCGTCAAATTAGTAGGAAAAGGCAAACTATGTGCATGAATAGAAGAAACCGAAAGTCAAAAGTGCGAATTTAAACTTGGCCGATTCTTGTTTATACTATAGTGCTGATTGCGTTGTAAAGATTAATAGTGTGAGAAAAACTTTCGGAATTGCAGTTAAAAATCATGATTTAGACAAATGAAACAGAACTTTCTTGTTTATGCTCAAGTCACCAAAATTTGTTTGTTCTTGCCGAAGCAATGACGCAGATCGCTCCGACATTCATACTTTTCGCTTTCGTTTTTGCTTTAAGCAATTCATGTATATGGAGTGCCATTTCCTAATACCTAAGTAGTACAAAAATATTGATACACTATTGGCTAATTGTTAGGTACCACGTTGGCCAACAGTAAGAAATGTTTGCTTTGTCGTACAATTGGCCAACAGTAAGAAATGTTTGCTTTGTCGTACAATTAGCCAACGAACCATTTACCAACGAAAGCCCAACAGTGGTCCAAACATTAGCTGGCCAGGTTTCTGTAAAATCCGATGTGTACCAACGAAAGCCCAACAGTGGTCCAAACATTAGCTGACCAGGTTTCTGTAAAATCCGATGTGTACCAACGAAAGCCCAACAGTGGTCCAAACATTAGCTGACCAGGTTTCTGTAAAATCCGATGTGTCCTGACGAAATTATTTTTAGTTGGACGAACAACGCTTTAAATTAGATGGGCCTCTGATGACTTATTGTTGGCATATCAACCTTACTATTACCCAACGTTTCTACAAACTGCCAACGATGGACCAGCCATTACCTGTACTATTTGAGTAAACCAACAACGCTAATCGATTCTCGATTTCACCCTCATATCTCCAATAGTTTTCGAGATAGAATAGCTACGTTTCACATTTTGCCTCTGGTGATGTTTTGAGTGGTCTCTATTACATACTCAACTATTTACGTGTATACATCAATTTTGTAACTACATTCGAGCTGTAATTGAATGGCTACTTAACTTATACGTATTCCATCTTATATAGTTGGTTGTATCATGGGTGGTAATGCAAGTAGAATAAGGTTAATTTCTCTCGAGTGCCACAAGCTATTTTCGATTACTTTTATACTATTCATATGCGCGGCTAAATTTCATATTTTAGGATTAACAGGTGTAATGAAATTCTCACGACGGAGAACGAATAGAATGGAACAGAGAACGATCCAGCAAAGAAAAAATGAAATATCTTATGCTATTTCATTATCAAATTATGTAAAATAACAGAAAAAATTACCATTCGATTGCGAATTATATCGACTTTATATCTGGTATAAATTAAATAAGTTTAAGGGGACCATCTGCATATAATAGGACAAATACTGGTACCAAGATAATATGGATTTGACATATCCCTGAATGTTTAAAATGCATAAATAACTTGGACAAGAAACTACACTTTTCAAAGTATTAGCTAACCACTTTCACTCTAAAATTGGGAGGAGTGAGAAGTTGACTCTTTGGAAGAGTGACAGGCATTTTCACTCTTTTTGGAGTGAATTTTATAAAAATACATTCCTTAAAGAGTGGAATTTTCCACTCCCTAGAAATGAGTGAAATATGTCACTCCGTTGTCGAGAGTGACTGTCTCACTCCTTTGACAAGAGTGAAATATTTCACTCCGCTGAAGAGTGAAACCCTGGCATTATATAATTTTGTCCATATTTATTTATTGAGAGAAACGAAATTATCATTTTTTCTTTTTCTTTTGAGGTAGATTTCGTAAGAAATACAACCTCTCCTATGTTGGAATTTCTGAAAATTTTTGCAGTTCTTTGCCGATCATGACCCCTAGAACCCCAACCCCCCCCCCAAGTTCAAAACTTTATATATCTGTCTGTCTATATAGCTATATCATTTTTTTATGGACACGATGACTTCAATAATTCTGCACAAATCTCTTCCAAACTGATACATATAATCAAGGGACATAAAATCTTGGTCAGGTTCGTTAATGGGCAAAATCGAAATGGGGGGGGGGGTTGTGAAAACAGAAAAAAAAATCCATAACTTCTTAATTATGATACGTATCAAATCCGTTTAAAGTTATTATTACTTCTAGGAAAAGGGCCGAAAATTTATGTATGACAGATTTTTGATATCATTAAAAATGGCCTCAAGGGAGGGATAGGAGTTTAAGTAGAAAAAAATTCATAACTTCGTCAATTCACAAGATATCCATCCGCTTCTTGGAAAACATGAAAAAAAAATTGAATGCACTTAAAAAATATATTAATATAACAAAGCATACCTTTTATTATACACGTGAAATACCACTTCTTCGACCGATCGATGGTGTCTTTTTTTTCTTTTAAACATTTCAATATCAATTTTGCTTTTTAACCATAAATATAAAATAAACCTATGTGGAGAATTGATATTTTATCTTTTTTGTACTACTATTTATTTTTTTAATCATTGTTCAGTAGTATATAGTGCGGTTATTTTATTTTTGTGGCAACACTAATTTGAGGAAAAATCTTGCATTTAATTTATAAAAACAATGCCGATTTAATTTTTAATTAATAGCAATATTTAATTAAAAACCAAGTTTTAACGAAATGGGGGGATAGTACTATGTCAGAAATTGCTTCAAAAACCTTTCGAATGAGGATACCTCATTTGTTGTGTGTTTTGTAAATTCATAGAAAAAAGGATGTTGACAACAGAAATAACATGTATGATTTTATAATAATAGGAATTTGCAAAATAGCGCTAATTTACTGAAAAGTACGGTCAAAAGATAAGAGTTTATGTTTAAAACAAAAATTAAAGTGAAATCACACGTTGTTAGTCATAGAATATCCATCTATTTCGTTAGAAACTTTCAGTCCCCCTGAGTCTCCGTTTCAAATAAATTTCAAACACATGAACAAGAGAAATAAAATTAAAAATTGACTTCTACGGTGGATTCAGGGGGACAGCCCACCCCCCTCTGACGAAAAAAATCTTAGTCCCTTATTTTTTTGGTGTTTAATTATTATAAATTCACCGGGGAATAATAAGTTTTATAATTTTTAAAAACAATTTAATATCATATTTTAATTTTTAAAATAATAATTATTAGTTGATATTTTAAACAGAAACGGGATTCCAAATTTCCATAAGCGATCGCAAAATTCAGATTATGATGAGACCAATCAGTGGTCTCTATATAATGTTTAACCAGTGTTGAATTTGAGACACTTTTCTACAGGAGGAATTTCTGTTGCCCCAGAGGGGACACTGTAGAGTTCCTGGGGGGAAATTGCATTTTTTATCTATTAAAAGCATAAAATTTCAAATCTTCCGGGGGAACATTCCAATGTTCTGGTGATACCCCCCCCCCCCGGGCTACCCCATGAATTCAACAATGTGTTTAGCAACACTGATTTCAAAGTTGTATATACAAAATAGTGACCACTCTAGCATTAATAAAGTGTATGAAAATACAGATTAGGTTATCAAGGCTTTCAAAAGTTAATGAAGGAATAATATTTTGGATTTTCTACATCTAAAGCAAAAATATGTTGTATGAAAATTGCTTTTAAATTCTTTTAAATTCGATACATTATTTGCAAGTGTTATGTCAAAATCTTTTTTTAAGCTATTTTTCCTCGCTCTGAAAATGTAACAACTGTAGTAAGTATACTATTTAGATAATTGATAAATTTAACGCCAGTAAATAAAAAGTTTCTGACCGACGATAAAAAGCTTTCGCTTCATTGCAAATGCTGACGTAATTATTATTTTTTTTTAAACAGACCGCAGAAGACCACTGCGTTCTTTGTTTGGAAATGTGCATGCTGATTGGCTAATATATCAGTTCAACGATATAGTAGTTAGAAGAGGTGTACGTGTTCGTAGTTTTTACAGCGAAAAATTATGTGATTACATTTTTGTATTTTGTGTTATTCCATGTGTGTGTTACAGTAATGTGTGTTACAGTATGGGTGTCTTAACCCCCTGACCGCCGAGCAAAAGGGCAAATTTGTAATGTTGTTTTCTCTGTAATTGTTTTAAAATGCCAAAAAAAGATGAATTTTCCAACTTGATATAAAAAATTTAATTACGTATATGAGTATAATCCTTGAGAATATTAATCATTACTCGATGTTTTAAAAGTGCGTTATATTTGTGGAATTATATTTATTTAATGAATGCTTCCATTGCAGAGAAACCTACAACATAGTGTTTTCCCGTTCATCACCAAGACCGTGCTTTTTAAATATTTTTATAAAATCCGACTGGTGAGTTTTTTTTTTTTGCAGTCGGGTATGTTTTTTTTTCCGTTTCAAAAGTATTGTATCTAACTTTTTTTCAATCAAGAATTTTGATATTTTCAACAATTCGGATCACAAAACCGTGCTTTTTTTAATGTTTTGCCAGAAGTGTTTAAATATTTTTATAAAATCCGACTGGTGAGTTTTTTTTTTGCAGTCGGGTGTGTTTTTTTCCGTTTCAAAAGCATTGTGTCTGTAACTTTTTTCAATGAAGAATTTTGATATTTTCAACTATTCGGATTGCAAAACCGTGCTTTTTTTTTATGTTTTGCCAGAAGTGTTCGACTAAATTATTAAAAGTAAGTACTAGTATACACAAAAAAACGATTAATTTTCGTTTTCAAATAAAACTTTTGTATGAATATTATTACTTATGTATTATTATTTAATTCCTATTTAAATTAAATTGATAAGAATAATGTCTATTTATTACATTTGTATCTTTTTAAATCCAATAAATATATTTTAATGTTAAAAGATTTCTGTATTTTTTTTTTTTTTTTTTTTTTTTTGATTTTCAATTACATTCTTATCACTTTCAAAATTTTCAAAAATAACAAATTTGTTTAATATATCTTTATATCTCCTCTGTATCAATAATTTTTTTTATTGTAAAGAATCTGGATTATTGATTAACTCACATCATTGATTTTATTCTTATGTATTCACACAAAAATTAATCAATAATTTTCGTATTATATTTTTTCCACCAACCGATAAAAGTAAAAAGAAATTCAGAAATACATTTTTTTAAATGTGATTATATGTTGTTACTCTGACTGTAAAAATATCAGTAATATATTATATATATACTTACTTTAAAATATGCCTTTTTATAAAAAGCAATAACAGAAAATTATCAAATCTTATGCTAAAAAAAATGCTGTGTTTAAAACGTCTTTTTCTTTTTTTTTTTTTAACATTTTGATATGTTGAAAGGAATGAAGGAATTTAATGTTGCTTTGATCAGTATGCGGAATCCTTATAACATACTCTTTCGCGGTCAAACATCTGTTGTGACCCATCTTTTATATTTTATAATTTGAGGTACAATTTTTTTTTTTTTTTTTTTTTTGGGGGGGGGGGGGGATTTTTTAACCTTTTTTATGTGGGGGAGGGTGATTGATTTTCGTCCAATCTGATTTGTTAAAATTAAAAAAAGTAAATAAATATATCATTATTTACTTTGATTTATTGCTAAAAACTTTAGTTTTCGGTTTTGCAAAACTCGAGATATTGAAAACTAATTTTAATATTGATTTTTTTATTAATTACTTTTACTAAAAAGGTTAAAAATAGAAAATAGAAAAAACTAGACTTTTACATCTTTACATTTTTGCATATTTGTGGTCTAAATAATTTTCTAAGGCGTTTTCATTGTTTTAATAAAATTCCGAATCTAAATTTACTGATTCTATTATTTTTCTTTCTTTCTTTTTTTTTTATCTTTTTTTAATTCTAGACTGTTAAACTGTATTGTACAAGATCTAAAATGTAGGTTTTTCAGTAAATTTTAATATGTTTTGACATAAAAAAAAATCTTTCGTATAGAAACTTGTACTTTATACTAAGAAAACATACTATATGGTACAAAATATTTATTTTATATCAATTTTAATTTGATGATCCTTTAAACAACTCAGCAGAAGTATTTTTCAACAGTTATACATCTGAAAAAAATCTCATTTGAAGGATAAATAGCTAATTTTGATGAAAAGTGGTACTGTTCTTCTAAAACAAAATTACAGTTTTAATCTAATATTGCAGAGTTGAATTTTCATTCTAAGATGATTTAAGAAAAAAAAAATGGCCACACTAATGTGCGCCGCGAATGAAGTCGTTGCCCACAACAGTGTTCAACGACTTCATTCGTGTAATAAGGTGGTACAGAAAAGTTATAATCAATATTGTATTTAGTTTTAGAGTAGAATGAAGTTGAAGACAAAGAATATTATCCAAACATGTATTTTTATATGTTCATGTATTTATATATATATTTGAAGTAATCGAATGTATTTAATTTTTTGCGATAGTACGTGAGAAGGGCAGGGGGAGGGGGGTTACCACTGTCCTCGAATTCTTTTAGTGCACATCTTCTATACTATGGCAAAAAATGAAATACTTTTCTATGCATATTTTGGCCATGAAGCAGAATTTGGTTTTTTTCAGAAGCAAGACTTGATTATAGCATGGGCAAACTAGGCCGTAGATTTTAGGGGTTCTCAAATTTAGTATGCAATTTTTGTGCAGCTGATATTTTATATCTATTTCAACATTGCACTGATTATAATCATTATTTTGAACTGTTAGAGTAGAATAAGTTTAAAATTAAAAATATATTTATCTAAATACAGTAAAACCTCTCAATAGAGGACACCCCAGCACGACGGAATTTGCCTGTTATTCAGAAGAGTCCGTTTTCTCCGAATAGCAGACAAATGCCGCGGTGTACACTACTGAGAGATTTTATTGTATTTAGATAAATATATTTTTTGTTTTGTACATTTTTCCTACTCTAAAAGGTCAAAATATTGATTGTACAATGTCGGAAGCGCTTTACGAAAATAGCATACCAAATTTGGGGGCCCCTAAAATCGAGGGAGGGGTGTCATGAACAAGTTTGCCCATGCTTTAATCTGGTTCTGTTCTGCTTCTGTAACAAACCCTAGCCGTGCTTCATGGTCAAATTTATTCACATTTATTCAGGATTCAATGTGGTCAAACATGGCTGTATTTAATGCTTAAAAAAAGTGTGGTCAGAAATGGCTGCCAATTGCTCACAAATCAGACCACAAAAATGGCCGCGATTCAGACGTTTCAGAAATTCAGACACTATTAAGTGTCTTAAATTTTAAGACACTTTAAAGTGTTTCTTTTTTTAACCATCCGTTTCAGACACTTAAGTATCTGAATTTCAGACATTTCAGTTTACAGTGAAGAAAGAAATAATATTAACTGATTAAGATTTTGGTTAATTACTTGCCCTTATAGGCATTTTAAAACTATCATATCTTTATAAGACATGCAATGAAAGCAAACACAATAGTGATAAGCTTGGAATAAAATATTTTAGTTTATTTCTGTCAGTAACCTAATTTAATTCATTATGTAACTCTAATTGAATTTTTCCTTAAGAGTTCAGTTACTGTTACAAACTATGAATTAAATAAATATTGCCAATAAAGTATTTTATTCCAATCTTTACCACGCTTGTGTCTATTTTCATTGCATGCTCTAAAATATATGATTATTTTAAAATGCCCATAAAAGAAATATAAAAAAAATAGTTCACTCCATAAAAAGTGAACATTCACTCCTATGAAAGAGTGGATAGCCACTCCTATGAAAGAGTGACTATTCACTCCTATCAGGGTGAAAAAACCCACTCTTTCTGCAAGAGTGGATAGTCACACCTTTGAAAGAGTGAGTATCCACCCCTGTTTAGAGTGAATATTCACTTTTCGGGAGTGAGTATTCAGTCTTTCAGAGAGTGAACAATTTCACTTTTGCCTAGAGTGAATAGTCACTCTAAAGAGGTTGGGCAAATTTTGACTCTGCGATAGAGTGAATATCCACTCCTCCAGAGTGAATAGTCACTCTTTCTTATTTAGAGTGTTGATCAGTGATTACTAGATTTTAATATATACTAGATGGAACCCGTCAAAACTTGACGGAAAAAAATACTATAACGATATCAGTAAAATAAGTTTCTTTATTATTTAAGAAGGGGTGCGTATGAAACAGTCTTTCAAATATTTTATTTTAAAAGTTTTTTCCCCAGTCAAATACAGTACTATTTCCGATGCAAACTTCAAACAAACAATCCATAAACAACTGTGTAATACAAATCAATTTGACATTACCGCCATATTCTAGCTAAGTTGTTTATGCTAGTTAAAAATAAAATTATTATTTCAAGGTTTTTTTTCTACCACAACACTATTTTTAATCATTTTATTAACCGACTTAAAAAAAGGAGGAGGTTATCAATTCGACCCGTATGTATGTATTATGTTGTTCACGCATAACTCTCGTAAATGGGCATCGATTTTGATAATTTTTATTTTGTTTGAAAGAGTAAGGCCCCAAGGTGATCCCATCTCACTTTCGTCAAAATCTGATCATTACAACAAATTATTTTATTTCAAATTTCCTGAAGTCCTTTACTTTTGTGATTTTTTTATTAAAAAAGGCAATATTCTAACCTATAATTAAAAAAAAAGTAATTGGTAACATGTCATCAAGGTATGCAATTAAGATGAAGCAATCAATGACGGCTAGAATTCTAATTTTTATAATTAAGAATGGAAAAATCAGTTAAAATTAAGCCATGTTGACACAACCACATACATTTTTCTCTTTAGTTTTATCAATGTTAAAATGCATTTCAAGCAAATCATAACGTCATTTTCACGGGCGCAAACTTTTCATACGTACTTTGTATACGTTACATTTATGCTTAAACATCCTGTATACAAATAAAAATATATTTTGTATTTAATTGTAATGAAAAATTGGCATCAACAAAGTTATAATAATAAACCCAATGGACGTGACGTCACAATAAATATGAATTTTTATTCTCTTGTAAAACACGCGGATAAATATTTTTACCGAAATTTAACTTGCAAATTAAAAAATTCGGCCTAAAAGCCACGTGCTTTTAATATTTATTATTTCTCTTTTATTCTCGCAACCACAGAGTTCAGAGAATAAACCATGTGCCTCGCAACATTGGGCGTATTTCAATTGCCGACTTTATGACGTCATAAGCAGATCTAAAAGTTTAATTTAAAATCACAGCTAATTAATAAAATTTTCGAACACGAATGTACGATAACAAATCTGTGTCCAAATATCTTTCATTTAAAAAAAGAATGATGTAATTTGATGCAGTAGTTTGTTCTCACGGATTGTCACAAGAAAACGCTTAGCGTTTTAAATATATATATATATTATTAATTTAAAATCGAACCTATTTTACTTAATGTGACAGGAACGTTGTGTTGAAAATGTGTTTAAAAATCTACATTTAATGATTTTTTCAGTCGCTTATATGTAATAGATAAACTGAATGAGTTTGTATATTAAATAGCTTTAAAAATATTTAACTGAATTTTAATATTAATTTGTCTCAATAAATGTTTTGACTTCGACAAAGAGAGAGCTGTTTAATAGGCAGTTAGTGCTAAATTAATTTCTTATAGACATAAAAAAATATATATAGCAAAATAAATGGGTTATTAAAGTCTAAATATTTTTTCAAGAGATCAGTATAACTGTAACTACTATGACAGCATTACAAAATGTCTTTTGGTCTCGTAGTAGTTACACGTGTTGTCATTTGATGCAGGAAGTTCCAATCTGTCGAAAGCATGTTGGACTTTAGTACATTATCATGGTAAATATTAAAAAATTATATTTTAATATCTTGCTTTGCAATTTTTAAATTTGTCTTATAGTTTAAAAAAATTAGAACCATAAATTAATGTACTGTATTGTGCCACATTTTTTTGTTAGTAAATGAATGAGTCGGAATAAAGAAAAGAATAGTTTCATATTATCAGGAATGAAAACGGATTCAGCATCACATTCTATTTTCGATTTATTTGTGTTTAAAAAAAAATCTAACATGAAGATATTTTTTAAGATAAACAACCCAGATCGAAAATTTCTTTACGAATTTCTCGTCTGCATAAATGTAAATATTTGCCGTACCAAATTTCTTCCTCTCAGTTGCGTCTATTGTACATTTCCCGTGAAATGGCATGTTGAAATATTTCAAATCATACAAAAGTTTGTCCTAAAACTTTTTATGGGCCAAAACATCCTAGGAATAAGAAATAAATGAAATTGCAGATGGTAAAAAATACAATTAGAGTAATAGTTTATTACATTACAACATATTTTAGCTAAATTTAAAAGCTTCTTTGTTGTAAAAAGATCTGGAATGAAAGAAAAATATTTCACGTCAGGTTTGCTTGACGAAAAATGTCTTAAGAGAAATTACTTTTAGTGTTATAATAACAAATAGTTGAAATAATGAAAAGTTTACAGCTATTTCAGTTACATTTATTTTTTTGATATAGATTTTATTTGTAGTCCACAAAAAACGATGTTACTACGATGAGTAATTATAGAAACTTTGTTTTTGATACCATACATCAAAGGTTAAAGTAATTACGATCTTTTGAATTGGAAAATAACCCAGTCGTAACTTGATTGGGAAAAATGTTTTAAGATACAGACTGTATGGTCAAAAGTTACAAGACACTTTTGATGTTAAACGTTTTGTCTAATAACTACAGCAATACTAGTCGAATTCTTTCAGAACTTCAGGGATGTAAAGAATATGTTTGACCACTTATCTCACTGTGAAGATTTAATCACGTGGGCAAAAGGGGGACCAAAAACAAATTGAATAAAAACATATGATTTGCTATTACCCTGTAGAATAAAATGCTCGAAATTATCTGTAACTCTAGCACATTCCTATATAGGTCCTGTACAAGATCTGTGATCATTTGAGTAATATTAGCACGTATATTGATGGATATATAAAAGTTTCTTAAAAAAAAAAAAAAAAAAAAAAACAAGAAATTTCCGCATGTTTTTAACCGTTGGGAAAATGGTCGTTGTTTTCGGTCGAGAATGGACCTCTAGGTGTCTTTTCACTTTAATTTTTAAGCAATTTTAACGAAACTCTGTAACTTTAAAAGAATTTTTCTTTGAATAGGCAATAGAAATCCATAAAACCGTTACAAAAAGGTTAAAGTTACAAAAAGGATAGATGCAAACTATCAGATATGAAAAAAAGCCGAATTCAAAAATTGTGTCGGGTGAGAAATCGTCTTATAAAGCAAAAAACGTGGTCTTCAACTTTAATTTCCTGAAAATATAGCTCAGACATCAGCTCAGACGTAGGTTTAGCATTGTATTTTTTAGACTCGTAGGTTTAGCATTGTGTTTTCCTGCACCCAAAAGTATGATAACATGGAGAACTGAGTGCAGGAAAACACAATGGTAAACCTACGAGTCAACCGCTAAAATCGGGTTTTCAGGTGTTTTCCACCAAGATATGACTTGGCAGACCGATTGTATTTTAATATGCAAATCGAGTTTTAACTAATTCTAGAATTTCAGCCGTGAACTCGATGAGGTGATTGTTTGTGCTGCCGCCTCCCGGTCTACAAGAGGAAATGAAAGAGTGGTTTTTCTGTATATAAATTTTTCGGATGTGGTTAATATTTATAACATACCCCCTTAAGCTCCTCCGAGGAATTGATCATAAATAGTTTCATTGAATTTCTATGTCTTTCCAGTGCAGGTTTGGGTATGGGCTTGGTTAACGCGTCTGCTATCATCTGATCTGTAGGACAATATTTTAATTCTATAATACCTTCTTCTCTAAGCTGTTTTATGGCATGAAATTTGACGTCTATGTGTTTGGTACGCTTACCAAACTTTACGTTGTGTATCATCTTTATGCAGCTTTGGTTGTCTTCATGCATTATAATTTGTTTTTCTTGAGTTAATCCTAAATCTTCTAATAATTTAATTAACCATAAAGTTTCTTGACAAGCGTTTGCTGCAGATATATATTCTGCTTCAGCAGATGATAAGGCGATGCATGTCTGCCTTTTTGTGATCCACTGTATTGGATTGTCTCCCAACATGTAAATACTGCCTGAAGTTGATTTTCTCGTTTTTGTATCTCCCGCCCAATCGGAATCTGTGTAAACTTCTAATTTTGGTTTCTTTTTTGTATTTGAAACTAAATTTAAATTTTTCGTACAGTGTAAATATTTGATTATTCTCTTTATTGCATTCCAGTCCTTGTTTCGCGGTGCTTCATTACGTCTACTAAGGATGTTGACTGGTGCTGATATGTCTGGTCTAGTAATTGTCGCGATGTAAAGAAGTGAGCCTATAGTTTTGCGGTATTCTGTGTTGTTTGGTAATAAATTTTTGTCATCTTCTATTTTATTAAAACCGGGTTCCATTGGTGTACCGTATGGTTTTGCATTTTCAAGATTAAATTTCTTAGCTAATTCTTCAATTTTTGATTTTTGGTTTAGTGCGTAACCGTCCGGTATTTTTTCTATTTCGGTTTCTAAGTATTTCTTTATTTGTCCTAAGTTTTTCAATTCATATTCTTCGTTTAGTGTTTTTACGATTTCTTTTATTATTTCCGGTTTACTTGCTATAAGTATGTAGTCGACATAGATTATTACGTATGTGAAATTTTCTTTTTCTTTTCTTATGAATAAGCATGTGTCGGCTGTGCTTTGCGTGAAATTAAGTGCTTTTAATGAAGTTTCTATTTTCATGTACCAGGCTCTTGCTGCCTGTTTGAGACCATATATGGTCTTATTTAGTTTACAAACTTTATAATTAGAGTTTGTTTCTATATAACCCTCTGGTTGTTGCATGTAAATTTCCTCTTGTAAATTTCCATGAAGGAATGCCGCATTTATGTCAATATGGTGTACATCAAGTTTTTTATAGGCGGCTGCGGTTAAAAATGCACGAATGCTGGTATGTTGCACTACTGGTGCAAATGCTTCATCATAATCTTCACCAAATTTTTGACTAATCCTTTGGCAACTAATCTTGCTTTATATATGGGTGATTTTCCTGAGCTATCGACTTTTCTTTTAAAGATCCATTTTGATCCTATTATTTTTCTATTTGGTGGTGGTTCTACCAGTTCCCATGTTTTATTTTTCATCAGCGCTTCTATTTCCGCATCTGTGGCTTTGAGCCAATTTTCTTTCTGTCTAGGATTTTTTATTTCGTTGATTTCTTACTAATTTTTCGGTTCGATTATTTCATCGTTTTTTACTATACAGATATAACTGTCGGATGTATATCTATTAGGTAGAACTCCGTTGTTTGTCCTTTCTGACCTTCTTAATGTAGGAATGTTTTGATCGGGTTCTGCTTGTGTTTGTTCTGTATTGTTTATTTACGTTTCAATATAATTTTTGTTATCAAATAGTCATTCTGGTTCATTATTTTCTTCATTCAGAATGTGTGTGTTATTCTCTAGGAATTTTACAGTTCTCCCGATTATGATTTCATTATTTTTAGTGAACACTCTATAACCCTTTGAGTGGTTATCATATCCCATAAATATTCCTTCCCTGGCTGTGTTATCTAATTTTCCTCTATGTATCTTATTTACGTATATATAAGCTTTACAGCCAAATACTCGAAGGTAATGTAAGTTTGGTTTTCTCTCGAACCAAATTTCGTACGGAGTTTTATTTGTAGCCTTTGTTGGTAGTCTGTTTTGGAGATGTGTTGCTGTATTTATTGCTTCACCCCAGAATCTGTGGGGTAACCCAGCTTCTGAGAGCATAGCTCGGGTCATTTCTATCAAGCTCCTATTCTTTCTTTCAGCAATCCCGTTCTGGCTCGGGCAGTGTGGAACAGTAAATTGGTGTTTTATACCTCTTTTTCTAAGAAAGTCCTCCGTATTTTTGCCTATATATTCGCCCCCGTTATCCGATCTGAATGCTTTGGGATATCTCCCGGATTGTGTGTGAACCATTTGAGTATAGTCCTTTATTTTGTATGAGACCTCATCTTTGTGAGATAGTAAATAAATTACAGTAAATCTTGAATGGTTGTCAATAAAAGTGACGAAATACCTTTTTCCCCTAAAGAGGTTGTTCTTATCGGTCCACAGACGTCTGTATGTTTCAGGTCGAGTACCCGTGTCGTTTTATTTTCAGATAATTTCGGATATGGTGCATCAGTGGTTTTTGTCTTGATGCATGTTTCACAGTGTGTAGTATGACTGCATTTGTTTATTTTTATGCCATTGGCCAAGTTGTTTTTCATCATTTGTTTTATACTTTCGTAATTCCTATGACCTAGGCGTTTGTGCCAAAGTTCTAGACATTCTTTACTTTTGCAGTCGTTTGCGATATTAGCTGTATTTGGGATATCTTTATCTGAGAGAATTACCTCATATAAATTATTTTTCTTTTTCGCTTCCAGATACGTTTTGCCGTTATAGGATAGCATGCATTTTTCGTCTTCAAATATTAATTTGTAACCGTGTTGAGTTGCTTTACTCACAGAAATTAAGTTTGTTTCCAAATCTGGAACATATAACACGTTTTTTAATTTTATTTTATTTGAGTACTCGTTTGATGTTTTTGTTGTAATCATAACTTCACCGGATCCGTAGGAATTGAGTGTGTTTCCGTTCGCGATTATTACGGATGTTTGTTCGGTGTTGTTTATTTCAGTAAATATTTCTTTGCTGTTCGCAATATGTAAAGATGCTCCGGAATCAATAATCCAGGTTGGTTTTCCGGGCTTTTCGATTATAAATGCTGCATCTTGATTTTGTTATGATTTATTTGTACGTTTTTATTTATTTTTTCTTTCGTTTCGTACCTATCATTTTCACTATCACCGATTGTGTTTTCGAAGCAGAGCGACGATGTAAACTTCTTTGGTTTAAATGTTTGTTTTGGTGTAGCTTTTTGTGAATTTCCTGTTTTTTAAGTGGCAGCATTCTTTATAGTTATGATTATTTTGCTTACAGTACGTGCAATATTTATTATGATTTTTGTAATCATTATTCACGAACTTTTTCTGTGTTTTAAACGCTTTTGCCGAATTTTCGGTTTGTTCCGAGTTTTCTACTCGTTTATTATATTCGTCCACAAGTTTATTTTTTATGTATTCTGGTGTTAACTCATTTTCCGGACTGGCTTCCAGAGCCGTTATTAGTGTATTGTAACTAGGTGGAAGTGAGCACAGTAATAGTGCTGATATGTGTGATTCACTAATATTTTCTCCAATTGCGGAGAGTTTGTCGATGGTTTCAACAATATGTGTTATGTGACGTTGCGTGTTACCGTTTTCTTGTAATTTGGCTACATATAATTTTTTAAGTAAATACAGTTTACATGAAAGATTCGCTCTTTCATGAATATTCTTTAATGTGTCCCATGTTTGTTCCGACGTGTTTAAATTTCTTATATGGACGATTTGAGAGTCCTCAAGACTTAAATTTATTATACCCCTTGCTTTCTTGGCCTTCTTTTGCCAATCAGGTGTTATTGGGTTTGGCGGTTCTTCTGTTATTAATTCTGATAAATCTTCTTTTATTAATAACATTTGGACCTTGAATTTCCATATGGAATAGTTATTTGGGTTTAATTTTTCAATTACTTGGGTTTCTTTAAAAACGCCATTTCTTCGATTAATTTTTCTTTATTGTTTTTTATTAAGTTTTATTTAATTAGTTGTTTAAAGATGCTTATATTTATTTTCTTTCTTTCGAAATTAGTTCTAAGTGATTTGTAAATTTATTTAAACAGATTTTAGTTTTTAAGCTTTAAAAATCACACCTACCTTCCAAGACAATTCTTTCGGTCTCGTAATCTTTGAAGGAGGAGTTCGATCAAGCGCGATAATGTATAAAGAAGATTAAAAAAGGATAAGATAAAATTCTCTTACCTTTTCTGAAGGTGCATCTTATTTCTCATAGTAATCCAATTTTATAATCCAAGGTATTAAGTAATCGGTCTCACAGAACACATCACGTTTATGCTGAAAAACTAAGTTTATATATTAGTATGAGGCTAAATAAATTCACATTTTCTTGATCTTGATTAAATATATATTCAGTTGTTTAGAGCACATGGGCATTACAAGAATTGTAAATTTAACAATTAAGTTTAGATTATTTTAGTTGACATTTTAGAGCTTATTCGCTCTAGTTGTTTACGCGTTTACATTTTGGTAGAGGACTGAAGAAGTTAAAGTCATAATAAAGAGTTCAGAGATTTTTGATTACATCATTCTTACGTCAGAGGAAATTACACATATTACAAAGTTTGAGCGTAAGAACGTAATTGGAATAATAATGTTTATAATTATTGTTCTAATGTCTTTAATCTACACTGCAAAAAATAATTGTCGATTTCACAGTATAAAACTGGCACCCCAGCTGCCAGTATTATACCGTAAAATTAACAGTATTAAACCGTAAAATAAGCAGTAATACGCTGCCGCGCAAGCAGTAATGCGCTACCGCGCATGCGCGGTAGCGTATTACTGCTTGCGCGGCAGCGTATTACTGCTTATTTTACGGTTTAATACTGTTAATTTTACGGTATAATACTGGCAGCTGGGGTGCCAGTTTTATACTGTAAAATCGACAATTATTTTTTGCAGTGTATTTCATATAATAATAGTTCATCTATTTAGAAGAGCTTTTGAACATTTATTTGAAGTTGAGTGGTCATAAATATCACTTTGTAATTCATTATGCGTTGAAAGAAATGTTGAAGCTATTTATTTTCTTTATCAAGGTCTTTGCTTCTTTCCCCTTTGCAAGAGGAAATGAAAGAGTGGTTTTCCTGTAAATAAATTTCTCGGATGAGGTTAATATTTATAACAAAATAACCTAATATTGCCTCATATAATTGCCTCACGTCAAAAAAGTTAAAATAAAATTTTTAAAAGTCAGTGAAAAAAAAAATCATAATTTTTAAGTACTATAAAGAACAAGTGGGTAAGTTTGATCGAAGATCGCACAAACAGTTTCGTTTAATATGCCTTTCAAAACACTTTATCCTTTCTCTAATAAATCCAAATAAATTTCATCCCCCTCCCCCCCCCCCCAAAGAAAAAAAATGTCATGTTTTTTTTTTTTTAAAGTAAAAATTTACCGGTCAATTTTTTTCGTTTTTTCGAATATCTGAACCGACCCGATAGTGGGCGAAGCCCGCTATTATAACTCTCTCATAATAATATGTGTCATGTGGACTAAATGCTATATTTAAAAAAAAATAATTTCAAAATTAAACATGTTGCATAGAGACCTTCAAAATGTTAAAATATACCAATATTTCCATAATCGGGTTTTTATCATGATTCCATACGTTCCTCAAACTCATATGACGTTATAATCACTTGCCATATCTACTTGCTTTCTCTATTACTCATATTTATACTCTCTTTGTGTGTTTCTCAAACATTTGAAAAAGTCCGTTAAACTTTCAATATCACGTCATGTTAATTTTATTTTTAATTCTCTATTGATGTCAAAATAACCTGCTTTCTGAACTTATACATACTCATACTCCTTGTATTATCGAGTAAGGTTTGAAAATTTCCCTTAATTTGACGTCATAGTAATATATTTTTTAATTGGTGAAACTTTTTATTTCATTTCAATTTTTCACATGGAAATCTTTCAATAGAAAATTAATTATTTTAGAAAGAATTTTATTGTGGATGTTTAATTGTTGGCAACTGCTATAACGAAAAATGTTTAAATTTAATAAGAAAAGGCTGTTAGATTTTTGTTTTTTATCTCTCTATATTAAAATAATACGATTTTTTCAAAATTTTAGGGTTTTCATCATGATAGTAGGTATTCAGCTGTAAGTACACAAAATTTCATGTCTGTAAGTTACACAGTTTCTGAAAACCGGCTCTGTGACGGACAGACAGAGAAGCAGGATGAATAGGGTTTTGTGAGATGAATGAAACCCTGAAAATAGAAATATCTATTGCATATTTTCTTCAAATTTCATTTACAAAAAAAAAAAAAAAAAAGAAAGAAAAAGAAAAACAGAGAAATAAATACAGAAATCGAAATATATGTGTTAAGTATTTTTTGTTTTGCAAATTTTGACAGATATAAAATTTAGTAATTTAGTGTTTCAAACACATTTTATTAAACAGTCCACAATATAACATTTCAGGTACTTTTAAATCTGCTATCTGCTATCTGTAATGTTAAAAATGCAACTGAAAAAAAATATCTAAAACTAAACATTTTTCACATACAAAGTCTCGAGAAATATTTTAAGCAAATTACAACATCAATAAATAAAATTTTAACATGTTGACAACCTCCTGATTATTTACTATTCGTTAAAAACAAGTAAATGACATCAAACTAAATGTAGAATATGTAGTACATGTTTTAAATTTTAAAAAAATGTTTCCATTTAAATCTGTTAAAAGTAGCAAAGATGTTTCTAAGGTATTTCTACAATTTTCAGTTCCACAGTGATTTAATTTAATTATGAAACTTTCTGGGAATTACTTGCTAATGTGCTGGTGTAAACTTCTAATGTATATTTCAAAGGAAAATAAATAACGGTGTACTTTAAAATTTCGAATTTTAGTTATAAAGTTATTTCTAAAATTGTAGCAATAACATCTGTTTTTCATTTTCAAATAAAAGTACGAAGAAAACTGTATTTAGAAAATATTCGAAACATTTAACTATTCTGAATATGAAAAATATTATTTTGTAAAATTAATCGGAATAAATAGAATGTTTTCAAAAAGTTTTAATTTAAATTTGCTCGCAATTTTATTTTATGAGTCTTCAAAAAGGGTATTATTTAATACATTAATAAAAATCGAATTTCGTATGACATAATTGTATGCATTCATGAATAAAATTTTGTGATAGAAAATTGTCTTAACAGTTCATATGCTTGAAGTATCACAATATTATTTTTAATGACAGAAAATATAACATGCAATTAAAAACAACAATCCTTTAAAAATAAATCTGCTTCAACAAATATTTCATACTGCCATTTTGGAAATAAAAATATGTTTACAGTATTAAACAAGTTGGAAATTGTACGTTAAACGTGACATATGAGGTGCGTTCCTTTTATAAATAGTTTCACAATGTAAAAATATCTTCCTTATTATTTCAGTGAAAATAATTATATCCAGTAATTAGTTTCACAATGTAAAAATATCTTCCCTATTATTTCAGTGAAAATAATTATATCGTCTACTATGATCGAAATGAGCATGCCTTTTTTTTATAATTACGTATGCCACGTTTAAGGCCAGGGCGACAATACAATATGTTGGGCTAAGAAGAAAGCATGAACATTGCGTCCAACATGTGGTCGAGCATTGTCTTTTTGAAACGCAGCCGCAGGCAAGCCCTGAAGGTAATGAAGAAGAACAGACTGCAAAACCTCACAGATGTAGCACTGGCTAGTAAATGTACGATTTATGTGTACCAGGGAGGGTGAGAGAGTGGAATCCAATACCACCCCACACCATAACACCGGGTGCAGGACCAGTATGACGAGGCATAACACAACAGTTGAGCAGCCTCTCTCCACTGTGTCTCCAAACTCGATTCCGACCATCGTGGTACTGCAGGCAGAAGCGTGATTCGTTCGAAAACACAATGTCATGCCATTCGGATGTCCATCTCCGCCGTTCAGTGTCTAAAAATAAGGCTTTTGCAAACTCAAACGCCTGTGATTTAAAGTCAAAGGTAAGCGAAGCAAAGAACGCCTAGCATACATTCCACAGTGCTGCAAACGACGTCAAATTGTTCATGCGGACACGAATAGTTGTGTTATGGTCTGTGTTCGTTTTGATATAGTTTCGGATGTCGCAGTGCGCTCCATCAGTGCCATGCTCACAATAAACCTGCCATGCTGTGGAGTAGTGTGACGAGGCGGTCGCAATCGTTCCCGTCTGTCAGTCGTTCCCTCCTGCATCCACTGATTCCATATTCGCATGACTGTTGCTTTTCTACGGTCGACATGATGACCAATTTCTTGGAAAGATTATCCGCAATCTCTGTGTGCAACTATTTTGCCACTGTCAAACTCAGAAAAATACTCGAATGGTGCTCGTGTTGAGGCGTACTGAAGCTGCACACACAAAAAATCGCACGAGCGAACAATTCACGTTCTTCAAAGCGGCAATATTTCCTCCCTTTCTATACAGTTTCTAAGGGGCGCTGCAGTCGCCCAAGGATGTACGCGTGCGCTGAAATCATAATCATTTTCATACCCTATCGAGGTGTACGCATGATGCAAATTTCACGCTATTTGGATAATTCCTGTAATTTGTAATTTGTATTTTTTTTTAATAAACTTGCCGAGCAGGGCTTTTAGAGCTTAAGCCATATGGTAGGCCCCCCTGCTTGGTTGAATTGAATTGGTGTTGCATTTTTGGATGGCCAGTAGTGTTATACCAGTTCTCAAAACCTCGATTTATTTACTTATTTTTTTTTAAAATCACAATTTCACTTTTGCAATTTATACCAATGAAATTTAATTTTAATTTAACGTAAGCGTTCGTATTACATCCCGCTAAATAAAATGTATTACATTATTCTATTAACATACTAGAAATGCTATCCAATAAACTAATAAATCAAAATCAATCCTATCAAATAAACTAATTGAAAACCGAGTTATTTCAGTCAAGTAAGAATAATGCTCTTTTATGTCATTAAAAGTTCATTTTCAAAGCTTAAGTGGAAGAACATTATGTTATCTCCTTTGATAGGTTAAAAAATATAAATACTAATAAATACTGATACAGGACACAGTTTCAGCAAAGCCACAGCAAGAAAAAAAACTAGAAATAGCGGTTAGGAAATTTCTTGTAATAGTAAATTTGTAAATCTTACGAAATTTCTTGTAACAGTAAATTTTAAAATCTTGTAGTAGCAAGTTTTTTACTTTAAGTTTTCCCATGAAAAATATCTCCATATCAATTTAAACTCGCGTAAATTTTCAATTCAATTATCTATGTTAAAATTTCAATATATTTCAGAATCACTTTAAAAAAGTAGAAATTTTATATTGTTGATATACTATTTAGAAAACATCTTAAAGGGAAATGTTACAGAATTAATGAAAACTAAACTTGGAAGGGTGGAGGAATCTAAATATATTTGCAAGATTTATTTCCAAATAGAGCCTATTTATTCAGTTTCCTATTTACCTTGCTGGCCTAAAATATTACGATCTTAGAGCAAACGTCCACGGCTTTGAACCTCTGTGGTTCGATATTGGTGTTTGTATGGAACTTTCAGGGTTTTCCCATTTCCTTGCAAAATGCACTATAATGTTTTAATGGCTTCTGTAAAAGTTATCACAGAAAGCTTCAATCTATCTATTCAGGATAATAAATGGCATAAACACACAGAAAAAAATCACTGCAGTTTAATAGTCCATATAAAAAAGTACTTCGCAGAAACCTTTATTTTACAAATTAAAAAATGTATTGTAGAAAGACTACACTTTAATGATATACATTCTGTGCAAAAAAGGCCCAGAATTCTCATTTAAAAGACGCGCATAAAAGATATCACAACAATTTTTTTTCTAAATGTTGGTACCACTCTACCGAGTTACAACGCGCAATTTGAGCGCCCTCTGTGACTTTGTGTGTTGACAGCAACTGTGCTTTTAGTAATGCTTTTAAGTGCTCTTTAATCCTTTTAGATGAGATAACACTGCTTTTCAAACTGCATTCCAGTTTTAACAAGCATGTTTACACTATCGAGCTGTTAATAATTACTTCAGTATCAGACATGCAGAGAATAAAAGGATGTCTCCAACATGTTCTATTTCCCTTTGAATCAACAAAATAGTTGTATAAACTTTGTATTGACTCAAAACAGGTATTGACAGAGCCTGATTAAGGTCGTCTGGGGCCCAAGGCCCAGCAACGTTTTGGGGCTCCCTCAAATTAAAATAGTAGCTAAAAAAATTTTCGGGGATTATTATTACATATTATTATGCAGTTGACAAGTTATTGCTCTGTTTTTGAGAAAATAATTGCAGAAAACTTCATTTTTAAGAAACTTTTTCTAAATCATTTTACTCATTTTGGGGCCCCCATCAGCAGTGGGCCCAAGGCTGTGGCCTAGTTGGCCTGTGCGTTAATCAGGCCCTGGGTATTGAAGTCATAGAGCATTGCATTGCCTATGAGCAAATTAGCTTCAACTAATGCGCTGAACATTCAATTAAGAAAATAAGAAAATTTCTGTCTTCGAATTTTACCTGCAAGCTTTAATGTCCTTCTTCCCAGTTGTGTTGGCTGCATTTTCATATGATTGACTTCTGTGGTTTTTAAGTTTCCTATCATGTGATTCAACAGAATTCAAAACTGCTTTAGAAAACATTCCTTTAGTATGACATACTTTTTGTTTTATAAATTAAGAAAAAACATTCAACTGAGAACCATCTTCAGTTATATATCAATCCATTACACTTAACTAGTCACTATGCCGTAGAATATATAGTATGGCTGAAAATATTTAGAAGATAATACATAGTCATTCTATTTTTTTTTTAACACTAGTTTCCCCATATACATACATATGGAACATACTAAAACTTCATAAATTATTATTGACAAGTAGATCCTTTTCCAGAGATATCAAATAGTGAAAATTGGTCAGCCAGAAAATAATCATACTCTGCAAATAATTTCAAACATATCGTGAAATTTTCTTTTTTGCTCAAATCCAAATACTACTTCAACTTCACAAAATGCAAGACCCTCAGAAGCTAGTTTTATTAATTATAGTAAAAATTTTGAATGATAAAAGCAATAACAAAATCAACAACATTTTACTTCTAACTAAATTTTGCAATCTTCAAAATGTTGCTTTCTTAAAACTTTTGCCACCCCGAAATTTTTACAACCGCTGCCGCTGAACATATTGCGTACGCTTAAATACAGCCCTCTTTACCACATGACTCAACAATAAACATTTGTTAGTTACAATAACGTAAAGTAACACTTGCAGTAATATAATTTTTTTTGTTTTCCTGTTTCCCCATCTTAAAAAGAAACTGAGCAAAATTGGAAACATTTTTATAGCAATCTATTAGTTTCTAACCTATTATATGTTTTTACACGGGAATGTGGCGCCATATAAAGTAGACGAATTTTCATTTAAAAAACTTGAATGTTAATGTCCTCGTATTTCTACTTTTAAATGCAATAATGAAATCTTATTTTTTTCCTTAAAACTTTTTTTTTTAGTGTAGCCACACACGTTTATTCCCTACGTGTTTGAATACTCTAATAGAGTTTGCACCATAGCTAAATCTTCACATTAATTTTGGAACTGAACTATATATGAAGTACTGATGATTTCAAACAAATTGCTGTTGAAATTAGATAAAAAATCTGAAGTATAATAACTCACTCACTCAGAAAATTTCGAGAACTATGAGAATGAAAAGAAGATTGTTTTTAAAAAGAAATATAAAAAACTTTGAAAAAAAAAAAGTTAACACAGCTTAATCTAAAATATTGTTGTTTCCAAGAAAAAGTTATTTGAAACGAACCAATTCATGTCATTATTTTAGAAAACAATTATTTTTTGTTTCGTTTTCTGTGCTTGGGTGACTCTTATAACTATTTAAAAAGTTTTTGTACTTTCTTTGTCTTGATATCGTAAGATGGAAAAAAATTAGGAAAAAAAATGGCTTGGAGTAGGAATATGGCTTGTAGCATAATAATTGCATTCATAGATAAAAACCTCTTGAATTATAAAAGATAGCAATGCAAATTAAATAATTTACGCTTATGTAAGAAATGTTTTCCTTTTATTTTCTGCTTTTCATTTTCTTGTTTTAATTTTAGATTGATTTATTTTCTTCCTTTTTCAAAAGAAGTGCAAAATGAAAATGTTAAAAATCATAACAATTAAAGCAACTGGATTTTCATGTATTGTTTTTTTTATATTAATTAAAATCAGTACTTTCATATTGGCCACTTTTCAATAATTAATCGCCAAAGACTGCATGTCATGCATGTATTTATCATATGTATGTAATCTTGTATGTATGTACAGTCAGTGTTTTTTTTTTTTTTTTTTTTTTTTTTTTGTAAAAGATATACCCTACACATTTCAATCGCCAAATTATTGCAGAGAAAAATGGAAGTAGCTCTCTATTCAATTGGAAGTTATGTTTCCTTTCAATTTATGTTAAAAAGGAATAAACTTAGGGGGCCATAGTCATGCTGAAATTGTACCAAACTCTGAAATTTTCAATACAAACAACCCAATTTCTCCAACATATTTAGGTTTTCTGGTACATTTTAGCTTTGGATATTTAACGGATAGTTATTCAGTCAAACAGACTCCTGACTCTTTTTACATAAGTATCCTTTTGAATTTTGTAAGTTAGCACTCTTAATGCCACATGTATTTTTTTTTTAGAATTGGGACTTTCTGGGGTGAGATCCCACTATTTTATTATTTTTGAAATGTGTTAGGGAAATTTTAAGTATAAATAATTGAAAACAATATTTTGCCATATGTGTATACATATACGTATACGTTGAAATGACGCTGTTCATGAATGTAGATATTAGTAAAAATTGAATATCGTAAAAAATATATATAATGTACTATTCCTAATACCAAGCACTTAGGTCATTGATAATGATAATAATAATAATAATAATAATAATAATAATAATAATAATAATAATGATAAATTAAAATTTTAAGTATAAATAATTGAAAACAATATTTTGCCATATGTGTATACATATATGTATAATGTTGAAAATCTGTTCATGAATGTAGATATTAGTAAAAATTGAATATAGTAAAAAATATATATAATGTACTATTCCCAATATCAAGCACTTAGACATTGATAATAATAATAATAATAATAATAATAATAATAATAATAATAATAATAATAATAAATTAAAATTTTAAGTATAAATAATTGAAAAAGGTGCACGTATTATAGGTGCACGTATCTAACTGTAATGAATTCCCTTTTGTAGAAACACATTGTAGCTAGGGATCGTGTAGCATTTTGAACCTGGAATGTTAGTCTTTTGTCTCTTTTATCCTGTTCACAACATCAGGGCGGCTATTATTTTATAACTTGTACTACCACTTAGCTAATTTCTGAGATTTTATTAGAGTTTAAGTAGTCTGAATTCTTATTTAATCTTGAACCATATCACTCACACCTCAGCTATGTTATGCGATAAAATTAGTTAGGCGATTTCCGCACAACGCAGAACCTTGTGCGCTTTATGCTTATAAATTGTTAATACGACAATGACTATAACGGGTCCCTGAGCGTTTAGAGTCCATAAATCGTTAATATGGTGATCAGCATTTACCAGTATTAAATGTCTACTTCAGAAAATGTTTTCTGAGTGGAGGAGGTAATGTACTATATTTTGTATAAAGATTGAAATCCGATCGCTAAAACGCGAGAAGCGTAAAAACAATTTGTAAAACATGAAATTAAAAAGATACTATACAAAAATTTATCTTGAAAAATATTTTGCACAATAATCTAATCAAAAATCACCAACAGTTGCCTTATTCGTCTAATCTTTTATAAACGGATCCATAGCTGAGGTATGGGCGGTGTCAATAATGGATTTCAAGATTATGAAAGTGACAACAATAGTTACAACAATAAAATTAGTTTTACGCCAAACCATGCTCGCTAAAAAACACAAAATGACTGTAGACTCGATTACGGAAGAATTCCTTGTTTTTTTATTTTCAACACTCCCATTAACCCCTTTATGTGTTGAATGTCTAATTATCTCTGAAATATGTGTTTAACAATTTTTTAACAGGTTTGTTATGCTGCACATCGCTCTCCTTCCTAAAACTGCTGCTGAAACATGGGGAGATGTCCTAAAACTTTCCACACACCCTTTAACCCCCTTATGGATTGAATTTCGACAAATCCTTTCTTACTTTACCCTTATTATGTGTTACCCTAGAGTTCAAGTTTTTAACTTCAACAGTTTCATCTGTACGTCAGTGAATCAGTCAGTACGAAGCCTCTTATAGGTATAGATTGATGCATCTTTAGCATCCTAAAATAAGAAAATAATCTTTATAATCTTTATAATTTTTAATCCTTATTATCCTAAAATAAGAAACAAAAATAATATACAAATAGTGCAAATACTATAATATCTATAAAATCAGTTGCTTTTATATTTGACTTGGTGACCTACATAAAATATAAACTTGTTGAACGATTTTCGTGATTTATTTTAATTCAATGAACGTTTCGTAAATTGACGAAAAAAGACAACAAGTTGCATTTTCATGGATTGTTTGATTAGCAATTCAAGGTAAAATGTTTCAAACGCGTGGATGGAATTCAAAATTAGATTTGCTACAGCAAACATTACATATACAATCTCTTTGAAAAATTTTATTCAATTCAAAATCAAATTTGTATTTTTAGTTTACTACTTCAAACATTATTTATTTAAATGAAAAATATAAATGTTCATGTGATGAAGTTTGTTAAACTCAATGCAGATATTACAATGAATGGGAATTACTTGGAAATATTTATAGGCTGAATAAATTCTTCATTCTATTGGAAAAGGTCTGAATAATATCAGTATAAAGGCATAGAATAAGAAGAAAATATAATATCTGAATAATAATGGCACTAGATAAATTAAGTTATTATAAAAACTAGGGAATCGAACCCGGACTTCCCGGGTTACAAAACATAGGCGAAAACAATTCTTTTTTCTAATTCTAATAGATTTTTCATATTTAATATATATTTTTTAAACTTATGCATTAACAACGTAAAAAAGAATTTTTATAAGAAAAAAAACCAATAATATATTTTAAATTTTTTTTGAAATTGAATAAAGAGATACTTTTGTATTAGTCGCATGCCTGGAGTTAATGGCCAAAGAAATCGTCCAAGATTTCGCTGCTTACTGCTGGATTTTTTATTCTGAAAGTTTCAACTGCTTAAACGCGTAGTTCGAGAACATGTCTGTTAAATTTGCATTTTATTTATAATATGTTATTTATATTTATATTTTGATGAAGTTTTAATTTCGATCTGTAATATTAGCCGAGAATAAATGCGGAGCTATTTATATTGTTTTAAATGCAAACGGATTAATCTTTCACAATCGGACTGCACGTAATAGAGATAGATTTAAAATTAATTCATACTTGTAAATTATTCTAAAATCATAAATCAGTAAATTCAAATACAGTTTTCAAAGAAATTGCATTTTTTTTTATCCGACAGTGTACATATTGAAATTGTGCAATGTTTAAAAGTTAAAAAAGATGCAGTGAAAGCGAAATTTATTAGTCAGTTCGTTGCTACCATAAAAATGACTTCAGCAATAATCAGACATGTGTTGGTTTATTAATATAGATTTTTATTATTAATAAACCCTATTATTGACAACATCATTTATGTATAACTCTTCCTTGACACGGACCCGATTGCGTAAGATTAGAATCAAAATTTAATAAAAAAAAAAATTTATTCTATATGTTTGAATCAAGGCAAAATTTGTCTAACGTTGCCAGAAAATACAACTACTATTCTAACAAATATAATTTATGTCTTTAACCATACGGTCTACACATTCAAACACTAATTTACTCATCAAAGGGGCTTGGTCCTAAACTATGAATTTCGTTTCTCTTATTAATTCAGTAAGGTCAGATTGTTTACTAATGGCACACGTAGATGTTTTGTTCAGCAGTATCTTGAATTTTGAATGTGCTATTCTACCTTGATCTAATAACAAAACTGAGATCCCAGAATATGGAACAGCTAACTCAACCATATTATATGATCTCATCATTTTAAAAACTCATTAAGTAAAAATGTTTTGTCAGTCCTGGCGCTCCAATAAAATAAACCTTAGAATTTTCATTTAAAACAGCAAGCGAAACTTCACCATAAATTGATTTTTGAACGTGATAATCTTGGCGTAAACGATAAATAGCCAAAAATTGTTTTGAGTTACAATTTTTATAATGAAAAATATTTTTATGTATCACAAACATTCCTTTGGTTTTTAAATTAAATTATTTTGATTTATAAAATTATCGCTTATCAAAACGTTTATTATTATTATTATTTTGCGTTTTATATAAAATCAGTAAAAGTGTTTTTTTCTTTTTTACTTTTCAACGTGTCTGTATTAAATTTTAACTAATAATACTAATTTGAATTCTTTAATCAACGATAATATGTGGTCGCCAAGAGGGGAAGAAAAATTACCAATGGCAACCATTAAACACGAAAAAAAGTGAAAAATACCAATTTTTTTAATTTAAAAGCCATAATAAATCAGCGAATTAAGATACAGTTTTCAAACAAATTGCATTTGAAAGTAGATTTTTTTTCTTATTTAACGGTGTAAAAATTAAAAATGTGAGATGTTTAGAAATTAAAAAAATTGCAATAGTAAAAATTGCAAAACTGAAATTTTCTGGTAAACTGTTGCCATTCGGAAAATGACGTCAGCGTTACGCACGGACACGTTTGTCCTTTATAATATAGAAATGAATCTATTTAGATAAACAGCAGTAAAAAACGAATAAAGTTTTATTTTATATAATAATTTAAAAAATATTTTCTTCAGTATTATCAGCTTGTGGGTTCCCTCCTCTATATTTGGAGGGGGGGGGGGATTTGTAGTCTGTGCTTGTTTTATAGGCTAAATTATTTTAGTGTTATTTGTTCGACACTTCGGTACATATTCAATTATATTTTCGCATTTATTTTACCTTTATGAAATTGGTTTAAGAGGAAACTAGTCGGATATATCAATCCCAAAATTTTCTTCCATCTTATACATGTTAATACTTCAAAATTCGCTATCACACCGCCAAAAAAAAGCAATATATTTCGTCATTCTGTTGTACGTCAGCTGCTTGCGAATCGTCGGGTTACCTGTATGCGATCAGCTAATGTATTTTACTAAACAACGAAAAGTCCTTCTGTTCTGTACCAGCAGAAAAATATAGCCTCCCTATTACTTGGTTTCAAGATTTTCGCTAATTTTACTGAAAAACACGAAGCTAAAATGCTTGGAAACCGATTATAGAAGAATTATTCCCAATTCTCGTCAATATTGAATTTGAATGAAAATATCGCCAAATTAGACAGACATAGCCAAGTTGGTTTCATATATGGCAACGTATTTTTACCGACA
This sequence comes from Maratus michaelseni, assembly GCA_963931845.1. Lineage (NCBI taxonomy): Eukaryota > Metazoa > Arthropoda > Arachnida > Araneae > Salticidae > Maratus > Maratus michaelseni. The sequence goes on from OZ007594.1 coordinate 258,970,258, forward strand.
AATTTGGCGATATTTCGCCAATTGTCGCCAAGCTTACCGAGAATTTGACGTTGGCGAATATAAATATATAGTGTTAAGCATGTAAGAGTTGAAACGATGTTTACAACAACGAAAGAAAATTTTCCGAAACCATGTTTACTAAAACTCATAAATTAAACCCGTTTATGGGGGAATCGTGCTGTATTGTTTCAAAATGTCAGCCACCCTAAAATTTCAAACTGCTATACCACAGCCATTTTTTAAGATAGAACAAAACAAAAACTGCTCTGGAATCCTTGGATCAAGGCCAAACATTTAACGCAAGAAAAATTTACGATTTTTAATTTTTTTGTATATCTTCTTGAATTTGAAATCTTTAAATGGCTATCACAGCGTCCAATCCAGGCGCAATATCCCCAAATTCAACTGGAACCTGCAGGCCATAGTCATAAACATATACAAAAAATTTAGTTCAATTATCGGCATAACTTCATACACTTTTTGATGGTACCATAGTGAAAATAGAATAAAAATCACTATCGCAGCGCCTCCTTTCGTCGGAATATCACCAAATTCAAGTGGGACCTATTGGCCATAGCCAAGAACCTATAAATAAAATTTGGTTCAATTTGAAGTACAACTTCATATACTTTTCGATGTACAAATAGAACAGACACACGGACAGACAGACATTTTGTAAAAACATGCTTCTCTGATCTCTAAAACGTGTAAATCCGTCGAAAATCGGAAGTCGAAACAATTTCAATTACAATACTTTCTTCTATTATAGATAGAAGAAAGGAAAAAGGGAGTTATTTTTTGCTACAGCCATTTCTGTGTTTTAGCAATCCATCTTTATAAAATAAATAAATAAATTACTTAACAATAACAATGGTCATAATAGTTATCTAAAGTTTTATTGGAATTTTGTACTTTAAGTTACTGTATTTTAATTAATTTCTATATCGTTTTAAGGATTCAGAGATCTATGAATTTTTCTTTTCTTTCTCTGACTAGCACAGTCGTTATCAGTATGCGTTTAGTTTTCGCACGCTACCTGGGAGGCAGTTCATAGCTGTATATTTTGATGCCAATTTAATTAGACCTCACACAGAATAATTTCTGTGGGCGAAAATTTTTATGGGTAGCTGCTCACACCATTGCTTTTTCTGTACAAGTTTTATGGCGGGAATATTCCACACTATCTGTCACCTGAGCTATTAATTCTATCTGTTACAATAGGTTGGACACTAAAATTCGCTTTACTCAGTTTTAATAAGTGAAAAGGTCGCACGTTACTTTCTCTGTTTTCCATTTTTCTCAGAAAGGCAGCTGATTCTTTTTTGCGCGATAATTCCAACGAGGTTGCAATCACGTGCGAAAGAGTTTCTTTCGGTGTTAGGAGGCTAGGCTAGCAAAATCCAGTTGGAAGTTCTGACCAATCAGCATCTTGGAGAGGGCGAGTTCAGCTTTCAACATTTTGGTGGGAAAGTTTGGTCCTAGGAAAGATACCGAGTAGTTACAGCGACAATATGGATGCGGTTGTGTTTGTTTTGTGACAGGTGGGCAGTTTGAACGCTGAAATATGTAAAAAGTGCAGAGATGCGTGATTTGGGAGGGGGATGCGGCAGTCAAGACCGGCACCATCGGAGGCGAAGAAAATGTTTTGGAGGATTATTCAATATTTGAACTGGCGAGAATAGGAGTCATAAAAAACTACTTTTGGTTGAGCAGAGCTATGAGTCTACTGATCTGAGCCAGCTGTCGGTACATAGCATGTGTTTTGGTCATAGGTTGCGATATCACAGCTCTTGTGCTGCAAATTTTTGCCTTAGTGCATTTCTTATTAATCATCTGCCGTAGTGGAAAGCAGTTCTTTACGGAAATAATTTAAGCTCCCCCCAACACCGTATGGCAACCAAGGAATGTACGGGAATCCTCTTGCTGCGAATTGCTGGAAGGTCTGTGTAGCCTAAATCTGATGCCCGGTAATACTAAGTATACGAAAGCTATCAACGTATGACACTCGAAGTGGAACAAACGGGATGACTTTTCAATAGTTCAGTAATTGTGCCCTGTTTGCAGGGACGACGATGTTTCTTGCAAAAGTGGTTTCATTTAGCCTTCTAAGGGTACTGTTCTGTGAATAAAATGCCTTGAGGAATGTGCGAGCCGAACGTAATTTAACAAAATCGATACAGAAATTTAAATTGTCAAGCGAAGAGATCTGCATCGGACTTCTGGCGCGAAAACCGATTCCGGTCCAGTGACTTACACTGACCCACACCTCGACTTAATTGATTCTGGGCCGTGTCAAGCAGACAATTTTAATAGTGATAATGTAATTTTGTTAACGGAATCTGGAACTATACATTAACAAATTACAGAGGAATTTTTTTTCAAAAATCTGGTTTTTTAACTGTACAGCTTCAACAAAATGATGCTTTTAATCAACCTTTTTCATTTATTTTTAACTAGGTTAATTTTGTAATGAGTCTTTTTTTGAATGTAATAGTCTAAAAGTCAAAGTGATCATTAGTGTTACTATTCTGTATTTTATAGATTGCGGATATATAGTCCGAAATATACTGTAAAATTTCCGCATATATAAATATTCAGTATTATTTAAAATAATCTTAATTGTATGCTAAGAGAAATCGGAATTTTTCGTAAAAATTGAATCGAGCCGACCCTGAATTTCCTTGAATTTTAACACTGGCCGAGCCGGGCTGTAATCTTCCAAAATATAAACGGACCGGAAGGGCCTGGGATTTTCGGCTCCTGCACACCTTTATCTTCGGCTAGCTGTGCTTCAATAATATATAAAGGATTCAGAATTATCTCAATTGATATCAGAACTGTAACATTTGATGATGCATGTCCGGCCAAACAATTTTTGTATGGGAAACTAGAATCGCAATGCTCTTATTCAATCAAAATCACACGGCGTCTTTGTCTCACACGAAATCGAACCCAGATTTTCCAATGAAGTTATTTAAGTGACAGCTTCAACAAAATAACTTTGCTTTTTGAGAAACTGTATGACATCAAAGGAAGTCGTGGAATTGCACACTAATTTGATCAATTACACCGTATGTACTCTCAGTTATCTTCCAAATTTTAAAGCGTCTAGCTCAGAGTTCTTTGAACGATGATGATGTCCAATTCTAGCGCGTCTTGTGATTTCATCATTTTTTACAGAAAGTAAAATAAATTTGCTGAAAGTATCTGAACTATCTTCATAATTTTTATAGTTATGAATAAAAATTAAGATTTGGTTTGGTGTGAGATACATGTATTTTAGATTGCATAAGTGCGTTGCGATCCAGTTTCTTAAACAAAACTTCATGCCTTGTACGTCTTACAGTTTTGGCCATAATTTCAGATACGTACTCTTTATTGAATCCTATATTAAACACCATTCAAAATGTCGAAACAATTACGAAAATGTACGATCTTTGCATGTTTCTTTGAAAAACACACATTGTTGGAATCTTTACAACTCAAATAGATTAGTTAAGACTTTGTATTTCCATTATTTTGATTAATATCTATGTAAAACGTGTTTCAATGATGAAAACTAATTATTATGTCACATGTAGATAGGGAGAATCTGTATAATTTATTCAATAAACAATATGAAAGTTTCGAAATGAATACATAACAATCTTAAATTAATACAAAGAAAAGCAATTTTCTCAACGAAATGATATCATTCTTGTTTCGTTTTAAATTATTACATGTTTTATCACTTCCTTTAGAATGGAATACTTTACCTCAGGGGATGTTTCCTCTGCTTTAATTAATTTTCAGCCATTGTTGAAATAAACGGCAATTGAATTATTCCGCTTTGCTTAAAGTTAAAACTACCCGTAGCTTTTAATTACGTATTATGTAGTGAGTTTTAACGTGGATGTATCCCGCTCTTATTATTCGTTAAAATGCATTTAAAAAAAATATTTTACAGAATATTATTATATTTTGCTTGTTTTCATCTTTTTCAGAACAGTTGAATCAAGATGTGTTGTCTCGTGGAGATGTGCAACTGCGTATTTAAGACATTTTATATGTCTATGCTTTGGGATATTTGTCCCATGAAGTTCTATTATAATAATTTGTGCTGGTTTGGCCACTATAAATTACTATATTCTTCGGAAAATTTGGTCCTCTTTATGGAATATGTGTTAAGTTCCTTTAGAGAGACCCCCAGAGAGGGTATTCCCCCATGGTCTATATCCATTGTGCATATAATCGTCCATAACAAACAAACAAACACAAACGCAACCAAATACCAATCTCCTATTTATGGAATTTTGTAGAAATATATATTATGTTGTCCTAAGAAATAAATTTTTGACTTTCAATAGACACGAATCCAGTACAAAATTTCCACAAAAATCAGAACCTCATCGTCATGTCGAAGTGACAGGTTTATGTTCACACTAAGTTATTCAGCATATTGTTGGTATCTATATATTTAAAACGCTAAGCGTTTTGTTTCGACAATCCGTGAGAACAAACTACTACATCAAATAACATCATTCTTTTTTTAAATGAAAGATATTTGGTCACAGATTTGTTATCGTACATTCGTTTGTTCGAAAATTTAATTAATTAGCCGAAATTTTAAATTAAAATTTTACTTCTGCTTATGATGTCATAAAGTCGGCAATCGGATTAACGCCCACTGTTGCGACGTACAGAGTTTATTTTCTGAACTCAATGATTGCGAGCATAAAAAAATAAATATTAAACATTAAAAGCACGTGATTTTTAGGCCGAATTTTTTAATTTGTAAGTTAAAATATAGTTAAAATGTTTAAGTATTAATAAAGTAAAAATATTTATCCGTGTGTTTTATAAGCAAATAAAAATTCATATTTACTGTGACGTCACGGAAATATTGTCCATTGGGTTCATTTTAACTTTGTTGATGCCATTTTTTTCATTACAATTAAATGCAAAGTATATTTTTATTTGTATGCATGGTGCTTAAGCATAAATGTACGTGTGAAAGTTTGTACCGGTGAAAATGACGTTATGCTTAGCTTGAAATGCATTGATAAAACTAAAAAGAAAAATTTATTTTGATGAAAAAATTTGAAAAAATTTGTGTCAACATGGCGTAATATTAACTGATATTTCAATTTTTAATTTTAAAGAATAGAACTGGAGCCTTTATTGGTTGCTTCATCTTGATTGCATACCTTGATTACGTGTTACCAATTACTTTTTTTTTAAAATTATAGGATTAAGTTATAGGAATTATAGGATTTAAATTATTAAAATTTCCTTTTTTAATAAAAAAATTCACAAAAGTAAAGAATTTCAGGAAAAAAAAACTTGAAATAATGATTGTATTTTTAGCTAGAATAAACAATGTAAGGCTAATATTTTATAGGAATTATTTTGGTAGGTTTGTTATAAGTTCATTTAACAGTTCCTTATTAGCGGCAAAGTCTTATTTCTTTCACTGTGAATTTTTCTTTCGATGTCAAAAAATGGTAGTCTACTTTTGGACGCCAACCAAAACACAGTGGCAATATTTAGAAATGTATAACGGTTGTGACAACAAACGGCACTATCGCTTTAGCTTTCATCGCGCTTACACCACTTCTAAATACTAAAAATTTAATTTTTTTACTACATTTTATAATTTCAATTCTTACATCCTCAATTAGAAAAAAAAAATTAGCTTTCGATTGAAATTTATTTGAAATCTGCCGCATAATTTAACGACTTTTTAAATAATTTTCAAGCATGAAATATTTTTCAATTCTATCTCAACAATTTTTTAATAATGTAAAATAGCCCCTTGGAAAGTTGCAACAATTGAATATAGGTATCCCTAACTTTCATAAAAAGTGAAAAAATAATAATAAAAACCTGATAAATCATAAGATCGGATTATCCATAAGATATAGTATTTTGGCGCTAATATAAAATCTGTCAAAAGAAAAAAAAAACAATTTTTAGTTTATGATTAACATAAAATTGATATGTTGAATTCGTTGATGTATATGTTGAATCAGAATATGCTAGGAACTGTTATTTATTATTTTTTTAAAGATCCATTGGATATTTAACTGTATAAAAGACCGAATGTGTAAGGAAAAGGAATAATCATTCTGATTATGTAAAGGGATAAAAGAAACCATACAAATAAATTACAATTGAAAATTCATTACATTACATTACATTACATTAAAATTACATTAAAATTCTCCCTCATCTGCATATTAATTTATTATTTTTAACAAAAATTCTTCATTTTTATATAAAAATTGATTAGCTTAAAACAATGGATGCGTTTCAGAAGATATGGATTTGAAACGAACAATGATTAAAGAGGACATTTTAAAACTTTTAATTTAAACATTTTAAAACTTTTTTTAACGTCGAATTTCAACGGTGCCTTTGGGCAGATGCAATACATATGCGCATAGGAGCTCATTCGATTGCATTATCACAGGGTGGGGTGGGGTTATACTATGTTCTTTTATTTACTGAATATGAGATGAAAGTAGGAAATTTGTATGATACTTTATGATAGGACTATTTGTATGATACTTTATAAGTCCATGACCTTTTTTTTTTTTTTTTTTTTTTTTGTTTTTGTTTTTGTCGTGGAGAATATGGCGGTAATGTCAAACTGATTTCCATTACACATTTGTTTACGGAGTGTTCATTTGGAGTTTGCATTTTGCATCGGAAATAGCATTTCACTGAGGGGGGGGGGGATTTTTTAAAATAAAATATTTGAAAGACTGTTTCATACGAAGCCCTACTTAAATAATAAAGAAGCTTATTTTACTGATATTGTTATAGTATTTTTTTCCGTCACGTTTTGACGGGTTCCATCTAGTTTTATATTAAGTCTTGTAATCTTTTGATATTTATTTAAATAGTTGAAAAATAAACTGAATGATTTTATTTTACAGTCAAGCAAGCCAATCATCTATATTAAACGAGCAAGCGGTTTTCCTGATTACGGATGATATCGAAACCGGCTGAAACGATTTTCACTAAATTTGTCTCCTATACTAAATCGAGCGCGAAAAAAGGATTTAGCTAGGTTCCGTATTCGGAAAAGTTCGTTGTGTATGGCTATAAAAAACTCATCACTAAAAATGTTACTATATATCAAAAATGGCTCAGGCGATTTCAGAAAACTTGGATCTTTTAATAATTCAAGAACGAGAAATGAACTAGGTAGGTAAAACGAATTTTCCCGAGACCTACCTAGTTCGACCTGGTTAAAAGAAACTCAAGACTGAGAACGAAAATAGATAAATAAATGGAAAATAGTTCCGACGATTGTTTTGAAATAAGCCTCATTCGAATAGGAGAATACTCGTGCGCTAAACCGAATTTTGACAAAGAAAAAACAAATTTGCAATTTTTCATTTTCTTTTCTGATATACACAGTAGCTCATAAAAGTGATAGAACACTTAAAAAATACAGAATTGTCGAATGTTTATTAAGTATTAAAGGAATTTTAAAAAATGTCTACTGTGGTAAAAAAACCATTTTCATATTTATATATGTATTTTTTCTGAAATAAACTAAATTTGATCATTAAAATTGCATCAACACTCTCTGAGATGCTAGCTTCAAGACAGTCCATGACAAGACCAAAATTTAACATCACAACAAATTTATTTTAACAAATAAGCAAGCAATTATGATCAGTGCAATGGGTAGACTAAATTTAAAGTTTTCGAAACTAAGCTCAATCAAGAAAAACTAACTTCATAAATTATAACGTATTCGCTCACAATGTCCTATCAGAACCTTTTGTTAGAACTTAAGAATATTCTTAGAAAATAAATCAAATTTGTATCCCGTGAAATCCTTTTTTTTTTTTTTTTTTTTTTTAAATCTGAATAATAGAAATATCCCGTTGCCAAATAGATGAATTTGTAGCCACTAATACTATCGAAAATTGTAGTCGGGAAACCCCGTGCCAGGGATTTTCCAACACAACATCCACGGGTTGAGAAAAAAGGCGATGGACTAACTTGACGATGCGAAACCACTTCGGCGAGATCTGTCTAAATCCGAAGTTATTTTCTTAAAATGACAATATACTGCACAAACACAGTAACTAATTAACATATATTCGCAAAATACTCGTGACAACCAATTCCGGAGATCCACTCGTACTATATGAAAGTTAAAAGACAGAATAGATTTTTCATTCATCCACAATGTTAATAACCGAAATGTATGCATTGCAAGCAAAACTCACTCGACCACTTAGATTACACTTATTAAAGAGTAGATACACTACACATACTGCCACAAAATTACTATATTTCACGTATATGAAAATTAAAAGACAGAATAGATTTCTCATTCACCCACAATGTTAATAACCGAAATGTATGCCATTGTAAGCAAAACTCACTCGACCGCATAGATTACACTTATTAAAGAGTAAATACACATACTGCCACAAAATTACTATTTTGTATGAAAAAAGCAGAAAACGATGTCACAAACGTCTTCTGACTCTTGTAAGCATTAAATAAAACCACCCATTGTGAATACAAAAATGAAATATATTATATTATTTTTATTTTTTACTTTAAAAGGCACATTTTTCGTCCGATCACGAGGAAGAGGCAAGCACAAATGGAAACGAAGAAAATGCCAGAAAAATTAACGAAGACATAAGAGAATTACTTTAAATATATTATTATAAGTTATTAAACTGCTTCATCTGCATATTTTATTGACGCACCAGAATAGCAAAATATATCTTATAAGATTAAAAAAAAAGATATTTATGAATTTTAGCAATTCTGATGCCAAATAAAATGTATCACTGCTGCAGTTTTTAGGTGCGTTTGTAATTATATAAATACGTAGCACCTATAGTCGTCGTCTGGTCCGTCCGTCTGTCTGTCTGCCTGTCCGTCTGTCCGTCCGTCCCTCTGTCCGCATATGACAGCGCAAAAACTACCCAACCGAATGGTTTAAAATTTAGCAGAATTTTGTCAAGTCATTTCAAATTTTATGAAAATCGAATCAAAATTTAAAAAGATATTAATAAAAATTTTCTTTATTCTATTAAATCCTATCATACGTAATCTATATAGTAAAAGTGCAAGTCATGTGACTGAGGAAAACAAATACGGGCTAACCACATCTTTTTCCATATGTCAAGCGGCCATTTTTATCCAAAATTAATTTTTTGAATAAAATTACGTAAAAGTTGCATTTTTAGAAAGATCGATCAAAAAAAAAAAAAAAAAAAAAAAAAAAAAAAATGTCGGCTTGCGAGATGAGTTACATTGAAAAATGTATATTTTCTGAGATAACTTCAGTGAAAATTAGGTTAACAGCCGAATATCTCAATCCATTAAAGTAAATAAACAAAAGATTCATTCACCGCGAGTCATAGAAATATTAACCATGGAGGTAATCATTCGCAATGCAAGATCTCCATGGTAAATTTAGAGCGCTGTCTGATGTCGAAAAAAAAAATCACATCTGTAAATATGACATACGTAATAAGAAAAAAAAGGCATCCTCATTTTGTTCATAGCAGGCGATATAATAATTTATTTCACTGAAATAATAATGATGATTTTTTACATTATAAAACTAGTTATAGCACGAAACGAACGCACCTCATTTGTCACGTTTAACGTACAATTTCTAACATGTTTTCATTTCTGTCTGATACTTTATTGGTTTTGTTTGTTGAAAAAGCATTGTTAGTAAAAATTAAAAGGCACTACAATTAGAAAAGATTCAGCAAGTTTAGTTGAATCTTTTTTTTCGAATAAGCAACGAATGAAACGCACTCTTCATTAATGATGTATCATTTTCTTTTACTAATTATGTCATAATGATTGTGTTAACTTTATATAAAAATATATATTTTACATGCCACTGCAAAATAACATAAACTAACTCCGATTGAGGAAAACGGAAGTACTGCGATTATGGAAAGAAGAGGAAAAAATTCACGGTAAATTCCAAAGAAATCTATATATTTAAAACGCTAAGCGATTTCTTTCGACATTCCGTGAGAACAAACTACTGCATCAAATTACATCATTCTTTTTTTAAATGAAAGATATTTGGACACAGATTTGTTATCGTGCATTCGTTTGTTCGAAAATTTAATTAATTAACTGTAATTTGCAATTAAACTTTTACTTCTGCTAATGGCGTCATAATCGGATAACGCCTACTGTTCCGAAGCACAGAGTTTATTTTCTAAACTCTGTGGTTGAATAAAAGAGAAATAATAAATATTAAAAGCACGCGGTTTTAAGGCCGAATTTGTTAATTTGCAAGCTAAATTTTGGTAAAAATACTTATCCGCGTGTTTTGGTTTTATAAGCGAATAAAAATTCATATTTATTGTGACGTCACGGGAATATTATCCATTGGGTTTATTTTATCATTATGCATTATAACTTTGTTGATGACATTTTTTCATTACAATTAAATACAAAATATATATATATTTGTGTGCATGGTATTTAAGCATTAATGTAAGGTATATGAAGTACGTGTGAAAAGTTTGCGCAGGTGAAAATGACGTTATGCTTAGCTTGAAGTGCATTTTAACATTGATAAAACTAAAGAGAAAAATGTATATGATTGTGTTAACATGACATAAATTTACTGATTTTTGCATTCATAATTATAAAGATTAGAATTGTAGCCGTCATTGATTTCTTCATCTTGATTGCATACCTTGATTACATGTTACCAATTGCTTTTTTTTAATTATAGGATGGAAGATTTCCTTTTTTAATTACAAAAAATCACAAAAGTAAAGGATTTCAGGAAATTTAAAGTTATTAAAAATAGTGTTATGGTAGAAAAAAAAATCTTGAAATAATGATTGTATTTTTAGCTAGAATAAACAATGTAAGACTAATATTTCATAAAAATTATTTTGGTAGATTTATTATAAGTTCATTTAACAGTTCCTTATTAGCGCAAAGTCCTATTTCTTTCACTGTGAATTTCACTTTCGATGTCAAAAAATGTTTTTCCACTTTTGGACGCCAGCCAAAATACAGTGGCAATTTTTAGAAATGTACGACAGTTGTGACAACAAAGGCGCTATCGCTTTAGCTTTCATCGCGCTTACATCACTTCGAAATACTACAAATTTCTATTGTTTACTACATTTTACAATTTCAATTCTTACATCATCAATTAGAAAAAAAATTAGCTTTCAATTGAAATTTATTTGAAAACTGACGATTAATTTAACGACTTTTTAAATAATTTTCAAGCATGAAAAGTTTTTCAATTCTATTTTATCAATGACCACCAGTTTACTTCAATAATGTAAAATAGCCCCTGGGAAAGTTGCCACAATTGAAAATAGATTTCCCTAACCATCATAAAAAGTGAATAATAATAAAAAGAAAAAAAGAAAAAAAAGTGATAAATTATAAGATCAGATTATCCATAAGATAGAACATTTTGGCGCTAAACAAAAATCTGTCAGGAAAAAAAAAATTAGTTTATGTTGAACATAAAATTGATATGTTGAATTCGTTGATGAATATGTTCCATCAGATATCAGGATATGCTAGGAATTGCATTTTTTTATTTTTTTACATTTGCCAACTGTATAAGAGGAAAAATATCCCCGACTGTGATGGAAAAGGGATAATCATCCTGATTATGTCAAGGAACCGAAGAAACCATACAAATAAATTACACTTGAAAACATTAAAAATCTTCCTCATCTGCAGATAGATTTATTACTGTAAAAAACTTCTTAATGTTTGCATAAAAATTGATTAGCTTAAAACAATGGATGCGTTTTAGAAGATATGGATTTGAAACGAACAATGATTAAAGAGGACATTTTAAAACTTTTAATTTAATCATTTTAAAACTTTTTTAACGTCGAATTTCGACGGTGTTTTTGGGCAGATGCAATGCACATGCGCATAGGAGCTCATTCGGTTGCATTATCACAGGGGGGATGTGTGCTTTATTTACTATGTTCTGTTATTTACTGAATATGATATGAACGTAGGAATATACTATTTGTATATACATCATAGGTTGATGAATTTTTTTTCTTGCCGTGGGGAATATGGTGGTAATGTCAAACTGATTTGCATTACACAGTTATTTACGGATTGTTTGTTTGGAGTTTGCATCGGAAATAGTACTGTATTTGACTGGGGAAAAAAATTAAATAAAATACTAGATGGAACCCGTCAAAACTTGACGCAAAAAAAATACTATAACAATATCAGTAAAATAAGCTTTTTTATTATTTATGAAGGGGCGCGTATAAAACAGTCTTTCAAATATTTTATTTAATTTTTTTCCCCAGTCAAATACAGTACTATTTCCGATGCAAACTCCAAACAAACAATTTTTTAAAGATCCATTGGATATTTAACTGTATAAGAGGGAAAAGATCCCGACTGTGACGGAAAAGGAATAATCCTCCTGATTATGTAAAGGGACCGAAGAAACCATACAAATAAATTACACTTGAAAACATTAAAAATCTGCCTCATCTGCAGATTGATTTATTATTGTAAAAAAATTCTTCATCTTTACATAAAAATCGATTAGCTTAAAACAATGGATGCGTTTTTAGAAAATAATGATTTTAAAAGAACAATGGTTAAAAGGACATTTTAAAACTTTTAATTTAAATATTTTAAAACTTTTTTTAACGTCGAATTTCGACTGAGCCTTTGGGCAGATGCAATGCACATGCGCATAGGAGCTCATTTGGTTGCATTATCACAGGGGGAAGGGGATATGTGCGTTATTTACTATGTTCTTTTATTTACTGAATATGAGATGAAAGTAGGGATATACTATTTGTATGATACTTCATAGGTCCATGAAATTTTCTTTCTTGCCGTGAGGAATATGGCGGAAATGTCAAACTGATTTGCATTACACAGTTGTTTACGGATTGTTTGTTTTGAGTTTGCATCAGAAATAGCACTGTATTTCACTAGGGGAAAGACTTTTAAAATAAAGTATTTGAAAGACTGTTACATACGCACCGCTTCTAATGTAATAAAGAAGCATTTTTTAGGAGCTTCTTCTAATGTAATAAAAAAGCATTTTTTACTGATATTGTTATAGTAATTTTTTTCCGTCAAGTTTCGACGGGTTTCATCTAGTTCTCAATTTAAATCACTAAATATCTGCCTTATGTTGTACATTTGATTGATGCATCCACTGCCTCAAAATTTATCTTTTAAATTGAAAACTAGAATTAAAAAATATCTATCTTAAACCACATTGGCATGTAAATAAAGTCATATATATAATTTATTTTTTGTACGTTTTTCTTTGTTTTATCTTGTTATACTTCTCTTTACCTCCCTTTTTTCAGATATATATTTTTTTTGGTTTGAAAGTAGTATCAGAACTTAAAGGACCACTCAACAAATCCCAAGAGCTACAAATAATCACCTGATACCATCTGCTACTTAGTAAACTTTTACACTCTTTCACTGTACATTCTCTGAATTATCTCAAGAAGATGAGAACTTCTTAATGCAATAAAAAAAGGGAAAAGTTATCGAACATCAAGTACAGCCATCTATTTTTTCCTTTCTAACAAGAAAAAAAGAGAACGAGGAATTGGGAAGTACTACGATTTGGAAAGGAGAGGTGAAAATGGCTGAAAAATTCTAAAAAAATATGACAATAAAAAGCATTAAAAATCTGCCACGTTTGCAGATTTTTTGACAGCAGATTTTACGGATTTATAGCTTGTTTATTTCCAGTGTGACCATCCAAGTTAATTTCCCGTAGAAAGAGTAATTTTTTAGGGTTTCGTTCATCTCACGAAACCCTATTACTCCCGGTCCGTTGTCTGTCCGGCACAGAGCCGCTCTCAGAGCCTATATAACTTACGGAGTTGAAACTTTGTGTATACATAACTGAATACCTGCTATGAAGCTCAAAATATTAAAATTTGAAAAAATCGTATTATTTTAATAAATAGAGATAAAAAACCTAACAGCCTTGTCCTATTAAATTTAAACATTTTTCGTTATTGCATTTGCCTACAATTACAAATCCACAATAAAATTCTTTCTAACAATAATTAATTTTCTAATGAAAGATTTCCACGTGAAAAATGAAAATGAGATAAAAATTTTCATCATAAAAAAACATCATGTAAATATGATCATGAATCATGATAACAACCCGATTATGGAAATATTCGCATATTTTAACATTTTGAAGGTGTACAACATGTTTAATTTTGAAATAATATATTTTTTTTAATATCGCATTTAGTCAACATGACAGATAGTATTATGACAGAGTATAATAGCGGGCTTCGTCCTCTATGTGGTTGGTTTAGATATTCGAAAAAACGAAAAAATAGACCAGTAAATTTTTACTTTTTAAAAAAAACAAGACTTTTTTTTTTGTTGCTAAATGAAATTTATTTGGATTTATTAAAGAAAGGATAAAGTGTTTTGAAAGGAATATTAAACGAAACTCTTTGTGCGATCTTCAATCACACTTACTCACTTGTTTTTAACACTTTCCAACCTAGTTGAAAAGTGTTTATGACTTCGGTTTGTCTGCCGTCTGTCCGTGCTCTAACTCCCGTAAATATGTTCGGATTGCCCTGCAATTTTTATATGTTGTTGTCGTTATCTATAGAATGTTCTCTATTTCAACTGAAGTGTGTAGCACTTATAGTTGTTTTACAGGGACACTCAAAAGAATTCCGTTACATTACGGTCTATGAGGAAAAATCCTTTGCGGTTTATTTTAATGATGTTACACAATTTCAAACACATTGTAATTGATATATATCACTAAGGTGCATTGCAAAAAGCTTAATATGGAATATGCTGTGCATAGCACTTATAGTTACTTTACAGGGACAGTCAAAAGAAATCCGTTACATTACGTCTATGGAGAAAAATCGTTTGCGGTTTAATTAAATAATGTTTCACTATTTTAAATGCATTGAAATTTATATATATCACTAAAGGTGCATTACAAGAGGCTTACTACAGAATAGTGTGTGTATAGCAGTCATCGTTCATTTACAGGGACACACAAAACAATTCTCTACTGTCTGTAACAATAATTCCTGGAAGTGCGTTTTAAGCTGCTGAACGCGATTTTAAATTTAACGCACTTTTTCTCTATTACTTGGTGTGTATAAATTCAGTAGATCATATACAGGACAGCACAAAAGTTCGCGAACACATTTCCGTTTATTGACAGAAATTCCAGAAGGAAAATTTTAAACTGTGCTACGCGTTTCCTAACTAAACTAAAATTTAGAATCCTATGTAGTATATATACAAATCTATAGATCATATACAGGGCTGAATAAAAGCATTCGGATATTTTTCCGAATATTGTATACGTTGGAAATTCCTGAAGTTAAATGCGTTTTCCAAATTGTTTACTTAGATGTTATCTTTTAGCTTATTAAAAGGTAATGATTTGTAAAATTATTTTGGAAGCGTTGGAAAGTGTTACATAATCTATGCTTGACGCATGATTTTTCGTTATTGTTATTTCTTCCCAATATTTTGTCCCGATGCACAAAATTTTTACCCTATTCTAATTCTAATAATATTATAATATTGAAAGTGTGAAAATGTTTGGTTGATGTCAGGGTAAAAACGGATTATTAAATATCTTTGCATATATTTGGATTATAACCCAGACAGTAACATATGCTTATGTTTAATTTATTTTATTCAAATAATTTTCTTATTTATTCAAAATGTACTTTTATTGTGAATCAAAGAACATTCTTACTATAAAATTGAACCCTTTTCCTTTATTGTTGCAAAAAAAATCAAAACCCGTAGTAATAGAGTAAAAGGTCCAAGTACTGACTACCACTTTAGCTTTCAATCTAGATCGTACGATTTTGAAAATTAGTGGAAGAAAAAGGCCTGATAGGATACATTAATATGCTTCACATCCTTTTAGAAAAAAAAAATCAGTTTAAAAAGCGTTTTCTGTTTGTAAAAAGTAAAACTTAGAAAGTATGCAAATTTTGAGTTTTGAAAATGGGGTCTAAATATAGGTTACCTCAGTTTTTTTTCAAAATACTCACTAAATAAGGGAGAAGTATATCGTTTTAATAAATTTTATTGATTAATAACTTTTAATATGCACAGAAAGATCCTGGAATTTTTAATAAACAAGTATTTTTTCAAATTTATAAAAATCATAACAATTATCTGTGACAGTCTTATTTCCATTGTGTTCTTAGTTTTGTTTTTTAACGTGTTAAGTTTGCGTGTATCAAGTTTGCTGCTTGAAATGTTGATTATTTTATCTATAAAAATCAGAAACATAGTAATCACTTTCTGCGTCGTTGCAGTCGCTATGGACCCATATATAGCATTCTAAACATCGATCCCAAAGTCACCCCTTCTTTTCCGCTGAGAAAACATTCTCACAGAAAACACAAATTGCATCATCTTCCTCACTCGAATATCTTCCGTTTTAATCTTTTCAAAATTTATCTGCCCCTTTCCCCTGTATTTTCTTAGTTTTTCCTCCGTCATTTTTCTTCTTTCTCTTCCGATTTATTGCGGACAATTTTGACAAACATTGGAACCGTAGCCATACATTGAAACAGACAAATGACACAACAAAGCAATACAGCTTCCGTTATCCCATAAATTAATTTGTTTTCCCCCCTTTCACGTAGAGCAATCCCAGAGAAGTCCAAAGTAACTGATATTTAGACCACTCTGGGTGGCCGGTATTTGGTCCATTGCTATGTTTATGTTAAAACCAGTGTAACTGATTGATATCGTAAAATATCAATAACGTGCTTGCGGAATTTGGGAGCTAAATATATCTAGAAAACAATTTAATCGTCAATTCAGGCTAAATATACGATCCGTATTTTAAAAAAATGTGACACACATACCTGAAAAACTTTTGATATATCAGATTTCGTTGTGTCGGCACTTTTACTCTTACTGTTTTTTAATTAGACAGATCCCAGCGACATACTGTTCATGCCTTTCTTCTCACAATTAAAGGAACAAAATCTGCCTATCGTCGCTAGGCTGCGCTACGCTCAGTTCTCACAATACCTACTAGCCGGTAAGTAGACCCCAGCGGGTATTTGGATCTTCTCCTCTAATTTACAACACAGGAATTAATTTTCAATAGAAAGATTTTCACGTGAAAAATGAATTTGAAATAATTTTTCTATAATTATATAAGAAAATCAATTATTATCATTAAAGTAAAGATGTATTTGCTTAAATTGATAAACAAGTCATATAAAAGCTTATAAATACCTTTTGACTATATAGATCGGCAAGTTTCGAACGATCTATCCGGTGTTTATGAAATCCGTTCAACAGGGCAGATGGAACATTGCAGGATATCGTCACATATTGGAATGACGAATAGAAAGTTTAAAACGAAAATAAAAGAGCATATGGCAGATGTTAAATACGACAGAAGAACTACAGATTTGGAAAGACTACATAGGATCGAGCCTTTGAAAATTTATTTTAAGAATAGTAAAATAATTTAACCATCAAGATTTTATTTCCCATCTATTATCCGCGAATCAATAGAAATCTATATTCGAAGCGAGAACATATGCAATGAATCAGACTATTTTGAGCTGCCTAAAATTTTGCAAGAGATTGCTTTACAGATTAAAAAAGCAATAAGATAAATAAAATAATTAATTTTCACGTTTACAGTTGACCATTTTTAAGTACCTGATTTCATTATACATGTGATCTCGTGGTTTATGTTTATCAAGTTCCTTTCAAAATTTCTTAACGAGAATAGTTAATTTATAACTATTGATCTTGAAAATTTCGCCGATTGAGCGTTCGAAACTTGTCTATCTATATGTCAAAATGAATTTATAAGCCTCTTTGAGTACTGTTTATTACTTTAAGCAAAGAAATCTTTAATTTAAGGAAGGTTTTAAAAGTATTAAAAAGAAGATGAATATGACGTCATACTAGAAATAAAAAATACATTGTCAGATTTTTGTTAATAATACAAGGTGCAACAATATGAGTAAATACAGAAAGTAGGTGAATATGAAGTCATATTTAAAATAAACAAGCTGGAAATTGTACGTCAAACGTGACAAATGAGGTGCGTTCGTACTGTAGCTAGCTATATAAATATTTAGATCTTGATGATTTTTAATTCTGTGAAATGAATGATATCGTCTGCAGATTAATTTCTGTAATAGAATAAGTATCTCGGTCGCTTGACGATTAAACTTCGCAAGCTCCTCTAACAAGAAAGCACCGATTTAAAAAAAAAAAAAATCAAATTTCTTAATAAATATTTTTATTAATATCTCCTAAAGTTTTGATTCGATTTTAATAAAATTTGAAATGTCTCGACAAAATTCTGCAAAGATAATATATCTTAAATTTCAAACCATTCGGTTGGGTAGTTTTTGCGTTGTTATATGCGGACGGACGGACAGACAGACGGACGGACCAAGCGACGACTATAGGTGCTACGTATTTATATAATTACGAACGCACCTAAAAATTGAAATATATTTTACCTATAGTGATTATTAACGATGAAAATCAGCTACATACAGAAAAGAATTTTCTGTCAAACTCAGAATAAATGTGACTTTAACTGAAGTATTTGTTTCACTCACGTAATTATTTGGATTTCTATATAAAAGATAATTATGTTTTCCATAATACAACAATATTTTGAACTGCATGTTATTAATTTCTGAGAATCAGTCAAACAATTTAAAGAGGTTATGATTTTTTATAAGATTATATCTTTACACATGAGTCAAATTTAAAAACAAAGTTCATCTGTATGTTAGCATGCGACTTTGTACGCATAACGCATACATTATTGTTCTTATTAATCACACTTTTTTTTCTGTTATTGCAATTCATTTTTGGTTTTGGTAAATGTAAATGAACCCTTTGTAAATTTCCTAACACTTGAGAACGCCTTTTCTAGGATTCAATTAGCTTCTCCTAATTAGGTAATTCAGTCGACTTCAAGTTAATTTAAAAGTGTTACTCAACCCATAATTTTGGTAAATTAAATGATGCTGTATTATTACATATTAATTTTTTACGTGTTACAATCTTAATGGGATTTCATATACTCCTTAAAAATTTTCAAAACGAATTGTGTCAATTTTAGGAAAAAATGATCTATTTTAATTTTCGAAGGGGCTTTGGCTATTAATAGTCCAGTCAAATTAGGCAGATTTTGGGTCATTTTGAGACATAATTACGAAAATTTTGAAACTTGAAAATATTGTTTGGGAGGGTCTACTAATGAACATACTAAAAGTCCTGATGGGTAGGGGGTGAGCGCTAAGGGGGGGGAGGTAAAAGAAGGTAACCATTTTTCGGTTTTTTGTTAATATCTCGTAAGCTATAAGTCCTACGGAAAAATTGCTAATGCAAGAAATAAAGACAATTAAATTCTCTACAAAACAGGTTCCATACATTTTTCTCTAGAGTGCATAGGTAACGAGATAATCGCATTCAAAAATGAAGAAATTTGTCAACAGTCACACCAGATCCAGAGAGCGGGTCCATGCGGGGCCTCCGAGATGTCGCTGTGTGTCCTTCACCGCTGTGTCGCTGTGTGTGTTAGGTTAAGGACACACAGCGACATCTCGGAGGCCCCGGTCCATGGCTCCTACATTATTTCATCTACTTAACCTAAACTTAAACGGACATTAATAAATGTTGTGGTCAGAAGAATGGAAGCCTGAACAATAACTTTATCAAATGATATATTTTGTTAACATAAAACATACAAAAATGAAAAATGCGTAAAATACAATAATATAGGAATAATATAAATAATAATAATATAATAGGAATAAACATTATACTCAAGTTTTGATTACCCCGGGTTCAATGGGAAATTTCAAAAGGTGTTGATTTATGTTCCATTTCCATTATGACATCCTTGAAATTAAATATTCATGTTGGTGAGGTACCCGGATATAGCTGTATTGTATTTTGTTACATTTGGTTCATTCATTCGGAAAATATAAAATATTTTATTTTGCGCCATAATGCTTTGCTTTGGCAATTCAGGCGATTTTCAAATTTCCATTTGGCGAAAGAATAAATTTTGGTGGAATTTCATACATGTTTTCGAATAACGTAAAACATTTTGTTTTATAAATTTACTTATTTGACATTCATTTTTTTCTTTTACTTTTATCGTTACTTAGCTACTGTTTTTCATAGTCTATAAAAATATTCATTCAAATAATCCCGATTACGAAAGAAGAAATATGAAACCTGGCTGAGGGAAACAAAACATTAGCTAATTTTTCGTAATTTGGTCTGCAACACAGAATTGCGTCAAATATGAAGATGTTATTAACATTACGGTTTTGAATTGAATCTGGATACTACTCGTATTAAATGGATATCACAAAAAATACTTTATAGCTCCAAATCACGTTAAAAATTTTGTCAATTGGCAGTAGACACGATGATGAAGGACTATCCATTAAGTTTAAAAGTCTCCAAATATACCTATTTGGTGGTGATTTTAGTAAGCTAATGCTATAGAGTAGATTAGGATGCATTTAGATAAATTCTTAGATCTAAATATTATTGAACGACAATCAAAACTGTTTTCGGAAACAAAAATTGTAAAAACATTAGATTTCCTGATCTGCAGATTTACTTGTAATTATAACTATTATAACTGTATTATATTTATAGTTATTAATCGCAGGTTTTCATAATTATTATATTTAATGTATCTTTATAATTATTAATTTAATTAAAATTTCTTTTTTTTTAAATTCCATAGCCCTTTATTATTAGTATTATTATTAATAAACTATATCAAATGAGTTATGCAATGAATATATTTATGTATATGTACTTATACACATCTATTACTTGCACTACCTACAAATATTTGCGTATTTACAGTGTTAATTGTAATATTATACTAGTTGACCCGCTCGGCGTTTCCCGGGCCCGTGATAATAACCTTAAATATACCTAAAATCCAAAATCTGTTCGTTTCACATGCCACCGCCAGGGCGCAGATTATATTCTAAATAAATCTCTATCCCAACGAAACTCCGGTATTCAACGGTTGATATGTTAGTTAAGGGAGTGGGGACTCAAATAAGTTTAGGTTATGTAAGTGCAATGTAAGTGCCGTTGACTCGCTCTCTGGCGCTGGTGTGACTTTTGAATGCGATTATCTCGTTACATATGGACTGTAGAGAAAAATGTAGAGAACCTATCTTGTAGAGAATTTAATTTTCTTTAACTTTTGTATTAGCAATTTTTCCGTAGCACTTATAGATTACGGGATATTAACAAAAAACCGAAAAATGGTACCTTCTTTTACCTTCCCCCCCTCGCGCTCACCTCCCATCCATCAGGACTTTTAGTATGCTCATTAGTAGACCCTCCCAAACAATATTTCCAAGTTTGAAAACTTTCGTAATTATGTCCAGAAAAAAACATAATTTGACTGGACTATAAGCAGATATTGAAACGTTTAAGGCTGCATTTAGAATTTTCAAAAAGTTTGGAAAAGATTGAAGAATATAAAAAAAAAGATTGATCTTTTGCAAATACTTTTATTCAAACTTCTTATTATTGATAATATCCAGGATTAATTTATTAATATGTCGTATCTTAAAGCTATTATTAAAAGCAATTCTACGAATAATATCTAGCTCATTATCTAAATTATTTCAATACATATCAAAAAGGGTCTTCTGATTAAAATTTTATAGCCTGACATTTTATACGCAAATGGCAAATATGCACTATTTGGTATAGCATATAAGTTTGCCATGCGTTTTCTGAAAATTGATCTGTCAAAAGATTGATTTGTTCAGGTTAAAATTACAGCAAGGAAAGGAAGGTTTTTATTATGTTCAATTTCAACAGTCAATTTAATGCTATTGAATGTTATCTATTGAATTTAGATGATTTATAAAAATGTTAAGTTGTTTAAGACTATATTGACCAATTAATTTATCATCAACATATTAGAGCCAAGTTTGTGTGTGTGTATGTGGAAGGAAGGGGAAGTAAGGGAAATGTTTGAAAATGTTAATTTTATAATGGGCGAAGGGTATATTCAGCTAATAAACTTGAAATATAGGGGATCCCATTGGGGCTCTAGAGTTATTTTTATAATGTTTCCCATTGAATGTAAAATAGTTATTATGAATAATAAGATTAAGTCCTCTTTTTATTTTAGGTTTATTTGCTGAATATAACATTCGCTCATTAGATACTAAAGTTTTACGTACATTTAATCTACCCCCCTCCCCCCAAACACAGATACACACACACTTAGCTCAGATATGTTAATAATATTTTTATAATTTGGCATTATAATCTTGAAGAACTTAACATTTTTATAAATCATCTCTAAATTCAATAGATAATAACAATAAATTCACTGTTTAAATTGAACATAATAAAAAGCTCCCTTGATGTAATGTTGACCAGGACAAACCAATCTATCGACAGATCAGTTTTCAGAAAATGTGTGGCAAACCTATCTGCTATATCAAAGACGAAATAGTGCATATGCGTATAAAATTGCAGCCAATAGATTTTTAATAAGATGAGCCTTTTTGATATGTATTGAAAATAATTTTGATAATGAGCTAGATAATATTCATAGAACTGCTTTTAATAATGATTTTAAGTTATATTAAGGCATATTAATAAATTAATCCTGGATATTGTCAATAATAAGAAGACTTAAAAGAAACTTAATTTGAAAAAGAAAAACTTTATACTCTTTAAAATTTGTAAGCGAAATTTTTGAAAAATTAAATTATAGCCTTAAAGATTTCAAAATCTGCTTAATAGCCAAAGATCCTCCATATTATTTGCACTAAAATTGATGCAATTCGTTTTGAAAATTATTCAGGAGCATATGAAATCCAGTTTTTTAAAACCGACAGATTAAAGAATTATTATATTGGCTTAACTTGCAGGAAATTTAGCTGTAGGAGACAGGATCATATAGCTGATATGAAGTATAATAGAAAAATCACGGCACTTCCAAGATTATATTCAAGAAGAAGCCATCCAAATATATTTCAATAAAATAAAATAAATTTTTATTTCTAATCTGTACTATCCAACATTATGTATAAAAAATAAATAAATAATAATGAAAGAAACATTGCAACACATAACAATTCAACATGTAATGATGCAGCAACATTTATCTTATCAAAAAACACAGCCTTCTCAATACTAGGTCTGAGCACTGATTCAAAATGGCGGCTGCCGAAGGCGGACTTTTTTACGCTATTCGCGTTAAGTAGTTCTACGAATTGAGTGATTCTAGTCTCAAATGCTTTTCGATAAAACCTTATTCTAGTAAACAACAATGCATATTATATTATTAAGATAGTATGAAAATGCAGAAAAATCATCCACATCAATATATTTATGATTAAAAAATTGCCAGCTATAATATTAAATTATTATTATTATTATTTACAGATATACGTTTATTAGTTAATGATTTACAAAATGCAATTTAGACCACACACAAAAATAAATAAATAAAATTAATTAATTAAAAAATAGCTATATACATAAACTTATAAAATAAATAAATAAATAAATAATATGTTATGACTGGCAATTTCCCACATTTTGCAATGTACTTTAATGTGATTCCTGACATTTTTTTCTTTATCATGCAATACATTTATTTATTTATTCAGCACATTTATTTTTACATTAACAAAAAAAGAAGCACACTCATCATAATAACTTCACTTATAAGTTAAATATCAAATTATTTTGGATATTTAAGATAGTAAACTGGAATAGAAAAGGGTATTTATAGCAGAAAATCTTGTTAAAATTCATAAAAACGTATATAATAGATATTCTTATAAAATCAAACAAATCATTTAAAAAATCATTTGTTTAAATATATTTTTACTTAGTGCATGTAATATTAAGGTAGTAATTAGTGAAATAGTAGAGCATGTAATACGAGGTTGTATCGAAAATGCATCGACAACATTAGTAATGACAATAATGAAAGTGCTGGGCTTTTCCTTAGTACTATGCAAATCACAATAAGTTTTTGGTAAAATTTTATACATCAACTCTTATAAAATTAATTAATTAATTTTATATTAAATTAAATATTTTGCAATAAATCATTTAAAGTATACATTTTCTAATCTTATTTTTGTCAGTTTTTTTCTTTGTTAAATTTGTTATTAATGATTTTTGAGTGATTGTTTAAAATGATTTTAAATATTGTAGCAATAAAAGCCTTCTCAAAATTAAAAATATCACAGGAACAAGCTTTATGGTAGCCTTTCTCTTTTTCATTCACAATATTTTTGAAATATGAGTCACTTACTGATATCATTAAATTCAATTTATTTTCATTTGTTATGAATGCATTATAAAAATTTCTATGCAAATATAAATATATACGGAAATCTGTGTAAATATAAATAGCACATGAATAATAGTATGCAGAAATAGCAGTACATGGATTTTTTTTTTCATACCAAACTTTTAAAAAGGAAAAACTGTGATAGATTTGTTAAAAATTAGCTTTAGGCACAATCATTATTATTGCAAAAATCTTCCGTGATCATCTCGAATTTGCATCTTGTACAGCAGTGGTCACCAATTATTTTTTTCTTGGGTCCGTTCCAAAACATAGTCAAATTTACGCGGTCCGGAAAACTTAAATCTCCTCATTCTCCCTAAACCCCTCCCCCATCCATCACGCTACCAAACTTTTACTAGACTAGGCCACCTACTTTGCTTAGTAAAGCTTTTCTTTGAAATAATTTGTTATGTTAGGTGCATAACACAATTCATACCAGTGAAATGAAGTGCATTAATACCAAATCAATTTTTTATTATGATTTTTAGAATTCAAGAAGATCAATACAAAGTAGGTATAAATTCAAAAAGATTGCTCACTAAAGTTCATTGTGGTTCATTTTCAATGGTAAAAATGACGTGTTTTATTTAGCACAACGTGCCTGAAATTTGTGGTCAAGTTGGTGAAACTGATTCTCATCAAACTTTTAAGGTGGTCATCTGTGAGTCGCGATCTGTACCGATTCTTAATGAACTTCATTTTTGAGAACGCTGCTTCACACACATAAGTTGAGCCAAACATGGTACACAATTTTATGGCTGAAGCTTTTAGTTCTAGATACTTTTTTTCACATACATTTTTAATCCAAAATTGGTCACTCCCAAGAGATTTTTCAAATTCAGCATAATTGTTCTTTAAAATAACATCTTCTTGGAATTCAATTATTTGCAACTGTAGGGCGGCTTTGTTGCTCTTGAAAACATCCGCCGCTTCAGTCGTCCATTAGGCATAAGTGAAAAACAGTTGTAGACCAGCTGCACAACGTTCTTAATTTTTTCAAAGTCAAAAAATCTTTCTTGAAATTCAGATTTAAATTATTCCCACAAATCTTCGAACTGGTTGATGTCAATACTTTCATTACTGTCACAAACGGACTTATGGTGTGGAAAGTGTAAACGTTCTCTTCTAATATCTTCGGAGAAGTGGTCAATTTTTTTTGAAAAACATTTTATTTCTGAGAGAAGTTTACATACATGTTTACCTATGCCTTGTAGTTTGAGGTTTAAGAGATTATTCAGGTTCCTAAATAGATCAGTCAAAAATGCTATGATTGCAATGTTTTCTTCAATGTTATTGAGGAAACCTAAATGCTCACTTGCTACTTCTTGATCACTAGTTGAAAGAAACTCTTCGAGATTTCCCCCAGTACTGCAAAAAAATCTTTTAAGTACCGAGCCTTTACTAAGCCATCTCACGGTGTTGTGAAGAAGGAAGTCGTAAAACTGAGCATCAATCTCTTCAAGAAATGATTTAAATTGATGTGCCTTAGAGATGATTTTGACCGTATGAAGTTAATTATTTGTATCACCGTTTGCATTTTATTCTGAAGACTGGGATTCAGACTGCAACACAACACACTTTGATGAATGATGCAGTGGTAGGATATCAAATTTTCAGTGCATTTTGAATCACTGCTGAGTTACTGAACCAAGCCTTCCCTACACTCAAGCACTGCCGGTGCCCCGTCTGTTGTTACCAAACCAATGTAACATTTTTCATGTCCAATTCAGCTTGGTTGAAATACTCTGTAACAGCCTTGTACAAATCCTCTCCTGTAGTAGTTTCTGACATAGGCAAAATAGTCAGTAGTTCTTCAAAAAATTGTTCACGGGTTCTGTCTAGATAGTATACAAACATAATTACCTGTGCTGTATCTGCAATGTCGCAAGATTTGTCCATAGACAATGCATAGCAACCTCTGGTAGCTGAAGTTTGCTTCAAAGTTTTATAATTTTTCTCTGACAAAACTTGTGTATTCCATGTGCTTGAAGAAGCAGATAATGGAAAATATCGAATAGGTAAACGATGTTCTTTCTGTTCTCAAATAACGCATTTCCAGCATCCAACATGCACTCTTTTACAATATCTGCATCACTATATGGCTTCATATGTTCAGCTAGAATCCAAGAAATGCGTAAAGAAGCCTCTGAACATTTTTCTTGCTCATTCATAGATCAGTTCATGATTTTTGCCAGATATTATGTAATCTGAACATAGACTCTGAATTTTACTTTTCCGGAGGTTACTTCCTATCGGGTATTTTTCACCAAATGTTTTGTGTTTTGTTTCATAATGTCGTTTAATAACTTTTAATTGTAGCTAGAATTTGCTGATATATAATGTAAAGAGGTACTGCTCCAACGCGGTTTGGCAACGTGAAGCAACATAAGTCAGTCCATTCTGATAGAAACTGTCTGTTTTCCGATTCAACTTTTCTTTTCTTCTTTTCCATCGTAATGCGAATCAAACATAATCGCAGAAACAAAGAAACTAAATGTTGAAAAGACCTCTGAATAAGAACGAAATGAATAAAAAGACGCGTGCACTGATGCAAGAGCTGCACCAGACTAAAAGAGTAAAAGAGGGTAGAGAGCTCAAGATCAAAGCCAACCTATGTTGAGGGGAGGGGGGGTAGTATTAGGAGAAGTTCTAGAGATGAGTTCAGGCTCTTTTTTGAGGCCCGCACCCGCCCGAACCCGAAACATTTTGGGTCATCAGAGCCCGAGCTCGATACTGAAAGTATGCAATAGAAAAAATTGCATAATATTTAAAAATTGTTTTAAAAGTAATATCTCATTTTTAAACAACTTCTTACATGGGAATAACTAAATTAATCCCCATCACACAATTTTATGAAAATTTACATTCAATATTATCAAAAGAGAAGTTAGGTATCAAATGAAGTATACTTCATACTTGAAAGGTTTGACATTTTATTCTCCCTCAACAAGTAAATCTGATGGACACATTAACGAAGTACGTATTATGACTAAATGCATGAAATTTGCAGAAATTACTATTTATATGACGAAGAATCGAACAACATATTTTAATTTCCTATAAAAGGAGTACCTTTTAAAATATAACTTTCTTCCTCATAACAATCTTCCGGGACTATTGTGTCCCTGAAAATCAACTCAAACCTTTGACACCTTTATCTGAAAGATCCGATGCTTTTATAGGAAAAGAGGAAACACTGCTCGATTGCTTTCTATCGGAAAAACAATCCAGGCCAATTACATCTACTTACAATTGAAAGGGACTTCGTGAACGTGTCGGGCTCAGGCTGAGACCGTCTCATTTCTAGAATTTATCCGCTTCGAGTCGCGGTCCATACAAAACTTGTCGGCGGTCCGGATCCGGACCGCGGTCCGCCATTTGGTGACCACTGTTCTACAGCATGTCAAATCCAATTAAACAAACATTTAGAAAACAATGATTTTTTTTTTTTTTTTTTTTTGTAAACTCGGGGAAGCTGAAAACATCTTGCGATGCTACAAATGTGCTAGAGAATAATTAGTTGTATAAATTAACTAAATCTATTAACATCATGCATTGCAAATTTTCTTCCAGCTGTTACACATTTATTTAAAATTTTAAACTCTTCCCGTGTTCAACTGTAATTTGCTTAGAGTAAAATAAAATTGATTTTCATGAAAATTGAAAATTTTTCAATCTCCCCGAAAATAAATCCTGGCCATGTCACTTATTATTATAATTATAACTTGCCCTATTACTATTAACATATCTTATTATTACTGCCAAATACACAAAATTAATAATTATTATTAATTATGCTAAAAGCATAAATGCTGAATAAAACCATACGTTTGTAATAATAAATAAATTTGTTTGCTTTCAAACTTAAGACAACATTAGTGTTTATATCTAATCAAATTACATATCTAGGGCTAATTACGAATTTCATATACTTAAAGGGAAAAATTAGTAATAATAATCAGTTGAAAAAATACGTCATTCTTCTTTAAGCATATAGCATTATAATTATTTATAATACATCCTTAAAAACTGTTAAAGGTCATATAATTTAAAACATGTTAAAGACGATAAAAACAAAATTAAACATTTGGAATTTCTACAAAAATGATATTTATACGTGTTTATAAATTTTATTTTTAAAATAACGAAATAATTACTTACTAAATTATGTTTTGCAAGTATTATTTATCAATTTAAAATTTAAAATAAATATCACAAAAGCAAGAGTTCTAAGAAATTTTAAGTACGCAGAAAACCTACTTTTCTAAATAGACATTCTGGTGCATGCATATATGTAAGTCAAACAAATAACAAAGAAAAATTGCAATTTAAAGAATATATAATCAGAACTTGAACATATAAAGGATAAATTTAAAGGATATATTACAAATAATTATTATTTGTAATACATCCTTTAAAACTGTTCTAGCTCATAAAATTTAAAAACACGTTAAACACGATAAAATCAAAACTAAATATTTCGAAGTTCTAAAAAAATGACACTTATACGTGTTCGTCTTATGCATTTTTTAAATATGGAAATAATTAGCCAACTAAAAGATATTTTAAAAGAATTATTTATCTATTTATTTTTTAAATGACAAAAGGAAGAGTTCGAATGAATTTAAAGCACGTGGGTATTTTCTAGTGCATTTAAGCAAATAAACAATGATAAATAAATATCTACTCACTATTTGAGGAATTAGCTTTAATCCACAAATATTCGCTATTAAAATGCACATGTAGTAACATATAGCACATATTGTAAGCTAAATTCGTCTCAAATAAATCCCTTTTATGAGATTAATATATATTAAATAGTAGTTATCTGTACACAACGCCATGGTCGAACGTTACACTTTAGCCTTTGAGATGACACGTGACTTCCTTCCTCAAATTTAGAGCGCCGGCCTGTCTAGAGGGGGCTGTGATAAAAAATATGGATCGAATTGCTCCATGATGACGAGTATGGAAATAAACATCAAAGTAAAAATAAAATAACTTTAGTGATCTGAGAGGGAACGTGAAAAACGTGAATGATGGCGTTTCATCTCATTGCATTATAGATCGTGCAACTATAGTATATCCTCATTTGTCTTGATAAAGGTTTCGGTGAAGCCGAAACATGTAGACAGTTTACATATAAAAACTTTTTTTTACTGTTTTTATCGTTTTTATTAAACTTTTTAACATTTAATGAAGTATATCATCTCTCGTTCTTTCGATTTATTTTATATGAAAAGTTATCAGTTATTAAACTATCAAATTGCGATTGAAAATTGTTTCGACCATAAATATGTCCACAAAATTCAGTTAAGATAATATTAGGAAATTTTACACAATTAACATAATTTTTATTAACAGTACTAGACTGTGAAATATTACTAAGTTCAAAAAGAATTTTTCGCAAGTTTACCTTTATTTCTTCTAAGTCTCCTTCCCATATCATTTATAGACTAGAAACTTGAGATTTGATATGTTGGTTACTTTTAATATGTAAATATTTGTTAAAAACGGTTTTTTAAATACTAGAAACTTGAAAGAGTACAAAGAGCGGAAAACGATCTAAAATCACGATTACTCTGAAATTACCGAACCGATTTCAAAATTTATTTTACTGTAGGATAGGGGGTGGGTGTAGTTCAAATATAGGCTACATTTTATCCGTTTTCCGTCAGAGGTGTCTGGAAAAGAGTTACTTGAAAATTATTTCTTTTAATTAGCAAAAGTTTTATTATCAGTAGCATTTTGATTTGAGGTTAGTGTGCGCACAAATACTACAGGGTGTTTCACTACCAGACCGACAAACTTGCAGGAGGTGTAGAGGGCACAGAGACGACTCGGAATCACATCGGAATGCAGGGTCGAAAATGCCGTAGTTTCAAGCCATGGTTCAAAGAAGTAGAGAAAAAGAACAGAAACAGCAACACATTAATGGGACAGAAAACATTTTATTGAAAGGTTGTACTACAGAAGGTGTTCCAAATTACTACCAGAAGCCGTCGGGCAGGCTTGACAGCGGTGTCGCATGGATTCACATACGTTCTGGAAGATTCCTGGTGTGTCGCGTATCCTGCCGGCAGCTACAGATATTCAAGCGACGCTGCAGGATACGCGACACACCAGGAATCTTCCAGAACGTACGTGAATCCATGCGACACCGCTGTCAAGCCTGCCCGACGACTTCTGGTAGTAATTTCAAACACCTTCTGTAACACAGACCTTTCAATAAAATGTTTTCTGTCCCATTAATGTGTTGTTGTTTCTGTTCTTTTTCTCTGCTTCTTTGAACCATAGCTCGCAACTACGGCATTTTCGACCTTGCATTCCTATGTGATTCCGAGTCGTCTCTGTGCGCTCTACACCTCCTGTAAGTTTGTCGGTGTGGTAGTGAAACACCCTGTATACTTCAAACATTTAAACAGAGTTTTCAGTGTTTTTTTTTAAAAGTTTGTTATATTTAGTCTCGCGTGAATTTGAAAGAGGTTTTATAATTTATATCTGATGCATGATTTTCTTTTTTTCTTTTTTTTTAGTTTGTCTTTTTTTTTCTTTACTTTTTTAGTTTTTCATACAACTTTTTTAAAAACAAATTTTACTTTTTCTTTTCTTATAAAACACACGTATTTGCACATTTTGTATGAAATCAATATTTTCTTTTTCTTCCTTCAGTAGTAATTTAAACCATTTCAAATTTCATTATGAGTGACATTTTTGCCAGATTCGACAAAAGACTAATGTCAGGAATAACGGTATAAAAAAATTCAATTTCTAGCAAATTGCTCAAGTCTTTAAAAACAGATTTAAAGGTAATTTCCTACCAAGCGTTACTTTAGAAAGTGTGATATGAGAAAGCACGGGAGGGAAAGCGGTGATTTCTTTCTATTGTAAAAAAAAAAAAAAAAAAAAAAAAAAAAAAAAAAAGTAACTAACGATGCTGCTGTTGGCTGTAATTGAATTGCGACTTTATCCCTTTCTCGGCTGATAATGCAAAAACTATTCCATATAAAAACATGAAAAATGGTAGTTTTATAAAGAAATATATGATAGATATGTTGAAGTAGGCAATTTTGAAATCGAAAAATTATTTAAAAAGCTATTTCATGTTGAAATCGGACAAAATAGTTCAGTTACATAAGTTTTATATAGGGTCAAAAACTTGCAGAACAATTCAACCATCCATCTTTTGCAGGCATATACATGACTAGATTGGGGTGGTCAGTGTCCAATCCTTTTTAAAATTTGTCTAATTTTTTAAGATTTTTTTCAAGTTTTTTATTCAAAATTTCTTTATCTGGATAGATATTTAGTTCATATTTTTAAATAGCAATTTTTTACCTACTGTTACCAGATTTAAAAAAAAAAACCAAATAATATTTCCAAACACTTTTCATTTGAAAAATATATTTACACGGGAATGTTAAAAACGAAAAAAAAAAACTTCAAAATAACTAAATTATTCCATGCGAAAAGCATTTGATGCTGAAAAGTACGTCATATTAAATATATATATATATTTCAAATGTTATATTTAAAACGTTTTTCTTCTAGCGTCTAAAATAAAACTTTTCTTCTAGACGCTATAAAAGTCCGAGAGGCATAGACATTTTTTACTTAAACATTTTATGCAAATTGATTTTCAATTGTGTAATTGATCTTTCCTAATATATCACTAAAACAGCCGTCAGTTGATGCGACAGTGGTGGATGCGGTCTTGGGACTGAAAATTCTACAAGTTAAGGTGAAAAGATTGGCAATCCGATTACAGAATATCGCCACTGGTCGTTATAATATCATTCAATCTTTCATAACAAGACAATCTTTTGACAACAAATGCAATTAGCGTGTTTTTAGAACCTGCTGGTCTGTAGGGGGATTGGCGAACTTAGCTGGCAGGAGGCGGAGCCCCTAGTTAAAAAAATACATTTTTAAACAATATCCATCAGAGAAAACTCATTTTTACCCACGTTTTGCTCGAGAAAAGATTTCGTTTAGCCATCTCTTTCTAACTATACATTAAAAAGGTTTCATGTACATCTAAAATTCCTAATTATAGGATACACATTTACTTAAGCTTAATAATGCAAAATTTCATCTCAGCTTTTTATCTATCTTGGAAAACATTAAAAAATTATGAATATTGGAGAATTAAATCAATTAAATGTTATTCTTAATAAAATGTAATGTTTAGTCAATTATTCTGTAGAGTTCAGAATGAGATAAAATACTTTTGAATTAATTAATTTATATAGTCAATTAAAAAAATTATAAATTGAGAAAATTTAAGCAAGTCTTGAATTTAGGAACTAAATTCTGGTTACTTTAAATAATTGCAGTTTTAAAATATAAATTTTTTTAAACTGTTGATAACGCATGCACTAGTGGTTTATGCATTTTTAAATTCACAATAATATATTTAACCTTTTAAAAAGTATAATGGACCTCAAGACCCTCTAATCATACTTCCCATCGGGTATCATCGGGTATACCATATAGGTAAAAAAATGAAATTACAGTACTACGGTTAATGATCATAAAAGAAAACAACTAGACAGAGAAGTCAAACCTTGCACATTGTTTATGAAATTATTTCCAGTACTACTAGAAACATTATGAAATCTTCCCCAATGTCGACTCTATACCGCCGAATTCGTTATACTAAATATTCTGAAATGCCTATAAAAATACTTTTATAATGACAGCACCATTTTTTGACATTTTGGAATTATAATACCATTTAGTTCAATTTAAAAATGTGTTACATTGTTTAAAATCTTTTCTTGGTAATGTATTCAAATAATTTTGAACAGCTCTGCACAAGAACTAAAACTGATAGATGCAATATATGTATGTTTACCTAGTGCTGCTGGAAAAAACATAATACTATTTAAAAATTATTTAAAAAATAACCGCCCAGAGACAATTATGATGTATCCCAGTACTTCTATGAGGAAAAGTAATATAAATTATATATATATATACATCACATTTTAATGGGGAACATGTTTCAATCTGATGTATCCATGTTTTAGGTAGTTTCCATTACAAAACGTCCTTCGGCTTGTACCGGGAGGAAAATGTAGCTTCCTTATTGCTTGGATTTAAGATTCTAATACGAATAAAATTTTAAATTATGAGTATGGAAATAAGCTACAAATTAGCAATTCATTTCTTAATACTGAAAAACTCAACTAGGCTGTTGCATTAAATAGCCAAATACAACATAGATGCAAATAATCTGTCTGCCGGTCTATCCGTCCATACGCAATTTTAAATATTTAAAAATGCTCTTAAATCCAAGAACTATAAATTTGTTATTGGGTAATATTACAGTCTGTTGTCAGCAGTGGATGAATTATGAAAAAGTTTACAACGCTCGAGTCTGTCAAAAGTGGGTTGACGCACGAAGGGCGCAAAGGGCAGAGCGCCCTAGTATATATATATGATGAAATCACATGTGTGAAAAACAAAGAATATATATTATAAAAAGCAATAGAAAGGACACTGGAAGTCTTAAACTTAATAAAAAGAAAAATCAACAATGGAATACTATGAATATCTTATGGATTCTTCAGAGGAATATCATAAGAATAATTCATAGTAAATGTATGTTATTTCCTCAAATATATATATATACATGTATATATACATACACACATATATATACATACACAAATATACATATACAGTGTGATTCATAAATATCGAAACAATAGGCTATCTCCTTAAATATTGCTCCTAGGCACATACTTACAATTGGAAATTTTCATAAAAAAGGTGCAAAATTTGATGAGATAAGTTGCAACTCCATGGGGGGTCTATTTGAGAAAATACAAAAATTAAATTTTTATACGGCCCCCGTAGGATAAAATTTCCAATTAGGAAATTATTCCTTATCCAGTCCTAAATTAAACAAAAAAAAAATGCCATCTTTATAGCTTCAAAATTAATTCACAGAGATATTAAAATCCAAAATTCGTGACTTACACCACTTAAGCATACCTCTGAGAGACGCGATATCAGTTCATTTGCAATGCAAGTTAGGGATCGACCATACATTTACACATTATTAAACATCGATCTAAGACAATGCCTTAACTTTTAGATATAAAATATTAGCGTATAAATTTTTACGTTTAATTTGCTTGAGAAATATGCTAGAGGTCTGCATGAGGCCGAGATTGGTCCCAGAGTCGTAATCGGCACGGCCCGCTGGCCGGACCGTGCCGGCCCGTGTCTTTATTGTTTTTAGGACGTGTCGGGAAGGCAGTAAGTTTTATAAAAATAGTAATAGCGATTATGAAACTTCTGTTAACGGAATCATTGGAAATAATATTTTATAAATTACACGGAAATATTTTCAAAAATCTTTTTTTTTTGTTATACAGTTAAAAAAGTTATGATGTTTTTAAACTTATTTTTAATTTATTCCAAACGACAGTGTTTTTAAAAATAAATCTTTATTCAAATATAACAGTCTTATAGTTATAAATAATCATTAACGTTGCTATTGCGTATTTTTTAATAGATGCCAAGCTCTCACTAATCTTCCGTTATAAGTGTTTATTTGACCCAGGTTCAATACGTTCGAACCAGAAACTCTTTTAAGAAATTCAATTAAATGTAGTAATGATTCGACTTAAAACATTTAAATTAAATAAGTCAAAGATTCATTAAACAATTTCTAGTTTTAAAGGGGTTAACTGGTTCAAATTAATCAACATATTACAGAGGATCAGTGGGAGGTTTGGCAGCTATGTTTTTGTCATGCGAAAACATAGTAATCTAAATTATACTGTAAAATTTTCTTATAAATATGTATGTAGTATTCTTTAAAATAATTTTAATTGTATCTTAAGATAAATGGGAATTTTTTGTACAAATTTCGGCTTGTGCAGAAATCTAAAATATACACAGACACCTGTCTAGATAATGAATTAAATAAAATTAAGTGCAACGCCCATGAAAAGGTTTTCTTTCGCATCATATAAATAAACCCGACCTGAAACATAAAGTGCATAAAAGAAATTTATATCTCTAATAAACTTAAATTTTGTAAATTTCGCTGTATACCAGATTTGTATGAGAGACTAGGGTATGCGTTAAACAAATTTAATATCTGTACCCGAGAGCAAAACTATCGTAATCAGAAATTGGAGCTACAGGAAGGAGTTACTTATTCACCTGGAAGCTTTTAAAAAGCATTTAAACGTTCTATTAGGACCCAATCTTTGTTTAAAACGCATTTTTCGGCATTATAAGTTTTTTTCAGCATTTCTCATCTTTAAATTTATATAAAGTCAATAACCTCTATAAATGGTTCAAACTTGTAATATATCTTTTTCAAATATTTTACTTAAATTTTAATTCGGCAAATTTGAAAAAAAGTTATTCACTTTTAAAAATATGATTTGTTTAAAATAAGTTGCATCATTTTTTTTTTAAATTGCTATTTTAATTTTTTTTTTAATTCATATTTTTCAAAATGCTGAATGAAAATTAAAACTTATATATTTCTGTTTAATTAAAGGAAAAAAATTAAATTCGACAAATAATATTTCGAGTTATAACAGTTTTAAATTACTCTGCATTTTTTTTTTCTGTAACAAGTCTTATGATGTGATTCTGTTTACAAATTATATGGCTAATCATGACAATAAATTCAAAATTTTAACTCTATAAATAAATAAATAAAATGTTTCCGGGACACCTTACAGTAACATTGTTTCTTGAATTACACACATTTCAATTTGTGTCTGATCCCTTGAAACCTCACGAATTATTGGACATATCTCCCTGAGTTTTGCAGATATCAAGATGGATTTTTTTTTGTTTAATTCAGAAATGGATAAGGAAAAATTTCCTAATTGGAAATTTTATCCTACGGGGGCCGTATAAAAATTTAATTTTTGTATTTTCTCAAATAGATCCCCCATGGAGTTGCAACTTATCTCATCAAATTTTGCACCTTTTTTTTATGAAACTTTGCAATTGGAAGTATGTGGCTAGGAGAAATATTTAAAGAGATAGCCTATTGTTTCGATATTTATGAATCACACTGTATATATATATATATATATATATATATATATATGTACATATTTTCTTTTTTTTTTTTTCAATTTGTTATTTTACATTATTGGATATACATATTTATATTGTACTAGCTGACCCGTCCGACGTTGACTGGATCTAGAATCAAAAAATCAAATCAAATAAATAAATAAATAAATAGCACAAGAGAAAATTTACTATATTGCAGGGTTGAAAACAAGCTGGCTAAAATAATGATAAAAAAAAGCCACGCTGGCTTTTATTTGTTATTACCAGCTTTTTTTTTTTTTCACCAAAATTGGCTTTTATACAGTGAAGTATTTTATTTATAAACTGCACATTTTAAGTGTTTTCTAATTAATTTTAAAGTTAATTGGGTTAGATTTTAATAGATAAATTATTTTTTCAATAGCACAGACATTAATACTGGAATAACACATAGTTCCAGCTGCTAACGATTTGCAGCCAGAATTACAAATCTGCACTCAGAAAAGGAATTGATTAAAACTACAAAACATTTTTGTTGAGTACATTTTGGTTGTTTTAGCAAAATTGGAGTAAAATTGAACCATTTTACTTCAATTAACAAAACATTTTTGCTGACGATACAATTTTTTTTTTTTGGAATTGCAAAAAAAAGTGGTTTTTAACAAAAAAATTTTTTTTGTTGATTCAAACAAAATTTCCATTGACCTATATTTAAACAAAATTTTTGTTTAAATATGGGTCAATAAAAATTTAGTTTGAATCAACAATTTTTTTTTTTTTTTTTTTTTTTTTTTTTTTTTTTTTTTTACAATTCTAAAAAAAAATTTTGTATCGTCAGCAAAAATGTTTTGTTAATTGAAGTAAAATGGTTCAATTTTACTCCAATTTTGCTAAAACAACAAAATGTACTCAAAAAATATGTTTTGTAGTTTTAATCAGTTTCTTTTTCTGAGTGTGTCAGCGAAATTTGAAATGGATATGGAATTAGTTAATTAGCAAACATTAAGTAAAATTCCATTGAAATTGTAATTGAAAACATTTTTCGCTTATTTCAACTTTTTAAATTTCTCTTTTTAACAAACCATTCTTTGCGAGCATTTGTATCTTAAAAGTGTGATGCCAAATTTCAATTTTCTAGTTAACTTCAGTATTACAAAAATTCGTAAGTTTAGAACTTTTTTTCACATGTATGCTTGTAAATTTTGGGATTTATTTAAAAAAAAAAACTGTTCTGTGCGTGTATTTGCGTCTTAAAAGTAGAGTTATATCAAATTTCAAGTTTCTGTCCTCAACAATGCCATAAAAATCGTAATTTAGAAAGTTCTTGAAATTATTTTTGGGCATTTCACTCTTTTAAAATTCGATTTTTTTTAATAATCTGTTCTGTTTGCCCATTTACGTCTTAAAATTAACAGGCATGTCAAATTTCACCTTTCTATCTTCAACAATTCTATAGAAATCGTAATTTAGAACGTTTTTAGAACGCTTTCCTCTCATTTCACCCTTTTAAATTTCAGACTTTTTTGGAAACCATTCTTAGCTACCATTTGTATTTTAAAAGTAACTGCCAGCATTGCCAAATTGCAAGTTTCAAGTCCCTTCAGTATCACAAAAATCGTACGTTTAGAACGCTTTGTTTGCATGCACCCTTTTAAATTTCGATTTTTTTTTTAAACTGTGCACTCATTTGCGTCTTTAAGGTAGCTGTCATGTCAAATTTCAAGTTTCTATTTTTAAAATTTGCATAGAAATCGTAATTTAGAACGTTTTTAGAATGTCTTTCGCGAATTCACCAATTAAATGTCGATATATAAGTTTCTAGTCCCTGTACCGTTCAAGAAAACGGGGTGAAATTTTGGATGTAGGAATTTTAAGGTATGCATTCAAAAATGAGGTGAAGAACAACAATCGAGTTCTTATACAGTTATGGCGACAGTGACAAAACTTTGAAAATTTCAGATGGCAATACCCACTTTTTTTCCCTCACAAAATAATTTCCAGAGAGAAAATCATAATTGGTGT
Organism: Maratus michaelseni; assembly: GCA_963931845.1. Classification (NCBI taxonomy): domain Eukaryota; kingdom Metazoa; phylum Arthropoda; class Arachnida; order Araneae; family Salticidae; genus Maratus; species Maratus michaelseni. The sequence goes on from OZ007594.1 coordinate 259,008,716, forward strand.
TGAAACAGTACCTGTATCACTGTAAACGGCGACTTAAAAGAAACGCAAAAAACAAAAATGGGGAAAAAAATGACTCCACACAAGCGTGAAAAACAAAATAGATTAGTCGGATTACAAAAATGTCCACCTTCATAGACTATGATACATCGCATGTCGGTATAAATAAATTATGTATGAAAATCATACAGAATCTCATATTTAATAATGTTTTTCATGCTAGACTCAAATTTTAGATAAATTTTAATGCGTTTACAATTTCTAAAACGTATTTTGCTTTCAGTCATTTGAATTATTAGAGAGCACCGTCGTTGGATTAGCACTATGACTGATTTCACTGTTATTTTGACAGTAATTATTTTCTACTATCACATTTTTTTAACTAACATTTACTTTCATTTATAATACATACTACAAGAATGCAATTCCCTTCAAAAAGCTCTGAGTTAAGTTAGTTGCTATTTTAGTGTTTCAAGTATTTATTTTACATAGATTATGTTCTAATATAAATTTTTGGAGTTAACTTTTTCCCAGATCTTTTAAATCCTGTTCAACATGTTCGTTATGCATATCAAAAAGGAGAGACTATGTTGCGTCCAAGTTTATTTATTGCTTGAGCCGTGTCTCTAAAGCATTTAATGTGATGTGTATCACTATGAGAGCATCAGTTACATAAAATTATTCTGGATCAGTTGAAACATATCATTGGAAATATCATAACCAAATACTTTTTTTCACTTCGATATTATAATTTCGAAAGTTTGGAATCACGACTGTGTTTTGATAAAGCGGTTACTACTTAACAGTAAATCATACCGTGGGACATCATCACAAAAAACTGCATACCTATAGTTTAAAAAATAACCGAATTATAATGAAGTAAAAAAGGCTGACTTGCACCTTTTTCCCTACCATTTAAAATGCTATTTCATCAGAAAATACGTACCATATATAAATCGACAAGGGCGTTCTTTAGATCAAGAATATTTTAATGAGTCTGGAAAAATTGCATAAATGTACAGGGTGTCCGAAAATTATTCGACACATTTCAAAATTATGTAAAACAAAAACTAGATAGTATAGAAACAAAATGTGTTTACTAACTTACAATAGAAGTACAAAAGTTACTACATCTCGATCCCTTGGTTACGTGTGGTAACTCTGTCCAAGCAATACTAGATTTCATTCCATGTATTTGAAAGCATCTGAGGAGTTATGGATGGAACAATAACTGTAATACGCTGTTTCAGTTCCTGCAAAAACAAGGTGTCTGACACACACAATGCTTAACATAATCCCACATGAAAAAATCCAACGATGTTCAAGCTGGAGATCAAGGAAGCTAAGGAATCGAACCACCACGACCAATTTATCTGTTGGGGATAATATTGGGGTCTGGGAATAACAATGCTGAAAAAAAAAAAAGGAAACATGTTATTAATACGTGACATCGAAAAACACCTCCACTGTTTTTAGCCTTTTTTTCGTAATGTCGTAATGTGTCCAATAATTTTCGGACACCATATATTATTGTCCGTGTTTCCACTTTCATGCAATATTTAGCAGATTTACATTTCTAATTTGATTTATGGTCCCCATTTGCAATGATCAATTTTGAGTCAAATATAAGTCATTCTATTTTGAAGATACAGTTATTCAGTATTTTGTAATGGTTTTGTTGTAGCAAAAAGAATACATTATCAATTGACTAATTTTTTTTAGGAAGATTGTATAAAGATTTAAAAAGTGTAACTTTCTAAAAATTAATGGAAGGACTGTTTCATTAACATAATCTTAATTCATGCCTTATGTAGAATGTTGCAGAAAATATACTCTTTGAAATTTTCTATATTTTTTATTTTTTACATTCACAAACACAAATCGTGACTTTTACAAAGACTTCACAAAACAATTAAATATAACTACTTTTGGTTTCTCAATTATTCAAACCAAATAAACTAATACAAGAAACTATCTGACAAATTCTTTCATCTTGTATGAAAGCCTTCATTTAACTAATAATAAATTAAAATAGTAATACTCTTACCAACTTTGGGCGAAGTTAAAATAAAACATAATTCAAGAAAACTATGCGAAACAGGAGCATCTTTTATAAGGAAAGGGCATCTGACGTCACTGTTGGTTCAATTACGGTTGGTTAAGAAGAAAAACCTGCTTGTTCTTTATGACTCCTACTGTACACATGAAATGGGGAAATTTGATTGGTTCATGTTAAACTGTTTTATAATATGATTGGCCTACGTCGCCATTACGATTTCTGAAATGATAGCTACGACAAAAATGAAGTGGTAGATTGGTTGATGGAGCTGTTTGTTTGTAAACATGCCCTTTCCTTATACCTCTGACACTTCAAAAGACAAAAGTGATGTCTTTCAGTGATGTCACAGTTATCTGGTTTAGAACACAGCACAGAATGCATAGTGCTGCCGTCTGTTGTCAAACAGAGCAACTAAATCATAAAAAAGGAAAAGATAATTGTTCTGAACATCTTATCTTGAACACTTTTGTAATTTACATTGACTACATATCTCAAAGAGGTAACACATTAAACCACGTTTCAATCTTTTTGGGACTTTCTGTAAATTGAATGCTATAATTGATATATTAACCATTTTTTTGTTAATTTAATATTTAAAAATTTTAAATATAAAAAATGATTTGACGTATTATATTTCTAACATGATACAGATATACAGGGTGCAATATGTTATCAGGTCAAATTTTGTATGTCAAGTCAAGTTTTTAGATGAAATTCCCCTCTTTGGTGATATCCCTATTTGTCGATACCTGCTAAAGGTGGTTTCACCGTAAAAAAGAACATTGCATGATTCGAACATTGCATTGTCCTGATTTCGAACTCGAATTACTTTAATCATTTTTTTAACTGATCCCTCAATGAAAGACAAAATCATGTGCAAAAATCTCAAACCTTGAAAATTAATAACTGTGTCAATTTTTGTAGTACAGAAGTCAAGCTTTCTGTGTTATATCTGTTATGATATGCGAACATTTTTACTAAATATAACTATAGGGATTTTTGGGACCGTATAAAAAGTTAGATTTCGTAATTTTCATAAAATTGATTTCTTACTTTAAACAATGCCACAACATGAATATTTACTTCATTTGAAACGTTATTGTAACTGGAACTACACTATATTTCCAATGATGACTGGTCACTTGCGATTTTAGACGTTTTGTTAAATATCTCGAAAGATACATGAGGAATTATCCTGTAACTTCAGGAGTGTAAACAACATGATAAACGTCATATATTTCCGCGAAGATTTTTTCCCAAAACCCCATAAGGGGCCGTCAACAAATTGAAGAAAAACGAATATCTTTTGGATAACCCTGTAAAAACTAATATCGCAAAAGCATTCAAATTGTAGATTATGATTAAGTGGCTTATTGTAATAATTTGGTTTCATTTTTATGAAGATAGCATGTATACTCGAAGAGAAATTCAGGTTTTTATAAAAACAGTCCCAAATTTTACCAAGTTTTTTGCTTATAATTTGCAGAGTTTTTAATATAAAAACAAGTTGTTTTCAGAAAATATGACAAACAAAATTATACACAATACCTGCAATCAGAATTAAAAAATAATAAAAATTGTATGAAAAATGAGCAGGTTCGCTAAATATTGTTTCACTGCGCATGCGCGAAATCAATAAAAATATACTGTGCATAATATATTAGCTAAATGTATAGACCAACTTTTATGAAAGTCTCAAAAACATAGCTTGAAAATTCTGATAGTAATCGTCGATAGAATAAGCTCGAATTTCGCTGTTTCCAAAAGGCAGCAAAAAGATGAGGGGTTGTATCCAAATATACTAGCCTATGAAAGTTGACATACTGAGAATGAAGTGTCTCTCATTCTATATTTGATACAACCCCTCATCTTTTTGCTTTCTTTTGGGAACAGCGAATTTCGAGCTTATTCTATCTACGATTACTATCAGAATTTACAAGCTATATTTTTGAGACTTTCATAAAAGTTGGTCTATATATTTAGCTAATATATTATGCACAGTATATTTTGATTGAATTCGCGCATGCGCAGTGAAACAATATTTAGCGAACCTGCTCATTTTTCATACAATTATTATTTTTTTTTAATTCTGATTGCAGGGTGTTGTGTACATTTTTGTTTGTCATATTTTCTGAAAATAGCTTGTTTTTATATTAAAAATTCTGCAAATTATAAGCAAAAAACTTGATAAAATTTGGGACTGTTTTTATAAAAACCTGAATTTCTCTTTGAGTATACATGCTATCTTCATAAAAATGAACCCAAATTATTACAATAATCCACTTAATCATAATCTACAGTTTGAATGCTTTTGCAATATTAGTTTTTACAGGGTTATCCAAAATATATTAGTTTTTCTTCAATTTGTTGACGGCCCCTTATGGGGTTTCAGGAAAAAATCTTCGCGGAAATGTATGACGTCTATCATGTTGTTTACCCTCCTGAAGTTTCAGGATAATTCCTCATGTATCTTTTCAGATATTTAACAAAACGTCCAAAATCGATCGCAAGTGACCGGTCATCATTGGAAATATAGTGTATACACTGGCGGAAAAAAAAAATCCCAACACCAAGAAAGACTTGTGTTAGATAAACGAAATTTGGTAGGCGTGTTTATACATCTGAAAGATGACATCGATTCAAATTTCGCGACTCGCGCATAAGTGTGGCGCTAGTGGCGCCACTCAGAACTTCCGAATCAGGTTTGTTTTAAATGCGTGTTGTAAAGTTCGTGAGCGTTATTTATCTTCGAAATTTGACGTATTGAGTTGATGTTAGCCAAAAATGCCTTTAAGAAGAGGAAGAAGCCATTATCAACAACTCACCGAAGTTGAACGAGGTCGTATAATAGGGCTACGAGAAGCTGGATTTTCTTTCCGCGATATTGCAGAAAGACTTGGCCGGAATGTATCCACTGTGCATGATTGTTGGGAGTAGTGGTCAAGGGATGGTACAGGCTCAAGAAGACCGGGTTCCGGGCGGCCACGTGGCACTACTGAGAGGGAAGACTGCCGTATTCGGCGCATGGCTGTGGCGCATCTTACTGCGTCTGCGGAAGAAATTCGAGCTGCCGTTGGTAGCACAGTGACACAACGAACTGTTAGAAACCGGTTACTTCAAGGTATGCTCCGAGCCAGGCGTTCTGTAGCGTGCATTCCACTAACGCCAAGTCCTTGTCGTTTGCGTCGCCAGTGGTGTCAAGCCAGAGCTCATTGGAGGACGGAGTGGAGATCTGTTGTGTTTTCTGATGAAAGTAGGTTCTGCCTTGGTGCCATTGATGGCCGTGCGTTGGTCAGAAGGAAGTCAGGGCAACGCCTACAACCAGACTGTCTGCGGCCTAGACAAAATGGACCTATACCTGGAGTCATATTCTGGAGAGCAATTTCCTATGCCAGCAGGAGCACTCTAGTGGTTATCCCAAACACACTGAATGCAAATTTTTACGTCAGTCTGGTAATTCAACCTGTAGTGCTGCCATTCATGAACAGCATTCAAGGGGGAGTTTTCTAACATGATAACGCTCGCCCTCATACCGCTGTTGTAACTCAACGTGCTCTACAGACTGTCGACATGTTACCTTGGCCTGCGAGATCACCAGATCTGTCTCCAATTGAGCACGCATGGGATATCATTGGACGACAACTCCAGCATCATCCACAGCCAGCACTGACCGTCCCAGTATTGACACAACAAGTACAACAAGCATGGAACTCTATACCACAAAGTGACATTCGGTACCTGTATGACACAATGCATGCACGTTTGCAGGTTTGCATTCAAAATTCTGGAGGTTACACTGACTATTATTGTAACAGCATTTCACATTTGAAATGCATTTTCTTGAGCTTAAATTAACCTGTGATCTTGAAAATCTAATCAATTAAACATGTTAACTAGACAAATGGATTGTCCAAATTTCATTGCTCTACAATAATTTTTTCTTGGTGTTGGGATTTTTTTTCCGTCAGTGTATGTCTACGACCAACGGTTGAGAAATTAAAGGTCGGTGATAGATAACATATTGAACCCTGTATATCTGTACTCTGTTACTGCATCCACTTTTCCTTTAATCTGGAATTTTTGTTCATGTTTTTTAATTCAATACAATTAAAATATCAAAGGAATTAAACTTTTTAGAGGATAATTGATTAATATGCGAAACAAACATTTCTTAAATAATTGTGTATGATTTATATGTATTGTTTTACGGCTTCATTAATATTCACAGAAAAAGACATTTAATTACATAAAAATTTATTAGTGAAACTGAAAGCTTCCATTTCCTTTGAAGTAAGTTAAAAATAGTTAGATAAGCAAATCAAACAAACGGAACACGTTATAAAAAATAATGGCTAAAAAAGGCATAATTTATGTAGATTTTCCGCATATTTAAATTTTTTAAATTATCATTTTCATTTAAAATTCATTAACAGCAATAATAAAAATTGTACACCATTTCTAGAATTTTCACTCTCGAAGTAAATTAATTTAATTCTTCCTTCTTCAGATTTCTCTTTGAAATTTTGCTAATGGTCGGTTTAAGCTTTTAATATGCATTTCAAAGAAAAATGAATAAAGATGCATTTTGGAAAATTTTTATTTAAAGCTGCAAAAGTGATACTAATAATTACAGAAATATTTGAAATCTTTGTTTAATTTAAATAAAAGTTGGAAGCAATAAGCGCTTCGGGAATATTTAGAACATGTATTTATTAAACGCAAGTGGAATCTTAAAATAGCTTGACTAGTTGGGTTTCATTTGAATGTTGTTCTGCAAGGGCAAAGGAAAAGCCAACGCTCTTGAGACCCAAGCCCTGAATATTCAAATAAAGACAATTTGCTTATGTTACAAGAGGTTGTTTCAAAGACGATTGTTTACTGTCTTCAATTTTTGATGATTCATCTCTGAAAGTACTACAAATTTGTGGAGAAAGAATTGCCGTACCTTGGGGTTACATGGATACACAAATTGTCAATTTTTATACATTTTTTACCAAAATATAGTTTAAAAAATTAATTATGCTCATAACCGAATTTTTCTTATTTTTGTGATATTTTTCTAAGCCTTTCGGACTATTTCAAACCAATATTTCAATTTCGATTCTTTCAATGTGTAAAAAATTATTGAAATTTGGGTTCAAGTAATTCCTGGGTTCCAAATTAAGTGTTAGACTTTGATACAAGGCATCTAGATAATTGTTTGTTTCCCCTCTATCTTAAAAGAAGGTTGAGATATAGCAGTTTGAAATTCTAAGGTGGCTGTCATTCTGAAACAAGAGTGTCATTCTGACCCAAATTTCTATAATTTATTACACATTGAAAGAATCGGAATTGATATATTGGTTTGAAATAGTTCGAAGCGCTTATAAAAATATGATAAAAATAGGAAATTTTCTATTATCAGCACAATTAATTTTTTAAGCTATATTTTGGTAAGAAATGTATAAAAATTGACAATTTTTGTATCCATGTAACCCCAAGTTCCATAATCAGGTTTAATTTATGGGTTTTAGTAAACGTGGTTTTGTGCAAATTTACTTTAATTGTTGTAACTAGAGTTCTACAAAATTGAAAAAAAATCTGGTAGCCAGCAAAAAATTCTTGTCTCCAGTAAAATATAACCCCTCCCCCATTTCGTTGTCAGTTCCCGTATTTCAAATTTAACCATTAATTTTCAAAAAGCAGAAAAGTTTTTAAGAATTAATTTAGACCGAATAATAACAAGCAAATCATAGAATAGTGCATAATTTATAAAGATAATAGAAACTAATCTTTCCAATGAAACATATCAAATTACATATCTCTGAGAAAAAATTAAATACTATAAAAGCCTAACTAACTGGCATGTTTGGACACGCTGATTGCTGGCTATTTCAAATGTACGGATAGTTGAGCGCTACAACAAACATTAACAGGGGGTGGGGTGGGGGCATAAATGTAATAGTGAAGCAAGAAAACACTTAATTTTTTGCTTATTTTACTATCGATGTCAATCAAATAATTCTGCTTTTATTATTTACAGATTTGCATTTCACAAAACTATTTTTGCCAAAAAAAAAAAAAAAAGAAATGTTTGGATGAAATTTTCAAGTTTATTTCTTAATATTTTCTAACATGGCAACACCTATAATGAGATATCTCATAAGGATATTAATTTAACAGTGTGAATAAGATGAGTAACAGATGCTGCTCTTGACAGAAATTGCAAGAAAGTAATTGCCGTAAACATGTTTATTGAGAAAATAAGCTTAGTTAAATATTTAAACTGCTGGCAGCTGGCATAATAAAATTATTTATGTGCTTATAAAATATTGTATAAAAAAGAAAGGAAAAAAGTTGTACCAAAACATACTCGCCAGATAACATATTTTGTTCGCCAGTGACGACCTGGCGACCCCATTTGTCAATCCCTGGTTGTAACCATTCTTTTGCTGAGTTGTTGGGGGATACAATTCAGGTTAAGGCAAAGAAGGGTTGTCCACATGGTAGAGTTCTCTCTCTCGTGCTTTGGTGTCTGGTGGTGGATGGACTCCTTGTGGAGTTACATCTACTTGGTGCATTCTGTATTGGGTATGCTGATGACATTGTCATCATCATTAGGGGTAAATTCGAAAATATTATTTCGGACATCCTCAATAATATCCTTAAGCAGGTAGAGCGGTGGTGCAAGGAGGTTGGTCTTTCTGTTAATCCAGAAAAGACGACTCTCGTTGCCTTCACTAGGAAAATATCATTTAAATTTAATGAGGTAGTGTTCTATGGGCACACTTTAAGTTGCTCAAGGGAAGTGAAGTATCTTGGTGTCTACTTCGATGAGAGACTGTGTTGGAAGAGGCACATGGATTATTGCATCAATAATGCCAAAAAAGTTTTCTGGTCATGCAGAAACGCCATTGGCAAAAAAAAAGGGGACTTAGTCCAAAGGTGATCTGGTGGATATACAATATGGTGATCTGCCCTATGATCAATTATGGCAGTATAGCTTGGTGGTCAAGAACTATGACTGACATTGCCATGTCTGAATTAGCAAAACTGCAGAGATGATCTGCATGACCATGACAGGTGTACTTAGGACAACGCCTACAGCTGCTATGGAACTGCTGTTGGGTATGTACCCGCTGCTTATGAATATTGAGGCAGAAGCATTAATCTGCTCACATAGGCTCAATTTACCCGGCCAATGGCAAAGTTACTCGAGGTATCTTACTTGGGGTAGACTTAACTGTAAAATCAGCAAGCACCCAGTCTTTATCATGAAGAGTGATGGTATGCCTTTAAAACATGTATTTGACAAGTCAATTAGAATTAGCCTTCATTCTAGAGCTGACTGGAAGAATATTTCTGTGATGGAACTTGAGACAGGTATGACCTGGTTCACTGATGGTTCCAAGATAAATTCTGGAACAGGAGCTGGGGTTTGCTGCCCAGCTGATGGTACCTCTCACTTTTACCCACTAGGTAGCTATACCACTGTCTTTCAAGCAGAGGTCTATGCAATACTTATGTGTAGTTATATCTGCATTGAGAGGAAGTATAGAGGCATGTCTGTCAATATTTACTCTGATAGTCAGGCAGCGTTACTTTCCCTGGAGAAACATAAAATTACTTCCAGGATTGTTTGGGAGTGTTACTGCTCTTTGAACAGGCTTGCCAGAAATGGCAACAATGTTACTGTACATTGGGTGCCACGTCATACTGGCATCCCATGTAATGAGCTTGCTGATAGTCTAGCAAGGAAAGGGTCGGTTACTCCCTTTGTTGAACCAGAACCAGCTATTGGCATTTCTAAGGACTGCATCAGAACTACTGTTTTTAAAATTCTAAGAGAGCAGCAGTATCAAGAATGGCTTGACTCAAGTGAACAGAGGCAAGCGAAAGAGCTCAACAGTAGCTGCCCTAGTAAAAGGGCACAGGAACTCATTGGGCTCAGAAGGAATAGTCTACGAAATAGGGTGGAACTGTTAACAGGGCACTGTAGACTTAATAGACACCTTTGCATTATGAAGGTGGTCAGTGATCCTCTTTATAGGGGTTGTAAGTACGAGGAAGAGACTGCTTCACATGTTCTTTGTAACTGTGAAGCATATGCTGCTTATCGTTTCGAACACCTGGGTCGACACCTAATTGAGCCATGGGAAATTCAGGATATTTCTATCAAATGTCTGCTGAATTTTATGTCAGCTACTGGCCTGTTTAAGGACTAAGTGGGGATGGTTTTTCCTCTTTCATCTTTGAGTGACAGTACAATAGACCTCTGGTCGCGGTGCTTTGGCTTTCGAGCCCCCCCCCCCCCCCCAGTAATACAGTAATACAGTAACCATTCTTTTAACTTTCATATGCTTAAAACTACATAGTCATAACATAACATGACGTCATATTCAAAAAAATATATATATTTGTATTCATAAAATATTTGCACACACACACAAGCTCGCACATGTAACATACATAACAGTGTCTAGCCAGTATCATATTCTCGCGAATCTTGGCTATGTTTGGCGAAATATCGCCAAATTTGGAGACAAAAAGTTGTCGTCAGCGATAACCGCTGTGGTTACCCTTTTTCAGAATAGAGACATGCACAATTTTTGAAGCAATTTTGTTTTAAAAATTGCGCAGTCAAAGGGTGAAAATGCAAATGGTAAATTTACTACATATACTGATGTCCAGAAATTAAGGGGCAGTGACCGGACACTTTCAATTTCAGACGTTTTGTCGAATATTTACTGAAATTCATGAGGAAATGCCCGAAATGCTCTTGAACTTTGAGAATGTAAAGAACATGTTTGACTTCATATTTTTCAGTGAAGATTTAGGACAGTTAAGGGGGTAATAATAAATTTAATAATAAAATAATATTTGCGTTTCTGCAAGAAACAGAAAATGCTCAAAATGATCCGTCACTACGCATTTGTGCAAGAATAGCACGCATATTCGTGAAGATTCCTTTGCTACAGTGACAGACCATGAGGACAATTTCGCTTTTCCAATCAGCTGCTATTTGCAATTAATGTTAAGTTATCGCTCAATGCGTATGACTCATTGGATAATGCGGACAAATTTTTCACAGATTGACTAGGGACCCACAGGGGATTCCAGAATGACACTCTGGAATCGATACTAGTTTTGTACATTATTTCTCAAAAAGAATTTTTGGTGCATCTTTGGTTACTGAGATATTAAAAAAGTTGCTAGTGACAACGGTGAAGAGAAACGAATAATTCCATCATCATAAACGTGAGAAGGTTAAAAATAACTAATGATTGTTTGCCGGTATTACCAATCAAAATGAGATGTGACAGAACAGATTTTCGAGTACGACGCAAAACATTAAACACGATGTGGTAAAAAGATCATTTGTTCAACTATTGCAAAGAAAAGTGAGAGATTACTTAAGTTTAATTATAGTTATTTAAATATGACAATTTCCTTTCATATTTATTTATACTGAGTAATTTACTTTTTGTATTAATAAATTTCTCATTAACTTTTTTTTTTGGTTAAAATTACCGAATTAAACAATTTTTTGTTCTTTTTGCATAAAACTCGAAAACTACTTAATTTCTGACGAAAGCTGAATTCATTTTATTCAACACTAGCGGCCCGTCCCGGCTTTGCACGGGTAGACAATGTAATTTTTTTATTACATTTGTTTTCCTGAATTTCGCGCTCCTACCAAAAACTGTTGCTGAGATATGGCGAAATGACCTAAAACTTTCGAATCCCACTTTAACCACCTTCGAAGGGGGGGGGGGAATTTCTAAAATCACTGAAATGCGTGTTTATCCATTTTTTAGTAGATGTGTTTTCCCGAATTTCCCGCTCCTACCTAAATCCGCTGCTGAGATATGGCAAAATGACCCAAAACTTTTGAATACCCCTTTAGCCACCTTCTGGGGGGGTTTCCAAAATCGCCGAAATACGTGTTTAAGCAATTTTTTAGTAGATTTATTTTATTTAATTTCGCCCTCCTATATAAAAGCTAAGATATGGCTAAATGTCCTAAAAATTCGACCCCCCCATTTAACCACCTTCTGGGGGGGAATTTCCAAAATTGCTAAAATATGTGTTTTATTCATTTTTTAGTAGATTTGTTTTCCTGAATTTCGCGCTCCTATCTAAAACTGCTTCAGAGATATGAAGAAATGATCTAAAACATTCGACCCCCCTTTTAACCCACTTTGGGAGGAAATTTCTAAATTCGCTGAACTACGTGTTTAACCAATTTTTTAGTAGATTTGTTTTCCTTAATTTCGTGCTCCTACATAAAACTGCTGCTGAGTTATGGCGAAATGACCTAAAACATTTGACCACCCCCTTAAACCACCTTCAGGTGTGGGGGGGGGATTTCTAAAATCGTTGAAATACGTGTTTAATCATTTTTTTAATAGATTTAATTTCCTGATTTTCGCGCTCCTACTTATAACTGCTGCTGAGATATGACGAAATGACCTAAAACATTCGGCCAACCCCTTTAACCCCCCTCCGGGAGGGGAAATTCTAAAATCCCCGAAATACATGTTTAATCATGTTTTTAGTAGATTTGTTTTCCTGATTTTTTTCCTCTTAACTAAAATTGCTGCTGAGATACGGCAAAATGACCTAAAACATTCGACCCTCCCTTTAACCGCCTCCGGGAGGGGAATTTCTACAATTGCTGAAATACATGTTTAATCATTTTTTAGTAGATCTGTTTTCCTGATTTTCGCGTTCCTACCTATAACTGCTGGTGAGATATGGCGAAATGACCTAAAACATTCGACCACCCCCCTTTAACCATCTTCCGGGGGGGAATTTCTAAAATCGCTGAAATAGGTGTTTAGTCATTTTTTTAGTAGATTTGTTTTCTAGAATTTCAAGCTCCTACCTATAACTGCTGCTGAGATATGGCGAAATGACCTAAAACATTTGACCACCCCCCTTTCACCCCCTTCTGGGGGAATTTCTAAAATCGCTGAAAAAGGTGTTTAATTATTTTTTTAGTAGATTTGTTTTCTGGAATTTCAAGCTCGTACCTATAACTGCTGCTGAGATATGGCGAAATGACCTAAAACATTCGACCACACCCATTTAACCCCTTCTGGGGGGAATTTCTAAAATCGCTGAAATAGGTGTTTAATCATTTTTTTAGTAGATTTGTTTTCTGGAATTTCAAGCTCCTACCTATAACTGCTGCTGAGATATGGCGAAATGACCTAAAACATTCGACCACCCCGTTTAACCCCCTTCTAGATGGAATTTCTAAAATCGCTGAAATAGGTGTTTAATCATTTTTTTAGTAGATTTGTTTTCTGGAATTTCATGTTCCTACCTATAACTGCTGCTGAGATATGGCGAAATGACCTGAAACATTCGACCACCCCCATTTAACCCCCTTCTGGGGGAAATTTTTAAATTAGCTGAAATACGTGTTTAACCAATTTTTTAGTAGATTTGTTTTCCTTAATTTCGTGCTCCTACATAAAACTGCTGCTGAGATATGGCGAAATGACCTAAAACATTTGACCACCCCCTTTAACCACCTTCAGGGGGGGGGGGATTTCTAATATCGTTGAAATACGTGTTTAATCATTTTTTAATAGATTTAATTTCCTGATTTTCGCGCTCCTACTTATAACTGCTGCTGAGATATGGCGAAATGACCTAAAACATTCGGCCCCCCCTTTAACCCCCCCTCCGGGAGGGGAAATTCTAAAATCCCCGAAATACATGTTTAATCATGTTTTTAGTAGATTTGTTTTCCTGATTTTTTTCCTCTTAACTAAAATTGCTGCTGAGATATGGCGAAATGACCTAAAACATTCGACCACACCCATTTAACCCCCTTCTGGTGGAAATTTCTAAAATCGCTGAAATAGGTGTTTACCCATTTTTTTAGTAGATTTGTTTTCTAGAATTTCAAGCTCCTACCTATAACTGCTGCTGAGATATGGCGAAATGACCTAAAACATTCGACCACCCCCGTTTAACCCCCTTCTCGGGGGAATTTCTAAAATCGCTGAAATAGGTGTTTAATCATTTTTTAGTAGATTTGTTTTCTGGAATTTCAAGCTCCTACCTATAACTGCTGCTGAGATATGGCAAAATGACCTAAAACATTCGACCACCCCCCTTTAACTTCCTTCTGGGGGGATTTTCTAAAATCGCTGAAATAGGTGTTTAATCATTTTTTTAGTAGATTTGTTTTCTGGAATTTCAAGCTCCTACCTATAACTGCTGCTGAGATATGGCGAAATGACCGAAAACATTCGACCCCCTCTTTTAACCCACTTTGGGAATAAATTTCTAAATTAGCTGAAATACGTGTTTAACCAATTTTTTAGTAGATTTGTTTTCCTTAATTTCGTGCTCCTACATAAAACTGCTGCTGAGATATGGCGAAATGACCTAAAACATTTGACCACCCCCTTTAACCACCTTCAGGGGGGGGGGGATTTCTAAAATCGTTGAAATACGTGTTTAATCATTTTTTAATAGATTTAATTTCCTGATTTTCGCGCTCCTACTTATAACTGCTGCTGAGATATGGCGAAATGACCTAAAACATTCGGCCACCCCTTTAACCCCCCCTCCGGGAGGGGAAATTCTAAAATCCCCGAAATACATGTTTAATCATGTTTTTAGTAGATTTGTTTTCCTGATTTTTTTCCTCTTAACTAAAATTGCTGCTGAGATATGGCGAAATGACCTAAAACATTCGACCACACCCATTTAACCCCCTTCTGGTGGAAATTTCTAAAATCGCTGAAATAGGTGTTTACCCATTTTTTTAGTAGATTTGTTTTCTAGAATTTCAAGCTCCTACCTATAACTGCTGCTGAGATATGGCGAAATGACCTAAAACATTCGACCACCCCCGTTTAACCCCCTTCTCGGGGGAATTTCTAAAATCGCTGAAATAGGTGTTTAATCATTTTTTAGTAGATTTGTTTTCTGGAATTTCAAGCTCCTACCTATAACTGCTGCTGAGATATGGCGAAATGACCTAAAACTTTCGAATCCCACTTTAACCACCTTCGAAGGGGGGGGGGAATTTCTAAAATCACTGAAATGCGTGTTTATCCATTTTTTAGTAGATGTGTTTTCCCGAATTTCCCGCTCCTACCTAAATCCGCTGCTGAGATATGGCAAAATGACCCAAAACTTTTGAATACCCCTTTTGCCACCTTCTGGGGGGGTTTCCAAAATCGCCGAAATACGTGTTTAAGCAATTTTTTAGTAGATTTATTTTATTTAATTTCGCCCTCCTATATAAAAGCTAAGATATGGCTAAATGTCCTAAAAATTCGACCCCCCCCCATTTAACCACCTTCTGGGGGGGAATTTCCAAAATTGCTGAAATATGTGTTTTATTCATTTTTTAGTAGATTTGTTTTCCTGAATTTCGCGCTCCTATCTAAAACTGCTTCAGAGATATGAAGAAATGATCTAAAACATTCGACCCCCCTTTTAACCCACTTTGGGAGGAAATTTCTAAATTCGCTGAACTACGTGTTTAACCAATTTTTTAGTAGATTTGTTTTCCTTAATTTCATGCTCCTACATAAAACTGCTGCTGAGATATGGCGAAATGACCTAAAACATTTGACCACCCCCTTAAACCACCTTCAGGTGTGGGGGGGGGGATTTCTAAAATCGTTGAAATACGTGTTTAATCATTTTTTTAATAGATTTAATTTCCTGATTTTCGCGCTCCTACTTATAACTGCTGCTGAGATATGACGAAATGACCTAAAACATTCGGCCAACCCCTTTAACCCCCCTCCGGGAGGGGAAATTCTAAAATCCCCGAAATACATGTTTAATCATGTTTTTAGTAGATTTGTTTTCCTGATTTTTTTCCTCTTAACTAAAATTGCTGCTGAGATACGGCAAAATGACCTAAAACATTCGACCCTCCCTTTAACCGCCTCCGGGAGGGGAATTTCTACAATTGCTGAAATACATGTTTAATCATTTTTTAGTAGATCTGTTTTCCTGATTTTCGCGTTCCTACCTATAACTGCTGGTGAGATATGGCGAAATGACCTAAAACATTCGACCACCCCCCTTTAACCATCTTCCGGGGGGGAATTTCTAAAATCGCTGAAATAGGTGTTTAGTCATTTTTTTAGTAGATTTGTTTTCTAGAATTTCAAGCTCCTACCTATAACTGCTGCTGAGATATGGCGAAATGACCTAAAACATTTGACCACCCCCCTTTCACCCCCTTCTGGGGGAATTTCTAAAATCGCTGAAAAAGGTGTTTAATTATTTTTTTAGTAGATTTGTTTTCTGGAATTTCAAGCTCGTACCTATAACTGCTGCTGAGATATGGCGAAATGACCTAAAACATTCGACCACACCCATTTAACCCCTTCTGGGGGGAATTTCTAAAATCGTTGAAATAGGTGTTTAATCATTTTTTTAGTAGATTTGTTTTCTGGAATTTCAAGCTCCTACCTATAACTGCTGCTGAGATATGGCGAAATGACCTAAAACATTCGACCACCCCGTTTAACCCCCTTCTAGATGGAATTTCTAAAATCGCTGAAATAGGTGTTTAATCATTTTTTTAGTAGATTTGTTTTCTGGAATTTCATGTTCCTACCTATAACTGCTGCTGAGATATGGCGAAATGACCTGAAACATTCGACCACCCCCATTTAACCCCCTTCTGGGGGAAATTTTTAAATTAGCTGAAATACGTGTTTAACCAATTTTTTAGTAGATTTGTTTTCCTTAATTTCGTGCTCCTACATAAAACTGCTGCTGAGATATGGCGAAATGACCTAAAACATTTGACCACCCCCTTTAACCACCTTCAGGGGGGGGGGGGATTTCTAATATCGTTGAAATACGTGTTTAATCATTTTTTAATAGATTTAATTTCCTGATTTTCGCGCTCCTACTTATAACTGCTGCTGAGATATGGCGAAATGACCTAAAATATTCGGCCACCCCTTTAACCCCCCTCCGGGAGGGGAAATTCTAAAATCCCCGAAATACATGTTTAATCATGTTTTTAGTAGATTTGTTTTCCTGATTTTTTTCCTCTTAACTAAAATTGCTGCTGAGATATGGCGAAATGACCTAAAACATTCGACCACACCCATTTAACCCCCTTCTGGTGGAAATTTCTAAAATCGCTGAAATAGGTGTTTACCCATTTTTTTAGTAGATTTGTTTTCTAGAATTTCAAGCTCCTACCTATAACTGCTGCTGAGATATGGCGAAATGACCTAAAACATTCGACCATCCCCGTTTAACCCCCTTCTCGGGGGAATTTCTAAAATCGCTGAAATAGGTGTTTAATCATTTTTTAGTAGATTTGTTTTCTGGAATTTCAAGCTCCTACCTATAACTGCTGCTGAGATATGGCGAAATGACCGAAAACATTCGACCCCCTCTTTTAACCCACTTTGGGAATAAATTTCTAAATTAGCTGAAATACGTGTTTAACCAATTTTTTAGTAGATTTGTTTTCCTTAATTTCGTGCTTCTACATAAAACTGCTGCTGAGATATGGCGAAATGACCTAAAACATTTGACCACCCCCTTTAACCACCTTCAGGGGGGGGGATTTCTAAAATCGTTGAAATACGTGTTTAATCATTTTTTAATAGATTTAATTTCCTGATTTTCGCGCTCCTACTTATAACTGCTGCTGAGATATGGCGAAATGACCTAAAACATTCGGCCACCCCTTTAACCCCCCCTCCGGGAGGGGTAATTCTAAAATCCCCGAAATACATGTTTAATCATGTTTTTAGTAGATTTGTTTTCCTGATTTTTTTCCTCTTAACTAAAATTGCTGCTGAGATATGGCGAAATGACCTAAAACATTCGACCACACCCATTTAACCCCCTTCTGGTGGAAATTTCTAAAATCGCTGAAATAGGTGTTTACCCATTTTTTTAGTAGATTTGTTTTCTAGAATTTCAAGCTCCTACCTATAACTGCTGCTGAGATATGGCGAAATGACCTAAAACATTCGACCACCCCCGTTTAACCCCCTTCTCGGGGGAATTTCTAAAATCGCTGAAATAGGTGTTTAATCATTTTTTAGTAGATTTGTTTTCTGGAATTTCAAGCTCCTACCTATAACTGCTGCTGAGATATGGCAAAATGACCTAAAACATTCGACCACCCCCCTTTAACTTCCTTCTGGGGGGAATTTCTAAAATCGCTGAAATAGGTGTTTAATCATTTTTTTAGTAGATTTGTTTTCTGGAATTTCGCGCTCCTACCAAAAACTGTTGCTGAGATATGGCGAAATGACCTAAAACTTTCGAATCCCACTTTAACCACCTTCGAAGGGGGGGGGGGGAATTTCTAAAATCACTGAAATGCGTGTTTATCCATTTTTTAGTAGATGTGTTTTCCTGAATTTCCCGCTCCTACCTAAATCCGCTGCTGAGATATGGCAAAATGACCCAAAACTTTTGAATACCCCTTTAGCCACCTTCTGGGGGGGGTTTCCAAAATCGCCGAAATACGTGTTTAAGCAATTTTTTAGTAGATTTATTTTATTTAATTTCGCCCTCCTATATAAAAGCTAAGATATGGCTAAATGTCCTAAAAATTCGACCCCCCCCCCCATTTAACCACCTTCTGGGGGGGAATTTCCAAAATTGCTGAAATATGTGTTTTATTCATTTTTTAGTAGATTTGTTTTCCTGAATTTCGCGCTCCTATCTAAAACTGCTTCAGAGATATGACGAAATGATCTAAAACATTCGATCCCCCTTTTAACCCACTTTGGGAGGAAATTTCTAAATTCGCTGAACTACGTGTTTAACCAATTTTTTAGTAGATTTGTTTTCCTTAATTTCGTGCTCCTACATAAAACTGCTGCTGAGATATGGCGAAATGACCTAAAACATTTTACCACCCCCTTAAACCACCTTCAGGTGTGGGGGGCGGGATTTCTAAAATCGTTGAAATACGTGTTTAATCATTTTTTTAATAGATTTAATTTCCTGATTTTCGCGCTCCTACTTATAACTGCTGCTGAGATATGACGAAATGACCTAAAACATTCGGCCACCCCCTTTAACCCCCCCTCCGGGAGGGGAAATTCTAAAATCCCCGAGATACATGTTTAATCATGTTTTTAGTAGATTTGTTTTCCTGATTTTTTTCGTCTTAACTAAAATTGCTGCTGAGATACGGCAAAATGACCTAAAACATTCGACCCTCCCTTTAACCGCCTCCGGGAGGGGAATTTCTACAATTGCTGAAATACATGTTTAATCATTTTTTATTAGATCTGTTTTCCTGATTTTCGCGTTCCTACCTATAACTGCTGGTGAGATATGGCGAAATGACCTAAAACTTTCGACCACCCCCCTTTAACCATCTTCCGGGGGGGGAATTTCTAAAATCGCTGAAATAGGTGTTTAGTCATTTTTTTAGTAGATTAGTTTTCTAGAATTTCAAGCTCCTACCTATAACTGCTGCTGAGATATGGCGAAATGACCTAAAACATTTGACCACCCCCCTTTCACCCCCTTCTGGGGGGAATTTCTAAAATCGCTGAAAAAGGTGTTTAATTATTTTTTTAGTAGATTTGTTTTCTGGAATTTCAAGCTCGTACCTATAACTGTTGCTGAGATATGGCGAAATGACCTAAAACATTCGACCACCCCTATTTAACCCCCTTCTGGGGGGAATTTCTAAAATCGCTGAAATAGGTGTTTAATCATTTTTTTAGTATCTTTGTTTTCTAGAATTTCAAGCTCCTACCTATAACTGCTGCTGAGATATGGCGAAATGACCTAAAACATTCGACCACACCCATTTAACCCCTTCTGGGGGGGAATTTCTAAAATCGCTGAAATAGGGGTTTAATCATTTTTTTAGTAGATTTGTTTTCTGGAATTTCAAGCTCCTACCTATAACTGCTGCTGAGATATGGCGAAATGACCTAAAACATTCGACCACCCCGTTTAACCCCCTTCTAGATGGAATTTCTAAAATCGCTGAAATAGGTGTTTAATCATTTTTTTAGTAGATTTGTTTTCTGGAATTTCATGTTCCTACCTATAACTGCTGCTGAGATATGGCGAAATGACCTGAAACATTCGACCACCCCCATTTAACCCCCTTCTGGGGGAAATTTTGAAATTAGCTGAAATACGTGTTTAACCAATTTTTTAGTAGATTTGTTTTCCTTAATTTCGTGCTCCTACATAAAACTACTGCTGAGATATGGCGAAATGACCTAAAACATTTGACCACCCCCTTTAACCACCTTCAGGGGGGGGGGATTTCTAAAATCGTTGAAATACGTGTTTAATCATTTTTTAATAGATTTAATTTCCTGATTTTCGCGCTCCTACTTATAACTGCTGCTGAGATATGGCGAAATGACCTAAAACATTCGGCCACCCCTTTAACCCCCCCTCCGGGAGGGGAAATTCTAAAATCCCCGAAATACATGTTTAATCATGTTTTTAGTAGATTTGTTTTCCTGATTTTTTTCCTCTTAACTAAAATTGCTGCTGAGATATGGCGAAATGACCTAAAACATTCGACCACACCCATTTAACCCCCTTCTGGTGGAAATTTCTAAAATCGCTGAAATAGGTGTTTACCCATTTTTTTAGTAGATTTGTTTTCTAGAATTTCAAGCTCCTACCTATAACTGCTGCTGAGATATGGCGAAATGACCTAAAACATTCGACCACCCCCGTTTAACCCCCTTCTCGGGGGAATTTCTAAAATCGCTGAAATAGGTGTTTAATCATTTTTTAGTAGATTTGTTTTCTGGAATTTCAAGCTCCTACCTATAACTGCTGCTGAGATATGGCAAAATGACCTAAAACATTCGACCACCCCCCTTTAACTTCCTTCTGGGGGGAATTTCTGAAATCGCTGAAATAGGTGTTTAATCATTTTTTTAGTAGATTTGTTTTCTGGAATTTCAAGCTCCTACCTATAACTGCTGCTGAGATATGGCGAAATGACCGAAAACATTCGACCCCCTCTTTTAACCCACTTTGGGAATAAATATCTAAATTAGCTGAAATACGTGTTTAACCAATTTTTTAGTAGATTTGTTTTCCTTAATTTCGTGCTCCTACATAAAACTGCTGCTGAGATATGGCGAAATGACCTAAAACATTTGACCACCCCCTTTAACCACCTTCAGGGGGGGGGGGGATTTCTAAAATCGTTGAAATACGTGTTTAATCATTTTTTAATAGATTTAATTTCCTGATTTTCGCGCTCCTACTTATAACTGCTGCTGAGATATGGCGAAATGACCTAAAACATTCGGCCACCCCTTTAAGCCCCCCTCCGGGAGGGGAAATTCTAAAATCCCCGAAATACATGTTTAATCATGTTTTTAGTAGATTTGTTTTCCTGATTTTTTTCCTCTTAACTAAAATTGTTGCTGAGATATGGCGAAATGACCTAAAACATTCGGCCACCCCTTTAACCCCCCCTCCGGGAGGGGTAATTCTAAAATCCCCGAAATACATGTTTAATCATGTTTTTAGTAGATTTGTTTTCCTGATTTTTTTCCTCTTAACTAAAATTGCTGCTGAGATATGGCGAAATGACCTAAAACATTCGACCACACCCATTTAACCCCCTTCTGGTGGAAATTTCTAAAATCGCTGAAATAGGTGTTTACCCATTTTTTTAGTAGATTTGTTTTCTAGAATTTCAAGCTCCTACCTATAACTGCTGCTGAGATATGGCGAAATGACCTAAAACATTCGACCACCCCCGTTTAACCCCCTTCTCGGGGGAATTTCTAAAATCGCTGAAATAGGTGTTTAATCATTTTTTAGTAGATTTGTTTTCTGGAATTTCAAGCTCCTACCTATAACTGCTGCTGAGATATGGCAAAATGACCTAAAACATTCGACCACCCCCCTTTAACTTCCTTCTGGGGGGAATTTCTAAAATCGCTGAAATAGGTGTTTAATCATTTTTTTAGTAGATTTGTTTTCTGGAATTTCAAGCTCCTACCTATAACTGCTGCTGAGATATGGCGAAATGACCGAAAACATTCGACCCCCTCTTTTAACCCACTTTGGGAATAAATTTCTAAATTAGCTGAAATACGTGTTTAACCAATTTTTTAGTAGATTTGTTTTCCTTAATTTCGTGCTCCTACATAAAACTGCTGCTGAGATATGGCGAAATGACCTAAAACATTTGACCACCCCCTTTAACCACCTTCAGGGGGGGGGGGATTTCTAAAATCGTTGAAATACGTGTTTAATCATTTTTTAATAGGTTTAATTTCCTGATTTTCGCGCTCCTACTTATAACTGCTGCTGAGATATGGCGAAATGACCTAAAACATTCGGCCACCCCTTTAACCCCCCCCCCCCCTCCGGGAGGGGAAATCCTAGAATGCCCGAAATACATATTTAATCATGTTTTTAGTAGATGTGTTTTCCTGATTTTTGTCCTCTTAACTAAAATTGCTGCTGAGATACCGCAAAATGACCTAAAACATTTGACCCTTCCTTTAACCGCTTCTGGGAGGGGAATTTCTACAATTGCTGAAATACATGTTTAATCATTTTTTAGTAGATTTGTTTTCTGGAATTTCAAGCTCCTACCTATAACTGCTGCTGAGATATGGCGAAATGACCTAAAACATCCGACCACCCCCCTTTAACCCCCTTCTGGGGGGAATTTCTAAAATCGCTGAAATAGGTGTTTAATCATTTTTTAGTAGTTTTTTTTCCTGGAATTTCAAGCTCCTACCTATAACTGCTGCTGAGATGTGGCAAAATGACCTAAAACATTCGACCACCCCCCTTTAACCCCCTTCTGGGGGGAATTTCTAAAATCGCTGAAGTAGGTTTTTAATCATTTTTTTAGTAGTTGTGTTTTCTAGAATTTCAAGCTCCTACCTATAACTGCTGCTGAGATATGGCGAAATGACCTAAAACATTCGACAACCCCCATTTAACCCCTTCTGGCGGGAATTTCTAATATCGCTGAAACAGGTGTTTAATCATTTTTTTAGTAGATTTGTTTTCTGGAATTTCAATCTCTTACCTATAACTGCTGCTGAGATATGGCAAAATGACCTAAAACATTCGAACCCCCCTTTAACCGCCTTCGGGGGGGGAGAATTTTCAAAAATCCCTTCTTATTGCTTGCCTAGGCCATATCAGCAATCTACAGTCCAAATTGCGTGACCCTAACTTTAGTAGTTTCGGCTGGGCGTTGATGAGTCACCCAGTCAGTCAGTCAGTCACCGTTTCCTCTTTATATAATAGTATAGATAAGGGATAGTGCCATTTAAATGTTTGCATTGTTTAAAACAAACTTCGGTTACGGCGGACGAAAAATGACCTTCCTTCACTGCAAAAAAAAAAATCGATTGTTGATTTTACGGTATAATGCTGGCATCCCAGCTGCCAGTATTATACCGTAAAATTATCAGTAATAAAAAGTAAAAAAAGGCAGTAATACACTGCTGCGCACGCGCGGTAGCGTATTACTGATTATTTACTCTTTATTACTGTTAAT
Organism: Maratus michaelseni; assembly: GCA_963931845.1. Taxonomy (NCBI): domain Eukaryota; kingdom Metazoa; phylum Arthropoda; class Arachnida; order Araneae; family Salticidae; genus Maratus; species Maratus michaelseni. Next base: position 259,032,262 of record OZ007594.1, read on the forward strand.
TTGTCAGTATTATACTGTAAAATCAACAATATTTTTTTGCAGTGAAGTAGTCCGCACAAACGGCAGTTATAATATTATACAATTATATATAAATACTTCTTCAAATGCCTTTAACATGGCAACTATATGATATAACTATGCAGTTAAAAAGTAGAAAGAAAAAAAATTAAAGTAATTGTAATTAGTATAATCTGCGTTAGTTTTGGCGCGGTGTATTTCCCTGGTACGGATAATAAGTGGATACCAAAAGTCTCACAGTAGATTTTTTTTTTTACTATAAAGAAATGTGACTAAAACATTAGATTGCAAAAAACTTTTGCTACTTTCGAGTTATAGAGGCTCCTGAGGATGAATCGCCAAGCTACCAAGATCTATCGCCAAATTATAAAGCATATATGGCATTGTAATAATATATGATGTGTATATCAATTCGCGACGCATATTTCCCAGTTATAGTCATATACGATGTATGTATATGACATGTGTATAAGAGGTATATGATGTATATATTGCATATAAGACGTAAATAACATGTATATAATGATGTATATGGCACATAATGAGCATTAGAAGTATATATATGCTATACATGAGGCATATATTCTATGATCTTGACGAAATCGTAACTTCAATCTTAGCATAATCGTAACTGTGGGGGCTGTTATAACACGAAAGTACCAAACTTTTTTATATTATTTCATATATTTCATAGACATTTTAATTACTTTAGTAAATCTATTGAAATTTTCACCAGATTTTCAGAGATGATAAGGGTTAGAGGGCGAAAAGTAATCTAAAAAATTCACATCTAGATTATTTGGGAAATGTAAGATTTCCTACATAACTATCATACTAAATTTAATTTTTTCGTTTAATCTTCTATTGTATCATAATCTCATATGAAGTTGTGTTGTAAAATGAGCCTCAGAAAAGTTTGTACCTTTTATTTTTACTTCTTTATCACATGTAAGCCCCACATGAAGTTCAATAATTTTTAAGAATTACAGCTATAGATACAGCAGAACCAGTTTTATTTCAAATATTTAGTTGCAAAATCCATCTGTGACAAATTTGTTTCTGTCCTGCGTGAGAGAACACTTTCTCAAACAATTTCTGCTCTTGGATATAAGCACAATCTTGACCATTTTTTTACTCATTACTTTGTGTTAATGCATTCGAAGTTTAAATTATCACAAAAATTTTATTCAATAGCTATTAATAATACGTTTCAATGTTTGTAAACTTTATAAGAGGTTTGTTTTATAATTGGAATGTAAGATTAACTTAAGATGTAAACAAGATGTAATCTAAATGTATAAGATAAAAAAAAATTCCAATATTAATTGTCCTTAATATTATTTGTTATAATAATTCAACACTACATGTTATTAATTCTTAATCTGATTCATTTTAAATATGTTTTAAGTGCAAAATATGTTTTTCATCCATTTAAAAATAATGCATGACTAAGAAGTCTAAGAAATTTTTAGATCCTATACTTTTTATATTATTTTTACTTAATTAGTTTACGTGTCTAAAGATGAAATTTTGTAATTGATATTTCAATCATTTCCTGATATGCTATAATTACAAAAATTGTGTACACAGTTATTTCTAATGACAGTACAACATTTTAATATTTTTAGAACTTAAATACAAAATTAGTAAATTAATGTTAAGGCATTTTTCTATTAGCCGCACAAAGGCGTTAAATCGCACAATATTCTTTATGTTTACAACTGTAATATACGAGTTACAGGAACAGTGCAATTAATGATGCGCAAACCACGCTTGCAAAAATAGCCATGAAACTGCAACAGTGAAACATTTTAAACACTAAACTGTAGTGTATAAAAATATAAATTAAAAATTAAGGGTTAATATATAGATGTATTTAATGTGCTTCCATTATGTACATGCATAAGTTTCTATATTATTTAATTCTATTTATACAGGCTTTCTTTATTACAAATGAAGTGCTTATACAGGGTGTTCCAATTTTCGACAGACAAATTAAAAGGAGTGATAGAAGGAATCAAGAGGATGAAAACTTATCATAGAACATAGGGTCACAAACCACTTTTAGTGGGAGAAAGACATTTATGAAGGGTGTGACGTCGAGTGGAACAAAAAGGGCCAATAATAAATAGAAAAATCATTTATTTGACGCAAAGCATGATTACAATGCATTACAGTTCAGCGTCAGAAAGGAGACGACGAGACATTTTTATAGGAATATGTTTTAACGCTTCTGGAAATCCTTTGTCCGTCGATGTCGACTGTACGTGCAATGATCTTAATGGCTGCAACTTTGAACAATTTCTATAAAAATGTGTCGTTGTCCCCTTTCTAACGATGAACTGCAATGAATTGTAATCATGCTTGACGTCATATAAATGTTTTTTCTTCTTATTATAGACTATTTTTGTTCCACTCGACGTCCCACTCGACGTCCCACTCGACGTCCCACTCGACGTCCCACTCTTCATAACCATTTTTGCGATTTTCTCCCATTAAACGTGATTTGCGACCCTATGTTCTATAGTAAGTTTTCATCCTCTTGATGCATTCTATCATCCCTCTTAATTTTCCGGTCGAATTTTGGAATACCCTGTATATTTTTCTACATATTGAAAAGTTCAAGTTTATCTTAACCACATAGCGTAATAATTTTTAACACTTTCCAACATAGCTGAAAAGGTTTATGAATTCGGTTTATCTGCCCGCCTGTCCGAGGTCTAACTAGCGTAAATATAGTCGGATTGCTGTGTAACTGATATTTGTTTTTGAGATTTATTATTGCATGTTCGGTATTCAAAATGAAGTGTATGGCACTGCTAGTTTATTTACAGGGACACTCAAAATTATTCCGTTACATTATGGTCTATGGGAAAAAATCGTTTTCAATATATCTTAATAATATTATACTAGTTCAAACATATTGAAATTGATATACAGGGTGATCTTTTTTAAAGTGACAGTGTTTGGAGCGCCCTGTGGTGCGATCTAATAGCCGAAATGGCACCAAACTTGGTATTTAGACTAATCAAGACATGAGAAAAAGGATTTCCTGAAAAAAAAATTAGTTCAAAAAATCGCCGCTAGGGCATTTTGTGGCGCTGCTGTAGCTTACAATAACAAGAATTAGCATAAAACACGGGTATCAAAGAAAAATGCAAATGTTGTGCGATGACAGCGCCAGTAATAGGGGCTATAAAAGCAAGTAGTAGACAGCTCCGACAAATAATCTCAGCTGAAGTAAACGAGCTCCAGTGGACATGCCTCTCACGTTACCGGAACGTGCGTTACTGTAGAAGCTGTATTATATGAATCAATGTAATGCATCCGCAGCTCTTCGGGAATTTCGAACCAGAAAAAAATTACGAAAGGGGCCTTTATCGCTGAATGATCTTAAGAAAATGATTAAGAAGTTCGAGGAAACGGGGTCACTGACCATTCGCGCTGGGAGAGGACATAAACAAGTATCAGAAGATGTAATAACTGATGTGGCAACTGCAATTGTCGAAGGATCGCAGGGAACCATTGCTGGTACTAGCAGCGCCCGGGGTGTAGCTCGACAATTGGACATGAATTATTCCACGGTATGGAGAGTTTTGCGGCGCGTTATTGGATTTTACCCCTACAAAATCAGCCTCTTGCACGAACTGAAATCAAGTGACTATGATAAGCGAGTGACATTCACTCTATCGTTTCTTGCCAGGGTAGAAATTGATGATGCTTTCCCATGGCACATTCTGTGGAGAGATGAGTGCCATTTTTATCTCAATGGGTCCGTAAACACACAAAATAGCCGATTTTGGACTTCTGAGCATCCCCACACCGTGCATGAAATCCCATTAAATTCCCCAAAAGTCACTGTTTGGTGTGGTTTCACAGCCGAATTCGTAATTGGGCCATTTTTTTGGACCATCACTCCGATAGGACCCGAAGCGTGCACCATAAATGCAGAAAGGTACCACGAAATGCTGCAAACGTTTGTTATTCCACAACTTCAGCAAAGAAACCGTCTCCAACAGACAATCTTTATGCAGGATGGTGCTTCGCCACACATTGGTAATAAGGTAAAGCAGCTGTTGCGCCAAACCTTCACTGATGATAGAGTCATAAGTCGGAGTTTTCTAGTTGCATGGCCGCCTCGTTCCCCTGACCTCACGCCATGCGATTTTTGGCTCTGGGGTTATTTGAAATCTCAAGTTTATGTTGGTGGAGTATCAAATTTGTCTATTCTAAAGGACAACATAACAAAGATAGTGCGGAATATTCCTCGTGATATGTTACGTACGGCTGTGGAGAACGTTGTGCACAGAATGCACGGTTTTATTTCTGAGAACGGTGCTCACATTGAAGGTGGTCTAATTCCTCACAGGGGAAGTTAATGTAGTAAATAAACATTAATAATTTAACTTTACGATTGTATGTGTTAGTATTTTTCTTTTCTCACATGTTATGCATTGCAAAGCGCCACAAAATGCCCTAGCGGCGATTTTTTGAACTTTTTTTTCACGGAATCCTTTTTACCATGTCTTGATTAGTCTAAATACCAAGTTTGGTGCCATTTCGGCTATTATATCGCGCTACAGGGCGCTCCAAACAATGTCACTTTAAAAAAGATCACCCTGTATATCAATCAGGTGCGCAACAAGATGCTTACTGTTGAATATGGTGAACATAGCATTTATCGTTCATATACAGGGACAAACAAAAGCGTTCGGTTACAGAACTGTCTATAAGCGTTAATTGCTGGAAGTGTGTTAGTTGTGGTACATTTTTACATGTATCAAATTTTTTGCATATTATTACGTGTATATAAATTATATAGATATAGGGCTGTACACAAGAATTCGAATACATTTACGTTTGAAATTGGCAAAATGTTTAAAGGGAATTTTCAACTGTGTTAAGCTTTTCCGAACTAAATTAAATTTTAGTATAATATGTAGTATATGTATATATATATATACAAATCGATAGATCATATATAGAGATTCTTTTGCTATAAATCGCAATTGCCTAAACTGCGCTTAAATATTTTATGCGTTTTCCAAATTTCTTACTTACGCATATCATCATCTTTCAATTTATTAAACGGTGAAGTTTTGTTACAGTATTCTGAATGTGTTAAAAGTGTTACATAATCCATGTTTGACGCACGATTATTCTTTCTTGTTTAATCATCCTTTTATTATGATGAATTAATTTTATCTTAATATTGCTTTGAGAAATAAACAATTTGTCAAATAAGTACTTAGCTTATGTTTCATAAATAGCAATTATAATTTACAAGCATTTCGAATATGTTCAGCCCTCAGAGAAATTTATACACCATTCCTAAATTACGTTGTTTCAAGTAATTTTGGTTATGCTGAAATGATTTCTGCAAAGCGCATACTGATTGCTTACAAGGTAACATCTTTAAGAGAGCTTTCTGAGAAAATCAAGCAAATATTTAGCGGGGAATATAAATTATGAGATGCAAAGTAATTATGATAATCGAGCTTTGTTTAAATTAAAATAAATGTGTAATGGAAAATCCCCTTAGTTTAAATTAAAAATAAATAATTTACTATTTGTGTATGAATGGGATGTTTATATTAATGAATATACTACAACATCTGAAAGTGCCGCACTTCAAAACTGAAATTAATTTATTAAACTGAATTTTACATTCATGCACATTTATTTATATACGTAAGTTATAATTTGAAGTTCTAATTAAATTTTCAGCAGGACTGAAACTACGCCGTAAATCTTTAAATGACACAATAAAGGATGTGGATTTATTTTCACTTTGATTAACAGAGTACAACCAACTTGAGTGAAAAATGTGTCCAGTCCGTGGATCGAACCCGAATACCTTCGTATAGCGCATTAAGTGCTTTACCAATTAAGCCATCAGGACGACATCCAGTCAGGCATTTCACTCATATATGTTGGCAAGACTGCAACTTCGCAGCGCAAGATGGAATGTCAAACATGGGCACACTATTCAGTGGCGTACATGAGACGAAAAATTTCCCAGCATCGGATAATATGTCTAAATTTCTAATTAAATTTTCAGCAAGACTGAAACTTTAAATTACACTACAAAGGGTGTGAATTTATTTTCACTTTGCTTAACAGCGTAATGACAGTAAATAAATAGTGAGCAAGCAATTATTGTCAGAAAAAGTGACAGATCTCCGCGAACTGCAAGTAGTGAAGAGGTAGATATTAAATGCCTCGCAAAAGCAGCAGCCATTTTCTGAGGGTAATTAGGCTGTAGCGATAATTGGAACTTTAGTGGTTCAATGACTGATTACGAGCCTTCTTTCAAACTTTCTTCATTTATAAAATGGGTTTTATAGCAAGAACAAAAGACTGAAAGTTAACAGTAGGTCGTAGTTCTAAACTGTGCCGTTTGTCAAGCGTGCTGTCAATGCATTTCATAAATAGCTTCCAGACTGACAGACAAGTAACATATCAGCCAAATTCAGAATTAGGTTTTCAAAATAGAAATGAGACCCCTCTATCTGTTGGATTATCACTGCCCCCCCCCCAAAAAAAAAAAATAAGGAATTGGTTAATACTATGTCTCACAAGGAAGGTCTCCTTAAAGCGCATACTCAGAATATTTTGAAAAAAAAAATGCTAATGAAGCTACTCATGTACGTAATAACAGATCAGTCAAATTTAGCTGCGGAATCCCAGCAGAAATTCTGTAAAAAAATAAAATACTTTCGAGTATATGACGCAAAAATACGCGATTTGGCGAGCAAAACTTTTTCGTCGCCAAATGCAAGCGATTTTAATGTATTTGAAAATGTCTGGTTAAATGAGTGTTTAAATGCGTAGCACTTTATGAATTTAAACTTCAACGATTAAATCGTTTATTATTTTTTCTATGAAGTTATGTAATACAACAAATTAACTATTGTTGAAGTTATTTAATTTTATACAGTTTTGAAGGCTGGTTAAGTTTTAAGTGTATTTTAACAGTAAATGTCCGATTAAACACTCTTTCATCATACATTTCGACTTTGAATAAGTCATTGTTTCCACGGCAACAAGACTTTTCTCTAGTTGTCTCCGGCACTAACAATATCGATGACAAATTGACAGAGCTCAGAATCACACAATTAATTTTTAGTTTAAAGCAATTTTAACCAATTTAAATTTTGTTCTAAACCGTAGAATGCGATCATTAATTGTCTTTTAGATGTACATAATAAATATATATGGCAAAACCGTAGTTATAAAAGTGAAATTATTTAAGTTAAACTTACTTTAACTAGTTCAGTATAAAGAGTAGAAAACATTTTTCCTAAAAAAGAATTTATCGTAAATGCATGTTTTTTTTTTTTTTTAAATTTCATTGTGTCGCCAACCCAGCGATAAATCGCCAAAACACGAAAATTTCATATATTTTTTACGGACGTTATATCGAGGTTCCGCAGCAAATTTTTTTATAAACGTACATATTCTCATGAGAAGAATATTCTGTAATTTTTTCAAATTTTTCTGAGTATGCGCTTATGGAGACCTTCCTTGTCAGTTAAAAATTGGTTCCAGCTATGATCACACAGTATAACTTGAAAAACGGATAGCTTCAACAGTTTCCGAACGAGTATCAAAAGCCTGAGGATTTTGTATTCCACCATTTATCAAAGAAGGTGACAGTTTAACGTTTGCAATATACAATATTGATTTCCAAGAAAACACTCCTGATGGTCAAAGAAATCTACATGGAATCCTGTTAGATATTAGTCAAGATGAGAATTATATAAAATAGAGATGAATGATCCTTTAATGATTCCCCCCAAAATCCTCATCGTCGAATATGCAAGTGTTATACAAAACAGTTGCAAGTATCTCAGTAAAAGCAATGACTTTCACTAATTTTACGTTAGACAATGACATTGATATTATCAATAACTACAAAGTTATTGATTTAGCATGTTTTTTTTTTCCTGCTACTCACACCGTTGTGACACAATGTAAGTTTCATCTTCAGAAACAAGTGTCTCAGTCATGTCACAACCAAATAAGGTTAGACAAAAAAAACTGCACTCAAGAAAGATACCATTCCCACATGGGCTTCATCAAATTCTGTTCTACGTCAGACACAAGAAAATGAAAAGAAAAATAAGAAAACAAATAGTGCTGCAGTGGCATCATTAATGAGACTGCCACTAACAGACAATAATGCACTTTACACAGTTATGTGCATGGCTGAATAAATTGCAACCTTAGTTCAGGGACAAGCAGCTAAAGTCATAATGACAATGGTAATGGACTTGTACAAACGTGCTCTGAAAATTCAATTGCCTACCGGCAAGGAGTTATTGAACTTGTGAAATGTGGGTGTAAGAGAACGTGTAAAGTTGGGAAATGTTCTTGCTTAAAGAATTCTCTGTTTTGTACTGCCCTTTGCAAATGCTGTGACTGTAACAATACAAAGGTCTATCAATATAACCAACTCGACAGTAGTGATTCAGAAGAGGATATGTAACATCCCAGTATCGTATATACATATAAATGCAGTTTTTACTAATTCTGTTCAATATCTTCAATTATTTATGTTATTTCATTTAAATATTTTGTTCGTGAATAAATGGTGAATAAAACAGTAACATATATATATATATATATATATATATATATAATTATTTCATATTTCTTCTGCTTTATTTGCATTACCACTTAAAGCACTTGAAAAACTCAATTGACTCCTATTTTGATTGTAAATTTGTATTTCTTGACCCGAAAAATATATAATTTGACATACTGGTCAATAATATGCCACAAATATTAAAGAAGTCAGTAAATGGCAGCCATCTTGGACGTCATGTTGAAAATCACCTCAAAAATGTGTAAGAAAAAAATGGCACCTAAGATATTTGGAATCTACATGTCAAAACTTACAGAACAAAAAATAGTTATCAAACTTGACACGTCAATCCAGCTGGAACCACATTTTATTACATTTCAAACCCTACTACTGTCGTAATGTTTAATATTTAAAAAAAATTAATGATAACTCATTGATTGTTTAAAACGAAACACTAAAAAGTAATATTTTTTGCCTATCATTTTTAGTTTTATAATGGACTCTGTTTCAAGAAAGATGTATCAGTAGGTTTTGACTGTGAGCATTTATGAATTTTTGTAAAATACACCACAGAATGTGCCCTTTAATATTGTGGACACTTTATTAAATGCTTATTATCTATATCAAATTTCATAACAATCCATGCATACGCTCTCAATATATGCGCGCAATGACTTACGGGGTAAAAAAAAGATCTATTTTAATTTCAACAATACACAAATTCTGTAAAAGACTAGTCAGTTTCTAAACGTAGTATATTAAACAGCACAACCTGTTTAATCAACAGTCAAAATTTTATGTTTCTACATAAAAATGTTTTGAGATACGCTAATTGAAAGTTTAATGTTTTTCTTGATTTTCGGCGAGTTTATAAAGTACAAGACCCCGACATTCTTACAGTTTCAGACAGTGCATTGCTATCAGTCGGTGACATATGGTACTAAAACAAAAAATAGTATTAAATCAATTCATAACTTAAAATGGTAATTTTTTTTAAATAAAAAACTTTAATAGTTGTCACCGTTTGCTTCATATTCCCCAAAAAAAAGAAAGAAAGAAAAATAACAATCAATTTTATGACATCTTGTTTTAAAACGTAGGCCCAAATCCTATATATTTCGGCGTATAATAAAATAATAAAATTTGTCAAATTTTTCAGGCGCGCGCCACACGCCGGGTATAAAATGTAAAACGTAAATCTTATTCATAAGAATTGAGATTTTTTATATTAATAAACAACAAGATAAGATGTGATTATTCGAGTGAACTCAAGTACGGTGATTGTTAAAAGGAACTAATTCCATATTTTGACATTTCTCATTTTAAGATGGTTTTAAAGTTTTTTCCTGTCTTTTAAATTCTTCCCTCTCAAACATGGTTAGAGAGTACCAGGACTGAGTTACTTTCTTCATGAAACGGTCAATACACTTGAAAAAAAAAACGTTGAAACCATCTTAAAAAGATAAATGTCAAAATGTGGACTTTGTTCTTTTCAACAATCACCGATTCAACTCCAAACACTTTGTGGGGATTCAAGCAGGTAGACGTAGCAGTAGCATATGTCATCACTTTGTATTTGCTTATTTTCTTACTAATTAATATATTTTTTAATGCCTTTTATTGTATTTTCATAATACATTTCTCATGAAGGTTTCTTTGAAAAAAAAAAAAAAAAAAAAAAAAAAAAAAAAAAAAAAAAAAAAGAGGTGCGTGCAATACGGCGAAAATTCCTCAGAAAAATACAGTTTCGAATCCTAAGAACGCATTATGCGCCGGAGCGCGTTTTTATGCTGGCATACGCGGTAATACAATGATTCGCGCACTTTCTTTTCAGAAAAGATATATTTTTTAAATGCCTGAGAAAGTTTAAAAAAGGAATGTACAGATAAATTTTTTTTCTGACTCCATGCTCTAAAATTATGGTCTTTTATTCAATTAATATTTCTTACTCTGGATTTTTAAAACAGCAATTAAATTCCTTTATGCTGTAAATGAAATTGTTTTAATTACTTTGTTCTTGTTTCACGTTTCCTTTAAAAGTAGAGTTTCCTGCACTAAAAAATTGCTATTTTAAGAATGTTGTAATATATATCTTAATTTAAAAGAGGCTTGCAATTACGGTGTTTCCTTTCGCTCGCGGTGAAAATTTATATTATTCTTTATTTTGTTTATGTTATTAAAACGTAGATTTTTCTTAATTAAGCATACTCAAACATTGTGTTTTTATCCGTTCAAAAAATGTTCATCTAAATGTTTAAAAATCATAAGCAAACTATTAATTAAGCAAAAAGTGAACATAAAAACACTAAAGAAAAAAAAATGCAGTTTTAAACAAATATGCGATATTAAAATTTGCCGAAAATTCGATGTACATTATAATCATGATTAAAGCCTTCCCTTTAAAATAGCTGTAAAATAAAAATTACTGGATCAAAGATTACAAATTAGGAAATATTATAATAAATTACATATGATTTTATATCCTGCAAATAGAAAAATAGTTTTAAAATGTTCTTAAAAGGGTGGGGGAATCAAGTTTTATTCCTGTTATTGACATCATAATAGACTTTACAAATAACTGTTAGAAGCTAAATTGTAAGAGAAGAAAATTTTTAAAATTTACTTACATTTTTCATGAAGATAAAAAAATTAAATTGTTCAGATTTCACCATAAGAGTTGCATTTTTTTCTTGATTGAGTCATTTTCCTTTATAAAACCATTTAATAATATGTCAAAAAGGTATTATAAAAAACTGAAATAAAATTATTAACATTTTGGAAATTATTAACGTTTAGGAAATCCAATCCCTAGCCTTATAGGCAAACTTGTATAAAAAACATGCAAAATAAAAAAGTCTCGAAAGTTGAAAATTGTAAAGTTTTAAAAATTTACTTAGGTGTTAAAAATAAATTGTTCAAATTTTACCTCGAAAATTGAATTTTTACCACAGTTGCTCGATCCATATCATTCGAAATGTTACGAATGTGTTGGCGGATGACATCTTTCAACTGTTGTCACAATAAACGGTGATTTTGAGACAATCCCAAAGCCAAAAGTCACATGGGTGACAGAGGCCATGATCCAGAAAAGTGTCGATTCTCCGGAAGAGTTTCTACCCGGTTGTCTATAAGATGTTGCCTAAGTAACGTTTTCACACTTGCATTAATATGATGTGGAGTTCCGCCGTGCATTGATATCGAGTAGTGTAAAATGTAACACTGTGGAATATAGGGTACATTGTTAAAAATAACTTTCGGCGTTTCACCACAAATCTGGTGAAAAGTAGCTGAAATTTAGCTGCAACTAAGATATTGGTGATAAGTTTCACCATTTTTGTGGCGCTTTTGAAAATACCACTATATTGGTGAAAGGTTGAACAACGATTCAAGTTTTTTTCTGAACCAATTTTATGGTTAAAGGTTGAACCATGATTCAGAGTTTTTCGAACCTAATTTTATGGTGAAAGGTTGAACCATAATTCAGGGTTTTATCTAATCTAATTTTATGGTTAAAAGTTTAAGCATGATTAAGGAGTTTTTTCTAATCCAATTTTATGGTGAATTGGTGAACCCTGATCCTGCTTTTTTTTCTAAACTCATTTTATGAAGAAAGGTTATATCCAATGGAACCAGGATTTTGGTGTTTAATTTGTTATTTTATGGTGCAGTTAATGAAACAAGATTCAGATTCTGTGAGATTATATTGCTCTAGAAAAGCTTAGAAATTTTCTAATTAACATTTGACTGAAAATTATTTTTAAAAGATTTAATTATTGATCGTCTTTGAAATGTATTTACAAAAAACAAATGTAAATAGCTAGTTCTAATTTAATTACACAAAATAATTGCATTTTTTTTCACCAATGCTGATTATTACAAGTTTGCACTTGTAAATTACAGAACATTTTTCCACACTTTTTAATTACTTACTTATAATTGCTTTAGTATTTGTTTATTTACAAACATTCATAATAAAATATAATTTTTAAAAATAATTTTCTTAACTTTAAATACATATTCTGTTTTTATTAGCTTTTAATTTAAAATCCAGGAAATAAAATATATTTTTAATAAACATTACTTACATCGAATTTCTTTAAACAATGTAAAAATTTGAACAGAAATCTAAATAAAAGCACCAGTTTTGAGAAATGTTTTTTTCCGTATTTCATTTGTAACGTCTTTTATGATTTGTAAATAGACTTGAGATATATTTTTTAAATTGATGTGAATTTCTTCTATATCTATAGATGCTGAAAATTTGATATTATACAGTTTTAGAACTTTTTCTTTCTCTTCACAAAATGAAAAAAAAAATAAAAATCTATCATTTTAATATTTAGTAAAAAGTATTTTTAGATGTTTCTTTATACTAAAGGTGCAAGGGTTACACATATGGAAATTTTATATATTTTCACTTTTTTAGGTTTTATACCTTTTAATAGAATTTTCAAAACTGTTGGACAGTAAAATTCACATGCACTGTCTAAAACCTCAATTCTGAAAAATTTTTACTTACGCATTTATTTTAAAATGTTCATACTCTCTTTCCCTGATAAAATTCAAGTTCCTTACCCAAATTTCAAGCACATTTCCAGAAATTTCGGAAATGAAAATTTTAACATTACAAAATACTATATTGCTTGTTTGTATAATGCAAAAGTATAAATGAAAAAAAAAAATCATATTCACATGTTTTCAGGTGAATTCCATACATAACATACAATAGCAGTGTTAAATGTGAAATGTTATGAGAAAGTTTCTAAAAAATATGGAAAAACATTTTGCATTCTTGAAATTTATTTGTGCTAACACTGGACAAAAGTAGACACTTAATAATTTTGCATTGTTATGATATTAGCACACAATTTTAAATTTTACAAAAACTAAGCAAAATTTTTCATAACTTACCTTAATTTGAAAACCTTAAATAAATCATTTTTGAAAAAAAGTATATTAAAACACAAACTATTAGCATTAAATAAACTAATTTTCACTTATTGCTGGTTTATTCATTTTCCTAGAAATCCAAGTAATATACATACATTGTTGTCCAAAAATTGAGAGACAGTGACCGGACGCTTTTGCTTTTTATACGGTTTGCTGAATATCTACTAAAATTCTTGACAAATTGTTCTTGAAGTTAGAGGATGTAAAGCACATGTTTGACTTCAAGAACAGAAACAGTATACTGCAATTAAGAAAAATTAATCTATTGAATATTTGATGATATGCGGATTTGTATGAAATAATTTATAACTGTGTACGCGCAAACTATACCAAAATCTTTTTATCATGATTTGGTAGTCAATTACATAAAGTAACCCATATAAAAAAACCAGTCAAATATCGGGAAAACTCAGAAAGATGCCAGCAATACAGTGAGCTAATTGACAAATTCGGGGAAAATCTCATTGAATTATATGGGATTTTTTTAAATAGTCATAGAAAATAGTCGCCAATGGCAGCCCTGCAACAGCTGAAATAAAAATGGTCATATGCACAATAAAATAGAAGAAAAAAAAAACGTTAGTTGGGTTGTGGTATGTCGCTCTATTTATTGAAAGTACAAATTATATATTCAGTAAAAAATATATATCAGATTAATATTAATCAATGTAATCACAATTACAGTACAGAGTTTCCCCCAGACAATTTTAGGAAGGTGCAGCATCATTTCTACCCTTTAAAAATGTAGTCATTCTTGCAAAAAGGATAACCATAAAAAAGTCGCGTAAGACGGAATTGCTCCAAGCATCAAGTTAATTTCTCCACCTGTTTTAGTAATAAAAAGGGGAAATTATTACGATATAAAAATGTTATTTTTGAAGGCATAACATAATTTTACTTAAAAATATGCAACAAAGTATATTAAAACAATTAAGAATGTTCACATTTTCAGATTTTACTTTTATACAATAGAACACAGAAAAAATAAGAACAGTATATTTGTTTTCTTATTTTGAGTTGTAATTATTGATTTCTAAAAGTTTTGTATCGCTCTATTTACCGTGCTACGAAAACGCTACTTTTTCCTATGTCAGTCTTGCGACGTGAACGCAACATTTGTTCACACTTTGCATAGTGCGATACATACCAAGCCTCTTTTCGTCTTGTAATAAAATTCATGGGTATTGCATTATCAAGAGCAGAGATCTGTCCAGACTTTTATTCCGGGGTCTAATTTTTATGAAAAGGTTTTTACATTTGTGAAAAATCTAGTCATAATTTTGGGAATTCCAAAAGATCGTTATATTCAGGTACTTGTTTATACACTTGTAAGAAGATACAGATATGTAAAATACATATATACTTTTAATTAATTAAATTTGTGAAAAGTTCAGTTTAAAGATGAAAGGCTTATTTTTAAGACAAAGAATTTTGTGAAGGACACCAGCTTTAAGGTGAAAAGCTATGTGAAGGGTCCTTTTTTGAGATGAAAAACTTTGAGAATGATCTTGTTTCTAAAAGAAAATTTTTGAAAAAATCCCTTCACAAAAATTTCCTAAACAGATTCCTGAAGAATAATTAAGTACATAAAAATGTTACTAAAACTCTAAACAACTCACAAACTTCAAAAAGTTATCCGTAACTTTTTAAAGGTATTTTAAAAATAGTATAGTACAAAAACGGGTAATGTAAGTTTGATTTTCCCCATTGTCTTTTAAATTTTCAAAGAAAAAATGAGTAATACAAAATATTTATGTCCGTTATAAGTTATATAATACTGTCTGTTAGAATAATGTAGAGGTAAAATATGGTTAAAAAAAATCCAAATGCTTGCAAAACCCGAGCCTAAAAACAAAATGCCGCTTTCCAACAAAATGTAAACATTGACATACCGTGAACAGTGACGTCACAGTCAATCACGCAGCGTTTTAAACTCGCATGTCTTTCACTTAACTTTAAACTTAATTTAACAATTATCGAACGATTTTTTTACATTTTTGGAGTACATTTTTTTAGTTTATTTGTCTGGAATTATCAGAAAAATATAATGTTGATCGATTACTTCATGCGTGCAAATTCCTCATTGAGTCACACAATCATACTCTTCAGCTAATATTAAACCTATAAGAGTGTTCTTTAAAATTTTCTTTTATATTTCTATATTTTTAATCGATTCTTTGTCAGAATTTTTTTCATTGATTTTTTTTTTCTAATTTCAATTTCAGAACTGATTATGAAAATGAGTGTCTTTATAGAAACATCAACCAAAATTGAAAAAATAAAATTTTACAAGGTATAGTGACAGGCAGCACAAGAGCAACTTTTATAACTTTGGAAAACATCAGAAACTTATGGTTATGCTCTTTCAGAAAACTTTGCAAAATCTGATGTGCCTTCATTTTTAAGTACTTGAGTGGTGGCATTATCAATATCCATTTCTGAACTGAATTGTTTTAGCCAAATACGAACTAAATAAAGTCAAAACTGGGATTGAGAGGGGTGTTATCTCTTTCTCCGAGTTCGACTAGTCACTGTCGAATCTTTTCATTCCTAGATTAGACACCACTCACTTCGGACTGACTGCGTTTTCGTTGCAATTCATTTTTATATGCTCGTATTTTATATTGTAGCTCGTATATTTCAAAGTAGCTCGTATATTTCATTGTAGCTCGTATATTTCATTGTAACTCGTATTTTTCATTGTGACTCGTATTTTTCATTATTCATTTTAAGTGATGGCTCAGCGTAAAGCATTGTCATTTGAAGAAAAATTAAAAATTATTTCGGAAATTGATCAAGGACTGAAACAAGTTGATGCTGCTAAACAGTATGGGATTTCACAGTCAACGATAGGTACTTTAAAAAAAAAAAAAAAAAAAGAAAATATATTAAAGATGCTGTGGAAAGAAGTAAAGTGGATAGCAAACGAAAAAGATTTAAAGGTGCCGTAAATGATGTTGTTGACAAAGCTCTCTTAAGATGGTTCCACGAGATGAGAAACCAAAACTTGTCCATTAGTGGACCTTTGATTGCTCACAAAGCAAGAAAATTCGCGTCTTTGCTAGGCAACAATGTGACTTCAAAGACAGAAATTGATGGCTTATTTCATTTCGTGAACGTTACGGATTTTTTAAAGAAAACTATTGCGGGAGAAGAAAAGTCAGCTCCAATTGAAGCTGCATTATCCAGTGAGAAAAAGAGAAAATAGAAAAATATTCTCCAGATGATGTGTACAATGCTGATGAAACTTGGTTGTTCTATCAGCTGATGCCAGATAAAACAATGTCCTTTAAAGGAGACAGCTGTAAAGGTGGAAAGAAATCAAAGCAAAATCTGTCAATCCTGCTGTGTTCAAACAGTACTGGAACTAACAAATCGAAGCCCTTATTCATTGGAAAGTACGCGAAGCCAAGGTGCTTTAAAAATGTACAGAGTTTACCGGTTCACTAAAGGCAAATAAGAAGTCTTGGATGACGGAGGAAATCTGGCTGTTTGATGTTCATAAAGAAATTAAGAATAAAAAGAGGAATGTTGCTCTCATAGTTGATAACTGTACATCTCACAAAAATCCCCACGTTTGAAAAACATAAAAGGGTTTTACTTTCCACTAAACTGCATGTCGATCCTGCAGCCGTTAAATTTAGGCATCATCAAGTGTTTCAAGGGATATTATCGAAAAAGGTTAGTTCAGAATATTGTTTATAATCTAGATAACAAGCTCCCAAATCCATATGCAGTTGATGTAAAAATTGCATATGATTGTGTCTCCGGAAGTTGGAATTGTATAACAGCATCCATAATTCAAAATTGTTTGAAGAAATCTTCATTCTTTGATTAAAAGGCCACTATTGATCTTACTGAATTCGCTGAGGAAGAAGAGGAATGTGTGGACAGTTTATCCACGGCTGTTAGAACTTTCCAAAACTCCTCAAACCTATATTTTTCATTCAATGCTGAAGAATTTTTAAACTTAGACAATGATGTGCACGTGTTCAGCGGTGTAATCGTTGAAGATATTTTAGCCTAATTAATTCCAGGTGATCAGAGTGATGAAGAACAGGCAGTTGACTGTTCACAAAACAAAACTCAAATTTCTCCTGCGGATGCTATATCCTTAATTAACAACACTCGCCAGGATTTTGTTGCAACAGTATCAACTGTTTCGGACGTGCATCTGAACTCGTTAGACGGGCTGGAACATAAGTGCATGCAGATGTCATTTGCATCGAAAAGTAAGCAAACAAAATTAACAGATTTTTTTTCTAAATAACTTTTGTTTCTGTAATTGTCTTACCAAATAAACTTTTGCTTGTATCTTTTTACGTATATTTTTAATTTGTTTACTTATTACGCTTACTTATTACTTATTTACGTTTAAAAAATATAATTTTATATGTTCAACCTGTCTATAACGATATTTTATCTAGGTCCCTACAGTATCGTTATACACAGGTTTCACTGTATATATACATATATAAATAAGCCTGAAAGCTCATCGGGTTTATTTTAATAGCTGTTTATATCATTTGGCACCAAATATTACTTTCTTAAGCCCGAAATACGGCAAGCTTTTTTAAAAATCGCGCACAGCCTTATAACAAGCAAGTACCAGAATTAATTTTAAATTAGTATACAAAAACCAACAATAATATAAAAGGGTTTATTGGCAGATATTTTACCGGTTAGAGGGGTTCAGATTGATAAGTACTTTTAAAGTACGTTTATTTTAAATATTCTTTTATTTCCTTTCCTTTCTGGGTACCTATGTTACAAAAACTACCTATACTCAGAAAGTCATAATTTTAGTGCCATTGATTAAGACTGGAACGAGATATATACGGTAAGTGGAGAAATTGAGGATTGGGAGTATTTGGGTACTAGTGTTTTATTAATTTTTTATAACACTATTCTCCTGGTTCAAGCTGTAGCTTACATTCATTAAATATCATTTCTATTTTTTTTTATTTGATTTAATCCAAAAGAGACGCGTGATAAAAAAATAAATAAATGATGCACCCCCAATTACCCCCGTTTACTGTATCTCCTATTGTCACTTGTGTGATTTTTATAAGACTTGCTTTACAAAAATCACCATAAACCTATAACCAAACCTTTTTAATATAAACCATTCTAAGATTTGTATCTTTATAACCAAATATTCCATACTAAACTCGCCTCGCACAATTATCTATAATTATAAGCGCCGGTTTAGTAAACACAACAGGTAAAACAAGAATTTATTCAAGAAATGAAATTAAGTGTAACTAACGAAGAATCTTCCATTACAGGATGATAACAGTCTCCCTCATTCAGTCAATCAATGATCTAAAACAGCCATACTCAACCTGCGACCCGCCCGGCGGTCGTGGCCCGGCGACCTTTTATGTGCGGCCCGAGACACGCAATCATTAATCCATATTTATAAAAGAGAAGAAAGGCATTTAAGAGCTTCATCTTTATTTTATATATTTTAATGAGAAGACAAAATCTTCCCAGTCATTTATAATTTAAAAGTACGTCATTTGCTTAGTGAAAGCCTTCTTACATAGTCCTATTGGCATGACTGAGATGTATCTATTTTTTAATCTTCACCACTAATCAAATATTATTTCAATTTAACTAAATTTCAAACTATATATTTTCACATTTTAAAAATATATGAAGCTTTTGTACTGAGCAGAGTTGGATTTATAAATAAAATCTGATTTTCTTTCTTTTTGTGATCTTTAAAATTTAGAAATTTTACAGTATTTTATTATCCTGTTTTATACTTATTATATAGCTGAAAGTATATAAGTATATAGTATAGTAAGCTAATTATATTTTGTTACACTGCTGTGTTATGTTACTTTATAATGTTTCTATTTTAACTTTTTTCTTTCTTTTTTTTAAATTATTGTATAAGTATAGTGTGCAGCGACCCGCCTAACGAAACAAACTTATGTTTGCGGCCCGCGCGGAAAAAAGGTTGAGTATGACTGATCTAAAAGATTGTAGAATCAATGGTTTCTTGCGGGTAAGGGCTTTTAACATAAACGACATGGTGTTTTTTTATCGATTAAAAGCAAAAACAAAACTGTGACTTAAAAATGTCTAAATTTTAAGTTAATATTATATTATATAAATAAAACACATATTTCTTTCTTTGAAAGAAAAAAAAAATCATTACAATATGAATTCAACAAAATGTGAATTAGAGCAAACAAAATAAGAAATAAGTATAATTCTTTGCAAAGTAATGTCTCAAACTTAAATAGAAAATACAAGATGATTTTAATAAACTAATGCATAATTCATAAAATTGTAAAAAAGGTTAAATGAACATGAAAATCCCAAGAGTTTATTTTTAATGCAGTTCAAGTGCCTAGTTATAGGTTTAAACTTACAAAGTTAATACTATTTAGCATTTTATTGATTATGAAGGCATTAAGATATTGAACAACATTGTACAATAAAAGTCTTTTTACTTCTTCTAGTCTCGGGAGAAAAGGGAAAAGAAATTGACTTCATTTCTTATATTCAATTTTCATTTGTTCTGTTGAAGCTTTTTAATTTGTGAATAAAATTAGATTAATTTAAAAGTAAATGTTTCTTTGCCGCATTTTAATGGCATTGACTTCAAAGGTGCAAGGCACAGTACAAACGCGGTTCTCGAACTCTCTAGTTGACGAATAATTCGGTTTTCGAACAAGAAATTCCAGCGAAATTTGATTTGATTTAGGAATAGCAATTAGGATCTCAAACAGTGAGAGTGTCGTCGCCAAATCAACCGAAGGGAAAAAAACAGATAAAAGAGGCCAAACTATTTTTTATGAGGTGTGCAAATATGAGGTCTGAGATACAGTGGTTGCAGCGTTAAAGAAATTTGAGGCATTTTCAGATTGCTGTTCAACGAGATTGCTGAAGCTATTCATTTTTATTGATTGATATTTATATTATTTTCCTTATTTTTATTTCTTTCTCCTTTTTAGGATTTTCAAGTGCGCGAAGCACATATACATACAATATAGGGATCCCGTTGATAACAAATTTAATGAATTTTCCGATTCGAAAACATTGAACTAACTAAGTAAATAAGAATGGAGATCCCTTCAGCGTCTTCTCAATTTCATGTCATTCAAAGTTTCACCAATAAAGGTAATGGGTGAGGTTTTTGTTAAACTTTAACTAAAATGTTACAAATTTCTCATTATTTCTTGTAATGTGCATTACTGCAGTGTGTTTTACATTTTACTGTATTGCACTATGCAGTGTATTGTTTGAAACAGCAAAGTACAGGGAGTAAGGTGGGAGATGTGAACTAATTAATCGTAAATTAATTATTCATTAGAATAAAATTTGATTCGGTTATCGACGAATTTTTTGGAACAAATTGTGTACCAGCAATCGAGAAAAGAAGTACCACTATATTACGCATATGTTTTTTTTTGGTACTTCTTCATTATCCCGTCGACCACTTTACATAAAAAAATACCTACCGCCAAACTATTCGCCAAACTGTTGCCATTAGAATCTAAAAAAAAAAAAAATACATATACAAATAATTCGGAAATGCCCCACTCACTAAAGTGTCTACTATCTGTCACTTTAAACAATAAAATGTAAACAGACACAAAATAATATTTGCTGTTTATTTATTTACATTATTTTTCTTAATTATCCTAGTTTATAAATGTTTGTGACGGGAGTTGGAAATGATCTGTTGTACGTAATTATGCATCGCAAAATTTTTTCAATGTTGTTTTTTCTTTTAATATCATGAAGTCACAGTTTAAAAGCGTAATTGTTGCTTTAATTAACGAAATAACTAATAAATCAGCAAATCATAATTAAATATACAGATAAACATCAAATTAAAACTCACTTGATGACTTAAAAAACACATGTAACGCACATGACGTCAAGTGAATATAACGCCACGATCATGCATTTTTGGCGATAGTTTGCATCCTATAGTTTGGCGATAGTTTTTTTTATGAAATGTGGTCGACG
Organism: Maratus michaelseni; assembly: GCA_963931845.1. Classification (NCBI taxonomy): domain Eukaryota; kingdom Metazoa; phylum Arthropoda; class Arachnida; order Araneae; family Salticidae; genus Maratus; species Maratus michaelseni. The sequence continues at coordinate 259,053,812 of OZ007594.1, forward strand.
GGATAATGGAGAAGTACCGTTTTCTTTTTCAGGGGGGAGGGGGGATATCTTCTTCCTGGAATCGGAAATATAGTAAATACCACTCCTGGATGATCTTTTTAGACTCCCGATTCCATCTTAGTTTTCTTTCTTCACTTTTTGCTAGCAATTTTATTTTATGTGTAGTCATTTCTCTCGTTTTACGCACTGTGATTTTTATTTCATTTATGGAAATGAAGCTTATTTTTTTTAAATTAAGATAACATTATCCATTAGGCAGAGTGATTCTAAAGTCACAAATGAAAGAAAAATTCAAATAAATTCAATAAAACAAAATATAGACAGTAGCACAACTAGGTTTTCAGAGAAATACACAGATAAGCGCGAAATTTGTTAATAAGCAATGGGATTCATTACAAGAATATCCCCCAGGGGAATACCTTCTTTAGGTATTTACGGGTTTCGCGACCCCGGATTCCTGAGCGATCTTTCTCCTTTCATGCCTTCTTATCTTTTTAGTTGTCTATCCTTTTTCCATTGTTTCACACTTTTTAATCTTCTCTTTTCAGTTTGTTATACCTCTTTGTTCTTGTTCATGTTTGATTGTTTTACTAACACTTTTGTTCATATTGTTCTTTGTTCTACTAACGTTGTTTTCGTTCTTTTGTTTAAAAATTAGAAAAAGAAAAAAAAATTAAAAAGCTTAAAAAAGACAAAAAATACACCTTGTTTCTAAGTTTCTCTCACATTGCTTCTTTTTTTATCAACGGTGGATTTTTTTATTTTCGCGTGAGACACTCTGGGTGCTGAGGTTTTTTAATCTCTTCGACTCGGTTCTACCTTTTTAGGCTAATCTTGAGTCCCAGAGTGCAGGGCATTTTCCGAATTCCGGTTCCGTGATCGAGGACGCCATACATTGTATGGTGGCTGTTAGGACCAACACCGGGAGACTGGTGCCTTTCGGTGGAAGGGGTTGTAGGTTGGACAGAGCTGTAAAGGCTTACCTACTGACTACCTGATTCCAATGTGAAAGAACTAGATATTAGGAAATGCTATCGAGTTTAATCCAACGTTCGAAAAACGTGGAGGTTTGTTGATAATAGTTTTCGCCCTTTTGAGACCTGCGCCCAGAAGTAAGGTTAAGAAGAAGGGTCGGTGACCAGGCCCGACGTCTGGCGTTTCATCTATTTATACTGTCTAATATGGTTACAACAGAAGGAAATAAAATATGCGATGTGGAAGCCCCACAAGCGAATAAAGAGATTATTTCATTGGCCTCTGGCTCTAAAGTAGATAATCAGGGCCAAAGTAATTCATGGGGAGAGATAGTTGAGGTTTTTGCTTCCAATATGGAATGCAGAAATGCCAAATTTAATGCTACTAAAACTGATGAAAGATTTTTCATTGTGAAACGCCAAGAAGGGAGCTTTGATCAGACATCTCCTTTTTTGATTAATAAAGCAATCCAGGGTTTGGTTGGTGAACCCAAAACAGTGAAAAAATTGAGGTCAGGTGATCTTTTAATTGAAGTAAGCAATAGTACTCAGGCATCTAACTTAATGAAATGTACCCATTTTGCAAACATAGCTGTCAGCGTATCTCCACACAGAACTCTCAATACATCTCGAGGAGTAATTTCTGAATCAGATCTTCTGCATGTTACTGAACAAGAAATAGTTGATAATCTGAAAGAACAAAATGTCATTGAAGCAAGAAGAATAAAAATCTTCCGTCGTGATGAACAAATACCACCTAATCAAATACAAATTCCTACAAAACATATTATCCTCACATTCAAAACTCCTAATTTACCTAAAACAATAAAAGTTGGATATTTATCATGTTCCGTTAGACCGTACATCCCAAACCCCCTGCGCTGTTTTAAATGCCAACGTTTTGGTCATTCTAAAACAGCATGCCGTGGTAAAATCACCTGTGGACGGTGTGGTACAGTTGGTCACGAAAGTACTGACTGTAACGCTCCAGCTCACTGAATAAATTGTAAAAAAGAGCACCCATCCTACTCTAAATCTTGTGAACAATGGAAAAAAGAAAAAGAAATACAGACAATACGCACTAAAGAAAACATATCATACCCTGAAGCCAGAAAAATGGTTGAATCCAGGACACCCAAAGTTGGAGTATCATATGCTGCTGCCATATCAAAAACTGCTTGCAAAACTTATAAAAATATAGCAACTCAAACTGAATCCATTGCAGAAATAAGTGTCTTATCAAAGCAAAAAGAAACCCCGTTTACTAATACTGCTACTACAACTAAATCAACACAATCTGTTTCTTCTAAATCAATAAATTCTTTTCCTCCTAAATCACCACAAGATGTCTCTTCAAAGTCATCACAATCAATGTTTCCTAAAATTCCAATCCATAAAAAATCCTCTCAAAATACCAACAAAACTACATCTATTAAACAAAGTCGCAGATCTGATTCAGAAAAACATGGCCTACCACAAATAAAATCCACTGTATCATCTGAAAACCCATTTAATAAAAAAAAGAAAATTAAACAAACTAAAAAAGAAACTTGTCCAAATAAAAATAATAAAGGTGAGAAGCATATGCATGATGAAGACGCTGTAACACTTCATCCAGAATCGGATGCTGAATTGAACGACGGAGAAGATGATATGTCTACCTCCTCCGAAAAAAATGACGCAGATTTATCTATCTAAAAAATTAATCGTGACTAATATTATCTCGTGGAACTGCCGTGGTTATCAAAATAAACATGCTGCAATCCGTAATATCCTATCTGACCATCAACCATTATGTTTAGCTCTACAAGAAACCCATCTAAAGCCCAATGACAAATGCAAATTACGTAACTATGCTACATACCGAAAAGATTTTACAGCTAATGGAAGGGCCACTGGTGGAGGGGCTCTTATCATCTCCAATAATTTACCCCATTCTTATCTCTCTTTAAATACAAATCTACAAGCTATTGCAGTCCGTGTACATATTATACAACTCATAACAATCTGCACCATTTATTTACCTAAAAACCAAACTATTCAATCAGCACAACTCGATAACCTCCTTCTCCAACTCCCAGCTCCATACATACTTATTGGAGATTTTAATGCACATAGTCAACTCTGGGGCAACCGTGATTCTAACCAACGTGGCGATATTATTGAAAAATTTATTTCTGACAACGGCTTATGCCTGCTCAATAATGGTGATCTCACTTATTTTCATGAACCAACCCGTACTTTCCATGCAATAGACCTTACAATTTGCTCCCCAATACTCTATCCATTCTGGAATTTCTGAGTCTCTAATGACCAGCACGGCAGTGACCACTTTCCCACTTTTATTACACTGACTACTCCTGATAGGGATTGTAACAATTCTACCAATCGTTATATATATGACAGAGCCAACTGGCCAACATTTACAGCACTTGCAAATATCACAGCTGACATGATACACGGCAATATTGACAATGCGCTTGATAATATAACGCAATGTATTATCAATGCTGCAGATTCTAGCATTCCTGAAACATCATCTAAAAATAAACATAGAAAGCCATGGTAGCCATGGTGGAATAGTGATTGCCAAAATGCAAAGAAAAAACAACAGAAAGCTTGGAATCTATTTCGGAGGTATCCAAATAATATTAATTATATAGCATATAAAAAAGCAAAGGCTGAAGCTAGAAGAGTGCGGCGCAAAAGCCAACGTGAATCCTGGATCAACTATATCTCAAGCATTAATTCCAATACCTCAAGTAAAGAACTGTGGAACAAAGTGAAAAAATGTATGGGCATCTACTCTGATCATCATATTTCTCTTTTAAAACAAAACGGTCAAACCATTGCATCACCTAAAAACATCGCTGAGACAATAGGGAGTACCCTAGCATCAATTTCATGCTCTGACTCATACCCAGAACGCTTTTTATCATACAAAAGACAAACTGAAAGAACCAGGATTAATTTTAACTCTCATCACTGATATGCATATAATGAGCCATTTTTTAAATCAGAGATTATAAAATGCTTGAGAGACAGCCATTTATCCGCCCCAGGTCACGATGGGATTACATACATTATGCTTAAGCACCTTTCAGCACTATCCTTGAATAATCTTCTCTCCTTCTATAATAGGATATGTATGGAGCAAACTTTTCCTAATGCTTGGTGCAGAGCTATAATTATACCTTTTCCTAAACCAGGAAAAGATGCTACAAATCCCAATAATTACAGGCCGATTGCACTCTCTAGCTGCCTTTGCAAACTCCTTGAAAAAAATGGTAAATTGCCGCCTCATCCATATTTTAGAAATTAACAATTGCCTTGCTGCATTTCAAAGTGGATTTCGACGTGGTAGGTCAACTATCGATAATTTAATCCATTTGGAACATCACATAAGGACAGCCTTTCTAAAACGCAGCCATTTGGTCTCAGTATTTTTTGACATGGCGAAAGCTTATGACAGAACATGGCGTTATGGGATTCTTCGCGATCTTTTTAACCTGGACTTTCGTGAGAACCTTCCAATTTTTATTTAAAACTTTCTTGCCATTCGACGATTTCAAGTTAGAATTGGGGGAATACTATCTAGTTTTCATGTACAAGAAGAGGGTGTACCTCAGGGCAGTGTCTTGAGTGTCACCCTTTGCTATCAAAATAAATGACATCATTAAACAACTTCCTCCTTCTGTGAAGGGGGATCTCTATGTTGATGACTTCCATATTATGTGTATGGGACAGGATATTCGTTTTATTGAAAGACAACTGCAAATTGCAATCAAAAGTATTCTTAACTGGACTAACAAAAATCGTTTCTTAATTTTTCATGACAAAACATCTTGTGTGCATTTTTGTAGACGAAGGGGTCTGCATCCAGATCCTGAAATTTTTATCGGTTCATCCAAAATTCCTGTTGTGGACAATGTTCGTTATCTTGGCCTGCATTTTGACAGTAAACTTACTTACTTACCACATATTTTACAGCTACGGACAAAATGCGAAAAATCCCTTAACCTACTGAAAGTACTTTCAAATACTTCTTGGGGAGCTGACCGCACTTCTCTACTTAAAATCTATAGAGCTGTGATCCGCACAAAAATTGACTATGCCTGCCAGGTCTATGGTTCTGCCAGTAAATCTGCTCTTAAAAAACTTGACACTGTGCACCACAGCGCACTCCGTGTCTGCTCTGGTGCATTTCGTACATCTCCAATTTTAAGTCTTTATGTTGACTGTAATGAACCATCATTACACCATACTCGTGAAAAACTATAACTAGAATTATACTACCGCGTTCTCTCTCATCCTGGTCATCCTCTTCACACCTATCTTTTAAATACTGACAATGATATTCTTTATCAGCATCGACCATCATGCATCCCATCTTTTGGAGTCAGAATGAGAAACATAATCAATAATGGCCCGTTGAATAATATCGATGTGAGTCCATGTCCTTTGCATGTGCTCCCTCCTTGGAATCCTCCTAAAAGTACCTCTCTCCATCCTTTTAAAGGTTATGACAAAAATAACTTGGCTTCTACTGTTTTCCAACAACTATTTGCTGTACATCGTACAAAATATAATAACTATATTGATATCTATACAGATGGTTCCAAGAGGGGGAATATTGTTGGTTGCGGGGTTTTTATTGACAACACTAAATTCAGTTATCGGCTTCACACTTCGATTTCTGTCTTTACGGCAGAGTTGATTGCAATAGAGAGAGCCATGTTACATATATCTCATCATCATAAAACATCCTTCATCATATATACTGACTCAAATAGTTCTATTGACGCAATAAAGTCTTTTAAAAAGCATCCGTATGTCTCTGCCATCCTGGATTTTTATAACAAATTGACTAGACGTGGCTATAATATTTTATTCTGCTAGGTACCTGGACACATGGGTATTCCTGGAAATGAAAAAGCAGATGAGGCGGCAAAACTTGCTCTTAATCCATTACACCATAAAATTCCATTCTCAGACGTTAAACTATGTATAAAACACTTTATTCATAATAAATGGCAAGAAAGTTGGAATTTAGAATTCAATAATAAACTTCATCATATAAAACCTACAATCATGACATAGCCTCAGAGTTATCCAAGGAAAACTGATGTTCTTTTGACTCGTCTGAGAATTGGACATGCAAGGATGACTCATAAACATCTCTTACTTCGGGAGGATGCTCCCATGTGTCCACACTGTCATTTTGATACCTTGACTATTTATCATATTTTAACTGACTGTCCGGGTCTCCGGCACTTGTACAGAATTTATTTTAATTCATCATCACCAATCTTGACAAACCTCATTGGGGAAGCACCTCATGGGGCACTCTTTCATTTTTTAAAACAAACTGGCTTTTATTTTGAAATATAGTTTTTATATACCCGTCATGTTTTATATATAACAATATTATTTTATACTTGTTTAACTTGACATCTGGATGGGGTACCCCATTCAGATAATATTTCTTAATGCAGTATTTTTTATACCTTATTTTTTTTAAAGATTTCTTTATATTTGTTTTATACACTGTATGACTATATCGGGATGGGTAACCCCATCCAGATAATTTTTCATTAAACTTTGTTTCTTTTTTAGCTTCTTTTAGTGTTACTTTTGTAGTTTTTTTAATTCGTTCTTTTTTTGGCGCAGCTTGTCCCTAATGGGACCTTGCGCCATAAAATCCTATACAACCAACCAACCAACCAATCATTACAAGAATAGTTAAATTTATTACCGCCAGACAGCGCTACAGTTCTCTGAATGTTTAGTTGTGTTTAGTTTGTATAGTTTATCTGCAAAGTTTGCAATGAGCCAAGGAATACAAGTGCTTAATGTGACGGCCGTCATTGATGATTAAAGCCGTCAGACGTGGTGCGACACTGTATACAACTTCGAAGAGAGTCTCAGCTCTTAATTTATGTTACATGATTGCGAAAACCTGCCTTCAGTATATCAAATAATTTAAGTTATATGATTGAAAATAGCTGCCTTCAGCATAGCGATCTTAAAGCCTTATGTGTCGATCCACGAGATGCGCCCATTTTTTGTGCCAAAATCCTCACGGATTTTTTAGGAGTTTGAAATATCTTTCGTTGAGTGATTTGCGGAAAGGCTGTTGTAACAACTTTCGGCCTTCCACTCCTGTGCTTGTCTTCCTCCAAACCTGTAATTACGAAATAGTTCAACGAGCCGATATAGCGTACCTTTACTCGGCAAAGCATCATTTGAATATTAATATCGCCAAACATCTTTGCACCTTTCATACAATTTACATTCAAAATAAGTTTCACGCAGTGCAATTCTCTGAATGCGTGATAAACTCATTTCACTATGAAGAACAAAATAATATAGAACTTTATTATCGCACAATTTGAGCGCAAAAAGAACCAAACGCTAAAATCCCAAGAATTGATGCAATGATAAGCAGACGATAAAATTTAATATTAAAAAAAAACACGCACAATGAGTTTTTCAAGTTGGAGTACGGGAACTTTTAGAACACACCGTATAATTAAAATGTAATTAAAATAAATCTTCTATTTTTCATAAAATAAATAAAAAAATAACATACAACTAAAAATATAAGAGAATTTAAAAACAGGGAAAGAAAAAATTGAATTCTACTCGAAAGATTCTTAAAACCACCAATTTTAAAAGTTCTTTATTCTATTTTTTCACAATTCTAAAGCAAGATTATTTCCTTCAATAATGGAGTTGATTTCATTCTCTAGAAAAGAAAAGATAACGCAAAACTTAATAGCATTAATGGTCTTTCTCAAGCAAATTTTCCCTCGAGCATTGTGAAGATTATTTTATTTAAACGTTCTACGCAATCTTAGATAATTATTCTTCAATTTCTTTCAATATATACCATGTTTCAAAGAGCAAATTGAATAAATTGCAAAATACTAATTGAAATGGATTTTTTAAATGTTACTTAAGGAATAAATATCATACTAGAAAAGCAATTTTTCAGCTGTAAGAAAAATTCACACAATGTAAAAAATTCAGTTTATTGGAAGTAGTGAAAATTATTTATGCAGTTCAATATATTTGTTTAGCCTTAAAAAGTCTCTTCGTTAACGAAATCTTAACTGTCATATTAATTAAGAAGTTTTTCTTGTTTTTGCAGGCATGCTAAAAATTAATCGAGTAATTATCTCTTCTCGGATGATGTTGTTTTTTCATCGTGGAAGAATAATTTTGAATTTGAGCATTAGCCCGAATAAATGTGTTTAAAAAAAAAGAATAATTAATCAGGTTCTTTTAAAGTGTCTTATTTTATTAATGATTATTGAAATTTTACGCTTAAATAAAAAATAAAATCACGCGTATTATCAAAGTAGAAAACACACAAACATAGGAAGTAACTATGAAACAATATTTATTTTAATTAGAGGAACAACAAAGTGAAGGATAAATTCAACATCGTATATGCAAATAAAAGAGAAGAAAATTCAACCAGTCTAAAAATATTACCTAGAAGTATTCATTTTAATACAATAGGTACAATTTACACTCTTTTATTTAACTCAAAACTTGGTTTTTGTATGCAACGATTGAATTTTGTAATCGACTTTTAACTCCGTTCCTGATGTCCTAGAATTATAAAATTTTTGACAAAGGTGTGTTTTCAATGACAATACAGTATTTTAACATTTTCAGAAGTTAATTATAAATTAATAACTTAATTTTAAGGCATTTTACCGTTAGCCCTCCACAGGTGATAAAGCGCCAAACTTTTTTTTTATGGTTACAATTGTATACGAGTTACAACAACAATGGATTATTATGCGCCAAGCCATGGTCGCCAAAAATGACAAACTGGCGTTGAAGCTGCAACAGCGAAATATATATAAATATGGAAAATATAAATCTCAAATAAAGAACTTAATATACATATACAGTGTGATTAATAAATATCGGAACAATAGGCTATCTCCTTAAACATTGCTCCTAGGCACATACTTCCAGCAGCAAAGTTTCATAATAAAAGGTGCAAAATATGCTGAGATAAGTTGCAACTTCATGGGGGGGGGGGGGTGTATTTGAGAAAATACAAAAAATAACATTTTATACGGCTTCAGTAGGATCAAATTTTACAATTAAAAATTAACAATTACAATTTATTAACAAAAATTACAATTTAAAATTTACAATTAGGAAATTTTTCCTTATCCATTCCTGAATTAAACAAAAAAAATTACATCTTGATATCTACAAAACTCAGAGAGAGATGTCCGTTTTAATAATTCGTGAGGTTGCAAATTATCAGACACAAATTGAAATGCGTGTAATTCAGGAAACATTGTTACTGTAAGGTGTCCGGGAAATTTTTTTTTTAATATAAAGTTAGAATTTTGAATTTTTTTGTGATGGTTAATCATATAATTTGTAAACAGAATCACATCATAAAACTTCTTACAAAATTTAATTAAATTATTTATTATTTTTTAACATAAAAATTCTTATAACTCAAAATATTGTTTGTCGAATTTAATTGTTTTCTTTTAACTAAACAGAAATATGTAAGTTTTAATTTTGATTCAGCATTTTAAGAAATATTAATTTAAAAAATTAAAAATATTTGAAATATAAATAAATAAAAAAAAGATGCAACTTACTTTAAAAAAATCATATTTTCGAAAGTCAATATTTTTTTTCAAATTTACCGAATTAAAATTCAAGTAAAATATTTGAAAAAGATATATTCCAAGTTTGAACAATTTTTCTTTAACGGTTACTGACTTACATCAATTTAAAAATGAAAAATGCTGAAAAAAAACTATGATGCAGAAAAATGCATTTAAAGTTTTAAACAAAGATTGGCTCCTAATAGAAATTTTAAATGCTTTTTAAAAGCTTCCAGGTGAGTAAGTAATTCCTTCCTGTAGCTTCAATTTCTGATTTAGTTTAATTTTTGCCATTCTCACCTTCTTTCTTTACTGTTTAAATGTGTCAGTTGATTTAAACAAGACTTTTCTAACACGTCAATTTCGAGTTTTTTCACTATAATAATGGTGCCTCACCTGCTAGTATTGAACCATAAAATTAACAGTAATAAACAGTCAAATAAGCAGTAATACACTACCGTGCATGCACGGCAATGTATTACTACTTATTTTACTGTTTATTACTGTTAATTTTACGGCATAATAGTAGCAACTGGGATGCCAGTATTATACTGTAAAATTAACAATTATTTTTGCAGTGTGACATTTTATATTTTCTTTTAAAGTTTCTTTTAATTATTTTTAAAAAGCAATTCTTTTTAAAACTGTGAGTGACATACTTTTAAATCATCCTCTAACGTTTCTAGCAATGGTGTATGTTTATTTTTGATAGTTTTCGCTAGAGAAAAGCTCACCTTATGCAAATGGGGTACTGAAAACGAAACAACTGTTTTCTTCTGCTTTTAATCGTGCATTTACTTTAAGAAAACTCATTTTTGTTGAATATAATTTAATTAAGGATTTTAAATTTATTTCGTGATACACTAGCATGCAGCAAAGCTGTTGAAAATCGCTGATTTAAATGAACAGAGAATATAAACGAACACTAACAAAACAAAATTGTTTATTAATAATTTTTTTGAAAGCTCATTACAACTTTAAATTATTGAATGAAAAATATGGAAAGAAACATTGGTTCGGTGATAATATCAAACCTGATATTATTATTAAGTCGTTTTCGTTCAAAACGATCTTGACAAATCAGTTTTCACTGCCGGTATTTCGCTACTCTTATTATAAATAAATTCACTACAGTATTGTAAGATTTATTGCTATTCAAATTAATAATGAAAATATAACAGCTTATCAATAATACAAATTAAACAGACCTCTTATGACATTCTAGGGTATTTATGGATTCTTGCACTGAATGGGGGTAAAAGTAAATATAACATCTAAAACAGGAAGGCGTATCAGATATCGAGTAATGAGCAAAATATTTCATAGAACATTAAATATTATCATACAAAGCAAATAAAAATGTACTTTGAAGTAAATTCGCACAGAAAATGCTTAGTCTAGAAAAAACTGATTAATAGACATTCTAATAAAAATCACCTAATGAAGATGGTTGATTAGTTGATTTGGTGGCGTTATGAGCACACGAACTAAACCGATTGGGACTTCCAACTGCAAGAGGATTACAAATGTTTATGAATACGCAAGCCAGAACCAGGACTCAAAGCCTATACTTCTCGACAAATGGCCAGTATGCTAACTCGTAATGTTGAAAAAAAAATGCTGGACATTATTTCAAAAAGACATTCTCCAACCCACATCTTAATATTATTAAACTGCCTAATTCAACAAGCACGTCATTTAATTATTAAATACTAGCAGATTCACCCGGCGTTGTCCGGCAGGGAATAATAAGATTAAATACATCTAAAGTTATCTTACCGTTTCCGGAATTAATTTAAATAAATTTCGCTATGCTGCTCAGTATTTCCAAATCAACCTTTTATTAGGCGCCGAATAATTAAAATAAGTTACCGACTGCGTCATAGGAACTATTACGGACAATAAAGGGGGATACTTAGAAAAAAAGAAAAAAAAAAAAAGATGATACGTTTTCCAAACCTTCTTCGCTCAGTTTCAGAAAAAAAATCAATGGCCTTAATTTTCTTTAATAATTAATTTTAAAAAAACTTTCATATTTTTAAAATTTTCTCTTTTAAACGATTAACGAAAGTTTTCTGTATACAGGGGCATCCTCCTCTTTAATAAAAAGCTATGCGTTTCTGACGACTGGGATTTTCGATAATCGTTGCCACAGATTAATCTCGGAAAATGAAACATTTGAAGTTGCTGAAAAAATTAATAGCTCGAAAAGTATTTGTCAAAAAATTGTTAGACAAACTTCGTTAGAAAGGTAAAAAAATGTACTTTTCTTGATATAAATTTCAAATCTAATGATTATGCCGTTTTTTAAATATTGAATTTAAAAAATCACAAAATTTCATAATGGAGTACTATAGTGAAATCTTCACGCGTAAAAAGTCCTCTTTAATAAAAAGCTGTTTTGTTTCTGCAGCTTTCTACTTAGCCATTTGGTTCGTATATAGCTGATTTGGAAACAGGTCTCCTAATTTTGAACCAATTCCAGATGAGAGACCTGCATATGGATTGGCAACCCCTGAGGTAACGCTTATATAGAACTTGGAGAACTTTGGAGCTACGAACAGATTTAACGTGCACCAGCTCCCATTAGCGTACACGGTCCCACAGCAGAGGTAGACGAGAGAGGATAGACGATGCATCCTCCCAAACACTGACCTTGGTCGATGCTGCCTGGCTTTCGGCGATCTTACGAGAACCGAGCTTAACCGTCCGCGCCACTGCGGGACAATAAAAAGCTATGCGTTGCTGACGATTGGGATTTTCGATAATCGTTGCCACAGATAATTCTCGGAAAATGAAACATTTGAAGTTGCTGAAAAAATTAATAGCTCGAAAAGTATTTGTCAGAAAATTCTCAGACAAACTTCGTTAGAAAGGTACAGAATTGTATTTTTCTTGATATAAATTTCAAATCGAACGATTATGCCGTTTTTCAAATATTGAATTTCAAAAATTACCAAATTTCACAATGGAGTACCACAGTGAAATTTTCACGCGTAAAAAGATAATGATAACGGGCATGTGTCCTGATGTATACTGGCTATAAGCACGAGTCACAAGTAGTCTTACTATACTGTTAAAATATAAAAGTGAATTATGATGCCACGAGTGCATGATTTTTATTTAATGTTAATATAATCATCTTAGAAACAAGGTTTTGAAATTTTTTTTCGAATGGGACTAATAAATTGGCCAATACTGTATATTATTTTGAGTTTAAAAGAGGAAAGGTGGGGAAGCGCTTTATATTATTTAGGTTTCTTCAGGAACTTTTAGTCAGAACTGAAATTTTAATACATCAAAACTCCAGAAATTAAATCGACATTAAATCGGCAATAACTATAATGACTGTCCTTCAGTTCGTTTGGATACATTTTCATTTAAAACTATAAAATCATTCAACATTGATTTTAGGTATTTTTAAGGTTATTATCGCGGGCCCGGTCAGCGCGGGGCCTCCGAGATGTCGCTGTGTGTCCTACACCGGGCCTGCTATAAGTATTAGTGACGTCACAATAGTGATCCACTTTGGTCAATGTATCGCAGCAGAAAGATGTAATAAAAAGAGCATTTTCGCTTTTATAATTTGTGATTACATAAATAATATTAAATTTCATAATCGTGAAATAAAAGGGAATTAATATACTTGTTTTATTAAAGGAAATTAAAAGTTTTAAATTAAAAAAATTGCTAAGATTAATAGATCAGATTGAACCCATTGACTTACCTTTTCCTAAAAACATTATTTTACAATAAATATACGTACAAAAAATATAATAAATCTACCAAAAACTTTACAAAATCAATCCCATTCCTCCCTTTTACAACTACATACCATAATTTAACCATCAGAACACAATAAATGTCAATTTAAATACAGAAATAGACATTTTTTAACTATAGAGACCTTGGCACTTTTTTTAACGCTTTGGCGTAATCCGGGCTTCAGAAAGTTAGATATGTTTTAAAATTATATACACAATTATGAAAACAAACCTAATGTACTTTTATGTTTATTTATATATATATAAAATTATTTATATATACAATTCTGTTCTACCTGCATATAAAAAAAGATAAATGGCTTCTTTATATTAAATAAATTATATAAATATTGAAAAAAAAAATACTTATATGAAACTACGAATAGGTTGCCAGAAAATATGTTGCAACTTTCCTTCTCTCGCCATAAGCCTTTTTCGGTACTTTTCGGTTAGCCGGGCGCCAGTGATACATGTACATATATAAATATATATATTAATTCATACATATATGTGTGTGTAGATATGTGTATATGTAGATATGTGTATATATATATATGTGTGTGTAGATATATGTGTGTGTATATATGTATATATATCACTGGCGCCCGGTTAACCGAAAAGTACCCAATTTTCTATCTTGACTTTGTAACTGATTTGTAATATTTTAAAAATTGTCTATTTATTGTACTTGAGTCTAGGACCTAATAACCACTCAAATTAACTTATCAAAAGATTTATTTTCATAATATATTTGTACACTTAAGTTAGCTAAAATGTTAAATTGAACTACGTAGAATTACTAAGTTGTGTAAATCAGTTACTTTTAATTTTATAAACAAAGCACATCACTCACTTCTAACTATATGTATCCAGATATTAGTCAATTTATTACAGTATTTCTTTCAAAATCATTTTTTAAACTGTTTATCGTCTGCTTCTTTTATTTATTTATTTTTTTTCTAAAGATCATTTGACTCTTTTCGATTTGGAAGTACAAATTCATTCAAATATGCCAGAATATTTCCATTACAGTAGGTTAGACATTTGTTGTTACGTTTTTTTTTTCTGCACAACAAGCTCAATACAATCATATTAATTCTAGCTTCACGAATTGAAACGTTTATCGAAACATTTAATGCAGACTACTTCTGTTGAAATGTAAAAATAATTATCACAAGGTAATTTTCGTAGCTAAAATTTCTTCTTTTCATTATCAGTAGCGAATTTGAAGACTTAGATTAGAAACTAGGAGCAAAACATTTTCTTCTCATTATTTTATAGATATAATCTACATTTTCTTTAATAATTATAATCAATAATTATTGATAGCATTATAATCTAAATACACTGAAAAATATTATTAATTACTATATAAAACAATAAATAAAATCAAAATACTATCGTAAACAATACGTACAAACGAACAAAGTACATGAAATTTTTTAAGTTATTATGGATCACTGTTTTGACGTCAGCAGGTTGTGACGTCACTTGTAGCAGGCCCGGTGTAGGACACACAGCGACATCTCGGAGGCCCCGGGCAGCGCCGGGCATGTCAGCTAGTTTTAATATAATCATTTTATAAACAAGGTTTTGGAAAAAAATTTCGAATGAGACTAATAAATTGGTCAATACTATATATTATTTTGTATTTAAAAGAGGAAATGTGTGAGTGCTTTATATTATTTAGGTTTCCCCAGGAACTTTTGGTCAGAATTGAAAGTTTAATATATCAAAACGTCAGAAATTAAATCGTCATTAAATCGACAATAACTATAACGACTGTCCTTCAGTTTGTTATTATAGATTTTTATTTAAAAATATAAAATAATTCAACATTGATTTTAGGTATTTTTAAGGTTATTATCACGGGCCCGGGCAACGCCGGGCATGTCAGCTAGTAAAATATAAGTTTGGATGAATAAAGTATTAAATAGGCTCAACATATCAAAATATTCTTCACATTTTTGGCAAAAAGCACAAAAAATAATTGCGAAAAACTAAAAAATGACTGTATGAATTCCGAATAATCTTTTTTGAAAAAAGGATAAAATTTACTATATTGGTCTAAAAAATAGGATTTTGATTACTCGTATGAGTGAAACAAAATCGTCGGCGAACTAGAAAAATCAAGGAAATACGCGAATCGTTGCTTTCAATATAATATAACAAAAAATATAATACAAAATTCCAATTCCTCAGCCTCAGATACATTCGAACCTATCTTCTTCTCTTCGTTACCGAATTTGCAGCCCTCTAAGTGTCATAAATTTCCCTAGCCATCGGTAAAAAACAAACACACACATACATAGACAAAAAACTTCATTTTATTAATATAGATATGCTTAACAGCGTAGTTACATTTTTGTTTAGAAAGGCATTGAATATTGCCCCCAAAAACTTAGTAGTACTGCCCTGGTTCGTTAACCGTTTCATGATTTATTTGAAGGAACTGATGATCCAATAAGTTCCCATGTTTTTTTTTATACCTTCAGACGAGGTGTGATTCAATCAATGGTCGGGGGAAAGCTAAGTTCTAAATTTATCAAGAATAAATCAATTATGAAATTAGGCAGAAATTTTATTTCAAAGAAATAACAGATTATTAACACTTTCCAACATAGTTTAAAAGTGTTTATGAATTCGGTTTGTCTGGTCATTTGTCTGTCCGCCTGTCCGCGCTTTAACTCGCGTAAATAAAGTCTGACTGCAATGTAATTGATATAGGTTAATGAGGTTTACTATTGTATGTTTGATATTGCAAATGAAGGGTGTAGCATTTATAGTTCGTTTAGATGGGCACTCAAAAGAATGCCCTCTTATTACGTCCGGGTAAAATCTTTTAAAGTGTATTTTAATGATATTGCATTATTTCAAATCTATTGAAATTAATATACATCCCCCATATGCCCTATGAGATGCTTCCTATAGAATATGATGTACATAGCATTTATCGACATTGAAAGAGACGCACAAATTAGCATACTAGAAGAATGAGTATGTATAAAAATCTATTGATAATATACAGGGCTGCACAAAAGAATTCGGATATTGTTCCGACTATATATAGTAATTGCCGAAAATGGGTTTTAAAATGCGTTATGTGTTTTCCAATTCACCTTATTAAATGGGGACGTTTCCTTACGCTATTCTGAGTGTGTCGGAAAGTGTTTCAAAATCTATACTTGACGCATAATTTTTCTTTCTTGTTTTTAACACTGTTTAAGATCCCTCTATCGTTTAGCAGAGTTCAATCAACTCCATGATTTATTCCACGTTTAAGTGCTACCAATGTCGAAACTCATTTTAATCTTTCTCACACTAAGACAAGCTTAAATTTACAAAATTTCGCTGACAGAAAATATCCAAAGACTCGGCCAGTTTCTTTACAAAGAAATTGCTTTAATTTCAACCATTTTATGTTATCTGCCACATATAAGTTTCCAAATAATTTTAGAAATCCGGGAATTTCGTAATCCCTTTCTAAGATTCCCGGAGTGGACTAAAGAATTTAATTAAATTCCAAGTAGTGAACCAGGAAATGTGATACATTTTGTTTCATTTGAGATTACCTTTACAGGAGCTATGGTGTCACTAGAATTATTACGGTTTGATATAAGTATTTTTACTAACTTCTATATATAATAGGGGAAGGTGTAATCGAAATTTTTTTTTTGACTTCCGGTTTTCGAAGGATTTACACGTTTTAGGGATCAGAGATTCCGAAAAACATGTTTTTACAAAATGTCTGTCCGTCCGTGCGTATCTCCGCTTTGTATCGTTGAAAAGTGTATGATGTTATGCCTAGAATTGAACCAAATTTCATTCATAGGCTTTTGGTCAGCAGGTCCCACTTGAATTTGGGGATATTTCGACAAAAGGGTGCTGCGATAGCGATTTTTGTTCCATGTTCATTATTGTATCATCGAAAAGTATACGAAGTTATGCAGATAATTGAACCAAGTTTGTTGTATATGTTTTTGACTATGGCCGGCAGGTCCCAGTTGAATTTGGGAATATTCTGCTGGAAGGGGGCATTGTGATATCCATTTAAAGATTTCAAATTAAAAAAGATGTACCAAAAAAATTAGAAATCCTAAAAGTTTTTTCCGTTAAATGTTCTGCCTTTTGATCCAAGCATTCCGGAGCAATTTTTATTTTGTCTGTATCTTAAAAATTGGCTGTTTTTAGCAGTTTGAAATTTTAGGGTGGCTGACATTTTGAAACAAGACAGCAGGATTCCTCCATAAAAGGGTTTAATTTATGAGTTTTAGTGAACATGCTTTCTCGTAAAATTTCTTTCATTGTTTTAACTATCGTTCCAACTCTTATATGTTTAACCCTATATACTCATAATCGTCAGCGTCAAATTCTCGCTAAACCTGGCGATATTTCGCAAAATATCACAAAATTTCGTGAGATAAATAGGTTGCCATAAATTAAGCCACCTTCTTGGCTGACATTTTTTCGGCATTCTCATCGAAATTCAATATTGACAAGAACTGGTAATGAATTTTCCGTAATCGAGTTCCACTCATTTTACCTTCGCGTTTTCCAGTAAAATAGCGAAAAAAAAAATCTAAGGAATAGGGAGGCTATCTATTTCTGCCGGTACAGGCCAGAAGGATTTTTCGTAGTTGTGTTGTACATCGTATGCAAATGCAACGAAGGGTCCTCGCATCCACGTAACCAGGGCTACACTAGATACCGGGCTTGCTCATTCACTAACATGACGTCACAAAAGGTGGCTGGCCGCGACGAAAGACATACAGTGATTGACACAAAACGATGGGCGCGTCGCTTTGTACCAATCGCTGATCGCGGCCAGTCACTATTTGTGACGTTATGAGAATGAATGAGCAAGCCTGGTATCTAGTGTTACCTTGACGTAACCCGACTATTCGCAAGCAGCTGATGTACAACAGATTACAAAAAATATTGATATTATTGGCCCTGTGATAGTGAATTTTGAAGCATTAACATGTGTGAGATAGAAGAAATTTTTAGGATTGGTACATCCGATTAGATCATTTACAAATGTAAAGCAGTGGTGACTAAAAATTTTTAGAACAAGTTCTGCGTTTTTTTAAAAGTTGCCAATAAACAAATTTTCCATCCTATGTGAAATAGCACACACTAAGATATAAATATTTTAACTTACTTTAAAATATCATATATAAGTTTTGAAGCTACATTTTTTAAATTGATACGCTTTTCTTTCTTACCTTCTTTTCTTTCTCATTTTTTAACACGTTCCAACATAGTTGTAAATGGTTTATGAATTCGGTCTGTCTGTCTGTCTGTCCGTGCTTTAACGCGCTTGAATATATTCCAATTGTCATGCAATTGATATAAGTTATTGAGGTTTACTATGGCATGCTCGGTATTGAAAATGAAGTGTGTAGCACTGATAGTTTTTTTACAGGGACACTCAAAAAATTCCGTTACATTACGGTCTATGGGAAAAATCATTTGCGGTTTATTTTAATCATGTTACACAATTTAAAACGCATTTAAATTTATCTATATCACTGAGTTGCACTATAAGAGACTTACTATAGAATAGGGTGTGCATAGCGCTTATAGTTCCTTTACAGAGACACTAAAAATAATTCCGTTACATTATGGTCTATGGAAAAAAATCGTTTGCGGTTTAGTTTAATAATTTTTCACTATTTCAAACATATTTAAATTGATATAAGGTGCATTACAAGAGGCTTGCTATAGAAAATTGTGTGTATAGCATTCATGGTTCATTTACAGAGGCACACAAAATAATTCGGTACTGTCTGTTAACAATAATCGCTGGAAATGCTTTTTCAGTTGTTGAACGCGTTTTTAAATTTAGCTCGGTTTTTATCTATTATTTGGTGTGTATAAGTTCTGCAGATCATATACTGTGTTGCACAAAAGCTCCCGAGTACATTTACGTTTAATGACGGAAATTCCAGAAGGGGATTTTAAACTATGCTACACATTTCCTAACTGAACTGACAATTAGCATTCTATGTAGTATATATACAACTCTATAGATCATATACAGGGTTGCACAAAAGAATTCAGATATTTTTCCGAATGTTGCTGGTAATGTCTGAAACTGGATTTTTAAATATTTTATGCGTTTTCCAACTAGTTTATTTAGATACCATATTTCACCTTATTAAACGGTAAAGATTTGTATAATTTTTTTTGTAAGTATTGAAAAGTGTTACATTATCTATGCTTGACGCATGATTTTTCATTCTTGTTTTTTAAAATTTTGAAAAATGTTTTTGGGGAAAATATCGCTTACTGCGAACATAAAATCTTATATTTCTTCTGAAAGACATTGCTTGAATTTGAACAATTTCCTGGTATTTGTTACATATGCTTCCAATCATTTTCAAATTTGGGACATTTTGTAATCCGAGACTTTTAGTAGCGCTAAAAGCTTCCTTAAAGACATCCTTAAAGAGATTTTGTTTAAATATTATTTGATCGGTAATACCGAAAATTACATTTGTATATCGTAACCTCTGCTTTCAAAGATTTTTCTTACTGATTGCATTCAATATCAGAAAGTAAATGTCGATAGAAATGTTTAAGGTTAGTTTTGAGAACAAACTTTCCACATACCTGCTGGATATTCGAAGAGTGCGAACCTCCGTACTTACAATTTGACTAATTTAAAAAAGTAGCATTTTTCAAATTCAAGCAATTTCTTCCAGAAGAAATATAAAATTTTATGTTCGCAGTAAACGATATATTCTTCCAAAAACATTTTTCAAAATTTAAACAATAACGAAAAATCAAGCGTCAAGCATTGATTATGTAACACTTTCCAACGCTTCCAAAATAATTTTACAAATCATTACCGTTTCATAAGCTGAAAGATAACATCTAAGTAAACAATTTGTAAAACGCATAACATATTTATAAACGTAATTTCAGGAATTTCCAACATATACAATATTCGGAAAAATATCCGAATATTTTATTCAGCCCTGTATATGATCTATAGATTTGTATTTATACTACATAGGATGCTAAATTTTAGTTCAGTTAGGAAACGCGTAGCACAGTTTAAAATTCTCCTTCTGGAGTTTCTGTTAATAAACGGAAATGTGTTCGCGAACTTATGTGCTGCCCTGTACAGGATCTACAGAATTTATACATACCAAGTAATAGACAAAAAGTGAGTTAAATTTAAAATCGCGTTCAGCAACTTAAAACGCACTATCAGGAATTATTGTTAACAGACAGTACAGAATCAATTCTTTTGTGTGTCCCTGTATATGAACGATGACTGTTATAGACACAATATTCTGTAGTAAGCTTCTTGTGATGCACTTTAGTGATATATATAAATTTCAATGCGTTTAAAATTGTGAAATATTATTTAAATAAACCGCAAACGATTTTTCTCCATAGAAATAATGTAATGGAATTCTTTTGCCTGTCCCTGTAAAGTAACTATAAGTGATATGCACATCCTATTCCATATTAAGCTTCTTGTAATGCACCTTAGTGATATATATCAATTACAATGTGTTTGAAATTGTGTAACATCATTAAAATAAACCGCAAAAGATTTTTCCCCATAGACCGTAATGTAACGGAATTCTTTTGAGTGTCCCTGTAAAAAAAACTATAAGTGCTACACACTTCCGTTGAAATAGGGAACATGCTATAGATAACGACAATAACATACAAAAATTTTTAGGGCAATCCGAGCATATTTACGGGAGTTAGAGCACGGACAGAAGGCCAGACCACCAGTCAAACCGAAGTCATAAGTACTTTTCAACTAGTTTGGAAAGTGTTAAAAAACAAGAACGAAAAATCATGTGCCAAGCATAGATTATGTAACACTTGTCAATATTTACAAAATATTTTAACAAATCTTTATAGTTTAATAAGGTGAAAGATGATATCTATTTTTATAACTCCAATCCTTATTATCTATCTACATGTTTTCTTAATTTTATAGCTCTCAGTCAGAAAACATACCAAAATATAAACATATGAAATTTCAGATTTTCATGTGTTTATCTTTGTGAAATACTAATAATAGGATCTGTCGTAAACCGAAAAAAAATAATTTGAAGGAGCAAACAAGTTCTCCAATTTATGTGAAATAATAACCGATGGAAATAAATATTTTATTTTACTGTAAAATCTCAAATATCAAACATATCTCGTGAAATTACATTTTTTAAATCGATACGCATTTTTATTTTCTATCTTACCTTCTTTTCCATCTCTTTTTTTTTTCTTTATTATTTTGAAAAAAGGCTTTTGGGAAAAATATCACTTACTCAGAATATAAAACTCTTATATTTCTTCTCAAAGAAATTGTTTGAATTTGAACCATTTTCTATTATCCGCGACATATAAGTTTCCAAATCATTTTAGGAATTCGGGACTTTTGTAATCTATTTCTGAGATTTCCGGAGTGGACGAAAGGAATCAATTAAATTCCAAGTAGCGAAACAGGAAATGTGATATATTTTGTTTCATTTGAGACCACCTTTACATGAGCTATGATGCCACTAGAATTATTATAGCTTGGTATATATCTTTTATTTTTATTTTCCTAATGTATAGGCTTTATTACGATAATTATAAAAAAAAAGTTTTTTTTTTTAATTTTTTTATTTTTTTTTTTATAAGTTTAACCCTCCAGTTTCTAAATAAGATCTACAAAAGAAACAATTTTCATTTTTAGCCTTTACCAACACTGCAAAAAAAACAAGTTGGAAATTGTACGTCAAACGTGACAAATGAGGTGCGTTCGTATATAGCTAGTTATATAAATATTCAGATCTTGATGATTTTTAATTCTGTGAAATGAATTATATCGTTTGCAGATAAATTTCTGTAATACAATAAGTATCTCGGTCGCTTGACGATTAAACCTCGAAAGTTCCCATAACAAGAAAGCACCGATTTAAAAAAGAAATCAAATTTCTTATTAATAAATGTTTTTATTAATATTTTCTAAAGTTTTATTCTAAAGTATTCGATTTTCATAAAATTTGAAATGTCTCAACAAAATTCTGCAAAGATAATATATCTTAAATTTCAAACCAGTCGGTTGAGTAGTTTTTGCGTTGTTATATGCGGACGGACGGACCAGACGACGACAATAAAATGCTACGTATTTATATAATTACGAACGCACCTAAAAAGTGTGGATTTTACAATATAATACAGGCATCCCAGCTGTAAAATCACTTTTCTTTTTGCAGTGAATGTATGAAAAATGTTATGAACAGAGCTTGACAAATGCGGTCGCCAGGTCGCCACTTCTACCAAGTTTTTTAATCTGGCGACCAAGTTATTTAATCTTTCGGGGTGATTTCTTTAAAAAAAGTTGACATAAGAAATGAGCACAAATGGCGCTTTTTCTCTCCCCCACCCCCTACTCATGCGCGGTAAGAAGTGATCTTCATCTTCTCTCGTAGTTTTAATGGAAGAATTAAATTAAAAAGGCATTTTCCAACTCATGCACAGAAAACACCATCCTTTTTAGCTATAGCCAACTAGTGTATGTCACGTGATTAGAATGTGGGGGGGGGGGGATATTTCAATAAAACAGTAAGAAATAATGTCAATCCAGCATTTGTGACATCTAAAATTGAATACAATGCTAAAAAATGCTCGAGTTTTTTGTAAGTTTCAAATCTGATTTTTGTGTTTAGATAAGTTGCCAACGTAATATAAGTGATTATAAGTTTTATAAGTTTCACATAAAAATTTAGTTTATATATTATATTATCTTTCTAAATTATGTACTATTTTAAACTATGTAACTAATAATTCTAAACTATGCTTGTTATTATTTTTTCTCAATTGATTCATAAAAAACTCTTGTGTTTTATTTTAAATCAATGACGGGAAAGAGGATGGGGGGTAAATAATTTTTGCTGGCGAGTAGTATTTTTTTCCTGGCTACCAGATTTTATCAAATTTGTAAAGCCCTGGTTAAGAATTCCATTTGTCTATCTGTGCTCTAACTGTTGTAAATGTACTCAAAATGACATGTATTTTTATATATTAATGAGGTTCATTATAGAATGTTCGCAGTTAAAAATGAAGTTTGTAGAATTTATAGTTCATTTACAGGGACGCACAAAAGAATTCCTTTACATCAAGGTGTATCGGGAAAAATCGTTTGCCGTGCATTTTATTTAAATTGCTTATTTAGACATCTCATTTCATGGCATCACTTTCTTAATTATATTCTGTTAGTATTGGAAAGTATTTTATAATCTGAGCCTTATGCGTGATTTTTCGTTATTGTTTTTAGTTATTTTTCTAAATCAGACAAATCAATACAATTTTAATGATTTTTTGTTTTTAACAATTTCTAACATAATTGAAAAGTGTTTATGAATTCTGTTTTTCTGTCTGAGACGTCTGGCCGTGCTCTAACTGACGTAAATGTACTCGCATCGCCATGTAATTGATATACGTCATTTAAGTTTATTACAGCATGATCTGTATGTGTAGCATGTATGGTTCTTTTTCAGGGACACTCAAAGAATCAAAGATACACAATGGTATATCGGAAAAAGTCGTTTGCGGTGCACTTTATTAATGTTACGTTATTTCAAACATAATGAGATTGATATGCATCACTGAGGTGGGACTAAATATGCTTTCTCAGAAGTGTAGAATAAATAATATTTATAGTTATAGGGACCAGGGATTGATTCAAGAAAATTTTGGGGCCTATTTAGGGGCCCTTCACAAAAATCTATTTAATAAAATGGGGTCCTTCACAAAAAAGAATTTGATAAAATGGACCCCTTCACACAAATTAATTTAATAAAAGGGAAACACTTCACAAAATTCTATTCCAAAAAAAAAATTACTATTTATTATTTATTTATTATTTTGTGATGTTTTAAAATATATAATTTGTAAACAAACATGTTCACCAGATAGGAAAACATCAGCAAAAGGACTTAAAAAAGTTTTTGTTTATAAATGCTTGGCTCGAATTTGATTAACTGGATTTCAACTTTCGTTACAAAATGTTATTTTTCACAAAAATATAATAAATTTCACAAAAATAACCTTTATTTTTCGCAAAATGGGCCCCAAGAAAAAAAACCTGCATCGACCCCTGTGGACGCACAAAAGGATATTGAAAAATCGTGTGCGGTGCATTTTAATGATGTTGCGATATTTCAAACATATTGAAATTTAAGAAGATGACTGAGTTGCACTACAATATGTTTTCTTTAGATGATGGAGTGCGTAGTATTTATCGTTCATTTACACACAGGCGCAAAATAATTCGGTAACGGAACTAACTATGATCGATAAATACTGGAAATGGGTTTTTCAGCTGTGGTATGCATTTTTAATTTTATTAAAATTTTAGTGTATTACGCGGTGTGTATAAATTCTATAGATCATATACAGGGCTACACTGAAAAAAAAATTGTTGATTTTACAGTATAATACAAGCACCCCAGCTGCCAGCAGTATACCGTAAAATTAACAGTAATAAACAGTGAAATAAGCAGTAATACACTACCGCGCTATTACTGCTTATTTTACTGTTTATTACTGTTAATTTTACGGTTACTGGCAGCTGGGGTGCCAGTATTATACTGTAAAATCAACATTTTTTTTTCAGTGTACACGAAAGAATTAGCACACATTACAAGATGTGAACAACAATTGCTGAAAATAAATTTTTACTGAGTTATGTATTTTTTAATTTGCTGATTTAGATATATGATTTCATTTTATATAAAAAAAGGAAAATGGTCGTGTTGGAAAGTATTTCATAATCTATACCTGATGCATGAATTTTCGTTCTTCTTATTTGGTATTCATAGTACTGTAGACTGCAATGTGCATTAGATTTTGGAGCGACAATTCCTTAGCCATTTGCATGCACTGCATTTCTAAAACTATTTTATTAGCAATAAATCGTGAAACAAATGTTAGTACTCTCCTTATACTAGTTACCGTGAACACAAAACTTTGGGAACGTCATAGTGTGGTGAGTTAAAAAGGCACGAGAAATTTGAAACGTTTTAAAAAGCATCAGATTACAACAGTAAATGTTAATTAGATAACAACCGCGTCATTCTTTTCCCAAGAAACCGATAGATACTTGAACTTGCCTGTTGAAAAATTACGGTGCAAAAATGAGGCGTATACTACACTGCAAAAAATAAATGTTGATTTTACAGTATAAAACTGGCACCCCAGCTGCCAGTATTATACCGTAAAATTAACAGTATTAAACAGTAAAATAAGCAGTAATACGCTGCCGCGCAAGCAGTAATACGCTACCGTGCGGCAGCTGGGGGCCAGTTTTATACTGTAAAATCAACAGTTATTTTTTGCAGTGTAAAGTGTGCCTTGGGAACGGGAGAGTTAAATTCATTTGATCAGTCTTACAAATTGAGATTATCTGTTGAATAAAATTAGAACTATTGTTTATAAATAATGATATACCCGTGAACCCGTCTGAGGATTTTGCACTGCAATCTAATATTTATTGTTTAGCAATGTGCAACAGTTTTTAGATGCAGATTAAAACTACTAAACAAAAATTAAGAATAAAAATATCTGCAAACAATATTAGTCAAGCCAGAATATCGTCTATTTTATTCCACCAAAGATACAGTAAAAACTGATTGAAGATAGCAAAAGGCACGTGCGAGAAAAAAAAAATTAACAATCGTATTTTAACTGCATTGGAAGATGACGTCATACGCGTCTTGAAAAACATGAAACAAAAGAAGAATAAACTGAATGCATTTAAAATACAATTTAATCTAATATAGCAAAGCATGCCTTTTATTTTACACGTGAAATACCACAGCTTCGATCGATCGATGGTGTCTTTTTCTTCTAAACATTTTCATTTCAATATGATTTTTAAAATTAAATATAAAATAAACCCTTTGCGGAGAACTCATACTTTATCTTTTTTGTACTATTTATTTTTTTTATAATCATCGTTGAGAATGATATAATGCGGTATTTTATTTTTGAGGAAACACTAATTTGAGGAAAGTCTTTCATTCCATTTATGAAAAAAAAAATGCCGAATTCATATTTAATTAAGGGCAATTTTTAATCAAAATCGATGTTTTAACGAAATGTGAGTGTTCTATGTGAGAAGCCACTTCATAAACCTTGCAAATGATACCTCATTCGTTGTTGTGCGTTTCGTAAATTCATAGAAGGATGTTGACAACAGAAATAATATATATGACCAGTGGACCCGTGCGAAGATTTCGCACTGCAGTTAAACACTTTTCATCAATATCTAATATTAGGTAGCTTTCAATACAAAAAAGTCCTTCCGGCCTGTACCGGGAGGAATAGGTAGCTTTCCTGTATCTTCGTTTTAAAATTTTAGCTAATGTTACACGAAAACAGAAAGTTAAAATGCAAAGAAACGTTTACAAAAGATTCGTTAATACTGAATTTGAATAAGAATTTCGCCAAATTATTGAGCAATAGCCAAATTGGCTTCATTTATAAAGACTTATTTTGGTCGCCAAATTTGGCGATATTTCGCCAAATGTCACAAATTTTACCAATTTTGTCGCCAATGTTGCCAATTTTGGCGCAGACGGATATGAATATATAGTTTTATGCGTATGATTGGGAAAATTATTACAACAATGAAAGAAAATAATTCGCGAGTAATCGCGTTAATGTGCTGTTTTGTTTCAAAATGTCAGCCACCCTAGAATTTCAAACTGCTCTATCTCAGCCATTTTTTAAGATAGAGGTAAACCAAAAAATGCTCTGGAATCCTTGTATCAAGGCCTAACACGTAATTTAAAAATAAATTTGAACTTTTAAATTTTTTGTATATTTATTTTAGTTTTAAATTTCCGCCATCTTGAAACAAAATGGCGGCCCAAGCTGGCCAACGAACTCGGTCGAGACATTGGTGACCTTAATACACACAATTAGTTTCATCAAAATCGATTTATAAATACGAGCGTTATCGTATGACATAGGTCAGATATATATATATATATGGATATATCTATATATATAAATCAACATTTGAACGGAGGGTGGTTTTGGGGTCTGGGGGTCATGATCGGCGAAAATATATCGAAATTTTCCGGAACTGCTTTCCTCCGAACGGCTGCAATAGGTAGCTTTATACTTTTTTGTATTGAAAGCTACCTAAAAGTATAAAGCTACCTATTGCAGCCGTTCGGAGGAAAGCAGTTCCGGAAAATTTCGATATATTTTCACCGATCATGACCCCCAGACCCCAAAACCACCCTCCGTTCAAATGTTGATTTATATATATATCCACATATATATATATATATATATATATATATATATATATATATATATATATATATATATATATATATATATATATATATATCTGACCTATGTCATACGATAACGCTCGTATTTATGAATCGATTTTGATGAAACTAATTGAGTGTATTAAGGTCACTAATGTCTCGACCGAGTTCGTTGGCCAGCTTGGTCCGCCATTTTGTTTCAAGATGGCGGCTATTTAAAAATTTAAAACTAAAATAAATATACAAAAAAGTTAAAAATTCAAATTTATTTTTTTAATTTAGTGTTAGGCCTTGATACGAGGAATCCAGAGCATTTTTTGGTTTACCTCTATCTTAAAAAATGGCTGAGATAGAGCAGTTTGAAATTCTAGGGTGGCTGACATTTTGAAACAAAACAGCACATTAACGCTATTACTCGCAAATTATTTTCTTTCATTGTTGTAATAATTTTCCCATTCATACACATAAAACTATATATTCATATCCGTTAGTGCCAAATTCTCGCCAAAATTGGCGACAGTTGGCGAAATGTAGCCAAATGTGGCGACCAAAATAAGTCTTCATAAATGAAGCCAATTTGGCTATTTCTCAATAATTTGGCGAATTTCTTATTCAAATTCAGTATTAACGAATCTTTTGTAAACGTTTCTTTGCATTTTAACTTGCTGTTTTCGTGTAACATTAGCTAAAATTTTAAAACGAAGATATAGGAAAGCTACCTTTTCCTCCCGGCACAGGCCGGAAGGACTTTTTTTTTAGATACACAGGTTTAAACTTTTAAAGAAAAATTAAAGATAAAAATATATTCAAACAACATTAGTCAAGCCAGAATATCATGTCATTTATTCCTAACAATAAAATTTCATCGAAGATAGAAAAAGGCACGCGCAAAGGAAAAAAAAATTAACAATTGTTTTTTAACTGCATTAGAGAATCACGCCATCTTCTTCGGGAAAAAACACAGGACAAAGAAAATAAATTGAAATACACTTAAATTACAATTAAATCTAATGTAGCAAATCATACATTTTATGCTACACGCGTAAAATACCACTGCTTCGATCAAATAATATATATTTTTTTCTTCTAAACGTTTCAATTCCAATTTTGGTTTTTAATCAGAAATATAAAATAAACCCATGATGAAAAAACATCACATTTTACCTCTTTTGTACTATTTTACTTACCCATCATACGTAGTATAGGGTAAGTCTTGTAATCGTTTTGAAAATCGAAATTTTTTTTTTGACGGATTTACACGTTTCAGACACTGGAGATTCCGAAAAACATATTTTTAGAAAAAAAAATTTGCCGTCCGTCTGTGTGTCTGTAAACGCTCTATCTCCCGAAAAAATTGAGATAGAGACTGGCAATTTGGTATGTACGTAGTATGTAACAATGGGAAGAAGCCTATTTCATTTCAATAACCTCGATTAACCGGAACAATTTTTTTCGGACTCTCGAAATATTCGTTCTGATGAAAGGTATATAAAATTTTTCGAAATTGTTTATTTTAAGAAATGAATATAAAAGACAATAAAAAAACATAAATTTTTCATAAAGCATGAAGTCGATCGGATAATTAGTTGCCGAGATATTTAGAATCCTATTTTCCTCACTCTTCGATTTTTCATGACCCTGTATTTCATCCAAATTTCACTTCAAAGATATATTTTAATTGGAAATTTGACGCTTAATCAGATGCAATAAACCGCTAGTTAATAGGATTGTTATTTTTGGAGTTATAAGGATGTTTCTTTCAAGCAATTCGGTAATCGAGCCTTTAAAGTTTGTGACGTCATCAAGCCACGATTTTATTTGAATTGCAATGCACTTTATAAGTAGTTTACACATTTTTATTTTAATATTTTACATTATGCATATCCATGATGGGTAAGTATTACGGTGGCCCCCAACGACTAGTTTTATTTTTTATAATCATTGTTGATCGTCATATAATGCGGTATTTTATTTTTGTGGAAATACTAATTTTTAGAAAAACCTTTCATTTAATTTATGAAAACAATGCCGATTTAATTTTTAATTAACTGAAATTTTTAAACAAAAGCATATTTTAACGAAACGTAAGTGTAGTACGTCAGAACCCCGTTCAAAATCCTTTCATATGTTATCTGACTTATCGTTCTGCGTTTTGTATTTGCTTAGTAATAAAGGGATGTTGACAACAGAAATAATATATAGGAGGGTTGTTTGTTATGATTAACAGAAATAAGTATATATATATGTCGTGTTTCCAAGTTCAAATCCGGGAAGAAGGCAGTCGTGCTCGTGATAAATAGGGTTAGCGATGTTATTGGTTTCCCTTTTAGTTCGCATCAGGCGGCCGGGTGGTATCATCAACAACAAGAAATGTCAGTCCATATTTTTGTCGAAGAACCTTTTATTTCCAGTTTAAGACATCTCTTCAGGGAAAATGCTCATTAGCCAACGCTAAACGAAAAAAAAATACAACGTTCCATTATTTACTAGAATCCGTCCCGATTCTTTTAGCAAACACCAGCGTCAAAAAATCCCTCTCCGAATCAGGATGATCGTGTTTTTAAACTAGCTTACGTAATAATACAGAATACGTCACGTGACCCACTTCTATCGAATCAAAAGGTCTCTTTTGGAACTTTATCAATATTTCCGGCGGATTTATTTTGTTGTAAAATGCAAAAACTTTCTACGCCCTACCAGAATATTCCATAATCTCGTACCAGATGCCTGTCATATCAACAAACCAGCTTATCTGTTTTTGAGGCTGTAGCTAAACTTCGAATTTAATACGTAATAAAAATAATAAGAAGAAAAGAAAATGAATCTTTATAAAAGGGAAAAAAAAAGAAAGAATTAAAGTTTTTCGGAAATATTTTAATAGACATTTGATATTTAATAATAGGATAACTTTATGAAATAAGGTTTTTTGAGCGGAATATTTTAAGAGATACGATATTTTAGCATTTAAATAAAGAAATTATAGCAATTTGACCACACGGGAATAATACTAATGAATTTTAATAATGGATTAAAATAAAGATGTTCTATTTAAAGAATAAATTAAACAAGAACGAAAAATCATGCGTCAAGCATAGATTATGTAACACTTTCCAACGCTTCCAAAATAATTTTACGAATCATACTCTTCAATAAGCTAAAAGATAACATCTAAGTAATCCAAATACTTTTATTCAGCCCTGTATAGGATCTATAGATTTGTATATATACTACATAGGATGCTAAATTTTAGTTCAGTTAGGAAACACGTAGCACAGTTTAAAATTCTCCGTCTGGAGTTAAATAATACGGAAATGTTTTCCCGAACTTTTGTGCTTCCCTGTATAGGATCTACAGAATTTATACACACCACGTAATAGACAAAAAGCGATTTAAAATTAAAATCGCGTTTAGTAACTTAAAACGCACTTCCAGGAATTATTGTTAACATACAGTAGAGAATTCTTTTGTGTGTCCCTGTAAATGAACGATGACTGCTATACACACAATATTCTGTAGTAAGTCTCTTGTAATGAACCTTATATAAATTTCAATGCGTTTAAAATAGGGAAACATTGTTTAAATAAAGCGCAGACGATTTTTCTCCATAGACGTAATTTAACGGAATTCTTTTGACTGTCCCTGTAAAGTAAGTATAAGTGCTATGCACACCCTATTCCATATTAAGCTTCGTCTAATGCACCTTAGTGATATATATAAATTTCAATGCGTTTAAAATAGTGAAACATTATTTAAATAAACCGCAAATGATTTTTCCCCATAGACCGCAATGTAACGGAATTCTTTTGAGTGTCCCTGTAAAAAAACTATAAGTGCTACACACTTCCGTTGAAATAGGGAACATGCTATAGATAATGATTATAACATATAAAAATTGCAGGGCAATCCGAGCATATTTACGGGAGTTAGAGCACGGACAGACGGCAGACGGCAGACGGCAGACGGCCAGACGGCCAGACGGCAGACGGCCAGACGGCCAGACGGCAGACGGCCAGACAAACCGAAGTCATAAACACTTTTCAACTAGGTTGGAAAGTGTTAAAAAGCTATCGCCATTTTTAGAATAACTACATTCGAATAAATATTATTAAGTGGATTAGGAATAATTGGCTTTACATATGGATAGTAAAAGGCTATTTTAAGAATGAGAATTATTTTAATAAGCTGGGTTATATACCGAATATTATTGAATGGACAAATTTTATAGAATAATTGCGGAAAAAATTTAAATTTTGTAATATATATATATATAACCATGCTTTTATAAGAAATCAATGTTTATCTTTATAAAAGTTAAAAAATACTTTTTTAAAGATTCTTTTGTAAGCATTAAATGTTTATGTTAAAAATCCCGTCTAATTTCATGATTGTGGACTCTGATTATTAAATAATTCGCTTCTTTGATTTACACTTGGTAAAAAGCGCGACCAAGTGAATTTATTAAAATAATTATAATTTTTGCTTTATTTCTTTTTAAGCTATGGCAAAAAAAGATAAAAAAAAAAAGTATAACTTAAACTATCTATTCAGGATTTCTAAATTGTTTTCTTAACGCATAATCATATTTGAATTAATATTAAACTATTAAATGATAAGAGTATTTTAAAAAATATATTTCTTTATTTTTTTTTTATTATATTTTCTACATTTAGTATTTAAAATATTTCGTTGTTGCAATTTCATAGCCAATTGGCATATTTTGGCGACCTTAGTTTCGGGCATAATTAACTCCATTGTTTTTGTATCTCGTAAACAGCTGTAATCATAAAGATATTTGGCGATTAATCACCAGCGGCCTGCTAATGGAAAAATACCTTAAAATTAATCTATTTATTTGTAATCATGTTCTAAAAATATTTAAATGTTGTATTGTCAACGGAACACACCTGTGTACATAATTTTTATAATTCTAGTTTAGCAGAAAGTGAGTTAAAAATCGATTACACATTTCCATCGGCATACAAAAACCAAGTTAAATAAGAGATGTAAAAAGGTTTCTCTTTTTTTAAATTGATTTGAGCATTCTTACAGGTTTAAACTGCGCAGTGCCATCGTTTGAGTAAATTTTTTGCTTTAATGTATACAAAATGTATTAGCTACCTTACGTTCTAAAAGTTCAATGTGTAAATTAGTGACTTTTATATTGCAATAAGTGTAAATTTGTAAAATTATACTCTTATCATAAAATTTACATTCTTGTCGTACATATTTATCTATATTTACAGTGTCTCACAAAAGTGATGGGACACTTGTGCTTTATAAAAAGAAACTGCAATAAAATAAATAAACAAACATGTGCAAAAATTTTTTGGGTGTGTTTCATATTTAAAGTTAGTAACAATTATTACATAACATACATTTTGTCAAAATATTAAAATATTAATTTAGTAAAAATACAATTGTTCAGAACGGAGCAAAAAATGGCTCACATAAGTGATGGGACACTTACTTTTCCATCAAATATTTATCCAAAAATTTTACTTTTTAAAAGGTTTTAATATTTTGTTGGATTTCCTTTTACTTTTAAAACATGATTTAATCTTTTTGGGATGGATTCGACTATTTTTTTTGTGATTTCTGGAGTGATTTTACCCCATTCTTCTTGAAGCACCGATTTTAGTTGTTGTTTTGAAGAAATGGTGTGTTTGCGAATTCTTGATTCCAATTCTTGCCAAATATTCTCTATGGGATTTAAGTCTGGAGATTGTGGTGGTGTTTTTATTATTTCAGGACAGTTATATAGCAGCCAGAGTCTAACGTTCAGAGCAGTGTGCTTGGGGTCATTGTCCTGGTAGAATTTAAAATCGTTATGAAGGTTCAATTTTCGTGCTGAAGATTTCAAATTTTGCTTTAAAATATCAATATACTTCTACTGATCCATTATACTGTCAATAAAAACAAGATTACCAACTCCAGCGGACGACATACACCCCCATACCATAACTCCTCCTCCACCATGTTTTACTGTTGGTACCAAGTTCTGTTTGCGAAGTTCTTCCCTGGGTTTTCTCCACACCAAGATTCTACCGTCAGAACCAAATATATTAAATTTACTCTCATCAGCAAATATAACTTTATTCCAGTAATCAGAATTCTTATTTATGTTGGATTTTGCGAAAGCTAGTCTGAGTTTTCTATTCTTTTCACTTACGAAGAATTTTTTCCTGGCTACTCTACCGTGATATCCAGCAGATCGAATTACCCTTCTAATAGTTTCAGGATTAACAATTATTCCATATAATGCTTGTAAATCAGCAGCAACTTTTGAAGCACTAATTCTTGGATTTTTTTTAATATTTCGAACGATAATTCGCTTTATTCCATTGGATAGCTTTGATGGTCAGCCAGGTCTTCTTTTATCCTGAATCATATGATTCTTTTTATATCGTTTAATGATATTGAAAACTGTTGAACGACTCAAGTTAACTGTTTCAGCAGTTTTTCTAATAGATTTTCCACGTTCAATATGCAAATTAATAACTAATTTTCGAATTTCAGGCAAAGTTTCTTTTCGTTTAGCATTCATGACTACACAGAGCTAAAAAACACAAAAATTCCAAAACAAACTGGAGAGAAATACTGCAGACGATTTTATAAATTATTGCCAATTGCTTTTAAGTAAAAATAAAACCCCAAAAAATATTTTTATTGCTTATTTCAGACGATTTTTGTTGCATATATAATGGTGTCCCATCACTTATGTGAGCTATTTTTTGCTCCGTTCTAAACATTTGTATTTTTATTAAATTAATATTTTAATATTTTGACAAAATGTATGTTATGTAATAATCTTTACTAAATTTAAGTATGAAACACACCCACAAAAAAAATGTGTACATGTTTTTTTAATTTATTTGATTAGTTTCCTTTTGTAAAGCACAAGTGTCCCATCACTTATGTGAGACACTGTATGTGTGTTTATCAGCTTAATTAAAGTGTGTAATTTGTCATCTTTTCAAAAACTCACCCAGACAAGTGTGTAAATATAGAAAAATGAATGGTGAGTTCAAAGTGGCAAATAATTGTAAATTTACATATTTTGCGTATTACACAAAAACCTGTTTAACTTTCATATTACGCAGAAATGTGTGAAAAAGCAGAAGATGACACAGAAATATGTGCAAGAATATTATACAGAAATATGCGTAAGAATATTATACAGAAATATGTGTAAGAATATTACACAGATATATGTTTAAGAACAGATTATTACACAAAAGTATGTGTAAGAATATTACACAGATATATATATGTTTAAGAACAGATTATTACACAGAAATATGTCCTAGTTCATATACCATTCCAGTTAAGTATTGCTTGTTTATTGTAGATTGAATTAAATAGCGAATTTTAACTCTTGAAGTAAATGTATCTTTGAAAAGTGATGATTGAAATTAATAGACAAAATAAATAGGGAAATGGTACTGGCGTCATGATTGCCAGTATATAATTTCCGTATTTTAACGAAATTTCTTTTACAGTGTATTTATTTAGATTATAGAGGTTCTATATATAAATTGTGAATAAATTTTGTTTTGTGACCATAAAAACATTTAGTTCACAATTTACAGCTCAAATTATAAGATT
The DNA here is from genome assembly GCA_963931845.1 of Maratus michaelseni. Taxonomy (NCBI): domain Eukaryota; kingdom Metazoa; phylum Arthropoda; class Arachnida; order Araneae; family Salticidae; genus Maratus; species Maratus michaelseni. The sequence continues at coordinate 259,089,112 of OZ007594.1, forward strand.
AAGCTGTGTACGCAAAAATCTGTCGTTTTTGTATATTACACAGAAATATGTATACTCATGTGCAATTTACACATTAAATTGTGTATTTCAGAGTTAGCATAACTTTTTATAAATAGTTAAAATTAGTTTAAAGCGTTATCATCAAAATATACAGAACAGTGTGTATTTTGAAATTGATTCACCAGGCATGGCAATTTACACGCCATTTTTACACATATAGACAAATCGATTTTCTTTCATCAGTATACCTGTTTTAATGTGTAAATTTACGCATTTATTTTTAGAGTGTATAAACATGTTTAACTGCTTTTCATATTTACGATTTTTATATAGTTGATGTATTTATTGAATTTTAAAATTCGGATTTTCTTTATGGGACACCTTGTAATAATTAAAATTCTCATATTTGAGTTCACTGTAGTTTAGTCATACCTAATTATCACAAAGTTATGTATGCATGGTTTCACGTTTGTACAATTGAACGAATGTATTCTACGTTGTGACTTTGCCAGAGAGATATAATTAAATGTTGAGACAAAAAAGCTTTACCATTAAACTATCTATTAAAAAATCTGTCATATTCATGAGGACTTTTATTAAATTTACGTTAAATTCAAGTTTTAACATATGGGATGTCGAAACGGAGTAAAAGCCCGTCACTAAAACATAAAACTCTATATTGCAGACTTTTAAAACATATGGATAGCTTTATACAAATTGCAAATAAATCCCGACGAACATTTTGTTCCCGGTATTCTCTCCTATAAGCATTTTAATATTTCTAGATTTTCTTTCACTCTCAAGTTGATTGTTAAATAGATGATGATTGTTAAGGTATGTGCCTACATCCAAGTATAGCTGTTTTTGCGAAACATTTAAATCCTTCTATAATAAAAAAAAGTAATCTGGAACTGAGCCAAAAACGATTTAGAAATGGACCAATCAAATTATGCGTCGATATTCCGGGTTATTCTCATCGCTTTTTTACTAGGGACTTTTTTAAGGAGCTATTACTTTTTTTCTAGCCATCCTACGGATTCGAAAATCATACCACCAGACGCGAAATATAACAAGCTTTCAGAAATTAAAAAATTATCACGGTCGGACAATAATAACTCAAAAAATCCTTAAAAATCGAGTAAAAAATATTTTATTGAAAAAGTGATTTTTTTTATATTGTTGCCAATTTCTAAATAAGCGCAAAGGATTATGCTTTATCTCAAATAAAAAATGTATTTTCGCGAAAACAATAATGAAAGTTTAAAATAATAATTAAATGATCACGTGTCGAAAGCAGGAAATAACGAAAATTACGTCATAAAAATTGTGTTTACACATGAATATTAAAAATAAAAAAGATGAATTAAATGAAAAAGCATTATAACCAGTTAAATGAAAAAGCATTACAACCTGATTACAGAAGATAGTCGCCGTTCGTGATATCATCATCATCATCTTTTTAAAACAGGATACATTCCAGGTTTTAAAAGGCTGTGAAATCAGAACGGGGGTTGATGAGCGTAGCGAGCATGGGGCAGAGCCCCCTAGTTTTTTAAAAATTAAAGTTCAAACATTTACGATTCAAAAAATGCTTTAATTTTGGTTCAGAGAAAATTAGAAGCAAAGTTCTAGCCCAAATTATAAACCCGGACGGAAATTTCTGAAACTGGAGCTGACCTAAGATATCATGAAAAATCTCATTTCTTGAAAGATTTTTAAGAGATTGAAATAAAATTTTGTCACAAAATTCTGCTCATCTATTGATATATTATGAAGCAAAATATAGCTTGTACGTATGTATTTATTAATTTAAGAGCAATTTTTATTGAAACATATATAATAAAAAAAAATCATATTGTGTATACACAATTTAGCATATGTCAGTAAATTTAACAGGTATTACAAATCTTTTGCTTCATAACACAGGCAAGTGCTATACTAATATATTGTTGAAAAAATGGGAAATATATTAATTTGATTTTGTAATAGAAGGTTTGGAAAAGAGGTTAATTTTTAAGTAAAATTTAACTAAATATTACCCAAATTTGAAAAGTTAATTAAAATTTTATATGAATTGAAAGTTTTATTCTCTGAAAATATAACAATAAAATACTTCTTTTGATTGCTAAAAGGCGTAAAATAAAAACTTTTTAAACAGTAAAATAAGTTTTATTAGACTATGGACATGTTTCGGCTCCGTCGGAGCTATTATTAAAACAAATAAGAATATTCTACAATTGTACGGTCTATGAAGTAAATTATTTGAAACGCCACCATTTAATTGTTCACATATTTTTTTTTTAATTACGCACGTCATTTTTTATTTTTTACTTGGATGTTTATTAACTCGAGCCACAATTCTGGTAAGTTAAATGATGCTGCATCGGAAATATGGAAATAAACATACAAGTCCAAGTAAAAAATAAAAAATAACGTGCATAATTTGAAAAAGTACGTGAAAAATTAAAGGATGGCATTTCAAATAATTAACTTCGTAGACCGTGCAATTGTAGAATATTCCTTTTTGTTTTGATAATGTCTCTGATGGAGCCGAAATATATCAATAGTCTAATAAAATTTATTTTACTGTTTATAAAGTTTCTATTTTGCGCCTTTTAGAAATTTAAAGAAGTATTTTATTCTTTGTTTTAACTAAAATACACGTGTTTAAAAACATTTAATATTTTTCAAAAAGTTCTCTGAAATTAGACACACATCAATAGATGTTATAAGCTAAGAGGTTAGATAGTGAGAAAGGGGTACGCAAGTGGAGATTCCTCCTTTGCGATAGTGATCAAAATTGTCAGGATCATTCTTAGAAGAGCATAAGATGCTAATGAGTGGTTTCATAAGTAAAATCATCTACACATTTATGGAGTTCTGCAACAATTCGTCGCGTCCAATTCATCGCGGAACAATTCATCGCACACAATTTATCGCAGCAGCAATTCGTTGCAGCGTCAATTCATCGTGGTGTCAATTCGTCGGGGGTGTCAATTCGTCGCGGCATCAATTCGTCGCGACGTCAATTCATCGTGGTGTCAATTCGTTGCAACGTCAATTCATCTTAGCAAAAATGTTTTAACAGGCTATGATGATAAAAGTAAAGATAATTTAATGAAATAATTTAATGATAATTTATTTCTCAGATATAGAGAATTATAACTAACATTTTACAGTCGATTTTAGATGCAGTTATATTTTTAAATATAAAAATATATATACATGTATTGTAAAAATGTTAGTATAATACGAAATATAATATAAATAAATGTAATATAATATAACGTTAGCATAATATGTAAAATACTGTAAAATGTTAGTTATAATTCTCTATATCTGAAAAACAAATTAGCATTAAATAATTTTATTAAATTATCTTTACTTTTATCATTATCGCCTTTAAAAACATTTTTGCTACGGTGAACTGACGCTGCAACGAAGTGACATTGCGATGAATTGTGCTTGATAAATTGACGCGACACTCATTTATGGCGATACTTGTGGGCCAAATGCTCCAGCTACAAAATAAATAAATAAATAGTCGAATTTTTGGTAATTATTTTATTTATTTATTTATTGTAAAACCATTTGAAAATTGTTAAAACATTATTTATAACTATAAAAAAAAAACATTCGAAATGTTTGAACAAAGTTCCAGAAATTGCTTCTTTCAAAGATTTCTGGGGTGTTACAATACCATCATTTGCAGTTATTTTTTCATTCTACTTTATTTTCTTTTATTTTTAATGCAAGAATTATCTTTTTTATTGCAGAAAGAACGCTAAAATGCAAATAATGTGAGGGATACTTGCAGTTTCAAAATAACAAAAGTCAATGAACTATTTTCTTTTTAAGAAAAACTCTAAAAATTAAAAAGCTGACACTGGATACTAAATTTGAAACTTAGATTTGTTTATCTGAATCGAAAAATTTAATTATCAGTATTGTTAGACTGTAAACATACACCCTATTATGATTTAATTTAACGCAGATTAGTTTCTTGTAATTACTATTCAACGGAAAGAATAGACGTCGCATCGTGAAGGAATTGCTTAACATATCGATTACTCAGCGTTGAAAGAATAATGGAATCCTTTTAAAACAGAAGACTTAATTTAAAATAAAATTATTCTTTCGTTTTCTTAAGATTTAACTATTTCAAAGCTTCACCACAGTGTTAGCATTAGATAAAGTTATATTAGTGATTCAATAAATTTGTAAATAAAGAATTATAATTCATGAAAACTTATATATTAAACTGAATTATAATTCATGAAAACTTATATATTATATACTCTCTGTTTATTATTTATATTTTCTACTTTTAATTTTTAAATTATTTCGGTGTTGCAGCTTCACAACGTATTGGCCTTTTTTTGGCAAGCATGGTTTGGCAGGTAATTGAATCCATTTTTGTTGCAACACTCATTTAATTGTAAACATAAACAATATTTGGAGATTTATATCCGGGAGAAAATGCCTTAAAATTAAGTTATTAATTTAAAATTAAGTTATAAAAATATTAAATTGTTGTAATGTCATCGGAGACACACATTTGTATATAATTTTAAAAATTATAGCATATCAGGAAGGGAGATAAAAATTCATTACAAGATTCCATCTTTACATACAAAAACTAAGTTGAGTTAAAAACAAGTAATATAAAAACTTTCTTTTAAAGTCAATTCCTACTTAGGTCAAATAGAAATTTTTTTCCAGCGATCTACACGCTTCGCCACTGACAGTATTTATTCCTAAATTTATATCCTGCTAAATATCTTACATAAGAGAAATTTTTTAAATATATTAAAAATGAAATAAAAAATAAATAGCTAAAATACCAAAAATTAATAGCTCGAAAAGTATTTCTCACAAAATTGTGAGACAAACTCCGTTAGAAAGGTAAAAAAAATTGTATTTTTCTAGATATAAATTTAAAATCTAATGATTATGCCGTTTTTCAAATATTGAATTTCAAAAATTACCAAACTTCATAATAAAGTGCCATAGCGATGTTACAGTTAGAGATAATACAGTTTCTTCAAATATTAATTAATTAATTTAATTTTATTATTTAATTTTAGTTTTATACTTCATTTCTGTTCAAAAGTATAGACTCATTTATTGTCTCCTTCGCCCGCGAGCCGCCTGATCTTCGTGCGTGAACAGCCCCATTATCTTTTTACGTGTGAAGGTGAGACTATAAATATGGAGTGAGTCTATACTTTTGAACAGAAATGAAATATAAAATTAAAATTATTTATTTAAATTTAATTAATGAATTAATATTTGAAAGAGTTGTATTAACATCAATTGTCATCCAGTACAAGCTTAAAATTTATTTGAACTTGAATGGATGAATAGAAAATATTTAATTAACGATTGAAAATTCCAACAAGATATATATAGAGAGAGTGTGAGCTAATAGTAGGAATTTAAAAAAAGTGTAATAAGCCAATTCTATTGAAAGCCAGTAAAAGAATATGTTGTAACTAGGAGGCTCTGCCCCTGTGCCCTTACTGCGCAAACCTCCGGACCTTAGCGCACTCGAGGATTTCAAACTTGTTCCCAATTCGCCCATTAGTGGAAACATATTGTAATCTAACTAAATGGCAAATTTTTGTATTACATTATTTTTATTTGAAGTAGGTCTGCCATATAAACAAAACATTAAGAAAAAAACATTTTATTTATGTAATTGCCCACCAGGGGCGCTACCACCGTAAAAAAGATATCACGTGAAAATTTTTTTTTATCAAAACATATATTTGACCTTGACAGAAGTTTATTCTGAAAATGTATATAAAAAAAAACATAATATCATTTTTAAAAAAATTTAGCTACACAATTTCCCATCAGGGGGGCCTATAAAGTCAAAAGTAAATTGTGTTGAATCTATGCAACCTATTTTTAACTTCCGTATAGTTGTCATACAGTGAAACACACACACAAAAAAATATTTTACTTAAATTTGATTATCCTGTTTTTTCCCAGAAGGTGCTATGAATGCAAAAAAAAAAGTTTTACCTATTTTTATCATCTGTACAACCGTCATATAGTGAAACACACACAGAAAAAAAAAAACATTTATTTAAATTCAGTTAATATATTTCTCGCTAGGGGGCATTATCAGCATAAAAAAAAGATGAGTTAAAACTATCCTATTTAATTTTAACTTGGAATATGGTTGCTATATGAGAAAACAGTAAAACAAAATACAATTTAACATTTTAGTTATGCAATTTCTCATAAGGGTTGCTACTAGCGTAAATTAAAACTAATGAGAAAAAAATTATCAATACATAAATTTGACAAAGGTAGAAGCTCTTTCTGAAGATTTCTGTGAAATTCGTTCGTGGGACGTGAGCTTAAAATACGTTCAAAACTTTAGTTGAAGACATAGAGATACATGAAGCGTCATAAGTTAAATAAAGGTCATATAAAATAGACCTTTCAGTAGTAATTGGCGAAAAAGTGTAATGCATCTGATTTATTTTGTGTTGTCCTGTAAAAGAACTATAAATGTTACAACCCATATTTTCAGTGGAGACTATTCCACAGTAAGCCTTACTAACATAGACTTTCATAGAGTTTCAAATAACATAATGTTACTAAAATGCATTTTAAATACATTTCGCCGATAGACGGTAGTGTATTCGAATTCTTTTATGCGGTCCTGTAAAAGAACTATAAATGCTATCAATGAAGAACATGCCGCAGAATCTCTTATATAACATATATAATTTCGTAAGGTTCCAAATAACATAATGAGAGTAACATGCATTTTAAATACGAGTATATACCACCCATGGACAGTAGTGTATTCGAATTCTTTTGTGCGGCCCTGTACAATAACTATAATTGCTATATAGCATATCTTCAATAAAAAACATGCTGTAGGTGACTGTAAAAATATACCAAAATTATATTACCGCCAGCGTTCTACAAACCCCATATTTAAGCGTTTAAAAAATTAAAAAAATCCTTTCATTAAATCCTTACATAAATTCGTTTCATAATATCGTTTAATAAAATCGCTTCATTAAGATTTTATATGGTAGATATATATTTTCCTTTATGGGACTTTGTTTGGCTATTTATATGGTTTGTTGTGTTTGAATATTTTTTAAAACTCGAGATATATTAAAATTAATCCCACAGTTTAAAAGAATATATATATATATATATATATATATATATATATAAAGATGTTTAACCAATGTGTTTTGCCTGCACTAACTTATGGAACAGAAACATGGACGCTAAAAAAACGTATGGTACGAAGATTACAAACAACACAGCGAAGTATGGAAAGATGTAAGCTAGGCATAACTAGAAGAGACAGAAATAGAATAACCTGGATAACAAGTCAGACGAATGTTTTCGGCATCATTGAGAGAATTAAACGGCAAAAATGGAAATGGGCTGGGCACACTGCAAGAAGACACGACAATAGATGCAGCTCAAACACCCTGCAGTGGTACCTCAGAGATGTAAAATGAACAAAAAGACGACCTCAAGTAAGATGGAGTGACGAAATCAGAAAAGTGGAAAGTGTTAATTGCTAAAACACTAGACAGGAAACAATGGAAAAATTTGGGGTAGACCTACATCCAGCAGTGGATTGAAAACGGTTGATGATGACGATGATGATATATATATATATATATTATTTAATCATATGATATATATAATTATATTATATAATCTATTTGGTTTTTGAAGTGAAGGAAGAAATGAAAAGAGAAAATCCCTTTTTTTCATCTCACCCACTTCCTCTGATTCCCCTGGAAATCAAAGCAAATTTATTAGCCTTTATCAACCTTATCCAACATAGTTGAAAAGTGTTTTATGACTTCGGTTTGTCTGCCCATCTGTCCAAGCTCTAACTCTCTATAGCTCTATTTTTATATGTTTTTGACGTGTACTATTGCATGATCACTATTAAAAATGAAGTGCACAGCATTTATACTTTATTTACAGGGACAGTCAAAACTTATCTGTTACATTACGATCTATGTCAAGAAATCGATTGCATTTTAATGACGTTACGTCATTCCAAGCATAATCGAGGCTAACGAAAAAGAAAGGCTACCGCGGTGCTTTTCGCGTATCTTTTTTTACAGACCGCTGGAGTCACGTGATACTCGAATCCAGTAATGCAGGTGTACGAAAAGAGCATCACGTCACTCTAGCGGTCTGTAAAAAAAGATGAGTGGAATGCACAGCGGTAGCCTGTCTTTTTCGTTAGCCTCGAAGCATAATGAAATTGATATGCATTTATGAAATGCGCTAAAACATGCATTCTGTAGAATATAGGGTGCAAAGAATTAGTTATCCATTTACTGGGCTGCACAAAAGAATTCCTTTACAAAATGGTCTACGGGAAATAACTGTTTGCAGTGTATTTTAATTATGTAATCCTATTTCAAATATAATGAAATTGATACACGTTACTGAAGTTTACTACAACATACGTTCTGCAGAATATGATGTGCATAACATTTATTGTCCATTTACAAAGGTACACAAAATATTTCGGATACCGATATACTGTCTATTAGTGATAATTGCTGGATGTACTCTTTCACTTATAGAATGTGTATTTAAGTTTATCTTACGTAGTGTGTATAAATGCTATAGTGATTTAGTGCTTTTGATACAGGGCTATACAAAAGAATTCGCAAACATCACTGACTATATGATCGTGAATTGCCTAAATGTGGTTTTTAATTGAGTTGTGAATTTTCAAGCTGAATTATATTCAGTGCACTAAGATATGTTTGTAGAATATAAATTCAGTCATATACAGGGTCAAGAAAAGAATAGCTAGATATATGGACGCCTGGGGATGATAATTTCTCGAAATGTGATTCAGTAGATTTAAGCGTGGTTAATACTGAATTGAATTTCAGCTTAATCTGTGGCGTGTCTTAAATTATGTAGGTGATATACAATTCAGGGCTGTACAAAAGAATTCAAGTATGTTTCCATCTATTCGTAGAAATTTCTGAAGGTTAATTTAAAACCTATACTGTGTTTTACTTTAAAACTGAATTTTAGAATACTATATATAGAATATATACAAATTCATAGATATACAAGGCTGCACAAAAGATTTGGAGTATTTTTCCGGTTCTGGGCGAAAATTGCTGAAATATGGTTTTCAAATTTGTTATGTGTTTTCCCAGATGTTTACTTAAGTTTAGTGTTAACCTTTTTAACAGTGCAGTTTTGTTAAAATATTCTGGAAGTGTTGGAAAGTGTTTCATAATCTATACTTGATGCATGATTTTTTTTTCTTGTTTAATATAGAGACAAGCAGAAATTACTCCAATCTGAGAAAAAGGAGAAGTTCAATATAACTGCAGTTCTTGTGATAAAAATAAATAACAACAAGGAAGTTTAGACGTACATGCGTAGCATAAAATATGTGAAACAACAGAGATAAAATACACTACAGTATTATGAAGAAACAATTTATAGTAGTTTTAAAAAAGGTTAATTTTTATATCCTTTCAAAATAGCGCATAAAATGGTTATTTTGGAGAAAAAGATATAAACAACAGTGAAATTAAGGACTGTTTATTAAAATAAAAGAACTTTCGGTCACAGTAATTATAACTGATTTTTTTCGATTAATCATATTGATAACTCTGGCGCTTATCACGTTATTGATTTTCAAACGTTTTATATCAAGTAACACGCGTGTTAATTTTTTTTTCAAAAAATAAATTCGCAAAAAAAAAAAAAAAAAATTCATATTTCTAAAAATAACTCCAGACTTATAAAAATAATTTTACTAAACTGAGAGACTCAGAAAACTTCTTAACAGGTTTTGGGAATATTATATTCTGAACTACTGTTTTAATGTTCATTATTTTTCGACTCTCAACTATACATGACAGAAAATCAATAATATAAATACGAGCCAAATTCTCTCTTGGGAATCAGCCTAAAGCGTGTTCTAGGCAGATGTCCAGTTTAGTAACCTTGGCTTAGAAGAAAGAAAACTACAAGCTGTGGTCAATCTTGACATAAGTTTCGCTATACTATATCACACTGTATATGCATTTTTACAAATGAAATAATGTATAAAGAAAATTAGCATCAATATCTAAAAATAAGTTAATAGCTTAAGAATTAAAGAAGTTTTGATGAAAATTTAAGCAGTTTTTTGATTATTTATCACAGAAGTTAACATAACTGAAGAGTTTAGTGGAATAAGATGTTATGTAACAAAAATTAAATTTCGAGAAAATTTAAGTGACAGCTTTTTGTTTATTTTCTTTTTGTTTAGCATATGTTTAATATATTAACAGGTGGTACCAGGGCTTGACAAATACGGTCGCCAGGTTGCTCACTGGCGACCAAGTTTTTCTATTTGGCGACCAATTTTTTTAATAAAGCGTTTCCTCTTTTTACTTTTCCTTTCTTTTTTTCTTTGGTACAAAAATTGACCTATGAAACGAACACAAACGGCATTTCTTCTCTCCCTCACCCCTACTCGTGCGTGGCAAGCATTGATCTTCCTCTCCTCTCGCACTTTTAATGGAAAAACAAAGTTTAAACGACATTTTCCATCCCAGGCACAGAAAACGCCATTCTTTGCCGCTTTAGCCATGTCACGTGATTAGAATGTGGGGGAAGTGGAGAGGTTTCAATAAAACAGTAAGAAATAGTGTTAATCCAGCTTCTGTGGCAACTAAAATTGGATACAATGCTGAAGAATTTTTAAGTTTTTTTTGTTGTAGTTTAAAATCAAATTTCTGTATTCAGAATTAAAACTGGTTAATCTATCACATTCATTTTAACGAATAATAAAATAATAAGTAAACGTAAGTAATTTGAATTAAATCTATAAAACGGAATTATGTACTATTCTAAACTATGTAAGTAATAATTCTAAACTATGCTTGTTATTTATTCTCTGTTAATTCATAAAAATCTTTTGTGGTTGACGGGTGGAGGGGGCAATTATTTTTTACTGGCGACTAGAATTTTTTGCTGGCTACCAGATTTTATGAAATTTGTAAAGCCCTGGGTAGTACTAAACTCTTTCAGAAAAAATCATTGAATATTTAAAATATTAATAAATAATAATAACTAGAAAAGGCGGCATTAGTTAGGTCGAAAAAAGTCTTTAGTTTGATAGAAAAAGACATTATTCAGCAGAAAAGTAATTTTGTTTAGTAATATTTAAAAACATTTTGTAATGTTCAGAGATAATAAATAAAGTTATATGAATTTCAAATGATTTAATGAATTCTAAATAGGAATGTGATTGAATATTGTTCTATGTTTTTTCATAGGGAAATCAGGAGGGTCCATGATTGAGAGCAAGATGCTGGGCGCATGCCCAAATTTAGAAATACTGTGGAAGGGCGAAGATTTTATGATTTCATGAACTCGGGAGGCATTCTATTATATTTTTTAAAGTACAAGATGCATTTCGTATATATCTACGTAGTAAGAACACTAAACAAGCACATCAACCTCAGTTTCCAGGTAAATTTTGCCTGAGATATTGAGAGGAAATTGAGACATAGTAAAATACGAGTAGAATACGCAGGGACAAAATCAATCAAAAAATTTATTAAGAAGATTACAGACATACATAATGAATGATTATGAAATTTGTAAGCAAATCCAAATTTTGTAATTATCATATATTTTTAATAAATGGCGACATATGTGCCGTTTTAAAATCTCAAATAATTAAAATTTTAAAGAACCTTAAGAAAACAAACATGGACGTTATAGTTCTGTAATCTAAATTATAGGTAATATAAGTAAAATTATTTCTGATACCAAAAAATATATATTTCCATAAAATTTTGGGTAGTGATATTTGACTTTTTATCACTTCCTATTTTACCCCGCCTACTATTCATTTTACCTCATGCCTGCGATAAAATGGGTATAGAAAAAAAGTAAAAGATTTGAAAATTTAACTTTAAAAAATATGAAAATAATTTTATTATTTAAATTATTAATAAATAATAATGTAATTTAATTTATTAAATATTAAATATTAATAAATAATGTCTAATAACTTCAAGACTAATAAGAATCTTAGTTATTTTAGCTACATCATATGACAGAATATCTCATAACACCTCCATCCATATAATAAGACAATTTTTGAGATAAAGTAACATATGTTCTTCCACTAAGCTGTCAATAAATTAGGTTGTCATGGCATTTGGCGGTGTAAGGGGCTTATTATCTCCTAAATATCACACTTTGGAAAAATACATGGCATATTTTAAAAGGCATATGCCTTTCATAATTTTGAATGTTTCTATTTCTAAAACTAGTTAAAATGTAGGGTAAGATGGGGTAAAATGGGCAAATTTTTAAAATTTATCTATTGAACATATATTGTGTTTTAAAAATTAAGTTTTAACTTTGTAACATGTTTTCAGACATTTGTTAGCAACATTTACATTCCATAAGCATGTTTGCATTTGAATCTGGCAACATATGCAACATTGATTCTCTTTAAGAAATGCTTCTTTTTTTATTCTTCTTCTAAAAACTTGCAAAAAAAAAAAAAAAAAAAAAAAAAAAAAAAAAAAAAAGAAAAAAAAACTAATGTTTTATACAGTTTGTGCTTGTAATTTACCTTCTATTCATCTGCAAGCGATTCTGTACTACAGTTCGTGAAAAATACGTAAAAACAGGTAAGAAATATTTTGAATATTTCTTGTTTGATGAGTATTTTTAGTATTTTTATCAATAAGGGGGAAATTCGTATTAGTTTGGCTTAAAAATTCATTTGAAATTTCACAAATATTAAGCAACGAAAAAGAAATTTAAATGGATTTTAGTGTAAAATATTTAATATTTATTTTAAACTTATCCAATTTTTAGTATATTACGTGGTGTGTATAAATTGTACATCTATAGATGATATACAAGGCTGCACAAAATAATTTGCACACATTAATGGATTAAGACAGCAATTTCTGAAAATGGATTTTTATTAGGTTATGTATTTTAAATTGCTTATTTCAATATCGCATTTCATTGTATCAAACAATGAATTGTCTTAATAATATTCTGTTAGAGTTGGAAAATGTTTCATTATCTATACCTGATGCATGATTTTTCGTTCTTTTTTTTTTAAATCTAAAATGAGCGCAGAATTGAAACATAGTACTTTTACCTACCCAATTTTACTCCATCTTACCCTGCGAGTTAAAACCTGAACCTTTCATTGTTTGTGAAATTTTAAAATCTTTGTTTATTATTTCTAATACTAGCCGCCACTGGCGACCAGTTTGGTCGCCCTTAAATGTATGTTAAGCATTGTAACAAATTTTTTATTCATAATTAATTTTTTTTTCCTTAATCATTCGCCAAACCGGAAAAATCTAATAGACAAATCAAGAACTTTTGCGATCGTGGTAGCATTTCGCATATTTTTTGTTGTTATGTATTTCATCTTTCTTGACAAAAACCGCTTAACCCACTTTATAATAAATTAATCATTGTGTGTGTTTTATAATAAAATTGTGTTTTTTTTTTTAATATAAAATAAACTATTTCATAATAAAATAAAAGTACATGTTGTTTTAGTAATCTCTTATAGGAACCTGAAAATGGGATTTTCACGCCAAAATGGCGCAAAACAAAAATCGCGCCAACCCCGGTGCGTCCGTGACAGCTGTTCCAATTTAAAATATATGACGTTCACATTTTTCTTTAAAATAGAAACTAGATAAATAAGAAATAATATCATAAATCAAAACATTTGATTTCAAAATTAAAGTATCGTTTCTAAATTGCACACGCGAAAAATAAAAGCTGACAATTCGTTTCGAAATTTGATCCATTAAATATTACTACATGAGTTCAACTTAAGTCAAGAAAAGATCCGGAAGGAAGTTGAGTTGTATAGAACAGAATTGTGGTAAACTTTGATTGTCTCACTGGTGCGGATTATTTTTTTTTACACCAGGCAGCGGTCCAAAAATTCATGGTTTAATATTTTAAACGTTCACAACGAATGAATCTTTTTTTTGTTGTTGTTTACTTTCATGGATAGAGAATTTGAACTGCGAACCTAATTTAAACTGAAGTTATTGCAGAATGCATACATAATTGAACGTAAGTCATCTCTCAAATATTAATTTATTTTGAACTATCTTTCTAAAAATGTAACTTTTATGCAGTTTTATTCGAAAAAATAATTTTGAATAAAAATGGCCGCCTGGCATATGAAAAAGTGAAGCGGGCATCCCGGAACTGTTGATGACAGTCACATGACTTACGGTTTTATTATAGAGTTTTTTAGAGACTCAGTTTTTTATTTAGCTAATCTAATTGTATTGCTATCAATATTTCTTAAATATAAAAAAATTAGGATAATTATATGCTGCATAATATGAACTGTGTATAAGATTTAAGTTATTGAGTGCCGGAATGATGTTATTAAATGGTCCGGGTATGAAAGGTCTAATTTAAAGAAACTGTTTGTGTTTGTAAAAAGTTTTTTTTTTCCTATGGAATAAATTTTTATTTGATGTATAGGCTACTAATAGCCAGAAGGCTTATAAAAACAAAGGTTTGCAGTTTTTAACTTTTCAAAAAAAAAAAAAAAAAAAAAAGAGCAAAGTGTTTTTAAAAGTTATAACTGTTATTTAAAAAGAATTATGAAAAAGGAATGTAAAATGTAGTTTAGATTTTGAGTATTACTACCTTTTAAATCAACAAAAAGGCTTTAAATAGGTATCAACAGGATTATTTCCATAACTCCAATTTATTTCACTTGGAAGTGTTTTTAAAAGTTATAACTGTTATGTAAAAAGAATTATAAAAAAAAGGAATGTAAAATGTAGTTTATATTTTGAGTATTACTGCCTTTTAAATTAACAAAAAGGCTTTAAATAGGTATCAACATAATTATTACCATAACTCCAATTTATTTCACTTGGGGTAATTGGAAGTTAATATATTGTTTCGTTTGAGTTCGAAAAAAAATTAAAAAGAAAACAATAATATGATAATTAGGTGCGAATTTCAACACAAAATTAGTTTTGCATTAATAATTTGTAATTTTTAATAAATAGGCCTCATTATTGAAAATTTAAAATACATATATCATAGGTTCACTGCTCTACCCTTCCAGTAATAATAATAATAATAATAATAATAATAATAATAGTAACAGTGTAGATTCAAGTGTATACGTTTCAATATTGCTTTAGATAGAGAAGTTTCAAGGTAATTTCCTAGGTAATTTCCTACCTTCCAGGTGTCTTCTCTTTCAGTGTTCTTTTTTTAAATTTATATGCATGGTAGGTTTTATGAAAATTTGTTGATTTCAAAGTGTTTATATGAAATATACAAGATAACAAAAAAGCTAATACGAGGCAAAATAAAAAGATAAAGATTAAACAGTAAACAAACATATTTTTTCATACAAGGAAAAAAGGATGATGTGTAACTTTTCATGGGGACATTTACTACTGTAAAAAAGCGTATTCTACAAATGCATCCGTTGAATATATCAACGTCTAGTCTTCATAACCTAACAAAATGTGCATGATTGCTTGCATTTATCCTTTCAAACCTTCACTTTCTAAAGATATGCTGGCACTCGTAAAAATTGGAGTGTTTTTGTACTTTGCGATATATGATAATGTGATTCGATCGAAACTGTTTAGATACTATAAAATGGGAAGATTTAATAGAGTTAGAAGCGTTTTAGTAATGTGCCTTGTCATTTGGATTCCTGACTTCGCGAGCTTGCTTTAGAAGCTGATTACAGCCAACCCGTTTAGATTTGGAGTAGTATCGATATTGTTTTAACTGACTATTCCAAGTGATAGGGGCTGTAAGTGGTTTAAGTATTTCAAATAAATATTGTATTGAAGCTCATGGAGCTGCATTAGTTTCAATGTGCCTTGCCATGTGGATTTCTGACTTTCTGAGATTTCTTTAGAATCTGATTAAAGCCATTTCGTTCATACTTGGAGTATTATCGATATTGTTTTAGCTGACTGTTTCAAGTGATAAGAGTTGAAGTTTTAAGTATTTCAAATAAAGATTGTGTTGAAACTCATGGAGCTTCATTAGTTTCAACTGTTGAAGTTTGTATTATTTTGCTTGTTTAGTGAAAAGGAGCATGGTTGTTTTATATAGCCACATCATTGACCGTTGGATTACTTTTTAACAATAACTTTAAAGTATTTCCAGGCTAGAAATTGTGAAGCGTTTGTGAAGCGTTTTCCACTCCTCGGGGCTTAGTCTATTGAATTTGTGAATTAAAGTTAATTTAAATTGTCTGTGTCATTTTCTTGTTGACATGCACTTTTGATTCCTATAAAATTGTTATTTTAATACTATGTAAAATCTTTGAGTATTAATTTCGTCTTAAAACCCAGATGCGATCGAAGAGCACATTACATATTGAGTAAAAAGACAAACATAGAAATTAAAAGCAACTTAGCAAGTTTTAAAACTATTACATAAATGTTATGAAATTTTAAATTGCTATAATATAAACTTCTTGAAATAAAATATTGTATTGGCTTTTCTAAAGTGAAATAATAACGCAAATGCATCTAGTTTAAGAGTTTAAGAAAATGTATTATTAAAGTCACTCCAATTATGCTATCATTTTCTTAATTATTAATTTTACTGTTATAATAATAATGATGATGATGATGATGATGTCAGTGATGACGATGAAGCTAATAAAGATAAAGAAAATAGTGTTATTAGTTAAACTTTCTTTCAACATTAATGTTGCATAAATTATTACGGTCTTGTTCTAGAAACGGCATTTCTATATTATCTCATGAGTACTGCTAAGAAATAATTTTGCAAGATTTTTTACACAGGCAGCTAATTTTACTATTATAATTAAGACGATGAAGATGATGCTAATAAAGATTAAAAAACATACTAATAATATAGTCCAGCTTTCTTTAAACATTAATGTTGAATAAACTATTACGATCTTGTTGTAAAAGCGGTTTATCTATACATCCCTTGGCACTAATGAATTATTTTGGAAGATGTTTTTCACAAGCTGCTAATTTTATTGTTATAATGATTATGATGATGATGATGATGATAATGATGATGCTAATAAAGATTGAAAAAAATATTATTAGTCCAGCTTTCTTTCAACATTAATGCTGCATAAATGTCTTGTTTTAAAAAAACGGCATTTCTATATTATCTCTTAAACACTGCTGTTGAATGGTTTTGCAAGATATTTTTACAGGCTGATTTTGAGAATCAGTCATTTTTTTTCCATACCGCTTACCTTCATAATAATTCTACTTTCTATTTAATTTGAAGATGAACGAGGCATAAAATTTGTCATACAGGGTGACTGAACAAGTGGTTGATCACTTAAGAATATTTTCTGTTTCCAGTTATCTTCTTGTCTGAACTACGCACCGTAAAAAGAGGTTCAAATAAATTACTTCATTTATTTATGTTGTATAAAACTGTGTATAGAACAGCTGTCTACGTTGGGTCTTTATATGGTGATTCTATTCTAAGTGTGAACGAGAAAGAAAAATCCTAATGCGTCAAGCATAGATTATGAAACATTTTCTGACACATTCAGAATATAGCAACGGAACTTCACCGTTTAAAAAGGTGAAACTAAATTTCAACAAGTACCGTCTATAGCCGGAAAGATACTCAAATCCTTTTCTGCATCAATGTATAACCTATAGACCTGTATATAGATTACATAATGAGCTAAAATTTAGCTTAGTTACAAAACGCATAAAACAGTTGACAATCCACCTTCGGCAATTTCCATTAATAGACGGAAATGCCCTCGAATTTTTTTGTACAGCTCTGTATATTATCTACAGATTTTTATACACTCTTTCTATTAAACTGAAATTTAATCAAGGAAAAAACGCACAACGCAACTGAAAACGAACTATCAGAAATTGCTATTTGTAGACGGCAATGTATCAGTTCTTTGCGTAACACTGTATCTAAATTTATTAATATTCTACAAAATATCTTACTTAGTATACTATTTATAGATCATCAGGAAAATGCATAACTAAATTAAACAGCACCCTTAAGCAATTTAAGATCATACACAGTAATGCTTACGAATTATTTCGTATAGACCTGTATATGATCTATGGAATTTATACACACCACATAGTATTAAAAAATGTAGTTAAACGTAAAAACGCATAGCACATCTGAAAACGCAGTTCCAGCTTTTATTGCTCATAGACAGTACTGTAACTGAATTTTTTTGTGTCCCTGTAAATGAACGGTTGCTGTTATGCACGTCATATTCTACAGTAAACATTTTTTGTTGTGCATTTCAATAATGTATATAAATTTCATTATATTTCAATTAGTGTAACATCATTAAAATACTTTGCCAACAATTCTCCCCGTAGACCATTCTGATGACTGACCCTGTAAATGAATGTTAAATTCTTTGCACTCTATATTACACAGAAAGTATGTTTTAGTGCACTTCATAAATACATATACATTTCATTATGTTTGAAACAGTGTAACATCATTAAACTACACCCCACACGAATTTTTTTCATTGACCATAATGTAACGGGATTCTTTTGAGATTCCGGTAAATGAACTATAAATACCATAAACTTCATTTACAATAGCGAACGCCCCATAGGACACATGTATCAATTACATGACTATCCGAGTATATTTATACGAGAGTTAATGTGTGGACAGGTAGACGGCAGAGTAACAAACCGAAGTCATAAACACTTTTCAACTATGTTGGAAAGTGTTAAAAATCAAGATTCGCTAGTAGTTAATTACCCATTCCAATTAGTTAATTAACCATGATACAGAAATTTATAGTATGTCTCAGGTAATGTATAAATAATACGAAGCAAGCACTAAAAACCTTATGTGCAAAATTTCATTGAATACAATGTAAGATTAACAGAACAGCTACTAGGAGTTGATCAACGATTAGTGCAATCATTTTTTAGCCAACAGCTTCCATTAAAGCATTTCAAATTTTATTTGGATTTTGAAAAGTTGATCGCATCGTAACAGTACAGTTTAAAAAAGAGACTTTCACATTAAACGATTTCTCATACCTTAAAATTTCGTTTCACTAAAATTAGGATATTTTAAATTTGATTAGATGCTCTTAAACTATCAACAATTACCAATAATTTACCTATTACTTATCCATTATTTGCCTTACAATGCATTGTAAACACATTATAACAGTTAAATTCTAAATTAGTTTAATCCTTATTAGTTGTGCTAATTATGATAGGATGGAATGAATCAGCGTCATATTAAGAAGGAATTAGATTAACAGATTAGAAACATGTTTCAATTTACAGCAGATAATGGATTTATTAAAACTGGAGATTATAACTAATAAGGAAAGTACAAGAATCAATAGATAATAATAATAATACAAACTTGTGAAATTACATGTAATAATAATTGAAAAGCGAAAAAAATTACTCAATCACAGTAGGAACCACATGAGATATATTTCAAAATATAAAATACGCTATATAACCAAACTTCACCGAACTGTTTCAATTTTAGACATTTTGTCGAATATTTAAATATATACTTCTCGGATTCTTCTGCAACTTAGAATTATTAAGAATATGTTTGAATTCATATTTATCAACAACTATTTGATCAGGAGGACAATTAGATGGCCAACAAAAAATCAAAGATAAATAGTAATATTTGGCATTTCCCTGTAAAATAAAATGCATGAACTGATTTATCGCTAAAGTACACGAATATGTGCATATTGTACAGTATGTGTATTCATTTGTGTAAGAATAACATGCATATTCATGGAGATATAGTGATTGATTTTTAAAGTTAAAAAAATCCCGACATATTTTTTGTTTATATCATGTAGGGGTTTCAACCAAATTTAACGTCAGTTTCAGAAAATTTGACAAAATGTACTAAACAAAATATAGTGCTATTGGAATATAAATATATTAAACATTTGATGAAATATGAGCAGTTGTATGAAATATTTTTTATCTGCGCATGCGCGAACGATAATTTTTTTTTCCAAGATTTAATAGTCAGCTATATGGAACAACTCATAAAAAAGGCAGTAAAATATTGTGAAAATTCAGAAAGATAGAATCAGTTGTTGAATGGTAAGGGATCTTCCGCAAACAGTCATTTAAAATTTTTATACTATTTTTCATTTCTATTGAGAATTTAGTTCATCTTGCAGAACAGCCCTAACGAGCCTATTTGAACAAAAAAAGAATTATCAAAATCAAAGTATATGTTCCAAAACAACTAATTAACATTCATTAAATAGTATATGGCCATTCGTCACCAGACATTCGTCGCAAAGTGCGTAGAATTATCCGTACACGTCAGACAAACTATAAAAGACATTGAAAAGATAGAGTATTGTCAGAGTGTCTACTACAGTGAATATAAACAAACGAAGTGAAACGAAGTGAAAGGAAGTGCGAAGGAAGTGCGAAGGAAAGCGGAATCATCGTTGGAGCCCACAGGTTTGAGCCTTCAATCAGTGATATTTCCAACAAATTTCAGATACACCGCTCCACAGTGAGTTATGTTGTTTTTAAGTGGAAGCACGAAGGCTTTATAATATGCCAACCGCGACCCAGTAAACTGATTAAATTGACAGATCGGGACCATAAACGTATGCCTTAAACGATGCCTTAAACATGTGATGAAGTCAAAACGCAAGGTTTCCGTAGAAACGGTGGCACAGGAATGTCGATCGTCTTCGTTTAACAATGCAAGAGATCGTATCATCCAGCAGGGGATAGTGGCACTTGTTTTCATGGGCGAGCAGCAGTTCACAAGCCAAATATCCTACATCTGAATGGGACCCGTTGATTAAAATGGTACAAAGAATGCCGCCACTGGTCTCTAGAAAATTGGAAAAACATCCTATGGAGCGATGAATCGCGCTACCAGTTGTGGCAGTCCTATGGACCTGTGTGGGTGTGGTGAATGCCTGGCAACCGATATTTACATAACTGTGTCGTACACACAGTGAAATTCGGCGGAGGTGGGATCATGGTGCGGTCATGCTTTTTGTTGTATGGTCTTGGTCTTCTTGTTTTAATTTCTGGAAAGATGAATGCCGATGCCTACAAAAGTATTCTGGACAATTCGGCGCTACCGACATTGTGGCAACACTTTGATCTTGGCCCATACCTCTTTCAGTAGGACAATGCTCCACGTAATACAGCAGGTATTATTAAGACGTGGTTTGAGGAAATGGGTGTTGAAAACCTTCTCTGGACAGCTCAACGTCCAGACCTCAACTCTTTGGAACACCTTTGGGATGAGTTAGAGCGCCGGTTGAGAGCCAGTAGAATTTAAACAATGCGCTTTATCTGCAAACACAGCCCCTTGCTTGGGACAAATGTGTTTTAAACCTTCCAATTCGGCCATTAAAGACCACTGAACTGTTACTCTGAAGGATGAGTGGAGCAAGATTCCAGAAGAAACGTATCGCAAGTTGGTAGAAAGTGCTCCTCGAAGAGTAGCAGGAGTCATTGTGGCCAAGGGTGGCCCTACACGATACTGATGTCATGCTCAATCCCCTTTAACTTCATGGTATGAGGTGTCCGGTGACGAATGGCCATATCTATTTAATGAATGCTAGTTAGTTGTTTTGGAACGGATGGTTCGAATTTGATAAACCTTTTTTTGTTCGAATAGGCTGGTTATAGTAGTTTTCCAAAATGAACTAAAGTATGAATAAAAACTTAAAAATAGTATAAAAATTAAAAATGATAATTTGTGAAAATTCCTTCTCATTCAGCTACTTTAAGAGAGCAACTAAAAATCATCTCACTCTATCGCCAATATCGTTCTGAATTTTCACGCTATTTGACTGACTTTTTTTATATCAGTTGCTCCATATAGTTGACTATTAAATCGATATTAATAAAAGAAAGTTTCGCTCTGTGTGTGTGTTTGTTTGTCTGCGATGGCTAGCAAAATCTAGCCCACCTAGAAGTCTGAAAAAGGTGTGGATATTCCAAGGTCTGGCCATGAGCACCTGAGTCTCAGAATTTTAATATTTTGATAATTACCCAAAATATTAATTAGATTCTCATTAACCATCGCTTCTAAAATGACATCTTGTAAATCAAAATGGCTAAAGAAACGAACAGGCTCATTGGATTTGCAAGCGGAAATGAACGAACTCGAAATTATTTTACTAATTAGCGAATTAAAAAAAACTAATTGAGATATCAATTTGAAAATTTCTGAGCATATGTAAAAAAAAATTCTGCAACTGACTCTGTGACTTTTGAAAAAAATCGGTCGGTAATTTTTCTTAATTTATGCAAAAATCTGCCAAAAATCTGCCGGCGCTAGTGAAAACAATCCAAGAAAGTTTCAGACAGGGATCTGCTTTCATTAAAACTTGAACTACAAAGATATCTGTTTCTCTGGCCGATCCCTCCATTTAGTTTGCGAAAATGAAAGGAAATAATTGCCAATTTTTACTAATGAAAAAAAACTTAGGTAACTAATTAACATATAAATTTGAAATTGAGGTCGGGAAGGGGTGTCATCTGTTGGCTATTTTAGCGTAGCGTCTTCGTTATGTTCTAATTATCAGAAAAATTTAATTCTTTTTTCAATGATCGAGTTAATGTAGGTAATGGTGGTTTTCTTGAACAAATTATCCATTATATTTGCGGGTATGGGGAGGGAGGGGGTTAACGCCTTTCTCTGAGATTGTAATTATCTCCAGCCCGGGCAACGCCGGGCGGGTTAGCTAGTCATGAAATAAAATTTTTGTTGTCGTTTGCGCATGCGAAAATAAAAAATATTTCATACAACTGCTCATATTTCATCAAATGTTTAATATATTTATATTCCAATTTCACTATATTATTTCTTTATATTTTGTCAAATATTCTGAAACTGGCGCAAAATTTGGTTGAAAACCCTGCATGATACAAACAAAAAAACATGCAAGAAAATTTTGAACTTAAAAGGAAGTCACTTTATCTCCATGAATATACGTGCTAGAATTACACATATGAGTACAAGTATTGTAAAATATCCATATATTTGTGTACTGTAGCAATAGATCATTTCGTGCATTTTATTTTACAGAGTGATCCCAAATATTATTATTTTTCTTCAATTTTTTGTTTGCTCCCTAATTGTCTTCCCGATCAAATTGTTGTGGATAAATAAGAATTCAAACATATTCTTTATAATCCCGAAGTTTAAGAAGAATCAGACAAGTATATCTTTAAATATTCGAGAAAATGTCAAAAAATTGAAAGTATCTGATGACGTTTGGCCATATAGTTTATATCACATACGACATTAATTTATATTGCAGCGATCTTTGTCATGCTTACTGATAGACAATCCCTATCAATTGCTGTTAGTCTGTATATTTGATCAAATTTTTCTTCAATGTTAAATGATGATACGGACACGTTTCAGGCAACCGGACACGTTTCTTCAGCAAATTTAGTTCCTAAGATATTTATTAAAAATTACGTTTATTCAATTATGACTTTGATTACTGTTAGTATATCGTATCGTAATTGTAATCGTAGCATTACATCTTAAATTTTATTGGATGATATTTTTGTGTAAGCTTTCTTGCACGTCCGGGAAACATGACTGCAGAATCCCAGACGAATTTATAAATATAAGTGATGTTCAATTTTCAGTCAGTTACTATGTTTTTGTCATTGTGTAATGTTATTTCGTAACTCAATATATATATTCGATTCAAAGCCTCGTCTGTTTATTTGCTTTGTTATTTCATCAGCAGAGCTTGGTTTAATTCGCAGACAGAGTGACGCTAGTCCCTTTTCATATTTATTGCTGTGGTTTTGAGAGAGAAAATTTATTTTTCTTTTGTTTCTGTTTATTTTACCCAGCGATGGATAGTGAAAAAGAATTATACGGAGTTGCTCTTTTTGACGGCGACGGTAGGAATTTTTCTGTTTGGAAAAGGCGTGTTAAAGCCATATTGGCGGCGAAAGATTTGGATAAGTTTTTAGACAATGAAGCGACAACTGAAACTGCCGAAGTTGTAAAATCGAAAAAGGCTTATGCTTTATTATTATCGCTTTTAAGCGATGGGGTTCTTGCGTCATTGCAAGAAGAAAATACTGCGCATAAGATATGGAATAAATTAGAACGAACATATGATACCAAGCGTGCAGTTAATCAAATTTTAATTAGAAAGAGGTTAGCAACTATTAAAAAGGATCGTGTTGTGTCGATGAGACGTCACATTGATGAAATAAATAAATAAATTTCGGAACTTAAAATTTCCGGTGGTGAAGTAAGTGAAACCGATACTATTGTTTATATTCTAATGTCGTTGCCTCAATAATTTGAAAATGTTAAGACTGCGTTAGAAAATCAACCGAATACTGTTTTGACTCTAGATTTTGTCACACAACGGCTGTTAGATGCTGAAGAACTTCTGCTCGACTCAAAGAAAGAAAAAGTGCAGTCCAAAACTGCTCATGATAATACCGCGTTTGTATCAACTCGCAAAGAATTTGTGTGCAAAAACTGTAATTCAAAGGGGCACATAGCTAAATATTGTAGAAAGAAACTTACTTGTTTCAAATGTGGACTTCCTGGTCATTTTAAACGCAACTGTGAAACTGTTAAAAATTCAAATGAGGAAAAATTTGCTTCTTCAGCAGTATCTTTTGTTGCGGGGAACGTTAAAAAGAATGAATTTGTAGTAGATTCCCATATGTGCTCTAATGAGAAATATTTCACGTCTTTACAACCATCTTCAGGAACTATTAAGTGTGCGTCGAAAACAACGAATCTTGAAATTAAAGGTGTTGGAAATATTATTGGAAAATTATCAAACGGAATGGAAATTACACTAAATAATGTTCTTTACGTACCAGATTTAAGTGGACAGTTGGTATCCGTCAGAAAAATCGAAAATGCAAATTATGCAGTTATTTTCAAGAATGAAAAGGTGTTCATAGAAAAAGGAAGAAATCGTTTTTGTTTTGGTGAACGTGATTCAAATGGACAATATGTTAGTTGTTTTGTTCCAAATTATGAAACTGTTCTCACATCAAAAGAAAATGATTCCGAAATTTGGCATCGCAGAATGGGTCATCCAAGCGACAAAGTGTTGAAGGAAGTGAAACTTCCGATACTCCTTTCTTTTTGTGATGTTTGCGTTCGAGCAAAACAGAGTGCAACACCAATGGGAAGAGGACCTAGGAAAAGAGAAAGTACTCCAATGACTGCGATTCATTCTGACATATGTGGTTGTTCCGAAAACTTTTTCTGGTGAATGCTATTTTATGACTATCATAGATGATTTTTAAGCATAAAAGTGAAGCTTCAGAAGAATTGAAAGTTTTCTTAAAAACTAATCCTACAGTAAAGAAAATCAGATGCGATAACGGAAAGGAATATTTAAGTAATGATTTAGTGAATTTTACTCGAGATCTTGGTATAGTGATTGATCCCGCTACTCCATACACTCCAGCTTTGAATGGAGTTGCTGAAAGATGCAATAGATCGCTCCTGGATATAGGAAGGGCTTTAATTGCTGAATCACATTTACCTAAGACTTTTTAGGGTCAAGCTATTCTTACAGCAGCTTACTTGAAAAATCGAATGCCAAGCAGCTCCACTGAGAACTTAACGCCGTATTTCTTAAAATTTGGAGAAGTTCCCGATTTGAAGCACATACGTGTTTTTGTATGCAGTACCTACATGCTAGTTCCTTCCGTTCATCGTAAGAAGCTTGATGATAGGTCTAAACATATGATCTTCATAGGTTATTCTTCAATGGGATATCGATTGCTAGATCCTGATACGAAACGCATAACTATTTCAAGAAATGTCAAATTTGATGAAGAGAAGAAGCATATCATAAACTCAAAACAACACATAGTGGAAAATTCAGAATTGACTGATTGTGAAATTAACCCAGATTCTCAAGAAAGAACTAGTGAAGAATCAGAGGATTCTGAAGTGAAAGAAGATAAAATGAGAAAATCCGAGAGATCAAGAAAACAACCTACGGTATTCAGCTCCTGAGGTGTATGAAGCATTACTTTACCAACAAGAAACTTTATCTTTTGATGAGATCAAATTTCTCCCTGTTGATGAACAACGTTTGTGGAGGAAGCTATGGATGCAGAGATAGAAAACATGAAAATCAACGACGTCTGGGATCTCGAAAAATTACCACCTGACAAACGAGCTATTTCCTGCAAATGGGTGTATACCATCAAAAGAGATGGACGTCATAAGGCTCGCCTTGTAGCCCGTGGATTTATGCAAAAAGAAGGACTAGACTATAGTGAAACTTTCGCCCCTGTAATAAGTATTTCTGCTTTACGTTTAGTGCTTTTTGTGATTTTAAATGATGACTTACATGCATTTGTTTTGGATGTAAAAACAGATTTCCTGAATGGTAAGTTAAATGAACTTGTTTTTATGGATCAGCCGCAAGGCTATGATGACGAAAGTGGGTTAAAATGTAAACTCAAGCGGAGTTTATATGGCCTGAAACAGGCCCCACGACAATGGTTTGAAAGGTTTCTTGAATTTGTTTCAAAATTAAAATTTAAATCTCTTGATAATGAACCTTGTATTTTTATTCGTTATAGTAATGGTCATAAAATAATTATTGCTCTGTATGTTGATGATATGCTTATAGCAGGGTCAGATTTAAATGAAACTAATGTAGTTATTTCTTTACTCTCTAAAGAGTTTCATATGTCAAAATCAGAATGTGTTTCAGAATTTCTGGGTATTCAAATGAAATTTAAATCTGATAGTTTAATAATGGATCAAGAGTCTTATATAATTAAATTGTTAAGTAAATTTAATATGCTGGAATGTAAACCTAGTGATATTCCTATTTCTCCTAAATCCACTCCATCTGATTTCAAAAATGGAAAACCATTTAATTGTCCATACCGTGAACTTGTAGGTTGTTTATTGTACTTAGCATATATTTCACGACCTGATATTTTATATAGTGTTAATTGTTTGAGTCAAATGCAGGAAAATCCCACTGAAGTTGCATGGAGTGCACTAAAGAAAATCTTAAGATATTTGAAAGGAACTTTGTCCTTAAAACCTGTGTATAAAAAGCAAAAATCTGATCTTAAATTATCTATGTATGTTGATTCTGATTGGGGGGCTAATACAAATGATAGAAAATCAGTATCAGGTTACATTTTAATGTTTTGTAACATGCCTGTTCTCGGGTGTTGTAATAAACAAAAATCAGTTGCATTATCTTCAACTGAAGCTGAAGTTATTGCTTTAACTAAAAGTTTGCAAGACCTGTTGTGGTTCAAAAATATTGCTTGTGAAATTGTAAGTATTAAGGTTTTAGTTATTTAAGAGGATAATCAGTCTTGCATAAAATGTATCAGTAATGAAAGTAGTTTAGGTAGAATGAAACATATTGATATAAAACTAAAATTTGTTCGTAATGTTGTAAAAGAAAATAATATCAAAATTGAATATATTCCTACAAATATGCAAATTGCTGATATGTTTACAAAGGCATTGCCTAAAGTTAAATTTTATGAAGTGTTGGTTCTTTGCTGTTTGTATAAGTAATGTTTTAACTCTGTCATACTTTTAATGTTTGTTTATTGTAATTTTTTATTCTATGTTTTCTAATGTAATGCTAGATTATGGGTGGGTGTTAGTATATCGTATCGTAATTGTAATCGTAGCATCACATCTTAAATTTTATTGGATGATATTTTTGTGTAAGCTTTCTTGCACGTCCGGGAAACATGACTGCAGAATCCCAGACGAATTTATAAATATAAGTGATGTTCAATTTTCAGTCAGTTACTATGTTTTTGTCATTGTGTAATGTTCTTTCGTAACTCAATATATATATTCGATTCAAGGCCTCGTCTGTTCATTTGCTTTGTTATTTCATCAATTACTCAACAGGGCAGCTATGGTATATTTTTACGATGAGCATT
The DNA here is from genome assembly GCA_963931845.1 of Maratus michaelseni. NCBI lineage: Eukaryota > Metazoa > Arthropoda > Arachnida > Araneae > Salticidae > Maratus > Maratus michaelseni. The sequence continues at coordinate 259,117,098 of OZ007594.1, forward strand.
GCAAAGTTATTTCAGTTTCTACTCTGTAGAAACACACCAAATTTTATATTTGAAGTTAGTAATTAAATATATATATATTCGTCCAATTTTGTATTTGAACACTCACAAGGGTGTGATGTTGAACTGTGCCTTTTTCTATTCACTGATCACTGTAACTTCCAGTTATATTCCAGGAAATGCATCATACTTCGTAATTATTAGTGCATAACAACCGTATTTATATTAATATATTAGATAATATAAACGAAGTTTGTGATGTCCATGGCATACTAGGTTTTCATGAAACTGACTTTTATACGCTTCTTTAGTGAGGAAACTTTTCCTAATTTTCAAGTACAAAAAAAATCTCATTCAATGATTTATAGTCCTAGAGAACGATGGCATACCAAACGCAAAACTAATCGGATGTGCCAATCCCAAAACTGCCTTCTATCTCATATGTGTTAATACTTCAAAATTCGCTATCAGAGGGCCAAAATTAAATGACAATACATGCTCATCATAAGGATTCTAAAGGTATAGGTTCGATGAATTGTGAACATTTGAAAAGGAGATATAAGCATCGCATTTTTCAAACAAATAACTGAATTTCGGCATTCAACCTTTTTGATGTCTGCAACCAAAATTCCCAACCCAAAAAGCATAAAAGCGACAAATGTTGCACAGTATAGTTGGGTGGTTGGATACCCCACAGCCTAATAAAGATTTATGTGAAAGTTCTGTTATAATTTCTGTGAAAGTGTAACAGAATATGAAGTTTGACTAAATTCTGTGCATTAGTTTTTGAGATATAGCTATTGCAAAAATCGTGAAAAATTTAGCATAGCAGCGCCCCCTGTTATATGATTTACACGAAAAGACAATCAGTATCAACTTATGTCAAAGTTTAAAAGAATATGAAGTTTTACGAAATTCCGTGCATTAGTTCTTGAGATATGAATATCGCTAAAATCATGTAAATCCTGAAAAATACAGCATAGCAGTACCACCTGTTGAACGATTTACACCAAAAACTCATCACCGTCAATTTATATCACGGTCTAACTGAATCTAAAGTTTTATTGAATTCCGTGCTTAATTCTTGACATAGAGCTCCCACAAATTTTTTCTCACACACAGACAGACACACGGACAGACATTTTCTAAAAACAGTCAAATCGTGTTTAGGACCTTCTAAAACGTATAAATCCGCCGAAAACCGGAATTCGAATTTTTTCACGAATCCATTACTTTTTTCTTGTAGTAAAGATAGAAGAAACTTAAAATGTATTATGCTTAAAGATTATGCTTAAAGATTATGCTTAAAGACTTGATATTGAAATAAGTTGTGGTCGATCAATACGGCTAACCAGGGTTGTAACCTGCTGGGGCATGGTGGGGTGGGGGTATGAGCCCTCTCTAAATTTTTAAACGTTTAATAATAATATCATCTATATTACATTTTAAAATGTTTAAATCTTTGTAATCAAATGTTTTATGACAAGTGGGTTTGTTTAAGATCATCAATGATATTATCATTGTAACAGAATCTCTATATAGATGTTAGCTGATTAGATTGTTTAAAATCTCATAAAGCTTGAAATATATAGACAAGTTAAGGCGTAGTGTAAATTATTTCTAACTGGAGCTTGAAATATACACTATATGGTCATTAATGACCGGCAACTTTCAATTTTAGACATTTTGTCGAATATTTAAAAATATACTTGTCAGATTCTTCTGGAATTTTAGGGTCCAAAACAACAGGTTTGACTTCATATTTATCATTGTTGATTTGATAAGGAGGACAAATAGGGGACCAAATAAAAATTAAAGAAAAAAAATAATACTTAGGATCACTCTGTAAAATAAAATGCACCAAATGATCTATCGCTACAGAATACACATATGCAGACATTGTACAATATGTGTATTCATTTGTGTAAGAATAGCATGTATAGTAATAGAAATATAGCGATTTTTTATAAAAATTAAAAAAATTCTTGCATGTTTTTTTTGCTTATAATATACAGGGTTTTTAACCAAATTTAACGCCAGTTTCAGAAAAATTGACAAAATGTAGTAGAAACAATATAGTGCAATTGAAACATAAATATATTAAATATTTAAGGAAATATGGGCAGTTGTATAAAATAATTTTTATCTGCTCATGCGCGAACGATAACAAGGAACTTTTTGCATAATTTAATAGTCAACTCTATGAAGCAACTTATTAAAAAAATCAGTCAAATATCGTAAAAATTCAAAGAGATATCGGCGTTAGTTTGAGCTGTTTTTTAGTTTCTCACTAAAACTCGCTGAATGATAAGGGATTTTCCACAAATTGTCATTTTTTATTTTATACTATTTTCCAATTTTTAATGATACTTTAGTTCACTTTGAAAAACTACCCTCACGAGTTTATTCGAACAAAAAAAGAATTATCAAAATCAAAGGATCCATTCCAAAAGTATTATAACCTGGAGCAATAAAGTTTTCCAAGGCGAACTAAAGTATCAATAAAAAATGAAATATAGTATAAAAATTAAACATGACAGTTTGTGGACAATCCCTTATCATTTAACGAGTTTTAGTGAGAAACTAAAAAAACAGCCCACTCTAACGCCGATCTCTCTCTGAATTTTTACGATATTTGACTGATTTTTTTTAATAAGTTGCTCCATAGAGTTGACTATTAAATTAAGCAAAAAGTTCCTTTTTATCGTTCGCGCATGCGCAGATAAATATATTTTATACAACTGTCCATATTTCCTTAAATGTTTAATATATTTACATTTCAATTGCACTATATTATTTCTACTATATTTTGTCAATTTTTTCTGAAACTGGCGTTAAATTTGATTAAAAACCCTGTATGTTATAAGCAAAAAACATGCAAGATTTTTTTTTAATTTTTTTAAAAAATCGCTATATCTCTATTAATATACATACTATTCTTACACAAATGAATACACATATTTTGCAATGTCTGCCTATGTATATTCTGTAGCGATAGATCATTTCGTGCATTTTATTTTACAGCGTGATCCAAAGTATTATTTTTTTTCTTTAATTTTTTTTCTGGCCCCCTAATTATACTTTTTATCAAATCGACGTTGATAAATAGGAAGTCAATCCTGTTCTTTTTTATTCTAAAATTCCAGAAGAATCTGACAAGTACATTTTTAACTATTCCACAAAACTTCTAAAATTGAAAGTTGCCGGTCATTAATGGCCATATAGTGTAAACATAATTCATTTTTTCCCTCTAAATTATCATTTAGGAATAAAATAAATTCCTGAAAATATGAACTGTAGTGGTAATCTTGCTATGAAATGTTTTATCTAACCTGCAATGACATATGAAACAACTTTTTTCTTTCTAAGAATTTCAGGAAACTTCATATTAACATTTCAAAATACCTCAGAAAGTTTATCAAAATTTAATATTTTTTTTAACTTAAAGTTTAAATTTCAGTGTAAGTAAGATTTTTATAAAAGGAAAATAAAATTTTCTTTTGCAATTAACTTTTTGTAGCATAAGTTCAGTTATTAATAGTTAACTAAAGATAAAAGTTCTTTATTTACAAGAAACGCGAATTTTAATATAGAAAGCATTTTATAGAGGCAATTTTTTGTCATGTAATTTTTCTTCCGTTCTACTATTAAAAATTATCAAACAATTTTACAAGTTTTATTAGATGAAGTAAAAATAACTCTTCAGAGTTTTTTAATAATTTACTAATTTTCTCTTTCTTAACTAGTGATAAGCTATTGACAAATATATGTTTAAAAAAATATATCTTATAAAATTCTCTTTCTTTAAGTTTATCTAATAACATCCGACCATTGCTCATAGTTTATTATCATTGTTTATGTCTGTTATATAATAATTAAAGAGACCTCAAAGTATGACGGGTGGGAAATTAGATAAGCATTTTTACGTTCTTCTATATACATAGGGAAAAAATTGAATCCATGAACATTTTCGACTTACGTTTCCTGATAAATTTACACATTTTGAGATTTCCTGAGCATGATTTGATTATTTTTGAAAAATGTCTGCAATATGTATGAATAATAATATTTATTTTACTAAAAAGGTGCAAATATACAAAAAGGTTTTTAAACGTAAAAAACCCGTCAAAAGATTTTAAAAAGATGTTAAAACCCGAGCGCTTTCAACTGCTCCAAACAGCCATCATCAGGGAAATCTCAGAAAGTGTGAAAAGTCATGGATGTTCGTTGGTTAAATAACCAGAGTAGAGTCTATTTCAAAGGAGGGGGAGAGGAAAGGAGGAGGAAGGGCGGGGAGGGATATATTTAAATTCCAAATTTGCCAGAGATATTTAGTGGACTATATCAGATCCTGGATATATTGTAAAAGAGCATATTGCATGTGCTATTTCCTTGAGTTAAAATTTCTAAAGATTCTCTGATAATTGATTCGCAGTCATTTGAAGTGCTGGCTGTGATTCTTGCTTTACTGAAGTCTATATTAATGTCTTGTTTTTGCTTTAATCTTGATAGAGCTGTTGAGGGTTTACTATACTTTATGTCTGTAATATGTTCGTTGAGTCTGTCTTTAAATTTCCTAGATGTCATTCCTATGTAATTCAGTTTTTTCCCATTTAATTTATCTGTAAAATATATTATATATACGCCTGGAGTTTCGTCGTTAGGGTTTGGGTCTATTTTTCTGTGTACAAGATCTTTCAATTTAGCAGATGGTTTTGAGATTACGTTGATATCATATTTCTGTAATGCATATCCAATTCTTTCAAATAATTGATGACTTTTACAGATAAATTAAATGGGAAAAAACTGAATTACATAGGAATGACATCTAGGAAATTTAAAAACAGACTCAAAGAACATATTGCAGACATAAAGTATAGTAAACCCTCAACAGCTCTATCAAGATTAAACCAAAAGCAAGACATAGACTTCAGTAAAGCAAGAATCACAGCCCGCACTTCAAATTACTACGAATCAATTATCAGAGAATCTTTAGAAATTTTAACTTAAGGAAATAGCACATTCAATATGCTCTTATACAATATATCCAGGATCTGATATAGTCCACTAAATATCTCTGGCAAATTTGGAATTTAAATATATCCCTCCCCGCCATTCCGTCTCCTTTCCTCTCCCACTCCTTTGAAATAGACTTCGCTCTGGCTATTTAACCAACGAACATTAATGACTTTTCACACTTTCCCAGATTCCCCTGATGATAACTGCTTGGAGCAGTTGAAAGCGTCGTGTTTTAACATCTTTTTAACATCTTTTGACGGGTTTTTACGTTTAAAAACCTTTTTGTATATTTGCACCTTTTTAGTAAAATAAATATTATTACATATTTCATTTAAATTTCAAGGTGAACATGACGTTTTTAAAACACGTAGTTTAACTATATTTTATATTATCTGTATGTATGTGACTGAAAGTTTGTGAGCCCTTTATCTCAATAAATAATGCACTGAAATTCATAAAACTTCATATTTTGTCAGATTTTTACAAAAATCGATGCTGATTAGTTTTGAGTATATATTCTCCGACAGATAGCGCTGCTATGCTGTGTTTTTACACGATTTCCTTGACAGCTACATTTCATCATTTATGGTATGTAATTTCATCATACTTCATATTCAGATAGCCTTGACACATATATGTGATAGTTAGTTTTGGGTGTAAATAGCCCAACAGTTGGAATTCGGAAGATGGCAATATTCAATTTTCTGAATTTTCTTTAAATGAAACCTAAAATTAGTATATTTTTTTTTAATGTCGTTTCTGAATTATCGCATGTCTCGGTTGATATACCTCAACTGGCTGATGTCCAAACATTTGCATTTAAATAAGCACATTAAATACGCTATGAGAATATGTAAAAGTAAACATTGATACGTTTGGCGCAGAGGTTTGTTCTACGATAGAGATTACTTATTGAGTAATAAAAAGCATAAAGAATAATCATCAATTTATTAAATATTCAAAGAGGGCTAATAGCAACAGAGATAAATGCACCTAATTTGGCTGTATTTATAGTTCATTCTTCTATAAATGGACGTGTCGCTCATTCCCTGCGTTAATATTCAAATACAAAAGATCAGTTTTAGCGAATACAACTCCAAGAATAATTTATAACCAGAAGGACCCGTGCAAAGCTTTCGCACTGCAATCTTTGAGATTATTTCCTGATACGTTTTAGCACTAATTTTTAATTACCTGATTTTTTTTATCAAACAACGCGTTTACACGAAATGTGGGTGTACTATCTCAGACACTTGTTCAAACACTTTTCGAATGATACCTCATTCATCGTTGTATGTCGTGTATGTGCATAGAAAAAAGGTTGTTGGCAACAGAAATAATATATATGATGATTGCTTGTGTATAAGAAAATGGGAATAGATTGCCAGAAATTTTTTGCCAAATTTTCTTCTCTCGCCTAGGTTATTTCTCTAGAGTCTAGATCATTTCTCAAGGTCATTCACTAGTTTATAAAAAAATTGAAACACTGAATCAGACGTTTAGGGAATTCATATGAAAGCATTTCCTCAGATTTTGCAAAACTGTTCCAGAAATGTATTAAATACATAAATCAATATTTGGTGCACCACTTTTTTGCAAGCCTATGGGAACTTAAACATGGGATGTTCAATCTTTGTGGTCCAGTAGCCATTTAAGGGACGTCAGACTTCACTGTCGTATTAACAGCTTAATGAAATATTAAAAAATAAATACAATTTTTGTGAATCCTAAAGAACTGTATATCTAAATGGAAGATAATCCTTAAATTACATAATCTATACTGATGCTCCGACACAGTACGCATATACACAGCCATGATTAAACCGTATGAAAACAAAAACAAGTGGGTAAGTGTGATCGAAGATCGCTCAAAGTGTTTCGTTTAATATTCTTTTCAGAACACTTTATCGTTTCTTTAATAAATCCAAATAAATTTCATTTAGCAACAGAAAAAAAAAGTCATGTTTTTTATAAAGTAAAAATTTACCGGTCCATTTTTTCGTTTTTTCGAATATCTAAATGAGCCAGATTTCGTCATAATAATATCTGTTATGCGGACTAAATGCGATATTTAAAAAAATAAGTTCAAAATTAAACATGTTGTACACCTTCAAAATGTTAAAATATGCGAATATTTCCATAATCGGATTTTTATCAAGATTTTTATTTTAAGAAATAAATTAACAATCGTATTTTAATTGCATTATAGGATGACGTCATCTGATAATGCAGTATTTTATTTTTGTGGCGCTTTCCAAATTGTTTACTTAGATGTTATCTTTCAGCTTATTAAACGGTTATGATTTGTAAAATTATTTTGGAAGCGTTGGAAAGTGTTACATAATCTATGCTTGACGCATGATTTTTCGTTCTTGTTAATCAAAAAACATGTTTTAACGATATGTTAAGTGTGCTATGTCAGAAGCCTGTTCAAAATCCTTTCATATGCTATCTCATTCGTCGTTCTGCGTTTCGTATTTTCTTTAAAAAAGGGATGTTGACAGGAGAAATAATATATATGACCTCGAAATTCCAGGATTGCTTAGACTCAATCCTAGCCCAAAACAGATTGAATTACTAGCTGTAAATAAAGCCATTATTTCTTTAGATCAATAACCTTAAACTCAAAAAAGTTATTTTTTAAGAATTTAACGAACAGTAAATAAAACTGAAACGTTTTGCAGCAGCTACGATATTTGTGTGAAATAACCGCCTGAAAATTTATCCTTGTAATTTTACATGTTACTAATAGTGCTTCGGTAAAAATGAATTTTTCCTGCATGAAATCGCTCATTTATCAATCCTGAAAATCACTATATTTGACATTCGAGATACTGAAATTTGTGGATCTAGAAATAAACACGTAATCTTGTAATATCGGGATTGCAAATCGTAGCATTCCCTAAAGATTTTCCAGCGTCCTTTACAAATATCCGAATTCTTATTATGAGTAAACCTATGTACATTTCCTTAAAAATCACTAATAAAAAAATTAAATTATACTAAATAATCGGTTACAGTTAATCTAAAAAGTTAAATGGTCTGTAGAAGAGAGTAACTAAAACAAAATATCATCTATATGCAAAAATCCACCCACTCGCAATTAGCGAAGTAATAATCATACGTTAAGCTTAAAAGGAAATTCCTTTTATCGTTTGCTTTGCTAAAATGTCATTATAATGCAACAGCATGCTTTGAAATTCGTTTTTAATTGTTTTAATGTTCGTAATCTTTAATATCCTTTTACTACAGAAAATTACCATATGTGTTTTAAAACTAATTTATTCCGTATATTTAAATACTTTTAATCTTTTTATGAATCACATCACTTCCACACGGAAATACATGTCTAAAGAATGTTAAAATGGTGTCTGTATTTCAAAGACTTACCATGAGAATATTTTCCCCGGCGACTAAAGTGCTAAATTTTTACTTTATGTGGAATAAAATCTAGATTATATCATTAAAGATATTCCAAAGTCTTTTTCAACTTTTGTTTGAAGTGAATGTTTCGGTGTGACATTAATATTAAACTCATGTTAAATCAGAATTTTAAAAAGAATTTTATGAATTTAATGTTTTTAATAATGTTTTATGAAGCTTTTTTACCCAAAAATCTTAACTTTCTGATATAAAAAAAAACAGCTAAAATATTTTGTTTAATTTTCATAAAATATTTTAATAATAATTTGTAGGATATCCACTGTACATGAGATATTCAGAAAGTAAGTTCGTTGGTCAATGAGAAAAATACAAAATACAATGCAACAAAATCTTTATTGTACAGTGAAATACATGTATTAGAATTTGTTTTCACATAATTGACATTCGTTTTGAGACGCTTATCATAGCCACACATTATACTTTGTATCCTTATGAGAAAGAATGATTCCACCCTTGATGAAAAATAAGATTTTTTGGGTTCATCATCATGTTGCAATTTATGGTCGTCAAGGAAATCTTTCAGATGCTAACAGATATGAAACTTAGATCAGACGGCTATGATTTGGAATATAGGATAGTTGGAAAAATGTTTCAATAAGTGGTTTCACAGTTTGAGCGTCCTCACAGTGAAGTGTCTATTAAACCTGTCGAACCGACCTTCGTACCATTCAGTCGCAAATGAAGAGTTGTTTATCATACACTTCACTAATCTGATGGGAAATTTTTAATGATGACACACTCCATGCATGCAAAAACTGAACGACTGAGCTCACTTTGCAAGTGGTGGGCGTTTCAGGTTTCTAGAAGATTATCTGAACCCATAAAGAATCGTGTTTGCACCACCTTTTTATATCACTGGTGTCTCTTCTTTGTTAATTAATCCAATTACTTGACGTGTGTGCTCACTCTGGGCGTTCCAGATTTAGTAACGACATACATTGCGACGTAACTGCGACACAGTTTAGTTTTTGAATTTCCAATTTATTTACCCGGGAACTTGAAATACAATTCTTTGAAAAATAGAACTAATAGAACAGTTTTTTTTCGCAAATAAATAAAATATTTTTTATGATAATAAATTGTATCGGTGATAAATCGTAAAAATTTCTTTGATCGGGAGCACTTTAGAATAATTATTAAATACTACCAAATTTCAAGTAATCTTCATATAAGTAAAAAGCAGTAAAGTAATAGTTTAATCTTGATTTGAAAAAATTATTCTAATTTGTGTTTAAAAAAATATATTTAATCCAATCTATAGAAATTTCGCTTGTACGGAATGAGATTGCTGGGAACTGTTTAAAATCGCACATTACTGAGCATACCTCGTAAGTGTGAGACTGGTGTTTTATTTCTTTATACATATTTATACATTTTAATAAATATACGAGGGTTAGGCGGAAAATAAGTTCTGGAACTATATAATTCCCGCATCCAAAGTATGGCGCTAGTTTGACAAAGCGGTATCGCGTATTCAATGACTAAATGCTTCGTCATAATAGCAAAGTTCGAGGCTAACAAAAAAGAAAGGCTACCGCGGTGCTTTACGCATATCTTTTTTTACAGACCGCGGGAGTCACGTGATGCTCGAATGCACCAATGCAGATGTACGAAAAGAGCATCACGTCACTCTAGCGGTCTGTAAAAAAAGATAAGTGGAATGCACCGCGGTAGCCTGTCTTTTTCGTTAGCCTCGAGCAAAGTTCGTATGGCGTAAAGCTCACGCATGTAATTGTGCTCCAATGATATTTAAGGCAATAGGAGTTCTCATATATTGAAAAATTCGTTCGTTAACTAGCTTTTAGAATGCAATGAATATGTGACCAGCAGAAATTCATAGATTTTATCTCTGATATATACGCTGATGCAGTTATGAGTGATGGAATGGTTAAAAATATATTAATTGTTCAATTCACGCAAAATATACGTGTATGATGAAACCAGAAATGGCCATCTACCCGTAGTAAATGATGAAATGGTTCTTCTAATTGGTCTGCATAATTAATTTCATTTCTTTTGTACTTGAATAAATAATTGGCTAGCGTACTGATCTTGATGTCAAGGTGGTAAATGCCACTTGGATAACTCCACAGATGGCCAATTTCTTTTAAACTGGAATACTGTTAGAATGATTTGTGCAAGCTAAATTTATCAGTTAAGTTTTAGAAATATCATCCAAAACTTATCCAACCGGCCTTTTACGTTTGGCTGTAAATAATTGTAGTATATAAAGTTTAGAATGAGTTCGCAGGAAGTTCTAGTAAGGATTAAGGGTGCTAACAATGTAAGCATTAAATTATCAAAATTACTTTAATTAAATAATTGAAATAATTTTTAAAGTTAACTCACTAATAAATAAAATGTGCGCTGTGTCGTTTTGTTGAATTCCTGCGTATGAACTGCTAGTTAACGGAGACAAGCATGCGAGCTATTAACATTAACTACGATACTGTAACCTTGACCTAACAATAAAAAAAAACATTATACATGATACAATAATTAAATAGACAATATTTAAGTAACAAATAACAAGATTTATTTATAAAAACTATACAAACAGACGTAAGAAAAACATTAAATAAAAACTCTCTCCCACGTAGTTATCATTACAGATCAGCAGATCTAAATATTTGGCCACATTGTTATTATGCAATATTTGTTTCGTTAACATAATTAATCGACAAGTTATCGAGATCATTTATTAACATTATGATAATTTTCAAATCGCTTAATTTTATTAATTAACGTAACATTAATTTAGAGTTGAGTGCATTAATTGTCCTAGAAGTAATTGAATACATACCTCGTCCAAGGTAACATTTCCCTATTACATATAATGGACATTTTATCGAACCGAACTATTAGGAATAAATTGCGTGGGAGTATATAAGGCGGGACATCAGGACATAGGATTGCAGTGATTCCACATCCGGAACAGACCAGAGTCTTCTGTCGAATAGCACACACTCGTAAAATTTATGAACTATTGGCCGAAAGATCGAATTTTAATTAAATTATTGACTAATTCCATTAATTAAGAATTACGAAAGTCTATTGAACATATGAGATATCGCTAAGCTTATCTCTGACAAATGAAGAGAAAGGTAATTCTGCTCTGGAAAACATTATAGACAACTTATCTGTAACAAATTCATAAGATGTTTTAATCTAACAGCTTAAAACATCTCTGCAAAAATCTAAACCTTCATCTGTCAAAAAGAACTTTAAATCTGAATGCATTTTAATCTAAATATGAAGTAGTTCATGCGCACAACAGTATATATTAACTTCGATATGGGGGTCCCACTGCTTTGCCCCATTTCATAAGGTTGTCTAAACCTTACTACAGCCACTATTGGTTCTTAAATTCTGCAGCGAGCGATTTGTTGTTACATTAAATTATTCAAGTGCTCTCATTCGTAGGAGGAGCTGAACGTCAGGGCGCGGGGAACGTGATTGCCCATCAGAATTTTGAACTGCTGTAAATTTTCAGCATTCAGCACTTTGCATCTTATTGTCCTACTGCTAGACTTTCCGGCGATCCAACCCAAAATGTAAATATTTATTTACGTGTAGAGTCTATGGAAGAGAAGAAAGAAATGTCAAGTACCATGATACTATGAACAAAAATACATATAAATTATGAAATACGTAGAGCTTTATGTCAGCATCAACGTTATAGAAAATTTTTATTTCTACAATAACTTGTTTCTACAATAATATGTCTTCAAACTGTCCATTACGCTCAATTTACGCTGACGTTGTATAATGATGCTTTGCGTAAGGAATGATGCATATTTCATACAGCAAATACAAACACATGTATCTAGTTCCTATTTATCTACTATATATATAAAATACAAATGGAAATTTTGTTCCGACTGCTTATAACTCGAGTTCTGCTGATTTGATTTTGAAGAAACTTTCAGTGTTAGATAGATAATTTTCAGAGAAGATATAACATATTGTTCTACGTAGATTAGTTGTAGAATTATGATGCAAAGTTATGTTATTTTGGACGAAAATGTTACCATTGATCATTTTTTGGCGACCATTATCGTTGGTGAAAAAATTAAAACGACTATACACCTCGAAAAAAAAAAAACCGTTGCTAATTTTATTTAAATAAGATAAAAAAAAAATAGTTCTGATGAGAGATGATATTATAAAATGAACATATTAAATTTAATATGAAAGGGAATTTTTATAATGCTTAAAAAAATATTCAATGTGAAAGATTGTAATTCAAACAATATTTGGAGATTTATCTTTTGCACCAGGTTAAGAAAAATGCATCTGAAAATTTAATTAGATAAAATCTGAATAACAATTTTGTTTTTGATTTGTTCTTTTTAGCGTTTCGTTGATCTGACGAAACCCTATAAATCCCGCTTAGTTGTCTGTCTGTCACAGCGCCGGTTCTCAAAAACTATATAACTTAAGGTCATGAAATTTTGTGTACTTATAGCTGAATACCTACTATGAAGCTCAAAATCATAAAATTTTAAAAAATCGTATTATTCTAATATATAGAGATAACCAAAAATCTAACAGCCTTTTTCTATTAAATTTAAACATTTTCCGTTATAGCAGTTGCCAACAATTAAAAATCCACAGTAAAATTCTTTCTACAATAATTAATTTTCTATTGAAAGATTTCGTCGTGAAAAATGAAAATGAAATAAAAAGTTTCACCAATTGAAAAAAAGATTAACATGCCGCCATATTGGTAATAAAACAGAAATTTTCAAACATTTCTTAATCATACAAGGAGTATGAGTTTGTGTAAGTACAGAAAGCAGCTTAATATGACGTCATTAGAGAATTAAAAAGAAAATTAATCGTATATTGAATTGAATGAAATTGATTTTTTTTAAATATCGCATTTAGTCCACAGGACGGATATTATTATGACAGAGTATAATAGCGGGTTCGGGCGCTATTGGGCCGGTTCTGATATTCGAAATATTCGAAAAAACAAGAAAACAGACCGGTAAATGTTTACTTAAAAAAAAAAATGACTTTTTTTTTTTCTTGAAAATGAAATCAATGAAAGGATAAAGGGTTTTGAACGGAATATTAAACGATAGTGTTAAAGGAATATTAAAGGATAGTATAACATTCGTCAACGTAAATAAACATGCATTTCTGCCTTTGCTGCCTAACATCTAAATCGTGTTTTTCTAACACTGTCACGGAACTTATTTTCCGAATAATTCAAGTACTATTCCAAAAATTCTGAAAATTATAAAGTAATCTAAAAACAGTTTCTTTATTTCTAAAGAAAAAAAAGAAGAAGAAGGCAAATAAGAAAAAAAAAGGGCTGGCTAAGAAACTATTTAGCTTTGTCTGGAACTAAAATGCAGATTATTTTTCTAAAAATACTCTCTGGATACTTTTATTTTCTATTTTGGAACTTCTGACTTAAAATAAAGTTTTTGGATTATATTTATAATTTAGACATTATGAAATGCGCTTATGAATTTAATATTTTTCTAACTGTTTTATGTATGCCAATATTTTTTCTAAAACTTCATTATTTGATAGAATAAGAGACTAAAAAAATATAAATAAATATTAAAAGCTAGAGCATTTAACAAATTATTCAATCTTTGCAAAGAATCAGATTTCGCAGTTAGCTTGCAACATATTTATATACATGGTGTCTAAATTGTTTTTACAAAATAAGAGGGGTGATAGTACCTATCCAGACAAGCAATAATTACCAGGGTACATAGGGTCACATTCCACTCTGAGAGGCAGAAACGAGTAAAGTCGAAACGCGTAGAGGAGGAACAAGTCATCGCCTCTGACGTCATTTTGTACCTGCCTACGTAGCATATGTCCTAAGTAAGATGGTCTGCTCAATAGTGCAGTGGCGTCCAGTCCTGAGGTTCCGGATTCGAATCCCGGTGTAGGCATAGACGTTTCTAGTGGTTCAGAATGACATTTTCAACCTGCGCTATCAACACGTTTAGTCTGACAACAATCCCCACTGCACTATCCCTCGTGATGCAGTAGGTACCGGTCTAATAGACCTCATGTTCTCACATGACCGTAGTTGGGACAAACCAAACCAAATCAAACCGTATGCAAATTTCAAGTGAGGGGATGCAGCACAGTCGGTTCCGTAGAAAGTCAATTAAATCAAACGTTGTCCTTTCAAAACGGCAAAACATCGACGCTTTAAAGTATTATCTTGTTAACATCGTCTGAAACGCAATGGTGGAGTACACATACGAGGAATTGGCAGATATGCACCTCAAATACAGTGAAGCAAAAGTGAATGGACGCAAAGTAAGATGATTGTACGAGCAGCGGTTTCCAACGCGTCGTATTCCAAATCATCCTACCTCCGCCAGTGTGGATCGATGACTGTGAGTCAGAAATGGAAGAGCAAGTCTTGGCGAGAATTGCAGAAGCTCCTTCCACAAGTACGCGAGCGGTGGCATACGAAATGGGTATTTCTCAGAAAGTGGCGCGACGTATTTTACACGAGGAATGCATGCAACCCCTACCACGTGTAAAAGGTGCAATGTTTACACCAAGATGATTATCCCCGCCGGGCATACTTCGTGCAGTGGGTGTTCACGATGAGGAATAACGATCCACGATTTCCTGCATTAGTATTATTTAGTGATGAAGCAACATTCAGCACAGATGACATTTTCAACCTGCGCTATCAACACGTTTAGTCTGACAACAATCCCCACTGCACTACCCCTCGTAAGCACCAGCAGAAATTTTTCGTGAACATCTGCACAGGTATCCTTGCTGATTACGTGGTAGGCCTTTACATCTTGCCAGACCGTTTGACCGGCGCAACATACCTTATCTTCTTGGAACAAGTGTTTCCCAGTTTGTTGTAGGCAGTTCCACTCCCCATCCAGAGAGATTTGTTGTTTATGCATGATGAAGCCCCAGCACACTTTTCCAGCATGGTCCAGCACTTCTTGAATGCCACATATCACGCACGATAGATTGGACGTGGCGGACCTGTGGCTAGCCCTCCTCGCTCACCGGATCTCAATCCACTGGTCTTTTTCTTCTTGGGACACATGATATCTTTAGTATACGAGACGCCTGTGGACTCGGCTAAAGATCTTGTAACGAGAATCGCTGTTGCCGCAAACAAAATTAACACAACAACAGGGATCTTCGAGAGGGTCCTTCACCTGTGTGAACTGTGAACGACACGCGTGGCCGCCACTTTGAGCACTTGCTGTGAGTTTTTCTTTGATCAATAAATCAGATTGTGCAGGTGCAACTTTTGGTATAGTTTATTCGCTTTCCCAACACTGTTGTAAGTTCATTTTGAAATTCTAATTTTACTCTTTTCTGCCTCACAGAGTGGAATGCGATCCTATGTTTCATGGCAATTATTGCTCGTCTGGATGGGTACTATAACCCCTCTTATTTTGTAAAAACAATTTAGACTCACCCTCACTCATTATTCAGATATATTCGATACAAGGTGTCCGAAAAGTCTGGAAGCAGGCGGAATAACTCAAGAAATACGGATAAAATAGAAAAACGGAAAAACACGTGTTCAATATTTAAAAAAAATCTGTTTAGTAATATCAAAGTTGTCTCCCCGCACCCCTGATGGACAGAAGGGGATTACTATGATATCTTAAATGATAATACAATTTTTTTATTGCAGATTTGGATTCTACGAGAAAAAAATATGTAACTTTTGTATTTTTTCCGGATCATCGTGGATGGCACTGTAATCGAGCAAATGGCCATTCACCAAAATTTGGTAAGGACTTCGTTTTCGAACTAGAAATGAAGATTCAACTAGTCCTCCAAAAATAAATTGTTTTACCAAATTTGTTTTCTTTGGGTGGGAGGGCAAAAGTGGGACATTTAACTCATGGGGGGGGGGGGGGCGAGAAACTCAACTTTTCTGAAATAAGGCAAACTGGGTATCGTTTTTTATGTATTTTTCATTTTTAATCGAATGACACCATTCACAAGTCAATAATCAATTGTTACGTTACGTCGAGTTGTATGAATAAAAAGTCCAAAATTATACTTTATGAGAGAGCCAAACTTTATTACACTTGTTTTACGTTCAAAACATGTTTTGTAAGTCATCTATACTAATATTATAAAGAAGTAATGTTTTTTTTTGTTTGTTTTTTTGTTTGTTTGTTTGTAGGGGGTAATCTCTGGAACTAACGAACCGATTTCAAAAGTGATGGTGGCAAATTGATGGTGACAATCCCTGCTCCAACATAGGCTATATTTTATGTGGTTGCCACTATCCCCAGGGGGTGTGCAGGAGCGAAAAACGTTCTAAAATTGCGAATTTTTATACTGAAGGAGTAAAATCTTGAAATTTGACATGATAGCTACTTATAAGATGTAAATGCTTTTTAAAACAATTTTTTTTTAATTCGAAATTTAAAAGGAGGAATTTAGCGAAAAGCGTTCTAAAAACATTCTAAATTACAATTTCTATAGAATCTCTGTAACTACAGAACTGTTTTCTAAAGTAATGGTGGCAATCTCTGCTCCAACATAGGCTATATTTTATGTCGGTGCCACTATCCCCATGGGGGTGCAGGAGCGAAAAACCTTCTAAAATTGCGATTTTTTTATACTGGAGGAGCTAAAAACTTGAAATTTGGCATGGTAGTTACTTATAAGTTGTAATATTAGTCCAAGCACAAATTCTAAAAAAAATCGAAATTTAAAAGGGTGAAATCTGCGAAAAGCATTCCAAAGAATTCTAAAGTACAATCTCTACGGATCTCTGGAACTACAGAACTGTTTTCAACAGTGATGATGGCAAATTGATGGTGAAAGCTCCTGCTGTAACATAGGATATATTTTATTTAGGTGCCACTACCTCCAGGGAGTGCAGGAGCGAAAAATGTTCTAAAATTGCAATTTTTGCGAAACTGAAGGAGCTAGAATCTTGAAATTTGGCATGGTACTTACTTATAAGATGTAAATGCTTTCTAAGAGCAATTTTCTTTTTTTAATTCGAAATTTAAACGGACGAATTGAGCGAAAAGCGTTTTAAAAACATTCTAAATTACAATTTCTATTGAATCTCTGGAACTGCCGAACCAATTTTAAACGTAATGTTGGAAAATTGATGGTGACAACTATCTAACATAGGCTCTAACATAGAATATATTTTATTCCAGTGTCACTATCCCCGAGGGGAGTGCTAGTGAAAAATGTTCCAAAATTTCAATTTTTGTAATACTGAAGGGGCTAGAAATTTGAAATTTGGCATGGTAGTTACTTATAAAATATAAATGCTCTCTAAGAACAGTTTCTAAAAAAATTTGAAATTTTAAAGTGGGAAATGAGCTAAACGCGTTTGAAAAACATTCTAAATAACAGTTTCTATGGAATCTCTGAAACAACAGAACCGATTTTAAATGTAATGACAAATTTATGGTGACAGTCTCTACTCTAACAGAGGCTATGTTTTATGTCACTGCCACTACAGTCAAGGTGTTGCAGCAGCGAAAAACGTTCTAAAATTGCAATTTTTGTAATACTGAAGGGATTAGAAACTTGAAATTGGGTAATGTAGTTACTTATAAGATATATATGCTCTATAAGAATAGTTTATAAATAATTCGAAATTTAAAAAGTGCGATATGACGGAAAAATGTTCTACAAACGCTGTAAATGACGACTTCTATGGAATTGTTAAGGACAGAATCTTGAAATTTGACATGGCTGATACTTTTTTAAGCCGCAGGTGCACATTGAACAGTTTAAAAGAAAATCGAAATTTAAAAGCGTGAAAGGGATGAAAACTTTCAAAATTACGATTTTTTTTTAATACTGACAGTATTAGAAACTTCAAATTTGGCATGGTTGGTTAGTTTTAAGATACAAATGCTCGCTAACAATGGTTTGTAAGGAAATTCAAAATTTCAAAGAGTGAAATGAGCGGAAAGCGTTTCAAAAGCTTTCTAAATTACGATTTCAAGGGAATTGTTAGGGATAGAAACTTGAAATGGGACACGACTGTTGCTTTTAAGGCATAAATAGTCACACAGAACATTTTGAAAAGAAATCGAAATTTAAAAGAGTGAAATGCGCGAAAAGCGTTCTAAAAACGTTCTAAATTGAGATTTCTATGGAATTGTTAATGATAGAAACTTTGACATGGGAAGTTTGACATGGCTGTTGCTTTTAAGACGTAACTGGTCGCACAGAAGAGTTTTAAAAAAAATTGAAATTTAAAAGTGTGAAAGCGCGAAAAGCGTTCTAAAAACGTTCTAAATTACTATTTATTTGGAAATGTTAAAACTAGAAACTTGAAATTTCGCATGGCTGTTAATAACATAAATGATCATCCAGAGGAGTTTACTAAAAAGGCAAAATTTAAAAGGGTAAGAGCAAAAAAAAAAAAAAAAAAAAAAAAAACGTTCTACAATTGCAATTTATGTGGTACAGCTGGTATAGAAGCTTCGTATTTGGCATGGTGGTTACTCCTAAAATGAAAATGCTGTCTAAGACCGGTTTGTAAAAAATTGGAAATTTAACAGGCTAAAATAAGCGGAAAACGTGCTAAAAACAGTTAAACATTATGATTTAATTGGATTTATTCGAGTTAGAAACTTGGAATTTAGTATAGTGGTAACTTTTAAGATGCAGACGCTCGGTATAAACAATTTATTAAAAAACAAAATTTAAAGTTGTAAAATGAGCGGAAAATGTTATAAATTATATTTTTTTCTTCTAAATTGTTAAGGATAGAAACTTAAAATTTAACATACCTGTTATTTTAAACGTAAATGCTTCTACAGAACAGTTTTTACAAAATTCGAAATTTAAAAGGTGCAAACTCAATAAATTTTCTAAAATTGCGATTTTAGTGATGCTGCTGGTGTAGAAAGTCGAAATTTGGCATGGTGGCTATTTGTAAAATTTCAGTGCTCTCTAAGAACGTTTCTAAAAGAATTCTAAATTTAAAAGAGTGAAATAACTCTGAAAAGTTCTAAAAACCTTCTAAACTATGATTTATCTGAAATTGTTAGGGATAGAAACTTGAAATTTTACATGGCTGTTACGTTAGAGACACAAATTCATCCACAGAACAGTTTTTAAAAATTTAGAAATGTTAATGTGTGCAGGAACAAAAAAGTTCTAAAACTGCAATTCCTGTAATACATTTATTACAGAAATTTGCTTAACTAGAAGATTGGAATTTAGTATGATGTCTTTTAAGATATAAATACCCGATTAGAACTGTTTTTGAAAATTTCTAAATTTCTTATGAAAAATAAAATGAGCGAAAAACCTTCTAAATATATTCAAAAACCATTAATTTGGAAATAATTTTAGCTTTTCTTATACATTTAAGTCTTATGTACACCTAATGTAGTATAAGAATGAAAGTTATTCAAAATGTGGCTAAATTAGTAATTTTTGAATTATCTGTTGCAGTAAAATTTCCTCTAATGAAAATAGGCCCACGAATACCACTTGACATTTTTCAACGATTACGCAAGCAAAGCCGCGGGTTTTGCTAGTGTTGAATAATCTTAAACCTATTAAATGCCCTCAAAATAGCAATAATCTTGTACTAAATTTACATGTAATAAAGTAGAATTTTCAACTTTTTATTCATAAAACAGTGCCGTAACGTTTACAAAAATCAACGTATCGACTTGTGGATGGTGTCATTCGAATGAATGGCCACCAGTTCTCGTACTATTGCCTCTCACGATTCGGGGTTCTTCTTTATTGTCCCATTTTTTCGATTACAGTGCCATTTACAATGATCAAGAAAAAATGTTAAATATAAAAGTTATGTATTTTTCCCCGTAGAATCCTAATCTGCAATAAAAAAATAGAAGTTATAATTTAACCCTTTCCGGCACAGACAAATTCTGTTCGTAAAATAAGAAATTACTGACTGACACCGGAATTTACATAGGACTTTTTAGAAAATAACAACTTCTTATTTTAAGCTTTCATTGTAGAAACAAAATTTTATTAAAATATTCTTGGTGCCGTATGCAAGTTTGAAATTAAAATTAGGAGTACCCGTAGTGGGACAACTGTGCCGGAAAGGGTTAAGATTTCAAAATTTCCCCCCTCATCCCTTATGAGGTGGGGGTGGGGAGCAACTTTGATATTACTGAATAGATTTTTCAAAAATATTGAACATGTAATTTTCCCTTTTCAATTTTATGTGTATTTCTCAAGTTAATCGACCGTTTCCAAACTT
Source organism: Maratus michaelseni (assembly GCA_963931845.1). Taxonomy (NCBI): domain Eukaryota; kingdom Metazoa; phylum Arthropoda; class Arachnida; order Araneae; family Salticidae; genus Maratus; species Maratus michaelseni. Next base: position 259,137,772 of record OZ007594.1, read on the forward strand.
TTCGGACACACTGTATATATATATATATATATATATTAACTTTATAACTTCTTATATTAGTTTTAATACTGCATGTCACAACAAATACATATCATAGTTTAAATATGCTGAAAATATTTTCTTTATTGGAAAAAATCTTGCCATTAAAATATTTACTCTAGGAACGAGAAAAATTTTTGCTTTGTTTGACAATGAATGTGAATAAATTTATAAACTACATCAGAATTTTTCAGTGCCTATCTTGGAATTTCTCTATAAATGTACACTGCTCAAAACAATTAGGGGAGCACATGGTTTTAACGAAATTACACAAATACTTACACCAATAATTAACTTAAATTAAAACATCCATAATTTACAGCATAGCAGAAAACAGAAAAATAAAACTTCATTTGCAAATTAAAGTTCATGACGTCAAAAACCAGAAAAAAGAGATAAGTGAAGAAATCAGGATTTTGCAGAAATGTCTGTTTCACTGTCTCAGTTGCAAAATTCAATTGCTCAGCTTTTGTTATGAGAAAGGGTGATTAAAAAATGCCACAACAACGTGATTTACCGGAATCCATGGCTTGGCGTGTTAGAGATAGACTTGAATCCGGGCAAACACAACGAAGTGTAGCGGACGCTGTTGGAGTTGCAAGAAATGTCCTTGCAAGGCTGTGGAATCGATTCCAAGAAACAGGAAATGTTAGATGTCGACCAGGGCAAGGTCGACCACGTGCACCACAACAACTGATGACCGATATATCCTGTTAACAGCTCGTCGAGACAGAAAACGGGATGATACTCAGTTGCAAAAACGGTAGCTCTTGGCTACACGATGAAGGGAGTCCAGCCAAACAGTGCGAAATATGCTTCATCAGGGTGGTCTCTATGCACGTAGGCCAATGATCTGTATTCCGTTGACCACAAGCCACTGTGCGGCCCGAAGAAGCTGGGCTACTGAGCATCAAGATTGAAGGCAACGAATTGGAGTCAAATGCTGCTTCTCTATTCAGTCTGGAGTGTGACACTCGACGTGTTTTTGTATGTAGGGAAAGGGGCACTTGAAAAATCCCCACATTTGTTCGTGAAAGATCGCATCACAGACAAGGTGGGTTGATGGTATGAGCTGGAATCAGCATAGGTGGACGTACAGACCTGCATATCATTTGGAATGACACTTTGACGGCCCAAAAGTACATAGACGAGATACTGAGACCTCATGTCATACCTTACACTCCACCCATGGTGATTCCTTTATTTTCTTGCATGATAATGCCTGACCGGATACAGCTCGTCTGTTGGTGAACATGGTTGAAACTGAAACAATACAACGTGTGGAATTGCCAGCATGCTTTCCTGACCTGAATCAGATCGAGCATGTTTGGGACACACTCGGACGACGCATTGCAGCAAGACGAAAGCTTTCTTTTATTGTCTGGGACAAGGAGATTGCAATTCTTGAAGAGTGGAACAGTATTTCTCAAAGTCTTATCGATAACCTCATCGCATCCATGGAAAACAGGTGAGTAACAGTCTTAGCTGTTCTAGGGGACCACACGCCGTATTAAACAACTTGCATCATTACTAAACAATACTTTTTTTTGTAATTTACATTTAACCAAATTGTTGCCCTAAACAAGAATTAAAGAATTCAAAGAATTAAAGCTCCATTACAATTTTTTTGCGTCTTATTTTCTGTATTGCGCATTCATACACGTGTACTCTCCATTTTATACCAATGCATGACTGTATCGCACGCTTCTCTTCTTTTATTTGCTTGCTCCCCTAATTTTTTTGAGCAGTGTAATTGTCACAAAAACGTTTATATTAAAATCATGCTGAAATTTGATGTTTCAAAAAGAAGCTTGTGAGTTTAAGATTTGTATAAGTCTTTTATGTAAGTTTAATTTTTTTTCGAGAATCTTTTTTATGGCATAAAATATGGATATAACAGTTGAATTCTTTGAATTTTTTTTAAAATTTAATATTTCTAGTATTTTCTAACATCTTTATTGTATTTCCCGTGAATCTTATAGTATAAATCATTAATGCGCATAAAGCTCCTTTCTTAAGTAGCATTTTTTAATTGTGATATTTAATTGTTTCTAATTAAGAAAAAAAAAACAGATGTGTAACTGGAAATAACCGATTAAGGTATTCAGAACTATTTTATTTTATTTATTAATTTTTTCTACTTTTAATTCAAATAGGTTTTGTCATTAATTTATATTTTCCGTGAAATTCAGTAGTGATTTTTTTTGTCTTTATAAAATTTATTATTTCATAAAATACTTTCTAGGATCTGTTAGTGTGTAATGAAGCTTCTTATTATATTTATTTTTCTTATGTTATGTTTATTTTTGTAGTTGGTATTACGTTAAAATGACACACATGTGTAAATGATATTATGCTATTTTAATAGTAAGTTTATGAATTTAATACTGTTGGTAATCTTCTATTGATTCATTTATTTATTGGCAAAGCCTTGTTTTTTTTTTTTTGTTTTTTTTTCATGAAAATGAAAATGATGAAATATTAGTATTTTCTATGTTTCATTTATTTTTTAAGTTTGAAATACAAACAATCGTAAAGTATTATTGAAAGTTTGCTACTACGTGTTGTACTGATATAAATTTTCCATTCAAAATAAATTAAACGTTTTAAATTATAATATACTAGTTTGTAAAGTGTAATTAATAAAAATTTGTTCATGAGCAGCTATAAAATTATTTCAGATTTAAGGTAATTTTCTTCAAAATAAAAACAGCAAAGCAATCACTGACAATTTGATTTGGAAACTTCATATCATATTTATTCAAAAACTTTTCAACGTCAAAATAAAAAAGTCCTTTCGGCCTGTACCGGGAGGAAAAGGTAGCTTTCCTATATCTTCGTTTTAAAATTTTAGCTAATGTTGCACGAAAACAGCAAGTTAAAATGCAAGGAAATGTTTACAAAATATTCGTTAATACTGAATTTGAATAAGAAATTCGCCAAATTATTGAGCAATAGCCAAATTGGCTTCATTTATGAAGACTTATTTTGGTCGCCAAATTTGGCGATATTTTCCCAAATGTCGCCAATTTTGCCAATTTTGTCACCAATGTCGTCAATTTTGGCGCTAACGGATAGGAATATATAGTTTTATGCGTATGATTGGGAAAATTATTACAACAATGAAAGGAAATAATTGGCGAGTAATCGCGTTAATGTGCTGTTTTGTTTTAAAATGTCAGTCACCCTAGAATTTCAAACTGCTCTATCTCAGCCATTTTTTAAGATAGAGGTAAACCAAAAAATGCTCTGGAATCCTTGTATCAGGGCCTAACACGTAATTAACAAATAAATTTCAATTTTTAACTTTTTTGTATATTTATTTTAGTTTTAAATTTTTAAATGGCCGCCATCTTGAAACAAAATGGCGGACCAAGCTGGCCAACGAACTCGGTCGAGACATTGGTTAGATTAATACACACAATTAGTTTCATAAAAATCGATTTATAAATACGAGCGTTATCGTATGACATAGGTCAGATATATATATATATATATAATTATAATATCTATGAATTTCAAAAAACATATCAAGTTCTATTATCATTCTACTTAAATCTCCAAAGAGATAATTAATGATATTGTGTATACAGAATACCACATAGCTAATAATTAACATGTGCAAACATAATATTACCATAGCTTGTGCTTCAATGGTAATTGGCCAAATTTTACTCATACCTAAAGAATATTGAAAAAAGAATTAGAGAGAAAGGGGAAAAAAAATTATAAATTGGAGTTGCAATTAAGTAAACACAAATGGATTAATAAATTAAATATGAACCATATACAATGGAAAATTGGACCACGTGAGAATTAAATATGAATTGGATATGAAAAAACACATGCACATGTACTCATCAGCCTGGATGCACCCACATGTGTTTTAAATAATAATTCAGTGTTTCATAATTCTACTGGCATAATGCTAAGATCAGTAGAATCATCCAGGTACACTGAATTATTACCAGACAACAATTGGAAATATTAAAATTTGGAAATATTAAAATAGGAAATAAAAAAACCATTAAGAATATACAATATATTTCACTCACATCGATTATCCCAAAAACTGTATTTAACACCTCACGATATTACCACGAGATAACAGTTTTGAAATAATAAAATTGGAAATATGAACGCGTAAAGTGTAGATAAAATATTTTACTCACAATAATTATACAGAATCCTTAAAATGTCACAACTTCTGCATAATATTCACATCCACATGGCAATGCATCATACATGTTGACTAAGTCGAGTTGAGAGAAATGATTTGAAAGACAAGTTGAGAGCACACTTTTTTTAAAACACAACCCCATCGATGACACCCAAACACAAAATGATTCAAAAACACACAAAATAATTCTGGTTTTAATACACTTATAACAAAATTATATCCGTGAATATATATTACTCCATCCAATTTTAATTCCTGAAAGTAAAATTAATATACAATCAATAGCTCCCTCTATAGTTAAATTAAATATAATATTAACAATATTATCAACAACTACCTGAAAGGTAAAGTGTCGCCATCTATTGGTATTATAATAATTCATAATTAATATTTAGTTAGATATCCACTTTATTAGTTACATACTCACTTCATTAGATTTAATTATATAAATAAACTTTAAAAAACAATACTAACTTGTAGTTTTACTTTAAATTCAAATAAAATATAATACTACTATATGAATAAATCTACACAGAATTAATTCAACTTGCACAGCATTTCATATATTCTTAACAAGAATATATTATGTAAAAGAGATATTATTTTAATTCAAATTGTTTTTGCTGCCAGCTGTGTTAATCCACTAATATTATAGACATATTATTAAATAATTAATGTTTTATTTTTACTACTACTTAAATATATATTAGACTTGTTATTAAATAATTAATGTTTAATTTATACTACATTGTAAATATATTTTATATTTCATAGATTAATTTAAATATCTAATTAAATAATTCATAAACAATTCAAAATATCTCAAAATTTATAATATTGATAATTAATAGTATTACTACTGTTTTTCAATCAAATTAATGCAATGCAGAAATTAAAATACTTGTTAAATTTAATTATTCATAGACAAAAATAAAAACTATATATATTTATATTTATATATATTGCAAATAGATATGTTTATGAGTTATAATCACCAATGTTATCCATGTATAATTTAATTTGTTATTGTATAAGTTAATTTATAAATGTATGAAAACTGCACATCAATAACACCTTAAACAGAGGTGATCGGCAACGCACAATCACAACTATACAAAGTGTATATAATGTTCAATCAAATATTAAATTTCCTAATATGTTATAATTGTAATTTTCTATATAAAGTGTATATAATGTTCAAACAAATATTGAATATTAAATATCCTAATATGTTATAATTGTAATAATGTATGTTATAATTATTATTTTCTATATCTTTTGTTATATGTTATCGCACACTAAAACAATAATTTATTACATACCATGTTTATATTTAAATTATATAATAAATGTTATTTAAAAGAGTTGATGATTGAATTTATCATAAAAATTGGATAACCATATATTTTTGCTTGATCTCGAATATATCTAATATTTTTGTTTTTATTTATATCTGAGCATAAGTATTTTATACGATGTAGATAATTGATAATTATATTTTTATAAACAGATTTATGTAAACATGAAGCAAAATTGGTAAAAATATTTACTTTAAATGGGAAATCAAATCTCTTATCATAAATATCAAAAATTAATTTATAATTATTAGTAATATTAATTTTTAAGTCAAGAAAGTTTATATTATTATTAATTAAATCATTTTCGCTTAATTTAAGCTGAGTAGGATAAAAATTGAGTGGTGATGTGCAATTTTTTTCATTGAAATAAAATATGATAATGTCATCAATATAGCGATAAAATACATAATCATTGTTCGGACTTATATTTCTTTCATAATAATATAAGTAAAGGTCAGAGAGAATACTAGATGCGGTTCCGCCCTGCGGAATTCCCTGGCATTGTTTATAAATAATATTGTCATATATAATGTAATTATTATGCAATGTAAAATTTAGTACGGTTTTAAAAAAATTTACTGAAATATGTTCTTTTCATTTTAATTGAGATTTAAATTCTTTAAATAATATACACATTGTTTTATGTGAGTCTTTTATATCAATGTTATTAAATAAATCATTAAAATCCAATGTTTTTATGAATTTTACCGGATTGATATTATGTATTTTATTAATGAGTTGAAAACTAATTTTTAGGCAATGTTGGTTATTATGTTTTAACGTTATATCATATATCTGCTTTAAAATATTAAGTAGTAAATTGCTTGCATTTTTATTATATGTGTTACAACCGATGGTAACAGTGCGAAATTTAATAGGATTTTTATGAAATTTTGGAATTATAACAAGATAAGGATAATTAAAATTATTACATTTGATTTTTAGTAATTTGTGATAATTTAATAATTTTCTGTTATTTATTTCAATATTTAATTTAGTTTTATTAAAAATATTACTTGTGTTGATTGCATTGTGAATTAACACTTTATAGTATTCTTTACAAATGACAGCATAATTATTTGGAGATTTATCTACATAAGTAATTATAAATTTGTTTTGTAATTCTGATATATGTTTATTTATGTTTTTAAAAGCTGCATGTGTAATATGATGATAATTTTTTATAATTTCATTTTTTAATTTATCTATTACAGAAAATCTCCATTCACTGAAATATTCGATTGGTTTATTGTAATCAACAGCAATTTTATATATAAACAAATCAATATCTTGAATAAACTGCAATATTATGGATTTGATATTACACTTATATGGAAGACGAAATTTTGTGCCATTATGCATTAAGTTTTGTAAAATAGGTTGTTCTACAATATTAAGATCACCAGTAATGATATGACCATGTGTTGTATTTATATACTTTTGATATTTTGGGTCATTACAATAACATGGGTAATTCTTTGAAGAGACCAAATTTTATATATATATATATATAACATTTGAACGGAGGGTGGTTTTGGGGTCTGGGGGTCATGATCGGTGAAAATATATCGAAATTTTCCGGAACTGCTTTCCTCCGAACGGCTGCAATAGGTAGCTTTATACTTTTTTGTATTGAAAGCTACCTAATAGTTTAATATCATACATAGTACACTCTTTATAATGCGTGTTTAGACCTATTTAGGATCGCAAATAACTAAGAGACTGTTGGATTTTATTTCTTTATATACTTAATATATAAGTTATAACAGACAAAATGAACATATAATTACTAAAATTTTTATTTAATTCTCTTAAACCTTGAAACGGTCAACATAGGCTTATCATCATTCTGTACTGAAGGAGGAGGGGGAGGGGAGGATTCCCAGATTTTAAATGGAAATTTTTGGCTGCAAATAATCCCTTATATAGCAAAAACTACTAAAACGGAATCTCAAGGGAACGACAATTTTCTGATTTAGACAGGCTTCTAAAGTATAATTGTGTGGCTTTCGACAGGACCATGAAATTGTTGTGTTGAAGACAGGATTCCGTCATAGATAGGGTCCGATTATCAAATTTCACAGGTTTTACTGTATTTGTGTACACACACGCACACACATATATATATAATTATACATAAATAGATAGACATAGTTATATTGCGCACGCACAGCCCGGTCTTCTCCGGACCCGGATGCTGCAATGGGAATTTGGAGAGGTTAGATTCGGGGGCTCAAAATTTATTTTAAGGTAAACAAGAAGGTATTTTAATCTCCTTGGAGGCTTTAAGAAGCGTAACGATTAAGTGTGAGCTCAAGTGCAAATCTTTTAGAACTCCTATTTCTCTCTTACAAAAATAAAATGCCTTTTAGTCTCGTTGGAAACCTCTAAAGCTGAAGGTGCGTAATGCATAACATCCGCCAAAGTCACTCTTTCCCGTATAGCCAGTCTTGTCTGTATGTGTATGTGAAGTAGAGAGGCTTACCGCTGAGATATAGAAAGAGATTATACTCCAGGTGTGGCGAACCGTTTTCACTGCGCCAAAAATTCACAAAACAACATGTATCAACATTGTAATGCGCCAAACTTTTACATAAGAAATATTGCAGCATGTGGTTGTTATACGAAACACTGCTTTATTGAATCAGTTGCTTTCATAGCAAAATTGGGTCCACTTGTTATTTTATTGTCGAGATTGTCTTATAAAACTCATTTGAAGAAGTGAAGCTTTTTAAACTGATGTAGAAAGCCAAAACTGTGACATATCGAAAACGCTGCCTACAATCACAGAAAAAGAGAAATTATCATGTGTTATTTCATCCAAAAATATTTATGTTACTTGTGATAATCTGTACGTGTTAAGTAACACTTTGATTATTATAACAAAATAAAAAGTTAATTTTATCTGTAAGTTGATTATCATGTTTAAATTTGTCGCGTGTCAGAGAAATTGTTGTGTGTGCCACCTCGGACCCGCGTGCCATAAGTTCGCCGTCCCTACTATACTCTATAGTTCTTGGCATCTTCTAATCAATATAACAAAAGGAAGTGTTTATCTGTCTGTTTCTGTGCATGGTTGTACGAAGACCGCTGGCCACAGAGCTAAGAAGTTTAGAAAAAAGATAGTTCAGGACATGCAATCAAAGTTCCTAAAGTCATTTTTTAAGCATTTTTTAAAATAAATTTCTTTTTATACAGGCCTGTCGACAGTCCTTTGAAATCATAGGGACCAAAGAAAAGAAACTTCATAAAAACCATAGTTAAGTAATTATAAAGAATTATCCAAAAAATCGATCTTTCTGTCACACCAAGGGAACGAAATCATATCTCAGGTTATATGTGTTCCTTAGAAACGAATCTTTTAAGATGATGATATTGGAATGGATAGGATAGGTAGGATTTTTTTTAATTCGACTACTGGCGCCCAGGGGCAAAAAATTGGTCATGATTAATCAAGGCCTTACAGAAGAAATTTTGTAAGATGATGAATCTCGGATAATAGACGGTGTACATTACGATATGCGCACGAGATTTTTCCAAATGTGTCCATGAACATGTGACTGTGCTGTTTCAGTAATAGACTGAGTCATCTATCACTTAAACAGCATGCACGTCGACCTTCCTTCTTCCTACCAGTAATGATAATCTTAATCTTGACAGATGATGTTGCGACCGGTGCTGTCGTCTGATTATTTTTTACGACTGCATTCTTCTAAAATAAAGATATTTCTTCTATCTTTTAGCATAGCTATTGTAATAGAATACATCTCGCCTGGTACGCGGAGGATCAAGTTCTATATCCGGTAATAAAACTCTGTATGCAAACTAAATTATTTTCCCTTAAAGATCGCCAGATCTATCTTATTCAGAATGTTCAAGGAGGTCAGTTGGTATTTCTAAATATAATATTTCATGCACAGGTTTCCTAAAATTGACTGGCGTATTTTAACATGTAATATCAAGCAAACGATGACAGATATTAAATATTTTCTTACACGAGATTAATATGTAAAGTCAAGAATTTCTGTATTACTGGTATTACAGATAGCGCATTCTCTCAAACTGTAAAAAATAATAAAAATAATCTTACAGGTTTTAAAAACGCAAGTATTTTTTTCGCCATTTCATGAAGGGTGAAAACTAAGTGATCTATCTTCAGTTCCAGTTGGGCTGTTCCTATGAGACTTATGACCAAGGCTGTTGTTGCGAATGATCCTTACATATATTTTTTATTAATGCTCACAATACACAATACTTGTTACAAATGATCCACAGGTCAGATAGTACAGGCCGAATGCATAGCAGGGAGAACGGAAAAATGTACAACCATGAAGTTTCGAGGGAAGCCGGGGAGTATCGAATCACCCAATTTACGAACAGCAGTGGGAGGCGTTACCCACGACGACACGGGGAATCGTTGATCCATCTGTATACTTTCGTTTGAGACTTCTCTGCGCCATAGATCAGAGATTTTTGGTTCTAAAACAAACAAGTTGAAAATTGTACGCCAAACGTGACAAATGAGGTGCGTTCGTACCTTAGCTAGTATATAAATATTCAGATCGTGATGATTTTTAATTCTGTGAAATGAAGTATATCGTCTGCAGATTAATTCCTGTAGTAAAATAAGTATCTCGGTCGCTTGACGATTAAACCTCGGAAGCTCCTATAACAAGAAAGCACCGATTTAAAAAAAAATCAAATTTCTTAATAAATATTTTTATTAATATCTTCCAAAATGTTGATTCGATTTTCATAAAATTTGAAAGGTCTCGACAAAATTCTGCAAAGATAATATATCTTAAATTTCAAACCATTTGGTTGAGTAGATTTTACGCTATTACATGCGGACAGACGGATGGGTCAGACGACGACTATTGGTGCTACGTATTTATATAATTACGAACGCACCTAAAACGCATGCGAAAGAAATGACCGACTTAGCACATTAATCTCCTCCAAGAATAAATTTAATGTTATCACATTTTGCTTGCTGTTTAGTTTTAAAAGCCATTAGCTTGCTTTAGCGCACCCTGTATGTTTTGAATAAAATAATTCCACATATTTTCATTCTTTACAAATTTTCTTTTAAAGTCATGTTCCTGGCATCTGAAAATAACTGTCTAAGGAATGCTGAGAATTGTATCTTTATTTCAAAAAAGACTTGCCATGAAAATATTTTCCATCAGAAATAAGTGACAAAATTTTTATTTTGTCTGACAACAAAATTCAAATTATTTCATGAATATATTCTTGCTTTTTTTGCAGTTTCTGTTTCGGAGTTTCGTTTGAACTGATTTTTTTAGGTTGAAAAACTCACGTTGAAATGCGACTTTAAAAGCAAGTTTTCAAATTTAATACTTTTACATATCTATTACGAAATCCATATTTTTTTTCTACACACTTGTCAGAAAAAAAATCTAAATGTTTCTGTGAATTATTCATATTTTTATGAGTGTGTTTTTCGCAATGTTTCTCGATGTGCTTATTAGAGAATATATTTATTTTTTAAAAATAAAACTTGAAATTCAAATATTTGAAAGTTCATATTGATAATGCGTTTTTCTTCTGAATAAAAGGTATCTCAAAAGTCATTTAACATTTAGACATAAATAATATTTTTAAAAGAACTTTGTTTGAAATAATATTTTTGGAATAATAATTTTTACTATTAAAACGTCAGAAATCGGTTAAACCGATTACACAAGATTTTTAGCACAGTAGAAATAGCATTAGAGGTGGAACTAATTGCAACAAAAATGATTTTTGTTGTAAATGGTGGGTAATACACTCCTAATGAACATACTAAACATATACATTCGTACTGTTGCGCAAAATGTAGTTTTTGGGGGCCATCTTGAAAAAAATATGAACAATTTTAAAAAAGCTTAAAAAATGATGTATGGTATCAAATTATAGTAAATTGCATGCTGAAAAAGAGTATGATATTGGTTTTTAAAAGTAAAATGTTTATAAAGATGAAGAATACGTTTTTTGACGGCCATCTTGAAAAAAAAATATATATTTTTTTAAATCTTAAAAATTTATGCAGGGTATCAAATTACAGGAAATTGCATGCTGAAAAAGAGTATGATATTGGTTTTTAAAAGTAAAATGTTTATAAAGATGAAGTAGGGGGGGGGGAATTAGGAATAATTATACCTACGTAACCCTGTAGGTAAACCTTAAATGCTTAAATTATACTACATTACCTTACACCTATACCTGATACTCTGAGACCAATTTTGATTTTCTTTATTGTCTGTTTCAAGTAGGTAAATTTTTTTGAATCAAGAGAGTTTCATAAGAGAAATGGAAGAAGAAACTTGCATTTTGTGTTCCAATTTTCTTTGTAACGATACTCCCCATGTAACATTAACAGCAAAAGGTTTGATGGGAATCATCAACGCCTGTAAACAAAGATATGATAAAATTTATTAACTTTTCAATCCTACGCTTACTGGTGCTGTTAAAGTGCACATAGAATGTCGACGTATATATGTCAATCCTATTATAATTAAAAGTGATATAAAACTAAAAACATCCCAAGATGATATTCCTTCAACCAGTTCGAGAACGCTACGAGGAAGTATTGGATCGCTCAATTTCAAAGAGAATTGTTTGTTTTGTGGCCAGATTATTACGGATTATCAGAAGTGTAAAAAAAATGGCAGTCATTCCTGTGCGTACTTTCCAGTTTCGTGAAATAATTTTTAAAGTATGCTGTACTAGAAATGATCTATGGGCAGCAAATGTACACGCGAGGATTCTTTCTGTCATAGATTTGCCTGCTGCAGAAGCTCAATATCACCAATTACGTAGTGTCAGTTTAGGACAGGAAAACCTATTCCTGTGAAGTATACTCCTGAAGGTAGTAGTGGTAGTGGAAGATTGTCCACATCAGTAGGACGTCCGGCTGACACTGACAGTTCTGATGCTTTTGAAAAGACATGTCAGTGGTTTCAAGAAAACTGTGAAGAGCCAATATCTGTCAGTGACTTAGTAGAAAAAATGCATAGTTTTTTATCAGAGGGAAGCGAGTCTTACGCTTCTAGACATTTGAAGAAAAAATTGCGAGACCGGTTTGGAGACAACATCATAATATCGGGCACAGCTGGAAAATGTAACATGATAACACTTGTAAAAACTGTATCAAACATGATCTTGGACTATTACTAGCAAAAAAGACTTGATGATCCCGATGTAGAAAAATTTAGATTAATCGAGTCTGCAGCAAAACTGATTAGAAATGAAATAAATCAATTGTACAAAAATAAGGACTTTATCCTAGTGCATCAGATATTGCATCCGTTGAAGAAAACAAGACATATTTACCCTCTGTTTTACTAACATTTTTGGATATCCTAATCGGTGGTAAACGCAACGATCTGAAGCAAATTTCGATAGGCCAGGCTGTAATGCAAGCTTGCAGGCCTCGTTCTCTGATATGACCAATTCCTCTTGCTGTAGGCGTACAGATTCACAGAGATTTTGGGTCTCGTTTCCTAATCGATGAACTTTGTAGCCTTGAATTCAGTGTGTCTTATGATGAAATACAGAAATATGTACACTCTTCTGTAATGGATGAAAGTAACCATATCCTCGTACCATCTGGTCACTTCTCTCAATGGGTCGCCGACTACGTCGACCATAATATAGCAACAATAGATGGCCATAACACCTTTCATGGGATGGGAGTTATAATGTGCGCATCAGGAGCACCTTTTAATAACTCTTTATTGCTCACAGACACAATAAAACGACTCAAATCTCGCCCTCTAGCACATGACATTATAAAAAAAGCAAATATTCCCCTTCACTACATTCAATCCCACAACTCAACAGCCCTGAATAAAATGGAATTTGAAAATTTATTCAAAGAACCAATTCAAATTAATCTCTTGGATGCTCTTTAAACATAGCTCAGGAAAAACATGTCACTATAGTAGCTGATGATACTGATATTTTAATACTACTACTATATCATTTTTCTAAGAACATTTTCATGCAATCTGCCACATAATGTGATAATGTTCGTGACATCCAAGCCATGCAAAGATCTATTGGAGAGGAGGCTTGTAAAACTTTACTTTTTGTTCACGCATTAACAGGGTGTGACACCACCAGTGCTTTATTTGGTAAAAATAAATCTTCTGCTTTCAAAAAAAATCATACAATCCAAAATCTTATGAGAATGTGCTTCACATTATGGATCATACGAAGAAGTACTGTGAAAGAATTGATTGAAAATGGCTGTAAAGTTCTTGTGTCATTATATGGAGGTAACATTGATACAAGTTACCTAAACGTGCTTCGTTATGAACAATACATGAGGAAAATAGCTTCAGCTAGAAAAGAATTTGACATAGCCCGTTTGCCTCCAACACAAAATGCATCAAAATACCATCTACTTCGAGTGCATTTGCAGTGTTTTATATGAAAAAATCTTAATATCCCAACTCCTGATCCTACACTATGGGGTTGGCAGTTGGTTGATGGAGAATTTCAGCCATTATTAACAGATTTGAACCCAGCACCAGACAAACTCTTAAATATGATTAAATGCGCCTGCCAAACGACAGTTGAAGAACCATGTAACACCACTAAATGTACATGTCGCCGATATGGAATCCCATTTTCTGTAGTTTGTAAAAACTGTCGTGGAAAGGACTGTGCAAACACAGGAGACAGATTTAATTTAGATGAAGATGAAGGGGACATTTGATTTCAATCCATTTTATTGTGTACAAATTTCGAATTTTTGAATTTGATTAATAAAAAGATGTTTTTCAACACTGCAAAAGCTTTCAGGTTTTTGGCCACCAATTTGTTGTTTACTTTTACTTTTAAAAACCAATATCATATTTTTCAACTCGAAATTTCCTATCATTTGATACCCTATATGATTGTTTACGATTTTTCTTATTTTTTTGTGTTTTTTCAAGATGGCCACCAAAAAACGTATTGTTCATCTTTATAAACATTTTACTTTTAAAAACCAACATCATACTCTTTTTCAGCATGCAATTTCCTGTAACTCGATACCCTACATAATTTTTTTAAGATTTAAAAAAAAAATTAATTTTTCATATTTTTTTTCAAGATGGCCCCCAAAAACTACATTTTGCGCAACAGTACGAATGTATATTTTAGTATGTTCATTAGAAGCATATTAACTACCATTTAAAACAAGAATTTCTTTTGTTGCAATTAGTTCCACCTCAAGGTGTTTTTTCACTAATTTCTACTCCACTATTTGTAGATATTTTTCATCCTTTATTCAAGATACAGAGTTTACTGAATAACAGCAGTATTTGTAACATATGACAGGCAATCTTTACACAATTAGCAACAGCATGATAAAATTCAATTTTAAAATTAAACTACACCCTTTTAAAGTTGTATTTAAAGAAAGAGAAATGTAAAAATATTGTAACAGGTGTTCCATTTAATAAATTAAAAGTTTTCTTTAGTAATCGTAGAAAAAAAATTTCTTTGTTTATGTAAATTTTATTGATGTATTTGCAAAATTTATAAATTTATGGTGAACTTCAAGGCAGCATATCCAAAGCTTTACTTGTCATGAAAAAAAAAAAAAAAATGATTGATAATTTTCAATATTATATAAAAAAAAACATCTGGAATATGGATAGGTCCATGGGTAGGGGACTGCATTTCGAGTTCCACCCACACCTTTTCCATCCAACTAGATAGATAACACACATTTGAACAGGGTGAGTTATCTACCTACAATATACATTATATTTCCAATGATGACCGGTCACTTGCGATTTTAGACGTTTTGTTAAATATCTGGAAAGATACATGAGGAATTATACTGAAACTTCAGGAGTGTAAACAACATGATAAACGTCATATATTTTAGCGACGATTTTTTCCCGAAACCCCATAAGGGGCCGTCAAAAAATTGAAGAAAAACGAATATCTTTTGGATAACCCTGTAAAAACTAATATTACAAAAGCATTCAAACTGTAGATTATGAGTAAGTGGCTTATTATAATAATTTGGGTTCATTGTTATGAAGATAGCATGTATACTCGAAGAGAAATTCAGGTTTTTATAAAAACAGTCCCAAATTTTACGAAGTTTTTTGCTTATAATTTGCAGAGTTTTTAATATAAAAACAAGTTATTTTCAGAAAATATGACAAACAAAATTGTACACAATACCCTGCAATCAGAATTAAAAAATAATAAAAATTGTATGAAAAATGAGCAGGTTCACTAAATATTGTTTCACTGCGCATGCGCGAATTCAATCAAAATATACTGTGCATAATATATTAGCTAAATATATAGACGAACTTTTGTGAAAGTCTCAAAAACATAGCTTGAAAATTCTGATAGTAATCGTCGATAGAATAAGCTCGAATTTCGCTGTTCCCAAAAGGAAGCAAAAAGATGAGGGGTTGTATCCAAATATACTAGCTTCTCAAAGTTGACATAATAAGAATGAAGTGTCTCTCATTTTATATTTGATACAACCCCTCATCTTTTTGCTTCCTTTTGGGAACAGCGAAATTCGAGCCTATTCTACTCTCTTATGATAGCTTCCAGGTGATTATTTGTGCGGAATATAATTTTGGATCCATTGAAATCTACTTTTATACACTGCGTTAGCAAGATTAGCACAAACTGAACCTATAAAAGTAGATTTCAATGGATCCAAAATTATATTCCGCACAAATAATCACCTGGAAGCTATCATAAGAGAGTCTCTAGAAAAAATATCTAAAAAAGAAATAGTCTGTAACGATGTATTATCATATGATATCCACGCAGTCTGGAATGAATTAATACAAAATTGATTACCTTTCCCATCGCACCTTATACTCCAAACCCTTGAAGTAAAATAGTGTATTCCGGGCAAACAAGAAAACGCGAAGAGACAACAACTCAACTCAGCAATTAGTTTTTCACTGATGATGACCGAGTAGTTCAGTTGAAAACGTTTTGGAATTTTTAAAATGACTTTAATGTGCTTTTAAATGTTTTATGTATGTCTTTACGCATCTTCAAGCAATATATTTACATTTAGTTGTATCTTAATGAATTTTAGTCTGCTGCAGAATTCTTTTACTTCTTTCTTCGTAAGTGTTTGTGGCGAACTGGATTTAGAGAAAAATAATCTGTGGAATATTCATATGCATTGTTAAAATCACAACATTTAGCTAACTAAAACAATTTCGAAAAATCATAACAAACTTTTTCATAAAATATAACACTTGATTAATGAAATGTTATGTAAGAAAAAAAAAGAAAAAATTGGAAACTGTTTAAAATATGCAAACTTAAAGGTTTTTAATGTAAAAGAAATCCTTCGAATATCAAAAGAAATGTCATTAAAAATCCTTGAAAGTTGTTTTAAGATAAATAAATAAAAATAGATGTCATTTTAATTATTTTACTTTAGAACTGAGGTAAACTCTGAATCATGATCATTAATGTAAGGAAAAGTTCCATATCCAACATTTCAGTTTTTTGATTGAACAAAAAAATGTGGCTTTTATACTTTAAGCTTCGCTTTTCTTAACTCAAAATTTTAATGAAAATATTTCATTTAAAAACATTTTTGTTTATAGTAAATCATTATAATTGATGTTTGAAGAATTATTAATTTTAATAATATAATTTTGCTCTTTAAATTATAATTTAAAAATAATTATTATTTTAAGGAGTTTTCTCTCTAGTGACCATGCTATCATTAACAAAATGGGTATTTTTTGTTTATTTCTTATGCTCTTAATATGTTCCAGGATAAAAAACTGAATTCAAGTTTAGATGGACATTATATAGTGCGCTATATATAAAAGCTTCAATAAGATCAGTCATTAATTTCCAAACCCATTTTCTAATGTATGTTAAAAAAGATTATTTAGAGAATATAATTAAAAGGTGATTAATTACATTCATATTAAATAAATGCTGTACAGGAAAAATATTTAAAATAGTCATTAATATTCCTTAATAATTATTTTAGAAAATTTTCTTTGAAGTGTAATTGTAAATGAATACGGAAAACGGGATTTTAGAAGTTTTGAAAGTTTCGTCATTTGTGTAGATTGAAAGTCTATGAAATAGCGTCTTTAGAAGCCAGGGCTATAGAAGAGAGTGGGACTCAAGCCCTCCTCATTCAAATAAAGACTCTTCTTTTCTTTTTTAATCATATTAGCTATTTCAAAGATATTTTTCTGTCTTCGATATTTTACAATTCATCTCCGAAGGAACAATGCTGTAGATAAAATGTACTGCAGATATTGATTATATTTGTAATATATACATCTTCAGGTCAGAGGCTCCACGCCAGATATGCAAATGGTATTTTTATTTGGAGCTCATTTTATTTCATATTTGAGATTCCCAACACCCAATTTCATTTCAATCATATTGTTATTGCTAAGTAATTCAAAAATATTTATATCTTATGAATTTTAGCGCAAAATTCGATTACATCCACTAATATTACTTTTCTGTAAAAGTTCTCTCGAGCTTCCTGGAATTCTACGTTTTCCTTAGATATGCTTGGAAGCGAACTGCGGCCAATCAAAGTTCGTTAATTAGCGTTTGTTGAGAATTTTTAGTTAATACATATCCAATAATTAACAAAAAATCAAAAATATGAGTGATGTGTACAGTCGGACCTGTCGGTCCGGAATCATATTTGCCGTCTGCCGTCCGACCTTTACGCTCATCTTTATCATTACAGATGAATGCTTGAACTCCTACCATAATTTCTGAATTGGTACGCCACTGCTGAAAAATGGCACAATATTTATTTCGAGAGAATTCTAGAAGTAGAAGGAATTTACCGGAGCAAGTAATGATTAATTAGTATGTGGACAATCGCAGCGCAATACAGCAGACTTTCTGGAAATAAATATCCTAAAATAGACAGCTACAGACTGTGATCAAAATAATGGAAATACTCAGAAAGAAAACAAACGTCTTTATTAATACGGTGTTGGGTCATCTTTAGCAAATTATACAGCCTGAAAAATTCCAGGAATTTAATTATAGAAATTCTAGATGATGGTTAACGGAACGTTATAGCAATTCTCATGTATATATTGTAAAAGTGTTAAAATGGATGTCCTAAAAAGAGTGTTCTGAAATTAATATAATGCTTTTAAAATTGAACAAATAAACGGTGACAGTTATTGAAGTTATTCTTGCAGATAGTAATGTTTGACGTCAAGAATTTCTTTACAACCCTTTATAGTTTAAGTTAAGCATATCATCCATAGCTGACGCTGCGCTGTCTTAAATTGTCTGATCGCTCAAACTAACGTATAAAACTCGATCAAAGAACACTTAGCTTTTAACTTTAATTTTGTTTAGCTGTTGAAACGCCGAAAGCAAGTGTTTTGACATTGCAATGTTATTTTGAGTTACAACAGCTTGAGATAGTACAGCGCCATCTATTGTTGAACTAAAACAAAGGAGTATAGTAAAACAATTCCTGATTTCACACATCACTCTCCTGCAAGAATAATTTCAGTAGCTGTCACTGTTTAGTTTTAACTGAATTTTTTTTTAAAAATTGTTCAGTTCATTTTAGCATACCCAGTATGTTGGGTAAAGATATAGGCCCTTGAGTTTATTCTTTAAAACAGTCTAAAGTGGCTGAATGATATGAAAATCAGGGGAATGCGAGGGCCAAGTGGGATGTCGGACTTCTCGTTATATTCCTCAAACTACGACTGCCATATCTAGTTGTATCAGTTGGACAGTTATCCACTTGAAAGGCGCAATCCCCTGGAGAAAACAATGTTTACATCATCTTATGAACCTGATTGGCTAGAAATGTCAACATAGCCATTACCAGTTATTCTCTTTTTGAGGTTGACTACAGGGTGTGAAGAATAAAACGAAATGGCTATCCAATCCACCCCAATCCATCCTTTCATACGTTACATAATCAGGGCTTAATTTGCGCCGGAGCCCACCGGAGCTCAGCTCCGGTACTTCTCCGTTTTTAGTAAATGTTTAAATATTGGCCAGAATTCACCGGAGCTCATATATACTGCGCTCCGGAGCTCAGTGCAATAACGCTTCCGAAAAATGAATCCTACTTTTCCTTTCCCTCCTATCTTCAATCTTTTGCCTTCTTTGTATAAAAACACTCATAAGTGACGTAGCGCTTCGCACACGTATGAAATGGAGCGAAACTAGAGCTCTTATATTATAGTGAATAAGCTCACCAGGGTCTACCAAAGAATGAGGTTCTTTCCCAGAAATTGCTGCTTGATTAAATAATAATAATGATAATTCCTTGGCGCATAAGATTGTCTGAAAATTTTCCTTATAAATGTTTTTGGTATTTGTTCATTCGTTATTTATATTTATATTTATATGCATAGCTGCGAACAATTCATTTTTTGTGTTAACACTATTTCCGAATCACAATCCTGAGCTTATTTAATCGCAGAATTCTGCGATTAATTAACATTAAGATTAGGCAATTTTTTTCTATTTGGAAGTAGTAATAACTAAAAAGTGGAATAGTTGATAGCTAAAATATTAAGCGCTAAATAAAAAAATCAATGCTTTAAATTTTGAAAATAATGTATGAAATATAAATATGCAGATTGGAGTAACAGCGGAGGGGGTGGGGGGTACGCTACGGGTGTTAGTACTGCAGAATATTAGGGCTCCGGAACTTTTTTTCGTAGAAATTAAGTCCTGTACATAATCATAATACAGCACAAAGCTTTTCGTATGTGAATTTCATTATTTTAGTGCTTTGAAAACGGTTTTTATATCTAAATCACTCCCACACCCTCCTCGCTGCGAATATCTATCTTATGAAAGAAAAATAATCGAAATAAAAAAATAAAAATATGCATTAAGATCTTGAGAATTTTTTTTTGTGTGTTCTTCCATTTTTACATCCTTATATAAGTTAATTATGAGTGTTTGGATTTGTTTATTTCTATTAAAATATCTAATTATCACATACTTATTGGGTAGTAAACAAACGCCTTATTCTAATCAATTTAGTGCAGATAAGACATAATTAATACCCTGTGAAAATAATGGATGTCGCATTATGAAGGAATTGCCTAGCAGATCGATTAGAAATAAATTACAGCCTTGAAAAGATAATAGATTCATTAAAACAGGAGAGCTAATCTAAGAGAAAATTTTCCGGTCCCTGTCTGCAAGATATCTGCTTAGAAGCGTTAGTGAAAGGATTTAGGATTATTGTTGATAGGCGTAAAGCATCGATATATTGGCATTTCCATTAATTACTAAAACTACAAGGATTTTCTGGAAGTTTATTAGTTAGTTCAAGAAATAATTATGGACAGCTAATACAAGTTATCACTGTTGTGGTTCTCTAACTTGTATGAAAGATATTTTTATTTACATTACGTTCAAAATAATAATCGTTTGTTTAATAGAATATCATTGAGTTTTGCAGTAAAAATTCCATTTTATAAAAGAATATTTCGTGGAAACGTTTAATAGATTCGTTTTAAGTAATTTTTAAAGACTAGTATTCAGTGTGATCAAGGCTGAAGAGTTTAAAACTCTACAATTTCAAGTGTAATTTAAAACATACTGTAAGATACATTTAGAAAATTAATAGAAATAAAACCAATCGATGTATGAGAAAGCCGTTTGCATCTCAAACTGTGTTAGAGATATAATTTATTCAAAGACAATATTTAAAATTTTGCCAATGGATGACGTTGTAGTAATGTAAGCTTACAGCAATGCAGTATGTCAAGCTTTATCAGCTAAAAGTCTTTTTAACATTTTCTTGCATAGTGTTTAACATTTTCCAATATAGTTGTTAACACTTTCCAACATAGTTAAAAAGTGCTTATGAATTCGGTTCGTCTGCCTGTCTGTTTGTCTGTGTGCCCATGCTCTAACTCTCGTAAATATGTTCTGATTGCTATGAATTATTTATATGTGTTTTAAGTTTAGTGTAGAATATTCGGTATGGAAAATGAAGTATGTAACAATTTTAGTTCGTTTACAGGGACACACAAAATAATTATGCTACATTATGGTCTATCGGGAAAGAAAAGTCGTTACAAGATTTCAAACGTATTGAGATTGATATGTGTCACTTAAAGTGGACTAAAATATGCTTTCTCGGGATTATAGAATAAGTGGTGTTTATAGTTCGTTTACAGAAACGCGCAATAGAATTCCATTATGATGTACAGTAGCGCATTTTAGTAATGTTATAAACATTATGAAATTTAAAAGGACCACTGATGTGCACTACAACAGATGTGTTATACAAATTATGGAGTGCGTTTCATTTTAGGTTCATTTACAGAGACGTACAACAATAATTCAGTAACAGGACTGACTATGATCCAAAATTGCTGGAAGTGCGTTCTCCGCTGTGCTAAACTTAACTGCCATTCTTAGACTTATCTCATTTTTCGCATATTACGTGGAGTGCATAAATTTAATAGATCATATACATGCCTGCATTACAGAATTTGCTCATAATATAGCATATGGGCATAAATTGGTGAAAATTGATTTTTACTGAGTTATGTGTTTTTTAGCTCACAGGCTGTCAAAGCCTGAGAGCTAATGTGCCCGCCGGTTCTATATGTACGTACGTATGTGTGTATGTACGAATGTATGTACGTAACGCATGTATGTATGTACGTATGTATGTACGTAACGCGATAACTCTTGATAGAAATAGTCGTTTTGCTTTAAATTTTGTTTATAGGTTCATTGTGATAAGGCGCTTCCCTGATTAGTTTTGGGGGTGCATTGGTTAAGTATAACGGGGAATACGGGGTGCTAATACCCCCGTAATTTAGATAAATAGGTTTTTCATGCGGAATTATCCGATTTTCTTCAAATTTTGTATACAGGTTCATTGTGATATGGAACGTAGGCGCTTCCCTGGTTAGTTTTGAGGTTTCATTGGTTAAGTATGACGGGGGGGGGTAATGGGGGGCTAAAACCACTTTAATTTAGATAAATGGGTTTTTCATGCAGAATTATCCGATTTTTTTTCAAATTTTGTATATAGGTTCATTGTGATACGGCGCTTTCCTGATTAGTTTTGGGGGTTTATTGCTTAAGCATAAAAGAGGTAACGGGGGTCTAATCCTTCTCCCTTAATTTAGATAAATGGGTTTTTCTTCAGAATTATCTGATTTTCTTCAAATTTTGTATATAGGTTCATTGTGATAAGGCGCTTTACTGATTAGTTTTGGGGGTTCATTGGTTAAGTATAAAGGGGGGTAACGGGAGGCTAAGCTCCTTTGATTTAGAGAAATGGGTTTTTCATGCTGAATTATCCGTTTTGCTTCAAATTTTGTATATATGTACATTGTAATAAGGAGCTTCTCTGATTAGTTTTGGGATTGATGGGTTAGTTTATAAGGGGGGAACGGCGGGATAATCCCCCTTAATACATCGCCGATTTATTTAGTTTTCGTGGGGCTTATTTCAAATTCTTTGAAGTAAAATATACAATTAGTACTGTAAAATGTATAATGTGATTGTAAAATGACTGTAAAATATACAATTAGTGTGAATAGTCTGTGATCTCAATGCCCTCAGTTTAACTGGGCAGTTTTTTTTTTTTTTTTTTTTTTTTTTTTGCTCATTTTGAACGAGGAAGGAAAATTTATTAAATTGCTTATTCTGATATATCATTTCATTGTATGAAAAACTGAAATTTCTAAATAATATTCTGTTACTTATGGAAAGAGTTTCGTACGCGAAAAATACCCCAAATGCATGATTTAAAGTTCTTGATTTTTAATTGTATCCAAGCATGATGCGTCATGTCTATAAATTTGGAACCTGTTAGACTCTCTGTTAGGATCTGTTGGATCACTTCATCAATTACATTTAAAAAGAATGAATAACAGCCCGTGATAGTATTTTATTTTTTTTTGCTATAACTCTCAAGAAGATCGACACACTCTAAAAATGTTTTCTACCCTCTGGTTAATCTTTTCCTTGGATTGCTTTAACCTCTATATGTGCTTGTACGCTCTGCTTCTACTAATGAAGGAAGCCGTCATTTAATTGTATATGAAATTATGTTCTTATAAAGTTAATAGAAGGCATTTTCTCTTAATATTGTAATTTAGCCTACACCTTACACTATTCTACATATGTACAAGCAATCTTGAATAAAAGTAAATATAGAGAAATCTTCTGATGTAATGATCATAGTAAAATTTTCTTGCATGTTAAAGCAAGTAATTTACACAAATATATGCGATTTATTATTTTTGTCAAAAGCGCCAATATCTGACATTAATAAGTATTTACATTATAATGCACACATAAATGTTTAATATGAAGTGATTTATAAACTTGCATAATATTCTGAAAAACCATATTAGATGCATTTAATTAATTTTGGAAATTATTTTGGGAATTTTTACTTTAATATTTCCAATTTTTCTAAAATTTTTTTTTTAAAGTAAAGCAGAAACTTTTATATATCGTAAGCAAAACTTTCTTCAAACTTTTTCCATTAATATTTTTGTAGCCTAAATTGACTTTATTAGCATTTTTATTAAAATTAAAACTTTTATATTTGAAGAATGTGAAATTTTCAATACGTTGCCTAAAGGAAATTTCCAATCATTGATTTTCTTTAACCAGAAAAATTGTTCCTTTACATTTTGATATTAATTCACAAAGACTATTTAGAGAAAATTTTGCTTGGTGCATTAACATTAATTTGATTTTGAAGTAACTGATATTAAATCAAATCATTCCTTAAAATAATATATATATATATTAACAATTTTCAAGATCGTGATGCCCGTAACTGGATTATTTTCATAATTTCAATAGCTTCAACACTCGGTGTTAAAATAATACCTTTTCTAAAACGGAGATAATTTTATTTGAACAGTACATACAAAGTGAATCACGTGTAATTGTGGAATGAGAGTACCGGTTTTACCCCTAAAATATCGTGACCCGAATGTGACTGAAATGTGAAAACACCGTGACCAAAATACTACTGTTACTGTCCATATCTCCGTCACATGACATAAAAATGAGTCACTGTGACGTCGATATATCCCATTTATGACGAGATGCAAATGATTCAAATATCGTGATTTTTGCATGCCCATTGGAGTCACGCAGTGACACATCTGAGAGTCATAAGTGTCATACAGTAACATATAAAGTGCATATATCACACAGGACGGAATTTCCTGATGTTAAATCAATGGGAGTTCCAACATTTAAAGTGTACTCAGAAAAAAACTTCAAGCAAAATCGAAAAAAATACAAAGGCACCAGGTACACCTCAAATAACCTATGCTAAGAAAAAGAAAAGAAAAACATTATTTAAAATCGTTGAAATGTGTAAAGAACGCATCTTAAAGGTTTAACAGCCTACATCAGTCATACGAAAAAACGCTCAAGCTAATGTTAAGTCTATGGGGAGGTTCTTGCGCGATTTATCGCTCGCGTTTTAATATTTTTAATTTATTTTTTTAATAGGATAGCTGACGTCAATCTCTAACGTTGTTAGTTTTTACTTTTTTGATATTGGCTACAGTTTTTTATATAAGGGTACTTTCACTTTCAGAACCGGTTCCAACCGGTTCCAAACTTGAAAATGTCCGCTTATAAAAAAAACTGTAACCAAAATCAAAAAAGTAAAAAATAATAACGTTAGTGATCGACCTCAGCCATCCTATGCAAAAAAAAAAAATAATTTAAAAATATTAAAATGCGAGCGAGAAATCGCGCAAGAACCTTCCCATATACTTAACATTAGCTTGAGCGTTTCTTCACGTGACTAGCGTAGGTTCTTAACGTTAGCTTGCGAATGTCGTCATGTGACTGGCGTAAATTCTTAAATTTCTCAGATTTTGGACGCCATTGGGACTGTGACACTTGTGGTGTACCACAATCGACTGGCTGTGTTATTAGGTAATACTCTCATCTTTTTGAAAGAATAAAAGGATTCTGCTGCAACAGGGAATCGAACGCCGGATCACATTTCTCGGCAAAAATGTCATGACAAGTAAGATATTGGAAAGATGAAACTTATTCTATATGTCGTTCTGGATGTTCTGCTGATATTTTCTTCTCTTTTATGTTGCTTTTTTACAATTTTTCTCCGTCAGCATGAACTGCCACCTGTTTAAGGATCTTGTAGTTCCACTGTACAGTTTCTGCTCCAGCCGGTAATTGATCTCTTAACTCGTGTCAATTGCTCGTGACATTCAGCTACTGGGGCGTTGATCTGTAGATCGTATTTCCTTCTATATGTTATGTGGTTCTGATAAAGGCACATTTCATGACGGCTCCTTGTAAATTTTCTTTGTTACTGTTTTGCTTGTTGCACATGTAAATTTTCTTTGTTGCTGTTTTGCTTGTTGCACATAAAAATTTGGAAAAATGTCCAGAGAAGTTCCAAAGTTTGAGTATGTTGTTGAAATGTTGAATTTTTTTAGTGAGTACTGAAGCTTCCTATTGGAGCTAAATTTTGAAAATTTCCCAAAGAAGTCATTGAAAATTTAGTGGTAAATAGTAATTATTCAGTAATGTCTGTGAAATAACTTCTACAACGACAATAGTGTGGTGCAATAAAACCATATTTGGCATTTCGCATTAATAGTAAAATTTGGTTTCGTTTAAAACCGTAAAAAATATTGAAGAACATTTCCCTGAACAGGCACTGATATAGGTGATAATGCATCAATTTCATTTTAAGCAACCTTGTGTAAGAACTCTACATAATATACACGTAGATAACATACTACGATTATGTTCAGCTGAAAAACATGTAACAACTGAAAACGCACTTTAAAATATATCTGTCTAAAGGCATAAATATATCGGAATATATTTTTCAGTCTCTGTGTAAATTACACACACCAATAACATAAATATTGCAGTAAACATCGATAAGATGTGTATCATCATATCGCAAAATATCAATATCAGGCAATTGCATAACGTCAATTAAAAACTATGTCAAATATTTTCAAATCTTGAATCAGACCTTGTATTTGAAATCTTTCAGGTGTCTAAAAAAAAAAAATCAGTTGCACACACTACACTTTTGATTTGAAACATCGTATAATAAATAGAGCAACGTTTATCAACTCTGTTCTATTCGAATTTGCATGACGTTATTAAAACGTACTTCAATTAATTCTTATGTCTTTTGTATGTCTCTGTACGAAAAAAAAAATCCTATAAATTCTAGACACACCAATTTTAACAGGAAACATGTTATGATCTTTTCCAGTAATATGGTAAAAATTCTTGACTATATAAAAGTAGTTTTATTGAAGTCGGAGCGTGGACAATCAGTAGGAGGAAAGCCATAAGCAATTTTTAATAAGGTTGGAAAATGTTAAAACCACCTACAATGAAGACTTTCCTTCAAAATTGAATGAAGAACAAACAAACAAAAAAGATTAAAATAAATGCTGGAAAGATTTTAAAAGAAAATATTTATGATAAAATAGTCTCAGTCAACATATTTTTGAAACATGTAATGAATTTAAAATTGTGTGAAAAGGCTGTCTTATTGATAGCTTATAAGATGCAAAAGTTCAAGATGGCAATCGTTATTTTTTTTTCTTGTTTCTGAGTGCTTTTCTTTAGATTAAATGACTATCAACGATAAAATATTTGCTTAAAATATATAATAAATGTTTCCTCCATATCATTTATTTCTTTAAAATAATTATGTGCTATAATATTAAAAACGCACCAGAATCTATGAAGAAATTAATTTTAAAATAACAAAATGAATGACTTTTTTTTTAAGTGAAACATTAAAGCAAAATTTTGTTAAAAAATATTTGGGACAAATTTTGGCAGCCGAAGGTCAAATTTAACCGGTATAAATAATATGTTGGCGTCTTTAGTTATGCGAAAATAAAATTATCATTTCTGACTCCAAAATCTTAGCGAATATTCCTGGAATGTATGAAAAGATACCTTACAGCAAACATTTTGCTCCAATTTAAAAAGAGAGGTTAAGTAACATTATAATATCATGACAATGTCATAAATATGTAATATCATACACATTTAATATCATTCACAATTTTTTACGTATTTCAGACATGTGAGCGAAAATCTCATAAGTCTGATATTCGGCTGCTCATTTTCTACTAATATCTCATTTTTAAGTGTCTCATATAATTCTCAATTTGAATTTAAAATAACCACTGATATATTTCATAATAATAATTAATAGATGGCCATTAACTTTATTCAAAAATAAATATGATATGGCAGTTTTTATTAGACAAAACACAAATTGTAAGGGGACAGAAGTGACTGAGCCAGTAGCGACACTTTTTGCAATTTTGCAGTTTTACTTAAAATAACAACATTTCTGAACTGTTGTATGCACTATTTTCAAAGACGTATCAAACCTACGATTAAGTGACTAGATATTAATTAATACATAAATATAAATATTTAAATTAACAATGGGGACAGTAATGATGGTTAATAAGGGCACGCTTACATTTTTCCTAATCTTTTCGATCCATAAAATCTTCTTTATGACCAAACAACCAATGGCGACTTTTCAAGAACAACATGTTCTTCCCTACTGAAAATAATACTGAAAATGACTGCATACTGTCATCTGGTGGAAATGTGAGGAAACTCATACACCAGGACTGTAGTGACCAAAAAAGTGAGGGACACAAATTTAAACTCAGCAAAAACAATTGTTACACATTTCACTCCTATAAAAATTATATTATTATGCTCCATGAGATACATATTTATAATAAATGCATTTGTTTTTCAAAATTTTTTAATAATTATTGTTTATTGATGGTT
Source organism: Maratus michaelseni (assembly GCA_963931845.1). Taxonomy (NCBI): domain Eukaryota; kingdom Metazoa; phylum Arthropoda; class Arachnida; order Araneae; family Salticidae; genus Maratus; species Maratus michaelseni. The sequence goes on from OZ007594.1 coordinate 259,166,167, forward strand.
TCAATGATCAAGTTATGGGCTGAAGACAGAGGACACCCTAATGGCATTTGAGATATTTAAATTCCATTTTAAAGATTAAACAAGAACGAAAAATCATGCGTCAAGCATAGATTATGTAACACTTTCCAACGCTTCCAAAATAACTTTACAAATCATTACCGTTTAATAAGCTGAAAGATAACATCTAAGTAAACAATTTGGAAAACACATAACATATTTAAAAACGTAATTTCAGGAATTCCCAACATATACAATATAAGGAAAATATCAGAATACTTTTATTCAGCCCTGTATATGATGTATAGATTTGTATATATACTACAAAGGATGCTAAATTTTAGTTTAGTTAGGAAACGCGTAGGACAGTTTAAAATTCTCCTTCTGGAGTTTCTGTCAATAAACGGAAATGTGTTTGCGAACTTTTGTGCTGCCCTGTATATGATCTACAGAATTTATACACACCATGTAATAGACAAAAAATGAGTTAAATTTAAAATCGCGTTCAGCAACTTAAAACGCCCTTCCAGGAATTATTGTTAAGAGACAGTAGAGAATTCTTTTGTGTGTCCCTGTAAATGAACGATGACTGCTATACACACACTATTCTGTAGTAAGCCTCTTGTAATGCTCCTTAGTGATATATATAAATTTCAATGCGTTTAAAATAGTGAAACATTATTTCATTAACACGCAGACGGTTTTTCTCCATAGACATAATGTAACGGAATTCTTTTGACTGTCCCTGTAAAGTAACTATAAGTGCTATGCACACCCTATTCCATGTTAAGCTTCTTGTAATGCACCGTAGTGATATATATCAATTACAATGTGTTTGAAATTGTGTAACATCATTAAAATAAACCGCAAATGATTTTTCCCCATAGACCGTAATGTAACGAAACTCTTTTGAGTGTCCCTGTAAAAAAAAAAAAAATTAGTGCTACACACTTCAGTTGAAATAGGGAACATGCTATAGATAATGACAATAACATATAAAAATTGCAGGGCAATCCGATCATATTTACGGGAGTTAGAGCACGGACAGACGGCAGACGGCCATACGGCCAGACGGCAGACAAACCGAAGTCATAAACACTTTTCAACTAGGTTGGAAAGTGTTAAAAAAGAGATTTTCACATAAACATAAAATTGTAGAATAATCACAGATAAACTTTTTAACATTAAATGAGAATTTATATTGTAAAAAAATTCCTGAAGACTGAGAAATCACACTTATGAGATTTTCGCTCATGTATCTCTTATGTGCATATTTTTTTCCTTAAAATAAAACATGTAATTTTGTCTGTTTATTAATACCCGTACTCTGTTTTAATAACTATATAAGAAGCATGATTGTCTGGAAAACAAATTTCAAAGTATTTTATAATTTATTTAAAAAGAAACTTAAAAAATAGAATTTCTGAAGTAAAAGATTAAATGCTACATACAAAATATTCCGTTATTGTACATTACGTTAATAAAATTCTGATATATTTTGGATAAGCCAGATTTAGCTGTGACAATTCAGATATCATAAAGCAATAATGAATTAGAAATTTCTTCATACGTCATTTCCATTTAAATCATATTACAGATACTGAAAACTAATGGATTTTCTCAGGAAAATCCATTAGTCGTATAAACGAATAAACCAGTCCATGTTACAATGTAACATGAAACAATGTAACATGGACTAGTTTATTTGATTTTCCTGAGTTTCATGTTGTTTTATCCGAGAATGTAATGCGAACAATAGATTATTCCATTAAAAATCATTTATTCAAGATATTTATTTTTCTATATTTTCAATGCGCGATTTGAAGGTATTTATTTATAAAAAACCAATTTCTAATGTCCTAAAAAAAAGACTGTATGCGGTATGTATGCTATACTTATGAATACTAAGCTATTTATGCGATAGATTTATATACGCTACAAAAACATAAATACCGGGTCTTTCACTGGGTTCGTGTATGTTTCTTGAACTTGAATACCACATTTTCGGAACAGTAATATTAGCCTTATTTAATGACAAAATTTAATAACTGCAACTGAATAAGGCGAAGATACTTCTCGGAAATTGAAATATTAAATTATAGGATAGTACAAAGTCTGTGTAACTATCCCGTGAATCACCCGTACTTTACATGTAGTAGACACATGTTCCTTATCTATATTATTTATATATGTTAAAAAAAATAAAAAAAAATCTTTGTTAAGTATTTTATAGCATACAGCAAATAAAATTTCTTTTACTTTTCTTATCGTGTTAAAAAGGAAAACTGTTTCTTAATCTAGTAAAATATAATATAATCATGAACGGAAATGTACAATAACCTCTTACAAGCTACGTATCATTTTGAAAGCGTTCTTTATCTTTGGAAACCTCAGAAATCAAAATACTTCCGAGATTTAAAGAATCATTTACAAAAACAAAGTTTCTTTTGCTGCCACTGATTTTTGGAAACGTTTCCAAGTACTTTTTATATAGTATTATTTATTTTTCTCAACCCGGAATATAGGCATTTTTGATGCTATCAAATCTCATTTAAACAGTTTCATGTTCAACAAACATGTTTTACAGAAAAACAGCACTGTAAAAAAATTTCGGAACGTTTCAGGAAATTATCCTGAAACATTTCGCATATTTTGCCGGAATTTCGCATTTCTTTATGTCCCACGTCAATTACGGCAATAATTCGTGTAATATTTTTGACAAGTTTCAACTTTTCCGTAAACTACATTCTGCGCATGATTGCTTCATGTTTTATGTTCCATTAGCCATTTTGATAACTAAAGAAAAATAAAAAGCAGCTGCCTAGGTACTTAGAGACAAATGCAATCTGAACAAATGCCATTCTTTGTTTGGATATCAACCGATAAAGTAAGTGACTAATGTAAATCTTTTTATGCTTCATTATTTGAATTTTCATTTTATATATAATACGAAACTTTAAAATTTAATTACTTAAATAAGACACTGAATAAAAAAAGTATATTGATTATTGAAAACTAGCGGGCCCCTAATTTACATTGGTGCCTCGAATCTTTTGAATTCTCCTTTTTTTTTAATAAAATATCGAAACGAACGACCCTCCGGCTCGCATCCCCCTCGAACCGAACGAACCTCCGAGCTGGGTCCCGAGCTTCGGCACCGTATGCCGGTCTACGTACGCAATGGATAATCCCTTAATTTGCACATCGAATAGTATAAACCTACAACTGAACGAATCACCGATTCGGGTCCCCGTTGCCTGCGGCACCGTATAGCAGTCGTGCTGCGCACTCGCTGCAGTATACGTTAGTTCCACCTTCCACCACCAGGTGGCGCAATCTGTTTACACAATTATAACTGAAATCGTTAAGGCTTTCGATGTCGAGTCGAATGAGCCATACCCCGTCGTCTTCATGCCCGTAGAACCAGAGATAGTAAAGTGCCCCCTGGTGGTGAAAAAACGAACAAAAATTGGTAAGCTCTATCGATGTCGAGACCAATGAGACATACCCGTCGTGATCCGGCCCATTAAATCAGAGATAGGAAAGCGTCCCCTGGTTGTGAAACTTGGAACTAAAATTGATAAGCTCTATAGATGTCGAGTCGAATGAGCCAAACCGCGTCGTGATGCGACCCATAGAACCCGAATTAGCTGCAAAATCCTTTAATTACACCTTTCACCGCCAGGAGGCGCAATCTGTTCTATACGAACATAACCGAAATCTTTAAAGCAATCGAAATCTAGTCGAAAGAGTCAAACCCCGTCGTAATCGGGGCCTATAGAACCCGATTTACGGAAGCGCCCTCTGGTGGTGAAACTTGGAACTAAAATATGTTAATACGAAACTTTAAAAATTAATTGCTTAAATAAGATACTGAATAAAAAAATATATTGATTATTGAAAATTGGAATGTTTCACTACTTTGTTGTGAAACGTAACAGCAAAGAGTCGTGGCATCTTAATGACACCACTTTTTTCCGGAACCTTCCGGAAATTTTTTTACAGTGAAGATAATTAACAGCATTAACATTAACATCAAAATTAACTGCCGAAACGTCAAGTGAAGGCTTACTGTAGAGATGAAAAATTTTTGTTGGCTGTCTAATGTGTTTGTGTATATGTCCCGCGATAAATCTGGCAAAAGGCCTCCAATTAGCTTGATATTTGGTAAATATGTTGGTGAGGTACCCGGAATTAACTCTATAGTTTTTGGTTAAGTTTGGTGCATACATTCGAAAAATATGGAACATCTTATTTTCTGCAATAATGCTTTTCTATTGCAATTCAGACGATTTTAATTTTTACCACTCATTTAAAAGGTTCTCAATGGCGAAGGGTATCTCAGATTTTTCCAAATACTTTGCAATTTTGTCAATACATATGTCAGACATTCCAAATTATCTATGTATTTTTTGGTGGAATTCTCTGCATCTATTCGAAAAATATAAAACATTTTAACTTTTCAATTTTATATGTTTGCTATCATAAGTAATTTGGTTTTTATCTTTTACCTCACCAGCTGCCTAGACGCATTCAGTAGTATTATTTTGTTACTCTTTCATGTATAAATTAAATTACTCAGCTGAAAATCTTTTGTTGAGAACTGATGGAATCAAATAAATCGATATTCCGTTTTGAGAAAATTGATTAATGCAACATAAATCCGACTCGGAAAAGCTTCCGAAAATTAGTGGCAACAAAAGAAACGGTGTTTTTATGAATGCTTCGTTAAATCACGAAAATATATTGGTCTCTATGGTGTTTCTACAGACAAAGAACGTGTTTCGGAATCATAGACAACTTGGAAGAGGTTTTTGTATATTTTCGTACGTGGTCATATTATATTTTCGCAGATTAAGAAATGTGTCTTTTTTTACAGTGCACACTCGTTTATTCTATAAGAAAACTGTAAATTCTATAAGAAAACTTTGTAGGATTTTATTTTATAATCTTACAATTGCTTAAATGTTCAATTGACTTATGACTATAAATGCCTATATCTCTTCAATTTAACTTTTAACAACCTTTATTACTTACTCAAACAAACAATATGATGATGATATCACAACATTTCATACCCATCCATACTATAACATCTTCGTAAAAATAAATAAGAATTCACCTAGAATTCTACTTTAGATCCTTTATTTTACACCTATCGGATTCCCAACCTTCATATTGGGGTACAAAACTGAATCACCGAATTTTCCTCGATTTCTTTTATAAACTTCACCTTTCACGAGCCTCATAATCATCTTGCGATATCGTGTATCTACCAATTGTACCCTTGAGTCAAATATCTTGTACCGTTAAGAATATTAATTTACAGATGGACATTATTTCCAATACATCAGTACATTTCTCAGAAGTTAGATTTTCTGAATCTTTGGGAAACCTCATATGTTTAGAAATATACATAAAATCTACACTGTAACTTTTTTTTGTAAATTCACCGGCATTCTCCGTGAACTGCTGCCGTAATTTTACGGGAAAGCTCCCTTTTTCAAGGTAAGCGGTCAATTTCCGTAAATCTCATGTTTTTACGGGCAAAAATCGTTTGTGTAAGAACAAAGCTCGTTTATCTAGGGACAAAACCCGTTTTCTTATGGACATTGCCTGGAATCTTTGCTGCAGTAATTTTACTGCAGCATTTTTTTATAGTGTACCATTATAAAATACAGATTTCAGGATTCTACATATTGTTTGAAGTAAGATCAAAATTGAAATGTCTTGCAAAATGAACGTTGGGGCTCCTGATCTGAAGGTTCATTAGTATTATTCTGTTATTCTTTCATGTATAAATTCAATTACGCAGCTGAAAATGTTTTGTTAAGAACCGATAGAATCAAATAAATCTATATTCCGTTTTGAGAAAATTGATTAATGCAACATAAATCCGACTCGGAAAAGTTTCCGAAAATTAGTGGCAGCAAAAGAAACGGTGTTTTTATAAATGCTTCTTTATATCACGAAAATATATTGGTCTCTAAGTTGTTTCTAATCACAAAGAACGCTTTTCGGAATCATAGGTAACTTGGAGGAGGTTTTTGTATGTTTTCGTACGTGGTTATACTATATTTTCGTAGATTAAGAAATGTGCCTTTTTGTACAGTGCACACTCATTTATTCTATAAGAAAACTAATTATAAACATTAAGTAAATTTTAAACCATCCTCTGAACACCCATTTAATTTTTAAGACAGATATTACATCTTTTTTTTAAATAGCAATGCTTTTTTTGTTTCCTTCAGAAGAAGTAGCTTTGAGTGAAATATAATTACATTAAATGTTTATATCTCAAATAATATTTCCCTTCTCGTTTTTTTTCGAATTTTTTATATAGATAAATGCTATTCCATTCTTTTCAAAATAGTATAATACATCAATAAAAATAAATTAAATAAATTGTTCATTTACAGAAGGAATGCAGTTTTAATTTAAAAAAAGATAACAAAACCTCTAGAGAGCAACATTTAAAATGTAGCAAAAAGTTACAAGATAATTATAATATAGTTATCGCACTAAATTATTCTTCTTAATTTATCTTCGTAAAATACTTTTGTCAATTCTTATGATAATAGTTTTGTCGTTACAAAAATAGCATACTTATTATGCAAATTAAACGTTGATTTACGAGACTATTTTATGAAAATGCTTCAAAAGATATGCTTTACTATTATAATTACTGAAGGACTAATAACACAATTGTTCTCCTATTTGTTTTCTTTACTTGAAACTCGAACCATGCGTATTTTAGGCAAAGTTTCAATTTCAAAAAGTCAGAAACTACTAATTGCAGGCGTCCAGTGGAAAACAAATACGGAAAATTTCGTTATATTTCCATCGATTCTATTTACTCCCTTTACTTGAAACTCGAACCATGCGTATTTTAAGTATAGTTTCCATTTCAAAAAGCCAGAAGCTACCAATTGCAGCCATCCAGGGGAAAACAAATCCTGAAAATTTCGTTATATTTTCATCGATCCTATTTGCTTTCTTTACTTGAAACTCGAACCATGCGTATTTTAGGTATAGTTTCCATTTCAAAAAGTCAGAAGCTACCAATTGCAGCCGTCCAGAGTAAATCAAATCCTGAAAATTTCGTTATATTTTCATAGATCCTATTTGCTCTCTTTACTTGAAACTCGACCTATGCGTATTTCAGGTATAGTTTCCATTTCAAAAAGTCAGAAGCTACCAATTGCAGCCGTCCAGAGGAAATCAAATCCTGAAAATTTCGTTATATTTTCATAGATCCTATTTGCTCTCTTTACTTGAAACTCGAACCATGCGTATTTTAGGTATAGTTTCCATTTCAAAAAGTCAGAAGCTACCAATTGCAGCCGTCCAGAGGAAATCAAATCCTGAAAATTTCGTTATATTTTCATAGATCCTATTTGCTCTCTTTACTTGAAACTCGAACCATGCGTATTTCAGGTATAGTTTCCATTTCAAAAAGTCAGAAGCTACCAATTGCAGCCGTCCAAAGGAAATAAAATCCTGAAAATTTCGTTATATTTTCATAGATCCTATTTGCTCTCTTTACTTAAAACTCGAACCATGCTTTATTTCAGGTAGTTTCCATTTCAAAAAGTCAGAAGCTACCAATTGCAGCCGTCCAGAGGAAATCAAATCCTGAAATTTTCGTTATATTTTCATAGATTCTATTTGCTCTCTTTACTTGAAACTCGAACTATGCGTATTTAAGGTATAGTTTCCATTTCAAAAAGTCAGAAGCTACCAATTGCAGCCGTCCAGAGGAAATCAAATCCTGAAAATTTCGTTATATTTTCATAGATCCTATTTGCTCTCTTTACTTGAAACTCGAACTATGCGTATTTCAGGTATAGTTTCCATTTTAAAAAGTCAGAAGCTACCAATTGCAGCCGTCCAGAGGAAATCAAATCCTGAAAATTTCGTTATATTTTCATAGATCCTATTTGCTCTCTTTACTTGAAACTCGAACCATGCGTATTTTAGGTATAGTTTCCATTTCTAAAAGTCAGAAGCTACCAATAGCAGCCGTCCAGAGGAAATCAAATCCTGAAAATTTCGTTATATTTTCATAGATCCTATTTGCTCTCTTTACTTGAAACTCGAACCATGCGTATTTCAGGTATAGCTTCCATTTCAAAAAGTCAGAAGCTACCAATTGCAGCCGTCCAGAAGAAATCAAATCCTGAAAATTTCGTTACATTTTCATAGATCCTATTTGCTCTCCTTACTTGAAACTCGAACTATGCGTATTTCAGGTATAGTTTCCATTTCAAAAAGTCAGAAGCTACCAATTGCAGCCGTCCAGAGGAAATCAAATCCTGAAAATTTCGTTATATTTTCATAGATCCGATTTGCTCTCTTTACTTGAAACTCGAACCATGCGTATTTTAGGTATAGTTTCCATTTCAAAAAGTCAGAAGCTACCAATTGCAGCCGTCCAGAGGAAATCAAATCCTGAAAATTTCGTTATATTTTCATAGATCGTATTTGCTCTCTTTACTTGAAACTCGAACCATGCGTATTTTAGGTAGTTTCCATTTGAAAAAGTCAGAAGCTACCAATTGCAGCCGTCCAGAGGAAATCAAATCCTAAAAATTTCGTTATATTTTCATAGATCCTATTTGCTCTCTTTACTTGAAACTCGAACTATGCGTATTTCAGGTATAGTTTCCATTTCAAAAAGTCAGAAGCTTCCAATTGCAACCGTCCAAAGGAATTCGAATCCGGAAAATTTCGTTATATTTTCATAGATCCTATTTGCTCTCTTTACTTGAAACTCGAACTATGCGTATTTCGGGTATAGTTTCCATTTCAAAAAGTCAGAAGCTACCAATTGCAGCCGTCTAGAGGAAATCAAATCCTGAAAATTTCGTTATATTTTCATAGATCCTATTTGCTCTCTTTACTTGAAACTCGAACTATGCGTATTTCAGGTATAGTTTCCATTTCAAAAAGTCAGAAGCTACCAATTGCAGCCGTCCAGAGGAAATCAAATCCTGAAAATTTCGTTATATTTTCATAGATCCTATTTGCTCTCTTTACTTGAAACTCGAACTATGCGTATTTCAGGTATAGTTTTCATTTCAAAAAGTCAGAAGCTACCAATTGCAGCCGTCCAGAGGAAATCAAATCCTGAAAATTTCGTTATATTTTCATAGATCCTATTTGCTCTCTTACTTGAAACTCGAACTATGCGTATTTCAGGTATAGTTTCCATTTCAAAAAGTCAGAAGCTACCAATTGCAGCCGTCCGGAGGAAATCAAATCCTGAAAATTTCGTTATATTTTCATAGATCCTATTTGCTCTCTTTACTTGAAACTCGAACCATGCGTATTTCAGGTATAGTTTCAATTTCAAAAAGTCAGAAGCTACCAATTGCAGCCGTCCAGAGAAAATCAAATCCTGAAAATTTCGTTATATTTTCATAGATTCTATTTGCTCTCTTTACTTGAAACTCGAACTGTGCGTATTTCAGGTATAGTTTCCATTTCAAAAAGTCAGAAGCTACCAATTGCAGCCGTACAGAGGAAAACAAATCCTGAAAATTTCGTTATATTTTCGTAGATCCTATTTGCTCTCTTTACTTGAAACTCGAACCATGCGTATTTTAGGTATAGTTTCCATTTCAAAAAGTCAGAAGCTACCAATTGCAGCCGTCCAGAGGAAATCAAATCCTGAAAATTTCGTTATATTTTCATAGATCCTATTTGCTCTCTTTACTTGAAACTCGAACCATGCGTATTTCAGGTATAGTTTCCATTTCAAAAAGTCAGAAGCTACCAATTGCAGCCGTCCAAAGGAAATCAAATCCTGAAAATTTCGTTATATTTTCATAGATCCTATTTGCTCTCTTTACTTAAAACTCGAACCATGCTTTATTTCAGGTAGTTTCCATTTCAAAAAGTCAGAAGCTACCAATTGCAGCCGTCCAGAGGAAATCAAATCCTGAAATTTTCGTTATATTTTCATAGATTCTATTTGCTCTCTTTACTTGAAACTCAAACTATGCGTATTTAAGGTATAGTTTCCATTTCAAAAAGTCAGAAGCTACCAATTGCAGCAGTCCAGAGGAAATCAAATCCTGAAAATTTCGTTATATTTTCATAGATCCTATTTGCTCTCTTTACTTGAAACTCGAACCATGCGTATTTCAGGTATAGTTTCAATTTCAAAAAGTCAGAAGCTACCAATTGCAGCCGTCCAGAGAAAATCAAATCCTGAAAATTTCGTTATATTTTCATAGATTCTATTTGCTCTCTTTACTTGAAACTCGAACTGTGCGTATTTCAGGTATAGTTTCCATTTCAAAAAGTCAGAAGCTACCAATTGCAGCCGTACAGAGGAAAACAAATCCTGAAAATTTCGTTATATTTTCGTAGATCCTATTTGCTCTCTTTACTTGAAACTCGAACCATGCGTATTTTAGGTATAGTTTCCATTTCAAAATGTCAGAAGCTACCAATTGCAGCCGTCCAGAGGAAATCAAATCCTGAAAATTTCGTTATATTTTCATAGATCCTATTTGCTCTCTTTACTTGAAACTCGAACCATGCGTATTTCAGGTATAGTTTCCATTTCAAAAAGTCAGAAGCTACCAATTGCAGCCGTCCAAAGGAAATCAAATCCTGAAAATTTCGTTATATTTTCATAGATCCTATTTGCTCTCTTTACTTAAAACTCGAACCATGCTTTATTTCAGGTAGTTTCCATTTCAAAAAGTCAGAAGCTACCAATTGCAGCCGTCCAGAGGAAATCAAATCCTGAAATTTTCGTTATATTTTCATAGATTCTATTTGCTCTCTTTACTTGAAACTCAAACTATGCGTATTTAAGGTATAGTTTCCATTTCAAAAAGTCAGAAGCTACCAATTGCAGCAGTCCAGAGGAAATCAAATCCTGAAAATTTCGTTATATTTTCATAGATCCTATTTGCTCTCTTTACTTGAAACTCGAACTATGCGTATTTCAGGTATAGTTTCCATTTTAAAAAGTCAGAAGCTACCAATTACAGCCATCCAGAGGAAAACAAATCCGGAAAATTTCGTTATATTTTCATCGATCATGACCCCCAGACCCCAAAACCACCCTCCGCTCAAATGTTAATTGATGTTTATCTATATCTATATATATATACATTGTTTTTATCATGCAATAGCAATCGATTTTATGAACCGATTTTGATGTGACTGAGCATGTGTACAGAATTTACAAAGGTCTCACTCGAGTTCATTGGCCATCTTCAGCCGCCATCTTGTTTGAAAATGACGGCCACTTAAAGATTTCGAATTTAAAAAGATGTACGAAAAAAATGAGAAATCCTAAAAGTTTTTTTCATTAAGTGATTTGTCTCGTTACAAGCCTTCTGGAGCACTTTTTGTATCTTAAAAAATGTCTGAGATATAGCAGTTTGAAATTCTTAGTTGGCTGACATTTTGAAACAAGACGACAGATTGAAAATAAAGGATTGCTTCATAAATGGTTCAATTTATGTGTTTTAGTGAACGTGGTTTCTCTCAAATTTTCTTTCATCGTTGCAATCATTGTTTCAACTCTCATACGCTTAAAACAATATATTCGTATCAGCTAGTGTCAAATTCTCACCAAATTTGGTGACACTTGGCGAATTATTGCCAATTTTGGGGGATCAAAAGTTGCCATAAATGAAGCCATATTGTCAATAGTTGACGAATTTGGCGTCATTTTCATTCAAATTATGTATGAGCGAAAACTGGGAATGAATCTTCTATAATCGGACTCCTCGCATTTTAGTTTTGCGTTTTCGAGTACAATTAGCTAAAATCTCAATACCAAGAGTTAAATTCTGATTATACGTTGAGGAAACACTTTAGAAATCTTAAATAGATAGTTTAAATATTTTTTTTTCATGTGTTGCTAGATCTTACAAAAGGAACAGCGAAAAATTTATAATGTTTTTTAATAAATTCGTTAGCTTTCGTTCTCTGTCAAACGTAAATCAAAGTGGTGAATTTTCAATAATCGATGCCCGTGCCAAATTAGCGTATTGCAACAGATTTTTTTGGAACTACATGAAGTGCAGTAATGAAATGACAGGTGATTTTTAAGATATACTTTGAATGCATATAAAAGATTGTTTTTTTTTTAATTTTTAGTTTTATTTCTTATCTATATGACATTAAAATGTGGAACTTTTATATAATATAATATAAAAATTCAGATTGTTACTTTAAGTAGATTTTTATTATGGTAGTATGAAATATTTGTTGCTGAAGATTTATTTTTAAAGTATGATTATTTTTAACTGCATATTATATTTTTTGTAATTAACAATAATATTGTGATACTTCAAGCATTTAAATTATTAAAACATTTTTCGGTCACAAAATTTCATTCACGAATTTATAAAATTAAGTCATACAAAACTTGAATTTTTAATACATTCAATAATATTATTTTTGAAGACTCATAAAATAAAATTGCAAGGAAATTTCCTTTAAAATTTCAGAAAACATTACTTCTTATTGCGATTAATTTTACAAAATACTATTTTTTATACTCCGAATTGTTAAATATTTTGTGAATTTTGTAATTTTCTAAATACAGTTTCCATCGTATTTTTATTTGAAAAGAAAAGAAAACGTTACAGCTAAAATTTTAGAAATAACTTTGTAACTAAAATTCGAAATTTTAAAGTACATCTTTATTTATTTTCATTTGAAATATACATTAGGGGTTTAGCAGAGCATTAGCAAGTAATTCCAAGAAAGTTTCATAATTAAATTAAATTACTGTGGAAGTGAAATTTGTAGAAATGTCTAGAAATATCTTTGCTATTTTTAACAGCTTTTAAATGGAAACAATTATTTGTAAAATCTAAAACATGTATAGAGTAATTTAATTATGTATTCTCTACATTTTCTGCTTTTATTTACATGTTCTACCTTTAGTCTGATTTCATTTTAAATAAGAATGAGTTGTCAACCTATTAAAATTTTATTTGTTTTCGGGAAAAGCACTCATGTAGTCTTCTTTTCGCACCGACAGAAAAAGATTCGATGGATAATGAATACATAATAAGATATTTATATGTGCAAAGCTGAGATGCTATTGCATGTCAAACACAAATTACGAGCATTTTAGTAAAAGTTGGTTACAAATCTCCAATCTACCCTATATTTTAATTTCAACCACAATTATTATATAACCCATATCCGGGAGATTCAGTTGGGTATAGATCAAAATGTTGCTCGATATGTTAGTGCTCCCGAAGCAATGTGGTGTTTTTTGGAATTCAGTATGAATATTAAATTGCATAAAATCATTCGTCTTGCTGTTCATTTGCCTTGCAGAGAAATTGTTTATTTTCAAAATGGTCAGGAAAATAATTCACTGCAACGTACCACAGGTCATGATACGCTTCTCACAGCATGATTTAAAATATGCCTAATTGATGTACAGGCTAAGGAATACTTTTATCATGAAATTTCATATCATTATGTATACAGAAATGGATCTTGGCACAGACGGAAGCAAAGAAAAGAAACATAATTCCCCGATTTTATACAGTAAGTACAACTGATATTGAACGTTTCTCGCTTCGACTATTATTATTTCATTTCCCCTGGTGTAACCAGCTTTGTACATTTACTAACCCATAATACTGTTATATATACAACAGTTCAAGAAGCTTCCCCAACTCGTCAATTATTGTCTGATGATCGAGAATGGGAAATATGTTTGGAAGAGAAGAGGCAGCCACAACTCAAATGCCAAAACATCTTCGGCAAACGTCTGCGTTCATTTATGTCTTTTGTTCACGAGCCAATGCTCTTGATTTATGAGAAAATTTCCTAGCAAACATGTGTGAATATTTCAGAATAAACTTTTCTAATGAAGAAGCTGTCAATATAGACCTCTGTGAAATAAAATATATTTTAATGATGCATTGTAAAAGTTGGAAGTAATTATCTTTTTCCAAATCTCCAAAACTTATAATAATATAGCATTTTCATGCCAGCCTTTGATCTCATTACTGAAGCTTCAGAAACCACTGCAAAAATAGCTACATTAAACTCACAGTAAAGACAAGCATTTAAGAAAGTATGTGCTGCACTAGATAGTCCTTTGATAATGCAGAGTTGCTTTTATCTTGATGGTCCAGGTGACTCAGGGAAAACTTATATATATGTAAAAATATATGTATATGTATTATATATATGTTATATATATATGTTATATATATAAAAATTTCCCCATTTTACCTTAATATTTATTCTAAATTCTTACAATATCTATCTTTTTTCCCTGTCTTTTATTAATATCTTAAATATAATTTATATTTTAATTTCATGCCTTTAATCAACACATCCTTTTAATTCTTATTCTAAAAACCTTAATCTGTTAAAAGCGACACTTCTTTATTAAAAAAAAAACCTAATTTATTCCTTCATATTTTGAGACATTGAATTTTATTTCTTTGGAATGTTTCTTAATACCATTTTTATTTTTAATAAAATTATCATTCGATATCTTAGCATACTTTGCAAGCAATTCCCGCGTCTAATTATTCATCGTTTTATTTATACGCTTTTGATAAAAACTTCCGACTTTACGTCATGTTTGCCCGCCTCGCTAATCCTTTTCAACCAATCACTAATGGTGCTATCACACGTACTCTCATATCATAGTCAATATTAGATATTTCATCCGAAACAACGTTTTACCTTTTGCAACCACTGGAATTTTATCAATTTTACTAAAATCTGGTCGAACAGTACATAGTGGATTTAAATTACCTGTATCAATTACAGAAACATCTTCATCATCAATGAAAATTCATCACTAGAAGCACGTGTTCTTCGAGTAGCAAAATTAATAATAATTGATGAAGCTACAATGTTGTCAAGTCACGCTCTTCGCTGCATTTATAATTTATTGCATGAAATAATGTGTAATGAATCGACATTCGGAGGAAAAGTAATTTTACTGGGAGGAGATTACATACAAATATTACCAGTTGTACCCAGAGGAAATAGGA
Source organism: Maratus michaelseni (assembly GCA_963931845.1). NCBI lineage: Eukaryota > Metazoa > Arthropoda > Arachnida > Araneae > Salticidae > Maratus > Maratus michaelseni. Next base: position 259,181,178 of record OZ007594.1, read on the forward strand.
TTAAAATTGTAGAAACATGCTTGAAATCTAGCGCTCTTTGGAAACATTTTGTTCAGTTGCAACTATAGGAAAAGATGCGATCTATAGGACAAAATAATTTTAGTAGATGGCTTCTTACTACTGGAGAGAGTAAAACTCTTGTAATTTCTAATTTAGCACAAGATACAATTAAAATTCTCCAATCAATGATTTGCAAAGAATCTATTATATCTGAAATTTGCAGAAATAGCTGAATATTGAAACAGTTCAAAATTTAGCAACTAAAGTAATTCTTACAACAAAAAATGCACATGAAATGAACATCAATAATGAAGTTTTAAATCCCTTCTAGGTGAATCAAAAGCATATTACAGTGTTGACTGTGTAGTATCAGATGACATAAAAAATAAAATAAACTATCCATCTGAGTTTCTGTACGCTCAGACACCATCATGAATGCCCCCACATAAAATTACATTAAAAATAGGTGCAATAATAATGTCTATGAGGAATTTAAATCCAAAACAAGGATTATGTAATGGAACACGTCTAATTATAGAAACACACAATTTCTAGATGTTAAAATTTTGACAGAAACTAACAAAAAAGATAGAGTACATATTCCCAGGAGTGATTTGACACAAAGAGCGACAACACTTCCATTCATACTTAAACGAAGACAGTTTCCTGTAATAATGGTGTTTGCAATCACAATGTCAAACATTTGAATCTGTAGGTATTTACCCTGAAGGAGCCTGAGTCATGATATGTTATATATTGCTTTATCGAGGTGCAAAAATGAAAGCAAAGTATTTATAAGTCCAACTGAGAAACAAGGACAGCTACTACATGCTAGCCAAATGTGGTTTACCCAGAAGTATTGTAAATGGTAATAGTGTGTTTCTTAGAACATAAACATGAATAGTATATGAATATTAATGTATTTCTTATACTGCAAATCAATAAAAGCTATTTGTACTGGCATTGCAATGAATCTATATCTATTTCTTTTTACTTAGATTTGTAATTTCTACTTTGTTTTGTTATCTTATTTATATCCGATTGCAAATTTGTCGTTAAAACCCCAGAGGCCCATGCATTAATCAGGCCATGAACTTAACATTTTAAATCAGTTTTCCTTATTGTCGATGTATGTATCTGATAATGTTTATCAATTATTTCAAATTTTAAGTGAAAACCGTGATTTCTACCTACCGTCCTAGTACCGGCACTTACACTAGTTGTTTTAATATTTTAGGTATGACGTCATAACGTTTTAACCTCATCTCTTCCTACTGTCACACTGTGTCACATTTTGTGGCCACCTCCGCCCCTCTTTAAGTATGACGTAATTAATGGAGACCTGTTTATTACTTATTTTTCCGAACACTAATTAGTTAATTCGATAAAAACGCAAATGTTGATGATTTTTAAAAGCAAACTTAGAGTTAAACGACATAAAACCTTTAAGAGGGTAAATGCCGCTGTACTCAGCCAGTTAAGTTTAGTGGAGTCCGTCTTGTAACAACTGAACGTAAATGGCTGATTACTAGCTCTATAAAAATATTCATGATTGTTTGCTGATAACTTATGACTTTTACAAATAAAGTGGACGTTGGTTAAATTTTAATATTTAACCCTTTGTGATTCAATAACTCCAATTGATTTGAAAAATATTTACTCATATGTTAGAATAACATGTAATATATATATATATATATATATATATATATATATATATATATATATATATATATATATATATATATATATATATATATATTAACATAGTATAAAACAAAGTCGCTTTTTCTGTCCCCATATCCCTATGTACGCTTAAATCTTTAAAACTACGCAACGGATTTTGATGCGGTTTTTTTTAATAGATAGAGTGATTCAAGAGGAAGGTTTATATGTATAATAATATTCATTAAATAGTAGAGAAATACTGTTATTTTTGAGGTTTAAGTCGCTTTTTCTGTCCCTATATCCCTATGTACGCTTAAATCTTTAAAACTACGCAACGGATTTTGATGCGGTTTTTTTTAATAGATAGAGTGATTCAAGAGGAAGGTTTATATGTATAATAACATCCATTAAATAGTGGAGAAATACTGTTATTTTTGAGGTTTTTAATGTGATGTCGTAAATAATTTCATTTTTTCCGCTTATACATTGCAAACGCAGGCTGAACCCTACAAGATTTATCAAAATAATGTACTAATTATTGTACACATTAAAAAGGTCTACAGAAAACACAAAGAGATGAAGGTTTTCAAGGTTAACCCGAAGCAAAGCGAGGGAGGGCCGCTAGTATACATATATATATATATATAAACTTATTGCAAAAATTAACCATTGAAACAGAAGCAACTGACCATATGCAATGAAATTATTACCCCATATAGCACTGTCAAATTACACATTATAAAACATAGTAAACTATACAAATTATTCAAAATGCAAGATGATCATAATAGTAGGACACAAACAAAAACAATGCAAACGGCCAAATTAATATGTTATTTCAATATCAACATTACAAAAAGTTATTAATGCAGCAACGTAAAATTATGAAATACAAGAAATACATAAAATTTGGGCATTAGCAGCAATAAAATAATGTATTTAATAATTATGAAAAATATATATTTTGCCAAAATTTGGGCTGTAATTAGATGAATATCTAATTGGGCTGCAAGATATCGATATTCTTATGAATATAAAAAATTAATAATTAAAAAAGTAAAAAAGTAAAACTATCCACAAATGATTGCGCAAATGTAGCATGTTATTATGGAAGTTCAATATATAAAAACTTATTGCAAAAATTAACCATTGAAACAGAAGCAACTGACCATATGCAATGAAATTATTACCCCATAATAGCACTGTCAAATTACACATTATAAAACATAGTAAACTATACAAATTATTCAAAATGCAAGATGATCATAATAGTAGGACACAAACAAAAACAATGCAAACGGCCAAATTAATATGTTATTTCAATATCAACATTACAAAAAGTTATTAATGCAGCAACGTAAAATTATGAAATACAAGAAATACATAAAATTTTGCGCATTAGCAGCAATAAAATAATGTATTTAATAATTATGAAAAATATATATTTTGCCAAAATTTGGGCTGTAATTAGATGAATATCTAATTGGGCTGCAAGAGATCGATATTCTTATGAATATAAAAAATTAATAATTAAAAAAGTAAAAAAGTAAAACTATCCACAAATGATTGCGCAAATGTAGCATGTTATTATGGAAGTTCAATATATAAAAACGTATTGCAAAAATTAACCATTGAAACAGAAGCAACTGACCATATGCAATGAAATTATTACCCCATATAGCACTGTCAAATTACACATTATAAAACATAGTAAGCTATACAAATTATTCATAATGCAAGATGACCATAATAGTAGGACACAAACAAAAACAATGCAAACGGCCAAATTAATATATATATATATATATATATATATATATATATATATATATATATTGAATAAAAGGTACTTTTTTTACGTTTGCAATAAACAGAAAATTTCATATTTCTCATAAACATTGTCAATTTTCTAATACAAAATTTTAAAGTGTACGATCAACCTTTTGTAATAAATATATTTTTGGACGTGTCCAGCCTTTTTAATTTTACAAAATTTACGAAGTTCATCTTAGCAATGACGATGCAAAACTGAGCAAATGATAAATAAAACTTCGGCATAAAAAATTAAAATTAAATCTATCAGCTAATATAATCGAAAAAGGTATTCTATTTCCTTTCTGGTAAATTTCTAGAAATTGAATAAATTTCTATTTTATAAATGATACTAGGTTTCAATATATTTGTGATTTATTTCTGGAATTTCCAAAAAAAAGATGGAAAATTCCGATTAAAAGTAGTTGGAAATATGATGTATATTTGTTTATGTGGTAACCATGATAAAAATATGAATTCGCTGGAATTTTGATAGTTGAAAGTTACGATAAAATAACTAAAAGTATTTTTTTCATTTGAATTCTTCAAAGAAACTATTAAATATTAAATTGAACAATATCATATGTTAGCGATAGTGAAGATCGAATGATACTTTAGAACAGCGGTTAGAATCTATAATAATAAAGACAAATATAAAAAGGTAACTGGGTAAGTAGATTTATTTTAGAAAAAAACACTGCAAACAGAGACACGGGATTGTCCAGAAAGGTCCCTCTATATCTTGAATTCTGTACCTGAGCACCAGGATTTCGATTTTTATTGGATTTTAAATTAATTTATTACATTAACAAGCGTTAATTTTCTCCACCTGTAAAGTTAGCTTTTCACGGAACACGTGGAAGGAATACAAGCCGAATTTCACCCTGCGAAAGAAAAACTGGAGAGAAAAATGGGCGTCCACCAAAACTGACAACAGATACCGTGGAAGACAGATGCAGATTTTAGTTTTTACAGTTGAATAACTAATAAGAATCTTCTGTTTCAAGTTTTTAATCAATGATGCAATTGTATTTGAATTCATTTTTCCCCCAGAATTCTATTCTAGCTGCAATGCTTCATGTAATTCTATATATGTCTTCATCTACTTTTTCAGACGCAATTTAAACCCACTTCCCACGAACGAATTTCGCTTAAATCTTCAGAAAAAGCTTTTCTCAGGATCAATATTTTGTTGTAATGAAAATTTCACGTGACAGAAATTATTTTTATGCTAGTAGCGCTCTTTGTGGGAAACTTCTTAACTTCGAAATTTAAACCCACTGCATACGAATGAATTTCGTTTAGCTCTTCAGAATGAGTTTCTATCATATTCAGTTTCATGTTTTAATAAAGACTTCTTGCAATAGGGTTGTTTTATGCTAGTAGCACCCCTGATGGGGAATTGCGAACTACAAAATTTTAAACTCACTTATCATGAATAAATTTCGCTCTAATCTTCAGAATAAGCTTCTGTCATAATTAATTTAAATTTTGATACAAATTTCACGTGATAGGGCTTGTAATGTTAGCAGCGCTGCTGGTGGAAAATTTCGTAACAATGCAAATTAAACTCACTTCCTACGAACGAATTTCGGTCAGAACTTCAGAAAAGGCTTCTGCCATGATCAAATTGATAAAAAAAACTATCATGTGAGTAAGTGTTTTCTGCTAGTAGCGCTCCTGATGAGATTTTCATAATTACGTAATTTAAACCACATTTAAACCACAAAATTAAGTAATTAAATCCACTTCCAAAAAACGAATTTTGTTCAATTCGTCAGAATAAGCTTCTTCCATATGGTCTAATTTGTATTTATATAACTTTTTTTTTTCATGATAGGTCTTCTTTATGCTAGTAACGCCGTTGGTGGGAAATTGCTAACTGAGCAATTTAAACTTATTGCCCACGAACGAATTTCTCTCATATCTTCAGAATAAGATAAAGTAACCAAATATGGTATAGTCCCCTAATATGGCACTATCTTAAATCTTGTAAAGGAGAAGTCGCACTCTAGTTAGAAAATACTCAAACAATAGTTTTCCAAGTTTACTCAACAGGGTGTAGTGCGTTCGCATCATTCAACCGATTGTAGTATTGATCCTCCACCAACTGTGTTTCCACGTGTTGAATGTTTTTAAGATTACATTTTAAAGAGTTTTTTTTTTTCAAGGAAATTAAAAAATTTTGAAATGTTTGAACATATGTGTGGTTTCAGTTTATTTATATTAATGTTTGCCAACTGTTGGTTTGTGCTGGAATTAATTTTCTTTTTGACAGTAGCTAGTATTATCAGTCCATGTGGAGTTCTCAATATGACACTACCAAGGATTCCCAAATATGGGTATAGTGCCATTCTTGGATCTCCTCCTTTTTTTCCTGCATTGTTTGGGGGGGGGGCATACAATAGAGCTGCGACAATGTTGACTTCAATTGTCTTTAAGAAGACTGCACTATTCCCTTGTAAGAACAATTCGTCAAGAATTTCAGTAGATTTTCGACAAACCGTGTAAAATAGAAAGCGTCCGGTGACTGCTCCTTAATTTTTGTACGAGAGTATATATAAATATTATATATATATATATATATATATATATATATATATATATATAATATATATTTTTTTTTCACGAGAGCTGGCAGAAAAACTCAAGAGATCAGTTAAAAGTAGTGAACGATTGCAGTCAGTAACTCGAAAGTCACGGCACGTAATGAAGGCAACATGAACCCAATTTTAATTTCTCCAATAATACTCAACCAGTTCTACAGATAAATCATTTATTAATGAACAGGAAAAATGCTGGAACAGTTCACACAGGCTACAGGTATAAACTTATAGCCCTCAGGCTTGCGATAACTCACTTTACATCATTTAATAGATCTTAAATGGCTGTTGTGTATTGTTGTGTGTGGCTGTATTCTAAGTCGCAGAACAACAGATAACTATTTGGTCAGCACTTCCAAATACGACAAAAATCTGCTCTCCAATTGCTTGCAGTCGGGTTTTGTTAACTCCGCGTAAAGTTACAGAAGCGACGTAACAAGCGCACGAGCCAATAAGTGAGAGGCGAAATTAAGCTAAGCGAATGACGTGCGATGGAGAAGATTTAACAAGAAAGAATCCCGATCCCAGCTTCGCATTGATTTTGAAGTAAAAATACCCAGCGCGCGAAGCGAAGCATGAAATAAAAAAATAGCTTTTATAAAACATTGGAAATGACAACTAGCATCTCTCAGAATATTATAGATTGGGGAGTTGATAAAAGTAACGAAAAGAACATTATAAAGAATCTTAATCTTATAGGGAATATAGTAAAATTTTTATATACAACCAACGAATCATTTAAGTGACTTTATAAAGATTTTTGTTTTACATATATAGCTGTTATTTCTTTATTTATGAATGATTGACAGTTTTACCTAAAAAACTAACTTTCTGTTCAAAAAATTTTGCGCATTTCTAAACGTTAAAGGTTTTTGTTTTTCCTTTTTTGTAAATAATTAATTGCTCTTCGTGATTAATTTTTTATTTATACTTAAAATTTGATATTTACATTTTGAGAATTATTATAAATTTGATGCTCAAAGCGAAAAAAAACAACCTTTCCCAAAACATACAAGATTCTAATATCTTGAGTAAAAGATATCCACTTTAAAAGACAGGAAAAGAACGTAAATAAAAAAAGGAAGGAAAAAGAAACATTACGCTTTGAAAAGACTAAAATAATTACAGTTCTAAAAATATGAAATGCCTTTTAAAAATTAATACATAATACATGAAAATAAGAAATATATGATAGACGATCAAAAAGGTCTCAGGAGTGTGTACTTGATGTACTAACTCTAGTGAATCGTTACATATTTAAAGATAATAGTTTTTTAAATTAGTTCTTTTTAAGGTAAAATCATAAATATAATGTGAAATTCTAAACGTTAAAAGCAGTTTTCTTTTATGCTCTATGATATAAAGAAAATTTAATAGTTTAAGAGCAAATAAATCAACTCTTCTTTTGAAATGATTCTTATTTTGATCACTTACTGAAATCCACATTGCATTTGAAGAAAGGTAAATACATTTATACGCAGTCACTTTTTAAAATCACATTTTAAGTAGAAAATGCTTTGTATACTATGCTTTGATGAAACCATCATTTTATAACAGCATAAAAGGTTCTATTTTAATGCATTAGCTTATTTGAAAACTTTAGATTTCAGTAAATAGAGATATAAAGTTACTTTAAATTACAAAGAGAGAAAAAGTTTCTTTTAAAATTATTTTTCGGAATTTAAAAAGAAAAGATCGGAGCGTTTATTAAAAACTTAGCAAGCTTCACCCGTTACGCTAGTCGGTTTCTTTAAACAAACCTTGAATCAAAAGAAATATATCGGTGAATTTGACCTTGTGTTTTAAAACAATATACATCTTTACTTGGAATATCCTTTCGCATTGATGGAAACGATACGAAGACAAAACTTGGCATGTTAAAGACCATCTCTTTTAGCTGATCATTTATAGTAGGATTTGGTAAAGAACGATACAACGATTTGCAATATACCAAAATCATACCTAAAAAAAAATTAATGCAACAATGCAAGTGTCATCAAAAAACGTCTGGTTTAAAAGGATAATCTTTCATAATCGTTTTCACCGGATTATAGAATTTTTCTCCATAATTCTAAACTCAGCAACATAAAACGATATACAATATACTAACGCCATCCCTAAAAAAATGTCTAACAATGCAAGTCTCCTCAAAATCCCTTCAGCAGAACTTTTTTAAAAGGCTGATTTTTCACAATCGTGTTCATCATATTGCAGAACTGTCCCCCATAATTCTATAGCTAAGCAACGTAGAACGATATGGAACATACTAAAACCTTCCATGAATAATTATCTAACAGTTCAAGTCCCATCAAAATGCATTCAGCAGAACTAACGTTATAAGCAGCCGGAACGAAATTTCCATTTGCATTTTTTATATATAGTTGAAGTAGAATATAAGGAAACAAATTTATTTAATAAAATTGCAGATTGTACATATACGTCAGAATGATATAGATTAATAAATAGTTTCTAAATGTTTTTGTACTGAATACTCCACATTTAATTAGTTTTTTCTCCATTCTTACGAATGTCAATTTCTTACTTATATGTTTGCATACATTTACTTATATCCAATTTATACACTTACATAAAACAGCTTTTATTACATACTATATATATAACAAACCTATTTTTCTAAAATAAACGACAATAATAGTGATAAATAAGGAATCCTACCTAATCTTCATCCACATCACACCATTCGCTATAGGTATCTTTCCATGTTGGGGGAACTTTTACCAAAAATGAGACGAAATATTCGGATGACTGAAAACAATAAATGATTTTGTTGCTTACTGAATTAAACAATTGTTAAAAAAAAACGGTTTTTGTCACATTTAACTGGATCTTGTAAACTAATACTTTTCTAATTTTTTAACCAATTATTTTTTTAAACGAAAATTCATTTGATTTACTATACAGATAATGTATTTTCCTAGAACTCTGTTCTACGAAAAATTTCTTTTCACGTACTTTAACAAATAAATGAATCAACAAAAATTCATCATGCTTTTTATAGTCATTGGCGTTTTATAATTAAATGTCATTTATCCACGTGTTTAAGTCCAACATCTTTAATATTTTCCATGCTAAAAATAGATGTCACGCCAATCAATACTAATATGAGGTATATACACACACGGAGACTTATCAATGATTCCGTAGACCGTAGGATGTGTATTTCACACCTACGCGTTGCTATTAAAATGTACGTCTAAAAATCCGATTTTTCGTGTAATACGTTTGTCTTAGCACTATGTCATTAAGATTGTTAAAGACTGTTAAGATTTTACGTCCTTTGTACCTTATTCATCGGGAAAAAATAAAATAAAATAAAATGATATTTTCTTGAGAATTTCAGATGCCTAGAGTAAAAGTATCTCGTTTTTATTTGAGCTAAACAATGAAATTTTCTAAAATTATGTTTCTTTACTCTTAATATTGCTGTGTATTTTCCGAGTAATACAATTGTTTTAGCACTGTATATTAAGATTAAGATTATTAAAATCTTAAGGTTTTTTATCATTTATACATTATTCCTCGGAAACAAAAAATGAAAATAAAATATTTTCTGAGTACTTTGGATGAATATATGTCTCGTTTCTATTCCAAGTAAACAATATATCTTTCCATGGTTATATTAATTTTCGTTTGATATTGCTGAATATTTTTAGAGTAATACATTTGTCTTAGCACTACGTCATTCAGATTGTTAAATATTGATAAGATCATAAGATTTTTCATGATTTATATTTTATTCCTCGGGAAAAATAAAAGTAAAACGGTATTTTTCTGAGAATTTTGGATGCTCGTGAAGGCTATAAGTGATTCGTTTTTGTTTCAAGTAAACAATATCTTTTTCCTTAGTTATGTTTGTTTTCTTTTGATTTTGTTGGGTATTTTCAGAGTAATACATTTGTCGTACCACTTCGTCATTCAGATTGTTAAATATTGATAAGATCATAAGATTTTTCATCATTTATATTTTATTCCTCGGGAAAAAAATAATGAAATTAAAATGATTTTTTTTTTTAGAACTTTGGGTGTATAGGGTTAAAGTATCTTGTTTTTATTTGAACGATATACTTTGAAATTAACAACTTTTGATACTTTTGAAATAAATTTTTTTTGTAAATATGTTTATTTGATTTTGATACTGCTGTGCATTTTCCGAGTAATATATTTTTCTTAGCAAAATATCATTAGGATTGTTAAAGATTGATAAGATCTTAAGAGTTTGTCATTTATATTTTTTTTCGTCTGGGAAAACCCCCCTATCCTCTGAGATGTGCCAAAACGAGAAACTCATTTCTGAACAAATGCCAGAGCAACCGTTTTAGCAATAACATCCCCTATAGGTACAGCTTTTGGCCATCGAGTAAAACTATAAATCATGGTTAGATAATATCTGGTTCCTCGTACTGAAGATAAAGGATCGGTGATGTTTAGGTGTATGTGTGCAAATCTCTCATCTGGGACTAGAAATCTCACCAAAGGGGATTTAGTATGTAAGTGTACCTTTGTCGTTTGACAGGGTATGCACGCTCTACACCACACGTTAACATCTTTATTCAGTCCTGCCAAATGCATTTTGGACAGACTAGATGCATAAAAGCCCGTATTCCTAAATACGACAGCCCATGTATTGACTCAAGTACTTTACTCCTCAGAATCCAGGGAAACATATTTACTTCACCAGATGTTTCACAATACAATAATGACTTAGCATCTGGCCGTTGTACTTTAGCTAAGATTCCACTAAACTCAACCTTTCCGTCCAAAATAGCTTTTAGTTTCTCATCCTCCGTTTGCAACTTTTCCCACAACTCAGAATCTACAAGTGGCGAACATTAAATCTCACAAATTCTCGGTAAGCTATCAGCTACAAAATATTTGGCTTACCAGGCAAATAATGTGTATCCATAGTAAAGTGGGATATAAAATCCAATTTCCGAAGTCTCCTAGGGGAATATTTTTCTTGTTTTTATTATAATGCAAAAATTAGGGCTTATGATCCATGTGCAACGCAAATGCCTAAAATATTGGATTTCAGAATGTCGCTAACAGTTCCCAGTCATATATTGTGCATAGGGGATAACGTACGTTAAAGAAATCCAAGTGGTTTTTGACCATCATCGGAGGAAATTCTTGTAAAACTCCACCCATAGCAAAACTACTGAAATCAGTTATAAGTGCAAATGTCGTTGCATCTTCTGAAAGGTGATAAAGCAAAGTCGCGTTAGCTATAGCTTCTATAACTTGCTGAAAGTTACTTTCTCTATCCGCATATAATTTTATTTCTCTTTTATCCCTCTTTTTGCCCCATTTAAAATCCTATTCAGCTGTATCAATATTGATGCTATTTGTATAGTTTTGTATCGGGTACAAAACGATGATAACAATTCTCCATACCCAGAAGTCTCCTCAGATCGCTAACAGTCTTTGGTGTTGTAAATTGAACCATCACTTTGTGTGGAGCACAGCCCTGACTATCTATAGCATGGCCCAGAAAATCTACCGAACTCACATTCTGATTTGTTAATTATAGCCATTGATCTCTAAATAGCCAAAAAACTTCCTCCAAATGCTGCGTGAGTTTCACTCGCTATTAAGATGTCATCGAGATAAGGAACACAATACTTAAAACCTCGTAGTGCCTCATTTATGAAGCAATGAAACGTTGCGCCGCAAAACATAAACCAAAGTTTAAAAATGGAAATTCAACTAAACCAAAAGGTGTTACACTGGCCTCCAAAAGTTAAGGTACAACATGTTCTTCGAAGCTCACCAGACAAAAAATGGCAGTCAGATTAAACTTCATAGTTTATATGAATGACAATAATAAGCTTTAAAAAAATTACGTTAAAATTACAGCTACACTCTAAAATTGGAAGGAGTGAGAAGTTGACTCTTTGGAAGAGTGAGAGGCATTTTCACTCTTTTTGGAGTGAATTTTATAAATATGCACTCTTTAAAGAGTGGAATTTTCCACTCTCTAGAAAGGAGTGAAATATCTCACTCCGTTGTCGAGAGTGACTGTTTCACTCCGTTGACAAGAGTGAAGAAAAACAGTTTTTTCCAACAAAACCACAAGATGGCGCCAGCTCTCAGATCCCCCGTTATCGAAACGAAACGCCTAAAATGAAATCCTTTATATATAGTAGCACGATTTAAAAAAAACTGAAAAAAGCATTGAAATAATAAATGAATCGATAGAATTATGGACAGGAAATATATTTTATGCTTTACAAATTGCAGGATTTGCCAGTGCTAAGAACAGGACAGGGAAAACAAATATTTGAAGTAAATTTATGCTTAGCTGCAACACAATTTTGCTTCTATTTTATAAACAGAAATTTAATATCTCTGAATGCTAATTATTTTCCTCTTTATTTAAATAACCTATTCTACATATTTTATATCATTTCTAACCTCTTTATGAATATAAACAAAATATAACTATACAGATTAAATTTTCTGTTATTTTTAGCACGTTTGAAATTAAAATGTAAAACATTCTTATGTTGAAAATGTTATGTATGAAATGAAAAATATTGCATTTAATCACTGATTTTATACCATTTATTATAGCTAGAAAAAAAAAAGAGTATAAATGTGTCGGTAATAGTCTTAGGAAAAATTTAACAGCTATAATTTAAGGGAAAAAAAATACGTTTTTTACCCTGACTGAAATTTCCCCCCTAAAAATTAGTTTTTAAAAGTAAATTTGGGGGTACCTTTGTATTTCAGTGGGTAAGCTTCGGCTTTACGGGCCTATTTGATAAACAGGCCCTGGGCCTCGGACAATCTTAATCGGGCTCTAATTATGGAAACATTATTAGCAAGAAAAAAATGAATGAATAAATAAATAACTGCTTTGTTGTAACGGAATTTTTGTGATAGCGGAAATGTACAGACGGGTGTTCGACATTTTTAGACGATTTCGGCGTTGTTGTTTTTAACGTTTAAAATATGAATATTGCTTTCTGAAATAATCTGTATGATAATCTTGTTTCTTGATTCTAATTCTGCGTAATGCTTTCAATGGTAGAAGGTTTTTTGTAAAATTTACAGTGTTATTGCTTCCCATGCCTCTTTAAAAACTTTCCAGATTCGATCAATCGTGGTGATTTTGCCCTTTGAAAGAGCTCTTTTCAGCAGACCACATAATAAGTTGTTGTCAGATTTTTTTCCTCTAAAATAATTCCATTTTTTTAAATAATTTATCAAATTTGTCTAAAAAATGTGCGAACAGTCTCTGTATTATATGATACAAAAAGAAAGTTTCAGTTTTCTTATTTACACAGTTGAGAAACACCGTAAATATTTGGGATTTCTACACAAATTTAATAAGTGCGCTCGAATATCACAAAAGAAACAAAGCTAAAATAACGTAATAAGAGCTTTTTTTTCGTTGGCGGCTGTAGCATGCTGTCGGTACCAGCTCTCGTCCGAGCGCAGAAGTCAAGCAGCAACGAGCTCGGTTATTACTTGGGAGGGTGACCGCCTGCGAACAAGCGTGTGTGTGTAAAAAGAGTTTCTCTTTTTTTATTCAAGAATTTTAGTCACTCCTAAGCGAGTGACTATTCACTCCTATCAGGGGCGAAAAAACTCACTCCTTTTGCAAGAGTGGATAGTCACTCTTCTGAAAGAGTGAGTATCCACTCCTGTTCAGAGTGAATATTCACTTCTCAGGAGTGAGTATTCACTCTTTCAGAGAGTCAAGAATTTCACTTTTTCCTAGAGTGAATAGTCACTCTAAAGAGGTTGGGCAAATTTTGACTCTGCGATAGAGTGAATATCCACTCCTCCGGAGTGAATAGTCACTCTTTCTTATTTAGAGTGTACCACTTTTATTTTATAGAAAAGAATAGGTATTTGTGAATGAGAGAAAAATATGCGATTAATATAAAAATTACAAATCTTTCGTAATTTCGCATGTAAGTTTTGTTGTATTCGAACTATTGTTGTCAGTTTTGTTCACAACAGCCAGTAGAGTCTAGAAATGTCTAGAAGAAGTCGTTTGCCCGATTCATTAATGTGGCATGCGGTAGGATGGATGGAAATGGGGTTGTCACAGGCCGATACTGCTAGACGGCTCAATGTGTCTCACAGTATAGTCCAACGACTCTGGGATCAGTATGAATCCGAAGATTCTGTGTCCAGAAGACGTGTTCCAGGCCGCCCACGTGTTACAACACCTGCAGAAGACCGGTTTCTAGCTCTTTCGGCCCGAAAGAGAAGAGGCAGTACTGTGCCGCAACTCATTGCAGACCACTTTGCAACATCAGGGAGAAGAATCTCCGCTACTACGGTGCGAAGACGTCTTCACAATGCAGGTCTCTATGCAAGGCGGCCAGTTGTGTGTGTCCCCCTCAACAGACGACAGAGAAGGGCCCGCTTATGTCGGCCAAGGGAACATGTTTCCTGGACCAGACAACAGTGGGCTTCTTTACTTTTCACAGACGAGTCCAAATTCACACTGGAGAGCGATTCAGGACGTCTTCTGATCTGGAGAGCACAATGCACTCGATACCATCAATCAAACACTGTCGAAACACACAGGTACAGATACGGTGGAATCATGGTCTGGGCAGGGATCTCACTCGGATGCCACACTGACCTGCATGTGTTCCATGGAAGAACTGTGATTGGTGCGAGATATCGGGATGAGATCCTTGATTCATATGTGCGCCCATATGCCGGTGCTATTGGCAATGGTTTCATTCTAATGGATGATAATGCGAGACCACATCGAGCTGTAGTTGTTGAGGATTATCTTGAGGATCACGGTTTGGAGAGAACGGAATGGCCAGCTCACTCTCCAGACTTGAATTCGATAGAACATATTTGGGACTATCTTGGAAGACAGGTTGCGGCTTTAAGTCCTCCTCCAAGGTCATTAAATGAGCTGGAACAAGCCTTACTCCAAGTCTGGTCAGCGTTACCTATTTCGGTGTACGACAGTTTAATTGAGAGCATGGAAAGTCGATGCCGCCAATGTATTCAAATCCGGGGTGGACGTATTCCGTATTAGAACCTGTTTTTTAATGTTTCTGTCACATTTCACTGCATAATACTGCGATGTACTGATTTTTCCAAGAATAGAATTTTCCACCATGAGTGCTTTTTTGTTGTAATTTCATTTATAAGTTTAACTTAAGTAATTTTATATGTCGCATTTAATAAATAACAGTTTAGCGCACATTTCCTCCAAATTTGTTATTTCTATATTCATTCATTTGCAAATTAGACGAAAAAACCGGTTGTCCCTTAACTTTTGGAGGCCAGTGTATATTAACAGTTTTAGGCATATCGGAGGATGAGCTGTAATTTGGCGGTAAACCCGGACTAATTCCATTTTAGAAATAATTCTTTTGCCTTTTAACAACTAGATTTTTTTAGACTTTTAAACTGTTGTGACCTCATCTATCCTGAAGAGGGTCACAGAAGCGATGCGAAACGTCTATTTTTTTTTTTAAATGTTTTTATGTAATGTCATATAGATGTATATTTTGTGTACCATTCAGTAACTTTTGTATGGTTTAAATACAAAGTATTTTATATTAATTTTATGATGCAATCGTCCAATTTGTATTTATGTATTTATATATATATATATATATAATCCTAAATATGAGGAATGAGGTATCTGTTTTTGCACTAATTCGATTAAAAGCCATGTGATTCCCTGTTAGTCTTCAATCTAATGTCCACTTTTAACGACCACTGGATTGTTAAGAGTTATACTTTTTGACGGAGAAACCTTTTTATGCCGTTAATAATCTCCACGTGTTGTAAACGATCGAAAGAACACTTAGAACATGTTAAAAACCAGACCCCAATTAACTATAAGTACTTCAAGTGATAACCGCAGCTGCTAACCATAGTGAATAAAACCAGAGACTGTCGAAACTAATCAGCTAAGAAATACTCCAGACTCTCCCTCTTCAACCTACAACGTGATGCCCCGCGCGATAACTTAACAATCCCTCAGAATCTAAAATGTTACCGAACAGTTAAGACGCCCTTGTAAATATCCCAAATATAATGTAAAATTGGAGCACTTTTAAGCAGCCTCCAATCGCGATTTAAATGTGTATATAAAGCCAAGAATTTTCAATAATAATATTATATTCAAACGAAAAATGGATACTTACTTACCTCACGCAAATGCATTGCATCCACTATTATTTCTTATTCAAATACAGTGACACGATGAATATTCAAAGGAATAAATATTTGGATTACTGTGGATTATTCTCTGCGCAAAAGAAAAATTTCAGGTAAGCTGAACCAATTTTTTTTTACCATTATCAAGAGATGAAAATGTATATTAAAATATAGAAGACTGATATAAGAATTAACAAAGATAGAAAATTAATTATGCTACCGACGGTACTATAACAAAGATTATGAAAGTCTGAAAAAAGAATACCCAGTATTAAAAACGATAATTTAACCAATTTCTAAAAATATAATAATAAATAAAAGAACACTAAAAAAGTAATAATGAATGCGATAAAAGAAAATACTCAATTTATTGAAAAACTCAATTCTACAAATTATAGTACATGGAAGTTCAAGATGCAGATGTTCCTGATTAAAGAAGAACTCGATGATATTATAGCACAAGATCCACAGGGTGCACCCGACCCCGCATGGCACAAAAAAGATCGCTAGACTAGAGCTCTAATAAACTTAAGCATCGATGATTCTCAAATCGTAAATGTAAACAAACTTAGATACCGCCAAATTAACGTGGGAAGCTCTGAAAAATATACATGAGAGAAGCAATTTATCTAGTAAGCTTTACCTGTTACGAAAATTATACAGTACTAAATTAGCGGAGGGTGGAAACATGATCACGCATATCACTAATATCTTGCAAATTATAGATAAACTTAATGCCATTGGAGAAAATATTAGCGATTCACATATTTCCGCGCTATTTCTGTGTTCTCCCCCCCCCCAGTTACAATACTTTGATAACTGCGTTGGAGGCGAGACCGGAAAATGGGCTCACCCCTGATTTTATCAAAAACAAATTAACGGACGAATATAATCGTAGACATGAAATGTCAGAACAATCACATAGCGGATATAACAACAATGAGAGAGCATTTAAAACAAATAGGAGATAAGAAGAGAACAAAAATATTGCAACAACTGTAAAATGAAAAATCATTCCACTTACGAATGCTGGCACTACAAGAGCAAAACACGGTACAATCCGGAAATCCTCGTAACAATCAATTAAAAAATAAAAAGAATTTCTCATCTTCATTATGTTATGAAAAGACCGAAACTCATAGTTAAAATAAAATTCCAAACGAAAGAAAATACGCAAATGATCAGACGCGAAATAAAGCATTAATCACCGAAAAAGTAGGCAAAAATAACTGGATTCTCGATTCAGGATCTACCTTGCACATTTGTAACGATAAAAGCCTATTTAGTAAATTTATTGATTATAATAAAACTTCAGTAACGATCGCGAATGGTAATAAACTGACAGCGTTAGGTTCAAGAGAAGTTTTTATAAAAACATTAACCCCCGAAGGAAAAGAAAAACTAACGAAATTACGCGAAGTGCTTTATGTCCCAGACTTAGAGTCGAACCTAATTTCGTTTAGTAAAGCCGCTAAAAACGGGTGTAAACTAATCTTCGACGCTAATAAATGCGATTTGATTTTTGATGAAGAAATATATATTAGGGCGAAAAATGTGAAAAATTTATACATTATTGAGGAAATGGACGATGTGGAAGAACCACGAAATTATGCAAACATAACGTATAACTGTGACAGCAAACAATGCATAGATCTCTGGCATCGCAGACTCGGTCACGAAGATTATGACGCGATTAAATCAATAATAACAAATCAACTTGCGGAAGGGATATAAAGATAGGAAATTGTAAACATCAAAATAAAACATGCGTAACTTGTATCGAAACTAAATTAACTAACATGCCGTATCCTAAATCAGCAACAAACCGAGCTACTGATATTGTGGATTTGATCCACAGTGACGTATGTGGTCCTCTAGATACACCGACTTTAGGCGGAAAAATTTATTTTATGACTCTTATTGATGATTATTCCCGATATATACTACGATATATTTATTATCTAAAAAGAGTGAAGTTGCTGAAAAGATAAAAGAGTATATAACGATGATATACAATCAGTTCGGTAAAAAACCTAAGGAAATTAGATCGGATAACGGTCGTGAATATGTAAATCAAGAGATAGATGAATACTTAAAACAGAACGGAATTTTACACCAATTGACTGTCCCGCATAATCCGAGCCAGAATGGAGTTGCGGAGAGAAAAAATAAAAGTTTATTAGATATGACTAGAAGTATGCTATCACAAGCAAAATAAAGCAAACATTTTTGGGGTGAAGCCATAAACACCGCCACATACTTACAAAACCGACTCCCAACCAAAGCAAATAACAATAGAACACCTTACGAATTATGGAAAGGAGTTAAACCGAATTTAAAACACTTAAGAACATTCGGTTGTAAAGCGCTATTTTACGTCGATAAAGTAAATAGAGGAAAACTTGATATCAGGGCTCAAACCGGAACGTTCGTAGGTTATGACACACGATCGAATGGTTATAGAATTCCCACACAAGGAAAACGAATTATAATACCGAGAACGGTGAAATTTCTTGAAAATGAAAATGTACACTCAGATAACATTGAGGAGATACAAAACACCACAAAAACATCAGATGACAATACACAATTACCGGATAGACATGAAAATCACTTAGAAATAAAACTTGACAGTGAGGAGATACCATCCGTGCCCAAACAGCAACCAATTGAACCAAGAAGGTCTAATAGGACAAATAGAGGCGTTCCTCCTGACAGATATGTTTGTCTCATAAATAGTTCATCTGAAAACATTCCCGAAAATTGGGCAGATATCGAAAAAATGGAAAATACTAATGATAAACAAAACTGGATAAAAGCAACACAAAATGAAATCCAATGCCTAAGAAAAAATAACACTTGGACTTTAACAGATCCACCACCCGGAACAAAAATTATCGGTTCAAAATGGACTTTTAAACTAAAAAAGGACAATTTAGGAAATGTTCAAAGCTATAAAGCGCGTTTAGTAGCACAAGGATATAGTCAAAGATTCGGGATTGACTATGATCAAACTTTCGCACCTGTAGTTCCGCACGCTACAATACGTGCATTTCTCATCTCCGCATTACACAAAAATTTGAACGTGAAACATGTTGACATCACCACAGCATTCTTGCATGGTGAATTAACCGAAACTGTTTATATGAGTCAACCAGACGGGTATATTAAACCCGGCGATGAGAGAAAAGTTTGTAAACTTCAAAAGGCCATCTACGGTCTTAAGCAAGCCGCAAAGGCCTGGTACACCAAAATATCGGAAACACTCACAAGCAATAATTTCATACAGAGCAAAAATGATCCATGTCTGTACTTTAAATCAAATCAAGAAAATCCGATATATATCATCATTTACGTAGATGATATCCTGATAGCAGGAAAGGACAGTGATATCGAAGAAACAATAAACCAACTTGAGAAAGAATATGAACTGAAAAACTTAGGAGAAGTGAATAATTACTTGGCCATAAACATTAATAAAATCAACGATACATATTACCTAAATCAAAACAATAAAATACACGAACTAGTGAAAAAACTGAATTTAAACGACATGAAACCTCATTACACACCCATGATTGCTGGATTCAACAGACTTGAGGACGACGATAATCTTTTACCTAATAACACGAAATATCGACAAGCCACAGGCACATTACTTTACATATCAACAATCACGCGTCCCGACATATCTGCCGCAGTCAACATATTATGTCGTAGAAACGAAACACCACGCCAAAAGGACTGGTCAGCAGTGAAAAGAATCATTTCATACCTTAAAACTACAGAAAATCTGAATTTAACTCTTAGCGCAAACAGCAAGCCCATCCTAACAGCATACGCCGATGCAGACTGGGCTGGTGACTTGAAAACACGTAAATCAACGTCAGGAAATCTATTCATGCTAGGAAAATCGCCGATTTACTGGATCACAAAAAGGCAGAAATGCATTGCACTTTCGTCAGCCGAAGCTGAATACGTTTCTGCTAGCAACGCAGCACAAGAATTAAGTTGGATATCAAACTTGCTTAACGATCTCAACATTCCACAAAAACTACCCATCACGATATTTGAGAATAATATGTCCTGTATAAAAATGACTGAAAATGATAAAGATACTAAGCGATCCAAACACATCGACATACGTTTCCACAACATCAAACTGATGAAAGAAGAAGGAAAAATTGATTTACAATACTGCCCCACTGAAGAAATCACAGCCGACACCCTCACCAAACCCACTCCCAAACCTGTGTACGAAAAACACCGTAAGCAACTGAATCTTCAACCTTTCCCCACACAGGAGATTACGGGGGAGTGACGGAGAAACCTCTTTATGCCGTTAATATTCTCCACGTGTTGTGAACGATCGAAAGAACACTTAGAACATTTTAAAAACCAGACCCCAATTAACTATAAGTACTTCAAGTGATAACCACAGCTGCAAACCATAGTGAATAAAACCAGAGACTGTCGAAACTAATCAGCTGAGAAATTCTCCAGACTCTCCCTCTTCAACCTACAACGTGATGCCCCGCGCGAGAACTTAATAACAATCCCTCAGAATCTAAAATGTTACCGAACAGTTAAGACGCCCTTGTAAATATCCCAAATATAATGTAAAATTGGAGCACTTTTAAGCAGCCTCCAATCGCGATTTAAATGTGTATATAAAGCCAAGAGTTTTCAATAATAATATAATATTCAAACGAAAAATGGATACTTACTTACCTCACGCAAATGCATTACTTCCACTATTATTTCTTATTCAAATACAGTGACACGATGAATATTCAAAGGAATAAATATTTGGATTACTGTGGATTATTCTCTGCGCAAAAGGAAAATTTCAAGTAAGCTGAACCAATCTTTTTTACCATTATCAAGAGATGAAAATGTATATTAAAATATAGAAGACTGATATAAGAATTAACAAAGATAGAAAATTAATTATGCTACCGACGGTACTATAACACTTTTACTTACACATTTAGAGGGTTATTTAGTTACTTTAAGGGTCTGAAATCATTGCTAACAACTAAATTCTTATCAGCCAAGTCATTGGTGGGTATGACTCGAATCGAAGTATTTAATTCATTTAATTTTTGATTTTGAACGTTTTTATAGCGCTTAATGGCATTGGGATCGAAAGATGATTCTGGAACAGCACACCGATTGAATGGGAAAATGCCTGTTTTATTATTAAATTTTTAAAATTGCCGCGCATGCGCGATAGCGTATTACTGCTTATTTTACTGTTTATCACTGTTAATTGTACGATATATTACTGGCAGCTGGGGTGCCAGTTTCAATACTGTAAAATCAACACTTTTTTTTTTTTTTTGCAGTGCAGGGACAGTGAAATGTATTCCGTTACATTACCTTCAATGGGAAACAATTGTTTCAAGCGCATTTTGCTTATGTTACATCGTTTCAAACACAATTTAATTGATATACATTTACAAAAGCACTGAAACATTTTTACTGTAGAATATGGGGTGCAAGATATTTATTATTCATTTACAAAGTCGCACAAAAGATTTATGTTACTTAATGGTCTGTGGAAAATATCGTTTCCATAAGAATTTAATGATGTTACACTATTTCAAACATAATGAAATTTATCTGCATAACTGAGGGCACTATAAGTTGCTTATTGAAAAGTATGTGCATTGCATTTATCGTTCATTTACAGAGTAGCACAAAAGATTTCTGTTACTTAATGGTCTACGGACACAGAAAAGAATTCCGTTACAGTACATTCTATGAGCGATAATTGCTGGAAGTGCGTTTGCAACTTTGGTTTGCTTTTTAAGTTTAAGTAAATTTTTGCATAGTACGTGGTGTGTATAAATTTTGTTGATCATATACAGGGCTACACAAAGGCATTCATAAGTATTACTTAAAATGGGAATGCCGCCCCGTACCTTAGCATTTTATATATATAGATGACAGTGAATTTTTTAAAGTTAATTTTTAATTGTGTTATGCAATTTCCTGCTGAATAGTATACTTAGAAAAATTTGAGGAATATAAATAAATTCATAGCTACGGAGCTACGGAAAGAACAAGATACATTGCAGTTTATAGTTGGTAATTGCTGGAAGTGCGCTTTAAGTTGTGTTATGCGTCTTTTATCTGAATTAAATTTTAGCTTAATATGTGGTAATAAGTTTTTTAGAAAATATACTGGGCTGTACAGAAGAATTTGAGTGCATGTCCATCTATTTGCGAAAATTGCTAAAAGCAAATTTTCTAACTGAGATAAATTTTAGCATGCAATGAATTATCTATGCAAATCTATAGACCATATACAGAACTGCACAAAATAGTTTGACTATGGAAGTAAATTGCTAAAACTGGGTTTTTAAATTTCTCACATATTTTCTAAACTGTTCACTTATATATCTTCTTTTACCTTCTATAACGGATATTTTTCGTTACAGTCGTCTGGATGTTTCGGAAAGTGTTTCATAATCTATACTTGGCACATGATTTTTCGTTCTTGCTTTGTAGTTTCGTGCTATTTAAGTTTTTAGAACTACTATGAAAATTACGATTACTCCGGAACTGTTTATTTTCTCTGAACATTTTATTATATCAGGGAAGCTCTGCTACTTTAAACCCCCCCTTTTTACGTTAAATTTATTTAGTAATCATTTCTCTCTAGAGTTCAGTATCTTACATCGTCTATCTAAAATAATAAAAATATTCATTTTCTGACAGTGAAATTAATAATTAGTTTGAACGATTAATTTTACTTATACATATTTAAAATTTCATCATAATTGTTCGAAATACATGAAAATGACTAACTTAGCCCCACCACAATTATTGACCTGATACTTCCCTGTAAAAACGCTGTGCAATTTGTTTTCACTATAACACTATTTTCATTCATCTAAATTTTCAAAATCACACATCTTTAATATTTTACCATGCTAAAAATAGCTCTGATGAAATCAATACTAATATGAGACACATCAACATTTCTGTAGGCCGCGATATGTGTATTTCACACCTACGTGTTGCTATTGAGATATACTTTTGAAAAGGCGCTTTTACGAGATTTTCATTACTCTCGTCTTACCGCTATATCATTAAGGTTGTTAATGTTGCAGTAGAGGCTTTCTTTGACTTAAATTTCATTGATTGTGGAAATTTAATCAAGAAAATTATTATATTTGTCTGGGTATTTCGACCGAATAATGTCACAATTTGTAATTAAGAAGTGGAACAAAACTATATGTTTTGCTGTAAATATGTTTTAATTTATTTATTTATTTATTTTTAATAACACTATTTTTCCTATAACACATGTTTGCTGTCAGTTTTGTTTTCATAAGAAGAGATGGCTGATATTAAGATTAAAATTCGAATTTCATTTTTGAATAAAAATATTATCGAATTGATATTAAACCTGAATATTATTGTTCTTCCAATTCTGAAAATAGTCTTTTCTTTGATCAAAAATACCTTTGAAATTAGTCTAATCTAAATAACATATCAATTTTATATTTGTCGATTTATAATCTCATGTTGAGATATTAAGTAAGTTTTAGATAATATTAAGAGGATTTATAATAAATTTAAGCGAAGTTGATATCTTGTGAATTGACGAAGTTATGAATTTTTTTCTTCTACCCCCCCCCCCCTTTGGGGCCATTTTTAATGATATCAAAATTCTGTCATACATAAATTTTCTACCCTTTTCCTAGAAGTAATAATAACTTTAAACGGATTAAATACGTATCATAATTAAGAAATTATGGATTTTTTTCTGTTTTCACAAAAAGCCCCCCCATCCCCCCCCCATCCCCTCCCCTTAGTTCAATTTTGCCCATTAACGAATTTATGTATCAGTTTGAAAGAGATTTGTGCAGAATTATTGACGTTATCGTGTCCATAAAAAAGTGACATAGATAGATAGATAGATAGATAAATAGATATAAAGTTTTGAACTGGTGTGTTTTTGGGTTCTGGGAGTCATGATCGGCGTAGATTTTCAAAATTTCCAACTTAGGGGAGAATGTAATAGGTAGTATTTCGTACGAAATCTACCTAAAAAGACAAATGTTTCCTAATTTACGAAAATAGGATATAACCATATACGAAAATATATTGGGTCGATGTTGAAGTAAGTTTCGTTTTTCCAATAGATGGCGTAAGTGGTCTAATTGTGGGAATCTGGTAATACATGCTTTTGAAACGTCTCTTCATAATCTTCAAAACGTAGTATATGACATTTGATTAAAGTGTAAACAACCTAGTTTTTATTCGATTTAAAATGGATAGTTTTGTGCCAAATAATCGACATTTGCGGGAAGTTTTGCTGTACTTTTGTAATTTAAAGAAAAGCGTTGCTGAAAGTCATCGTTTACTTGTAGAAGCTTGCGATGAACATGCTTTTTCTGAAACCATGTGTAGAAGGTGGTTCATGCAATTCAAAGAAGGTTTATTCGATTTTGAAGACACAGAACGTGAAGGTAGACCGAAGCTACTGAAACCTTCTAAAACTGTTACTGGCGAAGTCTACCGGCAACAAATAATGCGTTTGAAGCGAGCTAATCAAAAAAATCCACCAGAATGAGAGAATAGACACAATGAACGGATTTTACAGCATGACAACACAAAACCACATACTGCAAGCGTCGTAAAAACCTACTTAGAAGAGCAGGAATGGGAAGTTTTATCTCACCCGCCATATTCGCCAAACATTGCCCCTTTGGATTACTATTTAATTCGGTTGATGCAGTCAGCCCCAGAGGCGGATTAACCACCTACCGGGTGTGTGTGTTTAAACTTGCTAATAGTTGACACTTTGGTGAGTGGGGCTTTTTCGATTTATTTATTTATTTATTTTGATATTCCAATGCCAACATTCTCTCATTTGTTTATTTGGCGTTACTGTTTGGTGATCATTTTTTTAATGAAAAGTGATCAACGGGATAATGGAGAAGTACCCAAATTTCGTTTCCTGTCACTGACTTTCGAAAACGTTTCCGAGGAGATTTTATAATGCATGAATCAATTTTCTCAAACTGAAATATCTGTTTTTAGAATATTATCAAATCTCACTTGAACATTTTCAGCTGCGTACCTGAATTTATATATGCAAGAGCAACAAAATAATATTAATTTTAAAGTTTAATGTTAATGTTGTTAGTTTATTATGTTTGTCTGTAAAACATGCTTGTTGAACATGAAAATGTTAACGTGAGAACTGATAGCGTCTAAAAAAACTATATTTCACACTGCAAAAAAAAAAAAAAAAAGAAAAGAGTTGATTTACAGTATAACACTAGCACCCCAGCTGCCAGTATTATACTGTAAAATCAACACTTTTTTGTCAGTTCAGGTTGAGAAAACTGATTAATACACTATAAAAGTTACTCGGAAACGTTTCCGAATATCAGCGACACAACCAGAAAATTTGTTTTTATATATGCTTTTTGGAATCTCGATAATATATATTAGTTTGTGAGAGATTTCTCAAAATAAAAAAAGCTTTTCAGAATTCTGGGTAATTTTGGGGTCTTTGGAAACTCATAACATTGAGAAATGAAAATCAATTTTAGTGGTTTTTGCATTTTGCATTTTTTGTTTGTTTTAGTAAAACTGAACTGCTTGCATTTTTATTGAATTAATAAAGTCCCAGCAAAACAGTGTGACAAAGCTGAATTATATTCGTATATTTTCATGTAACTTTCTCATAATAATTTTTTTTTCGTAATAAGATATCCATTTGTTCATGCAAAATATCTTTGTAATGATATGAAGAATGTCGCAAATGAGTTAATCAATAATGAATGCATTATTTACTAATCTATAGTTAAAAACAGTACATTATAAAAAATTCCTGACGGTTCGGCCTACGGGCACAGGTAGATTTCGTGGGGCGCATGTTTGTTGCGAATTGCGGAAGAAACGACCTTTTTGCCATGATGCAGCAGTTGTAACCGCCCACTTCCAAACCTAAATTGTTTGCATGCGGAGCCGGCAGGAATTTTTTTTGTTTTGTTTTTATTTTTATTTTTTTAATAAAAAATATATATATATATTTTTTTTTCTATAAGGTTTGGTCTTATAAAAAACTTGTCAATATAAAAGTTTTAGATAATATTAAGAGGATTTATAATAAATTTAAGCGAAGTTGATATCTTGTGATGTGACGAAGTTATGAATTTTTTTTCTTCTACCCCCCCCCCCCCCCTTTGGGGCCATTTTTAATTATATCAATATTCTGTCATACATAAATTTCCGACCCTTTTCCTAGAAATAATAATAACTTTAAACGTATTAAATACGTATCATAATTAAGAAATTTTGGTTTTTTTTCTGTTTTCACAAAAAGCCCCCCCCCCCCCATCCCTCCCCCTCCCCTTAGTTCAATTTTGCCCATTAACGAATTTATGTATCAGTTTGAAAGAGATTTGTGCAGAATTATTGACGTTATCGTGTCCGTAAAAAAGTGAGATAGATAGATAGAGAGATAGATAGATATAAAGTTTTGAAATGGGGTGGTTTTGGGTTCTGGGAGTCATGATCGGCGTAGATTTTCAAAAATTCCAACTTAGGGGAGAATGTAATAGGTAGTATTTCGTACGAAATCTACCTAAAAATACAAATGTTTCCTAATTTACGAAAATAGGATATAACCATATACGAAAATATATTGGGTCTATGTAGAAGTTAAGTTTCGTTTTTCCAATAGATGACGTAAGTGGTCTAATTGTGGGAATCTGGTAATACTTGCTTTTGAAACGTCTCTTCATAACCTTCAAAACGTAGTATATGACATTTGATTAAAGTGTAAACAACATAGTTTTTATTCGATTTAAAATGAATCGTTTTGCGCCAAATAATCGACATTTGCGGGAAGTTTTGCTGTACTTTTGTAATTTAAAGAAAAGCGTTGCTGAACGTCATCGTTTACTTGTAGAAGCTTACGATGAACATGCTTTTTCTGATACCATGTGTAGAAGGTGGTTCACGCAATTCAAAGAAGGTTTATTCGATGTTGAAGACACAGAACGTGAAGGTAGACCGAAGCTACTGAAACCTTCTGAAACTGTTACTGGCGCAGTCTACCGACAACAAATAATTCGTTTGAAGCGAGCTAATCAAGAAAATCCACCAGAATGAGAGAATAGACACAATGAACGGATTTTACAGCATGACAACCCAAAACCACATACTGCAAGCGTCGTAAAAACCTACTTAGAAGAGCAGGAATGGGAAATTCTATCCCACCCGCCATATACGCCAAACATTGCCCCTTTGGATTACTATTTAATTCGGTCGATGCAGTTAGCCCCGGAGGCGGATTAACCACCTACCGGGCGTGTGTGTTTAAACTTGCTAATAGTTGACACTTTGGTGAGTGGGGCTTTTTCTATTTATTTATTTATTTTGATATTCCAATGCCAACATTCTCTCATTTGTTTATTTGGCGTTACTGTTTGGTGATCATTTTTTTAATGAAAAGTGGTCGACGGGATAATGGAGAAGTACCCAAATTTCGTTTGCTGTCACTGACTTTCGAAAACGTTTCCGAGGAGATTTTATAGTGCATGAATCAATTTTCTCAAACTGGAATATCTGTTTTTAGAATATTATCAAATCTTACTTGAACATTTTCAGCTGCGTACCTGAATTTATATATGCAAGAGTAACAGAATAATATTAATTTAAAAGTTAATGTTAATGTTGTTAATTTATCACGTTTGTCTGCAAAACATGTTTGTTGAACATGAAAATGTTAAAGTGAGAACTGATAGCGTCTAAAAAAACTATATTCCACACTGCAAAAAAAAGTGTTGATTTACAGTATAACACTAGCACCCCAGCTGCCAGTATTATACTGTAAAATCAACACTTTTTTGTCAGTTCAGGTTGAGAAAACTGATTAATCTACCCTATATATATAAAATCCTAATGAAACGAATTTGTGAAACGATTTTATGAAACGAATTTATGAAACGATTTTATGAAACGACTGATTAAACGACTGATTATGTTCTAGGGCTATTTTTAATAAAATATTAAACGCTTGATGGTGAAATTAATACCAATTGTTCATAAAAATCCGCGGATGTCAAAACTGGTAATAGAATTTTGAAAATGGAATTAGTTTTCGAGATATTAATTTTTTTCTAATTTTAATGACATTTCTGTAATGATGGCAGCTAATTACTCAGTTTTTTTTGACAAAAAAGGGAAAAAAATTGAAAAGGATCCCGATAGGGATTGTTGATTTCTTTTTTTCGTCATTTTCAAATTGAAATTGAATTTATATTTTATTTCAATCGATAATGAAGACAAGATTGTAATTAAATTATGTTTTTCGGGAAAATTTGAAAAAAAAATCACATTTCTATCGTCAGGATTCAATCGTCTGTCAGAATTTAATTTAATTTATAAACTGAAAATATTTTGAATAAATTCGTCCAAATGACGTCATTTATGTAAACGCAAAAGAAAGGGGGGGGGGAAAGGAATTAATAGTAATTATTATTTATTGATATCATTTTGTTATTTTTTTGTAAAATTTAATTAAACGAATTTATAAAATCTCTAATTCGGATATTTAGAACGAATATATAAAATATTAATTGCCCAACTGAATGGAAGGAGAATAAAGTATCCTGCTTCATTTTTTCCGCCAAGCTTTTTAAAAAAGCGTCAAAACACCTATAATAGAAAAGCAGCAAAAGTTCATTGGGTTTGTTTTCATAACTTTTGGCAACAAATGTAAGTATATTAACGAATCTATCCCTTTTTGAAGCTCGAATTACGCCAAACCTAAAAGCAAAGAATCCTATACTGGAAAAGCACCCGATTTTCTTATGGGCAATATTCAAGTGACATAACATGATGTAAAATTGTCGTGGATTGCAAATTTGTTTAAATATCTCATCAATTGATGCCGAATAAATGCAGGCATGCATACACAAAATATTTAATTAATTTTGTATGATAAATAATTATTAGAAAATTCGTATATACATATTAATTAAAATAAATAATTTACATATTTAAAATAACATGAAAATATGCATGATGGTGCACTAAAATAGAGAGAAAATTAAAACCTGTTACTGAAAATGTCTATAACATAGTACTTTTCAATACCGTGGTTCTTAATGTTATTCACAAGCAGATGGATTTTTTCTCATCCTTAAACGCAAAGGAAGAATAGAATACAGATCGTTGTTATAAAAGTCCGAGAGGTAGCCACAATTTAAACCTAACCATTTTATACAAGCTGGTTTTCAAGTTGTAATTGATTTTACTTATCAATCCCGAAAACAGTCGTCAGTTGTCGCAACAGCTGTGTATGAGGCCATGATAATCAAAAAATGCCCAATTAAAACGTTAAAAGCATGGCAACCCAATTACAGATTTACCAATATTTTTAAAATAAAGCACGCTGTCATGTTTTTAGAGGCCTCGAAGTCTGAGCGGGGGTTGGCGAGCGTAGCTTGCAGGGGGTAGGCCCCCTAGTACACTATAAAAGTTACTCGGAAACGTTTCCGAATATCAGCGACACAACCAGAAAATTTGTTTTTATATATGCTTTTTGGAATCTCGATAATATATATTAGTTTGTGAGAGATTTCTCAAAATAAAAAAAGCTTTTCAGAATTCTGGGTAATTCGGAAGAAGTCGTGGTATATTTTCGTTTGTGGTTAGATTATTTTTTCTAAGATTAAGAAACATTTGTCTTTTTTTACAGTGCATGTTTTAAGTTGAATCTGTTTAAAATGAGCACTTTGATTGTGTTAAAATAGAAATTTTCGTTTGAATGCGTACGTTTAATAAATATTTATTCGGGCACAGCACACATAATTAAAAAGACTATTTTCATATAGGGGAAGATTGGTCATGGTAGATCGCTTTTAAAGTTTTTTTTTCTTTTAAAATTTACAAATTTAAATGAAAAACAACCCTAAATATAACTTAGTCTCTTATTTTCATTTATTATTTTTCTATATACATAAGTTTTAATAGTTTCTTAAAAAAAAAAAAAAAAAAAAACTTTTTGAGGCTTAAAATTTTGTTTTACTGTACCCCATGACCACATGTGGCATAGTGAACCATGCATAGTAGAAGGTAAATTGAAATATTAATATATATTTAAAATGCAAAGTTCACTTTACTAGAAATCTTTAGTCAGATTTTCAGTGCACATAACAAAACAATTGATTGACGTTACATGCATACAAACATTTAAAGGAATTTTTGTGCAGAATAACATTCTATGCTTAACTATATCTAACAAAGTTTTATTATATATTTAATTTTAAATGAAGATTGTTTAGAATGTGTTAAACAATTTGTAAATAAGATAATTCGAAGAAGAATTTGCTTTGAACATCCCGAATACTTCAGTTTCAGCAAATTAAATAGGCACACATTCCGACTTAGCTATTTAGGGTTTATTTAAATGGTATAATTACTATAATTGTTAAGAATAGAAAAAAAATAACATTCTAAATAAATTATTCTCAGTTTAATATGAATTAGTAGCCATAATATTAAAAATATTAAAATTGCGCAGAATACAAAAGTATATATTTTTTAAATATTAAACGACAAAATGTACTAGAATATTTGCTTACTGCAGTTTGAATTTTAAATAAAAAGAGGAAACATTGTTGTAACTGTTAGTTATTCTAACTAGTATAAATAGTATAATTACTACACTGCAAAAAAAAATTGTTGATTTTACGGTAAATACTGGCACCCCAGCTACTAGTATTATATATGCGCGACAGTGTATTACTGCTTATTTTACTTTTTATTACTGTTAATTTTACGGTATAATCGAAGCTAACGAAAAAGAAAGGCTACCGCGGTGCTTTACGAGTATCTTTTTTTACAGACCGCCGGAGTCACATGATGCTCGAATGCACCAATGCAGGTGTACGAAAAGAGCATTGCGTCACTCTAGCGGTCTGTAAAAAAAGATAAGTGGAATGGACCGCGGTAGCCTGTCTTTTTCGTTAGCCTCGGGTATAATACTAGCAGCTGGGGTGCCAAGATTACACCGTAAAATGAACAATTTTTTTGTAGTGTATTACAAGTATTTTCTAGTTTGTTTATTGAAAAATTCACTATTAAATCAGTATAAAAGAGTAGTCTACTATGTCCCTTTATGAGGTATATCTCTTCAGTATACTATATCTAGACATAAAATAAGAGATATTTCGAGATATTTTATTTGATGTAAAACCAACAAATTTGCATAGATTTACCAATATATGTTCTAGCATTAAACTTCAATTGTTTTTTCTTCTATACTTCTAATCTTTTTTACCTAAAAATCGAAAATTCAAAACAAACAAAATTTCAATTGTGTAACTATGAACAACAAACTTCTTCTGACCATATTATTTAAAACTGAATATATTCATTAATATAGTGTCATTTATGAGAACAAATATGAAGTTAAATATGTAAAATAAGCACAATTTGAATAGGTGGTTCATTATGCCTTATCTACATTATGTCCCATCTTTCTGAACACATATACTATCGAAATAAAATAACATTTAATGCTGTATATTAAGTATTTTCTGAATGTGATTAATCCAAATACATCGTTTTTTTTTATATTTCAGGGCTGAAAACCATTACAAGAATTGTACAGTATAATCAACATTTTTTTTCAGAGTATATAAAAGTGAAACTTGGATGTCTCGACTTCTCCCATATCTCAATAATAATAATAATAATAATAATAATAATAATAATAATAATAATAATAATTTAACTTTAAAAATAAATCAATATATTTGCCCTTAAACTATCTCGAACTATTTTCTTTGAAACTCTTGGTACCTCGAATTCACAATTCCTTCGTTAATTGCGCGTAAATTCTAAAAAACCTACGATGAAAAGCAGAAGGGGCTTTTCATACATTACGTACGTTTTTAGTGGTGGCTGAAAATACAGATTCTGAAATAATCGCATAATGTTTATTTACAGAAATTTGTTCATGTACGAGAAAACCTAAAGATCAGACTCTGTTATCTGAATTATTTATGCGAAGGTACAGGCGGCCGAAAAACGGAGAATACCTACACATTTTAATCACCAGATTGTCTCGGAAAGAAACGGAAATAGTAGCCTTCCGACTGAAAATTATTCCTCTTTTCAATTTATGTTAGAAACTAGTCGTTGGGGGCCACCGTAATACTTACCCATCATGGATATGCATAATGTACAATATTAAAATAAAAAATGTGTAAACTACTTATAAAATGCATTCCAATTCGAATAAAATCGTGGTTTGATGACGTCCTAAACTTTAAAGGCTCAATTACTGAATTGCTTAAAAGAAACATCCTTATAACTCCAAAAACAATAATCCAATTAACTAGCGGTTTATTGCATCTGATTAAGCGTCTCATTTCCAATTAAAATATATCTTTGAATTGAAATTTGGATGAAATATAGGGTCATGAAAAATCGAAGAGTGTGGTAAATTAGGATTACAAATATCTCGGCAACTAATTATCCAATCGCCTTCATGCTTTATGCAAAATTTATGTTTTTTTATTGTCTTTAATATTCACTCCTTAAAATAAACAATTTCGAAAATTTTTGTATACCTTTTATCAGAACGAATATTTCGAGAGTCCAAAAAAAATAGTTCCGGATAATCGAGGTTACTGAAATTCAATAACCTTCTTTCCATTATTACATACTAAGTACATACCAAATTTCAAGCCTCTATCTCAATTTTTTCGGGAGATAGAGCATTTACAGACACACAGTCACACAGACGGACGGCAATTTTTTTTTCTAAAAATATGGTTTTCGGAATCTCCAGTGTCTGAAACATGTAAATCCGTCAAATTTTTTTTTTCGATTTTCAAAACGATTACAAGACTTACCATATACTACGTATGATGGATAAGTAAAAAGAGCTTCAGAGGCACCTAATTTTAACTTCATATTTGGCTTTTTTAAAAACACTTACCTTGGGATACCAAACGGCAAGTCATTCGGTCAAGTAGTTAAGAAATTAATAAAAAAAAAAAAATACATTTTTTCGAACTACATTTTCGAAAAAAATATCAATTTTAAACTAGATAGTTTTAAAACAGAAATAGATTTCTAGAAGTTTAAAATATGCAAATCCATAATTTCAGGTCATTCCGCCAAGTAGTTTTTGAGTTATGATTTAAAAATGACTCACATTGTAATCTGTTCTGCAGCGATTACAAACGACTTTAATATTAGGAGTTGCAAACTTTTAACCTTCGTACACTGCAAAAAAAGTGTTGATTTTACAGTATAATACTGACATCCCAGCTGCCAGTATTATACCGTG
This sequence comes from Maratus michaelseni, assembly GCA_963931845.1. Lineage (NCBI taxonomy): Eukaryota > Metazoa > Arthropoda > Arachnida > Araneae > Salticidae > Maratus > Maratus michaelseni. The sequence goes on from OZ007594.1 coordinate 259,214,778, forward strand.
AGATTAACAGTAATAAACAGTAAAATAAGCAGTAATACGCTACCGCACATGCGCGGCAGCGTATTACTGCTTATTTTACTGTTTATTACTGTTGATTTTACGGTATAATACTGACAGCTGGGATGCCAGTATTATACTGTAAAATCAACATTTTTTTTTTTTTTTTTTTTTTTTTTTTTTTGCAGTGTAATTCCTGAACCACTTAACGGAATGACATGCTGTTTAGAATTGTAAAAAAAAATTACCAAAAAAAAAAAAAAAAAAAAACAAAAAAAAAAAAAAAAAACATGCTACACCAAAATTAGCTGTTCGCGTTGAAAATTTCAGAGTTTGGTATAATTTTAGTATGAAGATGACCCCGTAAGCTTATTATTACATTTTAACCTAAATTGACAAAAGATATAATTTATAGATTGGTTATTTTCGTTTTTTTCTTTTGTGACAATTTGAAGATTAACATATTTGGGGTAATCTCTCATTTTCTTGGCCGACTGTGCAAAATATGCCTCCTTGTAATTTATGTTTAAAAAAAATAGCTTTAGGGGACAAAAAATTTTGACAGTCATATTTGGCCTTTTTCGATAAATTTTACCTTAGAATACCTAACGGGATGTTATTCGGTCACGTAGTTAAGAAATTAATTTCAAAAAATACATTTTTTCGTACATACATTGCATTTCGCTTACATTGTTATATTACTATTATTATTATTATTATTATTATTATTATTATTATTATCTGTATATAAAAAAAGCATTTTTAGTTTAAAAATTTTTACAAATAAATTTCTACATTAATATAAAATCTCATATTATTACTCAAGCGTGTTTCTAGCCTTAGTTGTGTGTGCATTGTTAATCTAAAATATTTTCCAGACGAAACAGTGAATTTTTAGAAACTTTACTTCAAATTTGTTTAGCTTAACCTGAGATTCGTGGTATAGAGATTTTTCATTATTATTAAATATTCAGTGATGAAGTACTTCCGCAGCTTTTAATTATATTGCAAAGATAAATCTTATTTAAATTTATTTTCTTTTCGTTACGTTTTAATAAAAATATTAAAAGAACACCATGCACATATATGTCACTTGAGAAAAATAATGGACCTTGAAAGTTTTGAGCGTGACTACACCATTTGAAGACAGAATTAAAATTTTATATATTTGTTCGACAAATCGTATTCGATGTGGACAAATGGCTATTTCTGTTTAAGTTGTCTCATTTGGGATGATTTATTGCTTCCTGAATACTGTTCTGTCTCTTTTTTTTCCTTTAAATATTACCCTTCAAATCAGATACGGTTTTCTTCTGCTAGGCAGACACTTATGTAACAATATAAACTTATTTCTATTAGGGTGGCATTTCTAATAACGATCAGTTTATTTTAAAAATTTTAAAGAATTATATATATAGGTGTTCCAAAAACACTTACCTCAACTTTTGTTACTTAAATACTGATCTTAAACGCATATTATAAATCACAAAGTTACGTACAAAAGGTACAGAATTTTATAAAAGTTATTAAAATTTTCAGGGAATTAAATTTGAAGAAATGCAAAATCTAAATTTTCGTACAGCCCCCGTAGAAAATATTCCCAATGAGTAACATGTATTCCATACATTAATAAGGTCATATACAAAATTTCAGCATTTTATCATAAAAAGATACGTTTAAGTCACTGAGGGTCTAATCATAATTACATCATCACAATTATTGATTATTTATGTAATCATTGTTTTCTTTCGTAATTTGTGTACAACCCCTGAAACGCGATCATCCGACATGATTTTTCTCCTTTGCTAACTCATATCTAGGCATCGAAAAGTGGTTTAAGTCAGCATTTATGTATTTTCATATCACTGCGACATTTGAGGATAAAATGCTGAAATTTTGTACATGACTTTATTAGTGTATGGGGCACATTTTACTCAATGGGAATTTTTTTGTATAGAGGCCGTAAAAAAATGTACATTTTGTATTTCTTCAAATTTAATACCCTGGAAAATTTAATCAATTTCACAAAATTCTGTACGTGTTTTTACGTAACTTTGTAATTTAGAATATATGTCTACGGTCAATACTTAAGGAATAAAAGGCGAGGTCAATGTTTTTGGGACACCCTGAAAATCACGCATGACAAATTTCAATTCATGTGTTTCTCCAAAAAAATTACATTACAGTACATTAACCTGTCGTGGGCACTGAATTCCATTATGGAAAATTCACCGCCTTTTATCGGCTTGGTAGAAAGCGCGAACTAGTGACTTTATTTAAAAAATAAATTTTTTTGTCTGTTTCTTTTTAAAAATATGGAAACAGGAGAGAAATAAATGAAACATTATTTAAACTATCTTTTGAGGAATTCCAAATTGATTTTTTCTACGTATAATAATAATTTAATTAATATAAATCTATTAAATGATTAAAGCGTTTTATATATATATATAAGCAGTAACCATCACATCATAAACAAAACAGCTATATATTCGTGTGAACAGCGCCAGAAGCTGCATATTAAAACACACAAATTCAATTTTGTTGGCATCCGACGTGGAACGAATCTGGATTGTGTACTGAATGACGGATTTGGATTGTTTATCGTGTTTTACTTTTTTAATTGTGGCAACGTGGCTGAATTGGTTGTGTGTATTTTCGAAGAGACATTTGTTTCAACTATGGTGTTTCAGTATTGTGATATTGGTACAGCATTCGCTTAATATTGCGGCGTAGGGCACGGTGGGGGGAGCGTCTGTTAAGTAGTATTCAAATATGTTTCTCTACATTTTGAATTTTTGCTACGCAGCGCTCTGGCCGAAACCCACTGCCACTAATTGTTAATTTTTTGTTCGGATGGTTGGCTGCCTTTGAATTTACCCACTGCTGATGAGGCCGCAGCTTGTTTCTGTTTCTGTTTATCCTAATAATATTATAAATCTGATTGTGTGCAAATGTTAGGCTGAAGCCAGCGTCAAAATGAAGCATTTAATTATCCTGTATCTTTGCATATAAGTTGATTACAACCCTCATTTGAACGTAGAATGGTTTTTGTTTATTTTATTTCAATATTTTTCTTAATAATTCAAAATTTCATTATTTTCATAGAGAATAAATGGACATTTTTTTCGTATATTTTAAAATGGTTGGTTGGTTTGACCCAAAGGGCCCGGTTTTGCAGCTTTTTAAAAATGGTTAAATTTATTTTACCGTTGCTAATATTTTATCGTTGCCATTATAAAATAAAACCCCTGAGTAATAATTTTTAATCAACAATTTATTTTCAAGTGAAAAATTTCCACGTGAAAAATGAAAAGGAAATGAATTATTTAAGAATTAAACAGAATATGAAATGATGTCATATTAAAAACAAAACGTGCGTTTTCAAATCTTTGATAATAATACAAAGTGCATAAATACGAGTAAGTATGGAAAACAAGCGAATATGATGTCATATATAGAAAAATAAAACAGATTTGTTTTGATGTTGAAATAAAATGATCTTGGGTTATCAAATGATTTGTGATTAATTTCTCTTTTTTTTCTTTTTCTTTTTGACATGAAAGGAATTATTTTAAATGTACGTAATATATGCATTTTTAATGTATGTGTTGTAAATTAAAGTTCTGTGTTTTAAATGAAATGAGTGAAAGATTTATATTTTTAATGAATTCAATACGAATGATGGGATAGGTTGGCGATTTATCGTCTGCACACGGCTAACATAAAGATACCATATTTTTAATTTAAATTTTAAAAAGTAAAAAAAAAATAAAAAAATAAAAAAAAAATATTGGATGGCAAATGTCAATGATATGCATCGCAAAATTATCCGTATCGAAAATCAGAAAATCTTAATAAAAATAACTATAATTTTTAAAAGAAAGTTGCTTTTCTCATAAAAGCTAAAGATTTAATATGATTGTGTCGAAGTAATAGCATTTTTCCTCTATCATTTTCCCACAATCGAAACACATATGTAAATCGTCGTTTCGAACCGGAATTTAATTTTACATTTCTTTTAGTTTTAAAATAGGAAAAACTTTGTTGTCGTTTTTAAATATAGCCTTTTTTAAAGTTGTTTCATAATAGATTTTTGTCAAGTCTTGTAGGATAAGAAAAATTGCATAGATTTTAAAGCAATGTTTAAGTAAAATTACAATATTTTTTTTAACTTAAAAAACAACAATGTTATCGAAAAGAAAATCGATTTTACCGACAAATTCGCGTAATGCAAAAGCAAAGAAGAAATAAAAAAGTAATGAATCTTTTCTTCCACCCGAATTGTGTAAACTTGAACAAGCCGATCGTGCCAATTCATAACATTATAAACGTGAAAGCGCGTTCTATATAGTAGAATTTTTTTTACATATAGGTAGAAAATTTCCGAGAATAACAAGGTTAGGGGTCTGTAATTAAGTCCATAGTCAATTTGCTTTTTTTTTTTTTATCAAGTGAAATTTGGCGCAAAATTAAATACATTGTTGTAACCAGATTTGTTTTTTCCGTGGTAAACACTTAATGGTATATGAGATGATCATTTCCCCGCTCACCTTTGATGCCAACTATGACTGTAAAGCATATTAAAAACTATTAGCCGATAATTTTCTAATTTTCTTATTGCTTCATGATGGTTCATACTTTAAACCTGAATCGGTCATGCCATTGTCGTTCAATTTTTATTCCTAATCCTAACCCTAATCGTATCCTATCCTAATCCTGATAATAACTTAAAAGAATATTCTTTGACACGAATATGTAAATTAAATCAATATCCATAAATGGAATGAATGGAAAATAGAATAAATTGAAATGGCAAAATAAAATAACAAGAAAGTACATTTATTCGACACCTAACCCTTAGAGAAAGCGTAAAAAATTTCAAGCGCATGAAATAAATTAAAATAATCCTATATATACTAACAAAAATATGTAAATTTAGATAATCAGATTTGTGTCGTCGGTATTTATTTGCTAATAGTGTTCTTGACGCGATAGAGAAAATATCGAGGTTAAATTGGGCAGAATTTAAAGTACTTTGTAGCAACCTTTATTTACATTTTAGAATCGCATCAGATTGTTATATCTTTGTGAAATATCTATCAATGTATAAAATCCACAAGCAGTTTGTTAACTATTTACACCACTTAGCGTGAAACACTTAATTTAATATATACATAAACAAGATAATGTAGTAAGAAATATATAACATATGTCTATGCAAATATACAATATAATAATGCCCATTTAGCAATTCACACATATACAAATTGTGCACCAAATACCACCTAAAATGCACTGTTGTATAGAAGAATTCTGCCAGTGTTGTTTTTCGTTTTATGAAAAGGAATTCCTCGATTTTCACAATTTTACTGGGTCCTCCTTTTTTCATTAGTTGCAGTTTCATTTTCGCGATTGTATATATTATTTGGCATGAAATTTCACTTTTTTAAGATTGGGTTATGTCAAGGCCCCTATAGCAAAGAAATACCGTATGGTCTCCTATAAAATGTGATAAAGCTTTGGTTAATTATATATGTTGTTAATTATCAAGTGAAATGTTTTGCTAAATTAATGCATTTATTCTTTTTTAATGTTACGTGAACGAAGTCACGGGTAACAGCTAGTTTTTACATATATTTTATACTGTGTTTTCTTGTGTTGTCTTGTTTCTGGTGAGAGGGGTGGTGCTAGTTCAGGCCAAAATCATGTTTTTGCTGGATTTTATATATATATATATTATACTCTTTATTTGTTATTTATATTTTCTACTTACAGTGCTAAAAATATTTCGTTGTTGCAGTTTCCTAGCCAGTTGGTGTATTTTGGCGAGCGTGGCGCCAAAAATTACGCATCATTAAATCCATTGTTGTTGAAACTCGTATACAATTCTAACCATAAAGAATATTTAGCGATTTATCACCTGTTGCCGGCTAGCGGAAAAATGACTTAAAATTAATTTATTAATTTATAATTAAGTTCTGAAAATATTAAAATGTTGTATTTTTTTAAACATACCTATGAACACTTTTTTTTTATAAATCTAGCTTAAGAGAAAGCTTAAATTCGATTACAAAATCCCATCTGTACATACCGAAACCAAGTTGAGTTATAGGGAAGAGTAGGGTAAAGCTAAACTACGCCGCAACGGGGGACGTACTTCACCGCATCACTCAATTAGCCCAAATGATTGACGATATAGTTCGCTGCGATTTGCGATGGTTGCCAGAACTCTTGGGACACTATCATTTCATACTTGTGAGATTGCCGCAGTTCCCCGACTGGTTCGGAGCCGAAAACCCAAAAGTGAACCGTGCCCTAGGCAAGCCGAACTTCTCCGAAATCTCTTACCCCTCTTAAATTGTTTTACCGCCGACTTCGATCATCGAGCTCTTACAGAGGATACTACTAGTTTGTCAGCAGCGGCGAAAGACAAGGTACCTCTCGCTTGCTCGGGAGGTCGAGGAAAGCACCATCCTTGGACGCATACACCCTTCCCAGCTTGGGCTTTGGGTCGCAGGGTTGAGGCCTACTTGGCTCCCGGTCCAAGAACTTCTCTCACCGTACCTCCCAGCGACCTGGTCCGAAGTTCCGAGGAGCCCCTCGACGTCCTGAGTCGCCAGTACCGAGAAACCGTAGATGCCACTATCGGTTCTTAGAGGGCCGTGAAGGGCTCCCTCTCAAGCGCCAGAGAAGCGCATCTGTTCGGGTATTAGTAGCCTGAAAATTAGTTTCTAGATTCCTTCTAATCCAACCGTCGGGGACAGAAAGATCCGACTACGCATAGACACACTGGACTGGTTAACGACCCAGGGTCTGACTTTGGTCCAGACGCCGTCACTTGACTGAAGAGCCTTCGGCCCGGTTCTTCTTAGCCAGTTCATCCAGGGGAGGGGACCCCTCCGAAGTGAGTAGTACGTGCCATGAGGGTCGGACCACACCGGTGGTCCCCCATGGACACGAACTACCCTTGGTCAAGCGGGGTGCCACTCCCTTCTAGATAGGTATTTGAGGACGACTCACAACTACTCCAGCTTTGGAGGGAACAGCAAGGAATGGACGATTGTGAAGAGAGTTTCAAGCAGGCCGTAGCCTCACTATTACGTCGTTGTCTACGTTCGCCGTCTGCCAGTACTGAGGGTTGAGACATACCGCCTCACGCACTGACCAGACATCACTACGGAACCACAAGCGGTCCTATCCGTACAGAGTCCGTCCTCGACTCCGTCTCGCCTTGGATAAATGTGGAAATGGTCCTATCACATGTGCTAGCCTTTGCCGCTCGAGTCGCCCCCCGGATCTAGTCCCGGAACGAGGGATTGGCCTATGACATGCTTTTTGCCCCCGCGCCCACCTTACGGTAGCCCCGTCAAGCTTCAAACCATGGTCTCAGCCTAGTAATGTCCTTCAGTCGAGAACTGACTCAAGTGGAGGGTTGCTCAGACACCCTTGCCGTCTTACCGTCACATTTGGCACCACCAGCTAATCAGCCACCTCTTTACCCCCGGTCACCGCATGGATGTTGTGATTTGTCCGCTTACCTGTCACCGTCGTGTCGACGCTACTGCGCGCAATGCTGGGCTCCAGGTGATCTTCCACACTGAAGGGGCATATTCGGAACCACCCGGAAGGGCGACTGGGGGAAGAGTACAGGATAAAACCGGGAAGGCGGGTCAGACCGGGTACCATGTTTTCTCGCTGATGGGTGCTGCCTTGTGGACAGCACTCGTCTTAACAATATACCTTAGCGTCCCCTAACACAGCAGTGTGCTATCGTTTGAAGTGAGTTAATCTCTGCGTCCGTGCAGTGCTATTGGAAAGAATTTCACTTCAAAAGTTTTAAATTTTCGCCTTTTTTTCTCTTAAAATAAATCCAGCCAGACGGATCGATTTAGGTAAGTAAACCACTGTTTTCTATCGCTTTCACATTATTTTTTTTATGCTAAGTAGAAGTGTGTACGTCTAGCTATTCAGGAGGACAACCATGTTGATTTTTGGTCCTCTGTTGGGACAAACCGGGTACCCATGGTTTTGCATTGAATTCTGCAATGAATTGTTCCTTCACTCAGTAGGTGGTGAAGGATGGGTACAATGATCAATCTGCAAAGAGTGGACACATGAGGAGTGAAGCGGATACGAGAAGTAAAATATAAGAAAGAAATTACATGACAACATTAAAAATTGCTTGAAAACCTCAAAAAAAGTTTCTTATCTTAAAAAATGTATATGTTTTAAAGTTTGATTCATAATTTATTACAATAAAGCTTTTTGCTACTGGAAGTGTAAAAACTTAATTTCTGAGTAATAACCGGATTTACCTTACCACCAAATTTATCGATTTGTATCAGATGTCCTAGAAGACACAATTTTCAAAAGTAAAGAAGAATTTTCATGTGGCAACAGGTGTGGTTCTTTTCAATATCCAGATGTCCTCAAACACTTATGTGGGGTATTCTGACTTTTCGGCCCTTCTAGACTTTTGTCAGCAAAGGAAAGCCGTTAAGTGCTCGGTTTTACCCTACGTTCCCCTATAAAAGAGTATATAAACTGTCTCATGCCTCACACATGAATGTTTTATGAACAGCTGAAAAGATTTTTACAGTTCAACAATCATTAACGAACAAATTCATAGGTTGAGTTGTCTGTACATTTTATTTGTTTGATGGCTAGCTGAGCCGCCCGGCGTTGCCTGGATATGTGATAATAACCTTAAATAAACCCCAAATTTGTATTATTTTATATTTTTAACCCGGTTTTGTATGAATTTATATTTTTAATGACAAAATCACAAAAAATTACTGATAATTAGTACTCGTAAGAAAACATTTCCTTCTTTTTTCACGTACGGTCGTTTCATAGTTTAAAAAATGTTTTTGTAGTGTAAACTCTTTTAAATTTTTAATGGTTACAAATATAACGGTTTTACAGCCCGTGTAAAAATTACATCATAAAATATTGTTATTTATTTGTAAAATAAATATGTTTCTTCTCCTTTTTTTTTTTTTTTTTTGGTTTTTGCGACGGGTCCGTTAACATAAAAAATAAATAATAAAAATATATATAGTTTTCGTCGTCCTAACTCTCTGAAATTTTAGTAGTTTATAAATATAATTGTATCCAAGTCCTCTATAAAATTTTGTGAAACATACGCAAATAAAATAGCGAAAACGTAAGTCCGAAGCCGAGCGTTGCCGCTTAGTAACACCCCGTTATTATGCCTTTTCGTCGAAAATTTCCCAGATGTTATTAAAAAAATATATATTTCTTCTCGTTCGAACGTTTCTAAATTCTTGTAGGTGATATAAATCTGGTCTACCTAGATGCTCTAAAAAGATTGTGCCGAAATATGGACGTATAATTACTTTCACCGTAAGAAAACAAAATCCCTCAGGGGGCGCGAAATGACCTGTGTTCGCCGGCGTTTTCGAAAAGGTTAAAAATCCCTTTTTTGTTAAACCGACTGTACCGTAGTTTAGTTCGTAGTTTATTCTAATGAATGGATTATTATTTAACATTATGTGCGTGCCATATGATATACATATATTTTTTAATTTTATCGATTTATGCTGTTACGTAACAAAAGGAAGAAAGAAATGAGAACTTGAAACACATAACTAAAGACACACGTTGTCATGTAATATCAATACATTTTCAATATTTAAATATCTAAATCGAGATTTAATATTTTAAGTATGACATGTTTTCACGCATGACATAGGATCTCCCGTTGTTCGCCCGTTCAAATCCAGGGTTGCATCATATAAATGGAGCAAAATGAAAATGCTCAATGCACATTTCCCCCCTATAACTTATATCATTATATCTTTAACTTGCCGACTCCGCCCGTTACGCTGGTCAATTTCTCCAAACGAAGCTTGAATCAAACGGAAAATATCGGTGAATTTGACTTTTTTTTTATAAATCAATAGGACGTTTAACTGGAATGTACTTCTGCATTGCTGAAAGCGATACAAACGTCATTGTGCCGTTATGTGTCAGACAAAATTTGGGCTGTTGAGGACTAATTCTTTTAGTTGATCATTTACAGCGAGATTTAGTAAAGAACGGTAGAATGATATGTAATTTACTGAAACCTTCTTTGTAATATTATCTAACAATGCAAATCTCATCAAAATCCATCAAGTAAAACTTTTTAAAAAGGCGAATTTTTCATAATTTGGTTGATCTGATTGAATTGTTTGTTTCTTTTTATTACTTTACAGAACTTTCCTCTGTGTGTCTATAGCTATCCATAATAGATCAATATGTTTTGATCTAAAACTTTCCCTGAAAAGTTATACAGCTAACAGTGCAGTCTCATCGAACTCCACTCGGCCGAATCTTTTAAAAAGGACTAATCATTCATATTCGGGTTCATCTGATTATACGATTATAGAATATTTCCCCATACTTTTATAAATAAGCAGCGTAAAACTATATGTTATATACTAAAATCTACTCGGAAAAATTATCTAACAAGCAGTGCAATTTTCATCAAAATCCTTTTAGAAGAACTCAAATTATAAGAGACGGGAATGGAATTCCTATTTGCATTTTATATATTAGATAGATACATAGATAAATTAAATATGACATTTTTGAGTACTGAAAATAAATCAGTAGTAAGCTGCATCGAAATAAGAAATAAAATGAATTGACAAATCGTAATTTTAATCGACTTTACTAGTACAATCTACTACCTTTTCATTTAGAAGTCCATTATGGTACACAGAAAAAAATAAAACCCATTTTGGGTTGAAAGATTCTTAGGCATATGCCCAAATTGGGCAATGCCTGCTTTGGTTACCACTGAGTATCCATTTTGGGCGCCGTTAAATACCCACCAAAAAATTTTTTTTTTTGAAAATGGGTATTTAACAGTGCCCAAAATGGATACACAGTGGTAACCCAAACAGGCATGGCCCAATTTGGGCACATACCTAAGAATCTTTCGATCCAAATTGGGTTTTATTTTTTTCTGTGTATCCCTAAATACCACGCAGGTATATTTTTTCTTCTTCAAGCGAAAAGTCATTGAATCAAACAAGTATATGTTTCAAACAATCTTTCCCTGGTGTACTATAAAGATGCATTTACGTAAGTGGTTTCAATCATTTTTAAGCAATTCTTATTCGCACATTTTAAAATGCTATTATTTTTTATTAGTTTCAAAATGAAAGTTAAAGAATAAATATCGTAGAAGAGTATAAATTTCAGTTTAAAATAGTGATTGATTAGGTATAAAAGTAATCCACGATTCGTAATTTGAACGTACTTTTTCAAATATTTAATTTAAAATCATGTTTCATGTTACTTAACATTAAATACTAGAGTTGACATTTTCTTCAAGCAAAAAATCATTGAAATAAATGTGATGTACTACATGTTTATGTTTCAAACAATCTTTCCCTCGTGTACTATAAAGTTGCATTTACGTAAGTGGTTTCAGTCATTTTGAGACAGATTTTGTCCCTTCACACTTTCGGTATAATACATTTAAAGATGTTATATTTACGCGTTTCTGAATTATAGTAAAAGAGTAAATCTCTGTTAATCTAAAATAGAAGTCTCTGTTTAATATAAGAATTAGGCACAAAAGTAAAATTAATTCATAAATTGTAATTTAACTATGATTTACGAACATTTATTTTATAATCATGTTATGTTATTATTAAATATCGACTAATTTTCTTTTCAAACAAAATGACACTGAAATTAATCTAGTATCATGCATGTTTATGTCTATTATATATTCATTTATATTTTGCTCAATCCATGAAAGCGTTTCAGACACTTTTACAACTAAACTACCATAGATAAAATACTTATTAAAATTACTTAAAAGGTGCTGAAATAAGACATATATACAAGATGTTATAAAATACTTTAATCTCGAGATCTTTGGAGCACACGCATGTTCCTTTTCAAGGGGAAACGTTGACTGACACCAGAATTGTCGCTTACACTGTGCTGTTACATAACGGTTTTGAACAAGTGCTAGTCTATTAATATGTAGGAGTGTATAAAAAGGCCGTGTGCTCAGGCGCTGGAGTCTGATATTTTTAAAATATTGAACTATATCTCAGGTATGGTGTAAGATAATCCAACATTACATGCGCTATTTCCTTTACTCAACATTTCTACTGATTCTCTGATTTTAGCAGTATAATAGGTCGTTGTAGATACTATAAATTTTACGTTTTCAAAAGGAATGTTTATATTATGTCGTTGGTTTAACCTTGATAATGCTGTAAACGGTCAGTTGAATTTGATGTCAAAAATGTGTTCATTCAATTTTTTTTTTAACGTACCAGTATCAATGGCTATGTAGGATAAATCATTTTGCATTCCTGTACATAATCGGATAGAATAGATTCCTGTAATGTCGTTGTTGGGTATCGGATCGATTTTACTGCGAATTTCGATTAAATCTTTTAACTGCGGATTTCGAATTAAATCTTTTAACTTCGATTGTGGTTTAGCTATTAAGTTGATATCGATTTTTTTAAAGGCGTATCTTAATCTTTCATAGAATTTTGGTACATAATCGAACTTGCATAATTTAAGATCATTTATGTTTATCATATTCTTTAGATTTTTCTGTTCTATTTCATAAAATAATTTATTTATGTAAGGAGGGGTAAATAGAGGAACGGACTTTTTATACACCCTGACAGATTAATAGACAAGCCCTTATTCAAAACCGCTATGTAGCAGCACAGTATAAGAGAAATTTCTGGTGTCAGTCAACGTTTCCCCTAGAAAATGAACACGTGTGTGTTTGAAAGATTTCGGGATTAAAGTATGTTATAAAATCATGTACATCTGTCTTATTTTAGCACCTTTAAAGTAATTTTAACTACAAGGTGGTGAATATGTCATTCCACTTTAAAATCTTTTTGAGTTTTTCTATTAGCCTTTATATTTAAAGGTGGTAAAGCCAAAACTTTTAAATTAAATGACTAGTTTATGTGACCAACATTTATCTTTTAATATAGCATCATAGACATTCTAAACAATCATTTTTATGTATAATGATAAAGATATATGTTTGTGTGTATGTCTATATGTGTGTGTTTGTTTGTGTGCTATATTGTGAAGAGTCTGTCTACTGTATTCTTGTTAAAAAAGACATACTTAAAAAAAATTGAACACAATTTGTCACATTAAAAAATATATATCTTTGAGTTATAGAAAGCCAAATTGATTTAAAGAAGGCTACTAAATTTCTTAGATTTCGCAACAAAGTTTTTCATTTGTTTCTGAACAACGTAAAATGCATCCGTTTATTATACTACCTTCTGCTCATTATTACTTACCCATCATACGTAGTATAGAGTAAATCATGTAATCGTTTTGAAAATCGAAAAAAATATTTTGACGGATTTACACGTTTCAGACACTGGAGATTCCGAAAAACATATTTTTAGAAAAATTTTTATGCCGTCCGTCTGTCTGTGTGTCAGTAAACGCTCTATTTCCCGAACAAATTGAGATAGAAACTTGAAATTTGGTATGCACTTAGTATGTAATAAGAAGCTTATTGAATTTCAGTAACCTCGATTATCCGGAATTATTTTTTTTGGACACTCAAAAAAATCTTTCTGATAAAAGGTATATGAAAATTTTCGAAATTGTTTATTTTAAGGAGTGAATATAAACAACAATAAAAAAACATAAATTTTGCATCAAAAATAAAGTTGATCGGATAATTAGTTGCCGAAATATTTGTATATATTATATTTTGTTTATTATATTTTCCACACTCTTCGATTTTTCATGACCCTGTATTTCATCCAAATTTTAATTCAAAGATATATTTTAATTGGAAATGAGACGCTTAAGCCGACGCAATAAACCGTTAGTTAACACGATTAACATTTTTAGAGTTATAAGGATGTTTCTTTTACACAATTCAGCAATAGAACATTTAAAGTTTATGACGTCATCAAGCCACGATTTTATTCGAATTGCAATGCATTTTGTAAGTGGTTTACACATGTTTTATTTTCATATTTTGTATTATGCATATCCATGATGGGTAAGTATTACGGTGGCCCCCAACGACTAGTTTCTCTAGCATTTGCATTTGAATTTATCTCTGTGTTAGCATATGTCTAGAAAATCTCTGATTATTTAATTAATATTACACAAGCTTTCTTTTTAAAGTATTTTCATTATATTGTGTTTTAATAACAATCATTTATGCGCTGAAGTTCAAAGTTCTGTCACATAAATGAAGGAAGAAAACACAGGCTAGTGAATGTCCAATACACGATTTTCTCCCTTTTAAGTGCTCTTAAGTATTTTGCGTAACAACAATTATGTCATTTGTTTAAGAAAAAAAAAAAACACTTGATCTTTAGTGTTGAAGAAAACCCCTAAATTAATTCAATAACTGAAATTACAATCTACGATACATATATTTAATTTCAAAGAGTGATAATCTTTAAATGCAAGAATTGATTTTGTTCTCAAGAGAAAATATACTGTAATGAATCTACTTTCAAGTATGCTTATATCTCAAGCAATTTTTCCCTCGAGTGCTATAAAGATTCTTTTATCGAAATGCTTCCAGGCGTTTTGACACAATTGTTGCTGTGTATGTTTTAGAAAATAACATTTCAAAATAAATTTAAAAGGCCGACGAATAATTTTTGAATGTTTCTAATGAGAATAAAACATTACAAACTAGAATAGTGTTACAGCTTAAAAGAGTAATGACGTGTAAACATAATGTTTTTGTAAATAATTAAGAGTAATTAGAAAGGAAATATGTCTGGAATATATTTTATAGAATAATTTTATTTATTAATATTGTACTAGCATATTTCTTTGTCAGTACTTTTTATTAGGTGCGCTCGTAATTATATAAATACGTTGCACCTATAGTCGCCGTCTGGTCTGTCTGTCCATCCGTCCGCATACAACAACGCCAAAACTATCCAACCGAGTGTTTGAAATTTAATATATTTTATCGTTGCAGAATTTTGTCTAGTTATTTTAAATTTTATGAAAATAAAATCAAAACATAAATAGATATTAATAAAATTTTTCTTTATTCTATTAGATCCGATCGTACGTAATTTATATAATGAAAGCGCAAGTCATGTGACTGAAGAATACAAATGCGAGCAAACCACTTCTTTTTTCATATGCCAGGCGGCCATTTTTATTCAAAAATTACTTTTTTGAATAAAAATGCATAAAAGTTACATTTGTAGAAAGATCGTTCAACAAAAATGTTTTGCTTGGGAGATGAGTTACATTGAAAAATGTATAGATTCCGAGATAACTTCCGTGGAAATTAGGTTAACAGCGGAATATTTCAATCCATTAAAGTAAATAAACGCAGGAGATTCGTTCATTATGAGTCATAAAAACATTAAACCATGGAGGTAATCATTCGCAAAACAAGATCTCCATGGTGACTTTTGCAACATTGTCTGGTGTTGTAAAACAATTTGCATTTGTAAACGTGGCATACGTAATAAGGAAAAAAAAAACATGCTCATTTCGCTCATAGCAGACGATATAATTAATTTCACTGAAATAACAAGGATGATTTTTTTACATCGTGAAACTAGTTTAAAACGAACATACGTTTAATGTACAATTTCCCACTTGTTATGGATTACTGCTGTTTTTTCTTATATTTTACAGTCTTAGCATCAATAATCCTTAATTCCTTTTAGTTCCCAAATTAGAAACTCAACGAAAATATAAATTAATAGCAACTGGAAATAAAATATCACCTTCGAGAACTGTTATATATTTTTGAGCCTTTTTAACATTTCCCAACAAAAATGAAATGTGTTTATGAATTCGGTTTATCTGCTTGTCTCTCTGTCCGTACTGTAGCTTTTGTAAATACACTCGGAATGTCATGTAATTTTTAGGCGGGTTCGTAATTATATAAATAGAACCTATAGTCGTCGTCTGATCCGTCTGTCTGTCCGTCCAACCGCATATAACAGCGCAAAAACTACCCAACCGAATGGTTTAAATTTAATATATATTATCGTAGCAAAATTTTGTCGAGTCATTTCAAATTTTATGAAAATCGAATCAAAACTTAAAAAGATGTTAATAAAAGTTTTCTTTATTCTATTAAATCCTATCGTACGTAATCTGAATAATAAAAGCGTAAGTCATGTGACTGAGGAAAACACATACGGGCAAACTACTTCTTTTTTCATATGCCAGGAGGCCATTTTTATTCAAATTATTTTTTCTAATAAAATTGCATAAAAGTTACATTTTTAGAAAGATCGTTCAAAAAAATTGTTTGCTTGAGAGATGAGTTACATTAAAAAATGTATATATTCTGAGATAACTTCGGAGGAAATTAGGTTAACAGCCAAAAATCTCAATCCATTAGAGTAAATAAACACAGGGGATTCGTTCATTGTGAGTCATAAAAATATTAAACCATGGAGGTAATCATTCGCAAAGCAAGATCTCCATGGTGAATTTTACAGCGCTGTCTGGTGTAGAAAAAAAATCGCCCTTGAAACGTGGCATACGTAATAAGAAAAACAAGGCATGCTCATTTCACTTATAGCAGACGATATAATTAATTTCGCTGAAATAATAAATATGATTTTATTACATTGTGAAACTAGTTTTAAACGAACGCACCTCATTTGTCTTGTTAAATGTTAAATGTTATTAAGGTTCAGTATAAGAGTGTTCGATATTGAAAATGAAGTGCGTAGCATTCTTAGCTCTCTTACAGGGACGCACAGAATAATCCCATTCCATTATGCTATCTGTGGAAAAATCGGCTACTTTCCATTTTAATGATGTTATGATAATTCAAACACAATAAAATTTAAAAGTGCATTCAGATGCACTACAACAGGCTTTTTGTAGATTGCGGAGTGCTTTGCATGTACCCTTCATTTAAAGAGACGCATAAAAGAATTCAGTCACAGGACTGGCTATGATCGATAACAGCTAGTACACTGAAAAAAAAAAAAAAAAAAAAAAAAAAAAAGTGGTTTCTAACTCGTTCTAACACGTCCAGAAAACTGTAACGAAACTTCACCGTTAAATAAGGTGAGAGAAGATATGTAAGTAAACAGTATAGAAAATACATAACACAATCAAAAAATGCAGTTTCAGAAATTATCGTCCATAATCAGAAAATAATCAAATTATTTATGCAGCCCTGTGTATTATCTAAATATTAGAATGTATACTGCATAGGATGTTAAAATTTAGTTCTAAGAAAACTCGCATAACATAGTTGAAAATTCACTTTTAGCAATTTTCGCCAATAGGCGATAATGCACTCTAATTCTGTTGTATTGCCCTGTATATTATCTACATACCACGCATTTACCTTCAATTTAATTCAGGTTAAAAACGCATAAGCAGCTAAAAGCACATTTCCAACAATTACCAATCATAAGCGGTAATGTATCCAGTTCATTACGTAGCCCTGTATATGTATTTATTTATATTGCACAAACTCTGTATTTAGTATACTGAATTCATTAAATATTGCACAAACTCTATATTTAGTATACTGAATTTATTTATATTGCACAAACTCTATATTTAGTATACTGAATTTATTTATATTGCACAAACTCTATATTTAGTATACTGAATTTATTTATATTGCACAAACTCTATATTTAGTATACTGAATTTATTTATATTGCACAAACTCTATATTTAGTATACTGAATATAGTTCAGGGGAAAATGCATAACACAATTCAAAACCACCCTTAAGCAATTCACGGTTATAGGCAGTAATGCTTATGATTTTTTTTTTTTTTTTTTTTTTGTATAGCCCTGCATATTATTAATAGATTTTATACACACCACGTAATATGCAAAAATTTAGATAAACTTAAAAACGCATACCCCAACTGAATACGCAAGTACCGTTCATAAGCAATACTCTAACCAAATTCTTTTGTGTGTCCCTGTAAATAAAAGATAAATACGATGCATATTATATTTTAAAGTAAGTATCTTATCGTGTCCATCAGTAACATATATAATACATTGTTATACATTGTGATACATTGTGTTATATACACTGTCAGCGATAGTATTCCATTATGTATAAAATAGTGTAACATCAATAAATGCACTTCAGACTTTTTTCCGTAGACCATTATGAAATAGCATTATTTTGTGTGACCCTGTAAATGAATTATAAATGATTTCTCTCTATATTCTACAGAAAGTATGTTTTAGTTCACCTCAGAAATGCATAATGAATTCAACATCATTGATATAGTATAACATCATAAAAATGCACTGCAAACGATCCCCCCTCCCCCCCCCCATTGACCATAAGTAACGGAATACTTGTGTGTATCCCTGTAAACGAACTACAAATGATACACATATCGTTTTCAATTTCGATCATGCTATCATAAATCTTGATAACATATATCAATAATATGGTAATCCCAGTATATTTACGGGAGTTAGAGCACGGACAGACGGATAGAAGCCAGACAGACAAACCGATTTGATAAACAGAATTTCAACTATGTTGGAAAGTGTTCAAAATGTAATTTCTCAATAATAGTGCCTTGATGTTTGGAAGAGGTTTCCAAATTTGTCTGATGCATGATTTTTCTGTATTGTTTATAGTTACACTTAAAAAAAAGTGTTGATTTTACAGTATAATACTAGCATCCCAGATGTCAGTATTATACCGTAATATTAACAGTAATAAACAGTAAAATAAGCAGTAATACGCTACCGCGCATGCTCAGCAGCGTATTACTGCTTATTTTACTGTTTATTACTGTTAATTTTACGGTATAATACTGGCAGCTGGGATGTCAGTATTATATTGAAAAATCAACACTTTTTTTTTCAGTGTAGAAATGGAAAGATTATTTTCACAAAATATTGTTTTGAAAATATCAGTTATAAATAAAAAGGAGTTTTCTATTTCCAGTAGAAAATTTCTTGAGATGGAACCGGATTTAGTTACATCTCTGCTATAAGTTCTTCGTATATTTTTAGAATCCCTGGATTTTGTAATCTTTTTGTGTGATTTCAGGATACGTCAAAAGAAAAATCAAATTGCAACCAACTTTGATGAAAAAAGGCTGTATCTTATTTTACTTAAGAGAATTAAGTAATAAAATCCAAGCTTTCTTTTATATTAAAGAAAGAATTAAGAAAAATTTTGTTTTCAAGTACGCATTCAAAATGTTATAGATTTGAAAAAAACATTGATCGCCGTACATCCTTATCTATCGAATTTCATACCCGGAGATTTATCATCAGTTCATTTATCACCTACTAGCAAATCCCGCGGCTTTGCTCGCGTAATTCTTGAAAAATGCCAAGTGGTATTCGTTGGCCTATTTTCATCAGAGGAAATTTTACTGCCACAGATAATTCAGAAATTACTAATTAAGCCACACTAATGCCGAAAAAAAAAATCGAAATTTTAGAAAGTTCTTCGCTTTTTCACACCCCGCCTTTGTGTCACCGATATAAAATATAGCTGTTACAGCAGGGACTGTTGCCATCAATTTGCCCCCATCACTTTTGAAAATGGTTCTGTAGTTCCAGAGATTCCGTAGAAATTGTAATTTAGAATGTTTTTAGAACGCTTTTCGCTCATATCACCCTTTTAAATTTCGAATTTTTTTAGAATTTATTCTTTAGAGAGCATTTACATCTTATAAGTAACTACCATACTAAATTTCATGTTTCTAACACCTTTAATATAAAAAAATCGAAATTGTAGAACGTTTTTTGCTACTGCACTTCCCTGGGGGTTAGTGGCACCGACATAAAATATAGCTTTTGTTGGAGCAGGCACTGTCACCATTAATTTGCCACCATCACTTTCGAAAACAGTTCTGTAGTTCCAAAGATTAGATAGAAATTGTAATTTAGAATGTTTTCAGAACGCTTTTCGGTCATCTCACCCTTTTAAATTTTGAATTTTCTTAAAATTTGTTCTTAGAGAGCTTTTACATCTTATAAGTAACTACCATGCCAAATTTTTATGTTTCTAGCTCCTTCAGTATAAAAAATCGAAATTTTAGAACGTTTATCGCTCTTGTACCCCCCTGGGGGTAATGGCACTGACATAAAATATAGCCCATGATGGAGCAGGGATTGTCACCATCAATTTGCCACCATCACTTTTGAAATCGCTTCAGTAGTTCCAGAGATTACCCCCTACAAACAAACAAACAAACAAAAAAACAACCTTTACTCCTTTATAATATTAGTATAGATAGCTCCAGTTCCTAACCATATATGCTTGTCAATGCTTTCTATTTTCCTTATCTTATGCTATGAATTTATTCTTCCAAATTGTTTGTTATTCTTCTTTATTCACTTTTTAGGTGCGTTCGTAATTATATAAATACGTAGCACCTATTGTCGTCGCTTGGTATAAATACGTAGCACCTATTGTCGTCGCTTAGTCCGTCCGTCTGTCCGTCCGTCTGTGTGTTCGTCTGTCCGTCAGTCCGCATATAACAACGCAAAAACTACCCAACCGAATGGTTTGCAGTTTAAAATATATTATCTTTGCAGAATTTTGTCGAGACATTTCAAATTTTATTAAAATCGAATCAAAACTTTAGGAGATATTAATAAAAATATTTATTAAGAAATTTGATTTTTTTTTTTTTTTAAATCGGTGCTTTTTTGTTATAGGAGCTTCCGAAGTTCAATCGTCAAGCGACCGAGATACTTATTTTATTACAGAAATTAATCTGCAGACGATAGAATTCATTTCACAGAATTAAAAATCAGAAAATATCTGAAAATTTATGTAACTAGTTATAGTACGAACGCACCTCATTTGTCACGTTTGACGTACAATTTCCAACTTGTTAATTATGTAATCCAGCGATTTTTAAATCCAAATAATCAGCATCAGCTTCAAGAAATTTAATTTCTTTTCCTTCCTATTTTTGTCTTATCAATATTTCTCATTTTATTTAAATTATGCGATTGCTTCATTATTTTAAATTGTTTGTAGTTCCCGTTCAATAACTTTTTAGTTGTGTAATCCTGGGAATTTCATACTATCCAGAGATCCATCATTAGCTACGCGAGTCTTAATTTCGTTTCCTTCCTATTTTTGTCTTATCAATGTTTCCAATTTGCTTTAACTTATGCGAAGCATTTATCCATTCATGTTGTTTATAGTGTCTTTCGAATCACTTTTTAATTATGTAATCCAAAGAATTTCTTAACCAAAGATTCAGCTTCAGCAGTACAAGCCTTAATTCCATTTCTTTCTCATTTCTGATTGTCAGTGTTTCTTATCATATATTCTAATACGAGCAAATCTTGTGTGTGTGTGTGTGTTTATGCAAATTTTATCTTGAAAACGGCTCTAACGATTTTGACGAAATTTTGCATCCTACCGTTTTGGGGCACCAGAAAACGATTGGGCTAAGTCACATGTTCGAGAAAATTCGATTAGTGGGTCATTTTGGGTCATTTTGGGTCATGGTCAAGCTAATTCTATCTAAAAAACGGTTCAAACGATTTTGACGAAATTTTGTATCCGACCCTTTTCGGGCACGAGAAAACTATTGGGCTGGGTCACATGTTCGAGAACTTTCGATTAGTGGGTCATTTTTGGGTCAACGCGGGTCAAATTAATTTTATCTAAAAACGGCTCTAACGATTTTGATTAAATTTTGTATCCTACGAGTTTCGGGCACGAGAAAATCATTTGGCTAGGTCACATGTCCAAGAAAATTCGATTAGTGGGTCATTGCTGGGTCATTGTGGGTCAAGCTAATTTATCTAAAAAGCGGCTCAGACTACTTACACTAAATTTTGCATCCTATGGTTTTCGGGCACGAGAAGACTGTTGGGCTAGGTCACATGTTCCAGAAAATTCAATTAGTGGGTCATTTTGGTCGTGGGTCATTATGGGTCAAGCTATTTTAACTTAAAAACTGCTCAGAGTATTTACACTAAGATTTGCATCCTATGGTTTTTGGACACGAGAAGACTGTTGAGCTAGGTCACGTGTTCGAGAAAATTCAATTAGTGGGTCATTTTGGTCATGGGTCATGATATTTGAACTCAAATTTAATTTTTACCGAGCATAGCTCTGTCTTCCCTGCTCGTTTTCTTTAGTTTATGCAATGTGTTTATCTTCTAAATTGTTTGTAGTGTTCTTTCAATGATCTTTTTAATTGTACAATCCAAAGAATTTCATGCCCAAAGATTCAGCATCAATCACCATCAGCCTTAATTCCCTTTCCTTCCCATTTTTCTCTTATTAGTGACTCACACATTCCATTCTTTAACCTATCCGAAGCATTTATTCTTCCAATTTGTCTCTAATTCCTTCCAATAACTTTTTAATGGTGTAATACAGCGAAATGTTTATTCAAAGATTCACTTTACTTGAAATTTAGTACTTAAGGAAGTTACTGTTATACATCTTTACTAAATGTACAGTGGGTTTTCTTTTCGCCAAAAAAATTCGAAAGATCTCATGCAATTTAAATGCAACCTATGAGGTTGCCATGCATCTAGCGAATAATATATATATATATATGTATACATATACCGGGTGGTTATAATATAACTATCTCTATTTGGAGCTATGTGTAGATTGAAGAAATAACCGAAATGAAACCGAAATAGGTACACTTACTATTCGAGAAGGGGAAAGAAGAATGGAACAATAAAAAAATAATCGGAATAATCGCCGACAGATGGCGCTTTTGAATGTGAAATGTAGTGTGTAATATTGTGTACCGTGGATGTCTCGACTGCGTAGGCTGAGGGACTGTGTACGTTAATGGGAGCTGGTGCACTTAATAGCTGTTCGTGGCTCCAATGTCCTCCAAGTTTAGAATAAGCGTTACCTCTGGCGATGCCAATCAAGGTGCAGGTCTCTCATCTGGAATTGGTTCAAAATTAAGAGACCGACTTCTGGACGAGGCTTGTGAGTGCTTAAGCCGTTTGGTAGGACTCCCCATCCAGCTGACTGTTGACTCTTGTGTACCGTGGAGGTGTCGGAAACCTAAATGACTTTACCGCATATCACAACAAGTGCGAAACATCACTCCTGATGCGTTCAATTCCGCAGTTGAGCCTGTCGTGCACCGCCTGGATTGTGTCCTCATGTACAAGGGCTATGTGGAACCTGAATATGATTGGAACCGCCATGCGAAAGCGTAACTACATTCACTGTGACATTTTCCAATAAATTAGGTGTGCCATCTGGTTTGACGGCTTAATTCTTTGTTCTTATATTACACATTACATTTCACACGCAGTAGCGCCATCTGTCGGTGATTCTTGCAATTATTTTTTTATTGTTCCATTCTTCTTCCCGCTTCTCGAATAGTAAGTGTACCGATTTTGATTTTATTCGGGTTATTCCTTCGAGCTACAGACAGCTCCAAATAGAGATACTTATATTATAACCACCCTGTATATATAGTGTGGGCGTGTGTGTGTATATATACAGTCTAAACTAGGTAACTCGAATATCTGAAGAAGAGAAAAAAAATCGAATTAAAGAAATTTTTGGGCATAAATGTTTAATTAAAAATAAATTTTCGGATAACAATGCATACAAGTTTGAAATCATTTTTATACTTTAACTATCAATGAATATAAAAATTAAATATTAAAACCGAATCCTTAAACTACAATTTGTTCCCAATATTTTCTGAAAAGATATGAACTGATCATTTGTTTGTTGTCCAATTGTTTGTGTTAACAAACAACAAGTAGGGTAACTGAATTTAATCGATGAGGAATGTCTGTCAATTTAATTTTTAAATTATAATTACAGTGTACTTTACAATCTTTTAATTTTTAAAAATGTTGTTTTATCCTCAATTAAATGTTCGAATTTATTTTATTTTCTAGAAAAAACATTCAAATAAATCTAACTTTACTAATGTTAACGTCTCCAACACTCTTTTCCCTCGAGAACTCCAAACATTCATCTATCTAAGTGGTTTGAGTCATTTTAAGATTATTGTTCTCCCATAGCTTTTAGAATCTGACATGTCTCAAATTCAGCACAATAAATTATCATACATTAATTTTAGATTTTTAAATTACAGTCAATGAATAAACATTTTAGAAAAATTACAATTTGTGTTTTAAAGACACTTAAAAATAATTTTACTGCAGGTAAACAATTAGTAATTTTATAATAAATAACAATGGGTTGCATTCAATTAATTTAAGTGGATTAAAGTATAGTAGCGTTGAAATAAACTTCTTAAATATGCTATAAAAAGGGAAAAAAGTGCAATGCCGTTAGAAAGATCTTATCCTTATTTTTCAGAAACAAAAAAGGATTGCTTCGCCTAAGAGAGCAGAAGCCAGCTACGAAATCAGTCATACTTCTGTTATTATAGTGGTAGCAATCTTTTTTAGGTATGTAGAAGAGAAATTCTTTCAAAACACATTATTATTTTCTTTTTTTTATCGTGTGTTTAAGATGCTTCTTTCCATGTCATCTCTATTTTAATGCAATATGTTTTCTAGTCAGTTTTTATCACACTTAAACAAAAGTTCATTTTTATCTTGCAACCTTCTCGTCCATTTTGTTCTCTATCGTACTCGTACCAGGAGCTTAATTTTAAATTTGATAAACAATATATAGCGAAAACGTATATAGATGTATATTATTACCTCGAAATTTGGTGATGACAGCCGATGTCGTCCACAAACCCGTACCCAAACCTGACTTCCACTGACCCTACTAAACTTGCAATTTTTTCTTCATCCTGTTAAAGAGCTTAAGGTGGAATATTAGAGCTTTCCTTATCTTTTCAAATGAAGAGAGAAAAATCATGAAATTAATATTTTCAATGCTTAAATTGTAGAATTCCTTGAAACAGACGTCCGGTGCGCGTATACACTGAACCCTATACCAAAGACGATTGTTCCTCTCTAATATAACCTTTAATTTAGCAGATGTAGCGGTATAATCTCAGTGTACTGGCTATCGTTTTGCTCCAAAATTTATAAAACATAATGTATAATTCTGTTTAAATTTAATTTTATCTATAAGTATGTAAGCTTATTCAATACATATCTTTTATTACCATTGACAGGTATTGATTTCATTTTTGCATGGACTAAATTCTAATTAGGATTTATATCAAGATGACTATTTCAGTGACTGCATTCACGCAAAACATACTTATGCATGCATAATTAATAATGAGCGATATTGAAGAATAAAATATATGGATAACTATAAAAAAAGGTAAGTTGAATTTACTTAGCTACTTACTTGAATAATGTATAAAAAATTATATTAAATGACACTGATAATAGTAAAAATTAACTAATAATTTTTATAAGATCTAAAACGAAATTTTATTCGCTTCCTTCTGATTTCATTTTAGATGGTTTTACTGTATTTTGGTAACGAATATTTGAAATGCATATTGTTTAAAATAGTTTTAGTTTTTTGATAAAATCATTTGTAACAAGCTAATACTTAAATGCATTCTTATGAAAAACTTTCAACGTAAAACAACTGAAAATATATAGGCATATCTTAATCTGCGCAAAGCACAGAAAATTGTGTTATATTCTACGTATCTGCATTATTTTGTATCTAGTTTTGTTTATTTTATTGGTTTAAATATTTAGTATGGTAAAGAATTAAATTAACATTTTTATAATGAAACTAATAATTTAAACGTTTCGAATATCATTCCAATAATTTCCCATCGATTCCAGCTAAAGTAATCTCTGCTATTTTTTTTCTTAGCTATTTACTAATCAGTTATCTACCCTATATATATAAAATCCTAATGAAACGAATTTGTGAAACGATTTTATGAAACGAATTTATGAAACGATTTTATGAAACGACTGATTAAACGACTGATTATGTTTCAGGGCTATTTTTAATAAAATATTAACGCTTGATGGTGAAATTAATACCAATTGTCCATAAAAATCCGCGGATGTCAAAACTGGTAATATAATTTTGAAATTGGAATTAGTTTTGGAGATATTAATTTTTTTCTAATTTTAATGACATTTCTGTAATGATGGCAACTAATTACTCAGTTTTTTTGTGACAAAAAAGGGAAAAAAATCGAAAAGGATCCCGATAGGGATTATTGATTTCTTTTTATTCGTCATTTTCAAATTGAAATTGAATTTATCTTTTATTTCACTCGATAATGAAGACAAGATTGTGATTAAATTATGTCTTTCAGGAAAATTTGAAAAAAAAAAAAAAAAATCCCATTTCTATCGTCAGGATTCAATCGTCTGTCAGCATTTAATTTAATTTATAAGCTGAAAATATTTAGAATAAATTCGTCCAAATGACGTCATTTATGTTTATAACAATTTATTTAATATAAAGAAGCCATTTATCTATTTTTATGTACAAAAAGAGGTAAATTGAAAGACAATTATAAATAATTTGTATATATACATATAAATACATGTATAAACAAGCATAAAAGTTCGGTGCTTTTCCAGTATATGGGGCCTTGACGAAACAGGGAAAATAGCCTTGGCGGAAAAGGAAATTTAGCAACATACTTTCTTTCAACCTATTCACTTTGTCATTTCGTATACAGAAGCATTTTTTCAATATTTATACAATTTGTTTAGCGTAAAATGTCATTTATTCTATTTTATATATAATCAGAAGTAATTTGTATAGGAAAAACAATAATAATATACGTATAATTAAAATACGCATATAAACAAAAAAATCGTCGAATTTGTTTCCATGGCTGTTTATGTCATTTGGCACCAAATCTCACTTTCTGATCCCCGAATTGCGCCAAGCTTTTTAAAAAAGTGTCAAGACCCCTATAATAGAAAAGCACCAAAAGTTCATTGGGTTTGTTTTCATAACTTTTGGCAACAAATCTATGTATGTTAACGAATCTATCCCTTTCCCTTTTTCAAGCTCGACCTAAAAGCAAAGGATCCTATACTGGAAAAGTACCCGATTTTCTTATGAACAGTATTCAAGTGACATAACATGGTGTAAAATTATCGCGGGTAGCAAATTTGTTTAAATATCTTATCAATTGATGCCGAATAAATGCAGGCATGCATGCACAAAATATTTAATTAATTTTGTATGATAAATAATTATTAGAAAATTCGTATATACATATTAATTAAAATAAATAATTTACATATTTAAAATAACATGAAAATATGCATGATGGTGCACTAAAATAGACAGAAAATTAAAACCTGTTACTGAAAATGTCCATAACATAATACTTTTCAATACCGTGGTTCTTAATGTTATTCACAAGAAGATGGAATTTTTCTCATCCTTAAACGCAAAGGAAGAATAGAAATACAGATCGTTGTTATACAAGTCCGAGAGGTAGCCACAATTTAAACATAACCATTTTATACAAGCTGGTTTTCAAGTTGTAATTGATTTTACTTATCAATCCCGAAAACAGTCGTCAGTTGTCGCAACAGCTGTGTATGAGGCCATGATAATAAAATAATGCCCCATTAAAACGTTAAAAGCATGGCAACCCAATTACAGATTTACCAATATTTTAAAAACAAAGCACGCTGTCATGTTTTTAGAGGCCTCGAAGTTTGAGCGGGGGTTGGCGAGCGTAGCTCGCAGGGGGTAGGCCCCCTAGTTTTAAATATAAACTTGCATTGAATAACTGAAACATAATAATATTTACTTTTATTTTCAGAATCTATAAATGTACCCAAATCATAAAAAATCTTCCAGTTTCCATAATTTTAACTTTTTATATCGGCATGTTTAGTTAAAGGTTAATTTTACAGCAAAAGTTAAATAATATATCTACAGAGAGCGCGCAAAAATCGGGTTATCTGTCTGTGACGAGTGCGCATATGTATATATTTACGAATATATATTTACAAAAATAAACAAACGCAAAGAGAGTTTGTATGCGTTTGTTTACAGAAGATGTAGAAAATCACGCGGGACAGTTTTCTGTGCGCCACCCTGTAATTATAAAGCAAAAGCATATATATCATTAATACTGACGTTATAATGTTAAATCAGAAAAAAATTCGGAAATGTAATAATCCGTTGTGATTTGCATGTATTTAAGGATATACTTAGACACACTTACACAAGCACTTGTTTGTCAAACTGTAGCCAAACTTGACTAAATATAAAGAAATTCAGCGTCAAAAATAAATCGTCAAGAACAAGGTGAATTTGTCGCTTACTGACCAGTTTGATTAAATTTCATAATGATTTTATTTATTCGACTTTTTTTCCTTTTGCTGTAGACATTTTAATTTGTACAAAATCAGAAACCGAAGCCTTTAAGAAACAAATTCTTATTAAATATTGTAAATTAACAAAAGTCCTAAAGAAAATTTCATATTATAATCAAATCAGATTTTTTATTTTTTTTTATTTATATTAATTTTTATTATATAGATATACAGCTTTTTTTACGTAATATTTAAAATAAATATAAGTTAGAAATAACAATAAAGTATTTCATTTTCTCTCGGAAAGTAACATAAAACTAAACCAATTTTATTATATGTTTGATATATGTTTCTGAAACATTTTGGAAATTTTATACTTTGTTGATCTTTATCTCAAAATACTCTATTAAATTTTAGAAGCTGTTGTTGGTGATAAACCATTTGGTATCTTTCTTGTGGCAACCACAAAATAATTTAGAAGTGAACTGTTATAATTTAATGTTACCATAAAAACTAGGCAGAATCTTTTCATCTGTTATTGTTTGAAAACTTTGAAATTACTTCTAGTATTTTATCTTGCATTCTCTGCCTTGTGTTTCATTTATCCAAAGTATAAAATTTTAATGTTTTATTTTGAAAAACGCATTAATGTAACCTAAAATGCGTTTGGGGATTGTATCAGTATTGAGAAAAGCATTTTGAATTTTAACTTCAAATTATTAAAGTAAGGATACAAACATTATTTTATTTTTTAAAATAAAGATGCTTTCGTAGAAATCCATAAATATATCGTTTCTTCCTGAAATTTAGCATACCCGAAATGACAGGAATTGGATTTCGACTTTAATCTAGTACACAGACTTTGAAAACTGTCACCGTATATCCTTTAATTATATGAAACTTAATTTTAGAGTGGAAGAATAGTTGTTTTGAGAAGTTTTCGATTATGTTGATTTCAATGGTCGCGAAAATAATTCTGCTACTATTTCTGAATTTCTCATAATCGCATTAATTAAACAATAAATTTTTGAATTAACAATAAATTTAAAAAAACTATTTAATCCAGCAGTTGTCTTTCCAAGTGTAAAATAGAAAGGTAAATGTAAAATAAAATAATACCACCGCAGAATTCGCAGAGCGCGGCGTTTCGCGTGATGGTCCTTTGCTATGTCCCTTTTATACCGAGACACTTGTTGAAGCCAGGTAGAAAGGGAAAAAAATCCGAAAATTGAAACGGGACAAATTTAAAAGAAAAAATGAACAAATTAAACACTTCGAAATGTGGTAAGGGTTGGTACCGGAGTTCTGAAGCTATTTACGAATCCATGCGGATTCGAGCTCTTACTTTACATTTTATTTTACATTTTATACTTAATTGGAAACTAATTTAAATAGACCGAAACTAAGCTAAGACGACCGAAACTAAGCTAAATAGACCTAATCTAGCCTACTTAGGGTATATATAACTAGGTGTAATAGACCGAAAATTAAATAGATCAAAACTATGTAGTCTAAGTAAGGTATAACGAGATTTAAAAAATCGAAACTACACTATAAAGGGTATAATTAGGCTAAAAACACAGAAACTTGCCAATATAGAGTATAACAAGTCTAAATACACCAAAACTAACCAATATAGGATATACAGGGTGGTCTAAAATTATTGAGCGCATAACCATGCTTGGAAAAAAAAAGAGGTAAGTACATGTTTATTGTTTTCTTGGAAAGAGAATCTAACACAGTTTTACAGAACAATATTTTAAACATTAAATAAATTTGACATAAGCCGGTAGATGGCGCGACAATATTGCGCAGAGAAAATTTACTGACTGCGTCAGTCTGCAAATGGCTACCGTACAGGAAAAATCAATGTGCGTTTTGTGGTTCCATGAAAGTAAAACCGTTGTAACTGCTCAAAGACGTTTTCGTTTAGAATACTCAAATCGTCGTCCTCCAAGTAAGGACTCTATAAAACGTTGGTACCAAAAATTTAAGGAGACGGGGAATGTGGAACTTATTTAATGTTTAAAATGTTGTTATGAAAAACTGTTTTAAATTGTCTTTCCAAGAAAACGTTAAACACGCACGTACCTCATTTTGTTCTTTTTTTTAAACATGAAATGCGCTCAATAATTTTGGACCACGCTGTATATAAATAGGCTTAATATATATAACTAGGCTAATATACAATGAGTGGCTAAATCATTAGGAACAGCATGCTACGCAATTCCAATATCAGTCTTCTCTGCCTCTTGCTTTGATGACAGCATATATTCTTAAGGTCAATTTTAAGATTCGTCTAGTAGAGAATCTATACTATTAAAAACCGTTCGCGTATCTATGTAACCTCAAAAACTCGAAAACCGCAGGCCGCAGGGCTACGAAAGTTTGCACACGGGTAGCTGGTAGGGCGGTCTGAACGATTGGGGCAAAAAATTCGAAAATTTTAAATAGATTTTTGATAGATTAAATATTAATTAAAATCCATCTACAAAGAGATCTCATCAAAAATACGCTTTTTTATCTTCGGTTGGTTGGTTGCATGGTTGTATAAAATCTCCGCAGAAGTCATTAAATAAATCAAGGCAGGAATTCAGAAAACTTCATTTAGCAGATTATTTGTTAAATATCTTGGCTGCACACGACCTCACGGGTAATTATTTAATTGCACTTAATTATTACATTTTTTTTAAATAAAGAAAAACATTTTATCACAAACATCAACAAAACGTTTAATTCTATTTATATTCCCTTATTCCAAAGATATTGTTTTATTGTCTGCTGCTATAGCAACACGATAAATTTAATTTCATTAAAAAAATTGCACAGTAGTAGGAAAATATTTTCTAAATCCAATAGTTATTGAACAACTCAACACTTTAGCAGGGGAATTCTTATTTCTTATTTAGATATTACATAATTGTTTGTTGTCATTGCGTTGTTTTGCTAAGTTTCGTACTTTTTACTGCGGATTTTAATTAAAAAAAACTATTATCATAGACTTTTACATATATTTTACTTTTGAAAACAGTGACAAACCGCTCACGGATTTTTACATATTTCTTTATTTAATATTGACATATTTTTTACTTTTCGCTCATGGATGTTTACATATTTCTTTATTTAATATTGGCATATTTTTTAATATTTGATCACAATCTTGGAAATTGAAATTTTGAAAATAAGATGCCTAAGCGCAAACAGTCAATAACTAGCAATTCCTCACGAAAACAGAGGGCTATAAGGCAGCGTGAAAGGCGAGATAATGAGACAGAGGAAGAAGCTGCTGCAAGAAGACTCGCCATGGCAGAAAGAGACAGGGAAAGACGAATGGAAGAAACAGAGGAAGAAGCTGCTGCAAGAAGATATGAAGCTGCACTGCGAGCACAACAAAGACGTCACGATGAGGGTACCCAGCCACTGGCTGTGAGGGAAAATCGCTTACAATGTATTGCTCGACGTCGAACAACGAATAGCACAAATAATGTCGGAAGATGCGGATTACACCCAACAGTTGAAGAACAACAATGTGGGGATATGGACAATGTTTGCATCAAGTGTAATGCATTTTATTTCAATGCAGAGAAGAATAAAAGAGGAATTTATACTCGCTGTTGTCACAACGGCAAAACAGTTTTGGAACCTCTTCAACCATATCCAGATGAGATGGGACAGCTTATAGATGGCAGGGATAGATCGTCAGCTCACTTTAAGAAACACATAAGGTCATATAACAGTGTCTTTTGCGTCTATGGGTGATCAAGTTACACCGCCCCCAGGTACCGGCCCGTATTGTTTTAGAATCCATGGACAAATTTATCATAATACTTCTCATCTTCATCCAGCTGAAGTAGGGCAGGAAAAATATGCTCAATTGTATGTATTGGATTCTGATATAGCACTGCGGCAGCGTATCAACAGGAGAGAAAATTTACAATGTAAAGAAGAAATCGTGAGCAAGCTTGACGATGTTATCAGGCGAGTTAACCCTTATGCACATAAGGCATATCCCATTATGCATATCCCATTTCAAATGCTTCATTAAATGGAAGAACAAGTCATCGCAGAACAAGGACCTGAAGCAGCAGAAAGCGTGTGTATGTATATATGTGATAAAAATTTATCAGCGGACCAGCATCGTGGCAGATACAATGCACCAAAGTCAAATGAGATAGCCATGGTTTTCCATAGTTCGGATGGTGCACCACCTACCAATAGGGATATCTGCATATATCCGAAGGGGAATCGACTGTGTAGAATAAACGTCCTGAATCCTAATGGTGACCCCATGACTTATGTTTTATTTTTCCCACATGGAGAAAAGGGTTGGGGTGTGGATGCCGGATGTTCTGAACTTCAAATTTACAGTCATAGGTTGTCAGTGAGAAGGAATGTTTTCAATCCCATACTTTATGGCGGAAAACTTTTGCAGCAGTATTGCGTCGATTCTTATGTCAAGGTTGAAGGAAACTGTTTGAATTATATCCGGTCTAACCAGAAAACATTAAGAGTAGAATGTTACTTAGGGTTAGCAGATCATCTTAATGCTCTAGCAGAACAATCTGGTTTGAAACCAGGTGTAATGGTTATTTTGCCATCTACATTCATAGGAAGTCCCAGAGCCATGCAGCAAAATTATCAGGATGCGATGGCAATCGTTAGAGAATTTGGTAAACCTGATCTTTTTGTCACCCTAACGTACAATCCAAATTGGCGAGAAATCAAAGAGAACCTTTTCCAAGAACAAAAGCCTCATGATCGTCCAGATTTAGTAGCACGTGTGTTCGACATGAAGAAGAAAGCAATGTTTAACAATCTTAAAAAAACGGCATTTTGGGATGCACAGTCGCAGACATACATGTTATTGAATTCCAAAAGAGAGGATTGCCACACATGCACCTTTTACTCATTTTAACTGATGATGACAAGATAAGAGATCCAGCCACTATTGACACCATCGTCTGTGCTGAATTACGTGATCCCACAATTGAAAATGGATTGCACGAAATTGTCAAGGCTACGATGATTCATGGACCATGTGGCGTCATAAATCCAAACTCACCTTGCATGGAAGACGGTGTTTGCTCAAAGGGTTATCCAAAGGAGTTCAGAAATGAAACGGCTGAGAATGTTGATGGTTATTCAATGTACAGACGGCGTGATGATGGGAATCACATAATGATAAAGGGAAATGTCGTAGACAACCGTTGGGTTGTTCCTTATAACCCATACCTCACAAAGAAATACAATGTGCATGTTAATGTCGAAATATGCAGCTCTGTTAAATCAATTAAGTACATTTTTAAGTATGTATATAAGGGTCATGATTGTGCAAAAGTTGTTTTTGAAAATAACGGTGAGGGATCTGTAGTGTGGGATGAGGTGAAGAGTTATTTAAATGCACGATAAGTTTCGGCAACAGAGACAATGTGGCGACTTCTTAAAAAGCCCATGCAGAACAAGTCGCATGTTATCATTAGATTGCCGGTGCATCTACAAGACATGCAATCTGTGTATTTTAGGGAAGCGGAAGAACGTGAAGCTTTTGAGAGAGCAAGAAATAAAGACACCATGCTTACTGCTTGGTTTCTACTTAACAGGTCCGATCCTTCAGCAAACATCCATCTCTATACAGAAATTCCAAAGCACTTTGTATGGGAAAGCAATGTGTGGAAAAGGCGTGTTAAATTATGTGACTACATAGTATCAAGGATGTATTCTGTAAGCCCAAAGGATATTGAGCGATTCCATCTTCGTATGCTGCTTTGTCATGTTTCCGGTGCCAAGTCTTTCGAGGAGTTAAGGACGGCATGAGAATACTGTCCATGAAACATTCAAGGGTGCATGCCGTGCTAGAAATTTATTAGAAGATGATGATGAATGGCGACATTGTTTAACAGAAGCATGTGGTTTTGAAATGTCGTCCAAACTGAGACAACTGTTTTCGTTCATATGTGTCTTTGGCAATCCAAATTCACCGATTCAATTGTGAGAAAGTTTAAGTCAGAACTCTCAGAAGATTTTGCTTGCCATCTGCTGCTACAGCAGAGTAGAGATAGAGCCCTTCAAGACATAGCCAATCACCTACGCATACACAACATGACACTTCAGAGCCTTGGATTGCCTGAACCCTCAAGGCTGGAGAACTCTGTGGAATACGATGTCTATGATTTACAAGAAGAAAGAGCAGAGGGACAACGATTGTTAAACATGCTAAATCCGGAACAACGAATAATTTTTGATGCTGTCATTGAAAGTATTCAAAATGATTATGCTACTGCCGCTAAGGTTTTGTGTCAATGCTTTTGCGGGATCAGGAAAAACATTCCTATTCAATACTTTGCTGCATAACGTTCGAGGAAAGGGACATATTGCTATTCCCGTTGCATGGACGGGCATCGCAGCTATACTCTTGAAAGGTGGAAGAACTGCACATTCTCAATTTAAATTACCAATCCCCATATTGGATAATTCAGCTTCAAAAATTCGGCAACATACATCTGAAGGAAGATTACTGAAAATGGCTAAGCTCATTATATGGGATGAATGTACCATGACACCTATCCATGCTCTGAATGCTGTTGATAGACTTCTGCGAGATTTGGTTGGCAATGATGTCCCATTTGGGGGTAAAGTGTTTATTCTTGGAGGTGACTGGAGACAGATTTTACTTGTGGTTATACATGCGAACAAAACACTCATTTTTGAAAGTTGTATCAAAAATTCTTCTATCTGGCCAACATTTCGACAGTTCAGTCTGGTTACAAATATGCGAACAGAGCCGGAGGAGCTCGATTTCGTGGAATGGCTCCTTCGCCTGGACTATACAGACTCAATCCACAGACTCCACAGACTCAACTCAGACTCATTTGGATAAAGTAAAGGTCGGTTGACTAATGATTATGAACTCGGAAAAGATGTTATTGAAATACTTTCAGAATATTTAGTGCAGGATTCTATAGTAGATGATATTTTTGGTTCGTCTGAAATTGATCTTAATCTTGGAAAGAGCCATTTTGTGTCCCAAGAAAGAGGATTCTTTGAGATTGAATGAGGAGGTTTTACGAAAAGTACCTGGCGAAATCAAGTCTTATTTTAGTGCTGATACAATACTTTGTGATGAGGAAGAAGAACAAAACAATTTGCAGATGGATTTCATCAATAGTTTAACACCTTCTGGAATGCCCAGTGACCCTGGAGATTTAACTGGAATCAGTTAAATCTTAAAGTTGGCGTTATTGTTATGTTCCTTAAGAACATGAATCCGTCCAGTGGTCTCTGTAATGGAACACGTTTAATAGTCTAAAGGTTGTCACAAAATGTTATAGATGCAGAAGTTTTGACAGGACATAGGAGAGGCACCCGTGCTTTTATACCGAAAATCCTGCTTACTCCCTCGGATACCAGTTTACCTTTCCAGTTACGCCGCCGTCAGTTTCCACTTAGACTCTCCTTTGCTATGACTATCAATAAATCTCATGGTCAAAATTTGAAAAAGGTTGGAATCTATTTGCCCCATCCAGTTTTTTCACATGGGATGTTGTATGTAGCCTTTTCAAAATCAACTTCTGGAGGATGTGTACGTGTTTCGGTCAAGGACGGACCAAAACAAGGAAAACTTTTGTCACAGTCTGATAAAGTATTTACACAAAACATTGTCTTCCGTGAAGTTTTATCCTAAGTCGCAACTATTTTGCTTTATTGTAAAAAACAAACAAAATAAACGAGTCTACTGCACTTTACCTCATGCATGACGTGGATAACAATGCAAAGATTTTTCATTTCAAAAGATATTTTTTCAATTTTTTGGCAAAGACGATATATATTTCATTCTTTCTTACAAATTTTTGTTTGGTTGTGTAAATATTGACTTTATAACTGATTTTTATATTCCTAAACTTTAATTTGGTTGTGTAAATATTCACTAAGAAAACGAGTCTACCGCATTTTACCGCATTTGGGACGTGCAAAGATTTTTCCTTTTAAAAAATTTTTTCAATTTTTTTGCAATGACAATGTACATTTAATTTTTTCTTGCAAATTTTTGTTTGGTTGTGTAAATATTGACTTTATAACTGATTTTTATATTCCCAAACGTTAATTAAGTTGTCTAAATACTTACCTTTATTTATTTTTCAAGACATAACTGATTTTTTGTGTACATACATGTTTCATATTGGTTGTGTAAATACTGATTTTTAATAGAAATAACAAATTTTCATATTCATAAACTTTAGTTTGGTTGTATTGATTTTTATTTTTAATTTCGATTTTAAAATTAAATTCATGAACTCCCGTGCGTAGAACGGGTTAAAGAGGTAATACATAATATGCTTTGTAATTATCGTTAGTTGTATTGCTCTGCAATTTGTTGTTCTGCTACTGCTACACACGATGCATGTTAGTCGCTTGCACTCTTTTCGTTCAGAAGCTATTTACTCTCACTATTCCACTTTTCGCTCGAAGTTTTTTTAGTTTAGATGAGATTCTTTGAAACCTCGAGACATTGTTGTACGAGAAAATCTAAGCTATTCTTGACATAGTGGAACTGGTACTACTGCTGCTTACAATCATGATGTTGAATACAAAGTCACTAAACGTCTTATTTTCCCCATCAATAGGCAAACGGCAATTTTTATTAGTGTTTCTGACCACGTAAAAACATTTTTTGAAAAATCCAGTTTATTACATCAGCGCACATGCTGCACGAAAAAGTCGAATCTTCAGTGAGGAGTGTTCCTAATATTTTGGCTACTCGGTGTATGTAAAAAAAAAGTCCTTCCGGTCTGTACCGGGAGGAAAAGGCAGCTTTCCTATATCTTCGTTTTAAAATTTTAGCTAATGTTACACGAAAACAGCAAGTTAAAATGCAAAGAAACGTTTACAAAAGATTCGTTAATACTGAATTTGAATAAGAAATTCGCCAAATTATTGAGCAATAGCCAAATTAGCTTCATTTATGAAGACTTATTTTGGTCGCCAAATTTGGCGATATTTCGCCAAATGTCGCCAATTTTGTGGCCAATGTCGCCAATTTTGGCGCTATTGGCCAAAATAGCTATATTCATAAAGAAATATATAGTTTTATGCGTATGATTGGGAAAATTATTACAACAATGAAAGAAAATAATTTGCGAGTAATCGCGTTAATGTGCTGTTTTGTTTCAAAATGTCAGCCACCCTAGAATTTCAAACTGCTCTATCTCAGCCATTTTTTAAGATAGAGGTAAACCAAAAAATGCTCTGGAATCTTGTATCAAGGCCTAAAACGTAATTAAAAATAAAATTTAATTTTTAATTTTTTTGTATATTTATTTTAGTTTTAAATTTTTAAATGGCCGCCATCTTGAAACAAAATGGCGGACCAAGCTGGCCAACGAACTCGGTCGAGACATTGGTTAGCTTAATACACACAATTAGTTTCATCAAAATTATTTATAAATACGACCGTTATCGTATGACATAGGTCAATATAAATCAACATTTGAACGGAGGGTGGTTTTGGGGTCTGGGGGTCATGATCGGTGAAAATATATCGAAATTTTCCGGAACTGCTTTCCTCCGAACGGCTGCAATAGGTAGCTTTATACTTTTTTGTATTGAAAGCTACTTAAAAAATCCTCCAGGCCTGTACCGGGAGATAAAGGTTGCTTCCATTATCCATGTTTTTAAAAATTCAACCCATTTTACTCAAATACCCGACGCTAAAATGCTTGGAACCCGATAAGATTATAGAAGATTCATTCCCGGTTTTCGTTAATACTGAATTTGAATGCGAATTTCAGAATGAGATTTACAGCACAACAAAAATTAGATTGTTTCAAAATATCAGCGTACCTAGAATTTCAAACAGCTATATCTCAGCCATTTTTTAAGATAAAGCCAAAACAAAAAATGCTCCGAAATTCTTGCATCACGATCTAATACTTAACGTAAACAACTTTTTCAATCTATAACTTTTTATACAGCTTTTTGAATTTTTAAGAAATTTTAAAAATTTTAACTGGTCGCCAATTTGAAACAAGAAGGCGCATGTAGCTGGCCAACGAACTCGGTCGAGATCTTGGCATGTTCTGTACACATGATCAGTCACATTCATATCGGTTCATAAAAACAAGAGTTACAGAATAACAAATATTAGATTGTTTCAAAATATCAGCCATCCTTAGAATGTCAAACTGCCATATCTGAGCTATTTTTTAAGATAAAGCCAAAGCAAAAAATGTACCGGAATCCCTGTATCACAGTCTAAGATTTGACGGAAACATTTTTTTCAATTTAAAATTTTTTGTACATCTTTTTGAATATTTAAAAATGTAAAAATTTTTAACTGGCCGCCATTTTAAAACAAGATGGCGGATGAAGGTGGCCAATAAACTTGGTCGAGATCTTGGTATGTCCTATACACATACTCATAGTCACATTCAAATCGGTTCATAAATAAGAGAGTTACAGCATGACAAATGTCACACATATACATATATACAGTATGCCCACTAAAGTCCCTTGCCACCCTCTTAACTTCGAAACGGCTGCTGCTATATTCATAAAAGTGGCGTCTAGGTATAGTAAAGTAGACATGCACTACACAATGAATCCGCCTACAGCGCCCCCTGGTGGAATGCTGTGGAGTTAGCATTCCTATCTCGAAAATGGAAACAGATAGAGAAAAAAAAGTGATTTACAAAGTTGTAGAGTATCATCGATTTAGTACGAAAAGACACCTTGTGGACACTAATGCGAAGAATAGAACGGTTAAAATGCGCATTTTTCTTTTTTTGTGATTTCCTACACTGTGACGTGACAAAATGATCTTAGAAAGAAAGAAACAATCAGTTATGAGACAGCAGGTCTGTGCGACTCCTCCACAAATATTGCAGGACATTAAACGACGCTATTACGGACGCTTGTGCCAACATGTCACCATCTGTGCTCCAACGTGTGCAACGTGAAATTCAAACAAGCATCCAAATATGCATTGTTGCTGACGGTGAGAAGTTTAAACATCTAAAATAAAGGTATATTATTATAACTAGTAGCTTTTTTCTTTCTAAGATCGTTTTGTCACGTCACAGTGTAGGAAATCACGAAAAGACAAATGCGTGTTTTAACCGTTTTATTCTTCGCATTAATGTCCACAATGTGTCTTTTCGTACTAAATCGATGATGGTCTGCAACTTTGTAAATCATTTTTTTTCTCTATCTCTTTCCGTTTTCGAGATAGGAATGCTAACTCCGCAACCTTTCACCAGGTGGAGCCGTAGACGTTTCACTGAGTAGCGCATGGCTAATTTACTATACTTAGACACTACTTTTATGAATATAGCAGCAGCCGTTCCGAAGTTAAGAGAGACCTAGAATTATAATTCGCGAATTGTTTTTCTTTTACCTATTTGACGTATTTACGCAATCAGTCAATTATAATTCGGTATTAAAGTTTGAAAAATAATATGGTATGCTAAAATTTTGTTCATATTCTGTTTAGTTGATTTTTGTAAAGTAAATTGCAAAATAAAGATTAAATTAAATTGAGCAGTTCTTTCTAGAACCTCTTCATAGGAAATTTTTATGAAAGGAAAAATTCATAAAATTAAAAAAATAAAAACTCAAAAGAATATGAGTGAAAAGTTTAATGTATTTTCTTTTCCCCTCTACTTTTTAATGAGGATGAAATATCTCGAGAACTGTATACTGTTGATTTACTTTCAGATGTAAATATCCGAAATTATATTTTAATAAGATTTACATCACGCTGTGTAATAAAGTTCTTCAGTCTGTCTCAGGATTAGAATACTGTTTTTAAAATTTAAAATTTTACTGAAAAAATGTTAAAGAATAAATTATGCTTGATTCGTTTTTAATTATCGAGACTTGTTCTTTCAATCTAAAAAATTGTAATAGTTCATTACCAAACGTAAATTTAGAAGAAAAGTTAAATAATCATTTTTAATTGCTTTTATACAGATACCATTAATAATTGCATGCAAATTTAAATTTCTAATTAAGTAACATTTTCTTAGCTTTTAAATGTCAGATTCATTAGAATATTTCATTTGTTTAAAAAAAAAAATCGAAAAGTAACAGACCTCAACGAACTAAAAGGATTCCGTTGAGTAGTCTTAATTTTATGGTGTTATA
This sequence comes from Maratus michaelseni, assembly GCA_963931845.1. Classification (NCBI taxonomy): domain Eukaryota; kingdom Metazoa; phylum Arthropoda; class Arachnida; order Araneae; family Salticidae; genus Maratus; species Maratus michaelseni. The sequence goes on from OZ007594.1 coordinate 259,255,085, forward strand.
AAGAAGTTTTTTTGCTTTTACAGTTTTGTTCAACATTTTAATGTAAACGGATTCAGAAGAAAAAGAAGAATAAAAGGATTCTACCGAAAGAGCAATTGAGAGAGAGATTGTTGAAATTAACTAGTGCTGGAAAAAAGTATAGGACCACACACAAAAACAGTAAAGCTCTTACTTTAATGAAAAATTAATATCATTACAAAATTACGCATATAAAGTTATGCAAGTTTTATTATGTTTTTTAAATTACATAATATGTTTTAAAAAATAAGTAAAATTAATTTTTAGGGTTTCGTTCATCTCACGAAACCCTATTACTCCCGCTTCGTCTGTCCGTCACAGAGCCTTTTCTCAGAAACTATGTAACTTACAATCATGGAATTTTGTGTAATTAAAGCTAACTACTTATTATGACGCTCAAAATCATAAAATTTAAAAAATACAATTATTTTAATATATAGAGATAAAAAACCAAAAATCTAACAGCCTTTTCCTATTAAATTTAAATATTTTTCGTTATAGCAGTTGCCAACAATTAAAAATCCACAATAAAATTCTTTCTACAATAATTAATTTTCAATTAAAAGATTTCCACGTGAAAAATGAAAATGAAGCAAAAAATTTCACCAATTGAAAAAAAGATTAATATGACGTCATATTGGTAATAAAACGGAATTTTTCAAACATTTCTCAATAATACAAGAGTATGAGTATGTGTAAATACAGAAAGCAGCTTAATATGACGTCATTAGAGAAATAAAAAGAAAATTTATCTGACGTCTAACATTTTGAAGGTCTCTATACAACATGTTTAATTTTTAAACTGATTTTTTTTATCGCATTTAGTCCACATGACAGATATTATTATGACAGAGTATAATAGCGGGCTTCGTCCGCCATCGGACCGGTTCAGATTTTCGAAAAACGTGAAAAATAAACCGGTAAATTTTTACTTTATAAAAAGCATGACTTTTTTTTTTTTTTTTTTTTTTTTGGAAAATGAAATTTATTTGGATTTATTAAAGGAAGGATAAAGTGTTTTGAAAGGAATATTAAACGAAACCCTTTGTGCGATATTCGATCACACTTACCCACTTGTTTTACATAACACAACTTGATGGAAAAAAGTTTAGTACCAGTAGATTTAATATTTTAATTACACATGTAAAATATTTGTACATTATTTTTTTCAGTACTTTGTTTGCTTCCTGTTAATGCAGATGCCTTTCAAAGTCTTTGGAAAGGATTTGGCCAGGTTTTCGCATGTGGAAATGGGTATTTGGTTCCATGTTTCCAAAATGGTTGATTTCAATTCAACAATCGAATCTAACTGCTTTCCTGTTAATATAAACTTGACGAATCCAGATTTCACACAAGTTTTCTATGGAATTTAGGTCAGGACTTTCAGCTGGAAAGGCCAAAGTTTTAATGTTGTTTGCAGATAACCAATCTAAAGTCAACAAAGATTTGTTAATCTTGAAGCAACACCAAATTCTGATTCACAGAATCTTTAAGTGGAACAAAATTATTATTAAGACCATATTTATTAGCCACAGAAGTTCATCTTTGTCTTGATGGAAACCAAACTAGTTTCTCCTTTTGTATTAAAGCCTGCTCGATTAATCACTGATTCACTATCTTATACACGTCTTGAAAGTAGATATGGCTCGCTTCCTAAATCATGCCAGTAATATCTTAAACCATCAGGTCCATCAAGGTTGAATTTTTCTTCATCACTAAAAATTAATTTTCGCCAGAGATTGCATTTTAAGACATTGGACGATATGAATTTTAGTCTTGCATCAATGTGATGCTTTTTTTAGGGTTTCGTTCATCTCACGAAACCCTATTGCTCCCGCTCCGTTGTCTGTCTGTCACAGAGCCATTCTCGAAAACTATGTAAATTACAGAGTTGAAACTTTGTGTATAAATCAGAATATCAGCTGTGAAGAGCTGAAAATATTAAAATTTGAAAAATTCGTATTATATTAATAAATAGAGATAAAAAACCAAAATTCTAACAGCCTTTTCCTATTAAATTTAAACATTTTTTGTTATAGCCGATGCCAAAAATTAAAAATCCACGATGAATTTCTTTCTGCTATAATTAATTTTCTATCAGACGATTTTCACGTGAAAAATGAAAATGAAATAAAAAGTTTCACCAATTGAAAAAAAGATAAATATGAAATAAAACTGATTGACGTCATAGTCGTATAATAAAACTGAAAATGTCTAAGACTTCACAATAATACAAGGAGTATGAGTATGTGTAAGTGGACAAAGCAGATTAATATCACGTCATTAGAGAATTAAAAAGAAAATCTGACGTCATATGGGAATAAGTTTAACTAATTTTTCAAATGTTTGAGAATAATACAAAGCGAGTATCTGTATAAATAATAGAGAATAGTAAATATATGAGTTTGAGAAACATATTGAATCGTGATAAAAATCCGATTATGGAAATATTCGCATATTTTAACATTTTGAAGGTGTACAATTTGTTTAATTTGGGAATTATTTTTTTAAATATTGCATTTAGTCCGTATGACGGATATTATTATGACAGAATATAATAGCGGGCTTGGCCCGCTATCCGGCTGGTTTAGATATTCGAAAAAACGAAAAAATAGACCGGTAAATTTTTATTTTATAAAAAACATGACTTTTTTTGTGAAATGAAATTTGTTTGAATTTATTAAAGAAAGGATAAAGTGTTTTGAAAGGAATATTAAACGAAACCCTTTGAGCGATCTTCGATCACACTTACCCACTTGTTTAGTTTTAGCTTGGCTTTGAAATTAGCATATTTTAAGAATTTGGCACTTTTTGACTCATTTCTAACTTTTCTTCACGTTACTGAGAGTTACTAGAGCAAATTTTATAGTAGAAGAATAGGCACAATCTTGAATCGCCATTCTAATAACTTTCCGTTTGCACCGGGCTGGGAGTTTTGATGACTGTCCACTTCTTTTGTTTTCTTCCATAGTTCATTGGATCAGGAAGGAAATTGTGCGCAACAATTTTAGATTTATTTATTTTTAGACAATTTGCCGTTCACTGAACATGCAATCCGAAGTGATTTTACCCTTTTCTTTTTCAGTCAATGATTTCCTGCGACCCATACTCAAAACAGCAGTTGCATATCCTGAAACTTCAAATATAGCCTATAAGCATCATAACACATCGGCTGATAAGTTCCCGGTCTGGCACACAGATGGCGTTGCAATCACCGAACCAATGCTTTTTTTAGTAAATACTAACCTATAAAAGGTAGCAGAAAAAATGTCATGACGATTCGCCGTGTGGATAAAACGTTAGAGTGGTTTTAGTTGAACGACTTTGTTGATAAACGAAAAAATGGATAAACAAGAAATTTCAAGAATTGTTATTTGATGGGGATAAAACACCGTTAAAACGGCTTGATAAGCGTTATCCGGACACTGCACCAGGTAAATCAACCATTATTGACTGGTTTGCTGAATTTAAACGCGGTCGTACGGACACCAGTGATGTACCACGCAAAAGAGGTGGTTACTCCGGAAAACATAAAAAAAGTCCACAAAATCGTTCTGGAGAACCATAAAGTGAGGTTGCAGGAGATAGCTCAGACTCTGAAGATATCCAAGGAACGTGTAGGTTTTATTTTGAATGAACATTTGTCTTAAAAAAGCTGTTGTCAAAGTGGCTGCCGCGCGTGTTGACTTTTGACCAAAAACAAAAACGAGTCGATGATTCTGAGCACTGCCTGGAGCTTTTTCGTTATAAAATTATGTTATTTATTATTAAATTATTATTATTATTTATTTATTAAATTATTATTATTATTAAATTATTATTAAATAATTATTATTATTAATAAAGTTATGTTATTTATTAAAGTTATAAAGTTATAAAGTCATGAAATTATAAAATTTTGTTAAAAAGTTGTGTTTTCTTTATTAGACCGGGAACTTATCAGCCCATGTGTTAGCAGATGAGTCTTGCATACAAAACTACAGTCATGACATTATCTCATTATGCTTGATTTAAAAGAAGCGGTTTGTCCTAAACTTCTTTCCATTTGTTAATATTACAACATTTTAACATTTGTAAATAAAAATACCTTTTCACATTTACAATTGAATTAACTTCACATATTATTTCAAATATATGTGTCTAAATTCAAAATATATAACTCTTTTCAGAAATTATATTCTAAACAACAAAATAAGCATGTGGTCTTAAACGTTTTCCTGGCATTGTAAGTCCATATGACTTTTCTCATTTTAGGACAGTTTTAATGTTTTTTCATATGCCTGTTTGGGAGGAAGGAATTTAAAAGTTGAGGGATTTTCTTCAAGTACATTGAAAAACAAAGTACTTAAAATCTTTTCTTATGTAAAACCTTATCATTAGGTTAACACTTTTCTTATCTTTATGTTAATATTTTACCTATCTGTAGGTTAATTAACCTGATTTTTTCCTTAAATATTCTCATAACTTTACCTTAAAAAATAAATTATCATGTTTTCTTTGTACGCCTAAAAATTTCATTATAAAAAAATGAAAAATCACACGTGAAGTTTAGATTATGAAACACTTTCCACACATTCAGAATACTGTAATAAAACTTCACATTGAAAGATGATGCACATTGACATTGGAAAACGCATAACACATTTGAAACTGAAATTACAGCAATTACTATCTATTCGCGGAAAAACATCCGAATTCTTTTGAGCAGCCCTGAATATGATCAATATAATTGTAGATATATTATGCAATATGCAAAAAATATAGTTCAGTTAGGAAACGTTATGACACAGCTGAAAATTCTCTTTTAGCAATTTAAGGCGATAAACGGACATGTACGTTAATACGGAAACACTGAAATGGGCCCTGTCCGTCTCTGAGCCCATAAATCGTTTATAAGGGCGATGAATATTTAAATCGTAAATCTCTACTTCCAGAAAATAATTTTTGAGAAGAGAAGGATATATGTTTTATTTTGTAGGAAAATTGAAATCTGATCACTAAAACTCAAAAAGCGTAAAAACAATTGATAAAACATGAAATTAAAAAAAAAAAGCTAAACAAGATGTATCTGGAAAAATGTCTTGAACTTATGAATGAAATTATTTCAACGTTGTTTAATATGTATATACAGTAATTTTTCTATGTAACTGATAAAAGTTATATAAAAGATATGACTGTAGACTACTTTTCCATAATTGCATTAGAATATACAAGTTAGATATACCTGTATAAACATTAAATAATTGTACTTGTACTTTGCTAAAATCAGTGTAAGATGGAAATATTTCCATCTTACACAGCTTTTAGCAAAGTACAAATACAATTATGTACTGTTAATATTTTTAACTTGTATATTAATCAACGGTGTAAACGTCTATCTTTAATGCTTTTTGCATTAAAGACATTTTTGCACTAAATAGCATTAGAATATGTATTCATTTTCTTTCATTTGCTTTCAACTGGAATTTTTAGATGCGATTCGATTCGAGTATTGCAGATCCGTAACCAGGGCTTGACAAATACGGTCGCCAGGTCGCCACTGGCCACCAATTTTTTTCATCTGGCGACCAAGTTATATGGCAATTTGTTTTTCTATAAAACTGACCTAAGAAATGAGTACAAACGATATTTTTGTCTCCCTTCGTAATTCTTATGAGATGTCTCATTATAGATGTTGCAAAATTACAAAATATTAACAGAAATTATATTAAAAAAAACAAAAACATCTTTAACTTTTTCTATTAATGTGGCAAAAATAAGTTCATGAAATGCAAATTTTAAAATAAAAAATCTGAATTATTACACTGACTTCGACAGGAAAGTAGGCAAAAAATTCTTTTACTGATTCACTAATTCATCAGTGACCCCTTCATCAGATATGGATTTTGTAACACTCAACTATCCGGACATTTGAAGAATTCGGCAAAGAGTATTTCCTGAACATGTCGGATACTGTTAGAAATAATTCCTCATATTGGATTCAATTAGAATCTCTGCAAGCACTCGAAAACACAGATGTTCAAAAAAAGAAAATGCAGCAGAAGTTTTTCCTCCACTTAGTGAAATATCTCATGAACAGATCCGCGAACATAAATATCTTGTTGACTATTACATCCAATTATCTTCAAATGCACTACCCAACTTATCATCTTTAAAAGTGATAGTGAATTAATGACAAATAATGAACAAAGTGAGTGAAAACATGGAACTTGTATAATTGGTGCAACAAGTAAGAAATCACAGCTAATTAGTGATGTATTATATGTGCTTCGTCCTGTGTGCTCGTCTATTTGTGAAATATGCCAGAAAACTCCAATTAAAGAGAATCCCATGACTCTAAAAACATTTCAAGGACTAAAAACAAGAACATTATCTTTCTTTTGGACTGAAAAACATTTAAGTTAGTCTGCCTACAAAACTCAACCGATCAACACATTTAAAAGGAGCGAATGGCTCTTGTAATTTCTAAAATATGAATATCTTTTTGTAACTTACTAAATTTAATCTAAGATTTAAATTCAATTAACTGTAAAATTACGTAATATATATATATTTTGCTTATACACAAAATGACTTATTATTTTAGTCAATAATAATTTCCTAAACCAGTTCTTTTTTAGAAACATAGTCACAAAGGTTTATAGTGACTTTATTACAGCACATTGTGAACGAAACCTAATGGATATCGTGATTTAACATGGATTATACAACTATGGCGATCATCGAAAGAAAAGGTAGGACAATTCCAATTTTCATTTCCCAATTGTTGATCAGTCTCAATAATTATTTACTTTCTGAAAAACCTATTCTTTGAGATAACGCGCAATCGAACTTACACATCTAAGAATTCGGCCTTTATAATATTTTTTCTCCGGAGATGTATAATTTTGATAACTTTTGATAGAAAACTTAGTTTATATTTTCTTTCTAAATCATGTAGTATTCTAAACTATGTAACAAATAATTCTAAGCAATGCTTCTTATTATTTTTTCTCAATTAATTCATATTGGTTTTTGAAAATCGATGATGGGGGAGGTAAATATTTGTTATTGACGACTAGAATTTTTTGCTGACTACCAGATTTTATTAAATTTGTAATGCCATGTCCGTAACATACAACGTCGGGCAATTGATTTCGAATTCGAATTAACAGAAACCTCTTTTGCACTGTCAAACATTGATGATATTAGAGCGAAACCAATGTGGTGGTGCTAATGTATAGTTTTTTTTAAAAAACGAAAGTTTCATGTGTGCCTTTCAAACCGTCACCTGCTAACTACTGAAATCATAACTTTGTGTTTAAGTTAATAGAGATTTGATGGAATCCAGAAACAGTTATGACAAATAACGTAATCAAATAGCGTGACAGCAGGGCGTTTCCCATTCTGTAAACATCTAGCATTAATGTGAGAAGTTTGTCCCCAAAAGTAGTCTTAAAAGAAGCGTATGATTGCCAACATTTCCATAGACTTCTAACTTTTCAATATTAACTCAACTCGATGAGGAAAATCTTTCTAAGAAGAAGAGGAAAGCAGATATAATTTTGTGTGTGGTCAATCAGACGCATTTTTAAGTCCCGCAGTGGCGCGGACGGTAAAGCTCGTTTCTCGTAAGATCACCGAAAGCCAAGCAGCATCGACCAAGGTCAGTGCTTAGGAGGGTGACTACCTCTCTCGTCTGCCTCTGCTGTGGGACCGTGTACGTTAATGGGAGCTGGTGCACGTTAAATCTGTTCGTGGCTCTAAAGTCCTCCAAGTTCTATATAAGCGTTACCTCTGGAGGTGCCAATCCAGATGCAGGTCTCTCATCTGGAATTGGTTCAAATTTAGGAGACTAGGATCATGCCAGCTGTATAGAAATAAAAAGCTGCTCACCTGGCCCATAGGCCAATTCAACAACAACAACAACAACAACGCATTTTTAAGACTTCAAGGAAGTTGGTGTTCTTTGAGTGTTTGGCATTTTTTCAAAAGTTCGTACCTCCTGACAACATTTTTAAAAGCATTTATGTTGGCTTAGTGCAAATAATATTGAAGTTTCCACCAAAGTAATTCTGAGACTTAAAATGTTTTTGGTTGAAAGTTCACAGATTTTTACCCAAAAATAAAGCAGTTTTGTGAAGTGGTCAAAACAAAATGATTTGAAGAAAAAAAATTGAAATTGAGAATAGGTTTAATAAATTCTAGAGTGACTTAATGTATATAATGTAGGAGTTAAGTTTTATACCGGCCACTGATAATAATTTCATCTTAAAATGCAAGTAAAATTTGGTTTTATCTTAAATTATTAAGTCATCATTGTCTTTAAGTACATTATGAATGAATTAGCGGACCAGAGAAATGTTTCAAGTTAATTACAAATTCTATCTTTAAATATATTTTTTGCGCAAGAAAATTCCTAATATAATACATGAGATCAAAATTTTTTATCAGTATTTTCTATATATTTTGATACATAACTCTTATTTTATTTAGCCATTAACATTTCAATTATTTATATATAGAGATATATCATCATTATCATCATCATGATCAACCGTTTTCAATCTACTGCTGAATGTAGGTATCCGCCAGATTTTTCTTTTGTTTCCTATCTAGTACTTTACACATCCAATTAACACCGGCCACTTTTCTGATTTCGTCTCTCCATCTTAGTTGAGGTCGTCTTGTTGGTCGTTTTACATCTCTGGAATACCACTGTAAGGTGTTTGTGTTCCATCTATTAGCTTGTCTTCTTGCAATGTGCCCAGTCCATTTCCATTTTAGCCGTTTAATTCTCTCTATGTCAAAAACTTTCGTCTGACTTTTTATCCAGGTTATTCTTTTTCTATTTCTTATAGTTATGCTTTGCATACATCTTTCGATACTTCGTTTTGTTGGGTATCCCATAAATTTGTTATCATTTCAAAAACTCATAAAAAGTGAAGGAATTGGTTCATTTCAATGTGGTTTGCGACAAATTTAGTCTCATGTGGGGGGATTTGTTTTTGATAAAGAAAAAAAATGTGAAAATTTTTGTCCTTAGAGGGCTTTTCAGCCATTCCAATTACAGGATTGATTTTTGGCTACGGGGTTACGTAAAATCTCGAGTGTACCCCAGTAGTTCGTCTTCTTTAGCGGAATTAAAGGACGTCATACGCCACGAAGTATCCTGTATCCAGCCAGATATGCTACAAGCTTCAGTTAAAGGTGTTCTCACTTGCTTGCAAAGTGTAATGCCTTGTGGAATCGGACACGTAAAACCTTTACTGCCATGAGCTTGTAAATATTTGCATGTAGATAAATGTAATTATCCACGAGATTTTGTGATTTGTATGTTGAAGCGTCCACTACTGGCAAAAATTTTCATTAACTTTTATTTCTTTACCAAAAATATCCCCCCATATGACAATAATTCTGCCGCAAACCGCATTCAAATAAACAAATTCCTTCACTTTTTATGAATTTTTGAAATGTTAACAAATTTATGGGACACTCTTTATATATCTTACTTATAATAAAATCCAAAGGCGAGAAAGTGTCTGTAACGGTACCGGGCTGTACCACTCTGCGATTCGACCGTAGTTAAACGCCATGTTAGGCTTACTGAAAAAGAAGTTATATTATCTACTTTCGTCGTTTAAATATTTGTAAAAGCATATTCAAGCTTTTAAATCTTTTAATTTTGTTTAAAACCTTAAAACACTATTTCATAAAAAAAAAAAAAAAAAATGTATAATAACATTTCTGTAAAAAAAAAATTCTGTAAGCACTTTTTTTTTTCAGAATGCGGTGATTTATTTCCTTGGGAGAGATTTGAGGTTGATTCAGTATAGTGTCGCCATCTACTGGAGGATTTTGAAATTTCTTCCATCGTTCCGGATTTCGGGTCCTCCCGAAATTCACGATTATTTGACAAAATTCATGTTTTTTTTTCGTGATTCTTTGACAAAATTTGCGTTTTTTCTGCTGTTCTTTGACAAAATTTCATTTTTTCGTAGTCCATTGAAGAAATTTACGTTTTCTTTTTGCGATCCTTTGAGGAAATTTGCGTTTTTTGCTATTCTTTGACGAAATTTGCCTTTTATTCACGATCCTTTGACAAAATTCGAGTTTTTTCTGAGATTGACGAAATTAGCGGTTGTTTTTTTCGATCATTTGACGAAATTTCACTTTTTTCGCGATCGCTTAACGAAATTAGACATTTTTTCGCAGCGCTTTGAAGAAATTTGTGTTTTTTTTTCTAGACCCTTTGAAGAAATTCATGTTTTTCCGCGATTATTTGACGAAATTCGCAGTTTTTTTTTTTTTTTTTTTTTTTTTGCGATCCTTTAACCAATTTTTTTTTTTTTTTTTTTTTTGTGATCCCTTGATGAAATTTTACATTTTTTTCGGAGTCCTTGAAAGAAATTTGCGTCTTCTGAGAAGACGCAAATTTCTCTTCTTCGTAAGCCTTTTGACAGAAATCGCGTTTTTCTGCAATTTGTTAACAAAATTAGCGTTTTTTTTTTTTTTTTTTTTTTTTTGCAATCCTGAAACGAAATTTGCGTTTTTATTTTCGGTACTTTGACGAAATTCACGTTGTTTCCACAATCCTTTGATGAAATTGTCTGTTTTTTCTGCGAACGATAGACATAATTGATTTTTTTCGGCGACTATCGTTCAAAATTCGAGATATTTATGTTCGAAATTTTGGACTGAAGACTTAAATTTTCGAAATCGAATGCCTTAAATTTTTAGGAAAACTTGAACAGAATCACCCCTGATGAAATAAATACATAACTATTTTTTGTTTCTAACGAATCGTAATATAAATTAATTTTAAACTAAAATTTGAGAGAAAAATGATTTGTTTTTAATTTCGGGAAGAGAAGGGGGGGGGGGGGACCGTGTTCACCCGCCACTGAAGTAACAATATTTTAGTGATTATACATTGAAACACAATGGAGTGTAAAAAAATTAGGAATCGGTAAAATTTTAGAAAAATTGCAGAAAATCTAAAATTTTAGTAAAAATTTACAAATTTAGAAAATTTCCGAATTTTTCTTTGCGGACTTCGGGTTTTTCCGGATTTTGGATTTTCGGATAATGGGTCATATACTGTAAAATGATTCTTTCTTATCAAACGTAATTAAAATATAAGAAATGCATAGTACAGCGTAATTTCCATTTAATTTTGCTTATGTAATCAAACAATGAGTTATATGGTAAGTCAAGCTGTTTAAAAACTCATTGATAACACTTTTTTACAAAAACTTTCGCACATGGATTATTTGTTAATATTTGATTTTGTCCAATCGTTGAACTATTTCAGAAATTTAATACTAAGTAATATATATATATATATCCTTATTATTTTTATTTGTAGAAATCATTTGTCCTTTTTAAAATGTATTTTTCTACAATACAAACCTTTCAATAATAAATCTCCATGCTGTTAGTTTGTATGAAGTCTTATGAAAATGAAACGCAGATCAACAATCTGTCATTTTTGACGGGGTTATATACTAGTATATATATATATATATATCCACGAAATTTTGTGATTTGTATGTTGAAGCATTACTCTTGGCAAAAAATTTCATTAACTTGTATTTCTAAGCCCCCCCCCCCCCACGTGAGAATGACCCTGACGCAAATCGCATTCAAATAAACGAATTCCTTCACCTTTTATGAATTTTTTAAATGTTAAAAAAATTATGGGACACCTGGTATATACACTCACGCACACACACACACACACACACATTATATATAATAGGCTTAGACTAAAAAACATTTGGAAACACGCGATAATATGTTAAAATAATAAAATATCTGAAATAAACAGAGATTTTCTGCTGTATAGAAGCATGTGGAAAGAGGATTTGTCTAGAAGACCACAATTTTCTCTTTCCGAAGCGAAATATTCGTATTCAAAAATAAATGAACGTTTCCAAAAACATACTTTTCCAGTTCCAAAGCATAAAATAAGTCTCATTAGTTATTTATAAGGATGAGATGCTTTAATGTTAACTGAAAAAAATCCCCCACAAAGTAAAAGCTGTGCAGTGTAAAGTTTAGTTACAATCTTTTCCTACTTTGTTTTTTATTCTGACTCAAATAATCGTAGAGAAAAACGCACCTAAATGCTTTGAGAATAATGTCTAGTATTAAATGGTATAAATAAATTATTATTTGCCTGCTGTATTCACACTAATTAAGTACGCACAAACTTTTCAGTTTTCAACGAAAGCAAATTTATTTTAACAAAATGGCTTTAATCTACAGTTAAAGTGATGCTGAGACACCAAATTTTGTCGTTTATATAAAATGTTCTGTAGTTAAAATTATTCAAAATTCCGTCTCTTCAATGTTAATTTTGGTTTTCATTTTTACATTTATGTATATTCTCGAATATAATCTTGTCGTGCCTATTTTCAGTATGAGTATGTTATTAGAAACTGGAGCATACATATCTTAATTTTGTATGTTACAAAATTTTCTAAAATTGCGATTTACATATTCTTCTTAAAGTCATCTTAAATTTTAGCTTTTTCCTCCAGATACTTATTTAACTGCATTTAAATCTTCATAATTCTATTTTGAGGGCTCTCTTTCAATATACCAGGCAAGACACGAAAGGTTTGAACAAGAAATAGGGGTATTGAAGTCTTAATTTTATCATTACCAAATTAATTACATCTACTACTTATTATTCTAAAAAAAAAATCATAGATTATTGATTCGTTACATAACAGTGTTCTTGTTTTTTTCTTTATTTTAAAATGCGACCCAAAAAGAAAATGTAGCTATTGCAATAAGTGTGTTGCTCAATACTGGGTGAATATTGTTGAAAGAGATAAAGCGACAGTTAAACATTTTGAAATTAAAGGAAAGAGCAAAGTAACAATTTATCTAATAACTAGCAGACTACGCCCGCTGCGCTGGTTGGTTTCTCCAAAAGAACCTTGAATCAAACGAAATATATCGGTGAATTTAACCTTGTATTGTAAGTAATCTGTACCTTTACCTGGAATATCCTAAAATAACATAAAAACGGATACTTATTTCACTAAGTTATGTTTTTTTAATACGGTTTATTATTACGTTTACAATTTATTACCTACCGTTTTTCATTGATTTATATGTTTTATAGCTACATTTTTTAATAACGTGAATTAACCTATATTATTCACAACTAAAAAGAAATGCGCATCTAGTACTTGTCGAGAATTAAATAAAAATCATGCACTCGTGGCATCATAATTCACTTTTATATTTCAACAGAATAATACGGTTACTATAATTTGTGACTCGTGCTGACACATTGCTGTTGTTATTATTTTTTTACGCGTGAAGTTTTTGCTATGGTATTCCATTGTGAAATTTGGTAATTATGCCTTTTTTTAATAGCTTGCGTTCATATAGAATGTTCACAAAAATTATGTTCATCTAGATTCTTTTTCAGAATATTGATTGTTAGCATATATCCCTTTTATATATGTGTTTACAATTTCATACCCAAAAGTTGTACAGATCTGGAGTTATTGCAATCCATTTTCGGGACACATTTATACGTCATTTGTCAGCTTCAAAGTATCCAACTTCTTAACAAATATGAAAAATAGAAAATAGCAAAACTCAAAGAGCCTGAAGGTCATATAATCTAGCTAGAAATTATTCGAAAAGTAGAGAGAATTTTCAAGAAAAGCACTTTAATCTCCATCCGTGAAGCTGCTAAAAAATTACGCTTAACCCAATTAGCTAAAGCTCCATTTAAATATAGTTTTGTAATAGGCATTTGTTAATATGCAATTTATTTTAATTTCTACAAGCAACAAGCTTTTATTTGAGAAGGATTTTTTCAGTCATTCTACTTATTGTCCAAACCTCATGCTGTGAGTTTCTGACTCCTCTAGTTAGTAAACAACTGTCTTCTACTTTGGTTCAATGAACACACCAAACACCCACTTATGAAGATGAAACTGAATGCGGGTTTCACGCAGGCAGTAGAAAATAAATACGCTGAATATTGATGAAGCCTAACGTTAGTATTAAAAGTAGCAACCAATCATCTCTTATAATAACACCCGGAATTTAATAACAAGACGGCTCCTAGTCTTTGATTCGTTGTAAACAATCCTTAAAGAGTACTCAAATGAACAAAAACTATTTTGAGAGGCAAGATTTATTATGTTCTACAAAATAAAATACTTGCTATTTGGTCATTTTTAAAAAATAGATTTCTAGTTACTATTAAATCACTATTACACTACATATTAAAAAAATAATAATAACTAAAAAAACATAACTTGAAAATTATTAATTTGGAAGTCATAAAAAAACTATATGTTTTATAGCTGTCTTTTTTCAGTATGTCTCAAATTTTTGATAAGAAGCTCTATAACCACATGGAAATTCCAAATTATTGTCATTTCTATTCCATCGACGATAAAGACAACGGTATTAGCTTATCATGAAAAATATGAACATAGCTAACTAGAGAATGTTTCTGTACCAAAATTACAAAACTTAAAGTTTTAAAACAGAAATGCCGTACCATAAAATACCTACTATACTATAAAATGTATATGTTACATTATTAAATCTTCCTTCGCGATAAAATCAGAGATTTTGAGTGTCCTCTCCCTTGAAGACCGAAAAGTGGGAGACAGGTGAAGAACATGGAGAATTCTTACTTCCGGTAGAGGTCAAATTTGTAGGGACAGCTTTGAGAGGCCTAACCTCCTCCGAGATCCTGGCATCCTATTTGCTAAAAGTGCCATTGTACTTTCAGAAAAAATCCTACCTACTTAACTAAAACAGTAAAGCAAATCAAACACTTGTGAAATTTCACTACTATAAAACAAGCTGGAAATTGTACGTCAAACGTGACAAATGAGGTGCGTTCGTAATGTAGCTAGCTATATAAATATTTAGATCTTGATGATTTTTAATTCTGTGAAATGAATGATATCGTCTGCAGATTAATTTCTGTAATAGAATAAGTATCTCGGTCGCTTGACGATTAAACTTCGGAAGCTCCTATAACAAGAAAGCACCGATTAATAATTTAAAAAAATCAGATTTCTTAATAAATATTTTTATTAATATCTCCTAAAGTTTTGATTCGATTTTAATAAAATTTGAAATGTCTCGACAAAATTCTGCAAAGATAATATATTTTAAATTGCAAACCATTCGGTTGGGTAGTTTTTGCGTTGTTATATGCGGACGGACAGACAGACAGACGGACGGAGCAAGCGACGACAATATGTGCTACGTATTTATATAATTACGAACGCACCTAACAAGGTTCGCTAACCTTTGTACTATAGCGTACGCATTGGAAATTTTCTGTAAGCGCTTCCTTACAACTTCGATATTTATTTACATGTGTACGGGTTAGGTACACTTTGCATAAACTTACATAATCCCATTTGTGAATAGATATATTTGGAAACAAATTCAAGTGCAAAGCTTCTTTACAGCCAAAAATACAAATTATGAAACAATACCGAAAATCCTTTTTAACACTTTCCAACATAGTTGAAAAGTGTTTAACCCTTTCCGGCACAGTGGTTCCACTCCGGGCACACCTAATTTTAATTCCAAACTTGCATTCGACACCAAGAATATTTAATAAAATTTTGTTTCTACAATGAAAGCTTAAAATAAGGACTTCTTATTTTCCAAAAAAAGTCGTTTGTAAATTCCGGTGTCAGTCAGTAACTTCTCATTTTACGAACAGACTTTGTCTGTGCCGGAAAGGGTTAAAGATCGGTTTATGTGTCTGCCGTCTGCCTGCTGTCTGTCTGAATGTCAGCCATTTGCCCGTGCTCTAACTCGCGTAAATATACTCGGAATGCCTTGAAATTGTTATTTACGATGGCATATTCGGTATTGAAAATAAAGGGTGTAACATTTATAATTTGTTTACAGGGACTGTTACATTACGGTCTATCGGGAAAAAATCGTTTGAGGAGCATTTTAATGGTGTCAGACTATTTCAAACATATTGAAATTGAATATATCACTAAGGTGCACTACAAGATGCTTACTATAGAATATCATATATTCTAATACGAGCAAATCTTGTGTGTGTGTCCGTGGTAGGATGCAAAATTTCGTGAAAATCGATAGAGCCCTTTTTAAGATAAAATTTGCATATACATATATATATATATATATATATATATATATAGATATACAGGGTGTTTCAGAAAGGACCCCTAAATTTAAAAACCAATAACCCAGAAACGGTGATAGATAGAAACATGAAACCAGAAGTATATTTATTAAAAAAATCGTAAGAATCTTATACATAAATCTCAAAATGTAGTTAAAAATAGCACCGATAGATGGCGCTGAGAGCGTTAAGAATCCTTCTAAAGAGAGTTCAAAAGCATAGAAAGACTAGCCGTAGAAGATTTCGCCATTGAAATCTGACCGCTATTAGCGTATAGTGAAAATAATTTCGAAAGTGATGTATACCGTGGTGGAACGTGTGTTTATTGTGTTGGAGTACCACTGATTAAATCAGAGTCCTACTGCCACAAGGAGAAGTTTTCAAACGCGGTTTCAAGTCGCAAAAGGCCCAGATGGGAAAATAATTCGTCAGCTTTTCAAAAAAGTTCAACAGACAGGCAACGTGTCCCATGCGAATTACTTTTACTATACTTTTTAACTAAATTTTGAGATTTATGTATAAGATTCTTACGATTTTTTTAATAAGCATACCACTGGTTTCATGCTTCTATCTATCACCGTTTCCGGGTTATTGATTTTTAAAGTTTGGGGTCCTTTGTGAAACACCCTGTATATATATATATATATATATATATATAAACAACATTTCGTCAAAATCGTTAGAGCCGTTTTTAAGATAAAATTTGCATATATATATATGCATGCAAATTTTATTTTAAAAACAGGTCTAACGATTTTGATGAAATTTTGTATCCTACCGTTTTGGGGCACCAGAAAACCATTGGGCTAGGTCACATGTTCGAGAAAATTGGATTAGTGGGACATTTTGGGTCACCATGGGTCAGGGTTAAGCTAATTGCATCTAAGAAACGGTTCAAACGATTTTGATTAAATTTTGTATCCTACCATCTTCGGGCTCGAGAAGACTATTGGGCTGGGTCACATGTTCGAGAACTTTCGATTTGTAGGTCATTTTGGGGTCAACGCGGGTCAAGTTAATTTTATCTAAAAAACGGCTCTAACGATTTTGATTATATTTTGTGTACTACGAGTTTCAGGCACAAGAAAATCATTGGGTAAGTCACATGTCCAAGAAAATTCGATTAGTGGGTCATTTTTGAGTCACTGTGGGTCAAGGTAATTTTATCTAAGTTGTTATCTAAGTTATCTAAGTCTATGTTTTTTTCTCAGATTATTTAGACTAAATTTTGTATCCTATGGTTTGCGGACACGAGAAAACTGTTGGGCTAGGTCACATGTTCGAGAAAATTCAATTAGTGGCTCATTTTGGTCATCGGCTACTATGGGTCAAACTAATTTTATCTAGAAAATGGCTCGGACTATTTAGACTAAATTTTGCATCGTACGGTTTTTAGGCACGACAAGACTATTAGGCTAGGTCACATGTTCGAGAAAATTCGGTTAGTGGGTCATTTTGGTCATGGGTCATTATTTGTCAAGCTATTTTATCTTAAAAACGGCTCAGACGATTTGAACTAAATTTTGTATCCTACGGTTTTGGGGCACGAGAAAATCATTGGACTAGGTTACATGCTCGAGAAAATCCGATTAGTGGGACATTTTTGGGGCACTGTGGGTCAAGCTAATTTTATCTAAAAAAAGGCTTAGACTATTTTGACAAAATTTTATATCCTACGGGTTTCGGGCACGAAAAGACAATTGGGCTTGGTCACATATTCGAGAGAATTCGATTAGTGGGTCATTTTGGTCATGGATCATGATATTTGAACTCAAAGCTAATTTTGACCGAGCATAGCTCGGTCTTCCCTGCTTGTGGTGTTCATAACCTTCACTGTTCATTTACAGGGACACACATAATAATTCGGTTACAGTCTTGTCTGCGAATAATAATTGCTGGAAGTGCGTTTTCAGTTGTAGTTTCCGATTTCAAATTTACCTGTATATTTGCATATTACTCTGTGTGTATAATTTCTATAGATCATATAGAAGGCTGCACAGAAGATCTTGAGTACATTTCCGTTTATTGACGTAAATTGTTGAAGTGTAATTTTTAACTGTGCTATTGCGTTTCCAATCTGAACAAAATTTTAACACACTCTGAATTATATATACAAATCTATACATCATATACAAGATAGCACAATAGAATGCGGATATTTTTCCGACTATTGATGTTAGTTCCTGAAATTGTGTTTTCAAATGTGATACAAGTTTTCCAATCTATTTACTTAGACATCATTCTTCACCTTATTAAGCCGAGAAGTTTTGTTACAATAGTCTGAATATCTTGGAAAGTGTTGCATAATCTATGCTTGGTGGTTCATTTTTCGATCTTGTTTTGTTTTGTTTTGAGTGCAAGTGAGTCTTTGAATATTTCATTCGCACCAGCTTTATATCATTAGAAAAATCGCTCAGATCATTTATGTATCCTTGTATCGTATGTATTTAGTAACTTTTCTTCCTTTAAATAAAAAACAGCACTCACTATCTATGAGTTCAAAATCATTAATCATTCCTACAACTTAATAGAGGCTTCGTGGGCATAAAAAAATGTGCTCAATGGACACATGCGAACACAAGTGCGTTGTCAACCAGAGCTTTAAAACATAAAGTGAGGTTTTGTTTATCCTGCTTGAGAGAACAAACAACGAAAGAAATCGATGCATTCATAGTCATTAATTTATTGCATGATTATATTTTTAAAACAAAAAATATGTTGTCCCTTAAAAAGAGTTTTTTTCTGTTTTATTAACGGTATTAAAATGAGTTTAATATATCGAATTAATTTTCAAGAAAATATTTAATTTGCGGAATTTTAGACACGAAGTTTTGAAAAATTACTTCATTTTACTATTATAATTATTATTTACTTAATTTTTTGTGATGGCAGTTGCAATATATAAAAAAATAAGGCTTGTATTTCCTTCATTGGCATTTTTTTAACCTTTAAAATACGACCATATGAAAAGAAAAAGACATAGACACACAAATTTATTATTATTATTTCTTTTTTAAAGTTTTTAATATACTCTGAAACAAAGCGTTTATTTTCTTATGTTTGATGAAATGTCCAAACAGAAAAATTGTCAAGCATTTTGAAAAAAAAAATAAATTCAAAGTTCACCCAAAGAAAAGATCGATTAAAAACTTGTCTCAGAATAGAAACAGTTGACAGGTAATTGCGAAAGCAGCTGTTTTCGCAACTTGCGGCACACGTGCCCACGATGGCGCGTGGGAAAACTTCTTCGGTCCACGGAAAATTTGAATTTGATAATTATTATATACGATAAAATTCATTTTTCTATTTGTTATAATAATGAAAATTTTATTTAACAGCTGTTTCGCCCTGGTGTTCTAACTATATTGTGAATCTAAAACCTTACTATAATGTACATTAATGCATGCAGACTTTTTAGCACAAAAATCTCAATTCAATAATTTTTCTCAACTTTTGAAATATTTGTAATTGAGTACACTTAATAGACATAAGCTATCTCTTATTCATTATATATAGAGAGAAATGCAGTAAATAATGTTTGCCCTGCTTCCCTTCAATGAAAACATCAAACCCGCACATATGTAGATCGAATTCGATGCGGGTTTCATGCGGGATATGCTTCCTAATATAGTCCTAAGATTCGTATTGAAAGTAACAACCCTGCGTCTTTTAGAAATGGCCTGGTACTTGCATTCAGTGCTCCTTGTCTTTGACTTCATATTATAGATTAACACTTAATAATCAATTTCAATTATGAGGGTAGCTTGTTACATTAGAGCAGGGATGACGAACTTGCGGCAAACGTGCCCACGATGGCGCGTGTGAATATTCCTGCGGCACACGAAAAATATGAATTTCATAATTATTATATACGATAAAATTCATTTTTCTTTCTGTTATAATAGTATAAATTTTATTTAAACGTACAGACTATCGCAAAAAAATGCAATTATTTTTGCATAAATTAACATATTAGAGTTTTTTTTTTCCTGTGATGCTTTGGCGCATTTTGGACTTTTAACTATTTTGACTTCCTTAATACACTTACACAGCTTTAGTTCTTCAACTGGACTGTAAAAAACAGTCGCTGCAATAAAATGACATATGGATCCCTTTGCAACGTGTCTATATTATAAAGGACAAACGTGTCCGTGCGTAACGTTGACGTCATTTTGCGAATGGCAACAGTTGACGATGAAATTTTCGTTTTGCGATTTTGGTTATTGCAATTTTTTTAATTTCTAAACATCGCACATTTTTAATTTTTACACCGTTATATAGGGGGAAAAATCTACTTTCAAATACAATTTGTTTGAAAACTGTGTCTTAATTGACGGATTTATTATAGCATTTAAATTAAATTTCAAGCATGATATCTAAAAAATCTATCTTTATCGCTTGCAGACGATTACAAAATAGTAATCCGTTTGCACTTTAAACAATATAAAAAGTTCAGCATTTGTCTCCAGCTAATATCCAATAACGAAATTAAAATCTTATTAAGGAATAAATAAAGTAATATAAATAAAACACAGATTTCACAGACATGTAATTGAAATAAACGCTTAAAACTGCTGAAATTATCAGAATGAAAATTTAAAAAAAAACTGCTCTAGATAACGAAATTTTTAGCGATTTCTTTGGTGTTGTTAGCGGGAAATCTAACAAATATTATTAATTGTAAAAAAATCTATTAGTTTTCAATAACAAAAAAAAAATGGTTTTCCCATATATTCTCTATTCCGGGAAGCCCGGGTTGGATGCCCTAGTTTTATTAAAAACAACAAAATAGGAAGGATCTATAAACAATTCTTCATCAGGCGTGTAACACAAAAATCTTAAAATAAAAATATATATGCTAAAAGTGATAGCAGTAAACATAAAGGTTTAAAAAAAAAACTTTTATTAAACAGACCTACTAGTTTCGTACACACAACCGGGGACATTTTCAAGATCAGTAATGAAAAAAAAAAAACTATATTCACAAAAAATTTAAAATAATATTTCAATTTTCATACATTTTTTTTATAAAATATTTCATTTTAATCAGCCATTTAAATTATCCTTATAACCTCCACATATTTACTTCCCCCCTTTGCCACCCCCAACAAAAAAAAAAACTCAATCACTTAAGTTAAACCCGCTATAACTCCAAAATTTACGCGTCTCCCTCCCTCTCTCCTCATCGTACAAATTTTAAAATCTTTAAAACTTTTTATTAAAAAATATGCTCTATTTGTTGTTTTCTAATAACGATAGCAGCCATTTAAAGAAGCCCTCTCCTTCAAAAAGTCTGCTTCTGCCATTTGCCCCACACCAGTAAAAAAAAAAAAAAAAAAAAAAAAAAAAAAAAAAATTAAAACTCTATAAAAAAAATTCTTCCGTTCTATTTGTTGCTATCTAATAACATTAAGTAAATAATCAATAATTTAAATTACAAAACCCCTCTCTTTGAATTGTGTGTTTCCTCATTCATCCCCCAGCCTATAAAAGTTAAAATTTTTAAAATGCTTGTTTAAAGAAATCTTTTGTCCTAGATGTTCTCTTTAGCAACAGTAATAGTTAATCTGCCACCTAAATTATCTCTCTACACCTAAAATATCTGACCCCCCTCTCCCTCCCCACCCCGCATACGAAATTTAAAATCTCTAAAACTGTATTTAAATAAAATCTTCTGCTGTATTTGTTGCTCTCTAGTAACAATAAATGAATAATCAGTCTTCTAAATTACCCTTCTTTCTTCCAAAATGTCCACTTCCCCCTCTGTCCTTCCACCTCAGTAAATAGTTTAAAATCTTTATTATTAAATTAAAAAGAAAATTCCCTACTTTTTTTATTTTGTAGAAAGATAAAATATCACTCTTATAAAATCCCCCCCCCCCCCCTTGAAATTTTTGTTCTGTCCTATGGAGCAATAATTTCCTCTCAAGGGGAAACCCTTGAAGGGGAACAACCTCCCTGTGTGTGTGTGGGGTGTGGGGGGGGGGAGTGAGCGAAAATTTACCTATTTTTTGCAGTTTGGTTGTTCTCACCACTGAAATTGCTTATATCTTATATTTTAAAATAAATATGTTCTCCAAAATAACTTTTCCACTCCCATTAACAAAATGTCAGGGGTGAAAATAGCCTAACTACAAAAAAGAGAAAATTATTTTCTCTTCTCTCCCACTCCCCATGGCTAGAAATTAGTCCCTTTTTGGGGAGGGCTGGGTGAATGGAAATTTTAGGAGATAGATGATTATTTAGGTATTGTTGCTACAAAGTAACAGCAGAGCACATTTTTTTTTTTAATTTAGTTTTAAACTTTGTGTGTTGTGGAGGGGGAAGGAAAAGCGGAATAATTTAGTAATATATCATCAAAATTTATTATCATTTATTAGTAAAGATGAGATGATTATTTAATTATTTTTACAAGAAAATAAAAAATAGAGAAACAAAGAAAGATAAAGAATTTTATAGATGTTAAACTTAATGAGATGTGGAGGTGGGAGAGGCAAGGGGAAACAAGCGGAAAATTTGAGACAAGGGGATAATGTAGGTGATATATTATATATTTATTGCTGCTATAGAGTATTCAGTATAGTTCAGAAAAAATATTTAAATTAAAGACTTATAAAGCTTATAAATTCTGCGGCGGTCAAACATAGAGCTCGAAGCCGCAGGCTTCGAGCCCTGAGCTTTAGAGTCCCGAGCCCAACCCTTCGTGCTTTTCGAGGTATTTAATTTATTCATTTTTGCTTTTAAATTTGTCCGGTTTAAATTTTCAGATTTCTTTTTTCCTTTTCAACTTGGTTTCCGCAATTGTCTCTGTATAAACGGATGTAGCAAAAGAAAATCTCGCGAAACACCGCGCTCCGCGAATTCTGCAAGTGTAATTTTAACCCTTTGTGACTCAATTTCGCTCCGCGAATTCTGCATGAATTCTGTATGTGTGTTGGATAGCAGAGGGGGGGGGGGGACGGGGTAGCGGTAATTTCAGGCGAGGAGAGATTTAAAAATTTGATTATTTATTGTTACAATAAATTAACAAATAAAGCAGAAAATTTTGAAAAAAAATAAAGATTTTTAAACTTTTTAAATTTTGTGTGCCTTGGGTGGGTGGACAAAATATTCTGGAACATTTAGATGCTTATTTTTTCTTATTTTATTCTTTTTTTAATTACTATTTTAGTGGAAATCCGCTGAAACGTGGAATATTCTCAATCCTGTTATTACCATTTTTACTTTTAAATTAATGATACAAACATTTTTTTAATTTTTTTTTTTTTTTTTTTTTGTAATCTCGATTATAACCTCCTCTTCTAAATTTGACTGTTTTTACTTTTTTTAAAAGAGTAGAATTAAAATCATGATTTTTATTTTAATGATAATAAGTGATTTTATATATATATATACGATTAATTCTATGGCACAAATCGTATTTACAAAATTATACTTTCTCATAAAATTAGATGTTGGAATAATGATGTTAAAATTAATAAACTAACAATTCGTAATATTTTCTCTCACTACAGTATACCGTTTAAATGAACCGTGTTTCTGAATCAAAATTTCATTAAAATTATGGCTGATTCTAATATACAGAAAAATAGCATTGTGATTGATATATTCGTAGTTATTTAATAAATGAAAGTGGCCAGAGTTTCGTGTAAGCAGTGTATGATGCAATATTTTTTAATGTTAATTTGTAAAAGTTTGGTACGTTACAATAAAATGTTGAGATATATTGTTTGTGATTTTTTGGCACGCTCATGTAAAAATGTTCGTCATCTATGCATTAGAGTAATATGGATTATTTTTATTTACCTCATTGCAAGTTCGTTCCTTACAGTAAACATATCCTTATTTAATGTTTTCATCAGCTTGATTTTTCTGTTGCGATGAAGATTAGCAACTTTTTTTTTACAGCTCTCCTAAGCCACAATTTATTAGTCTAATTATGCATATTTTATATTGATTACATCACTTTAATGGTTAAAATTTTTAAAATTTTGATTAGAATGTCTGTCTTTTCTCTCCACTGTAGGAAGTTGCGAGACAGAGATATAAAAAATATACAGTTCAGAAGTTTTTTAAACGTAATTTAGGAATACACCGAGTGACCAAAAATACTATTACCACTCCTCAATGAAACTTCTAATCTTCCGTGCAGCATGTGCGCTGATGTAATAAACTGGATTTTTGAACAAATTTTTTTCTTATAATGTAAGAACGCACATTTTATCAGACAATTAAATACACTAAACCAACATGAGTGAAAAATTGACCTGCACTGCAAAAAAAAAAAGTGTTGATTTTACAGTATAATACTAGCAGCTGGGATGCCGATGAATAGTTATGCATTGTATTATTTTCATCTGAAGCTGCAAAACTGCTGGCCGATGACTATCTCCAACATGGATAAAAGTGGGAAATTGCCGGGCTAGGATGTCGATCTAAGTGGCTTAGTGTCAGAGCATCAGCACGGTACGCTGAAGGTCCCAGGTTCGAGTCCTGGCCCAGGTCAATTTTTCACTCATGTTGGTTTAGTGTATTCAATTGTCTGATAAAATGTGTGTTCTAATATTGTAAAATAAAGTAGTGTTTATGCTTTAATATATAAATAAAAAATTTCTCTTGCTCAGAAATTCCAGTAAACTTTAACTTTACATTGTGCCTATTCTTGGCAAAAATAAGAAATTTGAGTGAATTTGACTGAGACATGATTGTGGGCACCAGAAATGCCAATAACAGTATATTGGAAATTGCTAAATTTCTTGGCTTTTCTTGTAGAAGAATGTCTCGAGTGTTCAGAGAATTGCATCTAAGCCAAAAAACGTCTAGCGAAAAGTGGAACTGTGGACGAAAAATGTTTTTGAACAGTACAAGTGCCAGGCGACTGACACAAACATTACTTATAGCAACAGAAGAGCTACAACACACTGAATCGTAGCGCAATACAACTCAGAGTCATCGCAAAACCTATGTAGGTCATACTAGATGGACCTTAACCCTATGTATCACCGCGTTGCATATCTGCAACATATCCAAAAGTCAATGTTACTTATACAGTGTGCTTTAAAAGACGATTTTGCTGCTGCTATCTTCCAACACAGCAGTTAGTATAAATTGTCCATACAATTGTCAACAGACGGCGATATTGTGGTAATTTTTAATGCCAAAGTTTTATTTATCATTTAAGCAGTTTCAAATCGTTATTGCGAAAAGGAACTTCGTAAATTTTGTCAAATTAAAAAGGCTGGAGACGTTCAAAAATATATTTTTTTACAAAGGTAAGTTCGTATACTTTACAATTTTGTATTAGAAAATTGACAATATTTATGAGAAATATGTAATTTTCCTTTTATTGCAGATGTGAAAAAAGTAGCTTTTAGTCAATATTTTTATTTTTGTGTTCCGAAAATTTTTATTATAATTTACATGCTTAAAAGGATGTATTCTAACATCTGAGTAAATATTTTAAAAATCAGAGTTCTTGAGTCACAAAGGGTTAAAACCGTTCCTAAGAATATTTGCTGTCATTAAAGTTAGAGAAGACAGGAATGGGGAGTCGTCATAATATTTTGGTCACTCAGTGTATTAGCTTTGTTCTTAAAACATAGAGTGATTCAGTACAAGTATTTACAGGATATAAAGTAAACTACAAATAATTTTTGAATATTAAATTAAGGCCACAATAATATTTCGACTACTCAGTGTATAACGCATTTGATTCTGTCATATTAAATTTAATTGAATAGTCAACATTTTAGTCAACATAGCAGTGAAATGCAGCTAGTCTGTGGAAAGTAAATGTCAATGTATGTCAATGAATGGTCATAAAAAGGAATCAAATATTATTACTTTATACATATCCTACTATCGAATTCGGCAATATTGCGCTAATATTGACTTCATCGGAAATACTTCCAGGGAAATGCCAATATTGGATAAATATTGACATTACATGGGAAATATTTGCAATGAAATTCCATTATAACATAACAATTGGTTTTATATTAAACCATTTTCAATGGAACGCAGATATTGCAAGCTATAAGATTTAATTCAGAAATATTAGCTAAGAAATTACTGAATATTTCTTGACAATAATGCCACTTAAAATGTCAGAATTGCAACTTGATTTGTAATAAGAGGCGTTCCGGATATTAAGGACGAATTCGCAAAACAAGCTTTGAGAATCAGCCGTGTAAATATACACAGTTATTATTATCATCAGTTTGTATTTTAAAGTAAATTTCAGAGTATTAGAGGCGAAATGAACTCACGTAAGAGATTACGCCAGTAACTAGTCTTCTGTGCTAGGTTAGAAAAAAAATTAAACACTCATTCAATGTTTAAATAAAAATCACGACTTATTTCATTACAGGAATTCATGTAGTTCTAAAACATTTCCGTTATAGTACGTTAATTTGGCATAGGCCCCGATTATTTAAAATTTGGCGCGTAAGTTGATAGTGTAATTCACGCTTTGTTTTACGCTTGATAGAGAGCGCGTACGGCAGAATTTATTTTTAAAAATTATAATTTTTGCTCTGTGTCATCTTTAAGATATGGCAACAGGAAGGGAAAAAAGCATTATTGAAACTACCTTTCAAGATTTCTAATTTGCTTTCTTTATGTATTCTTATAATTTAATTAATATTAAACTATTAAATCAAAAAAGAGTATTTTTAAACTATTACATTCTTTATTTTTTATTTATATTTCTTACTTTTTGCAGTTTGAAATATTTAGTTGTTGCAGTTTCACAACCATTTAGTATATCTTAGCGAGAGTGGTTTGGCACATAGTTAAATCAATTGATTTTGTAATTCGTAAACAGTTGTAAACATAAAGATTATTTGGCGATTTATCACCTGTGGCCGGTTAATGAAAAAATCCCTTGAGATTAATTTATAAATGTATAATTAAGTTCTGAAAACAGCATGATTTCTTTTATGAATCAAAATGCATGTTTCTTTTACACGTGATACCATTTACACCAAAAAATAACTTTTAAAATCAAAAATCTGAAAAATATTACGTCATTTTTATAACATTTTCATGAGGAGAAATATTTTAGTTGTGTTGTATTTTACATTAGTGATTTTACAATTTTTTAAATACACACCATTTAACACGAATTTTCACAAGAAAACAAATACACGCAAGAACTGAGAATTATACGCGCAACATACATCCATATTTAACATTCAAAATAGGTCTGGAAATTCAACCATTGCCAATATCGGGAAGTAAAAGTTATTTAATCACGTGTTCCCTTTCTAGTACATAATGTCCATTTCAAATACATAATAGTTTCCTCCCTTTTAATTAACAGCACAATCTTTTCGGAAGTTTCCAGATCCTTCTACAGCGTCTTAGTTCTATTGCATTGTAGACAACTGGGGAAGTTGTGCATTGTGTGTCAAGTGGGGAGATACGACATACGACCGCTGACAGTGATGACGGCATTTTTTTGCAGTTATCCATAGAAGTCGTAAGTTGCTCAGTCGATGCTGTACCTGTTTCAGTTGATGTCATTTCTGTTTAATTTACAGTTAGTGTTCGTCGTTTCTATGGAACATCATTGTCAACTTCGGCTGTTGCCCGGATTTGTTCCATATATGTCGTCTAACCATATTGTCTTGAACAATATAATAATTCAGCATCTAGGCTGATGATGTGACCGAATTTCTATTTGGTATTGAGCGCACTATTATCTCGAATGGCTACTTTATCATCCACATTATACTGCCGATCATCAAAATATAAAGCTTTTCTGATACCATGCTCAATTCTTTCTTTAGTATTTGAGATTAAAAGGTTAGTTCTCGAACAAATGGCTCTTTTAAGAGCATGCTTGCTGGAAACTGGATTGTAGTCACAATGGCTGATATTGTAACAAAAACAGTTAATCTTTAGATTGCTACTATCAGGATAATTTTGCATTGGCCTAAGAGATTGTTTGAAAGAATGTACATACATTTCAACTTGACCGTTGCTGGAGGTATTAAAAGGTACGCAAGTTTTACGTTAAATTCCATAGTTTTGTTTGGAAATCATGTCATTTGAAGTTGTTTTAGATAAATCTTTTGATGCTATTGAAAGTGTTTCTATTTGGTAAAATTAAAAAACTTAATATTTGAATCCTATGGCTTCAGATTTTAAGGCTAACCGTGAAAGACAATCGGCATTACCACGATTCTTAGTATTTAGATATATTATATCAAACTGACTGACCTATAATACCAACAAATATAGTGCAAAAGTCTTATAACAGACCGAACTGGATTAGGATCTGTAATGAGTGTAAATTGATTACCTTTAAAATAAAGTTTTTTTTACAGCCGATAGCTAAAACTGAATTGCGCTGCGAGGCACCATGAAGCGCCCGTCAGGCACGTCAACTGCCGTACCCAAGTTCTGAAGAAGTTTTAACGCGTGCGACCAGGAGAGTTCCTATATGCCCTACGACCGTGGGAGCGCCGCCACCTGATGACTGCTCCCATTTTCCCATGCAATTGACGACAAAGGTCGTTGGGTCGGCTAAAGCTTCTTTATCAATTTGTGAGTAATGTTTGATTTTATTTTATTTGATTGCTTTAGATGCTCAGGCAAGGAAACCAAGTCTGTAGAGCATAGTATCCCTCTCGGTGTCCTTTATCATAATTCTTAAAATGAAAAAAATATATTTAGAAATTACCGTTTCCCTTTAACAGCAAAATCACATTTATTAGTTTTTATTCAAAAAATATCTGTAACATATTAACATATGGAAATATCGCAATTTTAATGCGATTAATATTTTTACTATAATAAATTTTAATATTTACACATTCACATTTTTCTATTTGATGTGTATCCAACGCGCTCTATATCTGTGGAAAAAACTTAAATTAAAATAAAGTGAGGATCTCCGTTGGAATGACAACAAATGCAATGAAGATAATTTTCATATTTTAATGACACAATTTTGACAACACAAACTGCAGAATATTTACACGCGCGAACTTATATTAAATAAAAAAAAAAAACAATTATCATCTCACATATTTACTCTTTCAAACATATTTCGCTTTCTTACAAGCAGAACGGCATTGCTACATATTCCCGTCTTATTCCACACAAAAACAAAAACAAAACATTCTAAAGTTTCTGAGTTCAGTTCAGTTCAATAAAAAAAGAAAAGTTTCAGTTCAGATTCATGAGTCACTGCGAAGTGAAACAGATGGAGCTGGCCGTAACATACTCCCCCCGTTGAGTTTCCCCTTGTTGAAACTCAACCACAGTCGAGGACAGGTTCATGAGGTCTAAACGTTCTGGGATTCGAATCACTCGTCCAAATCTAGATACTCTAGGAGAATTCTCTTTAACTTCACCAGAATCGGGAGAATCTTTATCTGTAGTTTCATTATGGTGAGGAGACTCGATATTTTCCTGAGAAAAGTCATCTGAATCGAAATTTACTTCCAATGGATATAGTCTTTGTGCAGGACGGAGAATCTCGCCAAACTTAGTGCGTAACTTTGCTAAGCGTACTATACCATCTTTTCCTGGAAACAACTGGATGACTTTTCCTAGAGGCCAATTTATTCTTTTTTCTTTGGTACCAATTATAACAATATCACCAACTTTAATCTTGTCATGTTTTTTAGGAATCGAAGATCGTAAAAAGCCTAAGTATTCCTTTTTGAATCTATTCTTTAGATTCTCTCTCACTCTTTAAATGTATTGCCACCTTTTCACAATATTAGTCTTTTCAATTTGGTCTAAATCAGGAACTTCGCTCGTACGAAGATCTTGTAGAAATGATGCTGGGGTTAGAGCTCTAAAGTCAGCTTCTTCTGATACGTAAGTTAGAGGTCTGTTGTTCATTACTGATTCACATTCGCAAACAAGAGTAAACAATTCTTCATAAGTCAAAGACGAACGTCCTAAGTTTTTTCTGAGCAGATCCTTAAGAATTCCAATGAGCCTTTCCCAAAACCCTCCCCACCAAGGGGCGGAGGGTGGGTTAAACTTCCAACGAATTTCATTAACTTCAAATGTTCGTTGAATCTTTTCCCAGTCCAGTTTTTTCAATGCTCTATTTAAGCCTGTAAAATTTGTTCCATTATCAGAATACAACACAGATATCCGACCTCTTCTTGCTATAAATCGTCGCATAGCCTGAATCAAGGTATTAGTACTAAGAGATGGAATTATTTCCAGGTGCACCGCTCGGAATACTGCACAAGAAAACAAGACTATCCATACCTTTTCTCCAGATTTTGTCAGTAATGGACCAGCCAAATCAACTCCTGAGACTTGAAAAACTGCTGCAACTCTAGTTCGATCTGCAGGGAGAGGGGGAAATGGCACTTCAATGTGTTTTACCTTTTGTTTCTTGCAGATAACACATTCGTTGATTATACTTCGTATGGTTCTTTTACCTTTTAAAATCCAAAATCTTTCTCGCAAAATAGTCAGGAGAGTAGATGTTCCAACATGCTTGTTCAGAATATGCTCTTGTTCAATAAGCCTTCTCACTACTGGATGTTTCGAAGGAAGAATCACTGGAGCAATAAAATCATATGTTTCATCTTCATTAGTAAATCTTGATTTCAATCGCAATAGTCCATCATCATCTTTAAAAGCTTGGAAATTGACAAGAGATTGTCTACCATTTTCATGAGAAAAGCATTCTGTCTGCACAGCACGGAAAAGTACTTTCTGTGCACTCAATATTTCTTCTTCCGTAAGGAGTGGATGTTTTCTCAAATCACGAGCTTTGGGGTGAAATCGCATAATCCAAGCTAGCACTCTCACTATTTTGGAAAATTTCGATATTCTTTTTGATAATTCAGAAACAATCGTCTTAAATTCTACATTGCCAGCAGAAACAACTCTGCAGCAGAAAAATTACTGCCTCTTGAATTCTGGCATGATGCCAATTCTTTTCGTTCAGGTACATAGTTACAAATATCCGATCTACTCAATTTTATTTTTTCTTCTGATTGTACTTCATTTTTAAGAAATAAAATTATGGCGTCGAGGCCCGATAATTTTTGCTCATTTTCTATAATTTTTCTCTGTCTTTCGAATGAACGTAAAATATTAACAGGCAATGCGCTTTCAACTAACGGATACAGAATGACCCCACACATTTCAGTGGTAACACCTAAGGAACCCAAAGCCCTTATTTGTGTCGAAAGTTTATTATATAAACTACTCAGAGAATCAGCTTTCTTTTTAGTCGCATTATTCAATACAAGTTTCAATAATTCTCGTACATAAAAATCGATTAACAGATCGGTTCTGCCATATCTTTCCGATAAACTCTCAATCGCCAAAGAATAGTTCTCATTTGTTACTGGGAAAGATTCTATTAATTCCCTGGATTCCGATTTAATTTTCATCGACTGAATTAAATAATGGAATTTATCCACGTTGCTTAAACTTGCATTTTCATGTATGTTTTTGAATTGGTTCCAAAATGTAAGCCAATCTTTTAAATCTCCCCCAAACTTATACAATTCAACTTCAGGGAGTCGTTGACATAAAGCTTTTACTTTATCATTTTCTATTTGCAGGTTACTAGTCGAATTATTTTCATTTCGATTTATATCTTGATTCAATTTTGTCTTAAAGTTATCCAAAACACTTTTATTTGGATTCTTAGAGCCTTTTCTCTATATTCTTCAACAGAATTAAATTCTGTTTCAAATTCGGTGTCATCTGACAAACCATCTAAATAATTCTTATGAGTTATCTCTAACGCGTCAGCTTTCTGCTTGAATAAATAAAAATTAATTTCGATTTCATCGTGTTCTGCATTTGTATCATTTAATACACTTTCTAATTTATTATACGCTTTAGTAAAAGCTGATCGTTGAGTCGTTTTATTTCTTTTCAAGACTTCCATTTTTACTATCTAAGTTACGCAATATATTTATATTCTAGCAAATAATAATTATTCAATCTTCAAAATGGAAATTTCGCTCTTACCTTCAATTTTTATTCTTTCAACTTATCTCCATGCCTTTGTGACAATCCGACGAAAATCGCCCACCCGGGGGCGCCAGAAATGTGGAAAAAACTTAAATTAAAATAAAGTGAGGATCTCCGCTGGAATGACAACAAATGCAATGAAGATAATTTTCATATTTTAATGACACAATTTTGACAACACAAAGTGCAGAATATTTACACGCGCGAACTTATATTAAATAAAAAAAAAAACAATTATCATCTCACATATTTACTCTTTCAAACATATTTCGCTTTCTTACAAGCAGAACGGCATTGCTACATATTCCCGTCTTATTCCACACAAAAACAAAAACAAAACATTCTAAAGTTTCTGAGTTCAGTTCAGTTCAATAAAAAAAGAAAAGTTTCAGTTCAGATTCATGAGTCACTGCGAAGTGAAACAGATGGAGCTGGCCGTAACATACTCCCCCCGTTGAGTTTCCCCTTGTTGAAACTCAACCACAGTCGAGGACAGGTTCATGAGGTCTAAACGTTCTGGGATTCGAATCACTCGTCCAAATCTAGATACTCTAGGAGAATTCTCTTTAACTTCACCAGAATCGGGAGAATCTTTATCTGTAGTTTCATTATGGTGAGGAGACTCGATATTTTCCTGAGAAAAGTCATCTGAATCGAAATTTACTTCCAATGGATATAGTCTTTGTGCAGGACGGAGAATCTCGCCAAACTTAGTGCGTAACTTTGCTAAGCGTACTATACCATCTTTTCCTGGAAACAACTGGATGACTTTTCCTAGAGGCCAATTTATTCTTTTTTCTTTGGTACCAATTATAACAATATCACCAACTTTAATCTTGTCATGTTTTTTAGGAATCGAAGATCGTAAAAAGCCTAAGTATTCCTTTTTGAATCTATTCTTTAGATTCTCTCTCACTCTTTAAATGTATTGCCACCTTTTCACAATATTAGTCTTTTCAATTTGGTCTAAATCAGGAACTTCGCTCGTACGAAGATCTTGTAGAAATGATGCTGGGGTTAGAGCTCTAAAGTCAGCTTCTTCTGATACGTAAGTTAGAGGTCTGTTGTTCATTACTGATTCACATTCGCAAACAAGAGTAAACAATTCTTCATAAGTCAAAGACGAACGTCCTAAGTTTTTTCTGAGCAGATCCTTAAGAATTCCAATGAGCCTTTCCCAAAACCCTCCCCACCAAGGGGCGGAGGGTGGGTTAAACTTCCAACGAATTTCATTAACTTCAAATGTTCGTTGAATCTTTTCCCAGTCCAGTTTTTTCAATGCTCTATTTAAGCCTGTAAAATTTGTTCCATTATCAGAATACAACACAGATATCCGACCTCTTCTTGCTATAAATAGTCGCATAGCCTGAATCAAGGTATTAGTACTAAGAGATGGAATTATTTCCAGGTGCACCGCTCGGAATACTGCACAAGAAAACAAGACTATCCATACCTTTTCTCCAGATTTTGTCAGTAATGGACCAGCCAAATCAACTCCTGAGACTTGAAAAACTGCTGCAACTCTAGTTCGATCTGCAGGGAGAGGGGGAAATGGCACTTCAATGTGTTTTACCTTTTGTTTCTTGCAGATAACACATTCGTTGATTATACTTCGTATGGTTCTTTTACCTTTTAAAATCCAAAATCTTTCTCGCAAAATAGTCAGGAGAGTAGATGTTCCAACATGCTTGTTCAGAATATGCTCTTGTTCAATAAGCCTTCTCACTACTGGATGTTTCGAAGGAAGAATCACTGGAGCAATAAAATCATATGTTTCATCTTCATTAGTAAATCTTGATTTCAATCGCAATAGTCCATCATCATCTTTAAAAGCTTGGAAATTGACAAGAGATTGTCTACCATTTTCATGAGAAAAGCATTCTGTCTGCACAGCACGGAAAAGTACTTTCTGTGCACTCAATATTTCTTCTTCCGTAAGGAGTGGATGTTTTCTCAAATCACGAGCTTTGGGGTGAAATCGCATAATCCAAGCTAGCACTCTCACTATTTTGGAAAATTTCGATATTCTTTTTGATAATTCAGAAACAATCGTCTTAAATTCTACATTGCCAGCAGAAACAACTCTGCAGCAGAAAAATTACTGCCTCTTGAATTCTGGCATGATGCCAATTCTTTTCGTTCAGGTACATAGTTACAAATATCCGATCTACTCAATTTTATTTTTTCTTCTGATTGTACTTCATTTTTAAGAAATAAAATTATGGCGTCGAGGCCCGATAATTTTTGCTCATTTTCTATAATTTTTCTCTGTCTTTCGAATGAACGTAAAATATTAACAGGCAATGCGCTTTCAACTAACGGATACAGAATGACCCCACACATTTCAGTGGTAACACCTAAGGAACCCAAAGCCCTTATTTGTGTCGAAAGTTTATTATATAAACTACTCAGAGAATCAGCTTTCTTTTTAGTCGCATTATTCAATACAAGTTTCAATAATTCTCGTACATAAAAATCGATTAACAGATCGGTTCTGCCATATCTTTCCGATAAACTCTCAATCGCCAAAGAATAGTTCTCATTTGTTACTGGGAAAGATTCTATTAATTCCCTGGATTCCGATTTAATTTTCATCGACTGAATTAAATAATGGAATTTATCCACGTTGCTTAAACTTGCATTTTCATGTATGTTTTTGAATTGGTTCCAAAATGTAAGCCAATCTTTTAAATCTCCCCCAAACTTATACAATTCAACTTCAGGGAGTCGTTGACATAAAGCTTTTACTTTATCATTTTCTATTTGCAGGTTACTAGTCGAATTATTTTCATTTCGATTTATATCTTGATTCAATTTTGTCTTAAAGTTATCCAAAACACTTTTATTTGGATTCTTAGAGCCTTTTCTCTATATTCTTCAACAGAATTAAATTCTGTTTCAAATTCGGTGTCATCTGACAAACCATCTAAATAATTCTTATGAGTTATCTCTAACGCGTCAGCTTTCTGCTTGAATAAATAAAAATTAATTTCGATTTCATCGTGTTCTGCATTTGTATCATTTAATACACTTTCTAATTTATTATACGCTTTAGTAAAAGCTGATCGTTGAGTCGTTTTATTTCTTTTCAAGACTTCCATTTTTACTATCTAAGTTACGCAATATATTTATATTCTAGCAAATAATAATTATTCAATCTTCAAAATGGAAATTTCGCTCTTACCTTCAATTTTTATTCTTTCAACTTATCTCCATGCCTTTGTGACAATCCGACGAAAATCGCCCACCCGGGGGCGCCAGAAATGTGGAAAAAACTTAAATTAAAATAAAGTGAGGATCTCCGCTGGAATGACAACAAATGCAATGAAGATAATTTTCATATTTTAATGACACAATTTTGACAACACAAAGTGCAGAATATTTACACGCGCGAACTTATATTAAATAAAAAAAAAAACAATTATCATCTCACATATTTACTCTTTCAAACATATTTCGCTTTCTTACAAGCAGAACGGCATTGCTACATATTCCCGTCTTATTCCACACAAAAACAAAAACAAAACATTCTAAAGTTTCTGAGTTCAGTTCAGTTCAATAAAAAAAGAAAAGTTTCAGTTCAGATTCATGAGTCACTGCGAAGTGAAACAGATGGAGCTGGCCGTAACATACTCCCCCCGTTGAGTTTCCCCTTGTTGAAACTCAACCGCAGTCGAGGACAGGTTCATGAGGTCTAAACGTTCTGGGATTCGAATCACTCGTCCAAATCTAGATACTCTAGGAGAATTCTCTTTAACTTCACCAGAATCGGGAGAATCTTTATCTGTAGTTTCATTATGGTGAGGAGACTCGATATTTTCCTGAGAAAAGTCATCTGAATCGAAATTTACTTCCAATGGATATAGTCTTTGTGCAGGACGGAGAATCTCGCCAAACTTAGTGCGTAACTTTGCTAAGCGTACTATACCATCTTTTCCTGGAAACAACTGGATGACTTTTCCTAGAGGCCAATTTATTCTTTTTTCTTTGGTACCAATTATAACAATATCACCAACTTTAATCTTGTCATGTTTTTTAGGAATCGAAGATCGTAAAAAGCCTAAGTATTCCTTTTTGAATCTATTCTTTAGATTCTCTCTCACTCTTTAAATGTATTGCCACCTTTTCACAATATTAGTCTTTTCAATTTGGTCTAAATCAGGAACTTCGCTCGTACGAAGATCTTGTAGAAATGATGCTGGGGTTAGAGCTCTAAAGTCAGCTTCTTCTGATACGTAAGTTAGAGGTCTGTTGTTCATTACTGATTCACATTCGCAAACAAGAGTAAACAATTCTTCATAAGTCAAAGACGAACGTCCTAAGTTTTTTCTGAGCAGATCCTTAAGAATTCCAATGAGCCTTTCCCAAAACCCTCCCCACCAAGGGGCGGAGGGTGGGTTAAACTTCCAACGAATTTCATTAACTTCAAATGTTCGTTGAATCTTTTCCCAGTCCAGTTTTTTCAATGCTCTATTTAAGCCTGTAAAATTTGTTCCATTATCAGAATACAACACAGATATCCGACCTCTTCTTGCTATAAATCGTCGCATAGCCTGAATCAAGGTATTAGTACTAAGAGATGGAATTATTTCCAGGTGCACCGCTCGGAATACTGCACAAGAAAACAAGACTATCCATACCTTTTCTCCAGATTTTGTCAGTAATGGACCAGCCAAATCAACTCCTGAGACTTGAAAAACTGCTGCAACTCTAGTTCGATCTGCAGGGAGAGGGGGAAATGGCACTTCAATGTGTTTTACCTTTTGTTTCTTGCAGATAACACATTCGTTGATTATACTTCGTATGGTTCTTTTACCTTTTAAAATCCAAAATCTTTCTCGCAAAATAGTCAGGAGAGTAGATGTTCCAACATGCTTGTTCAGAATATGCTCTTGTTCAATAAGCCTTCTCACTACTGGATGTTTCGAAGGAAGAATCACTGGAGCAATAAAATCATATGTTTCATCTTCATTAGTAAATCTTGATTTCAATCGCAATAGTCCATCATCATCTTTAAAAGCTTGGAAATTGACAAGAGATTGTCTACCATTTTCATGAGAAAAGCATTCTGTCTGCACAGCACGGAAAAGTACTTTCTGTGCACTCAATATTTCTTCTTCCGTAAGGAGTGGATGTTTTCTCAAATCACGAGCTTTGGGGTGAAATCGCATAATCCAAGCTAGCACTCTCACTATTTTGGAAAATTTCGATATTCTTTTTGATAATTCAGAAACAATCGTCTTAAATTCTACATTGCCAGCAGAAACAACTCTGCAGCAGAAAAATTACTGCCTCTTGAATTCTGGCATGATGCCAATTCTTTTCGTTCAGGTACATAGTTACAAATATCCGATCTACTCAATTTTATTTTTTCTTCTGATTGTACTTCATTTTTAAGAAATAAAATTATGGCGTCGAGGCCCGATAATTTTTGCTCATTTTCTATAATTTTTCTCTGTCTTTCGAATGAACGTAAAATATTAACAGGCAATGCGCTTTCAACTAACGGATACAGAATGACCCCACACATTTCAGTGGTAACACCTAAGGAACCCAAAGCCCTTATTTGTGTCGAAAGTTTATTATATAAACTACTCAGAGAATCAGCTTTCTTTTTAGTCGCATTATTCAATACAAGTTTCAATAATTCACGTACATAAAAATCGATTAACAGATCGGTTCTGCCATATCTTTCCGATAAACTCTCAATCGCCAAAGAATAGTTCTCATTTGTTACTGGGAAAGATTCTATTAATTCCCTGGATTCCGATTTAATTTTCATCGACTGAATTAAATAATGGAATTTATCCACGTTGCTTAAACTTGCATTTTCATGTATGTTTTTGAATTGGTTCCAAAATGTAAGCCAATCTTTTAAATCTCCCCCAAACTTATACAATTCAACTTCAGGGAGTCGTTGACATAAAGCTTTTACTTTATCATTTTCTATTTGCAGGTTACTAGTCGAATTATTTTCATTTCGATTTATATCTTGATTCAATTTTGTCTTAAAGTTATCCAAAACACTTTTATTTGGATTCTTAGAGCCTTTTCTCTATATTCTTCAACAGAATTAAATTCTGTTTCAAATTCGGTGTCATCTGACAAACCATCTAAATAATTCTTATGAGTTATCTCTAACGCGTCAGCTTTCTGCTTGAATAAATAAAAATTAATTTCGATTTCATCGTGTTCTGCATTTGTATCATTTAATACACTTTCTAATTTATTATACGCTTTAGTAAAAGCTGATCGTTGAGTCGTTTTATTTCTTTTCAAGACTTCCATTTTTACTATCTAAGTTACGCAATATATTTATATTCTAGCAAATAATAATTATTCAATCTTCAAAATGGAAATTTCGCTCTTACCTTCAATTTTTATTCTTTCAACTTATCTCCATGCCTTTGTGACAATCCGACGAAAATCGCTCACCCGGGGGCGCCAGAAATGTGGAAAAAACTTAAATTAAAATAAAGTGAGGATCTCCGCTGGAATGACAACAAATGCAATGAAGATAATTTTCATATTTTAATGACACAATTTTGACAACACAAAGTGCAGAATATTTACACGCGCGAACTTATATTAAATAAAAAAAAAAAACAATTATCATCTCACATATTTACTCTTTCAAACATATTTCGCTTTCTTACAAGCAGAACGGCATTGCTACATATTCCCGTCTTATTCCACACAAAAACAAAAACAAAACATTCTAAAGTTTCTGAGTTCAGTTCAGTTCAATAAAAAAAGAAAAGTTTCAGTTCAGATTCATGAGTCACTGCGAAGTGAAACAGATGGAGCTGGCCGTAACAATATCCATTTAAAATCCGGTTACCTGATTCGATGGTAAGATTTTAATAAAAATCTAAACTGTGGAAAAAAAATGAAATAAAATATAGTTATCTCACCCGCGTCGGGTACGGGTAAAATTTGGTTATGTGACCCAATGCATGAATCTAACACAAATTCGACATACAGAAAAAATATAGCACACCCGACCCGGTTCATATTCAGGAAAAATCTAGTTATTTGACTAAACCCATCTCTAAATTGTGTTACCGGACCTGGTGCAGGTTTAAGATCCGAACACGAGCTCAAGAAAAAATAATAAATAAAATTAAAATTGGGAAAATAATTAAATTAAATTAAATTAAAGTAAATTAAAAAACGCAACCGAAGTCGTGCGGGGTCCTGGAAAAATCTAATTATCCAAACTGATGCAGTCTTCTAAACTGAACAAAACCTGCGAAAAAAATTAAGATTGGCCCAAGTTTTTCGTGTCGAATCCGGGTAAAATCTGGTCAGAATCGTTACACAGTTTTCGCATTCAAGTCGCACTGTAACTTGGCAAAGTGGCCATAGTGTATCGTCACAGAAGAGCTTAAAACAGCCATAACGATTTCACATTCATGTAACGTGACGTCACATCGA
Source organism: Maratus michaelseni (assembly GCA_963931845.1). NCBI lineage: Eukaryota > Metazoa > Arthropoda > Arachnida > Araneae > Salticidae > Maratus > Maratus michaelseni. The sequence goes on from OZ007594.1 coordinate 259,294,665, forward strand.
CGTACATAGTCCCAGTGTGGCGTCCCTATGACGCCATAATGCTATACGGAAATTTATAGATTTTTTATGGTTTTTAAAATAATCTTCAAGAATGATTTTTTTTGTATACATATACGCGTGCAGCCTGATTAAGGAAGATTAACCCGTTTGCGCTTAAAATAATGTAAATAGTTCAGTATATGTTTCTGTATAATACTTCATAATGAAATTGAAAAATTCTCTCTCAATCACACAAATAAATAAAATAAAACACAAATTTAACAGAAATGTAATTGAACTAACGCTGAAATGATTAGAATAAAAAAAAAAACTGCTGTAATTAGGGAATTCTTAGGCGATTTATTTTTTCTATTAACCCCTGGCATGCGGCTAAAACAAAACAAATAATTTTGTTTCAAATAAATTTAAAACTTTATTTTGAAAAATGATTGTTATTTTTAATGCTTTTTACTTACCCATCATACGTAGTATAGGGTAAGTCTTGCAATCGTTTTGAAAATCGAAATTTTTTTTTTGACGGATTTACACGTTTCAGACACTGGAGATTCCGAAAAACATATTTTTAGAAAAAAAATTTTGCCGTCCGTCTGTGTGTCTGTGTGTGTGTCTGTGTGTGTGTCTGTGTGTCTGTAAACGCTCTATCTCCCGAAAAAATTGAGATAGAGACTTGCAATTTGGCATGTACTTAGTATGTAATAATGGGAAGAAGCCTATTTCATTTCAATAACCTCGATTAACCGGAACTATTTTTTTCGGACTCTCGAAATATTCGTTCTGATAAAAGGTATATAAAAATTTTCGAAATTGGTTATTTTAAGGAGGGAATATAAAATATAATAAAAAAACATAAATTTTGCATAAAACATGAAGTCGATCGGATAACTAGTTGCCGAGATATTTGGAATCCTATTTTCCACACTCTTCGATTTTTCATGACCCTGTATTTCATCCAAATTTCACTTCAAAGAGATATTTTAATTGGAAATTTGACGCTTAATCAGATGCAATAAACCGCTAGTTAATAGGATTATTATATTTGGAGTTATAAGGATGTTTCTTTCAAGCAATTCAGTCATCGATCCTTTAAAGTTTGTGACGTCATCAAGCCTCGATTTTATTTGAATTGCAATGCATTTTATAAGTACTTTACACAATTTTTATTTTAATATTTTACATTATGCATATCCATGATGGGTAAGTATTACGGTGGCCCCCAACGACTAGTTTTGTGTTGTTAGGGAACAATCTACAAAAAGATCGTAAACACCAAAAGCTATATTAGTTTTTTTCAAATAAAAATGAACTGTACCTATGTCTGTACACCGGGCAGTGTGTTCTGTAATCCGGGAAGCTCGAGTTAGATCCCCTGTTATACACAAAGGAAATTGATTTATTTCGTTCGCTTTGAATCCATGTAACACAAAACAAAAACAGAAATTAAAATTTTTAAAAAACATATCAAATTATTAAATATATTTACTTAAAATCATTTTTTTTTTTACCAATGTGATTTAAAGATTTATAATTAAATCACATTCACATTTATAATTTATTACACTGCAAAAAGAAAATTGTTGATTTTACAGTATAATTAACAGTAATAAACAGTAAAATAAGCAGTAATACACTGCGGCTTTTGCGCGGTATCATACTGTAAAATCAACATTTTTTTTTTTCAGTATGTATTATTTGTAATGGTTTTCAGCCCTGAAATTTTACAAAGCAATTACAAAGAAATTGTGAATTCGAGGTACCAAGAGTTTCAAAGAAAATAGTTCAAGATGGTTTAATAGCAAATATATTGATTTATTTTAAAATTAAATTATTATTATTATTATTATTGAGATACAGGAGAGGTCGAGCCATTCAAGTTTCACTTATATGTACACTAAAAAAAAAAAAAAAAAAAAAAAAAGTTGATTAATACTGGCATTCCAGCTGCCAGTATTATACCGTAAAATTAGCAGCAATAAACAGTAAAATAAGCAGTAATACACTACTGCGCATGCTCGGCAGCGTATTACTGCTTATTTTACTGTTTAAAACTGTTAATTTTACGGTATAATACTAGCAGCTGGGATGCCAGTATTATACTGTAAAATCAACATTTTATTTTGCAATGTATATTCAAAAAGAAAAAAGGAATTTATAGGGCGAACAGCTTCTAATAAACCTTCATATTTCTTCATCAAATCCTATACTTTTCTAGTTATATTCACAACCCGGAAAAACAACAAAGAATTCTTTAATCACGACACATATCTCAATACCGAATTGGAATGTTTTCTTTTGTTTCGACAAATAAAAACAAAAAATTCATCATTGCAAAAGCATTTTTACTGGCTCTTATTAATGTGTTTCCTTATGAGAAAATAGATATAATACGAAACCAATTCGAAGGCGAAAATTGCATAAATAGAGAAACCTTAGTATGTTGTTTCTTGTGCATTGCTTGCATAATTCAGCTACCACAAATGGAATAATCGCAAGAAAAAGAAAACTAATCAGTGTATTAGAACAACTAATATTCAGAAAACCTTGCTAACAAATATTCCGGATTGTGTGGTGTTTTTATATGGTTTTTGTATTGTTTCGATTGTTTGAACGTGAAACAATGAAGAAGGTATTGTGAAATTTTCAAATAATAGCGTTGCTGTGATTAATTTATTTAAATATTAAGTTTTTTTGCCTCTCTTTATATAAATATACAAGGAAAAGTTATCCACACAGCTTATAAATGTATAATTTTTTTTAAATTTAAAAATAGCTAAATACAGTGTTGAATTCAGACACTTTTCCCCGGGAGGGATTTCTGGGGCTCCGGGGGGGACATTATAGAGTTCCAGGGGGGAAATTGCACTTTTTGACCATTGAAAGTATAAAATCTCAAATCTTCCGGGGGAAACATTTCAATACTCCGGGGGGGAATGTCCCGCCCGGGCCACCCCTTGAATTCAACACTGGCTAAATAAATTAAAGTTATATAATTATTATAACGAATATATATACCAACATATATATACACACACACATATATATGTACTAGCTGACACCCGCCTTCAAGTTTTTATTATTTTATATCTTTAACTCGATTTCGTATGAAATATATTTTAAATGAAAAAGTCGTGAATAAATAATGATATTTAGTGATAAAAGCGCTCATTTTCTTGTTTTTTTTTTTTTACCCATGTTCAGTTCTTTTTGTTCCGAACTTTTTGAAATCTTTATTGGGGATAAAACGATTTTACAGCCCGTGTAAAAATTTCGTGAAAAAATAGTGTTATCTATTTATAGCTGCTAGTTATAGCTGCTAGTACTTGTAAACGAAATGTTTTCTTCTCGCTTTTTTGTTTGTCTGTTTGTTTTCGCGTCGGCTCCTTTAACATAGCATTAAAAAATATAGTTTTCATCTTCCGAACTCTCTGACATTTCAATCGGTTATAAATATAACTGTATCCAAGCTTCCTTTAAAATTTTGCGAAAAAATATGCATGTTTAGTAGTAAAAAAATGAGTTCTTAAAAAAAAAAAATTTTAGTTTTCAACCTCAGAGCAAAAAGTAAATTAGAAGGTCTATACTTTCAATCCAATGGTACGGCTTCATCCGTTTTCAATCAACCCTTTTCAATCCCTCTAAGCTGAGTTCTAGGCTAAACAGGTGAGGTTTGGATTAATCAATCAGTTTTCCCTTTTCTGAGAGTAGAAGCCTTGAAAAAAAACGTTTACGCAAGCGCAAAGAGACGATTTTCATGTGGATTTGACAGAATGCGCTTTTCGTTTTAAATAAATAAATAAATATATATATGTATATACATACACTCATATATATAGTAACATATATATACACACACACATATATATATGTGTGTGTGTGTGTGTGTATACACATACACTCATATATATATATATATATTATATATACAGGGTGTCCCACAAGGTACGCATCGTCTAATATGTGCAGATTCAGATAGAGCACGTCAATATGAGTATTTTGAATGGTAACATGTGGGGTCCCCGAATATAGCGTGATAGTGTAAGTAAGGTGTGAAGCTTGTCATATGAAAAACACAAGAAATGAGGAAAAAACCAAGTGAAAATCAATGTTTATTGAGAAATTTTGGATGTATTCGAGGACCCCACATGTTACCATTCAAAATACTCATATTGACGTGCTCTATCCGAATCTGCACATATTAGACGCTGCGTGCTTCCTTTTGGGACACCCTGTATATATACACACACACACGTATCTGTATATATATATGCACACTATATGGCCAAATGTCACCAGTTTTTATTTTAGGCGTTTAGTCGAATATTTAGCGAATTCTTTGGGAACTTCGGGAATATAAAGAACATGTTAGACCTAATACTTTTCATCGAAGGTTAGGAGATTTTGAGGTCTATTAGAGTACCAACAACGAAGTAAATAAAAAAATAATACTTGCCATCACCCTGTAAAATAAAATGCTCGACATGATCAGTAGCTGTAACACAGGATTATGTGGATATTGTACAGCATTTGTATTCATTTGTGTAAGAATAGCTCGCATATGCATGGATATATATAAAGCTTTTTTTTCTTTTTTTTTGTAATTAAAGAAATGTTTGCATGCTTTTCGTTTATAGCATTAAAGATTTTGAAGCAAATTTTACCCCACCTTCAGGAAACATCACAAAAAACAGTAGAAACAATACATTACAATTAGAATACAAATATATTAAACATTTGAAATATCAGCATTTGTATGAAATATTTTTTAACTGCAAATGCGCAGATGATAACTTTTTTTTTTGCATAGTTTAGCAGTCAACTTTATAAGGCAACTTATGTAAAAAGACCAATGGAATATCGTGTAAATTCAGAAAGATATCGCAATATACTGAGCTGAATTTTTCTTGTTTTCTAAAAGTAGCTGGATTATAAGGCATTTTTCACAAATTATCATTTTAACACTTTCTAACATGAAAATGTCTAATTGAAAAGTGCTTATGGCTTCAGTTTGTTTATCTGCCGTCTGTCTGTTCGTACTCTAATTTTCATAAATATACTCGGATTCCGTGTAATTCATATATGTTGTTGATGTTTACGATGACATGTTCACTATTGAAACTGAACTGTATAGAATTTACAGTTCATTACAGGGACACCCAAAAGAATCTCGTTACATTATGGTCTGCGGAGAAATATCGTTTACGATGTATTTTTAATGATGTTGCATCATTTCAACCATAATGAAATTGAAATGAATTTCTGAGGTGCACTAAAATATGTGTAATGTAGACTATGGGGCTGAAAGCATTTATCATTTATGTACAGGGTCACACAAAAGAATTCGATTACAAATGTTCGACTGGAAAGACTGTTTGCAGCGTGTTTTAACGATGTTACACTATTTCAAACATAATGCAATGTATATATATTATTGATTTGCATCACAAGATGCTTACTGAAAATATGGCGTGCATAACAGTTATCTTTCATTTGAAGGGACACACAAAATACGTAGGTTACAGTAATATCTGTGATGCGATAGATGACGAAAGTTCATTTTCAGTTGCAACATGCCTTTTTAAGTGTACATACAGACAGACAGACAATTTCTAAAAACAGCCAAATCATGTTCAGGACTTTCTAAAACGTATAAATACGTCGAAAACCGGAAGTCGAAAATTTTCATGAATCCAATGCTTTCTTCTTGTAAAGATAGAAGAAAGTAAAACTGAAAAACAACTATTAGTTGAAAATTCTTTATCATTCAACTGCTTTTAAAAAGCAACTGAAATTCGGCTAAGTATAGCATCGATATGTTTCTGAATTAGCATGATACTCAACTGGTCTTTTTACATCAGTTTCCCTATATAGCTGACTAATAAATTATGCAAAATGAAATTCATAACTTTTCATGTTATTCGTTTCCAAAAGAGAGCAGAAATGTTTATGTATGATGTCTAAAATGGATAATTAAAAAAATTACGCTTTTTAACAACATAGCTGAAAAGTGTTTATGAATTCAGTTTGTCTCTCTGTCTGCCGTCTGTCTGTTTGTCCGTGCGTAAATATGCTCGGATCGTCATGCAATTGATATATGTTATTGAGGCTTACTGTGGCATGTTCAGTATTGTAAATGAAGTCTGTAGCACTTGTAGTTTTTTACAGGGACACTCATAAGAATTCCGTTACATGGCAGTCTATGGGGAAAATCATTTGCGGTTTTTTTAATGATGTTACACATTTTGAAACATATTGAAATTGATATATATAACTGAGGTGCACTACAAGAGACTAATTATAGATTGTTGTGTGCATAGCACTTATAGTTCCTTTACAGGGATACCCAAAAGAATTCTGTTACATTACGGTCTATGAAGAAAAATCGTTTGCAGTTTATTTTAATAATGTTTCGCTATTTCAAAGATATTGAAATTGATATATATCACTAACATGGATTACAAGAGGCTTACTATAGAATATTGTGTGTGTATAGCTTTTATCTTTCATTTACAGGGACACACAAAATAATTCGGTTAACGTATTACTTATTAACTAGCCGCCACTGGCGACCAGTTTGGTCTCCCTTAAATGTATTTAACATACACTATAACACTGTAACACGTTACTTTTATTCATAATTTATTTTTTTCCGTAATCCTTCGCCAAACCGGAAGATTCTAATAGACAAATCAAAAACTTTTGCGATCATGGTAGCATTTCGCATATTTTTTGTTGTTATGTATTTCATTTTTCTTGACAAAAACCGCTTAACCAACTTAAGCGTTTATGCTTCATATCCGTTTGCTTATCAGTTGCAATATGTTTTCTAATGAGGAGATTCTTAAACATATTAAGTAGTTTTCCGTAATTGGATCCATTGCCAAATGGCGTATTTTAGTTAATACGATTTGCTGCATTGAAGTCTATTTTGTGAAAGTCTTTAATGATATACACATTTTACACTGAACCATATTGTTGCCAATATTTTTTTGTTTGTTTGTTTGTTTCTCGCTAACTTTGGCTGTAGACTTGATTACGGGAGATTAGAAAATCTATCATTATTCTCATTTAAAACGTCTTGAATAATGTGACATAATCGGGGTGCATATTATAACACGTAATTTTCGAGTATGGTTTGGTGAAACATTGAACTTTTGGAAGCCAGTTTTGATAATCACAGTCCTTTTAAACCATATTTGCTGTCAGCACTTTTGACCCGTGGCGTAGAATCTGATTGAAATTCAAGAACTTCCTTCTAGATGCCGATCTCTGTTCGACTTTGTTTTTCTCTGCTCTCCTATTTTGATATAGTTCAGGAGTTTTCATAACTGCATAATTCCCTTACTTTGGCATTTCTGCTTAATGGCTACTGACTATTAAGATCCGTAACTTGTAAATACGACACGCCAACATTACCGCCTATAATTCTAATTACAGCAACCCGTTTTTTCTCTCTATATTGCAACTCTATAGTTAATATAGTGTCCCGGTGCGTCTACGACAGCTGTTCCATCAGAACATTTGATTTCAAAATCAAAGTATCGTTTCTAATTTGCACACGCGAAAAATAAAAGCTGGTATTGGCGATTTTAAATATGCTATTGGCGAGATTTGCGCCCAAATAACACAAAAGTACTTAATGATGTTATGTATTTTGTAAATGTATATTAAATTACTGTTTTGAAAGCGATTGGTCATTAATAATGGTAAATATGATTGGTGATTAACAATCATTTTCAGTGGTCTCTCTTCCTTGCACGTATAATACATAAATACCAAATTAACTGACAATTTGTTTCGAAATTTGATTCATTAAATATCATTACAGGAGTTGTATTTGTTTACATTCAGCTTACATCAAGAAAAGATAAAGAATGAAGTTGAGTTGTATAGCACATAATTATGGTAAACTTTGATTGTGTCACTGGTACGAATTATTTTTTTGACACCAGGCAGCGCTCCAAAAAATCTTATACGGAAAACTTACTTTAGGAACGATTATCTCCATGGTTTAATGGTTTAATATTTTAAACCTTCACGACGAATGAATCTTTTGTTTTGTTGTTGTTGTTTACTTTCATGGATAGAGAATTGGAACTGCGAGGCTAATTTCAACTGAAGTTATTGAAGAATATATACATAATTAAACGTAAGTCATCTCTCAAATATTAATTTATTTTGAACGATCTTTATAAAAATGTAACATTTATTACATTTTATTCGAAAAAATAATTTTGAATAAAAATGGCCGCCTGGCATATGAAAAAGTAAAGCGGGCATTCCGGAATTGTTGATGACAGTCACATGACTTACGGTTTTATTATAGAGATAACAATTACTGGGAATGCTTTTTCAGTTGCTGAACGCGTTTTTAAATTTAACTAATTTTTTTCTGTCTCTTACTTGGTGTGTATAAATTGTATAGATTGTATACAGGGCAGCACAAAAGTTCTCGAGTGCATTTCCGTTGATTGTCGGAGATTGCAGAAGGGAAATTTTAAACTCTGCTACGCGTTTCCTAACTGAACTAAAATTTAGCATTCTATTTCGTATATATACAAATCTATAGATCCTATACAGGGCTGCTCAAAACAACTCGGATATTTTTCGGAATATTGTTAGTTATTCCTGAAATTTGATTTTTAAACATGTTATGCGTTTTCAAAATTGTTTAGTTAGATATAATCTTACATCTTACGGTAAAGATTTGCAAAATTATTTTGGAAGTGTTGGAACGTGTTACATAATCTATGCTTGACGCATGATTTTTCATTTTTGTTGATATATTAATATGTATGAGGCAGAAGAAAGTTTTTGGAATGGCACATCCGACAAAGTTTATTTAAACATATATTATTTAAGTTTTATTTATGAAAATAATAATAATGATGCTTTTATCACGACTCATTTCTAAATAACGAATTAGAATGTTTTTCTTTACTGTGAAAAACCAACCAAAAAAAATACTGAGTAACAAAGAAAAGCATTTTCCCCGATATTTACAGATCGGTTAACTCTTGAGAAAATAGCTAAATTACAAAGCATTTAGAAGGCAGAAATTCCACAAATAGAAAATCCTTAGTGTGCATTGCTTGCATAATTCAGCTATCAGGAGATGCGGTAATGAGGAAAAAAGGCGGAATAAATTAGTGTAATAGAATAACAATATTAAAATAAATGGTAAAAGCTCGCGAACAAATACATTGAATTCGTTGATGTTTTCCTTTTCCCTTTCTATCACTTTCAAACATAGTTGAAAAGTGTTTATGACTTCGGTTTGTTTGATCGTCTGTCCGCTCGTCAGTGCTCTAACTTCCATAAATATACACTGCAAAAAGCTATTGTTGATTTTGCGGTATAATACTAGCACCCCAGCTGCCAGTATTATACCGATAAATTAACAGTAATAAACAGTAAAATAAGCAGTAATACACTGCCACGCAGCCAGTATCATACCGTAAAATTAACAGTAATAAACAGTAACAATAGCAGCAATGCTTATTTTACTGTTTACGGTATATTACTGGTAGCTGGAGCGCAAGTATTATACCGTGAAATCAACAATGTACTCGGATTGCCCTTTATGTTTTTATGTTATCGACGTTTACTATAGCACGATGCCTACTGAAAATCCAGTGTGTAGCATTACTGGTTTCTTTACAGGGGCAGTCAAAAGTATTTTGCTGCATTATGGTCAATGGGGAAAAATCGTTTCAAGTGCATTTTTAAGATATTGCACCATTTCAAACATAATGAAATTGATATGCATTAATAAAGTGCACTAAAACATGCTTTCTGTAGAATATGGGTTCAAAGCATTTATTATTCATTTACAGGGCCACACAAAAGAATTCCGTTACATAATAGTTTGCGGAGAAAAACTGTTTACAGCACATTTTAATGATGTTAAACTATTTCAAGTAAAATGACAATGATGTACATTACTTTGATTTACTACATGATACTTAGCATTTATAATTTATTTACAGGGACACACAAAAGTTTTCGGATACAGTACTGTATCCGAAGTACTTTCTATAAGTGATAGTTGCTGGAAGTGCGCTTTCAGGTAGTTATGCGTTTTTCAGCTTAACTAAGTTCTTGCCGTATGTGGTGTGTAAAAATGCTATAAATCATATACAGGGCTACACAAAAAATTTCGTAAGCATATTACTATGTATCAGCGTAAATTGCTTAAAGGGTTGCATTAATCATGTTATGCGTTTTGAAGGTGGACTATATTTAATAGACTAAGAGATGTTTGTAGATAACAAATAAAATGATATACAGGGCCACACAGAAAAACTGGATACATGGCGGCCTATGTATGATAACTTCTGGAATTAGAATTTTAGTAGTTAAAAGCGTGTTTTTGCTTGAATTAAACTTTTTCCTAATATGTATAAAAATGTTAGGGTAATATACAGGGCTGTACAAACTAATTCAAATATGTTCCCGTCTATTAGTAGAAATCGCTGAAGATGAATTTTCAACTGCGTTATGTATTTGCTTATTGAACTAAATTGTATACAAATCTATACATTATATTCAGAGTTGGACAAAAGAATTGAAGTACTTTTCTGGCTATAGACGATAATTGCTGAAATCTGGTTTTCAAATGTGTTACTCATTCTCTAAACTGTTTACTTAGTATCTTATTTACCTTTATAAACAGCGTAGGTTGAGTAAAGTATTCTGGAAGTGTTGGAAAGTGTTTCATAATCTATGCTCGATGCATGATATTTCTTTCTTATTTAATATTTGTGTTGTTTGAATATAAAACAATTAACAAGGTATAGGGAAAATTTTAAATAATAGCCTAGTTACGTCTTTAAATATATTGTATGATGTTTCTTCCTTTAGTTATATATTTGTGAAAGAAAAGAATAAGCATAATATCTGAAGCATGTGATTTTTTTTTTAAATTAAAGAATGGAAAAAAATCTAAATAAATAAAGATGATATAATTATCATAACGAATATACATACCTACATATACATGCTTACGGATATACATGTCATACATATTATGTCTATAATAATAAGGAGAGAAGTCTGTGTGTCTGTCTGTGTGCTGGTTTTTGAAGAGACCGCTGCGCGTATAGCTGCAAGAGTTGGCAGGAAGTCATCTCTGTTTGTAGTTATGCACTTCGAAGTCATTTTTTCAAGTTTTTAATTAGTTTTTGTAATTAATTAAAAACTATAATGAACATCACAAAATGGCATAAAAAGTCGCAGTATTTTTGTTATTAATTTTTGTTTTATTACCTTATTATTATTCTTCAATTTTCATATAATATTATTTCTATCCAGATTTTCAATAAGGTATTTTCATTCACCCTTTTCTTACCGCTTTATGTGGATAAAACATGCTTCCTCAGGAATATATAACAAGTATCGTTTATAGTTTGCTTACAGGAACGCACAAAAGAATTCTATTTCATTATGATCTATGTGGAAAAATCGTTTGGTATGCATTTTAATGATGTTATGATACTTCAAACATATGAAATTCAAAAGGATCACTGAGATTCATTACATGTTTTCTATAGATTAAGAAGTGCATAGTATTTATTTTCATTTACAGAGACGTATAAAATAATTTAATTACAGGACGGACTATGATCTATTTCATTGTATGAAAAAACGAAATTTCTTAATAATATTCTGTTTGTGCTGAAAAGTGTTTCATAATCGATGCATGATGCATCATTTTTCGTTCTTCAACAAATTCAACCTCATTCGTGTGAATGAAGTATCATACGAAAGGTTTTTGAAGAGGCTTTTTATATAGTACATTTTTAAAAACACGTTGTTTGGTTAAAATGGAAAGTAATTAAAAGTTAATGCAATAAAAAGAAAAGTGCCCTATTAAACTGATAGCATTGACCTCACAGGCTATTCAGACTAATTGTATATTATAGTCTTATTTCAAAGAATAATGTCCCTCGAAAAATAAAGAAATCGACAGTAAACCTGTATACCAAATTTGAAGCAAATCGGATAATTCTGAATGAAATACCCATTTAGCTAAATTAAGGAGGGAATTAGCCCCCTCCCGTTTCCGGTCTTTATACTTAACCAACGAACCACCGAATCTAATCAGGTAAGGGCCTAATCAGTATAAACCTGTATACTAAATTTGAAGCAAATTGGATATCTGAATGAAAAACCCATTTATCTAAGTTACAGGGGTGGATTAGCTCCTCGTTCCTCCCCTTATACTTAACCAATGAACACCCAAAACTAATCAGGGAAGCGCCTTATCAGAATGAACCTATGTACAAAATTTAAAGCAAATCGGATAATTCTGCATGAAAAATCCATTTATCTAAATTAAGGGTGGATTACCCCCCTCCCGTTACTCTCATTTACCAATGAACCGCCAAAACTAATCAGGGAAGCTCCTTATCAGAATAAAACTGTATACCAAATTTGAAGTAAATCGGATAATTCTGCACGAAAAACCCATTTATATAAATTAAGGGGGATTAGCCCACCGCTTCTCCCCTTTATATTTAACCAATGAAACCCAAAAACTAATCAGGAAAGCGCCTTTTTACACTGGACCTATATACAAAATTTGAAGCAACTCGGATATTTCTTTCACGAGTTACCGCTTTACGTACATACATACGTATATACACATACGTACATAGAGAAACTGCGGGCACATTAACTCTCAGGCTTTGATAGCCTGTGAGCTAAAAATTTATCAGCAAATAGTCTCAACGATTGCAGTGAGAAAAATTTCCAAGTTTCTACAGATAAGTATATTTTAGTTATTTTAGTTATAGAACCTATTTACAATCTAGAATTTTAAATGACGACTCTTTATATGAAGTAAACGGTATGTTTTGCTTCATATTGCATTAGAGCTTGATTTTAGCTGTTCCTGTCTCCTTCTTTTTTTTTTTTAATTTCAGTTTACTTCTACTTTTACATAAAAAGTTGCCTTTTTTAATCGCGCAATTAAATAAGGCGAATTTATGTATAAGTACAGATATTTTACCTGAAACATTCCTTGAGCGGTTGTCATCTTGCACATATATATGTTCATTGCGTTCAAAAATGATTGACCCACATTGAAATTTTGAGATTTCTATTGACGTAATGCATTATAGGATTAAATACTATTTTGTGCAATGTATATAACTCTCATGAAATATAATATCAAAAACCAAAATTATATAAGATTTATTTACTCCAAGAACAATAAGTTGGAAATTGTACGTCAAGCGTGACAAATGGAGTGCGTTAGTACTGTTATTATTTCAGTGAAATGAATTATATCGTCTGTTATTATGATATGATTAATTTCCGTAATAAAATAAGTACATTTTAAGTTGGCAACATTTTATTTTTTGTTGACATTTACTGAAAATTCCAATGGGAAATTTAAGCCTAGCTTTGAAAATTTCAGAAAGTGAAATCCATATTTAGAGTCTTTTTCCATTTAATCTCTATTTCTCCGGAAATATCTATCCAAAACCTGTCGGTAGATTATAGGATCGCTATAATTAAACAATTTTAGTATACAAATTAGGTTTTTAAATTCAGTAATACGGAAATAATAGGACTCCATCTTAAATATGACGTAATCACCATGACATCCTAGAATCATTAGCTATCACGAGATATCATTGAATTAATTACGTATGATAGGATTTAACAAAATGAAGAATGTGACCATAACCTATGGTCATAGAGGTTATAAAATGTCATATACTTCATATATGACTATAACGTCATACATGTCAGATAACCTGGCGATACATCTCCGTCGCTTGACGATTAATTCTCGGAAGCTGCTATAACAAGGAAGACCGATTTTTAGAAAATTCTGATTATTTAATAAATATTTTTATAAATATCCTTTTAAGTTTTGATTCGATTTTCATAAAATTTGAAATGACTCGACAAAATTCTGCAACGATTATATACATTAAATTTCAAAGCATTCGTTTGGGTAGATTTTTCGCTGTTGTATGCGGACGGACGGACGGACGGACCAGACGACGACTATAGGTGCTACGTATTTACATAATTACGAACGCACCTAAAAACTGATGTGTGTAGCGTAGATGATAAAACACTTTACAACACTTTCAGAAAATGCAACGGTTATCTAGATAGCTCTATTGAAAGATCACTGGAAATTGAAGCCAAAAGGTTTCTGGGATTCAAGTGCAAGCCTTTACACATTTTCGCTCAGTTGGGAAAATTCTTATGAATTATTATGAAACTCTTATGAATTATTTACCCATTAATTGATTGTGTTAAATATAATTAAAGTGCAATTACTCACCCATAATTTGTTGGAGTCCCTTTACATTCGGTTTATTCTGTTGTGCTCTATCAAATAACAGTCCAGATGTCATGACGAAATGGTAGTTCTGAGAGAATATTGTGTTGGTTGGGATGTCGTCCAGATACCTCAATTGGAAGAGCATTGGCAATTGAAGCCAAAAGTTTCTGTGTTGCAGTGCCGGCCTGGACACATTTTCGCTCAGATGGTAAAATTACAATTCTTATGAATTATGTACTCATTAGTTGATTGTGTTAAATATAATTAAACAGTAGTTAATCATCTCTAGTTTGTTGGACTCCCTTTACCTGCGGTTTATTCTGTTGTGCTGTATCAAATAACAGTCCAGATGTCATGAGGAAATGGTATTTCTGGGAGAATATTGTGTTTGTTTGGGATGTCGTCCAGATACCTCAACTGGAAGAGCATTGGCAATTGAAGCCAAAAGGTTTCTTGGGATTAAGTCCAGCCCTGGACACATTTTTGCTCACATGCGACAGTTACAACTCTTAGGAATTATTTACCAATCAGTCGATTGTGTTAAATATAATTAAAGAGTAGTTAATCATCTATAGTTTGCTGGAGTCCCTTTACTTGTGCTGTATCAAATAACAGTCCAGATGTCATGACGAAATGGTAGTTAAGACATAATACTGTGTTGGTTGGGATGTCGTCCAGATACCTCAATTGGAAGAGCACTGGCAATTGAAGGCAAAATATTTCTGGGTTTCAAGTCCAGGCCTGGACACATTTTCGCTGAGACGGGAAAATTACAACTCTTAGGAATTATTTACCAATCAGTTGATTGTGTTAAATATAATTAAAGAGTAGTTAATCATCTATAGTTTGTTGGAGTCTTTTTACCTGCGGTTTATTCTGTTGTGCTCTATCAAATAACAGTCCACATATCATGACGAAATGGTAGTTCTGAGAGAATATTGTGTTTGTTTGGGATGTCGTCCAGATACCTCAATTGGAAGAGCATTGGCAATTGAAGCCAAAAGGTTTCTTGGTATTAAGTCCAGGCCTGTACACATTTTTGCTCACATGGGACAGTTACAACTCTTAGGAATTATTTACCAATCAGTTGATTGTGTTAAATATAATTAAAGAGTAGTTAATCATCTATAGTTTGTTGGAGTCCCTTTACCTGCGGTTTTTTCTGTTGTGCTGTATCAAATAACAGTCCAGATGTCATGAGGAAATGGTAGTTCTGAGAGAATAGTGTGTTGGTTTGGATGTCGTCCATATACCTCAATTGGAAGAGCATTGGCAATTGAAGGCAAAATGTTCCTGGGATTCAAGTCCAGGCCTGGACACATTTTTGCTCTGATGGGAAAATTACTACTCGTATGTTGACAAGTGTTAAAAAAAATGAAAAGTAGAGCTATGTTTTTGTACTAGATAAAAAATAAATTAAAAAATTATTAATAATTTCAAAAGATACTTTTGCTTTCCGTTGCAAATTCATATAAGGCAACGTAAATAATATTCGAAAGAAATTTGCATTTTTTCTGACATTAAGCGAATTTTTAAATGCGAACCTAACCTTATGCAGTGCATTGTATATACATAACATATATATATATATATATGTTACATAACATATATATATATATATATATATAACATAATATATATATATATATATATATGTTACGGTCAATAGGATTAATCCGGTCATTATTAATAATAACAGGTTATTATTAACAATGACCGGACATAAAGCCCGGTTATTATTAATCATAACCGCGGTTATGATTAATAATAACCAGTTATTATTAATAATCACCGGATTAATCCTGTTGACCGTAACATATATATACATTTTATTTGTGAATTTGTACCACACTTTGGACCAAAATTGAAATATGTCAAAAAAACAAATTTTCATTTTATTTGAAACATAAAATCAATATCAAAAGATAATTTGAATTAGTTAAAATAAATTTTGTTATTTTCTTTTAATAAATTAAATTACTCTTTCCTTTTCTTGCAATTATCGTTCCATAAATAAGGTAATTTGCTATACCAAAAATATATACATCATTACTATGATATAGTACACTGTGGTTTTACTTTAACAATTTTGTTTTTGAAACTCAAATTTCTGCAATTAGAAAAAAAAAGTGCGTCTTATCTGACGTCATTCGCTATTTTCGTTCTCATTATTTCTTACAGTTTTCAGTTTCTTAAAACAAAATCACATGAAAATGAAAACATGCCAATTTTCTTCAGTGTAATTTTCAGAGTTAAATAAAAACACTTTTCGTTGATGTTGAGAGCGGCTACTAGCATTAGTAAAGAACTTATATATTTTCTTTTCTCTCTTACCACACAAAGTGCTATTACTTTTATTTAGCCATGAGGGAGTCAAATAATTTGAGTTTTTAAAAATGATCAGATTATATGATGTAACTTCTACTTATGTGATATTTCCCCATGAGTGTTTTAAGTATAAAACGTTTCTTTTCTCATAATGCTTAACAATTTTCGACGTTGTTGTAAAACTTATGATTCTTAGAAGAAAAATCATTTGGTTTTATCTTAAATTTAAAAAAAAATCAATAATAAGTAGGAAAGAAAATATTCACATAAATCTATTCTTTGAAAAAATGCGATGCCAACTTTTTATTTTCTTATGGCGATGTAAATCTTTGTCGCTAAGAATATCTTTAATATTTCAGAGCCATTTTATTACTATTTATATAACAAATTAAAATTCCAAGGGAAAATCACTTTAGTGATTCAAGATTAAATTTCGAGCCATTATTAAAACGAGAAACAAAAATCATACGTCAAGCATAGATTATGAAACACTTTCCAACACATTCAGAATACTGTAACAAAACTTCGACGATTAATATTGTGAAAGATTATGTCTAAGTACAGAATTCACAAAACCCAATTTAAGCAATTACGATCTATAATCGTAAAAATATCAGAATTCGTTTGTGTAGCACTGTATGTTATCTATATATAGCACATATACTACACAGTATGCAAAAATTTAGTCCAGTTAGGAAACACATACTACTGTTGAAAATTCCCTTTCAGCAATTTCCGCCAATAAGCAAATATGTACTCGAATTCTGTTGTGCAGCCCTGTATATGGTAGGGTCTATAGAATTTTTGCACCGCAAGTAACACGCATAAAAATAGTTAATTTTAAAAACTCATACCACAACTGAAAACGTATTTCGAAGAATTATGGCTCATAGACAGCATTATAACCAAATTCTTTTCTGTGTTCCTAGAGAGGAACGATAAACGCTATGCTATATTCTATAGCAATCATCTTGTAGTGCACCTAAGTGATGTATATCGATTTCAGTATGCTTAAACTGCTGCAACACCATTAAAATACACTGCAAATGGTTTTTTCTCATATAACATAATGAAACGGCATTCTTTTGAGTGCCACTGTATACGAACTATAAATGTCACACATTTGATATTCAATATCAAATCAATGGTAAAACCGAATAACATATATCAATTACATGGTAATCCGACTATATTTCCGCGAGTGAGAGCCCAGGCAGACAGGCACACTTTTCAACTATGTTGCAAAGTTTTAAAAACATTGGATTAAACCATAACGGGCTAGATGCCGAATAAACTGCGAAGTCATCAAACTTAAAAATAAAATTAGATTTTTTAAAAATTGAATCGGTCATGTACAAAACTACGCAAGTAATTTTTCTTTCAGTAGAAAAATAAAAAATGTTATTTTAAGTACCTTAAAATAAAAGAGAGATAACCAACTTACAAATGTAAATGTAGTACAAGTATATGCAGTTACTCTGTCTGCCGCCCTGTCAATCCATACACAATTTAAATGTCTGAAAATGCTCTTAATTCCAAGAAATTTAATTGATTATTATGGCAGATTACAATGTCTTTCCACTAATTAATACATTAGGAATAAATAGGCAACTTGCAAGCCCGTTGAAAGTCCGATATTGGCGCACGAAGGGCACAAGGGCAAACGTTACACTTCGCAGTGACTCCTGAATTGAATTGAAACTTTTGTATTTCCCGGGTTTTCGACACCAGTATATTGTGGCCGGCTCCAACCGCGACCTACGTTATATACGGCCGGCGCATGACGTTTAAAACGTCACAGCGAGTGGATCATTTTTATACGGCGATTGGTGCAAAACGGGAGGCGCGCCACTTTGCACCAATCGCCGTGCAAAAATGATCCACTGCATGTGACGTTTTAAACGTCATGCACCGGCCGTGTATAACGTAGGTCGCGCTCCAACTGTTACACTTCGCAGCGATTCCTGATTTGAACTGAGGTTTCGGTATATCCCGGTTTTGCAGCACCCTGAATGAAACTGAAACTTTTTACTTTTCGTTTTAGTACTAAAGTGAACTGATAAAATGTTTTAGAATGTTTTTATTTTGAATTTGAATGGACTCCGATTTGCAACTCCGATAGTTTTAAGATTAAACATGAAGTTTTATATTTTGAAGTTTTGAATTGTTACAATAATTTCATATGTATATAATGTAAAATAGATGTGCATAACACTTACAAGATTAACTGTTCTTCTATTTAGTTATGAGTACGTTTATATAGATAGAATTTAACTTGGGTCAGTCAAACCTTTGGTTGCACCATTGCCGTAGCACGCTTAGAGCTTACCTGATAAAAAGGGTAAGTTCAATACGTTGAAATATACTTTATATTGTGGTAAGCTTGTTTTTAGCCATATGCATCATTGAGGTTGCACTACAAGATGCTTACTGTAGAATAGAAGGGTGTATATAGCATATAATGCACACCATGAATAATGTTTGTATATAATACATATGTATACGTAGAAGGCATACGTTGACAGCGACGATGCGTAGAAGATGACAATGTAGAAGATAATACTCATAGCATGAGAAATAATTTCTGGAAATGCGTTTTGAATTGTGGTATGCGTACTTAAATTTAACTACTTTTTTGCATGTTACTTGCTGTGTATGAATTCTATAGATCATATACAGGACTACACAAAAGAATTCGAGCACATTTCCATTTATTGGGGGAAATTGCTGAAATGGAACTTTCAGCTGTATTATGCGCTTCCTAACGAACTAAATATTTGCATAATATGTGGTATACATACAAATCTATAGATAATATACAGGGCTGGACAAAATAATTGAAATATTTTTCGACTATACTAGATGGTAACTGCTGAATTTGTGTTTTCAGATGCGTGCGCGTTTTCGAAATTGTTTACGTAGACATAATCTATCATCTATTATTAGACGGTGAAATTTGTTTTTATAGTGTTGGAAAATGTTTCATAATCTATCCTTGACGCATGACTTTTCTTTTTTTTTAAACTTTAGAATTTATTAATTTTTTTATATTCCTTATACAGGGTGATTCATAAAAGATGGGCAGAACTTTAAGGGGTTATAGTACACTTAAAGACAAATAATATTAAATAGGAGACTAAGGGTCCCAGACGTATTCCCAAGGAGATAGGGGGCATTAAAGTTTAGGGTCCGAAATTTCAAATGATTATAAAACATGGAAAAATTGGTCGATTCGTTTGCGGTTTTTGCAAAAAATTTTCTTTATGCCAGTATTTTCTTGAAATAAAATTTTAAAGTTCAATTTCAAAAAATGCCGATAGGGGGCGCTTTAGACTTTGGAGTAACAAACAACTATTTTTTAACGTTATTTTTTGTATTTCTTTAAATGATTTCGAAAGCTTAGACTTAAACTTAAATTTTGATCTAAAAATCTGAGTCCTAACGAGTAGTTAAGTAGCGTAAACTGAAATTTGAAATTTGAAACCCTTCTCCCCCCAGAACAAAAATCAGTTATTCCCGATCTTTGTGTCGTAGATTAGGCTCTAACTACTGCCGCGTTTTGCTAAAATTATTCTTTATGTCAGTATTTTCTTGAAAATAAATTTTAAAGAAAATTTTCAAAAAATTCCGATAGAGGGCGCTTTAGACTTTGGAGTAACGAACAACTATTTTATACCGTTATTTTTTGTGTCTCATTAAATGCTTTCTAAAGCTTAGACTTAAATTTTCAGCCCAAAATCTGAATCGTTAGACGTGGTTAAGTTTCTGGGGAGAGGGGTTTGAAATTTCTACTCCTGAGCACAGTTCAGTTTACCATGTCCACACATTGTGTGCTGTGATACGAGGTAAAAAGACACAAATTAGGATTATGTTACCAAAGCATATTTATTAACATGTAATCACAATAAATGTTCAAAATTGTGACCACCAGAGGTTATGCACGCAGAACAACGGCGACGAATGGAACGGCGAACATTCGCGAAAACATCAGGCTTTTCGAGCACTTCCCCTACAGCGGCGGAAAGTCTGGCGACCAGTTCCTCGGGGGATTCAATGGGTGTCTCATACATAAGAGCCTTCAATCGTCCCCAAAAAAAGAAATCGAGGGGTGAAAGATCTGGCGAGCGAGCAGGCCAAGCAACAGGACCACCTCGACCAATCCATCTGTTCGGAAATGTGATGTCCAGATAGTTGCGGACGTCTCGTACGTAATGGGCTGGCGCTCCATCGTGCTGGAACCACATGACCCGCCGGATGCGTGGAGGAACAACGTTTAACAGGTCTGGCAGCACATGTTGCAGAAATGTGAGGTATGTTTTACCGTTGAGGCGTTCAGGAAGAAGGTACGGTCCGATTAGGTGGTCTCCGAGGATTCCTGCCCAAACATTGATGGAAAAGCGTCTCTGATGAGCATGTGGATACGTAGCATGTGGATTGACATCCGCCCATACATGTGCATTGTGTGTGTTAAATGTACCTTCACGTGTGAAGGTACATTCATCGGTGAAAAGCACAGTTCGTCCAAAATGTGGATTTAGCGCGTTCTGCTGCAGAAACCAGCGGGCGAATTCAATACGATTTGGATAATCCCCTGGAGACAGTTTCTGGACTCGTTGCACATGAAACGGGAGCAAATGTTCATCCTTCAGTACCCTCCAAGTCGTGGACTGTGAGGTATCCACCTGGCTAGCCACTGTTCGTGTACTTGTACTTGGCTGCGCCGCTACTACATCCAGAATGG
Source organism: Maratus michaelseni (assembly GCA_963931845.1). Classification (NCBI taxonomy): domain Eukaryota; kingdom Metazoa; phylum Arthropoda; class Arachnida; order Araneae; family Salticidae; genus Maratus; species Maratus michaelseni. The sequence goes on from OZ007594.1 coordinate 259,316,036, forward strand.
CTTCTGCAACAACTACTGATTCGTCCTTTTTTGCACGACCTGCATTCGACCGGGAAGCGAGAAATGATCCCGTCTCACACAACTGTCTGTGCAAGCGCTCGAAAGTTTTGCGGTTAGGCAACTGCCTGTTAGGAAATCGCTCTCCGTACATTCGTTGTGCCTCTGCACCATTTCCATCTGCCGCTCCGTAAATTAAATGCATCTCAGCCTTTTCCTTATTCGTGAAGGGCACCATCTTCCGATTCATTACTACAGCGACTTACACTTGACTCACCGTTCAGTGGTTTTTATGCCTGAATCGTGTCGAAATTTTGCATACGTGTTCTTCTTCTTCCCCATTTGACATTTGCATACTTTCTGTTTCCTTCTTCACCCGGTGACTAGCGTCAGGAATGGAGCTTTAACGTTTGCATGAGCGACGTTTCCAACTGTGCCAGTGCCTTTATGAGTGAATTCCGACTATGCAGTCCTTGACGAAAGTTGTATTTTTGCCTCGTATCACAGCACAGAATCGTTGGGCATGGTTAAGTAGTGCAAACTGAACTATGTTCAGAAGTTGAAATTTGAACCCCCTCCCCTCGCTACTGAACCACGCTCAGCGATTCAGATTTTGAGCTGAAAATTTAAGTTTAAGTCTAAGCTTTAGAAAGCATTTAATGAGACACAAAAAATAACGGTATAAAATAGTTGTTCGTTACTCCAAAGTCTAAAGCGCCCTCTATCGGAATTTTTTGAAAATTTTCTTTAAAATTTATTTTCAAGAAAATACTGACATAAAGAATAATTTTAGCAAAACGCGGCAGTAGTTAGAGCCTAATCTACGACACAAAGATCGGGAATAACTGATTTTTGTTCTGGGGGGAGAAGGGTTTCAAATTTCAAATTTCAGTTTACGCTACTTAACTACTCGTTAGGACTCAGATTTTTAGATCAAAATTTAAGTTTAAGTCTAAGCTTTCGAAATCATTTAAAGAAATACAAAAAATAACGTTAAAAAATAGTTGTTTGTTACTCCAAAGTCTAAAGCGCCCCCTATCGGCATTTTTTGAAATTGAACTTTAAAATTTTATTTCAAGAAAATACTGGCATAAAGAAAATTTTTTGCAAAAACCGCAAACGAATCGACCAATTTTTCCATGTTTTATAATCATTTGAAATTTCGGACCCTAAACTTTAATGCCCCCTATCTCCTTGGGAATACGTCTGGGACCCTTAGTCTCCTATTTAATATTATTTGTCTTTAAGTGTACTATAACCCCTTAAAGTTCTGCCCATCTTTTATGAATCACCCTGTATATTTTAATTTCTTCTGATTTATTTTTCTTATTATGCTTCTACTTGCTATAAAGATAAGATATTTTGTCATCCTAGCAATTATAACTTTAAAATGTCATATTTTTTTAAATATAAATTAGAATGTTTAAAGCAATTGGAATTACAGAAAATGTGTCCATATTGAAATGCTGTATAACTATTTTTTTGGTCTATTGGTACCACCAAAAATTTTCTTTTTTAATATCGGATAATTCGAACTTTTTTCTTGGTTTCTTGAGAGTTCGAATTAACTAGCGTCGACTAATATAAATTGTGAAGCGAGGAAAGTTCTAGAAGATAACATTTGAAAATAATGAAATGAAATAAAAAATATAGAAAAGGATATTACACCCACGAGAACAGCTGCTACCGAAAATATTTTTTTTATTTGTTTATGATGCTATATTTGGCTGTTTTCCGTTCTTTAGGAGATAGAAAGATTAAGAAAATATTCCAGGTAAAAGAAGTGGATACAAATAAAAGAAAGTTACTTGTTTCGGTGACAAAAGATAACATTTAGAAAAATGAGAGCATCGTACTTGTTTAGGAAGAGTAACAACAGCGGGGTTTTTTTTCTTTTACAGTTTAAATAAAAACCCTCATCATGTTGTATCATTTATTATTTTGTAATACCGTATGAAGATATAAGAGTAAGACAAGAAAATTTAAGATATTACGTTGTTATTTCTCAAAAGAAAGCTATTATTATTTTTTTAAATTATTCGTTAATAGTCTACTTTCTTAATATAAAACACAAGATATTTTAGTTGAACGCCAATTTAATTATTTTTGTCTTTAGATTAAGGCAGAAGTGCAGATAAATTTTGCGTTATATTACAAAAGAAAATGACCAATAAAGATCCCGTATTTTGCAAGATTTTCGAAAATTTCGTAAAACGTCAGGCTTCTGATTGGTCAATATCGGTACAAAAATTGTGTAAAATCTATCTGCGTGCGCCCGTGAATATTTTTATTCAATTCTACGGGCGTTGCAACTCGATATTTTGCATATGCATTGTATAAAATCTTTTGACGTTTTGGAGAAAAAATCTATTTGTATTCTACATTTTAAAATTATTTATAATATTAATTTTATGAAATTTTTATTATGAATCATATTTAAAACATAGGTTAACTGAAATTTATCAAAAATACATAACACAAATTGCATTATTTTGATGAAATTATAGTAGTGTCCCTTTATAACAGAGTAACGATATATGAGCAATAAACTTTTGTTGGGCAAAAACTTTTGAAACATGACATTATTAAAATTAACAACGTGACATAGCACAAATAAAAATACATAAATTGGCAAACAGCTGTTTCGGATCCCCTAACGCTCCATCATCAGTGCCAATTCAAAAGATTGAAACCGATTTAAAAGTTTAAGGCATGTAAAATATGCTTGCGTCTTTCGCACGCACCAAGATTGAATGGCGGCGATCCTTTTAAAAACAACAGCGGAGTCAGGAAACACATGTGACGCAGAGACTAATAGGAGCACCCTGTCAGACCGGGCGAGTTTAAGTACAGAGGAGAAAAAAGGGTGGAAACGAAGAAAATAAATTAAGTGAAAGGTAGCCAGACATTTGAAAAATTTGATGCGGAGGAGAAACAAAAGAGGGAGGGACGAAGAGAATGAATTAAATGAAAGGTAGCGAGACATTTGAAAAATTTGGTGTACTGGACATATCATTAACTAAGCTGCCTGAATTCTTCCATATATGATATACCTCCCAAAAATCAAGGTCGTAAATAGATAAGCATTTTTGAATTATTGAACCCTCTGAAAAATTAAAACTGTGATTTTCAGACCAACAATGGTTAGCTATTGCAGAACGTTTAATGCTACAATTTTTAACATAGTTTTTATGTTCCCCCAAGCGGACCTTAAGGGTTCTCTTGGTTTGACCTATATACATTCTGTCACACTGATAAGATATCTTATAAATTGCCCAATGTGAAAATCTGTCTATTGGGTGTTAGAGATCTGTAAATTTGATTTTGTTAAATGGTGCATAAATTATTTTAAAGTCGAATCTTCTTAAAATTCTAGATATTTGATGGCTTATTCTCGGAAAATATGGAAGTATAATTAAATCTTCCTTGCGAACATTGTAAACGTTGGAATGTGTTTAATTATTAGGTTATTATGAATTGAATCAACGATTTCAACAGGATAACCCCGGTCAATGGCTATTGATTTAATGTGGTCTAACTCTGCTTTGAGTAAACATCCAGATGAACAAATTTTTAAGGCGCGATGAACATAGGTATTAAAAACAGCCAATTTTTTATTCGGCAGAGGGGGGGGGGTGAAATGAAAGACGGTGTGGCGGTAATAAAACTGCGAATGGTTTACGAAAAACTGTGGTTTGAAATGAGTCATTTTCGCGGTACACCATAACATCAAGGAAAGGTAGTTGATTATTATTTTCAAATTCAGATGTAAACTGTTATGTTTATCTACAGAGTTCATAACAGAAAGAATATGAGGAATAGCCTATATCACTAGAATCGGATAAAGCGAAGCAGTCATCTACATAGCAGGTGTAAAATGGAAAATTTAACTTATAGAAAAGGTTTGACTCGAAATAATGCATATAAAAATCACTGAGAATTGGGCTGAGGGGCGAGCCCATAGACAAGCCTTCGGTCATGCGATAAAAATCAGCATTAAAAATGAGCGTGTTTTGTGATGTTTTAATGGTGATTTTTATCGCATAACCAGTAACCGAAAGATTCGACTTTAAAATAATTTATGCCCCATTTAACAAAACCAAATTTACAGATCTCAATCATCCAATAGACAGATTTTCACATTGGGGAATTTATGAGATATCTTGCGAGTGAGATAGAATGTATATAGGTCAAACCAAGAGACCCCTTAAGGTCCGCTTGGGGGAACATAAAAACTGTATTAAAAATTGTGACATTAAACTTTATGCAATAGCTAACCATTGTTGGTCTGAAAATTACAGTTTTAATTTTTCTGAGGGTTCAATAATTCAGAAATGCTCATCTATTTACGACCTTGATTTTTGGGAGGCTTATCATATATGGAAGAATTCAGGCAGCTTAGTTAATGATATGTCCAGTACACCAAATTTTTCACCTTTCACTGGCTACCTTTCATTTAATTCATTCTCTTCGTTCCCACCCCCTTTTTTTCTCCTCTCTATCCAATTTTTCAAATGTATGGGTACCTTTCACTTAATTCATTTTCTTCTTTGCCCCCCCTTTTTTCTCCTCTGTACTTAAACTTGCCCAGTCTGGCAGGGCGCTCCTATTGGTCTCTGCATCACATGTTTTTTCTGACTCCGCTGTTGTTTCTAAAAGGGTCGCCGCCATTCAATCTTGGCGTGTGCAAAAGACGCAAGCATATTTTACATGGCTTAAACTTTTAAATCGGTGTCAATCTTTTGAATTAGCACTGATGATGGAGTGGACTTTAGGGATTCCGAAACAGCTGTTTGCCAATTTATATACTTTTATTTGTGCTATTTCACGTTGTTCATTTATTTTTAATATATAACGGCACAAAGTTTAATCCACCTTTTTAGACAATACTTTATCTTGAACTTGGTGAGTCTGTAATTATCACCAAGCTAATGTTTATTTACTTGTCTAACTCGTTGAAGGAGGCTCGCCCGGACGTGTAATGCCAAGTTCTGATATATGGGTTTCTATAATTTGGATTGACTTCTGATATATGCATACACCCTCAGCATTTGTCAGCAATCTCTTATAAAAGGTACTGTGAACTCAAAAGTAAAAAAAAAAAGTTAAACTTTACTCAATAATTGTCTGAGTGCAACGAAGACTCATACACAGCGCAGTATTACTTTGCCCCATATATAGCTACGATGGATATTAAAACCTTTCGTCAAGCATAACTCAAAAAATATTTAACGGATTTCGTTCAAATTTTTACAGCAGGTACCTATAAAGGTGACAACGACGTCTATTTATTACCAAGAATAAATGTCAAACCGTTTGGAAATTATATTAAAAAATAGATAAAAAAGCACAATTAAGGTACATACGTCACGAAAATTTTGTGCTTACGTCATTTTCACCGGTGGGAGATTTTCGTAGGCAATCGGAATTGAAAAGTTCATGGAGTACATGGAGCAAAAAAATATGCACGCACTAATATTCAGTACAATAAAAGGTACTTTTCGGTTAGCCGGGCGCCAGTGATCTATATACACGTTGTGTGTATAAGATACGCCAGTGATATATATATATATATATATACATACACACACACACACACACACACACATATATGCATATATGTATGTATGTATATACATATATATATATATATATGTATTTGTTCATATATCACTGGCGTCCAGCTAACCGAAAAGTACCCAATAAAATATATTTCAATTTTTTTATAAAATGAAACATAAAAATACAAATATATCAAATGGTATGTAGTATGTGAAATGAAACAATTTTATTATAATCACCTATCGTACAATAAAAATAGCTAATATTCTGCATTCAGAGGGAAAAGTTCCATATCCTGTGCCGTAGATTTGGCGAGTTATTTTTTGGTGATAAGTGTTTCGATGTGCTTGTTGCGATCTTCAGTCTTTCGGTTATCTTTTCTAAAGTTATGTTTTGCAGATGTAATATTATGTAAACATATGTTTTGTAGATAATTTGTTTGTATATATATGCTAATTGTAATGGCAGTTGGGAATGAGATTTTTACCTTTTTATCTATGCTTTCAAAAATATTAAAACATTAAAAAAAGATGATAGAGATGTCGCAGGCGCACCAGGGTATCTTTTTGGTACCAAAATGGCGATGTTATGTGTGAGTAACTTGGCGATTTTGGTGAGATTTTGCTTCGTGTAGCAACTTGGTAGGGCAGATTCTGTGTTTTTATGTTAAACTAAATATTGTGTGTTTTATAATAAATTAATCACTGTTTGTGTTGTATAATAAAATAAGGTAAAGATGCCATATACGCACCACATTGGCGCGATTGCAACAAAATGGCAATTTTATGCCAAACATGGTAACCCGGTTATTTTGTTTATGTGTTAATAAGTGTTAATATTTACGATTTATTGTGATATTTATATTATTATGTTTATTATTTATAGCTGTTCATTTATTATTGCATGCTTTTTGTAACGGTACTTCTCTATTATCCCGTCGACCACTTTTCATAACAAAAATCTATCGCCAAACTGTAAGATTAAACGCCAAAAATGCAGTCCCATTTACTTGATGTCAGAAGCATTATACGTGATTGTTATGTCAACAAATAGTTCATAAAGTGGTCGACGGGATAATAGAGAAGTACCTTTGTAACTAATATTCAAAAACAAAGTTTTCGCCAAATTGGCGGGGGAAAAAATCGCGCCAATGTGGTGCGTATATGACATCTGTGCCTAAAATAATTTCTGTGCGCTTAAAATAAAAATTGTGTGTGTTTTATAACACAATAAAGTCAAACAAGCATGCTGTTTTAGCAATCTTGGCCTAACGGGTTCTCAAAAACGTGGTTTTCTGACCAAAATGGCGCAATTAAAAATCACGCCAATCCCAGTGCGCTAGCGACAGCTGTTCCAAAAATATTTATATCAAGCGTATTATATTTTGCATTTTTATACGGAACACTTCTACATTTAAAGATTTTAAATGCTAATTACATCCGATATTTTTTTCCTGAGGTTCCCAAAAGTTAATTTAGGTATGGTTTTCATTCGTTTATTAATTTTTTACAATTTGCCCCCTGACAATAACAATTATTTATCCCAAAAATACGTCTTAGGTTTGTTAAGTATGTTTGTTTATGTATTTTCATTACTTATTAAAATGTCGAAAATGGCGATAATATTTTATTTTAGCATCGTATTTATGTTTTTAAGATGGTTCAAAAACATGGTTTAATAAAAGTACGTTTGTGAACATTTGAAAAACATGTTTTTCCGCTCTCTGGAAAAATTTGGTAAGATGCTCAAGTAGATGCGTTTAGTAAGATGCTGTTTTTTAAAGTAGATGCTTCGGTAAGATGCTTTTGGCACCATTTTTAATTTTTTCCCAACTGCGCCAACCGGCACAGGATACGGAACTTTTTCCCATTCAGATACACAGGCAAGGCTGGTCTCAAACAACAATAAAGCTAGCAACAACATTGTTTTAACTCTATAACAGTTACAATAATGATATTAAATGCTCCGATTGGCTTTGGGCCCGATTACAGTAGTTTCCGGAAAACACTGTAGAAGAAGTCTTTTACATTTGTTTCGAATGAAGCTCGGTGAACAAAGTATTAATTAATAATACAAACACTAACATGAACATGGAAGCAAAAGTTTGAATTCAAATGTATATATATTTGTTAATCTTTCCCCCTTCCACCAACTCTTCAAAAAAATAATAAAAATAAAAAGAAAGTTACAGCATTGAATTTAAAATGGCGTTAAGCTACGCCTTCTGACTTAAGCAATTAACTGCAAACCCGATTATGAAACTTTCACTTAACTATAACATGTATCTAATAGCCCTGAGGATACTTCCCAGTTATACGGACCTTTAGGCTTTTTTAAAAAGCTTGACACAATTCGGGTTTAAGAAGTTGAGATTTATTGACAAATTATATAAACAACTATGAAACTGAAACAGATGAATTATTTTGCTGGTTTACGCATGTATTTTTAAAAATTGCATCTGATTACACTTATTAGATGAATTACTTCTGTTTGTATTTAATAACGGTAAACGGCGTCTGTATATTGAATGAATTGTGAAACTATTGGGAAGAAGTGGAGAGACGAGTAAACAAACGGGTACACAGACGGATAGTGAGATGGGTAGAGAGACGGGTAGTGACAGAGATAGGCTAACAGGTTGCGAAACGAATAGGTAGACAGGTAGCGAGACAGGTAAAAAAAAGAGTTGACAGAGCGATACCGAGATGGGTAGAGAGACGGGTCATGAGACGGGTAGCGAGACGAGTAGTAAGACCGATATACAGGCATGTAGAGTAAAGGTTGAGAGACGGGTTGCATGGTGGATAGAGAGACGGGCAGACAGAAGAGCACAGAGACGAGTTGACAGACGGGTAGAGAGAGGAGTATGTACACAGGCAGACGTGTCGAGAGACTGGTAATTAAACGGGAAGCAAGACAGGTAGAAAGACTGATTGATAGATGGATAGCGAGACAGGTAAAGAGTTGGGTAGAGTTTGAGTGGAGGAAAAAAAATTAATTCAAATGTAAATATTTGTCACAAGGAAAATGTTGCAACAATGAAATTAAATTTGTGTTAAGCCATGCTTGCTAAAATACGCTATTGGCTGGAAATCTGATTACGTAACTTTAAAAAGCTTGGCGTTTTATAAGATCAAGCAAAAAAAAAGGGATTATTTGCCAAATGTTATAAAAACAAATCTGATGGACGGTACTTCTTTTCTATTTGTTTAACAGTGTATATGGATTTATGTATGATATTTTGTAATGCTATCATTTAATTTTCTCTTTTTCATTATGTCGTAATTGTTAATCCTACGTTCTTAACAATATCACTCAGAGTAATCCCTTTGAGGGAAATCCTAGTAAATAAATAAATGTAATCACCTACCCTTTCTTTTATGCAAAGCTAATTTCTTTATGCCGGGTTGACCGTGTTTTGAACTTGTATTTAAAACCTCTATATAAACATTTACGCATTACTTCATTCCAGATGTTACACAATTGACAAACACAGCACATAAATATATGTATACAACAGAACTTCAAATTATATATAATCATCATCATCATCAACAACAACAACCGTTTTAAATCTACTGCTGGATGTAGGTGTCCCCCAGATTTTTCCATTGTTTCCTGTCTAGTGCTTTAGTTATCCAATTAACACCGGCCACTTTTCTGATTTCGTCACTCTATCTTACTTGAGGTCGTCTTCTTGGTCTTTTTATCACCACTGTAGGTATTTGTGCTCCAACTTATTGTCTTGTCTTCTTGAAATGTGCCCAGCGCATTTCCATTTTAACAGTTTAATTATCTCAATGATGTCAAAAAGTTTCGTCTGACTTCTTATCAAGGTTATTATCTTTCTGTATCTTCTGGTTATGCCTAGCATACATATTTCCACACTTCTCTGTGTTGTTTGTAATTTTTGTATTATCCGTTTTACTAGCGTACGTATTTCTGCTCCATAAGTTAGTGCAGACAAAACACATTGGTTAAACACCTTTTTTTTCAAACAAAGAGGCATGTTACTCTTCAGAATGATATTGTTCTTCCCAAAAGCTCTCCATCCATTTTTTTTTCTTCCATTGATTTCATTCATGATACTGTTGTCCGATGATGTTTCCTGTCCAAGGGGCACAAAACTTTACACTTCTTTAATCTCAGTCTTGTTGTAGACGATTTTGTTTTTTGATGCAAATGAATTGAACATCACAGTCTTTTCCAAATTTATTTTTAATCTCACATTAATACTAGCTTTTCCCAAATCTTTTGCATATTTTCCAATTCTTCAGGGCTATTACTGAAAATTAAAATGCAGTGATGCAATATAGTCCAGGTGCTAGGAGTGAAAAAACTGCAAATCGTGATACAGTTGTATCATTTTGCCAGTATCTACTCTATATTAATACAAAGCATATAGGAAGGGGAGGCATCGCGTAAAGTTGGGGGAAATTCAAGATGGCGGCTGTTATTCAAAATGGTGTCATTTTCAGAAATTAGTGCAATTTCGTTTCTATTCATCGTATAAAAGCATGTTTGATGGAAATTTCGATGTTTTTAGATAAAAAATATTACTTGTAACACTTTACAGCACAGTCGAAAAGTATTTATGAATTCAGTTTGCCTGTTTGTCTGTCTGTCTGGTCGTCTGTCTAGTCGCGCACGTACTCGAAAAAAAATAACCGGATATCCAGATAATTAAAATATGGTACTGTAGTATACCGTAACAAGTTCGGTATTCATTTTCAAGTGTGCGTCATTCATAGTTCATTTACAGGGGCAATCAAAAGTATTCCGTTACATTATAGTCTGTAGACAAAAACCGCTTGCAATATGCTTTAATGATGTTATACTCTTTGTAACATATTCAAATTAATATACATCAGTGCGGTGCAGTACAAGATACTTACTGTAGAATATGCAGTGCATAGCAGTTTTCGTTCATTTACAGGGGCTCACAAAATAATATGGTTACCGTTACATTAATGTCTCCGAGCACAGTGCCTTTCTAACTTGTGTATAAATTCTATACATCATCAGCTAAATCGATTGTTATTCAGGGAGGTGCTAGGTATGAAATAACTGCAATTTTTAATAATAATATCCCTATTGGTCAGTATCTTCTTTATATTAAAACAATGCATATCAGAGATGCTTAATGAAATGTCTTAGGAATTTAAGATTTAGGCTGTTATTCAATTTTTTCCGTTTTCGTCATATAAAAGTGTCTTTGAAATCATTTTCGATTTTTTTAAATCAGAAATTTTCTTTTCAATATCAGAAATATGCTTTAAAATATTTTTTATTGCATAGTGAGTAAAATGAATGGAAGAAATAAATAATAAAAATGCATTTTACTAATGCATTACTTATACAACATCATAAAAAATGAATGCTACATAACAAATGAATGACAGAAATTTGCAGAATATAGAAACTTTAGTTTGTAGCATATTATTTATCATTCATATTCGTTTTTACAGTTGCACAATAATGTGCAAGAAAGGCCAACCTTCCTACAACTACACTTATTTTTGCAGATTTTGCACATACATTTTATTAGTTCTTTGCAAGAATCTGCAATCTTGGGAAACTCAAGTCCTTTTAATTTCCATGAAAAATTATCCAACCACCATCCCCATTTGTTTGGAGAGAGGTGACATATTTCCCGCTCATGAACTTGTCCCCAAATGTGTCGAGCTTGGAAAGCACTCCGTAAAATATGTTGCTCTAGTGCACCTTGGTTGGTGGAAGATGTTCAATAGGACGATTTTTTGTCATAAACAATTCCTGTCTAGCATCATTTACATGAATGCTGTTACATGTTGAACAGTACAACAATACTACGAATTTTTCTAAAATATTTAGAATATCGTCAGGTATGGAAATTTGTGGTTTTGATAGAAATGAAAATTTGATAGTAGCATCTTTATAGAGAATCTATGTCTTCCAAACTGACTTTTGTTTTTCCTGTGAAACCAGGATTACTGTCGCAACCTGTGAAAGCATGGAATCTTAGTAACGACATTGCTTTTTCTTTTCCAATTGCTGCAGCTACAGTATGGACAGGAATAAGTTTATAATTCTTCCTAACTCTTTCAGTGTGTTATAAAGTCGCAACATTAAAATGAAATATGTGATGGAATTTTGGATCAAAACCCCATATTGAATACATCTCATTTTGGGTGGTGCCTTGTCATCAGAATTACATTGTAATAAATATATAAATACACGCTACATTGTATATTTATATAAAAGAAAATGTTCCTATGACAATTTGCAATTCTTTCATATCTAGCAAAGTTCAACGCGCATAGACAGCATTGTGCTTATTGAAAGTCCCGTGACTGTATTATTTTGTGAGCCCCTGTAAATGAACGAAAACTGCTATGCACTGCATATTCTACAGTAAGTATTTTGTACTGCACCGCAGTGATGTATATTAATTTGAATATGTTACAAAGAGTATAACATCAATAAAACACATTGCAAGCAGTTTTCGTCTACAGACCATAATGTAACGAAATGCTTTTGATTGCCCCTGTAAATGAACTATGAATGATGCACACTTGAAAATGAATACTGAACTTGTTACGGTATACTACAATACCATATTTTAATTATTTGGATATCCGGTTATTTTTTTTTCGAGTACGCCCGCGACTAGACAGACGACCAAACAGACAGACAAACAGGCAAACTGAATTCATAAATACTTTTCGACTGCGCTGTAAAGTGTTACAAATAGTATTTTTTATCTAAAAACATCGAAATTTCCATCAAACATGCTTTTATATGATGAATAGAAACGAAATTGCACTAATTCCCGAAAATGACGCCATTTTGAATAACAGCCGCCATCTTGAATTTCCCCGACTTTACGCGATGCCTCCACTTCTTATATGCTTTGTATTAATATTGAGTAGATACTGACCAATTGGTATAACTGTATCACAATGTGCAGTTTTCACCTTATTTTTGTCGTGTAGCACTTGGACTAATAGTGACGCACCAGAAAACTATTTGACACCACTAAATTTAAACAATATTATTCTGATTCAAAGGCTGAAATTTAAAGCCTTTTTTCAGAAAAAAATAGTATTAAAATGTAATGGCGACAATTGTTTAACAGGTGCGCCATTGTTCCATCACTGAAAATGTCATCAACAAACCGGAAATGTCTTAAATATTCACCATTTATTCCTTTGTTTTTCTAATACCGCTTCTTGAAAATATTGTTTAAGACAGCAGTAAAAAATTTAGGCTAAATTACCACAAGCTTAGGATTATGGTGTCTCCTTGTCTTACTCATCTTCTAAGCTTGGTTTTCTCTTTTCCTTTGTCCAAACGGATAGTGGCTGTTGCTTTCTTGAAAATCTTCTTTGTGATATTGATATAAGGTTTCTCTATATCAATGTCCTCCAGAGATGCAGCTGCTGCTGATGTGTTGGCGGAATCAAATGCTTTTTCATAATCTATAAAGGCAAAACAGAGAGTTAAGTTATATTCCGTATGTTTTTGTATTACTCTTATATAAATATAGCATTTCATTACTTCGCTACAATATCTCAAACTTTGGCCAAAATGAAGTGGTGATGAATTGTGATAACCTCTAAGCTCATACACACTGTCATATCAATGCATTTTTTTTTCGTGATAAGATAGTAATCAGAGAACATTCTAGCAGTAATCGCGGTGAGGTAAAAAGCAGTAGATATCTTAAACTTTGAGATTTCTCATAGGCACACAATAATCACAATCAGTTATGAAAAAAGCTTATTTATTTAGCAGTTTACTCCATCACGATAAATTACTCTCATGCCCTATGATACTGCATTAAATCGAATCAGCTAAATTTGCTACTAATGAAGAGAGAAAAGTTAACTTCAAAGAATTTTAGCATATTCACACCTTCACTGATATCTACGTTATTTTCACATCCCAGAAATCAACAGAAAGAACAATATTCAAGCTGATGTAAAATGTATTTAAAACCTCGGACGCAAGGATACAAAAAATGAAAGCAAAGTAAAAAAACAGCAAAATGCGTGGAAAAAAAACATTTCCAGAATTTTCTAGTAAATTGGGGATTTTTCGAGATAAAAACAGACGATAATATTAAAGGGAAAAATGAAAGGGGACAATTAAGAAAGGAAATTTTAAAGGGGGAAAATACTGCTGGAGGGAGGAATGCCAAAAGTAGTAAAGACACACAGAAAACCATTAGATGTTTGAAGAAGAAAAAAAAGAGGGATTATAGCATTTTAAGACAAAATAAAAGATTAAATGGAATAGAATTTAGAATAATCTTTAAATAGGTTAAAAGTTTTGAAATATCTTACATATATATATATATATATCCTTTGCATGACCAATAATTATATTGTAATCATTTCACTTCAGTTCATGGGAGATTGTGACATTCCTACCACAGAGAGAGACATAAGACATTACAGATCTAGTCTTTTGACAGGTCTCGCTACCCGACCACATCTGGTTTTAAATATTGGCTGGTCGAGACAATCTTTCTCAGTTTTTGGAGAGTCTGACAATTTTGTTAAGTGTGGAAAGTCTTTGTTGGGTTTCGGACAGTCTGACAGTCGATTCTATTTTATGGAGATCTGTTTTGTAGATTCAGCACAATCTTCTGAATAGGGAATGGAGGTGAATTTCCAGGTTCATCAGAAATTGATTTCTCAGATACTAGAATTATCTGTTCATCTTGAACTTCAAAAGCGTAAAGTCTTAGAAGTTCATCATTGATAGTCTTTATTCGAGCTACTCGACTGTTGTTATCTTTTCAAGGGTAAAGTTAAAGTAAGTTTGGCCCTGGAATATTCTGTGCATTTTGCATTATCGCTGCCAAAAAGAACGACTTGACCTACACTAATAATGGTGGGGAGTTTGTATTTAGGGTAATTCTTCAGTTTTCCGAGATACAAAAATGATAAGAAATTTTTACATGAGGTTTAGCTTAAGCTTATGACGATAATGAAATCGTTTGTTTAAATGAGTTGAGTCGAAGACATCCAATTCAAATTTAGATCTTGTTCGCAACACTTGCAGAAATAAAGATATTGCTAAAAGCTGTAAATCTTCGACATCCTCTGAGAAAAGACGTCACAGGATGGTTATTGGTGATATTCTCAGTTGCACACAAAATGATACTCAGTTCATCATAATTAAGTTGGTCTTTTCCAAATACACTTCTTAGAATTATTTTGGCATTCCAATCAGCCGCTCCCACCATCCGACAGAAAATCCTTTGAATTCGTTTAACTGAAGATATTTTTTCTACCTTTTAATAGTCTATGATATGTAGGATATTTCCGGCTACGACTATATTTTCCCCAATTTCAGAATATATATATATATATATATATATATATATAGGTCTGTTTTTTTGGGTCACAAATCTTATGAAGGCTAAACAAAAGTTTTTGGTTGTCAGCAACGGAACTAACTCTAAAGATTTCACTAATCACAGCACAGGTAAAGAGGAAAAACCAAGTTTTGTCTCCATTCCTGTAGTATAATGATCCTCCTAAATTTATACCAGTGATATCGAACGCTACAGCATTCCAAATTCGTTTTTCTAGCAAATGTACAAGCAAAACACAATATTTAGTCTCTTCAAATCTTTTTCAATTTATACAGTTTTTTTTAAAACTTGTCAAATCGTTCTTATACATTTCAAGATCTAGAAATTTTCCCTCAGTGGAAATGCTAAAATCTCCCGTCTAGATTCAGTGATGATGCTCTAAGATGAGTAAATAAACAACAGGATGCAACACTATTGAACGTTTGGCTACCAATCCGATAATATGTTTCAATACCTGGTATTTTCATGTTTTAAAAAAAAAAAATTAGTAGCTAGTCAAGCAGCAATCAAATATGCCAGGAGTTTCATCTTTTGAATCACGATTGTCTTCGATTAAGTTATTCTACTTTCAGCTCTATCAACTGTGCACGACCCAGGCTCTTCAGTCTCAACTCTGATAAAAATACAAACTGCGAAGGTGTGTCTATTGGCATCAGCAAAAATATGAAAACTGCAATGTTTCAAGGGAGAGAAATGTTCGTTATTATCAATCTAGATATTTAAATTTGTTTAAGAAGATTAAATTGATTGTGCCAGTTTAGAAATTTTTTGTTATATCTTCAGGTAATTCTTTATCTTATGGTATTTATGTTCCTTGAAGCATTATCTTTGACAATAACTTAATGCACAAATAATTCCCAATAGATAATAAAGTTTTTGTGCAACAGCTGACATTTTTCTCTTTGTAATCTGAAAATTATCTGATGATTCATAGTAGGTTGAATTTCAAAACAATACATCTCTTTGTAGATTTCACCCTGAAAGGCTGGTATGATCTTCCTAGTAGATGTGTTCTTTACTACTGCTCTGTGCGCCAAACAGTGTTCAGGTTTTTCTAGATTATCTCTCTTCACTTATTCAATCATTCAATCTTTCAACCAATTTGTAATTTCAGCATTTTCCCCACCAACGTCCATCTCAAATGAGTAACAAATGCAAAAAGGTCATCTGGAAAATGCTGATTTTCCCCATTTAGAAAATTTCCTGTCACACCTGCTCCTATTAATAGATGAATTTCCAATTCGATTGTCTGTGAGATGTCATAATCACAATCAGTCAGTTTTATCTATCTTTTACGGAGATTTTTCATCCATGGCACTTGGGATGTCTTAGATATATCACCACATACTTTATCTTGTTCTAAAAAAGCTCTTGCGAAACGCCGACCAACTACGCTGAGTCTGGAAATGTGTGGTGGAGGAATGGACCAAAATTCCACTTCCAGTTTTACAAAATGCCCTACTATCTTGGAAATCCCGCTGCAATACGATAGACTACAACAAGAGCTCCCAGGTAGAACATATTAAAAATAATTGTTTTAATTTATGTATTTTTATTTTTATTGTCAAAATTGTTTCCAATATGTGTAAACCCTCTGTGTATCCTCTGTAACATTCCTGCATATTTATCTGAAGTGATATTCAAAGCTCTTAAATACGCTTCAGTTTTAACGTACAATCTCATCACATTACTCTTATGATTTAATAACAAATTTAAATAACACTCCTACAGATACTTCAATCAAAAGTTCGCCTTTACCGAAGAAAGATTTCAGACATTCAATAACGAATGGGTGATCTTCACTTGGTGGAAAACTCTCCACAAGGTCACAGACTCTACATATTGCTGTTGTACTTTGAATAAGATAAACAAATTTCGGTAGTCTTCCAGTATGGGGCCTTGCCGAGATGAAGAAAATGGCCTTGGCGATAGGACATTTGGAAACTTATTTTCTGCCAACCTTTTCACTGTTTTATACACCCAAATAATTTTTTCAATATTTATACTGTTTATTTAATATAAAGACTCCATTAATATATTTTTATATACCAATGGAAGTAAATTGTACATAAAAAATAATGCATATATATATAAATAAAATGTTTATATATATATATATATATATATATATATATATATATATATATATATATATATATAAAGAGGTTTAAAGATTCATTATGTTTGTTTTCATAACTGTTTCTATCATTTGGCAATAAATCTCACTTTCCAAAGCGCAAATTGTACCAAGTTTTTAAAAAATGCCAAGAACCCTATAGTGTAAAAGTACTCATATTTCTCTTCACCAGATAATTCTGGATCTTCATGCATCTTTTTAAAAATACACGAGAATTTCTGCCATTTATTTATCGATCCGTCAATTTTTTCTCTAATTCTAATTTTGGTAACTAACTGTTTTTTATTTACCCGCTTCAATATATGAATTATTCAGTGAATTCTGTATTCGTTCAGATATTATTTTTAAAGTAATGTACTTATCCGTATACGTATTTATATTTTAATATTTTCGTTGTAAGCACTCCGCTTATCATTTTTAGAAATTAAATATAATATTCCATTATCTTATGTGTGTAGATTCTGTTATTTATCACTCAGAAGCGAAAAGAAAATTTCAATTTCTTCAAAATAAAATATTTTAGCTTTTAAAGCTTGCTCAAGTTTATTTGAAGCATTTATAAGGTTTGTACGGACTGGTGTTTTAATTCTTATTAAACAAGTCATGATAATAAATCGCTCACCTGCAACAAAAGTCACACAATCACAGAAAATTCATTTTGCGTATTGTTCCACTAACAGGTCTGATTTAGGTACATCTTGCTACAGGAAAAAAGGTCGTAAGTGTAGTTATCCGGAAGACCGCTAAATTACGCAGGTCGGGGGGGGGGTAAATGTATTCAATCCTCTCAATCTCTTCTGCGTCTCGATTCTTAAGTGTTTTCGTCTTTTATATACGATTTTACAACAGAATGCAGAGCTAAGTGCAAGAGTTTTATGTTACAGGAACAAACAGACGCGTAACCAGTATGGGCTCAGCCTCACTCCCCTTCTTAAGAACTTCCTGAGCTCTCTCTAAGATCCATAATCATTGAATACTAATGTCATATCTATGACATTTAAAAAAAAATTAACTTTTCTAAAAGCCTTTTTCATTCTGAATGTTTCAGTATTTAAGCGTGCAGTTCGATTAGATATCTGTTTAATTTGTATTATATTTATTTTATTTTTGGATGAATTTTTTATTTCGTTAAGGAATAATAGGCGGAAACAAATGCTGAATTATTGATATTTATTTAAATGAAATCGAGTTAATCTTCCGCAATCGGACGGCATTCAATAGAGATTAATTTCCTTTTTAAATAATTATTCATATATTCTAATACGAGCAAATCTTGTGTGTGGTTATATATATATATATATATATATATATATATATATATATATTTTATATATATATGTATGCAAATTTTATCTTAAAAACTGCTCTAACGATTTTGACGAAATTTCGTATCCTACCGTTTTGGGTCACCAGAAAACCATTGGGCTAGGTCACATGTTCGAGAAAATTAGATTAGTGGGTCATTTTGGGTCATGGTCTAGCTAATTGTATCTAAAAAACGGTTCAAACGATTTTGACGAAATTTTGTATCCGACCATTTTCGGGCACGAGAAGACTATTGGGCTGGGTCACATGTTCGAGAACTTTCGATTAGTGGGTCATTTTTGGGTCAAAGCTGGTCAAATTAATTTTATCTAAAAAGCGGCTCTAACGATTTTGATTAAATTTTGTATCCTACGAGTTTCGGGCACGCGAAAATCATTGGGCTAGGTCACATGTTCGAGAAAATTCGATTAGTGGGTCATTTCTGGGTCATTGTGGGTCAAGATCTAAAAAGCGGCTCAATTTACACTAAATTTTGCATCCAATGGTTTTCGAGCACGAGAAGACTATTGGGCTGGGTCACATGCTCGAGAACTTTCGATTAGTGGGTCATTTTTGGGTCATTTTGCGTCATGGTCAAGCTAATTGTATCTAAAAAACCGTTTAAACGATTTTGATGAAATTTTGTATCCGACTATTTTCGGGCACGAGAAGACTATTGGGCTGGGTCAAATGTTCGAGAACTTTCGATTAGTGGGTCATTTTAGTCTTGGGTCATTATGGGTCAAGCTATTTTATCTTAAAAACGGCTCAGACTATTTACACTAAATTTTGCATCCTATGGTTTTCGGGCACGAGAAGACTGTTGGGCTAAGTCACATGTTCGAGAAAATTCAATTAGTGGGTAATTTTGGTCATGGGTCATGATATTTGAACTCAAATTTAATTTTGACCGAGCATAGCTCGGTCTTCCCTGCTCGTAATAATTAATGTATAAAACTCATAAAGAATCAGTAAAATAGGATATAGATTTTCGACAAATTGCGCTTGAAAATCCATATTTTTCTATATTTGACGGAGTAAAATTTAAAATAAAAAGTTTTGTGGATGGTTGGTTGCTAACTGAAGAGAGCTAGCAGCTTATCCCGCCTTAAATCAGCTTTCTATTCTTACAAGAGTAGTTCGGTAAGTGGCAATCTCCCGATTTTTTTCTTCTTTTTTTGTCATATTTTGGTAGTTTGAAAATACTACGTAGGTATAAAAAATTTGGCATTAAATTTGGGCTAGAAGCATAAAGAAAAATTTTTTAGCTGGTTGAAATTTTGTGTACATTAGGATTCTAATACGAACACCGTACCTTTCATCGCTGACGTCATCTTATCTCTTTGTTATAATGTGTCACATGACTTTACATTGTTGTCCCTGACGTTAAACCTGCTGTTAATTAATAATATCACTAAAAACTTTTACGTTATACAGTGCGTCCATTCTTATCGCTATCCAATAGTTAATTCCTAAACCTAAATCATTAATTTTGCTGATACACTTCCAGTTGCAAAAATATTTCAAATATAAAAGACCATCATATTAAAACCCATATATTAAAAACCATTCATCATAAACTTTCGTCATATTAAAGGCCATTTACATGAAAACAGATATTTTTGTAATTGTTACGAGATTTAATTTTTTTCCGGTTCCTGAGCCCTATAAGTTATTTTTAGAAATATTTTTACCATGCTCTAACAAAAAAAAACAAAAAAAGTTACATATTTGTACGACGAAACTTATCGAGTTAAGATATGGGATACCATGGAACATGAAGAAAGATTTTCTAAATATAGGACCATATAAAAATTTGAATTTTGTAACTTTTAAAAAATCAATTATTTTGTCAGAAATGGCATATTTAACACTTTGTGACTGAACAAGTCCGATTTGAAAAATATTTACTCAGATGTTAGTGTTTGTGTAAGTATCGTCTGCAACTAGCCAAAGCTGCATGTTCCTTGGTTTCATGTGCTCCGAATTCATGTAAATTTCTTTTTCTTACTTTCCGCGTTTGGCAACACTCAGTGTTCTGTTTTATACAGTCCATTAGTTTTAGTTAAGTGTTTTTAGTTAAGAACCCGCAGTGTGTGTGTATAGTTTAAAACGCAATAACATTCTTGGTACAAGTCTAGCCGGAGCGCTAGTGAAAAAAAAAATCTGTAGAATCGAACATTTTTCTCAACTGCCGTGATGTCGGTTGTGACGAAAGATTACCTTAGCTTGTGAGGTAAGTTAACTTTGAACATTATATTTCGTGTGCAAAAATAATTTCCTATTTAAAACTGTAGAATTGTGATGAGAATAATAGTTTAGATTTAAACTGAATGTCGTATTAACATATTTTAGAATTAGTTTTGGGTTTGATTTAAGTAAAAATGAGTGAACTAACAACTTTTAAAACGAAAAGAACTGCTCTACGGAGAAGTGTAACGAATTTCATTAAGAAAATCGAAAGTATAATCGCAGATGGTGAGATTAATTTAACTGAATTAGAAGAAAATATTGAACTGTTAAAACAGAAAGAAACGGAACTAAAAAAACTTGATAGGGAAATTGAAAGTTTAATTACAGAATCTAAACAATTAGAGAGTGAGATAGATACCGCACAGGAAATTTCAGATAAAATTGATTTGTGGAAATTTAAAGGTGAAAAAGTATTGAAAATCGAAA
This sequence comes from Maratus michaelseni, assembly GCA_963931845.1. Taxonomy (NCBI): domain Eukaryota; kingdom Metazoa; phylum Arthropoda; class Arachnida; order Araneae; family Salticidae; genus Maratus; species Maratus michaelseni. The sequence goes on from OZ007594.1 coordinate 259,337,083, forward strand.
ATGCGAAGTTAAATAAGAGTGAAAATAAATCTGATAGTGTAATTTCCGAAAACATTTTTGAGAATATTAAATTACCTAGGTTATCATTACCTACTTTTGGAGGCAATATCACTGAATGAATAGCGTTTAAAGATCTTTTCAATGCATGCGTAAACAGTAATACGACTACATCTAATGCTCAAAAATTGCAGTATTTGAAGGCCTTATTGAAAGCTGAAGCATATCGCGTAATTCAGTCTATTCAAATTATGGATTCTAATTTTGAAATTGCATGGAATCTACTAGACGAAAGATATTCAAATAAGAGAGAACAAATTTTTGCATATATTAAAAGATTTCTAAGTTTACCAGCAATTCAAACAGAATCAGCTGTTACTATTTTAAATCTAGTTGATAACATTAATGAACTTATTTGCTCGTTAGAAATATTGAACCAAACCATTGACAAATTTGGGGATACATTAATGACTTATTTAATTTTGCAAAAATTGGATCCTTCTACAAAATTGTGGTGGGAACGTCAGCTTAAAAACAATGAAATTCCGAAACTTAAGAACTTAATTGAATTTCTTAAGAATTATGCAAGAACTCTTCAAAATAGCAAGTTAGTGCTAAATAAGGTACCTAAATCTGTATTTCCAAATAAGAGTAATGCTTTTGTAGCTACTTTGAGTTGTGGTTACTGTAAAGAAGAACATAGTTTTGCTAAATGCTCGAAATTTCTTAATTTGCCTGTTCAACAACGAGTAGATTTCGTAAAACATAATCATTATTGCTTCAACTGCCTATCTAATATGCATTTTCTCAATAAATGTAAGAGTCTAAATACGTGTCATCATTGCTTTAAGAAACATCATAGTATTTTGCACATGGTAAACAATTCAAGGAATAAGACTCAGACGAATAGTATGTCCCCCCACACACAACAATTTATCCCTAAAAAAGTTGAGTCAGCGAGTGATAATGTTTCGTCTACAGTCTGTGCCTCTCATTATGAATCAAACGCAAAGAGTAATCAAAAGAGTCATATTTTGTTGTGTACCGCAGTAATAAAAGTTCAAAATTCTAAACAAGAATTTGTAAAATGCAGATGTTTATGTGATACAGGCTCTCAGAAGTCATTTATTTCTAGAGAATGTGTAAACAAATTAGGATTAAAGGTAAAATATAGTTCTATTTCTGTGTCATGTTTGGGAACATTTAATACTGTGAGTAATGGGGAAGTCGATTTATTATTCACTTCTCACTTCAAAAGTGATCTTAGAGTATCAACATCAGCATTCGTAATGGATAAAGTGACAGATAATATTCCCTATGTGTCTTTACCTTCAGTCATTTGCGAAAATTTCAGTGATTTAATGTTAGCTGATCCATTGTTTTACAAGTCACAAAAAATTGGCATTTTATTTGGTGTAAATGTATTTATGCATTTAATGACTGGGGAAATTGTCAAACGTGAACCTAACCTTCCATTTGCCTTAAATTCGAGAATTGGGTGGATAATTTCGGGTACTACAAATTTTGAAACGCTGGCAACTGATCCAGTACATGTAAATCATTTAAGTACAAAAACTGACGAGTTGGTAAATTCATTCTGGGAATTAGAAAAAATTCCAAATGTGCAACCTTTAACAGTTGAAGAAAAACATTGTGAAAAACATTTTGAGAGTTCTCATTTTAGAGAAAAATCAGGCCGCTATTCAGTCGCATTACCATTCAAACAGGATCGAGATATTTTAGGCGATTCACGCCAAATGGCGCACAGAAGATTTCTTTATCTTGAGAAAAGATTAATATCCATGCCAGAAATTTACAACCAATATGTTCAATTTATGAAAGAATATTTATCTCTGGGCCACATGGACTTTGTTCCGAATACAGATCGTGAATTAGAAACTAAACACTATTACATCCCACACCACTTCGTCTTAAACAAGTCTAGTTTAACTACCAAATTAAGAGTAGTTTTTGATGCGAGTGCTAAAACAACAACAGATGTTTCTTTAAACGACACTCTAATGGTAGGTCCCAAAATACAAGATGATTTAATTTGCATTTTATTAAGGTTTAGATTTCATAATATTGCCATAACAGCTGATATAAGAATGATGTATAGGCAGGTAAAAATTCATGACAAAGATAGGGATTTTCATATAATATTATGGAGACAAATAATGGAGACCAAATATTATGGAGTCCAGATAAACAAATACAAGTCTTTCGCTTAAATACTGTCACGTATGGAACTGCTGCTGCTCCATATCTTAAAACTAAGGCTTTGAGTCAGTTAGCAATTGATGAGGGTCTTAATTTCCCAAAAGCAAAGTCTATAGTTTTAAGAGATTTTTATGTCGACGATGTTTTAACTGGTGTTGAGAATAGTCAGGAAGGTATTGAATTGATATCTGATTTGCAAAAAATGCTAAAAAAAGGTGGGTTTGAGCTACATAAATGGTCCACAAATGAACCATCACTATTGAAAAATGCTGGGTTAGCAAACGCAATTAATGATAATATACATAGTGTAGTGGGAAATAAGCCCACAAAAGTTCTAGGAGTGGAATGGCATCCTGATAATGATATGTTCAAATGTAATTTCACTGATATAAATTATCAGGGTGTCCCTACTCAGAGAATTATTCTGTCATTTGTCTCAACGTTGTTTGATCCATTGGGGTGGATTGCACCTTTTGTGATTCTAACTAAAATGATCCTTCAAGAACTGTGGAAATTACAATTATCATGGGATAACCCAGTACCAGCAAATATTGATCAAAAGTGGAAAATTTTGTGCCAAGAAATCAAACTCTTAAATTCCATATATATACCTAGAAAAGTAATCTTGCCCAATTATTCTCGATGTGAACTTCACGGATTTTGTGATGCGTCAGAAAAGGGTTATTCAGCAGTTATTTACATTAAAACTTGTGATAACTCTAACATTGATGTGAAACTTTTAACAGCTAAAACTCGCGTAGCACCACTAAACCCTGTCACGATTCCAAGACTGGAGTTATGTTAGCAGTATTACTGGCACACTTAATCAGGTTTTATATGTAATGCAGCCAGAGCTGCATTACATATAAAACCTGATTCTGTGCACGCATGGAATGATTCACAAATTGTATTGTCATGGCTAAGATCAAATCCTAAAAGATGGCAAGTCTTTGTAGCCAACAGAGTATCTGAAATCCAATCCATTTTACCAGCTGAGAATTGGAACCATGTGGACGGAAAAGAAAATCCTACTGATAGTGCATCACGTGGGTTACTTCCTGCAGAACTGCTGTCCCATGACTTGTGGTGGAACGGCCCACTATGGTTAAGAAGCAGAGAGGTTCCAATAAATGAAGAAGAATTACAAGAAGCACGTAAAACCTTATCATTTGTAGCTTCTGAAACTAAAAGAACTTGATATTATATCAACAATATCTTCGTTTTCCAAGTTGCAACGCATATTTGCTTGGATATTGAGATTCATCTCCAATTCAAAGGCAACACGTGTAGAAAGAAATACATCCTTTTTATCAAGCAGTGAAATTCAAGCTGCAACACGTTGCATTATTCGGATAGTTCAACAAGTGAACTTTAGTAAGGAAATTTAGTGTTTAGAAGCTGGAAAAGAGCTACCTGCAAATAGCAGTCTCATGTGCTTGTGTCCAATTTTAGATGATAACAAAATCTTAAGAGTAGGAGGAAGATTAAAAAACGCACAGCTGTCGGAGAATGAAAAGCACCCAATCTTATTACCATCAAAGCACCATGTGACTAAGATCATAATTAAACATTATCATGAAAAATACTTACATGCAGGTCCAGAACTTCTTCTTTCTTTAATTAGACAGCAATTTTGGATCATTACTGCTAGGTTTGTTATTCGGAAAATGGTAAGAGTTTGTGTTACGTGTTGCAGATATAAAGCTCAAACTGCAAAACAAATAATGGCTGATCTTCCAGCATTCAGAGTAACACAATCACGACCATTTCATCGAGTTGGGACAGATTTTTCAGGACCATTCATGATTAAATATCGTGCAGGACGCGGAGTAAAATCATTTAAATCATATGTGTGTGTATTTATCTGCTTCGTCATCAAAGCAGCCCATCTTGAAGTCGTCGAAGATCTTTCAACAAAGGCATTCTTAAGTGCATTAAAACGATTTATTGCAAGAAGAGGGAAACCTTTTGGATTTTTGGTGACTGTGGGGCAGCTTCAAAGGTGCAGAGAAATAAATTGACAAATATCTTTTGCAGTGCGGGCAGAGTGAGGAAATTCGCAAATTTTTGTCGTCCAGTAGTGAAACTGTGTCCTCTTCCTATAGAAACTAAAAACTGTAAACTGAAAACTGTTTCATATTTTTCTATTTTTTTGCATTAATTTGTTTGTGTTATTAATTGTTTTTTCATTATAGTAAGAAATTGTATGCAACTAATCACTTGTTGAAATCCCAGGGGATTTCAACGGGGGCCAGAATGTTTGTGTAAGTATCGTCTGCAGCTAGCCAAAGCTGCATGTTCCTTGGTTTCATGTGCTCCGAATTCATGTAAGTTTCTTTTTCTTACTTTCCACGTTTGGCAACACTCAGTGTTCTGTTTTGTTTCTTGTTTTTTGGAATGTGAAAATATGATGCTATAGAATAAGCCATGTGATGGCTCGCTTATATTTGTGTGTGAATAAATCCGCTTTTATACAGTCCATTAGTTTTAGTTAAGTGTTTTTAGTCAAGAACAGCAGTGTGTGTGTATAGTTTAAAACGCAATAACTGTTAGAATACATCATTTAAAACATGTAAAAATAATTAAAAAGTTTAGAACAAAAAAATAAAAATATATTGACTAAAAGGTAATTTTTACACATCTGAAATAAACCGAAAATTACATACTTTTCATATATAAAGTCAGTTTTCCAATACAAAATTCTAAAGTATGTGAAATTATCTTTGTAAAAAATCTATTTTTGAACGTCTCTAGTTTTTTTAGTTTGACAAAATTTACGAAATTCATTTTAGCAATAACGATGCAAAACTGCTGAAATGGTAAATAAAACTTCGTTATGAAAAATTAAGTCAGTATCGCCGTCTGTTGAAAATTCTATAAACAATTTATATTAACTGCTGTGTTGTAAGAGAACAGCAATAAATAAAATCACTTTGTAAGTAACACTATATAAGTAAAAAGGCCACTGTATGGTAACAACTAATTTTGGGTATGTTACAGATATGCAACGCGATGATACAAAATATTAATATGGTGGAGAAAGGCTTCTAATATATTTTTTAATTGGAATTATACCTCTAAAGCTAAAAATTTAGGAATTAGCTATTGCAGAGCGATAAGAGTAGACATCCTCCATGGTGTAATATAATTTAAAGATTTCATTAACTAACAACAGGTTTATTGAAAAAATACTAACATTAAGTCATACGACACATTATAAGAAAATCGAGAAGATGATTCCAGTGAAAAAATATGTACAGCGTACTTATAAAAGCCCTAAAATACTCCAAAAATCAATCGGCTATAACTTATTTTGTTTATGCATATCAACCCGAATTTCATACCGTATTATTTATAAATAGTTATGACCTTCAAACCTCTAAAGTATGAAAAAAATTGGAGTGTACCACTTGCCTAACTCCTCTTTTATACCATCAAAAATTAAACAAGTAAAATTTATTCTTTTATTATTCATTTCCCATGCATAACGATTCCACTACATTTTTTTAAGGTCTATCAGTTTTATCACTTAATAGGATTTTTTTTTCTCTTTTATGATGTTTTGAGATAGTAAGTTTCTGTAAACCAACTTTCGTTTCAGACTTATTACATTTATAAAAAAAAAAAAAAAATGTTTATAAACAGTTGAATGATATTTTTATTTCGCACAAAAGTTAAGAATTAGTTTAAAGTTATACTCTAAAATTGTATTTTTTTCAGTTCTTTTAAAGTTCATAGAAAATGAACTTAAGGGAAAAATATTCTGTTTTGGCATGTTCACACAGAAACTCAATAAAATATGTTATTTTTAGAATATGTGTGGGATCATGTCGAGAATCTTATACAGAAAGAAACAAAAGGAATTTTCCAGTGCTCGTTTGAAAAATTAAATTATAATCACTGAGTTTGTTGAATTATAATTATTGAGTTCGAAGTAGAACTAGTCGTTGGGGGCCCCCGTAATACTTACCCATCATGTATATGTATAATGTAAAATATTAAAATAAAAATGTGTAAACTACTTATAAAATGCATTGCAATTCAAATAAAATCGTGGCTTGATGACGTCATAAAAAGGCTCGATTACTGAATTGCTTGAAAGAGGTTTTTCCTTATAACTCCAAAAATAATACACCTATTAACTAGCGGTTTATTGCATCTGATTAAGCGTCAAATTTCCAATTAAAATATATATTTGAAGTGAAATTTGGATGAAATACAGGGTCATAAAAAATCGAAGAGTGTGGAAAATAGGATTACAAATATCTCGGCAACTCATTATCCGATCGACTTCATGTTTTATGCAAAATTTGTTATTTTATTGTCTTTTATATTTACTCCTTAAAATAAACAATTTCGAAAATTTTTATATACCTTTCATCAGAACGAATATTTCGAGAGTCCGAAAAAAAAATGTTCCGGTTAATCGAGGTTATTGAAATGAAATAGGCTTCTTCCCATTATTACATACTAAGTACATACCAAATTGCAAGTCTCTATCTCAATTTGTTCGGGAGATAGAGCGTTTACAGACACACACACAGACACACAGACACACAGACGGACGGCAAAATTTTTTTTCTAAAATTATGTTTTTCGGAATCTCCAGTGTCTGAAACGTGTAAATCCGTCAATTTTTTTTTTTCGATTTTCAAAACGATTACAAGACTTACCCTATACTACGTATGATGGGTAAGTAAAAAGTACTGAAAGGAAGTAATAAACAAATAAAATAAAATTTCGAAAAAAAAGCAACTGAGATTAGAGTGAAAAACAAAAGTCAGACTGAGAAATTTTATAATAAGTTAAAAGAAATCAGCCGAAGTCTTTTAATGTATGATAGGTTATCCCTTTTATCTCTTATCGAAGATTACCCACACCTCTTAATGTAACATCGGTGTATCCTTTCTAATAGCATATCTATAAACTGTCTCGTGTAATATCACTGCGACCGATACAATCATCACAACGTGTTTCAATCACAAAAGTGTCCGAAAGGTGGCACCTTTATTTCGTCACATTAGGACATTCAAGTAAACGTCAATTCTTGACTTCTATATGACGTGACAGCGACCGTTTTTTGAATCCTTTGAATCTTGTCACAAAATGGGACATATCGACTTCATAGTGACTCATTTCTCACGTCAGCTGAAGACAGTAAGAGTTGAATTTTAGTCACGATTCTTCCTCGTGTCTTGTCTATCACATTTGAGTCGCGGTGCCATTAAACTGCTTAATTTTATATATTTAGTACGTCATAAGTATTTTACATAGTTATCGAGCTTAAGGTGATTAACAAAATTTAGAATATGAAATCTTTATGAATTTAAGATGAATACAGATAAGCCCTAATCGACTTCACATTGACTTATTTTCCTCGTCACCTGACGGCAATACGGACAGAGTTGCATTTAACTGTCGGTGCCTTCACATTTTGATAACATTTGGGTCACGGTTCTATTGCAGCTGCTTAATATGATCTAAGGTTTAAAAACTCTGATTTCCTTATTAACAAATTATGATGAATGAAATATATATTTTAAAGAGATCCCGAATATAGAAATATCTATTGCTTTGAAAGAATAGAAATTTCATTCGTTTCTGACATTCAATTTCAGATAGCTTTAAATGTATGCATTCAAGTTCATTTATTATCTTGATCGAAAACTTACATGCTGCATACGTTTAAGAGTACGTTAAACATTATGCTGTAGCAGCGTTCGTACAGGCGCTTATTTTTGAATACATTTTTTAATAGTAATCTTGGCATTATTTATTAGCAAGATTTTGAGATTAAATACGGTAAAGATAACTATTTGGAAATAGCGGTACACAAAAATAAGTCACTCTACGCACCTGGTATAGGAGAGTACCATGGAAGATTGCAGGTGCAGAAATAACACTAATCCGGGAACACTAGCGCAGAATTTAATGTACCCTGAGCGCGTAAGGTTTTTTACATTTGTCACTACTATTTTAGAATAGTAATCTTAAGTTTAATTTATCGCAGCATTTTGAACAATTATCTGTGATTAAATAAAGCGATTATATGAAAATATTGATGTCAAAACAAAAACCGTACGCATCCTCGGTTTGCGCCAGTATTGCCGTGTTAAGAAATGAACAAGATATCACAAGTGCTAGGAATTTTTCTCCCAAATGTTTATTTCCGAATCTACGAGATGATAAATTGGAAGTGTTTTTTAGTATGCGTTTCAATCCAGAATCCACGGGTTGAATTGGTTACTTCCCTTTTTAAATAGGCTAATTATCCATCTGAAAATCATTTTCTGCAGGAAATAATATTTGCATCGAAGGATGAACTTGGTTAGCGTAAAGTTTTGCATAGTCTCCAGTTATTTTCCCTGCCAGGGTTACAATAGAACCTGTAGAAAACAACGACATGGCTGCTCAAATCAGGATGAATCCGCTTCCATTCTTAACAGTTGGCGAAAGAGAATCTTAATCATACACACGTATTGGTGTTCTCCAGACTTACGCGCGTCAGTTGAGGGAAACAATATCAATGAAACGCCCGACCAAACGACTTTCTTCCATGTCTATGTCGCCATGTAGCTGATGTTTGATATCAGTGAAGACATCCATCCTCCCCTATAGAGTACTAGTTGACATCGTATATTAAAACATTTTATAAGTGGCTTTGGTAATGTTAGTATGCCAAAGATTTTTAGTTTGTGAAATTCTCTTCTTACTATAATGTTTGGTACTGTAACTGTCATATACAGATCAGCCTACACTAATCACGCAAAGACGCTTGCAAGCTAATGTTAAATCTATGGGAGCGTTCTTCTCAAATTTCTTCTCTGTAGTTTTATGTTTCTTAATCTTTTTTTTTCTGCACAGGATAGCTGAAGTCGATCTCTAATTGGACTTTTTTTTTTACTTTTCCGATTTTGGTTTCATATTTTTTTATGTGGTCAATTTCTATTTCGGATCCGGTTTCGAAAGTAAAAGTACATTCAATAAAAAAAATCTCCAATCAATATCAAAAATGTATCAAGAGTCCTGGTTAGAGAACGATCTCAGTAAGCCTATGCAAAAGAATAATTTACAAATATTGAAATGCAAACGAAAATTTTGAAAATAACTCTCTCATAGGGTTAACATTACTATGAAAGTTTTGTCTTGTGACTAGCGTAGGCTCTTAACACTCGATTACTATCTTTAAAAAACTTACGTTATTGCTGTCGTTGTACCTGTGAGATCACATGACGTAATTTCATTATTTACACATTTTATAGAGCGATTCTTATGGGGACGGTAGTAGTTAACTAGAAAACTATGTTATTTTTATTATCACAAAAATTAAAAGCATTATACCGCATTGGTGTCTCCAAATACGCCTTTGCAGTCAGAAAAAAAACTGAGTCTATCATATAGATACAAAGATTGTAATTGAGTGTTAAGCTGCGGTTACTTTGATCATCTACTTTTTCGATGTCAGAAATTCTTTCAACATCTGGCCATCTATTTCACTCAGCTTTGTTTTTATTGAGTTTTTCAGAGAATGTTTTATTTTTGGTACTCGGTACGCATTCACGACTTCCAAAACCGTACCTCAGAAAACATCCAATACACTTAATTTTGCCGTTGTAGATGCTCTAATCCAGAGGTTTCTAACCTGGGGTCATTAGAATATCACTTGGGTGTACAGAAAAGTTATACTGATAATGGCAGAAAACACAAAGTTGTAGATATTTGTTTTTTAAAGCGAGAGTTATGTAAATGTCCAATATGCGGCTCGCATAACTAATGAAAAATTCCTGAGTATAGATAGCATTTGATTCATGAATTACTGTCATTAGTCAAACTCCCACCCTTAATTCAATATATACGATGAAGTATATATTATCCCACTTTCCGTGAAAAGTGTTAATGTCAATCGTGCTTTTTTCCCTTTCCCTTTAACTTTTCTTCCGTTTTTCTTTACATTTTTAGTAATTCTAGAAATATCTAGAAGGAATCCGAATTGCTCGGATCATCTGGTTTAAACGTTTTTCTTTTAAACACATTTGAAAACATGTCATTAAAGTGTTCAACTTGTGAATGTTAATTCAGTAAAGTCTAATGCAACTTCTTTCTTCTTTTATGACTGCTTAATTTTAAGTGTCCAGCTGTTATTTATTGTTTTTGATGATTTTCTATTAATATTATTTTGTGTTTCAAAACGGATAAGTGGTAGAAAACTGGAGCTTTTAAAAGACGTACAACTAGCATTTGAAAATTACTAATTAACAAAAATAAATAATTTTGCACGGAGGTATGATGGAGACAGGAAACGCCTATGTGAAAGAAGGGGTGCTAATAAATGAAAAGAGCTTAAGCAAGTGGTACGAGACAAAAAAAGTTTTGTAACCACTTCTCTAAGCTGATAAATGCCTGTAATATTATCTTCCCTAAGCTCATCTGATCATACTTTACTGTATACAAAGACAGTTCAGTAAAATAAAGTAAAATTACGAGTATTTATTCCATAAAGCCGGAAAACTATTGCGACATTTAAAAATTCTAGACCTATTTCTCAGTTATAATACCTTAATCTATGTTCAGTACACTTTTTCTTGATTCCTTTATTGGTTTTTATTTCAATTGCAAAGTGCTTTAGTTTAAAGACTTGCCAACGGCATTGAGACGAGATTATTTCTAAAGGGCTTTTTTTTTTTTCACTTCAGCATAACATTATTAAACTTTTTCCTGGAAATCAGTACGCAAATATCCATCCAAAACCCTTCTTAAATAACATTCAATTAGCTCTATACAATTGCATTTGCAGATTCCTTGCTTCCTCTTTCAAAAGATCATCTCATTGTCATCTCATTCAATATTGGAAAGTTTGAGATCGATTGAAAAATCGACATCCATTTGCAAAGTTTTTTAGGTAGCTTTCAATACAAAAAAGTATAAAGCTACCTATTGCAGCCGTTCGGAGGAAAGCAGTTCCGGAAAATTTCGATATATTTTCACCGATCATGACCCCCAGACCCCAAAACCACCCTCCGTTCAAATGTTGATTTATATATATATATATATATATATATATATATATATATATATATATATATCTGACCTATGTCATACGATAACGCTCGTATTTATAAATCAATTTTGATGAAACTAAATGTGTGTATTAAGCTAACCAATGTCTCGACCGAGTTCGTTGGCCAGCTTGGTCCGCCATTTTGTTTCAAGATGGCGGCCATTTAAAAATTTAAAACTAAAATAAATATACAAAAAAAATAATAATTCAAATTTATTTTTTAATTACGTTTTAGGCCTTGATACAAGGATTCCAGAGCATTCTTGGTTTACCTCTATCTTAAAAAATGGCTGAGATAGAGCAGTTTGAAATTCTAGGGTGGCTGACATTTTGAAACAAAACAGCATATTAACGCGATTACTCGCAAATTATTTTCTTTCATTGTTGTAATAATTTTCCCAATCATACGCATAAAACTATATATTCATATCCCTTAGCGCCAAAATTGGCGACATTGGCGACAAAATTGGCGACATTGGCGACATTTGGCGACATTTGGCGACCAAAATAAGTCTTCATAAATGAAGCCAATTTGGCTATTGCTCAATAATTTGGCGAATTTCTTATTCAAATTCAGTATTAACGAATCTTTTGTAAATGTTTCTTTACATTTTAACTTGCTGTTTTCGTGTAACATTAGCTAAAATTTTAAAACGAAGATATAGGAAAGCTACCTTTTCCTCCCGGTACAGGCCGGAAGGACTTTTTTTAGGACAAGCTACATTCATGTTAAATACTTGCATTCTAAAACATGTATAGTTATACACGAAAAATTTAGCCACGCGAGATGCATGAAAGGTCAGACATCTTGCACCAGTGTTGCCAACTTAGACCCTTTTTTAAATTAAAAAATCTACCATCGTACCAGAATATCTCTGTATAGTAGCTTGTGTTTTATTTAATCATGGAATATCTGTCATTAAATAAAACAAAAATTACTACTCAGAAATTCTGGTAGGATGGTAGTTTTTTTAATAAACAAACTTAGCAAGAATGCTTGCACCATGCACAAGAATGCATAACCATCATAGTTTCATAATTGCTAGCTAAGATTAGAATGATATATATACAATTTGCATTACAAAAATAGTGAAAACTAAAGTTGTTGTTTTATGAATAAGAAATCCATTAAATAACGCTTCTAATACGTACACGTGATTCTGATATTTTGAAAGGAAATTACATTTTTTTCCTGTGTGTATACTAGAACAGAACATGAAATTTAAAGTAAAATTTGCCAGATTAAAAAATACAACTCGCCACATTTTATACCAGTTTAAAATCTTTCATTTGTTGTCTGAAGATGTAATGCATTTTTTTTATGTGTTAGTTATTTATTGTAGTTTTTTTTTCAGTAACGCTTATTAGATTTATATAAAATATAAAAAACTATATCTGTCAATACAACTTTTTCAATTTGTATTCATGATTTGGTTAAAACTGTAAATGTTTTATTTAAATCATGGATTCAGACATGACCAACATGCTGACATATGGCAACATTACATTGCAAAAAAAGTAAATGTATAAAGTGAGCTTCTTTATGCAAATGGAATGAAATATAACATCGAATTTAAACTGGCACACAGTGGGGCGGTAACTAGAAAGTTAAATAGACATTTGAAAATTTTAAAACTATATACTATAAGTCAAATTTCTTTGTAGACTAATCCTAAATACCTTTAAGAATAGCGAGGCATTTAGTGTGGTCTTCAGAAACCTCAGTAAATAATTTTTTATAAAGAAAAGACTAAAAACAAGGTAATGGAGCAAAAGGATTGCTGAAAATAATGGGCAAATCTTTTGACTGTGATAATTAATAGCTTATTCTCTTCTCACAGTTCCTTCTTGGGATCATAGGGACTGTAAAAATAAAAATATGCTTGTAAAGTAATTTTTTCTAACCCTCTGTACGGAACACAGGTCTGTCGGACCAATCAATGTTTCTATTTTTGTATTTCTTTAAAATTGTGAATTTTTCTCATTATGTATAGTTTATTGTGTATTTTTGTGTAAATAAAGAATTTGAAATATTACATAATGTAATTAGTCCACCCTCCTTATGTAAATCAATTTCATAGGTTAGTAGGAATAGATGTCCTGGCCTGTGTTCCTTTTAACTAATAAAAAAAAGATGTTCGTGCAGAGGGTTAAGTTCGTTAAGTTAGCTGGCACTTTTTCATAACATGTGACTTAAAGTGTTTGTGTCGATGTTTTTGGAAGAACGGCCTTTATTACCCATTTCTGTAGGCATTCTGGCGATAAAGAAAGGGCAGCTGACATCACTGTTGGTCAAATTACTCTTGGATTTCAAGAAACACCTGTCCGTCCGTTCTTTATGGCTTCTACTGTACACGTCAGTACGGACGATTTGATTGATGTACGTTTAACATGTCTATTATATGATTGTCCTACGTCGACATGTCGATTTCTGCAATGATCGCTACGACAAAAATTCAGTGGCAGATTGGTTGATGAAAGTGTTTGTTTGTAAACATGCCCTTTCCTTATAACAAATGCAGAGATTAACTGCAACCATTTGTATTTTTGCCAACTGTTTGAGTATCAGTAACCAAAAACTGAGCAAACAGGTAAATACATTGGTGGAAGAAAAAAGGATACCCCACTAATAAGTTTGCCACAAATCATCGTATAAAAATGACGCTGGTACCAACTGATTAGTATTAATATCTACTAATTAATTCTATCTTAAATTATTATTCGGATGTTGCCTACATATTGAAATTCTCACAAGCTTAGATCATTTTTTAAATCTATTTTTGATACCATATTTGGATTATTTGGTAAATTTCAACTTTCGGATAGCAAACGGGAAGTCATTTCGAGAAGTAGTTTAGGAAATATTAAGAAGTAGTATTTTGAACTCATAATGTTAAATGCATTGGTAATCGTTGCAAAATATATGGCATAGTGGATAGTTTTTAAGCGTAACTCAAAAAATGGTGGGCGGAATGAGCTGTAATTTTGAATTCGCATATTTGAAGCTTGTAGAAATCGATTTCTATTAAGCATTTTATAGTTTAAAACAGACACTTTGCTTTCAACTATTAATTAGAATATACATTATTTATGATTTTAACATTATGAGCTCAAAATTTTAGCTCTGCATAATTCCCACACTACTTGCTCGAATGACTTTCCGTTTCGTATCTAAAGGTAAAATTTACCCAATAATCCAAATATGATCTCAAAATCAGATGTTAGAAAAGAACATTTTAAAGTTTGTCACAGTATTAATTTTTATGTAAACAATCCCCCACAGTATTTGTAAGTATAAAATTAATTAGTAGACGTTATTGATAATCGCGGTTGGTACCAGTGTCTTTTTTATAGCTATTTCTTCTCATTTTTCATCAGTACCATTCATTAAAAAAATATATTAATATTTACTATATCCAAAACTATTACTTTTTGTAAGTCGCTTAACACATTCGCCAAAGACATTTTTTTTTCTGTTTCTCAATGCTTTCCAAAATACCATTTCACGTTTTAAGAGAATTGAGCTTTCTATCATTTTCGAATGAGGGAGGTTGATTATTTGGACACGTTACGAAAATAGTGAAAGTTAGGGATTAAGGAGAAAAATCTTATTTTTCTCCATGTTAAAAAAAAATTATAATTTAATAACTCCACAGCTAATTGATCAATTTCGATGCTCTTTTAACTAGTATTTTTTTAGGTAGCTTTCATTAAAAAAATAAGGCTAATGCAGCCGTTCGGAGGAAAACAATTCCAGGAAAGTTTGGTATATTTTCAGGAATCACGACCCTCAGAACTCAAAACCACCCTCCGTTCAAATATTGATTTATATACATATATATTAAACTGGCGGCCAGTTAAAAAATTTAATTTTTTTTTAAATTCAAAAAGTTGTACAAAAATTATAAATTGAAAACATGGCCAGTTAATTTAAAAAAAATTAATTCAAAACGATATATATATGACATATGTCATGCTGTAACTCACTTATTTATGAACCGATTCGTATGTGACTGAGTGTGTGTATAGGACATACCAAGGTCTCGACCGAGTTCGTTAACCAGCCTAATCCGCCATCTTGTTTAACATTGGCGGCCAATTAAAAAAATTTTAATTTTTAAACATCCAAAAATATTCACAAAAATTATAAATTGGAAAATTGTCTCCGTTAAGTGTTAGATCGTGATACAAGGATTTCGGAACATTTTTTGTTTTGGCTTTATCTTAAAAAATGTCTGAGATATGGCAGTTTGAAATTGAAGGTTGGCTGAAGTTTTGAAACAATCTGATATTTGTTATGCTGTAACGCTCGTATTTATGAACCGATATGAATGTGACTGATCATATTTACAGGACATACCAAGGTCTCGACCGAGTTCGTTGGCCAGCTTCATGCACATCTTGTTTTAAAATGGCGGCCAGTAAAAATTTTAAAAGTGTTTTAAAAGTTCAAAAAGTTGTATTAAAACTATAAATTGCAAAACTTGTTTCCGTTACGTGTTAGATCATGATACAAAGCTTCCGGAGCATTTTTTGTTTTGTCTTTATCTTAAAAAATGGCTGAGATATAGCTGTTAGAAATTCTAGGTGGACTGATATTTTGAAACAATTTGATTTTTGTTGTGCTGTAACTCTCACGCTGAAATTCGCATTCAAATTCAGTAATATGAAAACTGGGATTAAATCTTCTATAATCAGATTTCAAGCATTTTAGCTTCGGGTGTTTGAGTCAAATGAGTTGAATTTTTAAAAACATGGGATATGGAAGTTACCTTTTCCTTCTGGTACAGGCCGGAAGGACTGTTTTTCATTTAAAGTGATGAAAAGGAAAGATAAGTTACACTGTTTATTTTTTTCTTTAAGTTTTCCTCAAGAACTTTTGGTCAGAAATGAAAGTGAAATATAGCTAAATGTCAGAAAATAAATCGGCAACCACTATAATGAGTGCTCTTTAGTTCATTTAAAAAAAGTTTCATGTAATAGATATAAATTTATAGAAATTTATAGTTCGTTTGAAAATATTCGTTTGAAATTTATAGTTTTACAGATCGGAAAATTCTTAGCACGCCTGGTGAATTCTTACGAAGGCAATGCCCTCTAGTGCGTCTCTAGGTTTGTTTGGTTGGTTTTTCGTTAAAAAATATAAAAACATATACATTTGAGTGTGCACGCTGCCGAATGCATCGTGGCCCACAACGCTAAATCAACACTGATTTTAGGTATATTTAAGGTTATGATCTCGGACCAATCCGAGTGGGTCTATAACAAAACTAATAAATGTGGAAGTAAGTCGCATAATTATTCTTAGCCTTACTTTTTTGAAAAGATACTATAAACAAAAAATTATTCAATCAATTTCTACAAAATACACACACACATATATATATATATGTTCGACAGTTTGGCTATGCAGGCTACATCTCATTATTTCATTATTTCCCCTTTTTTCATCTATCTCTTTCTTTCTTTTTTTCTTTTTTTTTTTTTTTTTTTTTTTTGTCGCAAGAATGGAATAAGTAATTTGCCATCATTACGTATATTACATTAAAAATTAAATGGAAAATTATATTTATTGTAACTTCAAAATTCCGAGAGTACTATGACATCGTGGAATCCATGCGAATACTTTATTGTTAGTTTCATCGCGCAACGCTCTATATTCTCAGAGAAGAAGTTTTTAAGGGCAAATACACTGTCAGATTTTAGTATAATAATAGATTATAAAATTGTTAATTTATGTAATTATTAGAAAAAATAAAGCATCAAACTTTCACTGAAATATGTCGCAATATAATACATTGTCTGATACAACTTTTTAAAAAATATAAAATACTAATTAATTAATTTTATTCACATATTTTTTTATAACAAACAAACAAGTTCTGCTTTAATACAAATTCAACTTCACTCTAATTCTGTGAAAGTTGCTTTTTCTTTCCCAAATCAAAATTATAATTGATTAATAATTAATTAACAAGAAACTTAAAACCTAAACATGAAATTTTGATTACGTATGGATAATATCATTAGAGTTGAAAAAGAATTCTGGAAAACTTTTATATATTTTACAAATTTAATCAAAAATTAATTAAGCATCAAAATGTTGTTTTCGAGTTTCGGTAGTAAAATTTTGTTCAGTTCATTTCTTTTATATTTTTAACTTTTGTTCTGAGTTAACTAAATTAAAGTATGACAAGATACTTTTATAATCTGAAATATGATTTTGAAAAATTAATGAATTTATATGTATGTTGGAGAAACATATTGTATTAAATTTAGTTCATACTTATTTTCAAATATTTTTTTAGAAAATTATCGTATACATAAAGGAGAACTTAATCTGTAAACCATCAATTCTCTGATTACAGAAAAAAATAAATTTCATTAAAACATCTATTTTTTTTTATCTACACTTATAAAATAAAAATGTAATTTATAAATTGCTTACTTATTTATATTTACTGAACTGCACAATAATGGAAAATTAATCTTTTTTGAAATGTACTTTACATTTTAAAAATTATATCTGTATATTGCCTATTTGAAACAACATACTATGAAAACAGCTAATATTTTTATGAAATAAGGAGTTTTGAAGGAGAGGTAACAGAAAATAATATGAAAAAATATCTGTTCGCCGCTCAGCAACATAAAACGTCCCCAAAAAATTGCGGACTCCTTTTTAAACGTATAGCATGTCATAGGTAAGTGTAACTGTTGAAGTGATTTCGAATCGAATAGCGTTTTTCATTTTTTTTAAATAGATGTATTACATCTTAAGTTATAATAAAGTATTGTCTCATAGCGATATTTTAAAGACTGCCGTTTCCCGAAAATTTTTTCAAAACACCAATTTTCCCATTTCTTTTTGAAAATGAGTGAGCCGAAACTTGTCAATCAACCTAATAAAAGTTATTTTATTATGTATTTATTAGGTTGTTAATTTACACCTTTTAGCATTTAAAAGATAGAAATGCTTTGTCCTTTATCGAAAGATGCAAAATGCTATTCGACTTCGTAGTTTCTGAATAAGATCACTTCTTAATTAATCTTGTGAATGTGGCAGAAAGCAGTCACTTTGTATTTGAGAACAACCTTAATCGTTTATAATCAGGACATATGCACTAGTTTTTCACAAAAGCCTTGAGAAATAAATATGCAATACATAGAAAAGCTTAAATTTTACTCAAGCTTCAAAGTTTTTTTCTCAAAGTTATGTTCTTTGCGTAAATTTGAAATCATACTATGATCACATTCAAGCCTTAAAGTTTTTCTATTGACACAGTAGCCAAAAGCCACTTAACTAGTTGCCAATATTATCAAATATGGTTTGAACCAGAATATTTATTTAATAAAATGTGTCTTGTTTCTATGTGGTACTTATTTGATTTCATTTATAATGAAATTTTTTAACTCAAAATATGGTTATTAGGTATGTAAAAGATCGGGAAGTTTAATAGTTAGGTACTTGTTTTGATTTGATAAGACAGGAAGTAAGTTGATGTCATTTATCAATTTGAAAAGTTTTTCTAAGTCTAAATTAGCTATAAAAGCATATGGAATATTTATGCATTGTAGATAATATTCATACAGTTTTAGCTCAAAATGAACAAACATGTTTGTAACGTTTTTCAATTTACGAATTTGTGTAACAATATTTTTTTTTTGAAGAAACAAATCTTTTCCATTCATCTTTTTCTGAGAAAAAAATATATTATTAGATGTGTCTATGTAGTCCTACAAACACCTAGCATCATAACATTTGGCTTACAGTATTATTTTGATCAATTTAGTAGGTAAAGAAACTCTCTCAAAACGTTGATATTTCAAACGTTTCGATATTTGAAAGTAAAAATTTAAACAACTTGTTATTTTTTAATGAATGCGATATTAATAGGGCGCGTTGTCGCCATGGACTTCTAAAACAGCTGAACTGGAGTTTACAAGGTGATCCAGTAAATTCTGGGGCAATCTTTCACACTCCTCCTCAAAAGCAGTCTCTCTATTTAGAAACCTCAGAGGGTGCTTTGTCAGAGCAGCGATATACAGTGGGTGGAAAAAAAAATATGGTAACACTCTGCAAAAAATTTGCCTTAAATTACATGCTTGCTACAGCAATGTTTGTAGGTGGCGCTACAGGTTTTGTATAATGTAACTACCCTACTTAAATTCGTCTACACATTAAAGAATCATTTGTCGTCAAGACAGCATTCTGTGAAACTGTCAAAGCTAACAGAATTCCAACGTAGTCAAATTGTTCCGAATCGTATGTAGGTGCTTCTGTAAGCAAGATAGCGACGTTCATGGTGTATCATTGAGACATATTGTCCAAGATTAAGACTGCATACAGGAAGATGAGAAAACTCCATCTGAGAAACACCAGCGGTAATGAAATGCGTGTTGACCAATAGAGACAGGCGATCATTGCATAGGATTGTGATCAAAAGTAATCATTCATGCTTTTTAGCACAAGGCATGATGATTTTGATCAAAAGTGATTGTGATCAAAAGCACAGTATACACTTTTGCAGTCTACTGCTGCAAAAGTGAATACTGTGCAGAGCTCATGCTCTGCTCATGAATCCTATAAACACCTAAATATTACGAAGGGAACGACATCGAAGGTGGTCCTATGCCATATTAGTTCAGATTATTTCGTTTTTAGAAAGTGTTTCCATATTTTTGTCTAACCCTGTATCTTGATTAGAACAGTGATACGCCCTAAAATTTCTGCAAGAATCAAAATATGGTAGAAAAGCTATCTCAAGAGACGGGCGTATATCTTTGCAGTGATATGTCTATATATTACAATGAACTACCATTATTAGTAATTAATATTTAAATATAAATTAATACGTAAATATAAATTAATAAGTAAATATTAATCTTAACCAATGTTAAAACTTTTCTATTAATTACGCTATGGATGAGACCAATTAGCTGATAGGTGAGGTTCTTGAAGATGAGATGAAACGCCTTAAGACTTCTACTACAATATTGCTGCCGCAATATTAAACACATTAAGTACAATATTGGCAATATTCTACTTCCGTATTGAGGTTATTAATTGGAAAATAATTATCGAAGCTATACTGTTAGTTTTATTGTACCATATTTTAAAAACGCAATGTCTTTGAAAAAATATAGTGATAAAAAAAACCCTATATCTGTATATATTTATCTATTTATATATTTTTTCAATTATGTTTCCAACTTGCAGAGCCGCATGGAAAGAACTCGAAGATGCCGAAGTGAGTACCAGTACCCTAAAACCCGTGCATGGTCATACCCATTACAGTATTCATTTCACGTTGGCATGCTGGCCGCTCATTACATTGAATTACCTCTTCTAAAAACAAATCTTCCACAAGCCGAATTCTGTGACATCGAGCGTTATCGTTAAAAGGAACGTATTGTCGATACGTCAACTATAAAGTAAAACAATGCAACATTTGGCAATCTTCCAGGTGTTTTTAAAACCAAATAAACATTATTTGAACCAGAAAAAGTATTTAATATTATGTTTCCCTTTTCTAAGTAGTTATGATTTAACTTCTTTTATTTAATAAAATTTCTGGTTTAATTTGATGTGAAAGATACCGGAAGATCGGCAATTATGCAAAAAGGTTCAAGATTTTCGTTCCTATATCTTCTACCTCTCAAACTGCCATTCCGGATGGTATACGAGTCCCATTCTAGTTCAAACAAAGCTATTGATTCTGGTAAATCGTGGCGTTGAGTCATTTTTTTTAATTTCAAGCAAAAATTTTTTAACAAACCTACTTTTAAGCAATGTAAACAGTAAAATAAAGGATTTGCAGCCTTCTATCGGTTTCTTGAATTCTGAAAATTATATATTTTGAAGTTACTGACGCTGTTTTGTACAGGAAATGTTCTTCATCATACAATCATCTTCTTCATATCATAGTTATCTTCTTCATATCATAGTTATCTTCTTCATATCATAGTTATCTTCTTCATATCATAGTCATATTATAGTCTTTAAAGTTCTGCATATGAATTCAGTAAATTTTAAATAGGTTTTACACGTTGGATAACGATAATGCGACGAAATCTGGGTAATAATTTCATTTTGTTTAAGTATTATATAAAAACGACAAACACCGCCTTTCTTCATTTCACGTAATTTCAATTTGAAACATCAAAGAAAATTTACAAAGCATTACCACAAAAAAAGTCTGACAAAAAGGATATTTAAAAAAATTGGTACGCGTCATAATCGTTAAATGAACGTATTTTGACGTCGAGAAAAAATTTGAAAAAATTTGGAAATTGTATGTCAAACGTGACAAATGAGGTGTGTTCGTACTGTACCTAGTTTTATAAATATTCAGATCTTGGTGCAATAGCTGTTGCACTCTTATGTAAAAATGCATTAATACAAAATTTATTTTACAGTGGTGGCCAAAAGTTTGGACATTTTTTGAAAGTTTCATGTTTTTCAACTTTGTGTGCTTGTAGAATATATTAATTTTCACTTAAATACAAACGTTTATATATCAAATTGAAGGTAATTTAATGCAGAATTTAAGAATAAAAATTATTACAAGTATTGCAATATCTGTATTGCAAAAAAAGTTATGTTCATTTTAATAGAACAAACAAACACAAATCGTTTTGAATAAGGACGAGTTTTGTAATAAAAGCGTACTAGCCAATCACAAAAACTGTTCTGATTACCAACCAAATGTCTGTAACTATAGTTTAGGTTATTTGGATGGTAAAAGAGTTATTGTTGTGGAAATATTTTGAGGAATGATGCATACTAATACAATTAAATAGAGTATTGCTGTTTTTGAATATTTAAAGTCCTTTTTTTATTTAAACTAATTTTAAACAATGTCATCAACAAGAAGAACTAATTGGACATCTACAAAAAGAAGCCGAATTGTCATATGGACAGAAAATGGCCTCTCTTATGCTGAAATTGCAAGACAAGTTGGTGGTTCAGTGATTTGTTCTGGTGTACGAAAGTTCTGTTTACGTTATGAAAAAATGAAATCAGCGGAAAATAAGGCCAAATCAGGCCGAAAAAATGCACTAGTGCTACTGCCGATAGAAAAATTAAACGTCTATGCCTTCAAGATAGAAAAACTTTATCGGATGCCATTAGATGTGAAATGAATGCAGCGGGTATTGCAGTAAGTTCAAGAAGAATAAGGTTATCAGGATTTGGACTACAAGCTAGAATTCCAAGGAAAAAACCATATTTAAATCAAAAGCAATGCGAAAAACGAGTTAAGTGGGCAAAAGAGCACATTAAATGGTTAGAAAATCAATGGAAGAAAGTAATCTGGAGCGATGAGAGTAAAATATCGCTCTTTGGTAGTGATGGTAGATAATACGTGAGATGTAGAATAGGGGAAACACTTCATACTGATTGCATTGAAGCAACTACAAAAAACCCAACAAATGTCATGATTTGGGCATATATGTCTGCAGATGGTGTGGGCCGAATTCAAGTGATTGATGGTATCCTGAATGCCAAAAAATACATCGAAACTGTCTTGGAACCAAAATTGATACCTTCCATCAGGGATCTCTTCCTCAACAACGCACCATTTATTTTTCAGCAGGATTTAGCTCCATGCCACACAGCAAAAGTATGCAAAGCATGGTTTCAAAATAAAGACATAGATATATTACCATGGCCAGAAAACAGCCCTGATCTCAATCCAATTGAAAATTTGTGACGACGTTTGAAAATTCTTGTACGAAAAAACGTCCATCCAATATAAGAAAACTTATTGAGGCTATAATTGATTCTTGACACCATGTGATTACGAAAGATGAACTCCAAACACTCGTTCACTCGATGAAAAGACGCTGTGAAGCTGTCTTAAAAAATAAGGGTTATCCTACTAAGTATTGATTGTGTAAGTATCACTTTTAAAAAATGCAAATCTAAGATAGATCTTACTATTAGTTGTATAACTTTTTTTGTAATATAGATATTGTAATACTGTTTTTATTATTAAATTCTACATTAAATTACCTTCAATTTGATTTATAAATGTTTGTATTTAAGTAAAAATGAATATATTCTACAAGCACACAAAGTTGAAAATGAAACTTTCAAAAAATGTCCACACTTTTGACCACCACTGTATGTGCAGACTTTCATATTATAGATACTAATCTTATTTTATGAAATTAAGTTGGATACACTTTTACGAACAATTAATTACAATACTGTTACATTAAAATGTAATAATATTACTATGCGCAAATATCCAATACAAGACAATGTAAAAAAAAACATCGTTATTATTTCAGTGAAATGAAATATATTGTCTGTTATTATGATATGATTAATTTTCGTAATAAAATAAGTACATTTTAATTTGGCAACATTTCATCTTTTGTTGACATTTACTCAAAATTTCAATTGGAAACTTAAGCCTAGCTTTGAAAATTTCAGAACTTGAAATCCATATTTAGACTCTTTTCCCATTTAAAATCTATTTCTCCAAATTTTTTTTATACAAATTCGGTTTTTAAATTCAGTTATACGGAAATGATATATGACTCCATCTCACATATATGACGCAATAACCATGGCGTCATTGAATTAATTACGTATGATAGAATTTAATAGGATGAAGAAAAGTTTTATTAATCTCTTTTTAAGTTTTGATTTAATTTTCCTAAAACTTGAAATGACTCGACAAAATTCTGCAATGATGATAAATATTAAATTTCAAACCATTCGGTTGGGTAGTTTTTTCACTGTTATATACGGACAGACGGCTGGATCAGACGCCGCCTATAGGTGTTACGGATTTATATAATTGCGAACGCACCTAAAAAGAACACCGTAAACAGAAAAGTTTGAGAACAACAGTCGTAGGATCTTTTATAGGAAGAAACAGAAAATGTTAAAATAATTTCATCTAAATTTAAATTACTATATGTTAAATTCATAATAATAAGATTTTTCAATATGCGAATTCCTAAAATATCAAATAAATCTTCTTAAAAATCAATATTAAAAATGTTTCTCTTTCTTCGATCAAAATGGATACAGAAAGGTATCAAAGATAAGGTAGATAAGTATGACATGAACTAAACAAAGATTGTGGTGAGAAACAGCATATGTATGACAGCAAGTACATGAAACATCTATCAAAAAGAAAAATACATGAGAAAACTTTTAGAACGGATGGAATAAGTGGAGTCGTTTGTTACAGACTTATGTTTAAAAGTTTTCTAAAGATAATGAAGTAGGTTTTAGAGTTTCTATAATATATTGTATCTCTAAATGTATAAACCTGTTCATAGTTTGGTTTTCATATGTTTTATGGGGGAAAAACATTCTGAGGGCTTTTCTACATTTTCATATAAATGCATGTAAAACCTAAGATATATTTCATTTCGCAGTTGAATGCTAAATTATCTTTTTATATCCCTACGTGTTATACACTTCTTAAAACTTAATTCTATTAAAAATGTTTTCGACTGCTGCCAATTTAATTTGTTTTCTAAAATATGTTAAACAAATAATTTAAAACCTTTTGATCTTCTCTCTAAGAAGATGAAGAATTGTAAGACCAAACACAAAATTACTGTTTCTGATCTTATTCATTGAATGTTATAAATTATGAGAAAAAAGATTTTTCAATGTGAAGTTTTATTTTATCGCACAATTTTTTAAAAATTATACCTATGAATTGCAAATATAAAGACTATGTTAATCACATCTAATTACATAATTTATATAAAAAAGGGGAAACATTTTAAAAGGGAAAAAACAGTAAAAAGCATTTCTAGTATACCGGAGAACACCTAGATCGGCTAAAACTTTTGGAAAGATCTGCTTAACATTCTGTAGTCTCGGATTTGCGAGACCGTACATGTTTCAATGCATAAGTTGCAGTCACTTAAGAAAGCCTAATCATTTGCCAAAGGTTTCTAATAAAAAAAGACTTCCACGCAATTATTTTTCTAATGCATGTCACGGAAGAAGCATTGTGATTGCTGTGGTTAGAGAGTTCGACCAGTAACGATTTGTCTGGTACAGTAAGTATCATAATGACTAAGACTGTCGTTTAATGAAAAATTGCTTTATCCACTCTTTATATAGGTTTAAGAATTTCAAATTTTGGGTTGACAAATAAAATCGTTCGGTTTTTCGTCGGTTGATGGTTCATTTCGTTTCCATCTTCAACTTCTTGGCGCCAGCGCGCAACTCGATGGCGCAATTGAAAGGTTATGCTTTACGGAATCTGTCAATGAATGTTTTGTTTCCTAAACTTTTGTAGTACGTGCGCGGTGTAACTATGAAAAGGAACGTAATAAATGTGTCTTATCGTGATATTTTGTTGTACTATTTCAAAAATGGCAATCGAGCGGCGGAGGTTCGAAGAAAGATAGGCAGTGTATACGAGATTGATGAAGTAACAGAACGAGTGTGTCAAAAGTGGTTTTACCAAATTCCATTCAGGAGATTTTTACACCAATGAAGCGCTACGCTTTGGTTGCCTGACCGAGATTTATTTGAGCGATGTCAAGGCAATCGTTGATGCGAATCCACTCCCAAACAGCGTTAAATATTTCCCATTCAACCATAAACATTTGCACGTACTGGGATGCGTTTCCCATCTCAATGTTTGGGATACCGGATATATTACGGCATAAATCATTCCATTTCCATTTGCGATTCACTGCTGAAACGTTAGAAGAATGAAACTGTTTTTAAACAAATGATGACGGGCGATGAAAAATGGATCGTCTATTATAATGTAGGGTGAAAAAGGTCGTGTGGACAAAGCACGGACCGACCATAAAAAACTTTCAAGGCGGTACTGCATCCCAAGAAGATTTTTCTCTGTGTGTGGTGGGATTTCAAGGGTATGCTTTAATACGAGTTGTTAGTAGCAAGCAGAACCGTTTAATCGACTGTATACTGCTCGCAGTTAAATAAATTGAGCAATGCTTTACGCCAAAAATAGCCATAATTTGTTATTTGTACAGGTGTTTTTCCCCCACGTAATTAACCACCCGGCAGAAATTGTTCAGTCCTGGCTTGAATGTTTTGCTTCATCCTCCATATTCACCGGGCTTGGTGCCTTCTGATTACCATTTGTTTCGATTGCTGTAGAATTCTTTGAAGGAGAAAACTTTCGCTGACGAAAGGACAGTAAAAACGCACATGGAGAAGTTTTCTCCGATAAGTCACAGACATTCTATGAACGCGGCATTATGAAGTTAGTGGGAAGATGGCAGAAGGTCACCAATAACAACGGTTGAGATACAATTCATGAAAATATACGAGGTATGTAGAATTCATTGTGTTTTTTGTAACCTTAAAAAAGAACATTATTTGCCAACCCAATACGTTCACCTTTATGTCAATTACTAGTACCACAGCGATATTTTCCCTTTATCGGCCAAGCTCTGAAATATATTTTCTTCAGAAATCGAAACCGCATTCACATGAGACTATCTGTACAAAATTTAGTTGTAATCCAGCCAGTAATTTTTGCATAGGAAGTGCTGAAACACCTCCTTTTTAGGCGTCTCCAAATCCATTTGTTTAGTCATCGAAGTTATCCCTGAAATACATGTTTAACCATTTTTTTAGTTGATGTCGTATCCTGAATTTCATGCTCGTACCTAAAACTGCTGATGCGATATGGCGAAATGATCTAAAACGTTCGACCCGAACTGAATTTTTTCCGTTATATCTTATGACGTTATCCCATACACCGGTTAAGATATCACATTCGTTTGGACCAAAATTCAAACTTATGGACCCTCATCCTTGATCTTTCTTTGTATCAATATACACTAAATAGCCAAACGTCACCGGACACTTTTGGTTTTAGACGTTGTGTCCAATATCTAGAAAAATATTATACGAATTATTCTGTAACTTTGAGGGTGCAAAATATTTGTTTGTCCCCATATTCTTCAGCGAACATTTGGTTGCAAGCGCAAATAGGGAACCAACAATACATTGAATAAAAAAAGTAATATTTATGATCACCCTGTAAATTAAAATACTCGAAATTAACTGTAGTTTTAAAATACGATTAAGTGTTTCCTGTTCAACATTCGTGTTACTTTGTGTAAAAAGAGCTCGTATATTCATGGAGATAGAGATTTTCACGAGTTGTGTCACCTATACTGATTCGAGTGCGATAAAACGTTTAGCTAGGTCCCGAATTTTACAAAAGTTGTTTTAACGGGATAAAACAAGCACAAAACTTAAAATGCTGCTATAAATGGAATATAGTTCGGACGATTTTCATAAAATAAGCCTTTTCTAATAATTCGAGAAAGTCATCCAATTCGGAAAAATTGATTTTGATACGTTTAAAATTTGTTTTGTCATTAATCTTCCGTGATTGGCGTTCTCGCCCATACTATTGATCATTGATCCGCAGCACGATTACAAACGATCTCGAAGACGCCGTAAACGTTTTTCATCCAAATTGTCTTCTATACTAAATTGAGCACGTGAAAACAATCTAGCTTAGTTCCGAAATCGGAAAATTTTGTTTTGGCAGGTATAAAACAAACTGAACACTGAAAATGCCGCTACAAATAGAAAACGGTACAGATGATTTTCATGAAATAAGCATTACGTACTAATTTGAGTACTAGAAAACTATGTAACTAGGTCTCCTGGTCTCCACTTCGAAAAAAAATTGTTTTCATAGGTTTAAACAATTCTTTTGTCGATAATCTTCCATAATAAAAATCTAACTAGTATAATTGTTCATTCATGAGTTATGCAATTTCAAAAGATGAGATGGAAAGACGGTGATTTACTGCAAGTCAAATTTAGTGTCATATTCTGCCGGGTTCTTGGGAAATATTTTGCCTAAGAGTATACTACTTTACTATAGAAGAAAACATTGTCTTTCAAATGATGTACAAATTCTGATAATTATGTTCGATGAGTTAAATTTTTCTGCTGTAACCTTCCGGTCTAACATAATCTTCATCAAATCCAACAAAATTTACAACGTTCCACAAAAGTCATGGTACAGGGAGCAGTTTTTGAAAAATATGAAAATTTCATCATGGAGAACAGAAATAAAATTAGCTAACAAACAGGAATAATTAATTAGCATGCTTTGTTACATTATGCAATAAATATCAATAGACATTTCCTTGAATATACTGAAAAAAAAATATATAAAATTATTACAGTTCAAAAATACTCCCATAAAAGTCATGGCACATTTGTATAAAAATTAAAATTTGTTACCCATTTGCAATATTTAACTGAACATAGTCGTCGCCCCGAAGTATTCACAGCAAAGTTAAATGTACCTGTTGTTATCTCAGCAGGAAAGAACCCATCTGAATTTTAAAAAATTGTGCGAGAAAACTTAGAGTTGAAGATAGAAAATTAATTGTTAATCTTCATGAAAAAAAGGATAAATATTATGTGATATTTTTGGGATAATATCTTGAAGCAGCTCCATCATCCAAAAGGTAATTAATCGGCACAGAAAAAAAAGAGGATTGAAAATAAAGCTTGAAAAACGGCCGCCCTAAAAAATAACAGTGAGGATGTTAAAATAATAAAACGCAGCATTTTTGAAAATCCCTCAATTAGTGCTAGAAAAATAACAGATTTGCAAAAGAATAGCAATAAAATAGTACATAAAGAAACTATCGGAAGAGCCATTAATGATTCTGCGTTTAGATCTAGAACTGCAAGGGTAATATTTTTGAATCGGTAATCTCCGATTAACAGAAAGAAAGAATCGAGTTTGCCAGAAAATATTTACATGCATCCTCTGATTTCTGGAAACGGGTAATTTTTTCAAATGAGTCTTAGTTTAATATTTTCAGCATAAATGGTCGAATTAGAGTTTGAAAGAGAAAGGATGATGCACTGAGCCCCTAATATACGATAAAAACTGTAAAGCGTCGAGGAGGGTAATGGTTTCGGGATGTATGTTATGTCACCTTCAGGAGTAATAAATTTAGATTTCATTCAGACTATCATGGTCAGATTTTATATTTTAATATTTTAAAGGTAAATTTGAAGGATCGTGCATGCAAGTTAGGTATCATGCTAGATTACTAATTCCAACAAAATAATGATCCCAAACATATTGCTCATATTGTCCGAGTTTGGCTACTCTACAAACCCCCTCACGTACTTGACAACCCTCTACAAAGTCCAGATTTATGGAGTATCTTACAGCAGTGAGTGAACAGTTAAGAATTGAATCATAAATAAAACATCCTTGAAAGAGGTTTCACTTGCAGAGTGGAATAAAATTCAGGAAAGTGTCACATAAAATCTGGTAAAATCAATGCCAGTAGACATAAATCAGTCCTAAAAATAAAAGACTATGCAACTAAATTTTAGAAAATATTTTTTCTTTAAAAATAATTCCACGTGTGCCATGACTTTTGTGTAAGAATTTTTACACTTAAATTTTATATATTTTTATTTTGAAAGTTTCTAAAGGAAATTATTAATGAATTTTTCTTGTATAATACGTCAAAGGTCGTTAATAAATAATTCTTATTTCTTAGTTGAATTTTATTTGTATTCATAATGGTAAAATTTCCATATTTTCAGAAAACTACTTCCTGTACCATTACTTTTGTAGAATACTGTATGTACTAATTCGAGCACGAGAAAATGATCAGATAAATCTCGACTACAGCAAAGTTCATTTCGACCGGTTAAAACAAACTTAGCATTAAATATCCAGCAGAGATGAATGTGGATGTACGATGTAATACAAAGGTACACTGATGTCAAGAAATTAAGGGGCAGTGACCAATTTCAGACGTTTCATCGAATGTCTACTGAAACTCGTGAGGAAATGCCCTAAGTGCCCTTGAACTTCGAGGATGTAAAGAACATGTTTGACTTCATGTTTTTCAGTGAAGATTTTGTCGCGAGGATAATTAGGGGGGGGGCAATAATAATTTTAATAATAAAATAATCTTTTCGATTACCCAAGTAATCGAAAATGCTAAAAATGGTCTGTCAATGTAGCAAATGACTATGTAGGTCCTGTTCAACGTTTGTGTGCATTTGTGTCAGCATAGCACCTATATTCGTGAAGATGTTAACGTTTCTGTGAAAAATCCAAAGTTTTTTTTAATAGCATGCAGAGTTTTCAGCCAAATTTAACACCACTTTCCAAAAACAGAAATAATATACTGGGATTAAAATATTAATATACTGAATATTTGATGAGATATAGGTATTTGTATGAAATAAATTTTAACTGCGAATGCGCGAACTAAAGCAAAGATTTTTTGTCATGATTTGATAGTCAATATTATAGGGCAACTCCTATAAAAAGACCAGTGAAATATTGTGAAAACTCAAAAAGTTACAGCAATAATTGATAAATAGAGGAGGACATCCCATAGGATTATATGATCAAATAAAACAAATTGTCAGCATTAGTTATTATTATATTTAGAATCTACAATTAACAATTTTATGTATAACTAAATCATAATATTTTTTCTTTGAATTAAATACAATATGACCGCATTAAAAAAATCACTGAGCTGGCCTTGTTCTACCAGGAACTATATAATTATGATTATAATACATTTATTAATTAAAAGGACCCTCAAAAATATGTTACTATTTATGTTTCTTTCTACTTACAGTAATAATATCTTTTAAATATGATAGCAGAAATTAATAAAATTTCAAAATGAACTTCAGATCTTTTAAAGGTCTAAGGAAATACACTATCCTCCAAAATATCACTATAAGCTATAAATATAAACTTACCATTAAAATATTGTATCCATCCTAGCTGCGTTCAACGTAAACTTTAATAACATTGTCTCGGGTAAAGGTTTGATATGAAATTTCATATCGCTCTGATTTCTGTGTGGCAACAAAGAGAGACCAATATAAATTTTATCCATTAAAAGTCGATGTTTTCCATAAAAGCTGTCATCGAAGTTCTTAAAAGTTTTAAAACAGATTGGTAATCTATTTTAAGTTTAGTATCAATGCATTAGGGAAGGAATATATTTTCATAGTAATGAAATATTTTACGGTATAATTTTAATAAATATTATAAATATTTTACGGTATATTTCTATAAATATTTTACGGTATAATACTGGCACCCCAGCTGCTAGTATTATACCGTAAAATTAAGAGTAATAAAAAGCAAAATAAGCTACCGTGAATGCGCAGCAGCATATTGCTGCTTATTTTACTGTTTATTACTGTTAATTTTACGGTATAATACTGGCAGCTGGGATGCCAGTATTATACTGTAAAATCAACACTTTTTTTGCTGTGCATTCGACTGGAAAAAAAGTCTTCTTTAAATTTATTTTATAAAAATAAGCTTAGGGGTTGGCGTCATAGCGGAATTGAAGGGGTTGGGGCAAAAGAGTGCCAAGCCACATTTTTGAACTTCTGACATATTTCAATTTGAAAATTTGATCAAATACTCAAATCAACCTAAAGTTTTTTCGCCAAAGTCTTGTTAACATTTGAGATATTCTGAGTAACAATATGGCATTACTTTAATGATATTGTTATTACTTTTTTTGTAAATTAGCTATCTTCATTGGGGGCATAAACATCTGGGGCAAAAACGAAACCTGTCACATATGCTGCACCAAGTGACATTAGAAACAAATTATATGTTGGATATTATAATTCACAATATTAAGCAACAGACTACAGTGTCAGATTTATTTCACCAAAAATGTGGCTTTGGCATTTTCTGGCCCCGACCCCTTCAATTGTACCAAATTCTGAAATTTTTAATACACACACCTAATTTTGATATTACATATATACATATATATATATATATATATATATATATATAGGGTGTCTCACAAGGTACGCAGCGTCTAATGTGTGCAGATTCGGATAGAGCACGTCAATATGAGAATTTGAATTGTAACATGTGGGGTCCCCGAATATATCCAAAATTTCTCAATAAACATTGATTTTCACTTGGCTTGTTCCTCATTTCTTGTGTTTTTCATATGACAAGCTTCACATCTTACTTACACTATCACGCTATATTCGGGGACCCCACATGTTACCATTCAAAATACTCATATTGACGTGTTCTATCTGAATCTGTACATATTAGACGCTGCTTAGATTGTGGGACACCCTGTATATATTAGATACATTTTACCTTACGATACCAAACGGGAAGTCATTCGGCCCAGTGGTTTAGGAATTATGAAGGTTTAAAGTTTAGAACTCCTAACGGCAAATTCAATTTAAGTCGTTGCAAACAGATTGGAATATGAGTAATTTTTTTAAACGTAACTCAAGAAACTGCTTGGCGTAATGAGCTCTAATTTTAAATTCGTATATTTGAATCTTCTAGAAATCAATTTCTGTTTAAAAAAAATTCATGGGTACAATTCGTAATTTTTTTCGGAAATTAATTTCGAAAAAATATATATTTTTTAATTATTTTCGAAAAAAAAAATTATGAATTTTAAATATCGATTTTTAGAAGCTTCAAATATGCTAATGCAAAATTATAGCTCATTCCACATAGCAGTTTTTGAATTACATTTAAAAAAGTTCTTGCATTACAATCTGTTTTCCAAAGATTGCAAATGAAACTAACGTTAGGAATTCCAAATTTTAAACCTTCATAATTCCAAACTTTAAACCTTCGTAATTCCAAACTTTAAACCTTCGTAATTCCTAAACTACTTGACTGAATGATTTCCCATTTGGTATTCTAAGATAAAATTTACCGAAAAGCCTAATATGAGGTCAAAATTATGTGCTTGCATTAAACATTTCAAAACTCGGTGCGATTTCACTGTGAAGACGATCCCTAAGCTTATTTTTATAACATAGATTGAAAGAAGATATTATTTTCTGACAAATGCCTATTTCCGATTTTTTTTTTTAAATATTTATTTTTATTCCAGTGACAGTTTGGGGATTGAAATGTATGGGGTATTTTGTTTTTTTGCGGAGTCTGCACATAGAAATCAATAGTCAGATATTTGAATACATTTTTTTTCCGATAGTTTAAATTTTCAGTTTCAAAATTATTAACGATGCAGCGTAACCGCTTGTTCATCTGCGAGTTATGCAAAATATGGCTCACTGTAAAAAAGGGTCGATCTACTAAAAAAATTTTAGTTTTTGTCATTGATCTTTGCAATTACTAAATTTTTTTTTGTATTCTTACTCAGTTACAAGAAAATCTGTAAGAATTACTAGAAAACAACTAGCAACGATTCCGGTTTATAATACCTGTTACTAGAAAATTCTGTAGAATACAAATTTACTAAAAAAAATTTAGTAAACTCTGGAATCTTTTTTTACAATGCAGTAAAATCCGTTTAATGTTCTTATAACAAAAGATTCGTGCCTAAATCAGGAAAAACTTTTATATTCTTTCATAAAAACAAAAAATCTGTCGTTCGCAATGCACTATTGACAATGACTGTACAATTTATAAAAAGAAATGAGGGCTAAGTCCTCTTTCAGTATCACATGTAGAACATTGCAACATGGCTTTTGTAATTACCCAGTCAAATTTGATATAATCATCACGAAAAAGTTTATGGCCTGCGTAAGTGTTGTTGCTTTTGATCCGCTATAGTACTCGCCTGATTTTTTTTCTTTCATACTTCGTTCTATTCCCGCACTTGAAACGAATATTAAAAGGAGAGCGATTTTCGGATCCAGACATTCAAACTCATCTGACGAGGGATCTCCACAGGAAACTAGAAGAGGACTTTACTTGTGGTTTTCAGGATCTGTACATTTTTCAAAATTGTATTGAAAATGGCAGACATTACTGCGAAGTAATATAAATTTCAGTTTTTGATTTAGAGGAGAATTTTCTGATTATGAACACATTCACCGAAGTTTATTCTCATTCCTCGTATTTTTACTCTGCATCCATGTATGGCAACAGCCATGTTTTGGCAAAACTGCCTAGGTAGAATACCATCAAGGAATACATTTCGAATCCCGCTAGTATATAAATAATTTTTTTAAACTCATATTTTAAACAAAAAATAAAAAAATAGATTTTACACTGTAGAAACTTAAAATCCATGTGGCGAGTATTTTTTTATAGCATGAAATTTGTAATGAAATTTTATATTTTTGACCAAAAAAGATATGTTTTAAAAAAATTCACAAAAATTTCGATCATTGCTCTAGAAAACATTAATAACAGTGATTAAAAAAGACTTTTCACAGACTTAGAGGTGGTAATAAAATTTATAATTTTATCAATTTACTTTGAATAAGCACTGTTTAAAATTTGCGGCAAACTGTCCAGTCATTTGACCGTTTTTAGAGAAAACGGTTGCATAACCGTAATTTAACTGTATTCTGACCATATCTTTGCTCATATTATGGTCAGAATAGAGTTAAATTACGGCTGTGCAACCGTTTTCTATAAAAACGGTCGAATAACTGGACAGTGTGCTGCAAATTTTTAACAGTGATCAGCGTAATTAATTAAAAAGTTCGAATACTTCTGTTTAAACATATAATAAAAGAAAATAAGGTTATGCATTTTGAAAATAAATTAACACTATTCATAAACAAAATATGTAAATACCTCCCACAAATTTGTGTATATATAAAGTGATTTGTTTAACAGTCCCATTATTTTCAGTTACGAGTCGCCGCTGAATCTTTGTTTTTTAAAAATTGGGCGATTTAAAATTTGCCAAATCAATGAGGATGAAAAATAGACAACTTTCTAAAATTTTAGATAAATTCTAATTTTGTGCAAAAAAGAAACTGCATTTAGAAAATGAGCTTTGTTATACATAAAAGTACCCCTTTTTAATTATTATTGTTCCGAGTCTTTTCGTCAAAAGTGATCTTTGATTATTAAGTGATCTTTCATACCGAAAACTCTCTTTCACTGTCATGATTCTAAACTTTAAAACAATGTCCTGGTATTGCTACCTTTTGTTTTCGTGTTAAAAAAAATTAACATTATATCGAAATAAATTTTACTCTTGCTGGAGCGGAAAAAATATTATACTAAGAAGAAATGGAAACTAGAAATTATTGCATGTAATTATAAACGTGAATGTAGTCATAAATTAAACTGGAAATTATTTATTTCTTTTAATGAAAATTTAATGTGGTAAATATATGGTTTTAAAATTATTTTTCTTTTTTAAAACTTAGAACTGTTTAAAATTTACCGTAGCAGTAACGAATGAAAAATAGATAACTTTTTACCAATTTTATACGAAATCTAATACGTTCCTTAAAAACCTATTTTTTAAAAATTAAGCTTACATTTTCCTTACTTTTTGTTTTTCTTAGACATAAAAATATCCATTTTTCAATCAAGACTTCCTGCCAAGGAGAGCTTTGATTGTTACATAATATAAGGAACGCTCCTTCACTGTCATGACCCTAATCTCTCTTAACTGGAATATATTTTCCTGGTATCTTTTTTTTCTATAGATGAAAGATGACTTTAATACTTTAGAACTTAAAAAGTAAAATTCATCGAAATAAATTTAGCTTATTCTGGGACTGGAGAAAAGAAATATAAATATGCGTAATAAAGAAATAGAAATAATAATTAAAAATAAAGAAATAAACAACTTGATATTATATTTTTTTTAAATGTAAAATTAAATTTTATCCGTAAGGTCGTTATCGGGAAGGTGTTAATTAAAATTCATATTTAACTACGGAAAACATCAACGTTACGATACAGTAAAACTTCTGCATGCAGTTTAAATTAAACTGGATGTTATTTATTCGTTTTTCAGGAAAATTAATATGGTAAATGTATGCTTCTAAAATTATGTCGTATTTCTGTTTATTTTCTTTTTTTTCTTTTACTTATTTATTTATTTTATTTATTTAGAACTTGCTAAATCCCTAACGGATGAAAAAAATATAACTTTTCACCTACTTTACATCAAATTCTTATTTTGCTCCAGCTAAAACTCAATTTACAAAATGAGCTTTATTTAGAGACAACTAGCTGAACTGCCTGCCGTTGCCCGTGACTCACGGAACGCAAATGAAAATCGTAATGACAATCGCATTATAAATCGCTAAAAATTCAAAAATTGGAGGACAAAGTTTACTATATTAGGTTAAAAGTTTCAAACCTAATTCCTTTTATAATTGTAAAAAAAAAAAAAAAAAAAAAAAAAAAGTTTAAAAATTGAATAAAATTTTTGCAAAAAACTCAAAAATAGCTGGACAAATTGCGAATAAAATTTACTGACAAAAGAGGTCAAAATTTACTATATTGGGCTAAAAGATTGAAACCAGATTTCTTTTATTACACTCTTAAAAATTTGCAGCAAACTGTCCAGTCATTTGACTATTTTTAGAGAAAACGGTTATAAAACTGTAATTTAACTCTATTCTGGCGATATTATTGCCTATATTATGGTCCGAAAAGAGTTAAATTACGATTATGTAACCGTTTTTTATAAAAATGGTCAAATGACTGGACAGTTTGCTGCAAATTTTTAACAGTGTAAAGTGAAAAAATTGTCGTGAAAAGTTAAAATTAGCACCGCTAAGAATCACATAAAAAATCGCTAAAAATTAAAAAATCGCAATTTAGGACAGTGGGCTAAAAAATTGCAACCGGAATTCTTTCACGAATGTGAAAAAATCTCCGCGGGATACGAAAAAAAAGCTAAATATCGCATTTTAAATCGCATTAAAAATCGTTAAAAATTCAAAAATAACGGTGGACAAAATATACTCTAATATACTAAAATTTTGAAACCGAATTCCTTTTGCGAAAGTCAAATTGTCGCATAACGCAAAAAAACTCTAAAAATCGCTGTACGATTTCCAAATAAATTTTATTGAAAGAAGGACAAAAGTAATTTAATTGGTCTAAAACATTCAGACCGGATTTCTTTTACTAATGTGTAAAAATCGCCAAGGAACGCAAAAATCTCTAAAAATCATAAAATAATAATTACAATAATAGTAATAATAATAATTACAATAATAATAATAATAATAATTAGAATAATAATAATAATAATAATTATAATAATAATAATAATAATAATAATAATAATAATAATAATAAACAAAAACAAAAACTGGCTTTGAGGTGCATAACTTCAGGTATACAGACCTTCCTGGCAAATCTTGTAGCTCTGCGTACATCGGTTTCTTCAGAAGACAGCACATACATACACACAAACTTCTATCTTTATTATTATAGATAAAAGTATTCCATTTCAATCGAAATTATTCCGGGTTCTACTGCCGAGAGAGCTTTGATTGTTACATAACACAAGAAACGATCCTTCCCTGTCATGATCCTAATCTCTCTTAACTGGAATATATTTTCCTGGTATCGATTTTTTTCTCCACATGTAAAGAAAAAAAAACTTTAATACTTTAGAACTTAAAAAGTAAAATTTATCGAAATAAGTTTTGCTCATTCTGGGTCTAAGGAAAAGAAATAAAGAAATGAATAACATAGAATCATAACGAAATAAAAAACTTTTTATACAACACATTTTTTTTTAAATGTAAAATCAAAAGTTATTTTCCGTATTTAACTGTGAGAAACAGCAACATTATAATGCAATAAAACTTCTGTATGAAGTTTAAATTAAACTAGAGATTATTTTTTTCCTTTTCATGAAAATTTAGTATGGTAAATGTATGGTTTTAAAACAATATCGCATTATTATTTTTTATGTAGGACTATTTAGAATTTGCCAAATTAATAACAAATGAAAAAAAAGATAACTTTTCTTCAACTTTAGATGAAATTCTAAATTTACTTCAACAGAAATTCCAGTTACAAAAGGAGCAATATTTAGACATAAAAGTATCCTTTTTCAATCAAGATTCTGTCTTCTGGTCTTCTTGCCGAAAGTGATTTTCGATTGCTACAAAATACAGGAAACTCTCCTTCACTGTCATGACACTAATTTATCGTAACTCAAATATCCTTCACTAATATCGCTTCCTTTTTTTTTTTTTTTTTTTTTTGCAAGTAAAACATATATTAAACATTTTATCCAAATACGCTACATTGTAAAAAAAAAAAAAAGAAAAATATTTCTTAATGTACGAAAATATAATATAACCTCGAACGCAAATATACAATAACTTCTTCCTAGTTACCCATGATTCTGAAAAGCGTTATTTATCTTTAGAAACCTCAGACTTATAGAAGCATTTTCTAAGAACAAACTTTATTTTGCTGCTACTGATTTTAAGAAACGTTTCCGAGTAGATTTTATAGTGTATTAATCAGGTTTCTCAAACCAGTATATCGGTTTTTAGGGTGTTATTAATTTTCAGCTGCGTAATTGAATTTATACACGGAAGGGTAACAAAATAATATTAATGTTAATGTTGTTGTTGTTGTTTCTAATCCTAAATGATATAGCCAATAGGCTAGATCAAGTCCATGAGCCCAAAAATTTGGAGGAAGTCCAAAACGATGAAAGGACATTCCAAAAGGTCACTCCTAGTCAAGTCCAAACAAGAACAGAGATGGTCAGGGGTGGAAGGTGCAGCCTTGCACTTTCCACAACTGTGGAAAATCTTGATACCTTTGTCAAATTTCAGGCATCTCAAGTGTCCACTCAAGAATCTTGAAATAGCAGACTGCTAGTCACGGCTACGGCTACGCCCCATTAAATAGCTCCTCCAGGCTTTTTGCCTCAGTACCAGTTGTGAACTGGAGGGGAACGCCAAGATGCGTCGAGAGTAGATTTGGTTCTGGAATAGATCTCCAGAAAAGTCAAGGTTGTGGAGAAGAAAATCTCTAGTAGTTGAGAAAAAGGGGTTATTCAGGATCTGAGCAGGAGAAACAGGAATCGTTTAGTTTCTGGAAATTAGATTTTCTTTTTTATTCAAATCAAACTATCCGAGATCGTAAAGCAATCCAAAGTAATATTAGCATGCGTTGCACAAGTAAGAACACCAGCGTTCTCATCCGGAAGATGATAAAAGTTAAAGGCAAGGAGAACTGAAGAGAAGACAATTCCATGGAAAACATTTTTATTGCACATGATATACGATGGAACGAGGGGTGGCCTCCCTTAGTTAAAAAAAATAATTAGATGCTTACAGATCAAAAGATAGAGATGATCTGATCTTGGGTAATAGATTGTCTCACCAAGTTTCGATGGACATTGAGCCAACAGATCGCAGACGCGCAGAAGAATTTATTTGTACGTTATCACTGTAAAAAAAAAATTCATGAAAAAAAAACGGAAATTGTACTGGCAATCGAGACGCCAGCACTATTTCCGTATTTTAACGAAAAAAAAATCCGTAAATTCCAGGAAATTTTCCGTGATTTCTGAAATATCCGTTTTGAAATTTCCGTTTTTTAACAATTATCTTCCATATTTTTTAGATATTTTTATATCGTTAAAATAAATTTTATAGGACCAAAAAAAAATATATTTTGAAGGAACATCTTATAACACTTTTTATTTTTTTTTCTTTCATTTCTGTGCAAGTTTTCAGTAAATAACCAACACTTGCCACGAAGGGGTTCGAACGCGGAAACTTCTGTGTAGTAAACTGGCGGGCTGTACCATTACACTAAGACCGGTCACTTCGTTCCCTCAAATGTTGTTATTTATTTTACATGCTTTTAATCATGCAAAAACTTAAAGGTTTTATAGTTAGATGGATTTTGTCAATATTTTATTTTCATAATTTTTAATATCTTGATTTATTGTTTGATGCTTTATAACAGATAAATTTTAACTTTTTATGTATTATATA
Source organism: Maratus michaelseni (assembly GCA_963931845.1). NCBI lineage: Eukaryota > Metazoa > Arthropoda > Arachnida > Araneae > Salticidae > Maratus > Maratus michaelseni. The sequence continues at coordinate 259,377,081 of OZ007594.1, forward strand.
CGTAAAACATTCTATTAAGACTAATGATTGCTTCTTTTTGCAATAGTACATACTTTTTAGCTCACAGGCTATCAAAGCCTGAGAGCTTATGTGCCCGCCGGTTCTGTATGTATGTATGTACGTACGTATCTACGTAATGCGATAACTCTTGATAGAACTAACCGTTTTACTTTAAATTTTGTTTATAGGTTTCTTGTGATAAGGCGCTTCCCTGGGGGCTAACCCCCCATAATTTAGATAAATAGGTTTTTCATGCAGAATTATCCCATTTTCTTCAAATTTTGTATATAGGTTCATTTTGATAATGCGCTTCTGTCAATAGTTTTGGGGGTTCATTGGTTAAGTATAAAAGGGGAAAGGGGGGATACCCCCCCTAATTTCGATAAATGAGTTTTTCATGCAGAATTATCCCATTTTCTTCAAATTTTGTATATAGGTTCATTTTGATAATGCGCTTCTGTCAATAGTTTTGGAAGTTCATTGGTTAAGCATAAAGGGGGGAAACGGGGGGCTAAACCCCCATAATTTAGATACATAGGTTTTTCATGCAGAATTATCCTATTTTCTTCAATTTTTGTATATAGGTTCATTTTGATAATGCGCTTCTGTCAATAGTTTTGGGGGTTCATTGGTTAAGGAGAAAGAGGGGATACCCCCCCTAATTTATATAAATGAGTTTTTCATGCAGAATTATCCCATTTTCTTCAAATTTTGTATATAGGTTCATTTTGATAATGCGCTTCTGTCAATAGTTTTGGGGGTTCATTGTTTAAGTATAAAGGGGGAAAGGGGGCTAATCCCCCCTTAATTTAGATAAATGGGTTTTTCATGCAAAATTATCCGATTTTCTTCAAATTTTGTATATATATTCATTGTAATTAGAGACTTCCCTGATTAGTTTAAGGGGTTCATTAGTTAAGTATGAGGGGGGTAACGGGGAATGACCCCCCCCCCCTTAACATATTGTTGATTTCTTTATTTTTCGAGGGTCTTATTTCAAATTCTTTGAAATAAGAGTATAATATACAATTAGTGTGAATAGCCTGTGAGCTCAATGCCCTCAGTTTAACTGGGCAGTTTTCTTTTTATTAAAATTATTTGTCTGTTGATCTATTTATCAATTCTAAAAACAATAATTATCTTAAGTAGACGTATTTATTACATGCTATTAAAGTAAATTTTCTTTATTTCTTATTTTAAAAACTTATGTGAATAAACAATTTTATAATAAATTAAAATTATTATATTTAATCTTTACTGAGAGCTTTTGTGTACGATTCTGTTAAACTAAATAATTTTAAAAAATCAAAACAAAAAAATAGATTTTTAGAGAAAATTTTGAAATTAATGACCTTAGGATAGGGTTGGGTTGATTATTGACGGCCAATTATCTACACTAGGGATATAGGCCCGGGGAAGGAGTGCCCTTCGTGGGGGTCTTTCTAAGGGAACCTAACCCGTATTTACGCATGGATAAATCCACGGCTCGAAGAAAACCACGAAAACTCCGAGCGATTCGGCCGACGGGCGCGATTGGGATCGAACCCAGCACCTCCCGTCTACCAGCTTCGAGAGAACAACCTCTCAGCCACTTGTGGGGCGACCTTAGGATAATTAAGTTTAAATTTGGAATTGATAATTTAGTTTAAATTAATTTAGTTTAATTTATAAAATTATAAACTAACGAAATAAATTATAAACTTTATAAAATTATAAACTTCATTTTTATAAAAGTAAACAAAATGTTATTAATTATTTTTTATAAATTTAAAGAAAAAAATATGAACTTCGTAAAATTATAATTTATAAAATAATAAATTTTAGTTTAATTCACAAATTTATAAGACAAAACAGCTTAGTTTAACACCTACATACCGATAATTTGCAAAAATATTATTTTATGAAACCTTAAAAATATTAAAACAAAAGAAAAAATAGATTTTTAGCGAAAATTTTGAAATTAATGACCTTGGGATAGGTATGTTTAAATTTGGATTTATTAATTTAGTGTAAATTAATTTAGTTTAATTTATAAAATTATAAACTAAGTAAATATATTATAAACTTTATAAAATTATAAACTAACTAAATAAATTATAAACTTTATAAAATTATAAACTAACTAAATATATTATAAACTTTATAAAATTATAAACTAACTAAATATATTATAAACTTTCTAAAATTATAAACTAACTAACTATATTATAAACTTTGTAAAATTATAAACTTCATTTTTATAAAAGTAAAGAAAAAAATCATTAATTATTTTTATAATAAAAAATAAAAAATATAAACTTTCTAAAATTATAATTTATAAAATAATAAATTTTAGGTTAATTCACAAATTTATAAGACAAATCAGTTCTGTTCAATACCAATAATTTGCAAAGATATTATTTTACGAAACCTTTAATAACCTAATATTGCCTAAACGTTAATAAAATTAAAATAAAATTTTAAAATGTCAGTGAAAAAATTCATAATTTGAAGCACTATAAAGAAAAAAAGTACATTTAAAACAAAAAAAAAAATCTGTAATTTATATAAATAAGGTAAATTTCTAAAGATTTCACTAAAAAATAAAAAATATCATTATTATTTTCACAAAAAATTACCGTCCAGACACGGGCCCGGTTTGAATGAGCTCCAGGATTGGCCCGAGTCTAATGACAGAAAATAGGCCCACGGGTAGGATCGGTCTAGGCCTGGATCATAGAAGACCCTGGACCCTAGTAAATACAACAATCTTAATTCGCATTTCAAACAAGACGATATCTGTATACAAACCTCTGAACATTATTTCTAGAAATGGGGAAATACGGACATTGTACTGTTTTGAAAAAAATCCATCAAATTTAAGGAAAACTTTCTGCATATCTACGGATTTGAAATCTCCTTTACGGAACTAATGTCATTTACGGAAATTGTACTGTTGTTTTGGAAAAATGAAACTTCTCCGTAAAATTTTACGGAAAATCTCTTGTATTTTCACGGATTTTTTAGAGTGTATACGGGTAACTAATATAAATGTTTTGGACGGATGTAATGAAATGGCTACCACATTTGGCGAAATCGTAATTTTAGTGAATTTTAGCGGACACATGCGGGCAACTCGGTGGGAAAGGATTTTTAGTCAAAGGAAACCGTCTAACGTGTATCTGCGAAATTACATTAATTTGCACAATTTCTATATCGACAGAAAAAGGTTGGGTGCCCATGCAGCTGTAATGAATGTCTGGAAAACATTACATTACATCTGTTACAATCGCATTGGAATCAAAAATAGATATTTAACATACATGCTGCTTTTAATAAAGATAGCCTTTTATATGAGAACGGAAATAACATTTGAGGTTTTAGAGTAAAGAGATATTTTAGCGACAAGAATATTACTTAATATATTAAAAATTAAGTTAGGAAGATAATAATTTAGAATAATGTATAAATGATTCTATATCATAAAGGTGGAAGTGTGCGATGTCAAATGCTTTAGCCAATGTATCTGCCATTTGATTTCCGCCAAAACATGCGAAGGGATCCATTGAAAGAATATGCCATGGCAGCAAGGAAAGTTCTCTCAGTAGAAATAGAATAGATAACGAAGCTATGTCACCAACGCGAGACCAATTTTGTAATACTGTTAATGTAAATGCTGCTACTTTATCCTTTTTGTCAGTAAAATAGGTTTGTTGAACATGAAAATCTTTACTTGAGAATCGGTAGCTTTCGATATACCGATATTCTGGTTTAAAAAAACTGATTAATACACTATAAAAAGTACTCGAAAAAGTTTCTGAAAATCCGTGGCGGCAAAAGAATCGGTGTTTTTGGAAATGCTTAAATCTCGAAAATATACTGGTTTCTGAGATTTCTAATGATAAAAACTTTTTTCGGTATCGTGGGTAACTTGGAAGAGGTTATTGGGTGTTTTCGTTCATGGTTATATTATATTTTCCTAGATTAAGAAACAATCTTTTTTTTTTACAATATACCATCTATAAAAAAAAAAAGAGAAAAAGAAATCAGTATAATGTAAGTTTAAATGTATGCCCATCTTTAATCTACGGAAACCACCAAAAGTACGATGCAATAAAACTTGTTCATGAAGTTGTAAATTATATTGGAAATTATTTATCTCTTTCTCATGAAACTTTGATGCAAAAAATATATGGTTTTAAAATTATGACTTTTTTGTTTTTAAAATTAAGGCTATTACATATTTGCTCAGATCAATAACGAATGAAAAATACATAACTTTTCTGCAATTTTAGATTAAATTCTAATTTTGAGTCAAAGGAAACTCCTCTTACAAAATGAACTTTATTTGGACATAAAAGTATCCTTTTTCAATCAAAATTCTTTCGGGGTATTCCTGCTGAGGCGATCTTTGATTGTTACATAATACAGGAAACGCTCCTTCACTGTCATGATTCTAATCTCTCTTAAACGGAACATAATTTCCTGGTATCGCTTCCTTTGTTTTGCATGTTAAAAAAGAACTTTAACATTTTATCGAAATAAATTTTACTTATTCTGTGACAAAAGAAAAGATTGAACTTTCGTTACTATAATTTCAGAGACGAAATGTAAAATTAAAAATATTGCACGAATTGAATCGACCAAGAACACTAAATTTGCGATGTATTAAAACCAACTGGAGATTATTATTATTATTATCACTTTACATCGAAATTTAATATAATATCTGTGTATATTTCAACTTTTTTAATTCTTCCCATTTAAAGTACAGTAAAACTCAAATTATCTGAACTCCAGCATTCCGAATCGCCAAATATCTGAATTCATATTCGGAAATTAAAAAATTGCATTTAATAATAAAAAACTTATTAAAAAGAATTTATGTATTCATTCATAAAAATATAATTTTCTTGAAATTGTTAACGTATTTTAATTTTTACTTATGAAATTTTTTTAATTATTTATCACAACTAAGGTTGTTGTTTTTTTTTTAATCAAAAATAATTCTTAAAATGTTTATAATGAAAACCTTCTTAAGTTAGTTATTTTTCTATTGTCTATTTGTGTTTCAAAGAGTGTTTTGTAATTTGTTAAATATTTTCCTGTATATATAGCAAATTTTACCAATTTAAATTACAACGTACATTTTTTTAAAGCTTAGTATATTATCTGAATTTGAACATGGTGCCAGTTTAAACATATTCATTTTTGGAAAATCAGTTGCCTGTGTGAAATTTTTATACATAATAATAACCATCATTTGATTATTTTTAAACCTATTTCCGATATTAATTTAAAATTTAATATATATATATGTGTGTGTATATATGTATATATATATATGTATACTTAAATGTAGGTTTGTAACTTCTGAAATTGATTTTAACCGACTTCAAACAAACAAAATTATATAAATAGTTTATTTTATTTCATTTTTTATTTTTTATTGACACATAATTGTTCAACAGGTGCTTCCATTTAATAATTATTTTCTTCTTTTCTTTGGAACGTATTTATTTTGGTAGTACATTTCACATACATTTTTCCTATACATTTCGTCAGGATCTGTAAAGGACGATGTACACTGTTCCAGAAAAATCACAGTTTAGAGAAACATCCTTGAAAAATTTGCAAATATCATCATGGCGAACAGAAGTAAAATTAGTTAACAAACGGTAATAATTAATTAGCATCCTTTGTTACAATATACAATGGAATATCAATAGAAATTTACTTTGGATATACTGATAAAAATTATAAAATTATTATAGTTCAAAATTAATTTCACAAAAGTATGATATATTTGTATAAAATCTGAAAAATCATTCATTTGACTATTTCACTCAACAATGTTGTCCGGCAGACTCCGCAGCAAAGTTAAATTTACCAGTTGCTATCTTAGTAGAAAAGAACCAATATGAATTAAAAAACGTCAAGAGAACCTACAGTTGAAAAAAGAAATTGTCAATCTTCATGAAAAAAAAAAGGATGAATCTTAGAGTAAGATTTCTGAAATAGTGTCTCTAAGCCGTTCCACCATGCAAAAGGTAACTAATTTGTACAAAAAAGAAAAGAGGATTGAAAATAGAGCTCGAAACGGCCACGCTAAACTATCAACAGTGAAATATGTTAGAATAATAAAACGCTGCATTTCTGAAAATCTAGCGCTAGAAAGAAAAAAAAACAAACTTGAAGTGTTGTAAAAGTATGGCAATAAAATAGTACATAAAAAAACTATCAGAAAAAGGCATTAATAATGCTGGGTGTAGATCAGGAACTGCAAAGAGGAAACCGTATATCTCTACGATCAACAGAAAAAAAAAAAGAATGGCCAGAAAATATTTACGTGTATCCCCTGATTTCTGGAAACATGTAATTTTTTTCAGATGCGTCGAAGTTTAATGCGTTCAACATAAATGGGCGAATTAGAGATTGGACGAAAAAAGGTAAAGCAGTGATTCCCAAATATGTGACGAAACTGTAAGACATGGTGAAGATGGCATGTATGCCAGCTTCAAGAATAGGAAATTTAGATTTCACTAAGACTATCATGAACAAATTTAGATATTAAAATATTTTAAACAGAAATTTGAAAAAATGTGCATTGAAGTTAGATATCGCGCGCGATTATTACTTTCAACAAGATAATGATTCCAAGCACACTGCTCATATTGTCCGATTTTGCTACTCTACATTATCCCCCACGTACTTGCCACTCCTCCACAAAGTCCGGATTTTATCCCCTTCCAGCATTTATGGAGTATCTGACAGCAGCGAGTAAACAGTTATGATATCAGAAATAAAACACAGTTGAAATAGGTGTTACTTGCAGAATTAAATAAAATTCAGAAAAAAATTAAACAAAATCTGATAAAATCAATTCCAGACAATCTTAAAATAAAAAAACATGCAACTAACTATTAGAAAATGATCTTGCTTTAATAATTTTTAAATAAATTCACGTGTACCATGACTTTGTAGAAGCATTTTTTAAAGTAAATTTTATATATTTTTATTTTTAAAGTAAAAATGATATTATTAATGAACTTTTTTTTGTATAATATACCAAAGGCTGTTATTAAATAATTCATATTTGTTAATTCAATTTTATTTGTGCTCATAATGGTTATATTTCCATATTTTCCAAAAACTTCTTCCTGTACCATCACTTTTGTAGAATACTGTACGTTTGTCTGTCTTTTTTTTTAACTTTTACTTTCCCCGATGTAACTCTCAGCATTTAAAATCGCCAATTTGTGTGCTTATGATGACATTTCATCTTGTACTACGGTTGCAGTCTTACCGACATTTATAAGTGAGATATGTCAGGCGGGATATCGTCCTCGTAGCTCCATGGTACAGCAGTGGAGCGTTATTCCAAGGGTCCAGGTTTGATTTCAGGCTCGGTCATTTTTCACTCTGTCGGTTATAAGCTTAGTTAGCAATGTGTAAATTCGCGTGTTCATTATTCTGTAAACATTTTCCATTCATCAGGAAATTTGAACATGTTCTTAAAACACACATTGTAATACTTTCCTTTTTAAAAATAATTTATGTATCGTGTATTGTCGTCTTATACGATCACATCAACAATTTTAATATGTGTTAGTCTACTTCGTATGAAGCATGAATGAAACATTAGTGAAACTGAAATAATGAAGTTTAACCTTTGTACTGTCGTACAACGTACACGCACGCCATACGCTGTTAAATATCGGCAACAAATTGCCCTGTCATTGAGCATTTTTTTTTATAAATAATAGTTACTTGACTATATTATGAAGCGTTCTCATTGGTCAGAGTACAAATAAATTACGGTTATGTAACTGTTTTCTCTTAAATCGATTGAATGATTGCTGCCGATTTTTAACAGTGTACGGTATAGAAGAGTTTGCTTGCTCCGTTTCTGAAATCTTTTGGATACCACTATTTTTAAAGCATTTTTTGCTTTATTTAATGACAAATTCTTTGATTAAATAAAACGAAGTTTATTTTTCGAAAAAATTTTTGTTTCATCCTCTTGTCCGTAATTAGTTTATATTCACTGATAAAAACATAAAGCAATCTGTCCTGTTATTCAACTGTTTTTTTACGGTTACGTAATAGTAATTTATCTCTGTACTGACCAACAAGAACGCTTCATAATATGGTCAAATAACCGTTAAATATAAAAACAGTTGAATGACTGGACAGTTTACTGCAGATTTTTAACAGCTCTGTTTAAAAAAAACTGTTAAAGGGATAAAATGAAAATGAAGAATAATAAACGATTGTCACTAAAAACATCGTTGTGCCAAATCAGGTGCTATTATTATCGATAATAATAAAAGATGTGTGGTTGGCCAAACCAGTAAAATGCGCGAACTGCCGAGCTATAAATAAATAAATAAAAATGCGGTTAAAAACATTCAGATGAAGTCCGTTTCATTTTTTATTTTTTAAATTATTTACAATTTAATTTCTTTATTTTACGAATCCCAAATATGGTATCCTGTTTATAATTTTCTCAGAAAGACTGGTAAAATCTTTCGACAGACATAATATTGGGAGAAAAAAGGAAAAACTACGTACATTTTCACAGCTTCCTTTTTAAATCTAGCTATTTCGGTTTGAGACATCTAGTCCTTGAGAATAGCCGTAATCGATTATGTTATCAATCGATGGATATGTCAGGAGAAAAATTATGATATTCTTTGACAAGCTTAGGCGAGCGATTCAATGTCAGTATAGTGTAGGATATAGATTTTTTTCCCCCGTAAGCATCTTCTATTTTGGGAAAATAATTTCAATTAAATATTGCATTACACAGGATGTGGTCTGTTTTGTTTCAATAAATAGGTTTACACTTTTGTTTTAAGTGTTTTCTTTCGGGTAAAAGAAATATGTTCAGTTTCATATCTCAAAAGATTATATTGGTGTATTATTAGATATATCGGTGTATTTTTAAGTATTTCATACAAACTCATTTGTCGTTAGATTTATGAATCCGTTGCAACATGCACTGTAATAAGAGACAAATGTTTCTTAATTTACGAAAACACAGTTTAACCACGAAAGGAAATGTAAAATAACCTCTTCCGAGTTACCCATGACTCCCAAAAAACGTTGCTTATCTTTAGAAACCTCAGAAATTGATATACGAGGGGTGTTCAAATGAAAAAGTATGAAACATCGTAACAACCAAACCCGTTGAAATTTGAATTTGCTGGTTTGGAATAACGTAGTGAGGCATCTAGGGACTCGAATGAAGTGTCCGGCGTGATTGTGGGCGTGCAATTATCTAACTCCACACATTTTAGCTAAAACCCGCTTAAGTCGACTACAATTTCCGCTTACTAGAGCCCAACTAATCCTTAAAAATTGTTCCTTCATTTAACAATAATTCTTTACAGTTCATTTCAACACTTTCTAACGTGGTTGTAAAGTGCTTATGCATTCGGTTTGTTTGCCTGTCTGTTGGTCTCTTCATGCTCTAACTCGCATAATTATACTCGGACTGACGTGTAACTTTTATTGTTAATGCGGTTCTCTATAGAATGTTCGCTGTTGAAAATGAAATGTGTGGCATTTATAGTTTACAGGGTCACGCAAAAGATTTTTGTTACACTATGGTCTATGGGGAAAATTCGTTTTCAGTGCATTTTATTTAAATTGTTTTTTCAGATATCTCATTTCATTGTATGAAAGAAATGAAATTTCATAATATTCTGTTAGTGTTGGAAAATGTTTCGTAATCTATGCCTGATGTATAATTTTTCGTTTTATTTCTTTTCTCTATAATGTAATTTAACTTATTATTTTCTCTAAATCATTTCTGTTGTGTTCAAGAAACACTTTCAGCTTTTCCTTATCAGTTATTTCAACTGCCTGACCAAGAAATAAATACAAATCAGTTTGTTAAACAGAGTCGTAAAACTGTTTAGTAATCTAAATGTTAAAACACGAAGTCAAATTTTATGACCGATTTCGGCTCATTTGAGCATGCGCAAAGATAATTTTATTGTGTTTTTCTCTTACTAAGCTGAGTGGAAAACCACTTTTAAATTCTTTTGTTTCAGACGGTAGTTGAATGAAATTGAGATGGCCGATTGGTCCAAAGCGCCAGAAAGAGGATTTCTGCATCTCTAAAGGGAACGTGTGTCCTAACCCCACTCCCGGCATAAGATGTTTATCTGTTAGTGTTTTGATAATTCAGTTCAATAATGTAAATTATATTTTATTTCAGAAGCAAATGTTATAGAATTTGATTCTTTTCCTTCGTCATTATTAAATAACATTTATCACAACCAATATTTTTTAACAAACGTGTGGCGGCGGACTCTTCGGTCCCATCCTCTAAGAAAATAGCCATAACGCTAAACTAACGGTAAAAACAGTTTATTTAAAATCAATAATCAAGGGTTTTGGCAATGGAACAGGGCAGTTAGATTAACGATGATCAAAGTACGATATCAAGCACTAAAATAATAAGAGGTTGAATGCTAACCCCAAGAAATTCTCAAAATTCTAACACTATCTCCAAACAAGATGGCTACGTTAATTATATTTCGGAACTTAAGTTAGATTTACCTCAGCTCGCTACGAAAATGTCACTAGTAACTCCGAAACAGCACTATACTTTAAATGGACACAACATCACTAGAAAAATACGGCAACGTCAGTAATTGAAGGGATCCTCGTAAATTACAATGTACTTTTATTTGAAGTATTAAACGCAAAACCTTACCACGTAGGCAACTCTCAGCTGAAGAATCTTATTCCAAACTCAGTCAAAATGGAAAGTAACTGCTAACGGCAAGTATTGCTTGGAGAAGCACAAGTCTGGATTTTCCACGAGGGACGATGTTCGAGAAAATACGACGATACTCACTTCTACCGCCATATTTAAACCAGCTAGACGACCACAGAAACCTAATTACCCTGTCGTTGCTCAAAATAACTGCGAAATTCAGACTCCTGGAGATTCAGCCACATTTTGCGAAAATAAAAGAATTGACAGAATAGGTGGTGGCTCGTTCACGACAGATTTTACAATCAGGACAGCACATTCACAATCAAAACTTAACAATCCATTTGACCCTAGAGTACCTTTATAAGATAGTAGCTAGGCAGTTATGCTACAAATGATTTTACATTAAAACAATTTATTTTAAACGCTTTGGCATGTAATTATCGATTAAATAAATTGAAATGATCTACATTTTTTATGAAAATGGATCGATAAGTCATACATACTAAGAAAAGTAGGTGAATATTTCCCGTAAAGAAAAAGAAAACAAAAAGAAGGAAAAATATTTATATAAAAACAGTGACATTATAATGCAGTTAAATATTTATATGTTAGAAAACTAATAAAATTTTAACGTCGCCAATTTGTTCGTTTATAAAATTGTAAAAACGTTTTAAAATTAAGAAAAATTACAAAATTCAAGAAAAAAGGGAAAACTGCCTTATTTTCAAATAAAATTATAAATATATCTTATTTTTGTAATCTTGTTGCAATTTATCAATAGTCGTCTAGTTTTTGAAAATAGCCGAATCGATTATCCTATGAATCGTCATCAATCGATTGATATGTCTGAAATAATTTTGGAACGCAACGATCTGTAGCCACACAAATTTGAGAATGTAATGAACATGATTTCTCAGTAAAGGCTCGATTTATTACAACATATTTTACTACAAACATAGACAAACACATAAAAAGACAGAGGCCCGATTTTTTTAATTATGCCTATGTCCTGCGAAATGAAAGGTCCAATTTCTAATGCAAACCGTATATGTGCGGTCCTGTGTCGCTGACATATGCCATAAGTCGTCACAGGGACTTGTACTTCATAAATCAGTTTTTAAAATTGGTAGAAATGAATTCTCACTTGGTTTAATATGTCGGATCCTTCAACATTTATAGCTTGCTGAAAATTAACTCGAAGATGTCATTGATTTCAAAACTTTTACAGTTACAGCATTTTTTTTTTATTTTTTTTTTATTATTTTTTTTTATCACAATAAACTCTGTACTTAAAAATATAATAAAACTTCTCAAATTTTAATTCCGCATATAATTTGACGAAACCTTTTGCGGCATTTTATTATTTTATGCAGTATTTCTTTTTTATTCAATACCGAAGAAGTTTTTGTGAGCTACTTTCAGCTATGGTACGATAATTTCTCTAATTTTCATACAGACAAATTAACTTTCTGAGTTTTAATCATTGATATTCTTTGGTTAATAATATTGATATTCTTTGACATTTTTTTAGAATGATTCAATGTCACTATTATGTATGATATAGATTTGTTTTGCGTAAGGATATTCTATTTTGAGAAAATAAAGTTAATTAAAAATTACAAATCACATTCAATTCGCTCTGTTTTATTTCAAAAGATTTTTTTTGTTTTATGTGTTTTCTTGGTAGTAAAAGGAAAATGTTTAGTTTCTTATGTTAAAAGATAATTTGCTTGTATTTTTATATATTTCAAACAATCTAGTTTCCCATTAGGTTTCTAAATTTGTTTTAAAGTGTTTTTTAAGAAATCTCACCTATGCAAATTGATAGAAAAAATATAACTGGTATAATATAGTAACGACATATTTAAAATTAAGATAAATGAAAAAACAAAGCAAGAAAAGGGAATTAACTAGTACCTATTGGCCAAAAAGATTACAAAAATAAGTTTTTGTTGCAATTTATCAATAGTCACCTATTTTTTAAAATAGCCGAAATCGATTATGCTGATAGAAATGTCTGAAAAGATTTATGATATTCTTTGACAAGTTTAGGAAATTAATTCGATGTCAGTATCGTAAAGGATGTAGATTTCTTCTTAGTAAGGTTCTACTATGTAGATAAAATAATTTCAAATAAATATATTATATTATACCGGATGTAGTCTGTTTTGTTTCAACAATGAAACATCAATTAGCGTTGCAGTTTTCTTTGCGATAAAATAAGAACATTTAGTTTTATGTACCTAAAGATAAATTTTTCTGTACTTTTATATACAGAGCGAGCAGTAATTCCGTAAAAACTGTATAAATTCATAAAAAAAGAACGAGTATGAGTAGGACTCGCACTCTGAAGCTTTCGTACTCTTTTGTCATATTATCGTAAAGCTTATTAAATACCTAGTTTCTTTATAAATACTAAGGGGACTCTGCCTCCTATGAGCTAAGTTTGCCAACCTCAGACCAGACCTCGAAAGCTCTAAAAATGTGCTAATTTCCTCTTTTTAGAAAAATATTCTCCGTTTACGGAATGATATTACCATGACCAGTGGTAATTTTCTGTAATTGGGTCTCCATTAATTTTCCTTTGACTGTGGGGGAGATATTTCGGTTCTCAAGGCCGCATCCACCGATGTCACGACAACTAACGGTTGTTTTCTTGATTGAATTAGTAAGATCAATTACAGATTTAAAAATCAGCTGGTATAAAATGGTTAAGTAAAATATGATGCTATGCTACCTCACTGACTTTTATAACATCTAGCAGAACAGTTTTCCTTTTGACGCTATAATAATATTGTTTAAAATAAAACGTTTTAAATATTACATAATTTTCACAATTAAATTGGTGATATAATGTCCACCATTTTGTGGCACATAATATTTAATTTTTTTTAGGTTTCTTTCACTTTTAATAGTCCCGTGTAAATGTGTTTTCTTTGGTGTATTATATTCTTTGGTGTTAATTTTTCTACTGATGTTATAATATGTATTTTTATAATGTTTATCACTAATATTTCATCACTTCAGAACTACGATTTTCTGAAGTTGTTTTATAAAGAAACAATTATCATTTTTACATTATTACACCATTAATGCAATTACTATCAAGTTGCATGTTTCCATAGAAACTCCATGATCATAAGTTTATTTTTCTGCGGGTGACCATGAGCAATGATAAAGTAGAATTTTCTGGAATAAAATATTTCGTTAATTTTTTAAAGCTCTCTCATCTCAACTGGAATCTAAATTTGTATGTTTTTAATATACCGAAAATTTTGATTTTTTGCGAAATTTGTATTGAATTCCTGCTTAATTATTAGCTTTAAAACGAAATAAGTTGAAAATATTTCGCAAGTAAGGAAAGTATCGACAAATATAGAAAAAGCAACTTTCAAAGCCGTGCGCTTTCTTGGTCAGACTAGAGGTTCTTCTATAGCCGATATTCTCTTATATTTGTCCAAGCAACTCTTAAATATAGCGGATTCGGAAACCACACCAAGTGATGTTAAAAAACATTTTTAACTCTCTGGACATGAAAGAGGGTCTCTGTCAGAATGTATGCATGCCGGCATACCAAATATGGAGAAAATATTAAATGCGCAATCACTGTAGTTGAAGAAACATCAGAACAAGGAATTGCAAAAGGAAACCTCGAGTACTCATCAACTACAGTGAGGAGGAAACGATTTTTGGAATTTGATGGCAATGGGCCCTTAAAATCAATATTCAATCTTTCGAACGGGGAAGTTGCTTTTATCAATTTCCCTTGATTTTTAAAGAATCTGGGTTTTACTTCACAGCAGACAGGGCAGGAATTTATGAGACCTTTAACATCTTCCAGGGAAAAAGGCAAGTTTTTGGATCTAATCCAATGATGCATTCTAACAATACCAGTATGACATAAGTCCTCATGCAGCTGTTTTAAATTCACTTCTGGAATAGTTATTCTTGAAAATGTATCTGCATTAGCATTCTTGCTTCCAGGGCGGTAGATGATATCAAACTTGAAGCATGACAACTCCAGTTTCCAAATCATGATCTTTTCGTTCTTGATTTTGCTAGAATGACGTTTGTCAAACATAAATGAGTCTGACCTTCGGTTAGTGAACACCTCAAAAGGTCTACAAATCAGGTAATGTCGCCAGTAACGTAGAGATTCCACGATTGCATATGCTTCTTTCTCGACAGCTGAATGATTAAGTTCTGACTTGTTTAATGTTCTAGAGAAGAATGCTATGGGTCGTCCCGCTTGACTGAGAGTTGCTCCTATCGCAAACTTAGACGCATCAGTCTCTACTCTGAATGGTATGGTATCGTCTATAGCGGCTAATGAAGCTTTGGCTATATCTGACTTTAAATTGTTAAATGAATTTACAGCCTCCTCTGAAAGAGGGAATTGATGATTTGATAATAATGGACGTATTTTCTTGGAGAATGTTGATATCCAACGGCAGTAGTGGGCAAACATTCCTAATGCTCTTCGGAGAGAGGCCGTATTATTAGGTATAGGCAACTTTATCAAAAGCAAGCCTGTCTGGATCAGGCTTGATAGTCTTGTTTGTTATGGTATATCCAAATAGCTTAACAGACTTAGTAGAAAACTGACATTTTTGTTCATTTAGTGTTAGGTTGTATTTCTTGGCAATTGTTAATTTTTTTTTTTAATTTCGATCATGTTCATCAGGGCTTTTTCCACAGACAGTTATATCATCCAGGTAAGGATATGCACCCTGTAGGCCTTCGTCGTGAATTATCTTGTCAATTGCTCTCTGGAAACAAGCAACACCATTGGTGATCCCAAAAGATACACGGAGGAAATGATATAATTTACCATCCGCTTCGAAGGCAGTATAATGTTTTTCAGCGTCACTAATAGGAAGTTGATGGTATGCACTTCTCAAATCGATAGTGCTGAATATTTCATATCTCGATATTTTTGAGATTAATTCTTCAATTTTCGGAAGAGGATAGGCATCAAGCATCGTAAAACGATTAATGGTTTGAGAATAATCAATTACCATACGTGGTTTGTGATGTTCTCCTTTTACGACGAATGCCTGAGCTTGCCAAGGCGAATTACTAGGTTCAATAACCCCCTCTTCCAACAACTTCTTTACTTCTGCAGCAATAAATATTTGGTGTTCTTCAGATTGCCGCCTAAATTTGGTAGCCACGGGTTTACAGTCAGGGGTTAAGTTAGCGAACAGTGAAACTGGTTGCACCTGAGCAGCAGCTAGGGAGCATATTTTAAGAGGTGCCATTATGATTCTCGCCATTAAACTGGATTTCAATGAGTGAATGGTACTTCAGAATATCATGACCAATAAGAAAGTCCGCACAAAGATTTTTCATTAGTACTTTTATGTCATTGTACACATGTTTGTCCAAATTTCATACTAACTTCACCGCAACCTTTAACATCTGTGCTCAGAGAGGAATTAGCCATAGTTATTTTGTTTAAGTATGGTTTAACGTAGCATTCGTTTATAAAGCTAAGGGAACTACCAGTGTCAATTAGTGCATTCAATTATATCACATTTATTTGGACTTTGGTAATAGATTTTTGAAGACAACTAGGTGAAGTTGGCCCTGAAGCTAAGGTGTGAATTGATGCAGCAGAGTTATGGGAGACACGTTGTGGTTTTGATTGGAAAACTTTTTGATAGTGTCCCTTTTTTCCACATCTTCTACAGAGTACCTCTTTTGCAGGACATAGGCTTCTTACATGTCGGTCATTTACACAAAAGAAACACTTTCCAGATCGAAGTCGCGTAGCTGCAGCTGAATGGTTATCTTCAATGTCATCAGAAAGCTCTGTGGCAGCCACAGGTATAGTATGTGAGGTATTCATATACGATGCTGAGTGAGATTCAGCTAGTTCCAGTGCCCTAGCTTGATCGAAAGCCTTTTTTAAGGTAATAGTGGAGTTTTCCAGCAAACGCTCTCTGATGCGAGGATTCCTTAAACCTCGAATGAACGAGTCTCTAATGTACTCACTCTTGTATTGATCAGCCGTCACGGCTTTAAAGTTACAGTCCTTACTAAGTTGCTTAAGTGTTTGTAAGAATTCAGAAACAGACTCACCACTTTCTTGTATTCTAGAGGCTAGGCAATGTCTGGCAAAAATTTCATTTCGTTTGGTAACAAAGATAGTCCCAAATGGCAATAGCAGCATCGTAATTTACGGTATCATTAATATGAAGGAACTCACTAGTAGAAACGTAATTACATAGAAGCTGGAACTTGTTTGTCTCAGTTATGTTTTGAATTTCGCTTAAAAATTAGAAAAAGTTCCTTTCCAGTGTTTCCATTTAGCCTCCGCGCCAACACAAGTGGGATTGATGTCCAACTTTTCAGGTTTCAAGAGTTGATCCATCGTAAGATATTTAGAAGTATTAAATATACAAAATGCTGATTAAATTGTAATGTGATTTAAAAATGAATACAAACTTTTCTAAACCTTTAAAAGAATTCAGGCTTTAATCAGCATTAACAAACGTATATAAACAAAGCATAGCGGATATATCTAATTTAGAAAATGAAAGGTCTTGTAGCCAAATCGTATATATAAAAATAGTGTTGCCACTGTAATCATATATATAACAGAGAGTACAAAGTCAATGAAACTGCAAGGCGGAGGAAATCCCGTAGAAGTCGCTCAAGAGCCAAGTCTAAACGCAGGTCCAGATCCAGCCAGCAGTGGCAAAAGACGTAAGCATTCGAGCAGCGGAAGGAAACGCAAGCGTTCCACTTCTCACCGACGACGATCACGGCGACGTATTAAAACGCCTAAAGAAGAGTAATAATTTCTTCAAGCTAGCTCCTCTGGAATTTGCAGAAGCTGATTTGTCACAAATCATACATGATTAATTTGCATAAAAATTAGAAGAATCGTGATAAAATAATAAAAGCAAAGAAAGCAAGTTTTTTGTTTCAAATACATTTAACAGTGTAATAAGCTATTACCTTTTAATGCTTAACTTCCATTCTTTTAATTATGGTGGAGTTTTAGAATTTCCCGAATTCATAATACGATAGTTGACAACTATTTAGGTAAAATTATATTTAATTTGAAAAGCATTTCATCTTCCACAATTATTAATACAATTTTTATTAAAATTGTTTCTAAGTGTATTTTTAACTTTTTAAATGTCTGATTTGCTATAAATTACTATTTTTGTTTTAAACTTTTTCAAAAATTCTCCAACATTTCTTAAGTTTAAAATAAAATTATAATCATTCCATTTCCGTTAAATGATAAACAACCGAATTTTCTCTAATTGAGGACCCTGCCAAATTCATGAGTTGTTTATCAAAACTCATGGCAATCTCAATCATATCAAACTCATGGTGTACAGAAATTTATTTCTACAAAGAAAATTTATTAACTCCGCATGTCAGTCAATCATATATATTATTTCTGTAGTCAACATCCCTTTTTACTATGAATATACTAAACGCACAACAAGGAATGAGGTATCATTCGAAAGGTTTTTGAAGTGGCTTCTGACATAGTACACTTATATTTCATTACAACATGTTTTTTGATTAAAAATTGCTGTTAATTAAAATTAAGTCGGCATTGTTTTCATAAATGAAATGAAAGGTTTTCCTCAAATTAGTGTTGCCATCAAAAATAATTATACCGCATTATAGGGTGCTCAACAATGATTATAAAAATAAAATAGTACAAAAAAGATAAAATATGATTTCGCTGCACGGGTTTATTTTATATTTATGATTAAAAAGTAAAATAGAAATTGAAATGTTTTGAAAAAAAAAAACATCGATCAATCGAAGCATCTTCTAATGTGTCAAGTACGTCATCTTCTAATGCAGTTAAGATACGATTGTTAATTTTTTTCTCCCGAGTGTCTTTTCCCATCTTCGGTCAGTTTTTACTGTAATTTTGATAGAATAAATGAGATGATATTCTGGCTGGGCCAATGTTGTTTTCAGATATTTTTATTCTTAATTTTTCTTTAGAAGTTTAAGCCTGCATCTGGAAAACATTAAATATTGCTAAAAAATATTAGACTTCCGTGTGAAATCATCTCACGGGTCCACTGGTCTTCCATAATACTGCTGTACGTCAATTGGCATAATATTGCAATTGTAGTACGATGCAAGAGTATTTGTAGCAACCTTTTAATGATATTCATCTTAAACCACCTTGTTGCGTGTGTAACGTATTCACCAAGTTCCTGTGAAGGAAAGGAATGCAGTCCGAGGAAAAGACCCCTCGTTTCCTGTCACCCCCCGCGACGTGTGAGGGGGGCTGGGATAACGAGCAGAGGGACGGGAGGCGTTGTTTGGAGAGAGAGAGAGAAGGTCTCTCTAAAAAGATTCTCACACTGAGAATCGTCGTCAGCGAAGTGAAATCGCTGTGATGTTTGAAGCTCTACTGATTGGTGAGTAAGAGCGGATTAGAAGGAACCCCTTTGTTCCTTAGTAGTTGAGAACTTTTTTTATAATTCTAAGACTGTACCTATTTTTGAGACCTCGAGGAGAGGTTGGTCTGATCAAACTGTTTTCAAGAGGATTTCCGAATTAGTTCCTGCTGCCACCTTCTTTTAGTATCTGTCCGTATCAACGAACTCTAATTTACATTAATTCAATCATTATCCTGTGCACTACACTATTTATCCTCACATGTTTATTTGTGAATAAAATATAATTTGCATAGGCTAAAGAATCTGTGCTTGATTTCGGCAAACTAACCAGTAAGCTACCACATAACATCTACTATCCCGCCGAATTGGCACAGAAATGGTGGCAGTGAAAGGGACAAATGTACGAATAAAGACAGAGACTGAAGGAAATAGCAGAGGAGCCTAACGGAAGAGTGGAACCAGGAGCAGTCTACACCCGCCGCACCGTTCAGGGCAGGGCATCAGAGCCAGAGGCCGCATCTAGTACAGTGATTCAGAGCCAGAGGCCGCATCCAGTAAAGTGACTCAGAGCCAGAGGCCGCATCCAGTAAAGTGAATCAGAGCCAGGAGAGCCACCGAATACAGCATCTATGAAACAGCATCAGCTAATCAAGTACTGAACAACAGCTGCTCCCCAAATGCAATAATAAAAGAAAGGCAGAGCATCAGAGCCAGAGTCTGCACCCAGTAAATTGAAGCAGGACCAGAATAGCCGCCGAATACATCATCTATGACACAGCACCAGCTATTCCAGGATTGAACCACCGAAGTACAGCTACACCCCAGGTAAGCACTGTTTCAATCTTTTACAGTAGGGGCTGAGGTGTGTAACAAAATCTTAAAAGTGTTAAAAAAATTAGTCTGTTATTACCGTTAGTATAATATGATTTTTTTTTTTTGATTGCGTGAAATTCCTGTGAAATTCAACGAATTTTTAAAGTAATGAAAAAAAATAAACTAAAATCATTCAGGTAGATGAAATTAAATGTGTTTAAAGTTAATATTGTTTTTTTTGCATAGATGAAATGATAAAGAAAACTTTAAAATATAAATTTGAGTTTGGAAAGAAAAATAAGAGCAGAGAAAATCTTTTGTTAAGATTTGTTTGTTATTGAAATTGCTAGGTAAACCAAGCACTGTTAATTGTTTTTTTTTTTAGGAATTCATGAATGAATTATTATTTATGAGCTAGATGCAGAGTTGTAATAATAATAATAAAAAATTAATTAAGAAATACAGAATTTGTTACGTGTGGAATTTGGTTTTCCGGGAAGACAAATATGTCAGGAAGATAGAATGATAAAAGTCTCAAATTTATGAATTGTTGCACATTGTATATTTTTATGTCGCGGTTAATATTGTGTTTTTATGTGTAATTTGCATGCCTATAGTGGGAGGAATATTATTGTTATCTATGTTAAGGGAAGTGTAGGATTTTGTAGGAAAATTGAAAATAGTAAAAATGGCAGGGATTGCCGGATTTAGGAAATGCGATTTGGCCACGGTGGCTGTAGAATTCGAGATAGAAGTATTACCAAATGATACTGTTCCGAAAATAATAAAAAAAATCACGGAGACGTCCGAGTATGCTGGCGATAGCTCAATTAAAATTAATTGAATGTGACCGAAAAGAAAAAAGTGATCAAGAACACGAATTAGCCAAAATAAGAGCCGAACATGAGACTGATTCGTTATTGACGTCCAGTCAAGGGGAAAGAGAACAAAAAGTTTTGTTAAAAAACGTTCTCCCTAAATTTGAATCTGGCAAATCAGAAATATCGTTATACCTTAACTTATTTGAAAGGCAGGTGACTAAGGCCCAGATTGACGAATCGCAGTGGGTGACAAATTTATTAGGACTACTGCCATTTGAATTAGCAGAAATTATTCTGAGAGAGCCGTTACATCTAAGTGATGATTATGAATATATTAAGAACAAACTGCTAGAAAGATTCAAAATTTCGGCGGAAGATTTCCGGATCAAGTTCGTGAACACGAATCGCCCCGAAGGTATATTATGGAAAGACTACGCGTACGAGATAACCAACTATTTCAATCAGTGGTTGAGTGGCATTCAGGTCACCGATTTTAAACAACTAAGGGACCTTATTGTCACTGACCAAATAAAAAGAAAAGTACCGGCGGATGTTAAACATCATTTCATTGATTCATGGAGCAACATAATCACGCCGGCAGAATTAACCCAAAGGTTGGACAATTATGAGTCGGTACGTAAATCTGTGAAACGACCGCCCCCCACCCCCTCCGTTAAAAATCCGATAAGTGGGAAACCCTTTGAAAGGAGCAGGATCGGAGATAGGCCTAAAGTAGAGCCTAGAAGACTTGAAATAAAGAGAAACTGGCGCGATAAAAATGACCAACCTACCAGAGATGAAATATTTGATAGGAGGCGGGATAGAACGTGCTTTAAATGCGGAAGCTCCGAACACTTACGTTACTCCTGCCCGGAATTAAAAAAAGATAACAACGAAAAAACTGAAAGCGTGAATCAATTGGCGAGTTTAGCGGAATTAGACGATAGTTTTGAGCCTTATTTGAGTCGAGGAAGGGTAAATGGGAGAGAAATGACTCTGTTCCGTGACACCGGAAGCAGTTTGCAACTAATTAGTGCCAACGACGTAAATAACGACTTATACACAGGAGAGGTAGTGTGGGTGAAGCAACCCCTAGGAAATGAACTTAAATGTCTGCCCATTGCCGAGATACAACTAGAATTGGCCGACTTAGGTTGCTGTAAAACAAAAGCCGCAGTGGTGGCGAAAAGCACAGAAATGAACCATTATTTGCTGGGGAATAAAACGCAACTGCTGATTGATAAAATTAAATTAAAACCCTATCAGGTAAATGCCGTTTTAACTAGACGACAAGCGCGAATCACCAACCATTCGGAAAACAAAACGGGAACTGACACGCCACCTAATGATTGTCAAAGAACGGAAGGGGAAAATAACGATAGTCTACTCCAGGAAACGGATAGTGAAACAGAAGCTGACCCCACGGTACAAAAAGAAAGCGAAGGGAATTTTCTTCTCCCTCGTCTCGAAGGAAAGGAGTCAGAGAATACATTGGCCCGGCTGAGCAAAACGGAACTAGGTGTTGCTCAGATGAGCGACCCGATGCTGGAATGGATTAGGGGAAGGAGCGCAGAAAAAAATCGCATTTTGAAAAGATAAACGAAATTCTCGTTAGGAAGGTAACAGATCACCTGGGAATGGAACGGGAACAGATAGTGGTTCACACGAGTATAGGCGTGATTTATTAGCTTTATGTCACGAGGGAATAGGAGCCCATCTAGGGATAGGAAAAACTAAAGATAAGATTTTGAGGCATTACTTTTGGCCAAATGTAATAAAAGAAATGGAAGAATACGTAGGATCATGCGATCCGTGTCAAAGGGTAGGGAAGGCAGGGGATAAAAAGAAAGTCCCACTGCAACTTGTACCCATTGTTACGACTATTTTCACGAGGTTATCAATAGACACTGCCGGACCACTGCCGGTCTCCGAAAATGGTAATAAATTTATGCTGACAGCTTTGTGTGTCTCATCGCGATACCCGGAAGCTTTACCTATAAAAGACATACGCTCAGTGACTATAATCGATGCGCTGATGTTAGTTTTCAGCCGTTTAGGATTTGCTCGAGAGGTTCAGTGCGACCAGGGCCGGTCCTTCGTTAGTGATTTGACCACTGAATTTTTAGAGAAATTCGGGGTCAAGGTAGTTCATTCTAGTGTACATCATCACCAAACCCAAGCTGTGGAAAGATGGCATCGAACAGTGAAACGGTTACTAAAGGTTTTAAGTGTCGAGTCGGGAAAGTTGTGGGAAAAGATCCCACCTTATGCCCTACTCGCGTCCCACCTTATGCCCTACTCGCGTTGCGTACCGTTACACACGAATCCACGGGATTTAGCCCTTCCGAGTTAGTTCACGGGAAGAATTTGAGGACTCCGGAAGCGTTATTATACGAAAAATGGAAAGGTGAAGGAGAAAAGGAGAGCTTAGTGACAGAGTATGTTTTCGATATAATAAATAGAATGAAGAGGTGTCAAGATCTAGCAATAGAGAAAATGGCTACGACTCGTGATAATCGGAAACAGTATTACGACAGGGACGCCCTCGATCGGACATTCAAAACAGGTGATAAGGTATTGGTGTTAGCCTTGACAAAACCCAACAAATTATCTGTTAATTGGATAGGACCTGGGACGATAGAGAAGCAAATCTCGGAAACTAATTACGTGGTGAATGTACCGGGAAGAAGGGAGCAGTCACAGATCTATCATGTGAATTTGTTAAAGCCCTACTTACAAAGAGAGCAAGTGATGAATTTAGTAGTGGATGAGAGTATCGGGAGTGATATGACGGAAGACGAATTCGAAATTCCTCAATTAAACTCTAGTCCCGAAGAATACGACTTCGAAAACATAGTCATTGAAAGCGGGTTGAGAAAGTTATGTTCTTCCGAGCAGTTGTCAGAATTATCTGAGTTATTGGGCAAAAATCGGGATGTATTCTCAAACAAACCAGGGAAAACTGACATGATAACTCACGATATTGAATTAATTAGTGATGCCCCCGGCCGCCTCCGTCCTTATCGAACGTCCCCACGTCAATCTGAAATTTTAAAAGCAAAAATCCAACGCATGTTAGATTTAGGAGTTATCGTCGAAGGCGAGTCGGATTACTCATCTCTTATTTTAGTTGAGTCACCAGGGCGCGACCCGAGGCCTTGTATTGATTACCGGAGACTAAACGCTATAACCAAACCTGAGATTTTCCCTCTGCCGAACATCGAAGAGCGGGTTGAGAAAGTCGCGGCGGCGAAATTCATAACGATTCTCGACCTCACCAAAGGTTACTGGCAAATACCAATGACTCCCCGGGCCCAACGAGTAGCGGCTTTTATTACTAACCAAGGGTCCTTCCTACCGAAGATGATGCCTTTCGGACTCGTCGGTGCTAGTGACAGATTTTCTAAATTTATGAATAAATTGTTAGAGGTTTGGAAGAATTTTGTCTTCCTTATTTAGATGACATGGCCGTTTTTTCAAATTCATGGAACGACCATTTAAGACACCTCGAGATAGTGTTGGGAAGGATAAAAGAGGCGAAGGTCACAGTAAAATTATCAAAATGCCGGTTAGCTCAAAAATCGGTAAAGTACTTAGGACACGTAGTGGGGGAAGGGAAGCGATCTCCAGCCGAATCTAAGATTTTTGCGATCACCAATTTTCCCCCTCCAAAAACAAAAACAGAAATCCGTAGGTTTTTGGGAATGTCGGGTTATTACTCCCGTTATATTCAAAATTACGCGACTATAGTAGAGCCCTTAACCTGCGCTTTGAAAGGAAAGGAAAAAAGGGAAAAGTAACATGGAATGCAGATATGGAGCAGGCGTTCGTTCAGTTGAAAGGTAAATTATCAGAGAACCCAGTACTGTTTGCTCCGAATTACCGTCAACAGTTTATAATTCAAACGGATGCCTCCGATAAAGGAATAGGAGTAGTGTTAGCCCAACGCGCCGATGGAGAGGAACACCCTGTAATTTACCTCAGTAGGAAGTTCACGCCTCCTGAGTTCAACTTCTGTGCTTCTGAAAAAGAATGCGCGGCGATAATTTTCGCTATCAGGAAATTGCGCCATTATATAGACGGGCAGCAGTTTCCTATAGAGACTGATCACAGCCCTCTCGCCTGGCTTAAGAACAACACGGGGAATAATTCAAGATTAATTAGATGGTCGCTAATCTTACAAGGTTATCACTACCAAATAAAATACCGGCACGGAAGACAAATTCCTCATGTAGATTGCTTAAGTCGTGTAGAAGATTAGTTGAATAATAAGTGTACATAGATTTTTTTTTCATTAGTTCTTTATTTTTTGTAACAGTGTTTTTAAGTGTGTGAAATTTATAGTATCATTATGATGCGCTGTTTATGTGTTAAAATGTAATTAATGACAGACAAGGATGGTGGTAAGCCCCTATTGTAAGTTTGGAATAAGTGCTGGGGATTTGCAGTTAGATTTTTCTTCAGAAATAAAAATCTGACAGAACCAGAGGGGTGATGCTGTAACGTATTCACCAAGTTCCAGCGAAGGAAAGGAATGCGAATGTCCGAGGAAAAGACCCCTCGTTTCCTGCCACCCCCCGCGACGTGTGAGGGGGGCTGGGATAACGAGCAGAGGGACGGGAGGCGTTGTTTGGAGAGAGAGAGAGAAGGTCTCTCTAAAAAGATTCTCACCCTGAGAATCGTCGTCAGCGAAGTGAAATCGCTGTGATGTTTGAAGCTCTACTGATTGGTGAGTAAGAGCGGATTAGAAGGAACCCCTTTGTTCCTTAGTAGTTGAGAACTTTTTTTATAATTTTAAGACTGTACCTATTTTTGAGACCTCGAGGAGAGGTTGTTCTGATCAAACTGTTTTCAAGAGGATTTCCGAATTAGTTCCTGCTGCCACCTTCTTTTAGTATCTGTCTGTATCAACGAACTCTAATTTACATTAATTCAATCATTATCCTGTGCACTACACTATTTATCCTCACATGTTTATTTGTGAATAAAATATAATTTGCATAGGCTAAAGAATCTGTGCTTGATTTCGGCAAACTAACCAGTAAGCTACCACATAACATCTACTATCCCGCCGAATTGGCACACGTGTAACACTTATATTTTATGTTAACCATTGGTGTGGTCCCCGTTTATAGAAGGTTAACTAAAATCCTACAGTTACATTTTGCTCAGAATTTCTACATGCGGTAAAGCTGTTCTCAAATCCAAAGGAGCTACTTTCTGACACATTTCAGAATTCATTTTTGTTCGAAAACGCTTGAAATTGGTAGGTGTTCTTATTCAGAAAATATGTAATCGAACAGCGTTTTCCACTTTTTCGTAAAGTCAAAAGATATTTCAGAAAATATTGTCAAAGTATTTGAAGTGTCGTCACGTGGCAAAAATCATTTATAACACAGCATGTAAATTAACAAAAAATGGAAAACACCATTCGATTCCAAACCGCTTCAATAGTCAGGTCTGACAATTTTATGATTTTACGTTTAAAATTGAGTCAGAAGATATGTCACAAAGATTCGTGTTTGTTTAAGCGTGTGTGTTGATTGAGTTTGTCGTGTTTGTTCGTGTTTGTTAGCTTGAGAATCGCCTTAATACATTAGAAAATGCACATAAAATAATAATTGTCAAAAAAAGGATCTTGATTTTTCCAATCATTTTCAGTAGTATTTTAAAATTTCCAAATCATAAAAAAAATAACTTAAATACTCAAGATGCGTATAGAGAAAGCTTACTTTCGTTTTAAGAAATAAATACAGTAGACTCCCGAATATCCGGCCTAATGTGGCAGAAGTAGTATACCTTATAAGCTTAAAAAATATTCCAGGAAAAAAGTCTGTATTGTAACTTGGAGAAAACGATAAATCTTCGCTCCCCGGAGTTACGCAAGCGATGCAGAATGTGAAGTGATTTGTATATGCATAGTTTTATGGCACAAAAACGATCAATCAATCTTACGATTTTTAGTTAAACAACTTAATGATTGGCTCTTGAATTTTACTTTTAGCTTGAGATCTAAAACTACAGCGCCTAGAATACATAGTGTGGAAATTTGCTACAAAATAGTACTAAAATTTTGAATCCAATAAATGTACAACGTTGCTGAAAAGATAGCGATGGGATCGCAGCGCCATTTTCTCAACGTAAACATTGTATAGAATGTTTCGGCTGGTAGTAAGTATTTTAAATACTTAAATTATATCCTTTTCTCCTCTAACTTAGTGATTTTTATAAGATTTTTTAAAAGTATGAAAGTATGGCTAAAAAACATGATACGCATTGTTTTGTCTCTGGTTGCAATATTAACGTAGGAGCACCGTTCACATTTATAAACTACAACTTTTTAGCACTTTTTAAAGCATTACAAGGATAGCCGGTTTCCACACTATTTATTCTAGGCGCTGTACTAAAACTAAGCTGTAAAATAAATTAGTTTGCATTTCGTATCAGTGTTGCCAGGGGGCCACTTTTTTTAAAATTCAGACTTCTTGATTGGCACCACTTTTTTTTTTTTAAATGGTACAATTCGCCTTCTTTTCGCCTTATTTAGTCCGTTATTAAGTAAGACAAATCTTACTTTCTCAAAAAACTGGTGGCAATCAGGAAAACTGAATTTTAAAAAAGTAACCCACTGGCAACACTGTCGTATCATTCGATTCAAAATCTGTAAAAACATTGAAGAAGGAACAACAATGTTATTCGTCAGCAGAAGATTCGAAATAGCGACTTATTTTAAGTACAACGTCTTTTTTTTTATAGCAATCAGGGAATATTTAGTCAAGAATGGACCACAGATGAAAGAGTAGTATACAGATGAATGGAAAAAATTGAAGAAGAAATATTGAAGGTTTAGAAAAAAAAAAAAAAGAAAAAAAAACATAACTTGCATAGTAAAACAAGGAGACAAAGATTAACATGTTCTGTTTTTATTTCTGGTGTATGTTTCAAGCTGCGTGACATAGTTGCATTATTACACCTCCAAGAACTGTCTTTTAATAATCCCACACACTGTCTCATAATAGCCCCATACACTGTGTCATATTAGCACCATATAATGTCTCATATTAGCCACTACACTGTCTCATATTAAGCCCAATCACAGTGTCGCATTAGCCCCTTGAGTTTGATTGTTTATAACTCAGGCTAAGTTAAGCAAATTCCACGTTTTAAAGGCTGAAAAGATTAAACATTTCTTACTAGATAAATAACTATTACAATAATTTTCCTTAGTTTTTATTTAAGTGTTGCACGTCAAAATTTTGAAGTCTGACAGGAAAGTTTTGAAAGTAAGGCATAATTTTTATTATTATTATTATTATTTTTTAAATTTTGAGTATATTCGTAATGAATATAGGTAAAATGATGTATTGCTTACAAAATAACTATGAAACAAATTTTATTTACTATAATTTTTTTAATTTTTTTGTGTGTCTTACATTGGCCCTATTTCTTTACTGTCTCATAATAGCCCCGACTGACAAGCAGAAATTTAACACGCGTGCAATCGAACTACGCGTTTTAACCACTGAAATTATCCGAATCAAAAAGTATGCTGTAAGTAGAGAAATCTTTGTCGATTTCTTCGGCTATTAACTTCTAGCATACAAATAATTAGAAAGTATCGCTTTTAATAAATTGCAAAACGTCATTTGAATGCATAATTGAAATTTTTCATATAAAAATTTTTTTGCTGTTTTTAGTGGGAAATCTAAAATTATGTATTAAATGTGAAAAAATCTATTAGAGTTTCGAATTTAAAAAAAAATCTTTTCACCTATATTTTATAACCCGGGAAACGTGGGTTGAATCACCTATTCCTTTTAAAAAGAGAAATCTACATATCGTTCTACACTCTGTTATAAATATTACTTTTAAAGTGGTAATATTTGCTGGTTGGCGACCACTTAAAAATTTCAAACTCTAAAAGATATACAAAAAATTAGAAATCCAAAAAGTCTTTCCTTTAAGTGTTTCGTCTTAATACAATACCGAGGCTTTTCACCTATATTTTATAACCCGGGAAACGCGGGTTGAATCACCTATTCCTTTTAAAAAGAAAAAATCTACATATCGTTCTACGCTCTGGTATAAATATTACTTTTAAAGTGGTAATATTTGCTGGTTGGCGTAA
The DNA here is from genome assembly GCA_963931845.1 of Maratus michaelseni. Lineage (NCBI taxonomy): Eukaryota > Metazoa > Arthropoda > Arachnida > Araneae > Salticidae > Maratus > Maratus michaelseni. The sequence goes on from OZ007594.1 coordinate 259,405,950, forward strand.
ATTAAAAATTTCAAACTCTAAAAGATATACAAAAAATTAGAAATCCAAAAAGTTTTTCCTTTAAGTGTTTCGCCTTAATACAATACCGAGGCTTTTTTTGTTTTGTCACTATCTTAAAAAAGGTCTGATATATGTAGCAGTTTCAAATTTTATGGTAGCTGATATTTTGAAACAATAAATTAAATTAAGAGATTTTTTCATAAACGGGTTTATTTTATGATTGTTATTGAACATGGTTTCTCGCAAATTTTCTTTCATTGTTGCAACTATTGTTACAAGTCTCATTCATATCAAACTATACCATTGGCCATCCAAAATGCTACACCATGAAGGAATGCAAATAACAGAATGATATTTATTGGACAAATACATTACAATGGGAAAGACAGGTGATTACATTTTCAGAAAATTAGGAGATATAGATCCTGAGAAAACACTACTCAAAGCACCCACCTCTGGCCGCATTAACAGCATTTATCTGTCTAGCCATGGAGTCGAACAGAGATTAGATGTCATGTACGGGTACATCAGTCCATGCAGCTTCAACACTATTCCACACTTCATCAACCGTAGTGACGGGCGAGTAGTGGCGGGCCAGTCGCTCAGAAGCCATTGACAGGACATTTTCGATTGGTGAGAAAACAGGAGAACGTGCCAGCCAGGGCAACAGTCGAACATGTTCTGTATCAAGGAAGGTCAGGATAGTACGAGCAGCATGTGGTCGTGCATTGTCCTGCTAAAAAGTAGAGTTGCGGAGGCATCGAAGATAAGGCAGAACCATGGGCCGTGACACATCAGAAATGTAAAGGGTGCTGTTGAAATTGCCGGCAATGCGAACAAGAGGTTACCGAGACGTGTATCCAATGACACTTCATACCGTCACTCCAGGTGATATGACAGTATGACGATTCGATGCAAGCTGGCAGTGTGCGTTTTTCACGATGCCGCCAAACATGAATTCTGGCTTCACGATGCTGTATATGACGCAGGAATGGCGTCTCACGTCGTCTTTGATTAATCCAGGCTCTGTATCGAGGCTAACGAAAAAGACAGGCTACCGCAGTGCATTCCACTTATCTTTTTTTACAGACCGCTAGAGTGACGTGTTGCTCTTTTCGTACACCGCCATTGGTGCATTCGAGCATCCCGTGACTCCGGCGGTCTGTAAAAAATATACGCGTAAAGCACCGCGGTAGCCTTTCTTTTTCGCTAGCCTCGCTCTGTATGCAGCATCATGATGCCAGCATCCATGTTTGGCGGCATCGTGGAAAACGCACATTGCCAGCTTGCATTCGAATCGTCATACTGTCATATCACCTGGAGTGACGGTATGAAGTGTCACTGGATACACGTCTCGGTAACCTCTTGTTCGCATTGCCGCAATTTCAACAGCAGCTGTTACATTTCTGATGTGTTACGGCCCATGGTTCTGCCTTATCTTCGATGCCTCCGCAATTCTACCGTTTAGCAGGACAATGCACGACCACATGTTGCTGGTACTATCCTGACTTTCGTTGATACAGAACATGTTCGACTGTTGCCCTGGCCGGCACGTTCTCCTGATTTCTCACCATTGGAAAATGTCCTGTCAATGGCTTCTGAGCGACTGGCCCGTCACTACGGTTGATGAACTGTTGCATAGTGTTGAAACTGCATGGATTGATGTACTCGTACATGACATCTCTGTTCGACTCAATGGCTAGGTAGATAACTGCTGTTATTGCGACCAGAGGTGGGTGCTTTGGGTAGTGTTTTCTCAGGATCTATATCTCCTAATTTTCTGAAAATGTAATCACCTGTCCTATTCCCATTAATGACCATCGTATGTCCAATTAATATCATTCCGTTATTTGCATTCCTTCATGGTGTAGCATTTTGGATGGCCAGTAGTGTACATAGTCGTATCCGCCAACGTCACATTCTCGCCAAGCTTGGCGATACTATTAAAAATAACACCAAATTTGGCCACAAAAAAGGTTGCCATAAATGAAGTCAACTTGACTGTAGCTGTCAATTTTTTTGAAATTCCCATCCAAATTCAATATTGACGAAAACTAGGAATTTTCTCTTCGGTTTCCACGCATTTTATCTTCGTGTGTCTAGAAAAATTAGCTGACAAGGAACAGGAACATCTTTTCCTCTTGATACAGTTCGGAAAGACTTTTTTTATTTCTTTACGAAACACCTTTCATTGCTCATAATTCGAATAATTCATAACAGTAACTTTATTAGCAGAAATTAATATTTCAATTTCATTATTGTCGAATTCATTGGTGTGCGTAATACCCTAAAATATATTATAAGATTATTATACTGGCGAATACGCTGTAATATGAATGATCACTAATCAAAAGTATCTTACGATCTTCCTGGGATTATACGCTAAGAAAAGACAGGTGTTAATCTCCTTACGAGTTTGTTCATGTGATAAAGTAAACAGTATATGAGAAACATAATATCTAGATAAAGATGACAGAATTTTGGAAATTATTATTTAGATGAACGTAATATAATGTTTCATTCACGTTTCATGCTTATACATTTAATATTTCATGGTTTATACGTTAAAAAAAAAATACACACCGTATTGTAAAAGATAAGCAGTTAAATTTTTATTGAAAACTTCATGCTTGAAAAATATAAATAGCGATAAAAAGCGAATAAAAACACAAAATTTTATCATTTATTTAATTTTTATAGAGTCAGTTTTAGTTTTGGAGAAATTGTACACACCGAAGAAAAAATTGTTGATTTTGTATACTGGCATTCCAGCTACCAGTATTATACTGTAAAATTAACAGTAATAAACAGTAAAATAAGCAGTAATATGCACCCGTGCATGCGTGGAAGCGGAAAAGGTAAATTTAGTAGTGACAAAATACAAATGTGAGACATGTTTATTATTGTTACTCATTAATATTGTTATCACTGTTTTAGAATTGTAATCTTTGCCTTATTTAATTGCAGAAGTCCTAAATACGGCCTTGCACACACCGAGTACGAGAAAATATCCACAGATTTATTGTTAAAACACCTAAGCAGCTGGCCCGTATTTTTCTATTTTCTGAAATCATGTTAAACTGGCAGTAGATAATTTTTTAAACAGAATTATGCTTTGAACAGTATATAGAAAAAAGATATTTTAACAGCAAACTGTTAAAAATAAAATTACCTGGAATTTACAAAAATTTTTATAAAAATGCAGAAAAACTCTTAGACACTCAAATGGTTTTAAATGATAAATATCTACTAAATCGCACAGACTACTTTTTAAATTTAAGCGTCATAACACGAATTATAAACAAATATATATTTAAAAAAATTCTCAGTCCGATTTCATGCAGCTACCTATATTTCAAACGCAACGGTCAAAATCCAAATTAAAAGAAAAAAAAATCCATTGCAAACATTTTCATTTTAATGTGATCAAAGAGAAATGATAAAACATTTTCTGACATATATGCATCATTATCGATAGTATAAATCATATATAATTAACAGAAATTTGTAGTCATATACTTAGTTAACTTATCACTTTAGGATATTTATATTCCACAGATTGTTTCGCAATAGCTTAGCACATTGATTATCAAGACAATTAAATTTAAAACTATATGCCATATTTCATATATAATTACTTTCTAACTGCTTGATAATTTCTAATTAATGTTATGTGTGAAAACTAAATTAAAATATATCGGCTATGTAAATAATTGGTAACTATAATGGCGATTCTACAAGAAGAAAGCTACTCTAAATTTATTATTGGTATTATAAATATTATTCTTTTTAACACTTTCCAACATAGTTGATAGGTGTTTATGAATTCTCTTTGTCTGTCTGTCTGTCTATCCGTGCTCTAACTCTCGTAAACATAGTCGGATTGTCATGAAATTTTTACTCATTTTTGAATTTTACTATAGAATTTTCGGTTTGGAAAATGAAGGGTATAGCATTAACAGTTCATTTACAGAGACACACGAAAGACTTCCATTACATTATGATCTATGGGGAAAAATCGTTTGCGGCGCATTTTATTGATATTATGATATTTCACGCATAATGAAATTAATATGCATTACTGAGAGGTGACTACAGCTTGCTTTTACCGGAGTATACAATTCGTAGCATTTATAGCTCAATTACAGGGACACAAAAAACAATTGCTTTACGTTATGATCTATGGAGAAAAATCGCTTGCGATGCATTTTGAACATGTTATGACACATGAAACATAATGAAGTTTAAAAATATCACTAAGGTTCAATACAATTTATTGTCTATAGATTATGGATTGCGTAGAATTTTTTCCTACATGTACAGAGACACACAAGAGAATTCCGTTAAAGAACTGACTATGATCGGTAATTGCTAGAAGTGCTCTTTCCACTGTGTTATACAATTTTATGTAATTTTTAGTGTATTACGTATTGTTTACAAATTCTTTAGATCATATACAAGGCTGCACGAAATATTTCGAATATGGGCTGCAATTGCTGAAAATGAAATTTTACAGAGTTATGTATTTTTTAAATAGTTTGTTTAGATATCTCATTTCATCGTATGAAAAAATTAAATTTCTTAGTAATATTCTGTTAGTGTTGGGAAGTGTTTCATAATCTATGCCCTGTGCATGATTTTTCCTTTATTATTAACACTTTCCAACCGAGTTGAGAAGTGTTTATGACTTCGGTTTATCTGCCCGTGCTCTAACTCCCGTAAATTTTCCCGGATTGCCTTGATATCTTTGTATGTTATTGACGTTTACTATAACATGATCCCTATTGAAAATGAAGCATGGAGCATACATCGTTTATTTACAGGGTCATTCAAAATTATTCTGTTATATTACAGTCAATGGAAAAAATCGTTTCAAGTGAATTTTCACGATGTTACGCCATTTGAAACATGCTGAAATTGATACACAATTATGAAGAGTACTAAAACATGCTTTTTGTAAAATATGGGGTTCAAAGCATATATTATTCATTTACACGGTCACACAAAATGATTCTGTTATACAATGTCTTACGGGGGAAAATTGTTTGCAGTGTAATATAATGATGTTTCACTATTTCAAACATAATGAAATTTAAATGCATTACTGAGGTTCAGTATAAAATGCTCACTGAAAAGTATGGTGTGCGTACAAAAACAGCAGTTGTTTTTGAAAAGGTCGCCTCCATTCAATCTTGGCACGTGCGAAAAACGCAAGCATATTTACATGGCTTAAACTTTTAAATCGGATTTTAATCTTTTGAATTGGCACTGATGATGGAGCTTTAGCGGCTCCGAAACAGCTGTTTGCCAATTTATATATTTTTATTTGTGCTTCACGTTGTTCATTTATTTTTCATATAACGACACAAAGATAAATCCACTTTTTTTAGATAGTTAAAAAGTGTTTATGAATTCGGTTTGTCTGTCTGTCCGAAGTCTGTCGCCTGTCCGTAATCTAACTCTTGTAAATATACTCGGATTGCCATGAGATTTTTATATGTTATTAAGGTGCACTATAGATTATTCGGTATTGAAAATGAAGTATGTAGCATCTATATTTCGCTTAAAGTGACACTCAAAACATTTCCATATAAAAAATCGTTTGAGGTAAGATATTTCAAACACAATGATATTTGTATGCATCTCTGAGATGGACTACCACATGATTTCTCAGAAGCAAAAGTAGCATTTATAGTTTGTTTACAGGGACGCATAAAATTATTCCTTTACATTATGATCTATGGGGAAAATCTTTTGCGGTGGATTTTAATGATGTTATGGTACTTCAAACATGATGAAATTGAAAAGGTTCACTAAGGTGTGCAACGAGATATTTTCTATAGATTGTGGAGTGAAAAGCATTTATCATTCACTTACAGAGACACTCAAAAGAATTCGGTTACAGGGCTGATTAAGATCAATAACTGCTGGAGGAGCGTTTTATGATGTGGTATGCATTTTTAAACTTTTTAATTTTGTGTGTATTAGGTTGCGTGTCTAATATCTATAGGTCGAAGACAGGGCTACACGAAAGAATTTGCATAGATTAACGGATATGGACAGCAATTGCGGAAAAGGGATTTTTCCAGAATTACGTGTTTTATAAGTTGCTTATTTAGATACTCATTTCATCATATGAAATAAATGAAATTACTTAATAACATTCTGTTAGTATCGGAAAGTGTTTCATAATCTATGCATGATACATGATTTTTCGTTTTTGTTTTAATTCATTTTCATGAAAAATACTAAAAACAATTCATATTGCAAGAAAAAGAAATATGTACATGTAATTTGTTGAAGCCAATCTAAAGGACAAAATAAGAAATGTTAATAAAGGCGACATATAGAAATATCAGCTTTTCAAAAGCGAGGCCTTTTTTTAATGTTAAATGAAAAAAAAAAGTGTAAACTGAAAAAGTAATCAACATGTTTTCTATAAAATCCGAATTTAATCTCTGAGAAGAAGCCTGCGCTACTTTTGCTTTAGTTAATTCCGATTTTTAAAATGTTGATTTTAATACATCAATATATTCATCGTAATACAAACGTTTCATATTTCCTTTAGTTGAATTTTTATCAATAGCACATTTTTTTAATTTCTTCTTATGAAAAAAAAATAAAAAGAAAGAGTTTCAGAATATTGAAATATTTATTTAATCAGAGTGTTGCATTATTTATTTATTCATTCAATTGGTGAATAGAAAAAAACAAACTAGTCAGCTTTGGTTATGTATTCATATATTTTTGAGTTACGCTAGAAATAATCTACTTCTATGATTAAAAAAAGGAACTGAAACAAAATGGCTGATTAGATCAAATGTTAAAAATTGAAATAAGAAGAAAATTTCAATTAAAATTCTATATTTGATTTTTTTTTAAAAACCAGAACATATGAAAACAAATTTATGTATTCAGGGAAAAAAAAACTAATCCATGTTTAATTTCAAAGAATAATATGAAAGAATTCAGATGCAAATGATAATCTTAAATTAAAATTGAAAACTTTATATGAATTAAATTTATATATTTTCTTCGATAATGAAAAATCTTGCAAACAAATGTTATTTGTGGAAAGAAAATGTAAATAATAATAATAATAATTAAGAAACAAAACGCTATTGTATGTCTGTTAAGTTGAAATAAAAGCGCACTATCATGTTTTCTACATAAAATATGTATATTTTATTAAATGTGGGTTGCGTATTGGGAAGAGTTTAAATTAATATATTAGTGCAAATTAATTTAATTAAGATGGATGATCTAAACTTATCATAAGTAACTCTGTGAGAAAAATTAATCTAACTTTTGTAAACAATGGTAATAAAAATAATAACTTAAAAAAATATGAATAACACGCTTTTAATTCAAAATTTAATGCATTGAATATCCCTCGTCATTGACAATGGAACAAATTTGAATAAAACCGGTTCGTGAGATATGTGATTTCAATCAAAAACGTAAAAGTGAAATTCACCTCGGATAAGGTACGGCTCTGAAGATATATAAATGTGCGTCGTCATCAACAGTGAACTTGTGTACAAAATTTGAGCAAAATCGGTATGATAGATATGTGATTTCCGTCAAAAATGATGAAGAATGTTTTTGCACCTGAACTCTTGTCACTGATAAGGTAACGTACATTGGTGTGCAAAACTTAAGCAACAAACACAAAATGCTAATTTCTGAACACGTGAGTACTCAAAAGGAAATTCTATAAAGAGCAAGTGTAGAAAAGAGGTACTACCCTAACAGCACGGCCAGTCGATGTGAAGTCCCCTTGGAATCACACATGGTTAGAAGTGTCACAATCGCTACGGTGAATCAAAATATAGGATATTTCACTGTCTCATTATTACTCTTAAATGATTGTTAACACTGAAAAGTCACTGTGACTGTCGCTTTGTGATGGGTCACCAGATGACATTACAATGGAGTCACCTTATAATTCTCAAGTCACTGTAAGTTGAAGACTGAACTTTGAAGTCATTGTGAGCATTGCATTGTGATGAGTCGCCAAATAATGTCACAATGAAGTCGCATGGTGACTTTCCGGTGATCGACACTCTATTGTGAAGTCATCATTGCACTCCTTTGTGAAAAGTCACCAGATGATTTCATTTTCTGTCACTTGGGAACTCGTCACAGAACATCTATCATGATCACTTTACAATGGAGTGTCCAAATGACAGTCACATGAGAGTCACAAGATTACTTCAATGTGGTCACCTGGTGACTCGTAGAAAAGCAGCAGTCATTGTGACTGTCCAGTGTAGTGATCAAATGAGAGTAAAAATGAGACGAATGATATCACATTGCTGTTCATTGTAGTGACTGTGACAATTGTGACCATTTGTGATGTCAAGAAGACTTCACATTGACTGTCTGTGCTGTTAGGGTAGTACCTATTTTCTACACTTGTTGTTTATAGAATTTCCTTTTGAGTACTCACGTGTTCAGAAATTAGCATTTTGTGTTTGTTGCTTAAGTTTTGCACCCTAGTGTAAAAGAGAAATTCGCTTTTCATAAAGGTACGGCTCTGAAGATACATAAATATGCGTTGTCATCAACAGTGAACTTGTGTACAAAATTTGAGCAAAATCGGTATGATAGATATGTGATTTCCGTCAAAAATGATGAAGAATGTTTTTGCACCTAAAGTCCTGTCACTGATAAGATATAGTCCTGAAACTACATGAATATTGCACTGTCATCAACTATGAATTTGTGTATACAATTTGAGCAAAGTTAGTTTATAAGACATGTGATTTTTGTCAAATATGATGGAGAATGTTTTTGCACCTGAGTCTGTCTCTAATAAGGTATGGCCCTGAAGCTACCAGAATATTCCACTGTCATCAACAATGAACTTGTGTATATAATTTGAGTAAAATCGGTTCTTTAGATACATGATTTCAATTCAAAGCGTAAAAAAGTTTTTTAATCCCTGGACGTGTACCGGTTAAGGTACGACCATAACAATATATGAATATTGTATTGTCAACGACAATGCGTAATATTTGAGGAATTTCATATGTTAAAATGATTTATGGTAGTACTCATTCCGACTAGAATTGCTTGGGAACGCGTAGCGGCCTTAATGTGAATTGCTTCGCAACTCACGGGGGTTGGCGAGCGTTAGCGAGTAGGGGGCTGGGCCCCCTAGTTTATATTATAAAGGACAAACGTGTCCGTGCATAACGCTGACGACATTTTGAGGATGGCAGCACCTGACGATTAAATTTCGGTTTTGCAAGTTTCGCTACTGCAACTTTTTAAACATGGCACATTTTAAATTTTTACACTGTGTTATATGGGAAACAATGTGCCTTCAAATGCAATTTCTTTGAAGACTCTATCGAAATTTGCTGATTTATTATGGTTTTTAAAATAATTTTCAAGAATGATTTTTTTCCATCGTATGCAAGCTGCATTACGGGAGAATAATAATTCATTTGCACTTGAAACAATATAAATATTTCAGTTTTTGTCAGCATTGTTCTAATTTTCTATAAGAAAATAAAAACTTTATCAATAAATAAAATACACTAAAATAAAATAAAAAAAAATTTAACATATATGTAATCGAACAATTTCAATTGTTACACCGCCGAATAGGGGAGACAAATTACTTTCAATTATAATTTTCTTGAAAATTGTATCTGGGTTTACTGATTGTTTATCGTTTTTAAAGTAATTTTCAAGTATGAATTATTTTAAGATCTATCACCAGTATTGCGTGCAGTCCGATTACGAAATATTAATCCGTTTGAACTTAAAATAATATAAATAATTCAGTATTTGTTTCCGGCTAATATTCCCGAACTAAATTAAAACTTCATCAATAATAATAAAATATATATACATATATAATATAAATAAAGTACACATTTAATAGATATGTAATCTAACTACGCGTTTAAACTGTTGAAATTATAAAATCAAAAAGGGTGCTGTAAATAGCAAAATCTTAGGAGATTTCTTCAGCTATTAACGTCTGGCATGCGGCTAGTACGAAAGTATGGTTTTTAATAGATTTCAAAAAATTATTTGAATATTATTGATATTTTTTATATAAAAATTATTTTTGATGTTATTAGTGAGCAATAAAAAGCATATTAAATGTAAAAAGTCTATTAGAGTTAGAAAAAATGGTTACCTATATTATGTAACCCGAGAAGCCCAGGTTGGATCCTTTAGTGATCGATAATTAATGGAAGTGCGTTTTCCAATGTGTTATGCATTTTTAAACTTATTTATTTTTTACTGTATTGTGATAGTAAATTTAGATATCTCATTTCCTCTTATGAAATAACGAAGTTTAATATTAATATTCTGTTAGCGTTGAAAAATGTTTCATATTCTATCCTGAAGCATGATTTTTCCTTCTTGTTTCATTAATATTTTTAGTACAGTTGACATTACATTACTTCCATGTGTCTATTTGTATTGCATCTTGTTTGTAATGTGACTTTGCGGTTTGTTTAAATAATATAAGATTTTTTAAGAATCCCTGTTTAACTATTCTTCAGTATAAATGGTGTAACTCTTCATGAAACAAGCGTATGTCGTCTTTGATTGTTTATATTTATTTTGCTTATAAATATGTTTTTTTGTAAATGATATTTTATTTTGCTTCATATACTTACGTAAGTTAGATAAAATTATAATGATTTTTTAAAGAGGATAATTAAAATATCTAATTTGTTTTCTCGAGTACAGTGTCCATAAAAATTTAAAGAGTTGTTACCAGTGTCACAAAACTCTTGCAAAAAAAAAAAAAAAAAAAAAAAAAAAAAAAGGCGAAATGATAGCACAACAGAAAAACCATAGGCGGGAGGGGGAGGGGGAGCACGTGCTCCCCTCCCAACTTTTAAAAAAGTTTTTAAAATATGATACAATCAGTTAAGAATTGTCTTGTATTAATCGGAAATAGAAATTGCAATTAACTATATTTATTTTCATTTTATATTTCTCTTCATTTTGTAAGGGTTTACTCAGCTCAGTACATAGTTCAGCTCTTTTTCTATAAAGTAAGAAGATGTGCTACCGAAATTTGATGGTTCAAAATCCGAGCTGGCCGGAATGGGATGACAGTAAAAAAATTACAGAATTTACTTGCACGTTAACGAGAAAACTGGACGTTTCCCCCCAAGAATCCTTCTCTAAAGGAATTCCACTTTCAGCAGTACAGTCAAAATATGTCTTGTGCATAATTAAGCATGTTCCTCTATCTTTCTTTTTTTATTTATTCTCAACACTTAATTTTCTATTATCTCTATACAAGAAAAAATCCACATTATTTTAAGAAAATTATCTGAACGATAAAATGACTATTGACCAATCATATGCCATCCTAATATGTTGGTTAAAAACAACTCAGGTTACTATACACACGACAAGAACTTATACTACACATATAATTTGTCTGTAGTATAGATAAGGAACATAAAAAAAACATCACTGTTTGCGTCAGAAATCTGATTTTCTAAGCTGATGTTCTTAATTTAACAGTAGCATTGTTGGTAAATGCGCCATCTTTCAGTTCCACGCAGGGGATGAATGAATGTGAGTTCAACCCTCAGGAAAATGTTGGTCGATATGTTTCTTGTCAGAAAGCTAGATTTAAAATTGTATATCCATTTTATTTATTTTTAAAACAAATTGATAAAAAATCATTTGCAATTTAAATTATTTCTTTTAAAACTATATATTTATTTCAATCAATTACCCTTCAACATTTTTTTTCCTGTTTAGTACTTTACAGTAAAAGCTTGACTTTATTTTTTCTTTTACTTATAATTAATTCAGTTTCAAAAAAGAAGTTTATCTACATGCACCTACTGCTATTTTTGGCAGAGGAAGACAAGATTAAGGATCCAGAGACTATTGAGTGCGTAGTATGTGCAGAAATCCCTGAAGACATTTTTGATAGGCATTTTCATGATATTGCAGCAGCAACAATGATACATGGGCCATGCGATATCTTAAATTCCCATTCGTTATGTATGTGGCAGAATTGCTGTTCACGTGGATAGCCTAAACAATTTCGAAATGAAATAGCCGAAAATATTAATACTTATCCAATGTGTAGACGACGCAATAACGGAAGTTGTTTACGAATAAAGCTCTTTGTTGTAAATAATATGTGGGTTGTTCCGTGTAACCCTTACTTGATAAAAAATTACAACGTGTACGTAAATATCGAAATTTTCAGCTCTATAAAGTCCATTAAATATATCTTCAAATATACATACAAAAGCTGTGATTGTGCTACAGTTGTCTGCGAAGGTAATGGTCAAAGATGAATTACGTGAGATAAAATCAAGACTTTTTTAAGTGCAAGTTCTGTTTACGCTCCTGAAGCAATGTCGTGTTTTCTTAAAAGAACAATGCTTGAAAAATCACACATTAAAAAAAGTTTTTCGATTAGCCAAGTGTTCATCTTCCAAATATACAGCCTGTTTATTTCCATGATTCAGAAAAAAACGTGAAGCTTTTGAAAGGGTTAGAAATAGAAATACTATGTTGACTGCTTGGTTTAAACTCATAAAGTGACTCCCGAAACAAACTGTTATATGTATGGAGATATTCCGAAACATTTTGTTTGAAAAAACAACATGAGCAAAAGGCGTATCCAATCAGGTGGCAGGGGTATTACATAGTGGTACTCTGTTAGTCCAAAAAATATAGAACGGTATTTTTGAGATGATTTCATTGCCATGTTCCTGTTCCTGTTTTCTTTTTTTTTGTTGTTGTTCCTGTTATTTTTTTTTTTCAGATCTGTGCAGGCGTGTAAATATAAAATATGATACTTTCAAGGAAACTTGTATTGCTAGAAATTTATTGGAAGATGATGTGACTAAACTGTTTTAGACAGGCAAGTAATTTTCGTATTCTTGCAAAACTCAGACAGCTATTTTCTCTCATTTTTGTGTTCTGTAATACTACAAATTTGGGAAGAATTCACACTTCCACTTTCTGAATTTTTTTCAATTCAATCCTCAACAGAAGAAAGCCATATCCAGGCGTTAGGTTTCACATGCATTCATTTTAAATCTCCTAATACGACACTTGCACAATTTGGCCAGTCACGACCCGCAAATTCACTAAAATCACCCAATTTTAACGCATATAATGTCGATTATGAAAAACAACAGAAACAGGTAATGAAACATAATTCAGTATTTCCATGACTATGTTAAATACCGAACAATATGTTACTTTTTATGAAAGTCTACATGCCATTTAAGATCCATATGTATTTCCTATGAAAGAATTCTGCGTGATTGCTGTTGTATGTTTAGGTAAAAGTTTCCTATTTAATGCAATTATGTATACTATAGGAGGAATGTGTTAAGTTACTTTCATAGTTTCGTGGCCTTTTCTCTCTACAGTTCTCTTGAAAGGTGTTAAAAGCATGCATTCAAGATTCATGTTACCAGTACCTATTTACGGAAATTCATCGTGCAACATTCATCCCAACACTGAAGAAGGAAGGCTTTTAAAGCTTGCTAAACTAATAATATGGGATGGATGTACTATGACGCCTCATCATATATTGATTACTGTTAGCAGATATTTACTTTGTTTGATGGGAGAAGAGGTTCTCTTTCGAAGGATAATTTATCATACTTGGTGAAGATTGATGACAAATCTTACATTTGCAATATATGCAAACAGAAAAACTATTATTTAAATATGTATCAAAAATGAACTCGGATGCATTTTCAACAACTTACTCGTATTCGGAATATGAGACAAATCCTGAAGAACAACAATTTTTAGAACGGCGTTTACGTCTTGGTGATGGAAACTTGAAAAATGATTATGGACTAGAATACAATTTGAATGAAATACCAGCAATGTTCATAGTGAAGGATTCCAAAGAATACTAAATATATGGCCTTCAATTCAGTTAGATAGCCTTTTAGATAAAGCTAACTTACTCTCGAAAACTGAGCATTCTTTACAATTGAATGGACAAGTTTCAAAGGAATTCCCAAGGGTCACATTTTAGTACAGATATTATTGTATTTGACAATTAAAAGGTAAAAAAAATTACTTAAATGGACTTTATAAATTTGCTAATATCTTCAGAAAGGCCTCCTCATCGGCTTAATATTAAAGTTAGAATTGTCGTCATGTTACTACGAAATTTAAATCTTTCTGATGGCCTTTGTAATGCAACACGACTCATTGTTAAAAGATTGATACGAACGTAATAAATGCAGAGATCATTGTCGGTGATACAAAAGTAAGCAGAGTTTTTATTCTAAGAATATTGCTTACGCCTACGGACACAGACCTTCCTTTTAAGATTCAACGAAAGTAATTTCCCTTAAGACTTTCCTTTGCTATAACAATTAACATAGCGCAATGACAAACATTTCAGATTGTTACAATATATTTCCCATAGCCAATTTTTTAACATGGAATGTTGTGTGTTGTATTTACAAGAAGATTTTCTTCAAGTCGAGTGAAAGTGTGTATTTAGAATGTGTCAAAGCAGGATAAACTTTTACGCAACTTGAATAAATTTTGAACTCCTAATGTAGTTTTTTCTCAAGTGCTTAAAATGCATATGAATAAAATATTTCCTTTTATTTGTTTTCGTTTGGTGCTTAAATGTGCAGTTGGATTTTTTCTCTTTTTATGGCTGAACAAACTGCACTGCAAAAAATAATTGTTGATTTTACAGTATAAAACTGGCACCCCAGCTGCCAGTATTATACCGTAAAATTAACAGTATTAAACCGTAAAATAAGCAGTAATACGCTGCCGTGCAAGCAGTAATACGCTACCGCGCATGCGCGGTAGCGTATTACTGCTTGCACGGCAGCGTATTACTGCTTATTTTACGGTTTAATACTGTTAATTTTACGGTATAATACTGGCAGCTGGGGTGCCAGTTTTATACTGTAAAATCGACAATTATTTTTTGCAGTGTGCGAACCCTGAATCCCGTTTCATTAATATTTATTTTTATTTCTTCTTAACATTAGTTTAAATAAATTAAGTAAGTTCACATTTTTTTTGTATTTTTTTTAATTTATTGGAATGAAGATTTTTAACACAAATAATAATTGTATTTTTTTTTCAAAAGGTCTGTCACAGAGGAGTACCATTTTCTTTTTTCAACTTAACTTAAATCTCTTCTAAAATTAAAATAAAATTACACCTTTTTTCTTCCAAAATCGAAAGATCTTATACAACGCTAATGGAACACACCGGGGTTTTTACGCAACTACTTTTTTGTAAAATAGTGTTTCGCGTGTTTTTTTTTTTTTTTTTTTTTTTTTTTTTAATCGGGCAGTTGCTATGTTGTGCGAAATGCTAAATTTTTTTCTTGAATCATATAGCGATTAATGGATTTGGGATAATATAAATTATCTAAAATTTTAAAGAGAGTACCAGGTGAATAAACTTATCTCTGTTTTATAATGTTGTGTGATGAAATGGATTTTTTTGGGGGGGTCATTTAAAAATAATTGATAATAGAGAAGAGGCAGGAATGTAACAATTTTCATAAAAATTTCTTACTCGATTTATTTTTCTCAATTCTGAATACAACTGCGTTATAATGATGCTAAGTATTATCTGGAAACTATATATATATATAATATATACAACGCTTACTATCTCTGTAATAATCTCTTATCTGAAATATATATATATAAATATCTCTTAATCTGGAATATATATATATATATATATATATGTATATATATAATCCAGACCATTTAAAAAATGAGTAAACTTTCTCCCATTCCTCCCTCATCGGTATGAAGAGTGGGACGTACATTGTAAAGTAGAGGACAAATGTCAGGGATTTACATTTATATTATACTCTAGCGTTCAATTAAAAGCCTGATTTCGTTTTACTTATTGCTATATGTGCTAAAAAATTTTAGAACTGCAAGATTAAAAACATTCGTAGTTGAAAGCTTGCACTTTTATAGATTAAAAGTAAGCGCCTGATTCCATTTTTAAATTGTTTTTGACATTTTTTGCAATATAAATATTACAAAATTCTTCAAAATTATAAAAAATGTAAAATTTTAAAATTAAACATTTGTAGATGTTTGGGGACAGAGAAGAAAGAAATGGAATGTCCCATTTCTCCTTCCAGGTAGCATGATTATTATGTGGCTTACCACATTAATCATACTGTTTCAGGCATAATTTAATTAATGAGTTATAAAGACAGGATATATATAATTATGGTAACAATTCATTACCTTTGCTTTAGAAATTTTAGAAGTATCAAAATCAGTTTCAAAACATAACTTAATACAGTCAAGAATTTCAAGTAAATTATATAAAATGAATTTAAAAATCTTAAAAATTAAAGTGCTTCTGCCTATTAATAACCTATGAAAAAACAATGCTATATTGTATATCTGTATGTACGGTGGTTTTTAAGAAAGTTGAAGGTGGATCTATTATTGTTTTTACCATTAAATATTTATATTTAATGGGATAGACCGAGGATTTAGTAAAGAGAGATCTGTATTTAGTTTTAATGCGTAACAATGTGACTTTTCAACGACTAATTTTTTTAATATTAAAACTGTAAAATTTGTAACATAATAAAAATGCTCCATTTGTTGTACTTCATTTGTTGTAGAAACAGAAAAACACACTGTTCAGTTTAAGCAAAATTCTTGTTATCCTACTCATCCAACAGCCCTACCCCCTTTCCTACACTCTCAAACAAAAAGTTTTGTCGTGTCAGTAAACATTCATTAATAAATGTGAATTGCATTAGAGACATTCTTCACCAATGTCTACGTGCATTTTTAAAATGCCCCAGTAGTTTCCATATTTGCTCTTCAATCATTTCTTGTGATATAAGAGTAGCATTGTAGTATAATGCTAAGATATCATCATCAGAAGTGAATTTCTTACGTTATTTGTCCCCTTTCATTTCGTTGAATATAAAGCTGGAAGGCAATTTCGTGAATAATAAAGTTCAGCAAATAGCTACATATTACTAAAACTGGGGCTCTCGTAAGAAGATAGTTTTTTAACCGTCCTTTTGCCCTTTCAGAGTTTTTTTACCTCTCTGAGTTCCATAGACAAGATATTTTGTTTTCATAATGAGGAACAGGGTTTAATCAGCGATCGATATATCTCGTTCTAAGTATCTCTGGCACGTTTGAAAATAAAGAAAATATCTGGTCAATAGCATTCAAGTTGGCAATGGTGTGTAGGGTTTCCCATGATAGACCTACAGAATTCTTTAATTTATTGGATGAGAATCACCCAATCTTTATCATATCAGTCATATACTCGTAGAATATTCCTGTTTTGTGTGCAACAATTGGACGCCACTGATTTTGTCTCTTTTAGTACAGTTCTCCCATTTTTTAAAGTGGGTGGCATATAACCTATTCTGTAACCTGTTTCAGTGAACCCTACGATGAATAACCATCTGATGAAATAATGACAGATGTGTATTGCAATTTCTACCACGGAGCCATCATTTCAGAAAAATATTAAAAAAAAACAATCAATTTAATTAAACAATCATGGAAAATTAATTGATTTGTTGAGTAGTTGTTTTAGAAGTTGTTTTGATAGTTCCGTGGGAAAATATCATTACATATTCTGTCGTTATTTCAGCTCTGTAAAGTTCACCAAAGGAGTTTCCGCAAAATGCTTTCACCATTTGTTTTGAAAAGGGAAGTGAAATATGAGACCTTTGCATGAGGGAAGATATTTTAAAAGTGAATACTATATTTTTTTCTGTCCCTATATTTATGATTTTACCTCAGTTTTTTTCTAAAGTTTCTTTATAAATAATTTTGTGAGTCGAAGATCAGAAAAGAATCTGTGCTTCAAATTCATTTAGAATGGGTCATATTTTAAGATAAGATAATATAAAAATGATATGATATTTATTACATAAAAAGAAATGTAAATGTTGATTGTATTTCAGAAAATTACTTTCTACAAGCTAATAAATATGCAATGCCATTTAGCTTATATGATATTCCTTTTCCGTCCTAAACCTATATCCGAATACTAAGAGGACAAGGAATTACTTATAAACTTCTTATACATTTTGAAAGCAAATATAATATTGTATCAGACGTCTATGCTACTTACTCTGAATTTAGATTGAATCAAATGCATAGTTAAAATGAATGGGGCTGAATCTGCAGGGGTAGATATTTATTTTAAATATTTAAAAACTTGAATCATGGTTTGAAATAACAGTCAAATTTTGGGAGAAGAAGATTAAAATAGATTATCTGAGACACAGAAAGTTGTATCGTATTATAATAGTTTTATATTTTGTATAATTGTGTTAGAAACTGTTATTCGATGTCTCAAAAAGATAATCTCATCGCATAAATCTTTCAGAATTTGAGCATAGATCATTGATAAAAGATTTAGTGCCCACACCACGTTTCTTTTAGTAGTTGCTTATATTATTTCCATTATTTTAATCTTATTATGATTACTTCAAGATATTCTGATATAACATATCATCTGTGTTGCCAACCGTACGGTCTGGACCGTACAAATACCGTACAGTATAAAGTGGACCTTAGACATTTTGTACGATCCTGTCAGGTCCCTGGCACCTATAGTCTTAAAAACTATTGTTAGGGAACTATTGTGATTATTATCTTATTATTATCTTATTGTGTGTGTATCTTTTGTGTACTGAGAGGCTTTTCAGTACTGGAATCTTAATCCGGAGGGTAGCGAGTTGAATACAATGGAAGAAGTATGTCCTTTGTGATATGGTCTTCCATAGATAAGAAAGAGATTGCACCCATTATTTAGGAAGACAGACACTTGGAAACAGACCAGGAGCCCCGTAGACAGAAAGGTGCTCTGGAGAATGACCAGAGAGGAAGTTAGTTCGAACGCAGGACTGGAGCGTGTAGGTGGGTTGTTCAGAGAGCAGCTCTGGGCACGTGTGTGGAACGAGATCTCTCGAAAGGAAGAGATATAGCGTGTGTGAGATTAATAGAAATCTCGGTGCTGAGTGAATTAACGTAGTCTAACGGTACACGTAAAGCGTTTCTGTAATTATTTTGATTTAATATTAAACCGGATACTTTACTTCCGAGTTTAAGTGTAAATATTGTTAATAAAGTGGTAGTTTAAGTGTAATAGAAAGAGTTAGGTTTTTCTTGAATATACATCACGTATCATGTCCGATATCACGTATTCATATCGGTGGTGGAAGCATATCAAAAGACCGGATTATATTTCGAAGTCGTGTGGACGGAGAAGTGGAATCCGACAGATCCTACTGAATATTTGTAACAAAATGCACTTTTTGGTATATACCTGTCGTTCACAATAAATAAATAAAAGTCATGTTTAAAAAGCAAACAAATTTGTCAAATTTAGATTTAAGATTACTGTTATGGGAAATCGGAGATATTGTGGTAACCATCTCAAACAGAAAGATTTTACGTTGGATAGTGGAAGAATAGAGTTAGATGCCGCATGTGTAGCTCACATTCAGGCTTGCCATTTGAACCGGTTCGTATAGCAAGCACGGTGGCAGTCACAGATTGTGATGATACATCTGTGACCAAAATACCACCGCTCACTGACGTACCATTGTGACTAAAATATGAACTTCTTAGAAACCTTAAGAAATTATAAGAACACTTCGAAACATGTTATCCATTGTGAAAAATATTTTTCTGCCAAATTTTTAAATGTCTGTGACATCACTCCAAGTTATACGCGTCACGTCACATGTGTTACCTGAAAACCCCCATATTGTAAAGTCACATTTTGACTAAAGTGTGAATTTAAAAAATCTTTGAAACTGATGAGAATATATATTTATTACGGTCGCCATATTACATTTGGAGTTCTGGATATAATTGATTTTGTACCTCCCTTGCAAATTAACATATGTTGACTAATTTATTTTCTGACACTCGGGAAAATGATCTCTAAAAAGATCAATTTCAATTAATGTGCAATTAAAATTATGATACATACATAATTTTATGTGTATTCCATGAAAAAATGTTAATTAAGAGAGTTTTCATTTTTGTTTCATTTATTTAATAACTTTCGATTGAACTAACTGCAACAATTGTATTAATTACTAGCGGCCATCACAGCTTCGAGCAGGTGGACAATGCATCAACTCCTGGAAGAAAATGTCTTATGCAACATATTTAATCAAAAATCAACAATAGTTGTCTTATTCGTCTAATCTTTCATAATCGGGTCACATTGCCGATGGTGTTGACGAAATCACCACAATACGCTCTAAGACAATACGATTTTAAAATCACTGAAATACGTGTTTAACTATTTTTTATTTACATTTGTTATCCTGAAATTCACGCTTCTCTCTAAAACTGCTGCTGAAATATGGCGAAGCGAGCTAAAACTTTCGCCCTCCCCCTCTTTAACCACCTTAGTAGTTGCATTTCTAAAATTTCTGATGTGTTTAACTACTTTTTTATGAGATTTGATATCCTGAATTTGACTTACCTACCTAAAACTGCTTGCTACTCAGATATGGCGAAGTGACGTAAAATTTTAAACCCCCATTTAACTCCCTTAGTGGTTGCATTTCTAAAATCACTGATGTGTTTAACTACTTTTTTATGAGATTTGATATCCTAAATATTACGCTTTTACCTAAAACTGCTGCTGAGGTACTACCTAGAACTGCTGCTGAGATACTACCTAAAACTGCTACTGAGATATGACGAAAAATGATCCAAAATTTTCGACCCCCCGTTTAACTACCTTATGAGATGAATTTTCAAAAATCATTTCTTATTGCTTGCCTACGTTATAACAGCATTCTACTGTCGAAATTTCGTGATCCTGACTTTAGTCGTTTCTGCGCTGAGTTGATGAGTCAGTCAATCAGGCGTTCTCTCTTTATTATATTAGTATAGTAGATATATAACTTTTTTCAACAGACGAATGTAAAAAAATAGACAAGAAATAAAAAGAGCTTTCATTACAGCAGAGCCCTTGACAAAAATTCTTAATTTAATCTAATTCATACTTTTTTATTATTATTGTGAATTTAAGATGTTTGAAAGTGACCATTTTGAAAACCTCGCTTGCTCGGTCTTTCATCTTCTTTTAATCTCAGAAGCAGCATTTTGGTGGCTTCGAATAAAATCTTTATGTCAAAGACAACATGCACAGTCTGCGGACAACAGGCTCATCATAATGTTTAATTATTTTAGATCACTTGAGAAGAATAGAGTTTACTTTCTTTTTACCTTTTCAATATCACCAGATATAAAGAAAATTTAATTAATTAAACAAATCCAGGGAGAGACAATGGCTCTGTAACAGTGAATCCGGACTTTGGTGAATGGTTGCATAGCTGCGGCGTCAGAGTAAGAATGTATATATGTATATACCGATAAGCTGGAATAGAATGTAGATGTGGCAGAGAATAGAAGTTTGATTACAAAATTGTCCAAAGCACATTTTATATTTAGCAGTTGATTCGATGTCCAGGTTCGTAATACAGGCAATAATCACTGAAGAGGAGATGCACAGATTAATCTACACTCAGAGACAGTAGAGGCGAGAGTAGTACAAAAATGTTTCAAACATAATTTACACTTTTTATTTTGGCGTGCGGTTTTCGTTATCTACCGCCAACTTATACCACGAAGCGAGGGGGATACAAATTTTTGAAATTAATGAAGTGCCGACCGAGCCTGGATGATTGAATTGGAATGCATGTACACTAGAACATAGACAATACTGCGCTCTAAAATCAGATATTGGTTGCATATAAGAGATGAAAATTAGTTAGGGAGAGGACAGCTTGGAAACAAGTTAAAAAAGAGCAGTTACTTTATCTTTTTTTTTTTTTTTTTTTTTTGCATATGCCGGCTGGCGTGAGAAGGAAGAAAAATTGCAGTATACGGGTATGAATACATACTTCTTTTATTTCTGCAGGCTGAGAAATGAAACTGACATGTTAGAAAAATGCGTAATATAAATTGAGTGAAACCGCACTGAATAAAAACGGATATTAAAATTTAATAAGCAAAAATGCAGAAGGTTAGAATAAATTTATTTTACTGTTAATAAAAATAGGAAAAGTTAAATAAATTAAATGATTTTGAAACAAGAAAGGGGGGGGGGATTAATTTTAAAGAATAAGAGATGTAATGAGGCACGTCATTACAGGCCTTCCTTCCAACATATGCGTTAAAAAAATATCAAAAATTCTCATATTCAGAAAAAATGTCATATGATATTTTCTGGAATAATACGAAATGCTACTCCTTATGCAACGGCATATTTCTATAGTTTATTTAAAGAATTCTTTCAAAAAAGCCGTGTAAGCACGTTTTTCTAACATATTAAGTTATAAAACAATTTTATTCAAATTCGAAAAAGTTACGTGAATTTCAAAACAGATTTACATGAAAAAATAAGCCTATTTATGCTACTTAGAATCTGAAATATCAATAAACCTTTTACCTTAGCTTCTAAAAACACAAACATATATTTATTGAAAATATATTTTTAAAAAAATACGCTTACATCTTTTTGTTGCATTTTGAAAGAAGAAAACATTTTGAAATGCATAATTTAAAAGATTAAACAATGAAACTATTAACGGTAGAAAAGTTTAATGAATTAACATGTAAATTTATTTATCGAAAAATAAAATTACGAGAATTATCAAAAAAATGTATTTCTTTACATAGAAATAATTTAAAAGATAAACATTTAACACTACAATTTTTTTTATGAAGAAAAATAATGAACAAAAGTATTCGTAAAATAAGATAAGAGGAAAGAAATAAAAGTTATGCACAGAAATAATACAATTATTCTTTAGACTTAATGAATCAAAAACGATTTCCGTTGAAATATGAATTTATTTTATTTTTTCATTAAATTATTTATTTATGGTGATATTTTGTCGCTTAATAATGCAAGAAAATGACAATAAGAATTATTTTTACACGTATAAGGAAAATTAATCTTTATCATTCATTTGAAATATATTTTATAAAGTTTTTATTTATTTAATTTTTTATCAACGTACGGGTAACAGGGTTCATACAGTTCTACCATAATTTTTTAATAGAATTTTTCGCCTTATTTAATTTGTGAAAATTATCACAAATCCTTCGATTTAAGGCGATAGTTACGAATATATGCTATTTAAATATTAAATAAAATTTTCCTAATTAGAACAAGTGGTGCTAGACTTCTTTGAAATATTAAGGACTGTACGCACTTAAGGGAAACATTAGAGTTAAAAAACATATTTTTTCTTTTCAAGAGTTAAAAATTTTCTACTTTGCATGAAAAGAGCTATACAGGTTAGTTCTGAAATAGTAGAATAAGATGAAAAGGTAAATCAAGCGTACAGATGCTTCATTCTATTATTTCATTGTATTATTCATTTCAACGACAATTTTCTCGCGATAAAGCGAACAAAAACTTCAACAAAATTCGTTAAACCCAAACCTAAAATTCCGAACTGCTGTTATAGCTGCCTTCGAGAGTTATAGAAGAAATCTCTTGCAAAAGCTAATTCTAAATGCCGATAAGGACAAATAATACAAAATAAAATTATTTCAAGCAATTTATCAATCAGCCGAATCTTGAAATGCCGTCAGTTCCAAAAACATCGCAAGCTGTTTTCGTTAGGGGGCTCGATATGAGAGTGGCAACAAACGGGATATAAAATTTAATTGCTTGAGACGATTCTGGACAAAAGAGAATCGCAAACATCTTACGGAGTACCCATTATCGATAAGCCAATGCTTGTTAACTCGTCTCACACGTATAAGGAAAGGACAGCTGACGTCACTGTTGGTTAAATTACGGTTGGTTGGCAAGAAAAACCTATTCGTTCGTTATGATTCCTACTGTACACATGAGATGGGGAGATTTGATTGGTCTACGTTAAACTGGGGTATGATATGATTGGCCTAAGTTGCCATGACGATTCTTGCAATGATAGCTATGACAAAAATATAGTGGTTGATTGGTTGATGGAACTATTTGTTTGTAAACATGCCATTTTCTTATAATCGAACTCGTTCAGGCGAGTTTCGATAAGTTATGGAATAGGTTTGCCATGGTATCGACAAACGCGCCTGTCTAAGCACAGCCTGAGCATGCGCCCTTTGCGTATGTCGACACTCTGATATAAAAGATTCCTAATTTTGGAAAAAAACACAGATTTGAAGAAAATTTCAGAAAATTTTGGGAAATTGTCTTTCGAGTATCTGGCACTTGTTAAGAGCGCGAGAGACGACGTATGGCGAAACAGCCTAAAGAAGTTTGTGTTTTAGAATGTTGGAGACGTTGCTTATTTTTATCTTGTAAATATACAATAACCGGTTTGTAAATAGGTTCCACATTTGCATAGTTAAGCTTACAATACATTACTAATTAATATCTGAGTAAAGCATGAAGTTATTTATCAAGCTGTATAATTTTATTAAGTATATCTTTTTGTAAATTATTTACAAGAATTAAAAAAAAAAAAAAATACTGTTATATAAATATCTTGAAATTCTTTTAAAAAAATCCGTTAAATATATTGTTATCCTATTTGTAAATGGAAAGGTTTTTCTAGTTTAAAATTTTTCATATGACGTTTTTTATAAGTGAAAAGCTACATCTGTGTAAATGGTTGAGAGACAATAACCACTTAACAAGATATTTAGCTTCGCTATGCTTTCTAAATGTAGTCGAATAAAATATTTTGTATGAAAAGTAAAATATACTATTATTAATATGCGGACTAAGCAAATTCTATATTTAATTTTCTTTAAAAGTTCTTAAAATAAACCGTCAGCGCATAAAGAGTTAAAGATGCAACGTGAGCTGCAGATAAATTTCGCCCGTATCTACGGAAGGGTTTGAAAAATCTCATACCTGATGTGCATACCTGCGATGTTAGCCCTGTTTTGAATGCAGTACTTTTGAATAGAAATATTAGTTTTATTTCATGACAAATTATTTGATGAAATAAAACAAATATTACTATTCCACAGGTATGAATGTCGGACATGTTGATATTTCGAACTCAAATCTGCAGTATGAAAATGACATAGAAGAGCATCTTTAAGTGTTATTTTATATACAGTAGGACCTCGATTATCGGACCCTCGTCTAACAGGAAAACTCCGTAAACCGACATCGGTCTCCTGACTTTTTTTTTTTTTTTACATTTCTTGTGCATGCAAATCCTTTCCGAACTACGTGCACAGATAAATATTTTGGTTCCCCTTTCTTTGAATTCCTTTGAAATTAGCTTGAGCTCCGATCCCGGTATAAGTGCACCTTCCCTAACCCCCCTGTATACATGTCCTTGTTCCAAACAAAAACACTCCCCATTTTGAAATTTGGAAGGCCGTACTGCCAGTGCCACAACATTGGAATGCTATTGCACCCTCTGATTGTAATCAAGCGCTGGGAACAAAACCGCTTTTGTCATCTTTTCAGGAACAGAAATTTTCACAGTTGCAAAATTTCAAAAGTGGGAGGAGTAATCAATGTCATATTTTCGCTACTCACTCGTTTACGATTGGCACGCCTACCCTTTGTGGATTGAATCATTGTAAGTTTTTTGTTTTTAAAATAAATTAATTTTCATTTATAATGAGAATTTAGATATTTATTTAGCAATTTAAATAGTCATAATAGCAGTTCGATGACGATGTTACATATTAAACTAGATGATTATTGATAAATTCTCGATTATATTTCAACTACACGATGTAGGTTCGCTCCCAATTACGTCGGATAATCGGGGTGTATACATTTTTTTATATATTTATATATATTCATAAGTTTTTATTTATTTTCAACGAAAAAAAGGACGATTTTTGTCTAGTTTTGTCTTTTTAAAACTTTTCAAACGATTTGAAAACTGTTTATGAATTCGTTTTTTTTCTGTCTGCCGGCTATAAATGCTTTAACTTGCGTAAACATACCATTACCATGCAACTCATTCATGTTATTGAGGTTTGCTATGGCTTGTTTGATATTAACAATGAAGTGTGGGCGAGGCTAGTTGAGCTTAAGCCGAAAAGTAGGCCTCCCCGCCCGGTTTAACCTTGACAATGAAGTGTGTATAATTTGTAGTTCATTTACAGAGACACTTAAAAGAATTTCGTTCCATCACGGTCTATCGGGGGAAGTCGTTTGCGGTGTACTTTAATAAAGTTACTCTTTAATAATGTTACTTGTCTTTAAACTCATTTTTTGCATATTACTTGGTGTATATAAATGCCATTGAACCTAAACAGGGGTACACAAAAGTTCTCGAGTACATTTCCCTATTGGCGGAATTTACTGTGGGGGGATTTTCAACTGTGCCATGCGTTTCCTAACTGGAATAAATTTCAGAATATCATGTAGTATACATATACAAATCTATAAGACATACAGGGAATTCGGATACTTTTCCGACTATTGACGGCGAGTTTTCTGAAATGTTTACTTACACATCATCTTTCACCATATTATACCGTGAAGTTTTGTAACAGTATTATGAATGTTCCAGAGTATGTTTAATAATTTATGCTTGACGCATAATTTTTCGTTCTTGTTTATGATTAACTTTATTGCATATGTTTGCTTACCTAAATGGCCAGTTTACGCTTCTTTTTATTCTGTTTGGTTTCAGTATCATTTATTAGAGTATATCATTTATTAGAGCATCTTTAAGTGTTATTTTATATACAATAGAACCTCGATTATCGGACCCTCGTCTAACCGGAAAACTCCGTAAACCGACATCGGTCTCCTGACTTTTTTTTTTTTTAACATTTCTTGTGCATGCAAATCCTTTCCGAACTACGTGTACAGATAAATATTTTGGTTACCCTATCTTTAAATTCCTTTGAAATTAGCTTGAGCTCCGATCCCGGTATAAGTGTACCTTCCCCAACCCCGAAGTATACATGTCCTTGTTCCTAACAAAAACACTCCCCATTTTGAAATTTGGAAGGCCGTACTGCCAGTGCCACAACATTGGAATGCTATTGCACCCTCTGATTGTAATCAAGCGCTGGGAACAAAACCCCTTTTGTCATCTTTTCAGGAACAGAAATTTTCACAGTTCAGTTGCAAAATTTCAAAAGTGGGAGGAGTAATCAATGTCATATTTTCGCTACTCACTCGTTTACGATTGGCACGCCTACCCTTTGTGGATGGAATCATTGTAAGTTTTTTTGTTTTTAAAATAAATTAATTTTCATTTATAATGTGAATTTAGATATTTATTTAGCAATTTAAATAGTCATAATAGCAGTTCGATGACGATGTTACATATTAAACTAGATGAATATTGATAAATTCTCGATTATCCGGATATTTCAACTACACGATGTACGTTCGCTCCCAATTACGTCGGATAATCGGGGTGTATATATATTTTTTTATATCTACCCTATATATATAAAATCCTAATGAAACGAATTTGTGAAACGATTTTATGAAACGAATTTATGAAACGATTTTATGAAACGACTGATTAAACGACTGATTATGTTTCAGGGCTATTTTTAGTAAAATATTAAACGCTTCATGGTGAAATTAATACCAATTGTCCATAAAAATCCGCGGATGTCAAAACTGGTAATATAATTTTGAAATTGGATTTAGTTTTCGAGATATTAATTTTTTTCTAATTTTAATGACATTTCTGTAATGATGGCAACTAATTACTCTGTTTTTTGGGACAAAAAAGGGAAAAAAATGAAAAGGATCCCGATAGGGATTATTGATTTCTTTTTATTTGTCATTTTCAAATTGAAATTGAATTTATCTTTTATTTCAATCGATAATGAAGACAAGATTGTGATTAAATTATGTTTTTCAGGAAAATTTGAAAAAAAAAATCACATTTCTATCGTTAGGATTCAATCGTCTGTCAGCATTTAATTTAATTTATAAACTGAAAATATTTCTACCCTATATATATAAAATCCTAATGAAACAAATTTGTGAAACGATTTTATGAAACGATTTTATGAAACGACTGATTAAACGACTGATTATGTTTCAGGGTTATTTTTAATAAAATATTAAACGCTTGATGGTGAAATTAATACCAATTGTCCATAAAAATCCGCGGATGTCAAAACTGGTAATAGAATTTTGAAATTGGATTTAGTTTTCGAGATATTAATTTTTTTCTAATTTTAATGGCATTTCTGTAATGATGGCAACTAATTACTCTGTTTTTTGGGACAAAAAAGGGAAAAAAATTAAAAGGATCCCGATAGGGATTATTGATTTCTTTTTATTTGTCATTTTCAAATTGAAATTGAATTTATCTTTTATTTCAATCGATAATGAAGACAAGATTGTGATTAAATTATGTTTTTCAGGAAAATTTGAAAAAAAAATCACATTTCTATCGTTAGGATTCAATCGTCTGTCAGCATTTAATTTAATTTATAAACTGAAAATATTTTGAATAAATTCGTCCAAATGACGTCATTTATGTAAACGCAAAAGAAAGGAGCAAAAAAATATTTATGCAATTTGTTAAGCGTAAAATGTCATTTATCCTATTTTATATATAATCAGAAGTAATTTGTATAGAAAAACAATAATAATATACGTATAATTAAAATACGCATATAAACAAAAAAATCGTAGAATTTGTTTCCATGGCTGTTTATGTCATTTGGCACCAAATCTCACTTTCTGATGCCCGAATTGCGCCAAGCTTTTTAAAAAAGCGTCAAGACCCCTATAATAGAAAAGCATCAAAAGCTCATTGGGTTTGTTTTCATAACTTTTGGCAACAAATCTAACAAATCTATCCCTCTTCGAAGCTCGAATTACGCCAAACCTCAAAGCAAAGGATCCTATACTGGAAAAGTACCCGATTTTCTTATGGACAGTATTCAAGTGACATAACAAGGTGTAAAATTATCGCGGATAGCAAATTTGTTTAAATATGTCTTCAATTGATGCCGAATAAATGCATGCATGCACAAGATATTTAGGTAATTTTGTATGATAAATAATTATTAGAAAATTTGTATATACATATTAATTAAAATAAATAATTTACATATTTAAAATAACATGAAAATGTGCATGATGGTGCACTAAAATAGAGAAAAAATTAAAACCTGTTACTGAAAATGTCTTTAACAGTACTTTTCAATACCGTAGTTCTTAATGTTATTCACAAGCAGATGGAATTTTTCTCATCCTTTAACACAAAGGAAGACTAGAATACAGATCGTTGTTATAAAAGTCCGAGAGGTAGCCACAATTTAAACCTAACCATTTTATACAAGCTGGTTTTCAAGTTGTAATTGATTTTACTTATCAATCCCCAAAACAGTCATCAGTTGTCGCAACAGCTGTGTATGAGGCCATGGTAATCAAAAAATGCCCCATTAAAACGTTAAAAGCATGGCAACCCAATTACAGATTGACCAATATTTTTAAAACAAAGCACGCTGTCATGTTTTTAGAGGCTTCGAAGTCTGAGCGGGGGTTGGCGAGCGTAGCTCGCAGGGGGTAGGCCCCCTAGTATTTATATATATTCATAAGTTTTTATTTATTTTCAACGAAAAAAAAGGACGATTTTTGTCTAGTTTTGTCTTTTTAAAACTTTTCAAACGATTTGAAAACTGTTTATGAATTCGTTTTTTTCTGTCTGCCAGCTGTAAATACTTTAACTTGCTTAAACATACCATTACCATGCAACTCATACATGTTATTGAGGTTTGCTATGGCTTGTTTACCATAAATTAATTTAAACAACTTCAAATAAGAAAACAATGCAAGATAACCTTGTGAAAAGATATCTGTAGATTATAAGTGTTTTAAATCCGTACGCGTTAATTAATAAATTACTCATTCTTGACTTTGACTCTGACGAATTTTTTATGGATTGTTTTTGTAAATTAATTTGAACAACTTCAGTTAAGAAAACAATTCAAGATAACCTTGTGTAGAGATTTGTGTAGATTATAAGTGTTTTAAATTCATACGCGTGTTTTATATAAATTACACATTCTTGACTTTGGCTCTGACGAAAATAGTTTTTAGGGATATTTGATAATGCGAACTACTTTTAGTTCACCTAGAGATTCGTATTAAAGCGAGTAAACTCTATTTTTAGGTGCGTTCGTAATTATATAAATATATACAGCACCTATAGTCGTCCGTCTGTCTGCATATAACAGCACAAAAAATTCCCAACCGAATGGTTTGAATTAATATATATAATCTTTACTGAATTTTGTCGAGTCATTTCAAATTTTATGAAAATCGAATCAAAATGTAAAAAGATATTAACCCTATCACTATGTCCTATCAAAATGCCTTGTTCTTGCCCAGGACAAATATACTGTCTATTTTTCCAAAAAAAAAAAAAAAAAAACACGTACCACTTATAATTGTACAGTTTAATTTTTACCGTGTGTTACAAACATTATGATATGAGATGTCACCGGCTGAAACTACTCAGTGAGTGATAGATTTTTTGACAGCTTGTTGAAAGTGCTTGGGGTCCGCACGGACCCCAGGACATAGTGATAGGGTTAATGACAGTTTTCTTCATTCTATTAAATCCTATCGTACGTAATTAATTCAATGATATCCGATGATAGGTAATGATTCTAGGTTGCCATGGTGATTACGTCTTATTTAAGATGGAGCCATATTATTTCCGAATTACTGAATTTAAAAACCGAATTTGTATACTAAAATTGTTTAATTATAGCAATGATATAATCTACCGACAGTTTTTTGGATAGATGTTTCCGGAGAAATAGATATTAAATGGAAAAAGAGACCAAATATGGATTTCAAGTTCTGACATTTTCAAAGCTAGGCTTAAGTTTCCCATTGGAATTTTCAGTAAATGTCAACAAAAAATAAAATGCTCCAATTTAAAATGTACTTATTTTATTACAGAAATTAATCATATAATAACAGACGATATAATTCATTTCACTGAAATAATAACGATGATTTTTTTTACATTGACATGTATTGGATATTTTCGCATAGTATAATTTTAATGTAACAGAATTGTAATTAATTGTTTGTAAAAGTGTATTGAAACTGAATTTCATAAAATGAAATTAATATCTATAATATGAAAATTTGCAAGTAAAATAAATGTATTCATTCATTTTTGCATAAGAGTGCAACAGCTATTGTACTCAAGATCTCAATATTTATGAAACTAGTTATAGTACGAACGCACCTCATTTGTCACGTTTGACTTACAATTTCCCACTTGTTAAAACTTATATACGGTTTTATTTATTTATTTATTTATTGGAAAAATACGTGTTAGACACAAAGGGACTATAAATAATTACGTAACTAGCTTCCTAAAAGAGGAAAGAAATATTTGCGGTTGACTTAATTGAAATTTAACAAGATTTGGAAGTTCTGTTCTAAATTGCTCGGATGCACTTCCAGTCTAACTTAATTGGTTTAAAGATTGTCGGATGTTAAGGGAAGCTACATTAAATTGAGATTCATTGCGAAATTTGACGCCAGTTTGAGAAGAGTACCTAAACAATTTAAACTGTTAGAAATATAAGGTAATAATACGAGAAATAAAATGTATTAGAAATACACAAAGAAACATTTATTCTGAGAACATAGAAAGTTTTTTGTAACTTAATCCGTAAAGTATCTGAAAATATAATATTTTTACTCTTTTGAATTTATCACATAAGATAAAGATTATGGTACTAAAATATGATTAAAAACTTAAATTGCACCCACAAAAGGAATTGATTAAAACAACAAAACATTTTTTGTACATTTTGGTTGTTTTAGCAAATTTTAAGTAAAATTGAACCATTTTACTTGAATTAACAAAACATTTTTTGCTGATTATACAAATTTTTTTCTTGGAATTGCAAAAAAAAATTCATTTTGTCTATTCAAACAAAATTTCCATCGACCTATATTTAAACAAAAAGTTTTGTTGGGTCAACCAAATTTTTGTTGATTCAACAAAACTTTTTTCTGGGTGTGTACAAAGAAATATTCACGAAAACTGAAAAAGAAGCAAAGAAATAGAAAAATTTACAACAACAAAAAGTAAAAGAAAAATAGTGTTTCGGTTGCGATTAAATGAATCAAGAAAGAAATAAAATTATACATCAAGCATAGATTTTCAAACACTTTCCAACACATACAGATTATTGTAACAAAACATTGCTGTTTAATAAGGTGAAATATTATGTCCAAGTAAACAATTTAGAAAACGCCATAACACATTTGAAAACCCAATTTCAGCAATTACCATCTATATTCGGAAAAATATCCAAATTCTTTTGTGTATCCTTGTAAATATGATTTATAGATTTGTACTATATATAATATATAGAATGCAAAAATTTATTTCAGTGAGCAAACGCATAACACATTTGACATTTCCCCTCCAGCAATTTCCGTTAATAAGCAGGAATGTACGCGAATGCTTCAACCTTGTATATGATCTACAGAATTTATACATGCCAAGTAATCTGAAAAAAATTAGTTAATTTAAAAATAGACATACCACAATTGAAAACGCACTACCAGCAATTACTGCTCATAGACAGTATTGTATCCGAATTTTTTATGTGCCGTTGTAAATGAACGATAAATGCTATGCAAACAATATTCTATAGTAAACATCTTGTAGTGCACCTCAGTGATGTTTATCAATTTGAATATGTTTGAAATAGAATAACATCATTAAAATACACTAAAACGATTCTACCCATACACCAGGATAAAACGGAATTCTTTTGAGTGTCCCTGTAAACGAACTATAAAGGCTACTCACTTCATTTTCAATACCGCAAATGCCACGGGAAACCACAATCACACATATCAATTGCATGACCTAATTGCATGGCTTACCCATCAATTAATGGCAATCCGAGTATATTTACCCGAGTTCGAGCACGGACAGACAGACAGACAGACAAATCGAACTCATAAACACTTCTCAACTATGTTGGAAAGTGCTAAAAATGTATTTTTTTCTTTTGCGTACAATCCCTATGAAGACTATGAAGCATTTCTATATAGCATCATCAACAGTGCGGATGTTTGTTTACAGCGTGTTCATACATTTATCATATATATTTTTTTCAATTTCTGTATATTAGTTTCTATATATTACGTACATTTATCAAACACATTTTTCACTTTTCAAAAACATCGCCTACAAGATAAACCTCAAAATATATTTAATGTTGATGAGACTGGGATGCAACTAATCAACAAAATTGGGAAGGTCGTAGCTAAAAAAGGTTCAACAGTTGTTAGCAAACTGACTACAGCTGAAAGAGGTGAAACCATCAGTAGGGTGGCATGTTGTTCAGTTGAAGGTAGATTTATACCGCCTAATTTGATTTTCAAGATCAAAACTTAAAACAGGAGTTTCAGGACGGCCTTCCTCCGGGATCAATGGTCTATACGAATCCCAAATCCGCATATATTAATTCAGAAATATTTTACAATTGGTTCGAACAACATTTCTTGTCAAGAAAAGCACCAGGGCACAACATTTTAATCCTTGACTATCACTGTTCCCACGTTTCATCTATTGCGCTCTTAAAACTAGCAGATCGAAACGGAGTCTCACTTCTTTGTCTCTCTCTTCACATTACACATGCTCTGCAACCTCTAGATAAATCTTTTTTGACCCATTTAAAACGTTTTTCAAACGTACAAGCAATACTTGGGTTCAACAGCATGTTGGGCACAAATTGATTCGGTGTCAGGTAGTGTCTTTAATATGCGATGCGTGGAACATATTGGCAATTGTTGGCAACGCTACTAGTGGTTTTAAGATCATCGGGAATCTTCCCTTTTAACAACAACACTCTCCCAGATCATTTGTTTTCTGCATTAGCGTATAGCGAAGTGCCCATACCAGAAAATTCGACACAATAGGAGGCAAATCCATCAAGTAAAGTGCTAATCAACCATCTCAAATCAATTTACAGAACCGGGAACTAGCAGTGTAATACCACCATCACCTACCAAACACCTACATAAAATATCTTCTATTCCGAGACTTAGCCAGGTGACAGCAAAGTACAGAAGTAACAAAATGGCGGTAATCCTAACCTCTATTAAGAATAGGAATGCGCTTAAAGCAAGTTTAGAGAAAATATTTCAAAAATGTAAGAAAATTAACAAGCCAGATGACAAAACTACCAAGAGAAAAATTAATTTCGGTTCAGGTAAAGGATCCCACTACAGTTTATCAGACATTGATGAATGTTCAAACACTATTAAGTTTATACACCTAAGGAGAAAAGGGGAAAAATAAAAGGTAAGAATGCAAAGAAAGATGCAAGTCAAGATGATAATAATGAAAAGTTGTATGACATATGTGACGCAGACGTTCTTTGCAAGGAATGTTAAAAAAAACACTACTCCAAAACTAAGAGGAAGTGTGATTGGCTTCATTGAATAAGGTTCCAATGTGGTTACATGAAGACTGTACTATTTTAGAAACTTTTTATGTAGATTGCGGTCGAAAAAACAGGTTTATTAAAAAATAAAACTATGTAAAGACTTTTATTTTTTATTTTCCCTCTCTAATACACTGATGTTACGATATTGATGAAATAACAATTAAAATCCAATCTTTAAAAAATAAGTAGATAATTTTAGTAGTGAACAAAGTAAGCCGACTAATATTGATTTGATTCTATTAGTGCGTTTCATTGAACTCATTTAGTTTATTTTTGTTATTACATAGTTAATAATATCCCAGATATAAATATTTGTTTGAATATTTTAAATTAATAATTTCATTCAGTTCTTATGACAAGCACGGCATAACTCCCGTACAAATGCGACGTTTCACCCTGAATGTACGGGTGCAATGTTTAAAAAAAATTGTTACAAAATATTAATTATTTTTTACATTTTTTGTCGCAGTACACATGTTGTATATTTAACATTAAACAGCACAGCATGATTTTTTCAAAAAAAAAAAAAAAATGCGGCATCTCACCCGGATTTACTCTATACAAATCTATAGATGATATACAAGACTGCACAATAAAAATGGGGAAAATTTTCCGACTATAGATAATAATTGCTGAAATTGTGTTTGCAAATGTGTTATGCATTTTACCAAATATTTCTTTTTTTTACATCATCTTTCACCTTATTAAGCGGTGAAGTTTTGTTACAATATTATGTACTTGTTGGAAAGTGTTTCATTATCTATGCAAGATGCATGATTTTTCTTTCTTGTTGAAGCGGACACGAAGCTATTGGAAATTGCCCATGGAACCCTTAGTGCTGCACTGTGAAGCACGTGAGAGTATACTTTCAATGAAATTGGTAGCTAGCAAACAAGAAATTATCATACAAAAACAAGCTACATGCAATTGTCAAGCAGTGTCTTTCAGATATCTGTAATCCTTTAAGACCGAATACACATACATGATCGTGTGGGTACAAATTTATTCAATTTTGTGTCTTTCTGACAAGTCATTCAATCTTAGAGGATTAGTATACTTTGAAATATAAAATATAAAAAATCAGAACAAGTAATGCTTGCACCCTGTGTATTCCGTACCGTTACAAAAAGTTCCTTTAAACTGCTTTAATTTGGCGTTAGTACCAATTATGGAAATTCATGAGTAAATCATTTAGTAAATCGACATAAATTTATAAATTATTGATTTTCGGATTTTTTTTTCTTTACATGTGTTATAAGACCTTCGTGCCACATTTCAAAGTTTTAGGTCAACCGGAAGTATCCTATACATCTTACTCTCAAACCTATAGGGTACTTAAGGTTGTCTTCGAACCTTGAAATTTGGCATAAAAAAGGTCTTATGGCACATGTAAAGGAAAAAAAAATTCGAAAATAATTACTTTATTATTCTATATCGACATATTACGTTATTTTCCATAATCGGAATTTCCAAAGCGAGACTATAAGAGTTCCGTTTTTTTTCCAAGTACGGAACTCTAAAATGGTTATTCTGAAAAAAAGGTTGAACAAACAAAAATTAATATAATTTGCCAGCGTTCGTACGCCTTTACCACAATTGTTTAACAGAATTTTTCTATTTAATATTCAAACAGCAGAAATTGTAGACGTCTCGCTTAATTACAGGATTTGTAATACTTTTCTGCATTTAAATAATGCAAAAATTTCTATTAAAAATTGGGGTAAAAGGGTACGAGCCCTCTTTGCTTAAAAATATTTTTTGCACTCCGAAAATTAAAGATTATAAATTTAATCTTAAAGGGGTATAAGAATGTAATGACTTACTGCTCAATTAAGCAGGGGATCAGAGAAATGGCAAATATCCATAGGCATTGAGAAATAATACTTTTGATATAACCTGTATCTATTTTGCTATAATCAATGTTTATTGTAAATGAAAAAATTTAATATCAATCAATTTTTTACTGGTATCGATTTAAAAAAAAAAAAAATCACTTTCATCCTCTCAGTATTAGAAAATAGTTTTCAACATGTAATTTTCAACATGTAATAGTAGTTTCATACATGTAATTAATTTCATGTTATTTTAATGTACAAGATAATTAATGTTATCCTCAATCACTTACCACATTCAACAGAAAATTTTCTCATATTGACACTTCTCTGCAAAATCCGCCTACGCGAGCTGAGAAACACCGCTATGATTTTTATGAAACATATGTCTAAAATACTTCTTTATTAGTGACAAAGTAAATTGAATAATATTCTTCTTCAATGAAGAAAATATTTAAAGTAATATTTGTGAAATATTTTATTTATGTAAATGTTATATTTTATTTTCCATAACATTATAAGGAAAAAGAAAGGTTTAGAATGGAAAAACACATTAATTTAAAATATCACTTTATCGGTGACATTATTACGGAGAGGAGACACATTTTTATTAAATATGTATTAAATTTTGTATTGAAAAAATAAAAAATAAATAAAAGGAACAAATATTTCAGCGAGCATAAGAATTTGTTTAGGTTTTATAAGGCTTTTTAATATTTTATTACTTTACATCTGAAAATAAGCCCTTAGAGAAGATATATTTTGATAACAAGATATGTGGCAAGGCGCAGGATGTGAATTATAAAAAAAATAATAATACATATTTTGGGATATAGTTTACTCTAAACTTTTGATTCACTTTAGACAAATGGAGACAATTTGTTATTTTTAATTCATGTTTTTAAAATTTCTTCTACAATTGTTACTTAATATTTTATGATACTTGTTTATTTCTAATTTTGAAGTGCTTTCTTTCTATTTAAAAAAAAATAATAATAACTTCCTCACGCATTTACATCTAGATATTTATTCGGTACAAATCTCCTTTATAACATACTAGCAGACCCGCCTGCCGAGGCGTTGCTCAGGCACATTCCGACAGAGTTCGCTGAGAAAAATTATGCCGGGCGTGGCCCCAGTCTAATAGGGGAAATAAGCCTTAAGACAGGTCCGTGGGCCGCTCATAGTTCGAGCACTGGGCCATGCTTGGGCCCATACAGACACTTCACTGAGAACAACAATAAAATTCCTCGATATTTAATTTTAAAACGGCGTTTCCTCTATATACAAGGATATACAAAATATAACATTAGATGGCTAAAATATTAGAAATCGGAAAGAGTCTTTTTTTTTTTTTTTTTTTTAATTTACGGAATATTCAAAGATTGCTGCACGAAATCAAAATAAACACTTTATTTAAAGAGAACAAAGTGGGGGCTAATATGGGGCTAAAAGATTGAACTTGAATACCTTTTATGACTGACTGAAAATCACCGGTGAATTTAGAAAATCTCGGAAATACGCAAATTTTTCCGTTCAATATAAATAACAAAGGATCTTATTAAACAAATCGAAAATCGGTGCCTCAGGTGCATTCGGACCTGTCTTTGTCTATCCAGAATCAAATTTGTAAACCTCTACGTACGATAGATTTCCCTAGCTACCACACGTACACACATAAGCACAAACAATTTTCTTTTACCTATATAGATATGGGAAAAATGGGAAGAGACAATTTTCAAAAGAAGGAAAGAATAGATTTTTTTTATCTCAGATTTTTAAAATAAAAGTGTATTTATTCCGGTAAACCCACCTATAACACCGTTAACGTTTTCTTTGGAAGGAAAAAGTAGGAAAATAATACAAAAGAATATCTTATACACTTGGAGGAATGAACATTTAATAGGTGTAAAAAATAAACATTTACAACTTGTGGCTATATCAATTTAAAAAACTAAATAAGAGAAAGATAGTCGAGCATTAATACAAGACAAATTCATTTCGCGAAACTATTATAATAATGATGTATTAATACTTATTTTAGCAATGGATTCTGCTTGTATGATATTAAATACAGAAAACATAAAAGTAATTATACTATTCCTAAAAGTATCTGTTTCTTTTAAAGTGGTAATTTTTATATTTCACTGGATACTGAAAAAGTGAAAAGTTTCTATCCCCTACAGATTTTGGAAAAAATAAAAATGAATCTAGGAAAAAAGTGACCGGAATAAAAGGTGATACGGAATCGATAAATATTAAACTTATTGATAAATAAGTGTTAAAAACTAACGAGGTAACAAATGTCAGATTTATAACATTCCCGTAATCGAATATTTGCTGTAAATATTTGTGAATGCTATTAGCAATAGTGTAAAAAAGTGAGAATATTCGCATACGAGAATACTCTTTTTCATCACTACTTGATTTTTCACATTCGCGAACGCGAATACGAATATTTCTCGTCGATGCCTATGAATGCGAATATTAAAAAGTGGTGTGAATATTTACATACGAGAATACTCGTAGTGATGAATACGAGCATTCTCGTACACGAATATTCCCACTTTTTACACTATTGCTAATAGCATTCACAAATATTTACAGCAAATATTCCCCTACGGAAATGATATAAATCAGACATTTGTTACCTCGTTAGTTTTTAACACTTATTTATCAATAAATTCAATATTTATTAATATTTATCAATTCTTTGTCACTTTTTTTCCGTTTACCATAAAAATAGCGCTAATTTCAATACCTTTTGCACTAGGCATATGAATTTAGTAATAAAATACTTAGATTAAACGAAAACCATCATGGCTGAAAAGTAAGAATACATTATTGAAAAGTTACAGCGTTAATTCTGTTTTAGAAAAATTAAATGAACATAAATTAAATTTAATATGGAAATTTATGAAAGTCTTATAAACAGAATTTCCAAAGTAAAATTTGTTTCTACGCTCTTGTTCATATTCAATTGAGATAACAAGTCAAAATAATTGATTGCATTGATTGAACGCAATTAATATAGTAATGTAATGTTATCATAATGTCTATATATATATATATATATATATACAAATGCCGATATTTTCCAAAATTTGAAAGTAAAATTTCTTAAAATTGGAGGGTGGTAGAAAATGTTAACAAAATTTTCTTTTTTAGGGCACTAAAAACTATTGGAAATACCTAATGTATATAGACAAACATAAAGTTATGTTATGTAATGTTTTTATGTTTGTTACACAACAAAATTGAAAGAAAAACCTCTTAAAGTTGGACGTTGATAGAAAATGTTTAAGAACATTTTCTCTTTTAGCGTCTTAAAATCTTTAGGAAACACGCAACGTACTTCGACAAACAGAAAGTTATGTTTATGTAATGTACTATCATCCTCCAATTAAAAAAAAATTTACTTTCTGTTTTAAGACTATATGGACCTTTGTATACATAGCAAATATGATATGACATAACTTTCTGTTTATTGCTGTACATACAAGTGATGGTGTAATCAACAAATTGAAAGTAACATTTCTTAAAATTGGAGAGCGATAGAAAATTTTAACATTTCTCTTTTTAGCGCCCTAAAAACTATAGGAAATATTCAATGTATATTGACAGACAGAAAGTTATGTTATGTAATGTTAGCATAATTGCTGTATAGACAAATGTCCATATTGTCAGAAAATTGGTGTAATTTTTTTTTTAATTGAATGCCGGTAGAGAAAATGTAACAATATTTTCTTTTCCAGTCTTCTAAAATCTATAGGAAAAACGAAATGTATATCGACAAACAGAAAGTTATGTAATGTAATATTATCTTAATTTCTAAACAAATGCCCGTATAGTCCAAAAATCGAAAGTACAACTTATTAAAATTAGAGGGTGACAGAAATTTTT
This sequence comes from Maratus michaelseni, assembly GCA_963931845.1. Lineage (NCBI taxonomy): Eukaryota > Metazoa > Arthropoda > Arachnida > Araneae > Salticidae > Maratus > Maratus michaelseni. The sequence goes on from OZ007594.1 coordinate 259,446,127, forward strand.
AATAACATTTTCTTTCTTAGCGCCCTTATGCAGGTAGGAATCACGCTATGTATATTCACAAACAGGAAGTTCGTTAATATTTGTGTAACAGTGTTATTTAATAATATACAAGATTTATTTAATTTTAAAAATGTTATTGTTAGGAATTAGACAAATTTATGTAACTAAATATCAATTTTTAATCTTATGCCTTAAGCGAAATTTAATTTCAGAATTCTCAGCTTGCTTGACCAATTACATATGAGTCATTTAAACGTAGGGGATCCAACCCTTATTTCCCAAATTACAGAATATAGGTGAAAACCATTTTTTTCAGTTTGAAACTCTAACAGATTTTTTACATTTAATATATATATTTTTTAGATTGTCCACTAATAAATACTAGTGCATCCAACCCGGGCTTCCCGGGATAGAGAATATATGTGAAAACTATTTATTTTAAAATTTAAATCTCTAATATATATTTTACATTTATTATTATTTTTTTAGATTGCCCCCCTAAGAACACCAAAGAGCATTTTTATATCAAATATATCAATTACATATTCAAATAAAATTTTCAAATTTATTAAAAGTGGTAATTTCGTATTGGCCTGGTGCCGGAAGTTAATAGCCGAAGAAATCTCTAAAAATTTCGTTATCTATAGCAGTTTTTAATTTTGATAATTTCAGCGGTTTTAAACACTTATTTCAATTACACGTCTATTAAATTTGTGTTTTATTTGTGCTATTTTATTTATTGCTTAGTAAAGTTTTAATTTGTCATTAAATATTAGTTGGAAACAAATGCCGAACTCTTCATATTGTTTAAAGTGAAAACAGATTAGATAAATATTTTGTAATCATCTGCTAGCGATAGAGATAGATTTAAAGAACAAAATCATTCTTGAAATTCAGTTTAAATGCTATAATAAAGGGGTATATTGCAATACAGTTTTCAAACAAATTGCATTTGAAAGTAGATTCTTTCCCCCTATATAACGGTATAAAAATAAAAAATAGCATTAGCAAAAATCGCAAAATCGCAATTTTATCGTGAAGTGTTGCCATTCGCAAAATGACGTCAGCGTTACGCACGGACACGTTTGTCCTTTATAATATAGATATCAAGTATGCATTCAATTAAAGTTTAGAAATTTATTAAAAGGGTACTTTCGTAGTGGCCTCTTGCCAGAAGTTAATAGAAGAAAGAATCGCCAAAGATTTCGTTATCTACAGTAGCACTTTTGATTCTGATAATTTCACCGGTTTCAATGCGAAGTTCGATTACATGTCTGTTAAATTTGTGTTTTATTTATTGCTTGATGAAGTTTTAATTTCGTTATAGAATATTAACTGGAAACAAATCCTGAACTATTTATATTGTTTTAAGTGCAAACTGAGTTATCTTTTGTAACCGTCTGCACGCGATAGAGATAGATTTTTTTTTAATCGTGTTTTAAAATAATTATTTTAAAAACTATAATGAATTAGTAAAATGGGATACAGTTATGAAACAAATTGCATTTGAAAGTACATTTTTACCCATACGATGGTGTAAAAATTAAAAATGTGTGATGTTTAAAAGTTTTGAAAAATTGCAGTAAAAGTGAAATTTAATCATCACGTGTTGCCAACTTCAAAATTACGTCAGCGTTACGCACGGATTCTTTGATCTTTATAACATAGATATAAAAGACTTGTTAATATATTCGCTATTACATTATTCAACTACAGTCGACATTAAATAAGAATCTACACAAATATTTGATGAAATCTTGTAAAAAATATGTACAACAACGTAGTCACTTAAAAAAAAAGACTAACAAACTGTAATCAATCTCTGGCATAAACTCTAATTTCATTTCAAATAAATTCAAATTGTATAGATTTGAAAGTCACTATATAGACGGAAACTAATCCAAATTAAAAAATATATATATTCTATAAAAAGGATATGTACTGTATACCAATTATTTTTATGTACAAAATGTGGTGCTTTTGCCGAACAACGTGTTAAAATTCAGTTGACATTTGAGTATTTTGTTTTTACGAAAACAGGGATGAACTGTCAAAGTGACGCACAAAGAAAGATGTCACCCTCAAATCCTCATAAAAATTTATAAACCATCAGTAGAATAAATGTTTAAAAAATATAAAGAAAGAAAAGAATGAAGAAGAGAAAAAAAATAAAATTGGTCTATTTAATCCCTAAATCTGGCTAGATCTAACACAGAGGTTCCCAAAGTGTGCTCCGCGGAGCCCTTGGGGCTCCGCGGCGTTCCAGGAAATTAAACAAAATATGAAAGAAATTAGCATATTGCAAGGGAAAAATTTTCGACAGTATGTAGGAATTTTTGTGTATGTGTAAGTCAAAAATAAATACATATATCACTGGGTTGAAAAATACTATACTTTTTTAAATCATATAAAAATTTGCATTATACATGTATCCATTTTCCATATAATATTTTTGCTTTGAACTACTTTATTTTATGTTTCTGCCTTTAATGTGTTTTAAAAATTTGATTCAAAATAAGCTACAAGAAATAGTAATCTGAATCGAATGCACAACGTGAATCGAAAGAGCAAAGGCGCGCCAGTGCTGTTATCTCTGCTTACCGAACAAAAAGGAAAACAGTTTCGTTATTTGAGCTCAGCCTATTCATATGTTTATACTTAGTTCTCTTTTGCTTACAAGAAACCACGCCATAGTGTAATAATGAAAAAAATCTAAGTAAGCAGCAATCAAAAGAGCATAGTGAAATGTGTTTTTTAACACATAAATCATTCGCCCTCGTCTCCTCGTTATCGAGATATACATTCTTAAAGTTTGCTAATATATTTGTTTAATTTAGGGAGAAAAGGCGTGGCTCTGATTCAGAAATTTTAATAATCAGATTAATATAATATACAAAACATATTTAGATATAGTAATATAAAAATGAAAGAAGGCCGTAAGAAAATGCTATTGATAAATATGATCCTGAGCCAAAAAATGATTGAAGTATAGAAAATAGTAGCACTAAGAACATTTCTTGAACTTAATTCTAGAGCAATGATTACTATACCACCTCCTGCGAAAAACAAAAGTGAAAGGGCGTTTCAAATGGAAGTGGCCCAGTTTGCACTAACACAGACTTGTACTAAACATACCGAGTTATGTCGGAATATTGCTGCGCACTAAACTGGAAATGGACAAGTGACTGGAGTTTGATGATGTTGTTATGTTGGAAACGTAAAGACCCTCTTTCTATCCTATCGACTCCTCCTTCTATTCTATTAAATTAATAAATTAGCAAATTTTAAGACATTATGTCTCGATAACGGGGAGATGAGGGCAAATGATTTATGAGCCAAAAAACATGTTTCACCGTGCTCTTTCGATTGCTGCTTATTTAGATTTTTTTCATAATTACACTAATGGCGTGGTTTCCTTGTTAGTAACCAGGTTCTAACTTCCTAATGAGGTAAGTAAATCTCACATTGTTTATTTTCTTTCGCTTCACTCTTTGAGATCTTTAAAATGAGGTATTTATTTTGCAATACTTGCTATATTTACTGAGAAATGTGTTAGTTAAGCTTTGATTGTTTCAGTGATAGACTTATAATTGGTTTTCGCTTCTCGTTAATATTTTAATTTAAGTGGTTTAATCTCAAATTTCATGTTCTATTTCAATTTAAAATTCAAAACTGCTTCATTTTTTTAACCTATTGAGTTTTTAACCCTCTAAGCGTGTGGAACGTAATATTTCGTTCACTAAGCTCCAGGTTTCACTGCAATATATGCAATGTTTAAAATAATATAATTCTATAGATTTAATGAATTTTCAAAACATTGAAGAATGATTAATACTCTCAAGGGTTACATTCATATTTGTAATTAAGTTTTATTTATAATGCTGAAAGAATCATATTTTTTTAGCATTTAAAACAAAATACAGAGAAAACAACATTACAATTTTACCCTTTTTCAAAACGCTCAGAGAGTTAAAAGTTGTAATTAATTTTGACACCCCGTTCGCGAAAATGGAACATATGTATTTACGAAATAAATATTTATTTTCATTTTCATAAGTGCTTGGGCTGTAAATTTTATTTTATAATTCAAATTTGTAATCAATATTTCATTTAATATTTGTATACGTTGTGTATATAGTTTTCTTTTTTCTTTTTGTGACTTTAATTACTTTAATCTGTTTATTTTATTTTTATTAATTCTTAGTTATTTAAATTTCCCATGCTGTTTTACATAATTGTACTTAATTTTTGAAGCAATGTATGTTGCTGAAAACGAATTTGTTTTAATATCTTGTATCATTTAACAACCCCTCTTTAAAATTTGGCTTTAATTGATCTCGGCATTGGCTAAGATTCTTATGTTATGATACCACATTTTCCTATCAGAAATAAGGCTGTAGCAATTTAAAAATATATGTTGGGTCTTTACATTTGTCATCACACTAACAATCTAAACTTTTGCTCAGCTCCACCCCTTGCTTAGATTTTTCGTCAATGAGTACCCGCCTGATATCAATTTAACCCCACCCATATATCCCATTTTGTTAGTAAAGTTTTTCTACTAGTTTTAGCGTAACATGTGTAGTTTTTAACCGTACATCTATTTTGAGGCAAAAACAATGGTGAAATAAAGTGTCTTTCAAAACTATAATTAATAGCCAAATACTTCAAATAAAACATCCAAAAAAGTAAACGATAATGCACATACCAATACGGTTATAGATTTTGCCCCGCTCACTTAAACACTAAAATGATGATCTGCTTCTAATCTTCTAAATGTATTTCTAAAAAATGGTTCAAAAGGAAATTCGTTTTCGTTGCATGTTTAGAAGTACTAGAAACGTAAAGAAGAACGAAAAACGAATCCGTAATCACATGATTCTATTACGGGTCGGTGGGACTAGCGAAAACGTGTTATATAATTACTTATGTGCGCCTGGGCCTACGCACTTTCTTTCTTTTCGCGAGTATCCTATTGGGATTATACAGAAGTCTCTCTTTGTAAACGAAAACTGTACAACTTACCTTTTTTTCTCTGTGTGTATGTGGTTTTCGCGATAAAGAATAACAGTTTCACGTAAGCCCCAATGCAATGCATAACGCAGACAGAGTTACCATTTTGAACTTTAATTCCGAGTTCATACTGGAAATTACGAAAGAATATTTTTTATTTTTAAAATGGATGTAATTAACACCTTAGCAGTATTGCTTGAACGTCGCTCGGGTAAAAAGAGTTTGTCTTCTTCGTTACTAAAAGCTTTCCGAAACCATAAATTTTTAACTATAAGTTTTGTTGTATTTCGCGGACATATCTCGATTATACAAGGCAGATATTTTAATAAAAAAAGTGGTTGATAGTCATTATTTTTAGTTTATTGTGTCCAATAATAGTAATCTATACTATTATATAAAGAGGAAACGGTGACTGACTGACTGACTGACTCATCAACGCCCAGCCGAAACTACTAAAGTCAGGGTCACGAAATTTGGACTGTACATTGCTATTATGGCCTAGGCAAGCAATAAGAAGGGATTTTTGAAAATTCTCCCCCGAAGGGCGTTAAAGTTCGAATGTTTTAGGTCATTTTGTCATATCTCAGCAGCAGTAATAGATAGGAGCTTGAAATTCCAGGAAACAAATCTACTAAAGAAAGGATTAAACACCTATTTCAACGATTTCAGAAATTCCCCCCGAAGGGGGTTAAAGGGTTCGAATGTTTCAGGTTATTCCGCCATATCTCAGCAGCAGTTATAGGTAGGAGCGTGAAAATATCAGGAAAACAAATCTACTAAAAAAATGACTAAACACGTATTTCAACGATTTTAGAAATCCCCCCCCTGAAGGTGGTTAAAGGGGTTGGTCGAATGTTTTAAGTCATTTCGCCATATCTCAGCAGCAGTTTTATGTAGGAGCGCGAAATTAAGGAAAACGAATCTACTAAAAAAACTGGTGAAACACGTATTTCAGCGATTTTAGAAATTTCTCCCCAAAGGGGGTTTTAAGGGGGTTGAATGTTTTAGATCATTTCGTCATATCTCAGCAGCAGTTTTAGTTAGGAGCGCGAAAATCAGAAAAAAAAATCTACTAAAAAATGAATAAAACACGTATTTCAGCAGTTTTGGAAATTCACCCAGAAGGTGGTAAAAAAAGGGGAGGTCGAATTTTTTAGGTCATTTTTCCATATCTCAGCTTTTGCAGAAATTAATTAAAACAAATCTACTAAAAAATAGGTTAAACACGTATTTCGGCGATTTTGGAAATTCCCCCCAGAAGGTGGTTATAGGGGTATTCAAAAGTGTTGGGTCATTTCGCCGTATCTCAGCAGCAGATTTAGGTAGGAGCGTGAAATTCAGGAAAACACATTCTACATGAACCCATATAGTTGCTATGTCCTTCCATGGGCCGTGTACCCATATAGTTGTTATGTCCTTCCATGGGCCGTGTATTATTTATTATTTTCAATATGTACATAAACAAAAAAATTTATTTATCACATTTTTACAAGCTTTTATTTTTAAAAATTTCTAAGTACTGCAATTTTGTCTCAGTCCCACTTTTATCCAATTTAGAACAACTTTTTTACAGTACCTACACTTCTCTACCCTATACTTCTCTACCCTAAATTGTAGTCAACACATTGTCTACCCGTGCAAAGCCGGGACGGGCCGCTAGTATTAAATAAAACTGTTAAGTGGTTAAATAATAGAAAATTGGATTTTAAAAATTTCTAGTATGAATTCAGAATTTTCGTATCAAGAAAAGGGCCAACGTGAGAATCTTGGCACCATGTTGGAAACTACTGGTTCGGACTCTTATCCAGCAGATCTTTCTCTGCTCCATAGTCATAAAAAAACATTAATTTGTAAATCATAGAGTACCATGGGGTTAAAGTGCTCCGCCTTAGAAATTATTCCCAAAAAGGGCTCCGCGAGCTCAAAAGTTTGGGAACCACTGATCTGACACATAAAAACAATATACTTATGTGGTAAATTGAGTAATTTTTCAAATAGTAACTCACAGCTCTTACTCGAAGAATTGCTCAAAATGTATCAAATGCTTTCTTTCAATGATGCTCCCAACCTTAATTGATTATCTAAAAAGTTACTTTTCTGTTATATAAGCTAATATGAGCTTTAGCTTTCTTAATTATATCATACAATTTTCTAAGTTAATACTAGTACTGGCGGAAATTTAACCCAATTTATATAAGCATACTTTACATTAAATATTTTATTTAATACAACATAATTTAATTATTTAACTATGAACAATGGAACAACGTAGGCATCTTAACTCATTTTATGCCAAGCATAGAAATTTTATAAAATGTGGTATTATTTTCATTGAAATATGCTTAAATTACATTCACTAAGAAAAAAAAAAGTTTCGTGCAGGAAAATTAATATTTGTTTATGAACTAAAATGGAGCGTATACGCACCATTGGCCAAATCAATGAATAAATCATTCAGTTGAATCATTTAGTCTATATTTTTTATGGAAATTTTCTAATTATTTTGGATGCAAATGGACTTGGCATGTGAGGCACAAATAAATCATGTGGTTTTTGTACACTTTACATCGTCTAATTGTTTTTTTTTCATGTTCACTTATGGTATGTCTGATTCTATCAGTTCGTATTTCTTTTGGTTGAGCTGTGGATGATGGACGACCTTTATTAGGATGCGTCATTTCTAATGTATTTTCACCAGATAGATTGTTTCTTCATTCAGATTTTAATAGGGCAATAGCTATATAAGATCTTAAGTCTATAAGTGCCGTTTTTGTATTACCGTAATTTCACGCGTATGCAGTTCAGTCTTTTTCAAACCGGAAATTTTATTGAAAATAAGAAGTCAAATAAGTGCTAAGCAGAAGCAAGTCACATTTTATTTAAAATAAATTCTGGTAGGAAATCGAATTGTCTGAGGTGCGGCGTATACGCGCGAAATTACGGTAGTAGAAATTCTATGCAGCTCCCATGAATTTACTATAACGCTATAAATGATGTTTGTAAATAATGGCCACCACTATTTCTTACCTTGAATCTTTATGCGGTAATTAGCTGTGGCATGTAGGTCAACACCTCTCATATGCTATTGTAATCCGAAATAACGTGAAATCACAACTTCCTTTATTTCTTTGCGACTGTATCGTTTGGTATTTACGAGGGTCAAAATGGTCCCATTATTAGTAACAATCGTTCCATTTGATAGCGCATGTTTCTGCATCCGTGTTGAATGCAAAATTGTAGGAACCACGAAGTTTTTTTCATATTTTTGGAGTCATCCAATATACAACCAGATATGCGATTTTCGCGAGCTGTTCCAGATGCAAAGGAACCCTTTTCTTTCAAAATTTTGTATAAACCGTAGGAAGTGAAAAAGTTTTCAAAATAAATTTTGTGCATTTCAGGTTTTGGAACAACGCTAAATAACTTCAGATCAAGGCAGGAGTTATCCGACAAATGGATATTTTGTTTTATGTTTTTAAATCTGTTTCGACTCATGCTTTTCAGAATTATTGGTAATCATTTATCCTCATCTGAATACCAGAACATATCTATTTGAGGAAGTGTATGGTATCGACCAAGATATCTTTTCAAATCGGTTGCAGAAAACAGAAAATAATGACGATTGTTGTCAATGGCATATTTTTTTGAAAAAGCAACTATTTCACTAAGAATTTCTTCATCCATAAACATCTCAAATATTTCTATTGGTGATTTGCCATCAAGTTTTTGAATCAGTAGATCAGATTGTTCTTTTTCATAAGGATAATGGTGAAATAGAATACGTTGGCTTAATGTTTTATTTCCCATTTAGGCAATATTTTCGATTTGTTTTGCTTCTTATTATCTTTAGTAGTTGTTTTTCTACACTCATTGTTCATTATTATTGGTTTACTTTCGCTGTAAATTTAAAAGAAATTACACTAAATTTGCAATAAAACCCTGAAATTTTGCATAAAAAGTGGATTTTCAATTTTTGCTTATTTTTCCTGCATTTGGCCAATGGTGCGTTAACGCACCATTAAATTTAAATAAAAAAAATTAAGTATTTTTGTGACATGTGTTTTATTTTTATTTTATTTACAGAACTTGTAACTTTAATCCATTATAAAAACATATGATTATTCTCAAGTGGAATAATTATACATTTTCACAAAATCGAATTTGTCAATAACCGTTTCAAGTTAAAAAAAACTAGGGTATTTTGAAAATTTCTCAACTGAAAATGTTTACTCCAATTGAATTACTAATGGACAATTTCTCAACTGAAAGTGTTTACTCCAATTGAATTACTAATGTTTCACAGATGTCTTCAGAACCTTTAAAAATAGAAGAAAAATAAAATTAGTGAAAAATACACATCACAGTTTTAATAAAAAAAATATTTATTAAAATGGTGCGTTTACGCACCGTTGGCCGAAAATGGGTTAATGGACTTTCTAATTGTGGTGCAACTTAACATCCGAACTAGTTCGCGCAAGAAGAGTTTGCTTGTTTCGTTACTAAAAACTTTCGGACACCATTAAATTTTAATTTCAACCTTCGCTTTATTTATTGGCAGACATTTTTAGATTATATAAAACAAATATTTTAGAACGGAAAAAGTAGTGTATCGTGCCTATTTTTAGTTTGTGGTGTCGAAACAGCCCAACAGCTAAGGGGTTAAATCGAATCATATAATAAAATTTTCGACAGTGTGCTTATTACGTAAAATGGTTGAAAGTCATAAAATATGTCATAAAAATCATAAAAGTCATAAAAATATAAGTGAAAAAATGTGATACAGAGATAAGGCTAAATCGGTTCGGTATCGGAATGACACCAACGGACGTTCTAGTGTTAAAATATAAAAAAATCTTTTAGAATTTTTAGTTAAAAATGATTTTCAAATGTGTTCGGTACGCAGGATCATTCTGTAACCCGGGAAGCTCGATTTCTATCCTCTGGTAACTATAACAACAACAATATTAATAATAACCTAAAAAATAACTTAATTATTCTTTTCTATTAAATGTTTTTACATGTTGAAAAAAAATCGAAAAAAAGTAAGTAGCTGAAGTGAAAGAAAATCAAAATTGAAAGTTCACTATCATGAGGAAGCGAAGAAGTTTAAGGTTAAAATGATTTTTACTCTAGCTTAATTCAATCCATTCTTTAAAAATATCCATTGAATTTGAGAAAAAGACGGAAATGCGATAACGGAAATTTGCTAATCATCTTCAACACATTATTTGAAATTCTGCTGCGGGAGTTATAAAAATGACAAATGTTTTGAAATGAAAGAATTAAACTTTGGTTTGCAAAAAAAAATCTAAAATGAGTCCTACAATTGATGTACTTCAAAACAATTCACAAACATTCATTCATTTCCCATTAAAATTATGTTTTTAATGCATTATCAAAAGAATTTCTCAAGATAGTGTTGCCTTTAAAATTCGATGGAAGTTTTAGCTAATAATGTTAGTCTGCCTCTTTCTGTCATCAATTATTACTGATAAAAATTAATATAGATTACATTTTTTTCAAACATTTTTGTGTTTTAGACACAATAAAAAATTTCGCGACAAAAACACACTTTTTTAAAGTATTCTGGATATTATTTTATGGCCATAAATAAGAGGTAAATAAATAAATAAATGAGGTAATAAATATGGTAATAATAATGGTAAAAAAAATAAATAAATGAGATATTTTTTATGTGATTTAAATAATACGCCTGAGACAGTGTAAATATAATGAAGAACGTTTCGTAAATTTTACAAGTAGAAGTAACGATATGTATAAAGAATTATAAAATAACGTAAATATGAGCGGAACAATGAATAAGAAGGAGGATCTATGATTATAAAAAACGCCCATGTATATTCGTATAGGTGGGTCTACCTTCAGCGACAAACTTGTCTATTTTCCGGGCTGCTTAGTTATTTTGACAACTAAACATGTCTCCACACCCTTATCTAAAAAATTCAGGACTTCAGTTTATAAGAATGAAATTTTCTTGTATTCATCAGTAGCAGAGTGATTACCAAGGGAATACGTTGGAAAAGTAAGACCTCTAGGTTAATACTAATTTTAGTTTTTATAATTATAAGTCATGTTTTCGGGCACATACTTTCTTCAGCAAAACTTCTGCTGTTCAGCGGTGAGTGTTTGGCGATAATTTCATACGTTTTCACTGTATAAAACACAGAATTGTTTCTAGCATTCTCAATATTGTGAAAGATGTTTCTGATTTGGACGGATTAAGTGTATGGATTTGACTTCTTTCTACCAGAGTGTTTTAGGAATTCTAAAGGACTAAGACAGTTAACGTCCAATTCTATTATCCTTCTATATTTTTTTTCGTCCTTTTATATATATATATATTCACATTTGTCTGTCCTCCTTTGATAGTTTGATATTTTACTGTATACACATTTCTGTTTTTCCTTGTATGTTACAGTGTACGTGAGGGATTCTTTTTTATCGCGTTCTGGCATTCTGAATTGTGAAAGGAGTTTCTTAGTTGGACGAATTGATTGCATGTACCTGACTTCTCTCAACCAGATTATTTAATGGAATCTAAAGACTAAGACAGGTAATGTACTATTAATTTTATTATCCTTCTAGATGTTGCTGCGTCTTGTTATAATTTTTTCAGATTTGTCTGCCCTCCTTTGATAGTTTTGTATGTTACTGCATACACATTTGATATTATACCTTGTATTGTAGTATAGTCGTTTTCTCTCTCTTTTTCAAACTCTGAACTATGAAAGACGTTTCTGAGATGGAAGGATTAAGTGTTCGGACCTGACATTGCTATACTTGCATGTTTTATGGAATTCTAAGTACTAAGACATGTAACAAGCAATTCTATCACGCTTCTATATTTACTTTTCGGTCTTTCTTCACTTTTTTACTCTTTTGTAATTTTGTATGTTACTGTACACCCATTTGATATTTTACCTTGTGGACCTTTACCCTTGATCGGAAGAAATGGAGTGGTCTCTTGTAGATTTTTTGGATGGCGGCACCTGATGCCATAAACCGAGTTTATATATATCTTATTGTGTATATGAGAGTTGTCTCCGCGTTTTTTATCTCTTTCTAGCACTCTGGACAATGAAAAAAGTTTCTGAATTGGACGGATCGATTGTATGGAGCAGACTTCGCTCTACCAGAGTATGTAATGGAATCGAAAGGACTAAGACAGGTAATATGCAATTCTATCACTGGTTTATTTTTAGTATTTTTATTATTTTTTCATATTTGTCTGCCCTCTCTTGATAATTTTGTATGTTACTGTATACACATTTGATATTTTACTTTGTATGCCACTATGAAAATGAGGCTTGTATTCTCAAATGAGGGTGTTCTCTCTCTTTCTAGCACTCTGAATTGTGAAACGAGTTTCTGAATTGAAAGGTTCATTAAACTTTGCTTTAAAACATGCAATGGATGAGTTAACATTATACCTGATAACTAAATAGGACAATGCACCTCTGCTAGTATTATTCAGATACCGATAAAACATTTTTTCTGTTTATATGAAACCAAATTATTAAAAAGCTAGTCGGATATGCCAATCCCAAAACTATTATCTCATACATGTTAAAATAGGGTGCGTCAGAAAAATGTACACACTTTGAACTGTCATAGAAAATCTATTTTCCAGTCTACAAGGTTAAATTTCAGGGAACATAAAGGCTATAGTCCAATTTGAAAAATTTGTGTACTTCTTGTCAAACTGATCGTTGTACAACGCAACTACGAAAAGTCCTTCTGGCCTGTACTAGCAGGAAAGGATAGCCTCCCTATTATTTTGTTTTAAGATTTTAGCTAATTTTACTGGAAAACACAAAGCTAAAATACATGGAACATGATTACAGAAGATTCATTCCCAGTTCTCCTCAATATGGAATATAAATGATAATTTCACCAAATTAGTCAGTTATATCCAAGTTGGCTTCCTTTATGACAACCTATTTTTGTCGCCAAATTTGGCGATATTTTTGTCAAGTGTCGCCAATTTTGGCGGGACATAAAATTTGGTTCAATTCTAAGCATCACTTTATACACTTTTCGGTGATACTATAATGAAAATAGCAAAAAAATCGCCACTACAGCGCTTCCTTCTGGCGTAATATCTCCAAATTCAAGAAGGACCTACTGGCCATAGTCCCAAATCTATGTAAAAAATATCGTTCAATTCTATGCATAACTTCATACAACTTTCGGTGATACAATGAGGACAGACACATAGACACATGAACAGACATACAGACACAATTGCTATTTTGTATAAGCATGTTTTTGGGGATCTTTGACCTCTAAAACGTGTAATTCCGTCGAAAACCGGAAGTCGAAAAACATTTCGATTACAACACTTTCATCTATTTATAGATAGAAGAAAGTAAAATTTAAACAAAAACGTATCACAGCGCCCCCTTACTTCGGAATATCCCCAAATTAAAGTGGGACCTACTGGACATAAATGAAATTTGGTTCAATTCTATGCATAATTGCATACAGTTTTCGATGATACAAAGAGGACACACTCACGGACTCACGGACAGACATACATTTCGTAAAAACATGTTTTTTGGAATATCTGAGACAGTCCTAAAACGTGTAAATCCGTCGAAAACCGGAACTTGTAAAAAATTTCTATTACACGACTTTTTTCTATAAAGATAGAAGAACGAAAAAATGTTTAATACATAACAAATATTAAAGGGGAAATACTTACATATACGAAGGAATATAGTTACGAAAATTGTTCAGAAATTTACTCACAATTCATCTGAAAGTTCTTTATTCTGTCTCTTCTCAGAATCAAAAGTTTCGTTTATTTCTGGAGGAAGTAAGAGTTCATTGGCTTTTTTTGAGAATGGAATACTCTCTTTTTTGCTTTTGTTTTTGTACTTGATAAAGAAGGACCTGAAGTCAACAATAGTCTATTGATAATATCTATATTAGACGCTTTTTTCGAGAAATGTTTCGCATATTAAGTCTATGTTTACAGAAGTATGTATTTCTTGCTTCAACAGCTTCTTCTGATAATTGTTCAATGTGCAGAAGCGCACTTTTTATAACAAAGGACCATGAATAGGAAACTTATGTATAGTGGAGGGAGGGGGGAGTATCATAGAATACCATAGATAAAGTTCTACGTAAAGCTTAACAGTATCCATAATGAATTTAGCGAGCTTTTTTGCGTCAATTTTGTAGCCATTTGAAATTACTTCTAAAATAATTTTTAGTCGAAAAATCAAGTTTACTTTTATTCCAGTTATATTAGCTGATAAGTCTGGATCACTAAAAAATCTCCTACTTATGTTGCCGTTACTCGTATTTCTAAATCCATCTTTTAGCATATCAATAATTATACCCATTTTATTTTTAAATTAGTCTTGATTTTTTTTCTTTGTGTTCTCAATCATGGAATTTTCGTTCTTGTCTAGTCTCTGTTGCCATTTTTATGGGTAATTTGTGAAACAGATGTAACAAACTCTCAAAAAACCTTATGTTGTAATGCAATAGTCCAAATTTGTATGAGTTTTCATCATCAACTGTTGTTCTTTGTAAATAATTCAATTGATTAGATATTGCGACACAAATATAGCATTTAAAGTTGATTTCGTTCTTGTTGCTGCATTACAAACCTTGCCATAAACCTTAGATAACATCAGGGAAAGTTTAATAGTTACATCGAGAAATTTAGTTGGTTCCAAAACTTTTTGTTCTCCATGTAATAAATTTCTTCTCTTTTTATATCTCTGGTCTCCTTCAAATACTTTATTCTCATCGGTATGCCGTACCGAGGAGATGATGGAAGGATTTTGACAAATTACTTTGTTATTTGTCTCGCAAATTGGTCCCAGTGGTACTATAGAACTTTGAAATTCATTAGCATCAGAGTCAATATTTCTTCAATTTTTTTGCAATTTTTGTGTTTGCTTAGAGACATCGGAATCTCATTTAGTAAATAGCAGCATTGTTCCATGCTGACTTTTTATCAAAGTTTGTATGACTTCTAAATACAAAATCAATCTACACCCAGAAAAATGTTTTGTTGAATCAACAAAAATTCGATTGACCCAACAAAACTTTTTGTTTAAATATAGGTCAATGGAAATTTTGTTTGAATCAACCAAGTTTTTTTTTTTTTTTTTGCAATTCCAAAAAAATGTTTGTATCGTCAGCAAAAAATGTTTTGTTAATTCAAGTAAAATGGTTCAATGTTACTTGAATTTTGCTAAAACAACCAAAATGTACTCAACAAAACATGTTTTGTAGTTTTAATCAATTTCCTTTTCTGGGTGTAGCGGTAGTATGATTCATCAAGTCTTGCTAAGTGATTTCAGCACAAGTCTCTGTTACCAGACATGATTCAGGGTTGGGGTAACACTCTTTTTCTGGTATTTTGTATAATCCCGTAACACAGTCATAACTTCTCATCACTGGTTAGAATTATTTCATATTGATTTTTTGTTAAACTTGTAAAAAATGCATTCATAATCTGGGAATGTATTCATTTTTGTCTAAACTGGGTCTTATATATAAACATTTGCTTGAACATTTTCGTTTATTCTTACTTAAGATCTGGGGGCACGGCAGTGCCTCCGCCAAGACGAGAGAGGACAGCCGTAAGCATACTTTTCTGGAAGCAACTGGAGGCACTTTTGACCCCCCCATATCTCAACGCTGGAGTATCCCAAAAATTTGAAACTTCGTTTTTCTAGAGTATTTGGCACACAGGACCAAAATTTAAAATTATAACTTTCTGTCTTTTCTAGTTCAGATGATATATGAACTCAAACATTCGATTTTTTGTCACTCACTCACTCACTCACTCGTTCACGCGTCATCAAAAAGATTAGGTAGATCCCGAAGCCCTAGAAACTTGACATTTGGAAAAAAAGTTAGTGTTTAGGATACAAAGAAAGGAAAAATTATAAAAACCGGAAAATTTGAAAAAAAAAACATTCGAAAATTCAACAAATTCCATCAAAATTGAAAATTGAAAATAATACGATCTTGTAGTCTTAGAAACTTAAGATTCGGTGTGAAGGTAGTGTTTAGAATCCAGAAAAAGAAAACATCAAAAACACCAAAAAAATCGAAAGAAAAATTTAAAAAATCGAAAAATCGAAAAAAATCGAAATATTTCAAATAATTCGATTTTGTTGCGCCAGAAACTTGGAATTCGGAATAAAGGCAGTATTTCGGATGCAAAATAAGTAAAAATTAAAAATTCCGGAAAATTCGAAAAAAATAATTCAAAAATTCGAAAAATTCGAAAAAAATAAAATAAAATAAAATAATTTTATTTTTTAGTCTTAGAAACTTAAAATTCGCAGTAAAGATAGTGTTTAGGATTCAGAATAAGTTAAAATAAAAAACGCAATAAAATTCGAAAATAAAATCAAAAACCGAAAAAATCGGAAACATCGAAAAATAAGGAAAATTTGAAAATAGTTCGATTTCATAGAGCTAGAAACTTGAAATTTGGAATAAAGGTAATATTTAAGATACTAAATAAGGAAAAATTAAAAAATATGGATAATTAAAAAAATACCCATAAATTAGTGCAGACGATGTATGAACTCAAAGTTTCGATTTTTTGTCACTCACACACTCACTCACTCTCGCGTCATCAAAAATATTGGGTAGATCCATCAACCACAGAAACTTAAAATTTGGAATAAAGCTAGTGTTTCGGATACAAAGAAAGAAAAAATTATAAAATCCGGAAAATTAAAAAAAAAACAAACATTCGAAAATTCAAAAAAATCGAACAAAATTGAAAATTGAAAATAACACGATCTTGTAGTCTTAAAAACTTAAAATTTGTTGTGAAGGTAGTGTTTAGAATTCAGAAAAAGAAAACATCAAAAACCCCAAAAATATTGAAAATAAAATCGAAAAATCGAAAAAAAAATCGAAAAATTTCAAATGATCCAATTTTGTTGCGCTAGAAACTCTGAATTCGGAATACAGGTAGTATTTAGGATGCAAAATAAGGAAAAATTAAAAAATCCAGAAAATTCGAAAAAAAAATCAAAAATTCGAAAAATTGAAAAAAAATTTAAATAATTTGATCTTTTGGCCTTAGAAACTTAAAATTCGCGTTAAAGATAGTGTTTAGGATTCAGAATAAGTTAAAATAAAAACGCAATAAAATTCGAAAATAAAATAAAAAAAAAGCGAAAAAAATCGAAAAATAAGGAAATTTTGAAAATAATTCGATTTCATAGCGCTAGAAACTTGAAATTTGGAATAAAGGTAATATTTAAGATACTAAATAAGGAAACATTAAAAAATATGGATAATTCAGAAAAAATATATATATAGAAAGAAAGAAAGAAAAAGAGAGAAATTGAAAATAATATGATCTCGTAGTCTTAGAAACTGAAAATTTGGTGTAAAGGTAGTGTTTAGGATTCAGAAAAAGAAAAAATTAAAAACACAACAAAAATTGAAAAAAAAATAAAAAATCGAAAAAAAAAACGAAAATTTGAAAATAATTCGATATGTAAAGCTAGAAACTTAAAATTTAGAATAAAGGTAGTATTTAGGACAATAAAAAAAGAAATAAATAAAAAATCTGTAAAATTCGAAAAAAAAATTCGAAAATTCGAAAAATTGAAAAAAATTCGATTTTGTAGCTTTAGAACTTAAAATTCGGCGTAAACTTATTGTTTAGGATACAGAAAAAGGAAAAGTTAAAACACAATAAATTCGAAAATAGAATAAAAAACTCGAAAAAGATCGAAAATTTCAAAATAATTCAATTTTGTAGCGCTAGAAACTTGAAATTTGTAATAAAGGATACAAAATAAGAAAAAATTAAAAAATTCAGAAAATTATAAAAAAAATTCGAAAAAATCAAAAATCGAAAATAATTTTATCTTGTAGTCTTGGAAACTTAAAACTTGGTGTAAAGGTAGTATTTACTATTCAATAAAAGAAACAATTAAAATATTCCTTAAATTCGAAAATAAAATCGAAAAATCAAAATATCTTTAAGAAATCGAAAATTCGAAAACAATTTGAGTTTGTACTGCTAGAAACATTAGTTTTAAGATAATTGTCCTATTAGCTAGTACAACGCCCCTAATTGTTTTATGTTATTTCCCCCGGATTATGGTTTTCTTTTCTTTCTTTTACGAATTTCGTTATAGAAAAGTTCCGCTATAGACTGGCTACGATATAGGCGATTTCTTTATAGACAGGTTTGTTTTCTTTCACAGGTTGTACTCTATTTACTTCACATATGAAATATGGATTGTTAAATGATGTTAGCCCCACAAAAATTTTCACAGCTCCCCCTACCCTCCCGACATTCCTGGCTGGTTATGGCTTGATAGTCCTTTCTAAATAAAATCATGGTGACTCTAAGATGAACTTGATTTATCTCTAAATTGAACCTAAATGATCCTAAGAAGACGGATCAAATAATTACTATATTGGCATGACAATCAGGTAACTTATTAAAATCAAAAAATCAATAAATTTATAAAAAGTCGAAAATTTGAAAATAATTTTGTAGTCCTAGAAGCTTGACCTTTGGCAGAAAGGCAGGGTTTAGTACACAAAGTAAGGAAAAATTAAAAAGTCCGTAAATAACAAAAAAAAAAAAAAAAAGAAAAAAAAAACATCGAAAAAATGAATATAATTTGATTTATTGGAAATTTCCGGAAATTTTAATTTTGTCTTTCTTTTTATACTAAAAAGTTCTTTTATGTTAAATATCAAGTAGCTAGGGCTGCGAGTAATATCTCAGATGGATAGCACCTGTCCTGGAAGCAATTGAGAGTACTTTTGACACTCCCCCTCCCATAACTTAGTGCTTGCCTAGGAACCTAAAATCTCTTTTTATCTACAGTACTTTGCAAACGAAACTAAAGCTTCAAATTTTTTATACCTGTAAATAATAGGGACAGAGTGTGGGCTTAGCGAAAATCAGTGGATGATCTCCAAAAAGAACCCAAAATCAAGAAAAGGAGGATTACTTACAAAAAGAAGTGAAATCTCATCAAAAAGTCACCTGTAAAAAATGCAGCCAAGTCTCGTAATTCATTTACCGTAAAAAGTACTGAGATCGTATAAAGCCAAGTTTAATTATCTTATTAACTCTGAAATTTTCATTCACAAATCACTCCTAGTCTCTACATCTTTAGTTAATTTTTATTTTGTGACTTGGCAATTACGCAGCACAGGGAAGTTATTACACCTTACTATGTTATGGGATGGGATGGGATAGTTTAATTAAGGCAAATTATATACGCACAGGGAAGTTATTACACTTTAATATGTTATAGTATTATTTGATTAAGACTAACTATATACATCACATTCTCGTGCTACGTAATTGCCAAGTCACAAAATAATAATTAACTAAAGATGTAGAGACTAGGAGTGATTTGTGAATGAAAATTTCAGAGTTTATAAGATAGTTAAAATTGGCTTTATACGATCTCAGTACTTTTTACGGTAAATGAGTTACGAGACTTGGCTGCATTTTTTACAGGTGACTTTTTGATGAGATTTTCTTTTCTCAACAAAACACTTTCAGCCAAATCAATATTTTCGTTAAATGTGGGAACTTGTTGCTCTTGTAAAATTTTATTTATGTTATTTGTTTCTATTCTGATGACCCTGGTAAAAGTAAAATGTATTTAGAATTAAAATTTCAAAATATTAATTTTAGGCTTCATATGATAAAAACAACTCCTATTTATAGGGATGCAGATAGATTCAGACAAGTGAACATTTTTCAGATATCTAAGATTAGTTATTAAAATTAAAAATTGAGATAAATGTACTTTTTAATATAACTTTTTTTAATTTTCAAAATGAAAGATTATAATATATATATATAAAGTCTTTAGCAATATTAAATGTGAAATAATTATTGAGAAAAAAAAATTTACGCACATAAATTTAAGAAAAAATAAAGTTCATACCTTGTTCTGAAATACTACCCATACCCTTTACCCGACAAACAGGACCAGCGTCTAACGCAAAATGAAGTCCCCACCGGTAAAATTTAAGACACAAATTCAATAACTTTAATGCACCGAAAGGCGGTAAGCGTGGGTACGGGGGTTTTAAAACTTCCGACGACCCGACCGCAGCGGCTTCGAGCTTAATGTTCATCTCGGCGGCGGTAATGTATAATTTCTTTGAATTCCACCTACATTCACAGAATAAAAAAATACAGTAGAAAACATCGATTCGTTCTCCATTAAAGAACATCAACTTCACACTAACCTATTGCCAGTAAGGTTGCACTCATATCAAAAACATCTGCAGGGTACATCACATGTACTTTAAGGTACATGCGGTAGAAATAAAATCCGGTTGGTTCGACTTTGGGATAACTAGAATCGGTAAAATAAAGCAACGCCGCCATAGGTGGACGTACTTCACTAGCGATTCTAGGTTCACAGAACCCCTGCGAGTGATTCATTAGGAGGCGCCCAGTTTACCCGGGACACCCCACAGGTGGGCCCTTCAGCCAGGAGGAGGACTGCCGCCTGCGCATCACTCCCCTACCCCAAAAGGTTGACAATATAGGTGCTGTGATTTGCCATGACTCCCAGAACGCTTAAGACAACAACGGTTCACACTTGGGAAATGCCGGAGTCTCCCGACAGCTTCGGAGCCGGAAACCCAAAAGGTGACCGGGCCCTAGACTTTACGCCGAGCTTCCTCGACATCTCTTGCTTTACCGCAATCTTCGATCATAGAAAACCTACAACAGCGGACTCGTCAGCAGCTACGAAAAATAGGTACCCCTCGCTTGTCCGGGAGGCAGAGGAGGCTCGTGACTGTATTTGTAAATGCATGGTTGCCAAATTTATTCTTTTGTTACCACTATTTTTTAAAAGAAATCTTTGCATTACATATTGACAGAAAGTGGTGCCATTAAACAAGGAAAAGTTTTTATTAAAAAATAATGGCAAAAAAATAATTAATTTTTTCGCCACGCAATTAGTGCCCCTAAAAAGGCCAGCCAGGAGCCACCACTGCCGGGAGATCTAGGAAAACTCCGTCCTTGGACGCATAGATACGTCCCAGCTTAGGCTTTGGGCCGCAGGGTCGGGACCTCCCGGCCCCAGAACTTCTCTCACCTTACCTCCCAGTGACCTGGTCCGAAGACTCCGAGGAGCTCTATCGCCGTGCAGGGTCGCCGGTACTAGGGAACAGTAGACGCCACTCTTGGTCCCAAAGGGTCGTGAAAGGAACTAGAATTGGTAAATAATATCATACCCTTCAAGATTGAGCGTGCTGGGAAGGAGCCCGAAGATGGAAGATCCCACCTGAAAAAATTAAAAACGATCTTCGTTGAGAGAAAGACAGAATCATCAGGAAAATATTTTGTGCAATATCGATCAAAATATCAATCAACATTTTACGCATCAAATTTTGAATCAAAAGTTCATTTAATTTAACCAATAGAAAAAAAAGGATAAAATTAAACATATGTTCTGGAAAATATTTTTAAAAATATATATTACGTAGAGTGCTAATTTTCAAATTTTGAAAATTTATTATTTTCAAGTCATTTTATTTAAATTAAAAATATTGAATAAGATTAATTAAATCATGAATTTTATGAAAAAGACAGTTTCTGTAGCAACATTTATAGCAAATCCCATTTCTTATTGTTTCTCATGCTCTATCATTACTAATTAAATATGCATTATGCAGACATAAATTTGTAGAGGGAACATTCAAAACTCTCAAATGTTATGCCTTTGAAAAGACATGTGTATGAAAAGTAAACAATGACGATGTTAGTTAAAAAATCTTAATTATAACTTCTAATTAAAACACTCTGGTATAAATTGTACTAGCGATCTATTTAATTTGTAAAATATATGTTTTTAAGAGGAAAATATTTAGAATTGTGAAAGCTAAATCTGATACATACAAAAGTAGAGTGAAAATTTTGTAAAGCTAGATCTTTGAATGACGCGAAACCTTGAATGGATATGTGAAATTATTTTTTACTGTTGAATTGCTAAATAAAGGGCGCTATCTATATTTAGTATCTATTTATGGAAATCAATGAGTGAAGTTAAAGTATCAGAAATATCCATACTTGTCATGGTAATTTAGGTAATTAGGGAATTGCACGGAGAAGAACAGTAAGAAATTTAGTGGAGTTTAAAAGATTTTAGAAGGTTAAATATATGGACGCCAGACAAGGAAGAAGGGAGGAAGGGTCAAGATAAGGTCATTGTTCCTTTTTTTTTTTTTTGTATTTATAAATTTAATTTTCGTTATCTCTGATGCATTTGAAACAAGAAAGAAAAATTATGCGCCGAGCATAAATTATGAACACTTTCCAATATTTCAAAAACTATACTGTAAATAAACTTCGCCATTTAAAGAGAAGAAAGAAACTATCTAAGTAAACAACTTAAGAAAACGCATAACACATTTGAAAAACAGATTTCAACAATTACTGTCCACAGCCGGAAAGGTACTCAAATCACTAAAGTTCTGAAAACAGCCAAAAGAAAAGGTACTCAAAACAGCCAGAAAGTTACTCAATATTTCAAAGAATATACTGTACGGGAACTTCGCCATTTAAAGAGGTGAAATAAACTATTTAAGTAAACAACTTAGAAAACGCATAACACATTTGAAAACCAGATTTCAGCAATTACCGTCCACAGCCGGAAAGGTACTCAAATCTCTTTTTGTGCATTCATCTACATGATCTATAGAATTTTACAGTACACGGTGTACTAGAATTTAGCTTAATTATAAAATGTATGACACAGTTGAAATTCAACCACTTCTCCCAATAAAGGGAAATGCAAGGGAGTAATTTTGTGCACTCCTGTATATTATCTGCAGTTTTTTATACCCGCCTCAGATTAAGCTAAAATTCAATTCGGAAAAAAAGGCATCACACAATTTAAAACGTACTTTCAGAAATTACCATACATAGACGGTAATGTATCCAGTTCTTTGCATAGTCCCGTATATGAATTTCTTTATAGTTTTGAAACATCTGTTAGTATACTAAGTATATTTCGGCTGGAAAGTGTATAACTCAATTTAAAAAAAAAACCTTAAACAATTGACACTAATACACATAATAATGCTTTCGAATTATTTTGTGTAGTCGTGTATATGACCTGTAGAATTTACACATGTCACGCAGTAAGCCAAAAGTTAGTTAACTTTAAAAACGCATATCACAAATGCGAACGCACTAATAGACATTATCGCTTATAGGCAGTGCTGCAGCCGAAATAAAAAGAGAGAAAAAAAAACGTATAATTTATTTACCTTAAGTTACTTAAAATAATTAAGCACGAAGAGAAAAAATAAACTAAGAATATTTTGTCAGGGAGGTTCTGTCTCGCTGAACCCCCGTGCTCCATATATTTAATTCTGCTTTTCTTTCTAGTCATGTTTTTAAAAAAATATTTTAAACAGCGAGTTCAGGCAAGCATATACCCCTGACAAAAAAAGTTGCATAATAAGGTCAATATGTCTCAATTATTAAATTCCTGAATTGGTTTTTATGTTGATATGTTTAAAGATTGTCCTTCTCCAAAAGTTCTGGAAAAAAAACTTAGTTCAGCATATTTATTGTTCCTACTCTCCCTTTTAAGAAACGCAGGAAAGTTTTTTAACTGATGGCTTTGTCATTTTCGTAGATTGAGTTTTCTCGTATTTTCAGATTAACTACCATTTTCAGAAACAACCTTTTGGTGCAGTTCCCTAAAAATCGCAAGCGTAAGCTGCAGACCAGAAGCATACGTCTTTTTCAAAATCATGCCCCTTTCTGGATTTCATTCTGCCTACACAGAGTGGCGGCATTTCCCGAGTTCTTGGCTAAAAAATCAAAACACTCTCTGCTTTTCCTATTTTCTTCTGAAAATACGCTTGCAAGTAACCAGAATGGAGAATTAATGTTGCTACATTGCTATGAATCAATAGTTTATGAAGTACTAATCTCGTGGGTGAATCTTCGTGAACCTTAGTAGCAATTTTAACTCGACTGAGTGGCGCTTAGTGCTACAGTGAACTCGAAATAATAGATTCATAAGGACATTCATAGCGACGTCACATGATAAGATTTTCTACATAAAACTCAGTTTTCTTATATTTATCACAAAAAAGCACCAGATTGTTCTTTTTTTTTTCCCGGAGACTTTATTGATAAAATAATTTTTAGTTTGAATATTAAATACTTCAAACTTTTCTTATTATTTAGTTTCAACAGTACAAATTATTATTTACCACAAAATTAACATTGTTTTATAGTTATAATAAGGAGAAGAAATTTTTTGAACTGACTAAATGCTCTTCAAATTAGGAGTAGCATAGTTGAAGCTAGTTCAACAGGAAGAGCATTGGCACGGAAAGCCAATTTCCCTGGTTCGGGTCCTTGCTTCGACATTTTTGGCTTTGTTGGAATAATCCTAAACTATATTACTCCCGTCATGAGGTTGTTTTATAGTTTTAATGAAAAATCAGTCCAAAAATCAGTAATTTCTGA
Organism: Maratus michaelseni; assembly: GCA_963931845.1. NCBI lineage: Eukaryota > Metazoa > Arthropoda > Arachnida > Araneae > Salticidae > Maratus > Maratus michaelseni. Next base: position 259,470,653 of record OZ007594.1, read on the forward strand.
AACATATCCAAAATCATGAGCCGGCCTTCTTCGTAAATCAACCTTAAATTTTTGCTATATCTTGTTTACCCTTCTACACTACAAAAAAAAAAAAAAAAAAAAAAAAAAAAAATGGTGTTTTTAGGGTATAATACTGACACCCTAGCTGCCAGCATTATACCATAAAATCAACAGTAATAAACAGTAAAAAAAAAAGCAGTAATACATAAAAAAAATAAAAAATAAAAACAATAAAAACAATAAAATAATAAAAAAGCAGTAATACATAAAAACAATAAAAAATAAAAACAATAAAAACAATAAAACATAAAAACAATAAAATAATTAAAAAAAAAGCAGTAATACGCGCATGGGCTACCGCCCATGCGCGGAAGTATATTAATGCTTATTTTACTGTTTATTACTGTTGATTTTACCGTATAATACTGGCAGTTGGGTGACAGTATTATACCATAAAATCAACAGTAATAAACAGTAAAAAAAGCAGTAATACGCTACCGCCCATGCGCGGAAGTGTATTAATGCTTATTTTACTGTTTATTACTGTTGATTTTACCGTATAATACTGGCAGCTGAGGTGGCAGTATTATACCATAAAATCAACGTTTATTTTATTTTTATTTTTATTTTTTTGGCAATGTAATAGTGTAATTACTGTGCGCGAAAAATACGTTACACGCCCACTCGTGTAAAAAATTTAAGGGCGCCTACTGAAATCATTATTGTAAAAATGTTATTTTTAAATGCATTATTTGACCAAATGAATGATGTACCGCCTTCAAATTCGTACTATTTTAGTGCGAATGTCAAATAGATCGCGTATTATACACAATATCTCAATACCTTAACCATACCTGTAATTACTGTGCGCGAAAAATACGTTACACGCCCACTTGTGGAAAAAATTTAAGGGCACCTACTGAAAAGTTAAGCTTAGAACGAAAACAACTTCGAATCTATGCAACTATTTTTTTCTTGTACAATGAAAGCAAAATGAGAGAAATACGATTCACCCCATAGTCACGCAAAATTTTGTTTACTTCTCCTTTCAATGTTAGAACGAAGGAGATTCATCTCTTTTTCCTTATCTCTTATTTATATTCTCTTGTCATTGTACGAGTATTATGAATAGAGAAAGTAAACAGGAACATTAACGAGTCTTTTAATAAAAGAGAGTGAGGAAGATAGAATAATTACAGTATTATTTCAGAATTTATTGAGTACGAAGAATATTTCGAAATATAATAATTTTCAAAATAAGTCAGAGAGATTTTTATATACTTCTAAATAAAAGAAATCAATAATTGTTTCCAGTGTAGTAATTAATAATTAACTTGTAATTAATATGTTGGTGTTAACGTGAAGTTAACGTAACAGTTACTTCGTTTGTTTCAACACAATAACATAAAATTTTTAAAAAATGCATTAAAAGCATTTAGTGTTAATACTCAATTATTAGTGAATTAATGAGTAATCAAGAGATAAAACATTTTTGAAATCATTATTGTAAAAATGTTATTTTTAAATGCATTATTTGACCAAATGAATGATGTACCGCCTTCAAATTCGTACTATTTTAGTGCGAATGTCAAATAGATCGCGTATTAGAGAATTTCTCAATACCTTAACCATACTTGTAATTATTGTGCGCGAAAAATACGTTACACGCCCACTTGCGGAAAAAATTTAAGGGCACCTACTGAAAAGTTAATCTTAGAACGAAAACAACTTCGAATCTGTGCAACTATTTTTTTCTAGTACAATGAAAGCAAAATGAGAGAAATACGATTCACCCCATAGTCAAGCAAAATTTTGTTTACTCCTCCTTTCAATATTACAACGAGGGAGATTCATCTCTTTTCCTTATCTCTTATTTATGTTCTCTCCTCACTGTACGAGTATTATGAATAGACAAAGTAAACAGGAACATTAACGAGTCTTTTAATAAAAGAGAGTGGGGAAGATAGGATAATTACAGTATTATTTGAGAATTTATTGAGTACGAAGAATTTTTCGAAATATAATAATTTTCAAAATAAGTCAGAGAGATTTTTATATAATTCTAAATAAAACTAAATCAATAATTGTTTGCAGTATAGCAATACTTATAATTAGTATGTTGGTGTTAAAATCAAGTTAATACTAACAGTATTTCGTTTGTTTCAACATCTAACATAAAATTTTTAAAAAATACATTAATCGTATTTAGTGTTAATATTGAATTATTAATAATTAATAGATAATTAAGAGAAAAACATTTATTAAATCGTTATTGTAAGAAATGTTCATCAATGCATTATTTTACGATATTCCTCTACCAAATGAATCATGGACCACGGGGAAATCCGTACTATTTTTGTGCGAATGTGAAATAGCTCGCGTATTAGAGAGAATTTCTCGATACATTAACCATACCTTTGATTAAGGTGAAATTTATAAATGTTTTTGTCATAACGTTGGTGGCAACGATTACGATTAGGGGACAAGAATTTAGAAGTTGTTGTTTCTAATTGGAAGCCTGTGGTTAAAACTGACTTACAACTCGAAGCAGCTGCTATCCTCCGATATATTAAACGCTCCAGTTTTCTCGAACCCAGCTCTACCTAGGTATAAGGGAAACACGAAAAAGATAAACTTAGCAGAAAAGATAAATAAAATAAGATTAAGTTTACAGCACACGATTGAGGAAAATAAAGGATAGAAAATATTCCTCTAGTACATAAGCTAGAAAAAACAAACTTCAACCGAAAACTAGCCCTGTCCCATAAAAAAGGGGTACTTTTCAGTAACCATGCATTTTAATTTAATATAATAAACGTTAAGAAAAAGTAACAGCCTATATATATATATACTAGCTGTTAACCGTGACTTCGTTCACGCAACATTAAAAGAAGTATAAATACATTAATTAAGCAAAATATTTCACTCCCGATAACTAAAAACCTTAATAATTAACTAACTATTTATCACATTTCATAGGAGACAATACAGTATTTTTTGTTATAGGGACCTTGACCCTCAGTCTTAAAAAAGTGAAATTTTGTGCCAAATAATAGAGAAAATGAAATTGCAACCAATGCAAAAAGGAGGGCCAAATAAAATCGTGGAAATAGACGAAGTGGGTAAAAATAAATGTCAATTGTACCTGATAAACAATTTTACTTTTAAGGCCTTTGTGAAACGTTTTAACAGCCATCCTTCAAAAAAACATTAATTGGAAATAGTGTATGCTTTTTCTTTAAATTCAATTCTGCCTCCTTGGTTCAACGTATAGCTGAAACACATCTTGTTTTCTAAATGACAGTATGTTGACAGGCAATTTTTGTTCTCCAGAATAAATTGATTCATGAAGTTTGAATATGTGAAAATGTGTTTTTATTTTTCGAATAATTTAATGAAATCAAGATTTTGTTTTCACCATCTGTTCAAAGTGAAAATAAGTTCTGTTTTTCAGTTGTAATGATAAAATGGTGTAAAAAATATACTGATCTGTTTTATTTCTCCTTTTTTATGCACAAATATGGAGTAATTTACTTTCCATTTTTAGAGAAACTTCGTTAAAATTTACAAAAAAAAAAAATACATTTAATTTAATTTTTTAAGTTCTGAGAGTTTGTGTGACATCCTCGGATTAATGATAAACGTATTAAGTAAATCGCGTTGCGTCCGATAGTCTAGAAGTAGTTGCGAAATATAAACACGCGGTCAGATTTTAATATAATAGATTCGTGTTCATTTTCCTTTTCTTAAAATTATGATGTGATTTTTAGCAGAAAACTCTCATCTGTATATAACGGATACTCATGCTCAATAATCAGTATAGAAAAACAAACATTTAAATTTTTCGTTATAAATATGGCGTGAAACTCATCTACTTTCTATACTTACTGATCCTTGTATTATTAATGTAAGGAATTGATTCCCACTCATTTTAAAACTTATTGGAAAATTCCCGTTTTATTTCAAATATGACGTCTCTTTTTCCCCAGAGAAATCCCTTTTTAATGACATAATTCTTGTTAATTTTCTTTTCCAGGCAATTAATTTCAATACTGGCATATGGGAAATTATGTTATTTTAACGAAATAATATTAAATCTTTAGGTTTTATCAACAAAAATGGAATTATTAACATTCGTCATTTTTTTAGGTAATCGAGTTATTTCTTTTAGTTTTAAGAATGTAAATAACTATTTCTCGCTATCCATGACATCATTTTCGACATGGATAATTTTGCGGAGCATATTATTGACATTTGCTAACCATTTTCTTTTGAAACTTCTTTTTACTTTTTTAAAATTTAAATAAAAAGTACGGTATAGTTATATTAGCCGTGAGCAGACGGTAAAACGCCGAGTATTGTTACCATACAAAAGAAAAAAACAAGTGGGTAAGTGCGATTGAAGATCGCTCAAAGCGTTTCGTTTAATATTCCTTTCAAAATACTTTATCCTTTCTTTAATAAATTCAAACAAATTTCATTTAGCAACAACAACAACAAAAAAAGTCATGTTTTTTTTATAAAGTAAAAATTTATCGGTCTATTTTTTCGTTTTTTCGAATATCTAAACCAGTCGGATAGCGGGCCAAGCCCGCTATTATATTCTGTCATAATAATATCCGTCATACGGACTAAATTCAATATTTTAAACAAGAACGAAAAATCATGCGTCAAGCATAGATTATGTAACACTTTCCAACGCTTCCAAAATAATTTTACGAATCATACTCTTTAATAATCTAAAAGATAACATCTAAGTAATCCGAATACTTTTATTCAGCCCTGTATAGGATCTATAGATTTGTATATATACTACATAGGATGCTAAATTTTAGTTCAGTTAGGAAACACGTAGCACAGTTTAAAATTCTCCGTCTGGAGTTAAATAATACGGAAATGTGTTCCCGAACTTTTGTGCTTCCCTGTATAGGATCTACAGAATTTATACACACCACGTAATATACAAAAAGCGATTTAAAATTAAAATCGCATTCAGTAACTTAAAACGCACTTGCAGGAATTATTGTTAACATACAGTAGAGAATTCTTTTGTGTGTCCCTGTAAATGAACGATGACTGCTATACACACAATATTCTGTAGTAAGTCTCTTGTAATGAACCTTATATAAATTTCAATGCGTTTAAAATAGTGAAACATTATTTAAATAAACCGCAGACAATTTTTCTCCATAGACGTAATGTAACGGAATTCTTTTGACTGTCCCTGTAAAGTAAGTATAAGTGCTATGCACACCCTATTCCATATTAAGCTTCTTCTAATGCACCTTAGTGATATATATAAATTTCAATGCGTTTAAAATAGTGAAACATTATTTAAGTAAACCGCAAATGATTTTTTCCCATAGACCGCAATGTAACGGAATTCTTTTGAGTGTCCCTGTAAAAAAACTATAAGTGATACACACTTTCGTTGAAATAGGGAACATGCTATAGATAACGATTATAACATATAAAAATTGCAGGGCAATCCGAGCATATTTACGGGAGTTAGAGCACGGACAGACGGCAGACGGCAGACGGCCAGACGGCAGACGGCCAGACAAACCGAAGTCATAAACACTTTTCAACTAGGTTGGAAAGTGTTAAAAATAATTTCAAAATTAAACAAATTGTACACCTTCAAAATGTTAAAATATGCGAATATTTCCATAATCAGATTTTTATCACGATTCAACTTGTTTCTCAAACTCATATATTTACTATTCGCTATTATTTATATTGATACTTGCTTTGTATTATTCTCAAACATTTGAAAAATCCGTTAAACTTCCCATATGACGTCAGATTTTCTTTTTAATTCTCTAATGACGTGATATTAATCAGCTTTGTGTACTTACACATACTCATACTCCTTGTATTATTGAGAAATCTTAGAAATTTTCCGTTTTATTATGACTATGACGTCAATCAGTTTTATTTCATATTTATCTTTTTTTCAATTGGTGAAACTTTTTATTTCATTTTCATTTTTTCACGTGGAAATCGTCTGATAGAAAATTAATTATTGTAGAAAGAATTTCATTGTTGATTTTAAATCTTTGGCATCTGGTATAACGAAACATGTTTAAATTTAATAGAAAAGGCTGTTAGATTTTTGGTTTTTTATCTTTATTTATTAAAATAATACGAATTTTTCAAATTTTAATATTTTGAGCTCTTCACAGCTGGTATTCTTCTATATACACGAAGTTTAAACTCTGTAAGTTGTATAGTTTTCGAGAATGACTCTGTGACGGACGGACAACGGAGCGGGAGTAATAGGGTTTCGTGAGATGAACGAAACCCTAAAAAGAAAAAAAGTGTACAAAAAAACCCAAGATCATTTTATTTCACCAATCAAAGCATATCCGCTTTATTTTCGATATTTGACGTCATATTCACCTGTTTGCTATGGTTACGCATATTAAAACCTTGTATTATTATCAAAAACTAAAAAAAGTACGTTTTATTTCTAATAATATTATTTAATCTTCTTTTTAATTCGTTGATTTTTTTATTTCATTTTCATTTTTCACGTGAAAAACTTTCAATTGAAACTAAATTGTTGAGTAAAAATTATTATTCTGGGTTTTGAATTAGTTTTGGCAACGATAAAGTATTAGCAACGGTAAAGTAAATTTAACCATTTTAAAATATTATACGAAAAAATGTCCATTCATTCTCTATGAAAATAACGAAATTTTGAATTATTAAGAAAAATATTTAAATAAAATAAACAAAAACCAGCCTATGTTCAAATGAGGGTTGTAATTAACCTATATGCAAAGATACAGGATCATTAAGTGCTCCATTTTGGCGCTGGCTTCAGCCTAACATTTGCACACAATCAGATTTATAATATTATTAGGATATATATTTTTTAAATAACGAAATGAACTCCCGAATCCGCTGATCGATGTCTTTACCTTAACGAAAATAGCTTTCGATTTTTTTCTGGTGAGATCTTCCGTGCTCGGGGCGACTGCTGCTTCTTGTAAAACTACGCCCCCCTTCAATAGCCTCTTCAAGACTGAGACTGCTAGGAAGAAGGTAACCCCGAGCACGGAAATCCTCCCCGGAAAAATTTAAAAGCTATTTTCGTTAAGTTGGAGACATCAACCAGGCCCTAGATATGCTTTATTAATTGATGATGAAGATTGAGTTTTCCTCTCTCTTCAATTAAACTCAACTTCTCTTGTATTTTGTACTTGTATTAAAAAAAAAAACTTTCTTTAGTTTACCTAGTGGCTTTTATTTTTCCTAAATTTTATAATTTTTGTAATTTTTAAATTAAATGTATGGTCTCTGTAAAGAGTTTTTTTTTTTTTTTTTTTTTTTTTTGAGATGGGTTCGACCCTCGGTAGGTTTTGTCTGTCACCTTCTTGGATCTAATGGAAGTTTTTTACTTCTTTATTGTTAAACTTATATTTCTTTATTATTTTTTAAATATCTTTATTTTATTTTCATTTCAACTTTTTATATTTCTCACGGCTCCCTATTTGCTTCGCAATTCGGTTACCTATATCCTGGTAGTTCAGTTGGTATGCAACTAGGTATTCTAATCTGCTAACTACATTGTTCCATTGTTCCATTCTATGGGTTATAAAAGAACTTTACTTTAATTGATCAGAATAAAATGAAAATTGATTCTTTTCCATACAGACGATTTTTTTGCTCACTGGTTGAATAAAAAATGTGCTCAAAAATATTTCTTTTTTTTTCTTTTTACTCAGATAGTAAACCAATATTTGTACAATAACAGAAGTATAGTAAACCAATATTTGTACAATAACAGAAGTATACTGATCCAACATTTTAACTAATCTGGGATTTCTATATTTATAAAATTTATATGGCTATATAAATTGATAATAATAAATTGATTATGTGTATATATATTCATATGTATATTTTGCCATAAATTGTGAAAATTTAAAAATGAGGCTTTGTTTTACTATTTTTCTTGAAAGGTTGCGGGTTAGTTTGACACTTTCAGAGATTAAACGACCATAAAAACATTCGATAAACACCTACAGAATTCTTTAACAATTCTTTAACACATAAAACGCATATTCTATCTCAAAAGTAAAAATCCATATTTATTTTCAATGTTTGTGTTTTTCCTAACGCAATCTTCTATAAACCTATAAATTTTAAGATACACAAAGAGGGTAATTTGCTTCTGAATATGGTGTATTTCAAATTTATTTTTAAATACATGTTTGCATTGAAAGTACTGACATTTTATTTGAATAATTTATATACTCGTAACATCATCTCTGAATTCATTTGCTATCTATAATGTTGGTTGCTTTTGATCAGTTTAATTCAGAAGGGTGCAGTTTGAAAAGTATTACATAAAATGTTTAAATTTAGATAATACTTGAAATATTGATATCAGTTTTTTTACTTTATTCTATCTTTACAAGTAGAAAGTATTGGATTCGTGAAAAAATTCGACTTCCAGTTTTCGGCGGATTTATACGTTTTAGAGGGTCTTGAACACGATTCGACTGGTTTTAGAAAACGTCGGTCTCTCTGTCTGTACGTGACAAAATTTTTGTGGGCACTCTACCTCAAGAACTAATGCACACGGAATTTAATAAAACTTAAGATTCAGTTAGTTCCTTGTATAAATTGGTTCTGATTAATTTTTGGCATAAACCGCCCGACACGTGGCGCTGCTATGCTACATTTTTCACGATTTTCATGATAGCTATATCTAAAGAACTAATGCACAGAATATCATAAAACTTCAGATTCTATTAGACCTTGACATAGATAAACGGGCTACGGTTTGGTGTAAAAAGTCCAACATGTGGCGCTGCTATGCTACTTTTTACATGATTTTCACGACAGCAGTATCTCAAGAACTAATGCACAGAATTTCATCAAACTTCAGACTCATTTCTACGTTGACATAAGTTGTTGTTGATTAGGTTTTTGTGTAAATCTCCCAACAGATGGCGCTGTTATGCTGCATTTAACAGAATTTACATGATTTTAATGATAGTCATATCTCAAGAACTAATGCACGGAATGACATAAATTGGTGCTGATTCGTTTTTGGTGTATGTGAATCTTGTATGAGATAGAAGAAAGTTTTGGGATTGGCACTTCCGACTGGTTACAAATGAATCGATACTTATAAGCATATTTTATATCCAATGGTTGGAGTATCATAGGTGAGATTTTTCCAACTAATGAGGATGAATTCAGATTCATCATGTAAAATGATATATTTATAGATCGGATGAATGAAATTAGCGCTGCAGTTCGCAGCCTTGTCCAACAAATAAGAGTGAAATATGCCGGCCAGGATATCGTCGGGAAAACTCAGTAGAGAGAGCGTTGGTATGGTAGACTAAAGTACCCAGGTTCGAGTCCTGGTCCCGGCATAATTTCGTTCTGTTGGAAAAATCTCAACTATGTTACTCCAACCATTGGATATAATTTACCTAGTTGAATATACTCTCCTCTGTTCATTATGACATATTTTATATACTTAATATGGAAAATTTTAAATGTATTTTAAATTACAATAAAAGTGAATGCTTTTGTAATTGTACAATAGTATGAAACTGATGTCAAATATGCTTGATTATTTTGTTAAGAGATAAAAAAAAATCAAATTTTACGATAAACCTTTAGAAGAAAAATGAAATTTCTTTGCACATTCTTCAATTAGCAGAACATTTTAAATATCAAAGAAAGCATTAGTGAAAGCATCAGCTATGTAAGTGTACAATAGTATGAAACTAATGTCAAATACGCTTAATTATTTTGTTAGAAGATTAAAAAAATCAAACTTTACGATGAACCTTTAGAAAAAAAATTAAATTTCTTTGCACATTCTTCAATTAGCAGAACATTTTAAATATCAAAGAAAGCATCAGCTATGTAATTGTACAATAGTATGAAACTAATGTCAAATACGCTTACTTATTTTGTTAGGAGATAAAAAATCAAATTTTACGATAAACCTCCAGAAAAAAATGAAATTTCTTTGCACATTCTTCAATTAGCAGAACATTTTAAATATCAAAGAAAGCATCAGTGAAAGAAGCATCAGCTATGTAATTGTAAAATAGTATGAAACTAATGTCAAATATGTTTGATTATTTTGTTAGGAGATTAAAAATCAAATTTTATGATAAACCTTCAGAAAAAAAATGAAATTTCTTTGCACATTCTTCAATTAGTAGAACATTTTAAATATCAAAGAAAGCATCAGTGAAATCATCAGCTACTGCAAATTGTTAAAGAGGACAGTTTTGTCAATCGCAAAGGAAGGATGCGAAAAATATGCCAAAATTGGAAGACTTAGGTTAGTCCTCTGTTAATAGCTCGAAAAATGTCATTCTCATCTCCTTTAATCATCTTGAGGGACTTCTGACAACCGAATATCTTAATAATTGAGTTAAAACATGAAGAAGATATATTAATAACAAATAACAATGTGGTGTTAATATGACGTTAAAACTAATGATAGAATTTTAGTTATGCAATTACAGATATATATATATATTATTTTAAAGCATTCATGGTGGAATCAAAAGTTTAGTAGACAGAGAATTAATATTGCAAATTTACTAATTTTCTTCAAATAATAATGTTTGTTTTGAATGAAAAAAATAATTATTTTAGGTAGAAAATAAAAGGAATGTATTTTAAATTTGTTATGTCTGTAACAAGTTGAAGAATGCTATATTAAGGCAATTTTAAATAAATTTAGTATTTACGTTTAATATTTAGTAATGCATTTAGTGAAAAAAGTTTTGTAGGGAACGTAATACAGGATAACGTAAAATTGTTAGAAAATATAAATCCTGGAAATTTTAATCCACTTGTATATTTTGTCGTAAATTACGGAAAAGTGAAAATTGTGTTTTATTTTACCATTTTTCGTGAAAAGTAGCAGCTTAGTAAGAAAAAGTCTGAGATTAAACGATTAAACGAATTTTTTAATATTTTCGCTAATATATTATATTAATTTTAAAATTGCATATTCTTGCAAAAAAAAAACTTTCCTATTTATGCTGTTCATATTGTAATCTTTTATGAATCTAAAAAGTTGCATTTTCCACATGAGACGATATATTTCTAAAAACAAAGTATTTCAAATTTATATCCAAAATACACATTTACACCGAAACTTCTAACAGAATATTTTTAAATACTATATATTCATAAAATTATTTCCGAATTAATATTATCCGATGTTTAAAAAATTATATTAAGTAATAAAATTTTCACTTTCTATTGATCTCAAGTACTGCTAATAATTGAAAAACACGACCAGGGTTCGTCAGAATTACAGGGTTCGTACGCCTTTACCACAATATTTTCATAGAATTTTTCAATTTAATATTTAAATAGCAAAAATTATAGAAGCCTCGTTTAATTGTAGGATTTGTAATACTTTTCTGTATTTAAATAAGGCGAAAAATTCTATTAAAAATTGTGGCAAAAGCGTGCGTACCCTGTATTTAGCAAAGTAAGTCCAAAAATTTTAAAATTTAGTAATATTTATAATATTGTTATCGTTTTAATATTTCCAAAACAATATCTCAATACTTTGTAGTATTTTGCGTATATCCGGGTCGTAGGTAGTATCACTCGGTAGTTTAAATGTCACGATTCCAATCCATCTCACTTTTCGGTGTCTTTAATTTATGTACTTTTCCTCTGAAATTAGTCCGGTATCAATTTTTTTTTCTATTTTAGAGTTTAAGGCTTACGGCTCGCACGCAAAGACGCTTAACGGTGCTCTTGGTCGCTTGCAGCGACAGTGCTTCGCGCAAGAGACTCGAGTTTACGGGACATAGGTGAGGCTGCACACAAAATTTGATGAAAAAAAAAAAAGCTATTTCCTGAAGATGACCCAGAAGTTGGTCGAAACGTTGACATTTTTAATTTTATTTTAATATATGTATAAAGTTTTTAATTTGACATTTGTATGCACCGTTTAGTAAATTTGTGATATTTTATACTCATGTCTTTAATGTAGTCTTTGTAGCATGTTTTAGATTATAAATTAAACATCACATGATATAAAAAGGCTACATATATTTAAAATCGTAATAATTTTTTTTCAAGTTTAGAAATTTCAAAATGTGGTAAATTTAATGTCAAATATGTTTGTTTACTTTCTTAATACGTTAGAAATTAACTTTTTGGATAAATCTTCAGAAACAAACGGAACATCTTCGAAGATTCTTCAGTTAGCAGCAGGTTTTAAATATCAAAGAAAGAGCATTAGCAATTAGCTAACTGTGCATGTTATTAAAAAGTAAAGTTTGTCGATTGCAAACGAATAATGTGAAAGACGCCAATATTAAAAGATTCCAATTAATCCTTTGTGGATAGCTCGTAAAGTGCTATTCTCATCTGCCTTAATCATCTGGGGCTGTTGCCAAAATAAAGGAATAATAATTGAGTTAAAACTCGAAGAAAAAACATTAATAGCAATAATAATGTAGCGTTAAATTTAATTTAAAATAATGATTAAAATTTTAGTTTATAGTAGTTTAATTACCAAAACTTAATGATAAAATAAAGAATAAACACTAATATCCCGTAGTTAATGATTTTTGTTAGATAATGCAATTTTTAATAAAACAAAATTAATTATTTTAGAAATAAAAAATGCTGTATTTTTAGTTTTTTGTGACTGTAAAACATTTAAAAATAATATATATTGTGCCACTTTAAATGTATACATTTATTAAAGTACATTTTGAAGTGGACATAAGAGAAAAATATAAGTATCACGTAAATGTAAGCTGTGAGAAAATAATATAATTTTTGGTTTGGCATATTTTTCTCTTCCGGCTATACTTTTTTTTTGGTATAACATTCTTCACGATTTCTCTAAATTAAAAACTCGTTAGCTACAATTCGTAGATTTTTCAAAGTATATATTTATTAAAAATAAATATTTGAAAAAGAAAATGAATTCTAATATTTTTAAAAAATAAATCAATTTCTATGATCTTCAAATATGCAAATAAATAATTACAGCTCATTCCGCCAAGTATTTTTTAAACTATACTAAAAAAAAAAAAAAAAAAAAAAAAACAATACACAATATACAATACACAACAATTATTTCTGGATTTTCATCTTTATAAATTTTAAGTAACAAAATTATTTTCCCCTTATGACACACTTCTCTGTTAGCAGGTTTTCCCTTCCTCATTATTGCCAGTTGACCGCCATGTGTTAGGTTTGTATAAGGTCAAATCCCTAGCCATTAAAAAAAATTTCTAATCTATTTTCCTCCTCTGATATCCATTTGGGTATTTATAAATTTTATAAAGTCGATAGTAGCTAGTCTAGATATTTAAAATATTTTTAGATAATCACTTTAGATAACTCTTCATGTGTAAAAGTTTCTTCGTGTGACATATTCCACAGCGAATAGCCCAGAAAGAATTCAATAAATAGTCCAAAAAGTTACGTAAAAATTTAAAATACGGTCCTAACCAGAAAAATTACAAAGAAATATTTGATAAAATTAAAGGTGTCTAATTTTTCGTTAACAAAAATTCCTATTATTTTCAGGTAAGAGGTATATTTTGCACTGTTGAATGGAACAATTTTAAATTGAATAAAAAAATTGTTTCATTTTATTTTTCAAATTTACATGCATGACTTTTATTAAAATCTACAACATTAGGGTTGATTATTGACGGCCAATTATCGACACTAGGGATATAGGCCCGGGGGGAGTGCCCTTCGTGGGGGTCTTTCTAAGGGAACCTAATCCGTATTTACGCATGGAGAAGATCCACGGCTCGAAAGAAAACCACGAAAACTCCGAGCGATTAGGCCGACGGGCGCGATTGGGATCGAACCCAGCACCTCCCATCTACAACATTAGATTTTCTAAAAAGGCAAAAATAACTGGCAATAAATAGTTTCATAGCTAATCTAGAAATGCCCCCCTTGAAAGTAGTAGGATAGTGGGGGGTCAACGGCCACAGGAGCAGGAGCGAGTGGAGCGGGTTCCTACGTCATAGTATCTTTACAAGGTTCTGATTTTCTGATCTCTTTATAGCACTAGTTTTTTTTCCAATGCTATGTTTGATATTATCCTGGCAAAGCAGATTTATTTATCTCTCTCTATACATACGTGTCTAATATAATGGAGCAAAGCGGATTTCTTTATCTCTATATATATACGTGTATGTCTGGTACTATCCTGGCAAAGCAGATTTATATATCTCTCTCTATATACGTGTCTGATATTATCCTAACAAAGCGGATTTATTTATCGCTCTCTCTCTCTCTATGTATGTATGTATGTATGTATGTATGTACATGAGTAAATATATATATATCATTCATAAAATAGTAAAAAAAAAATTAAATAAATTAATAACATAATGTATTATTTACTTAATGTCTTAATTGCAATGTCTTATTTCTGCGTTCATTTAAATACCGTTTCCTAAAAGTGTAAATATAAATTTCTTCGTAAATATATATTTCTAAATTGAATTATTATATATATATATATATATATATATATATATTTTTTTTTTTTTTTTAAATTAGTTTCGACTTTTTTATCTTTAGTAGCGCCATCTATGAGATGTTTTTGAAGTATTTTGGAAAATATTTTTATTATTTGTTTAGGCTTGGTTCGATTTGAGATATTTTAGTTTAGATGGTGTGAAATAAGTTTAGAATTTATTTTTTAAAGTGTTTTAAATTAGTTTCGACTTTTTTTATCTTTAGTAGCGCCATCTATGAGATGTTTTTGAAGTATTTTGGAAAATGTTTTCATTATTTGCTTAGGCGGGGTTCGATTTGAGATCTTGTAGTTTAGGAAGCGTAGGGGTCTAGTGAGTGTTTCTCGGATATAGGTTTAGACATGAGTAGTGGGGAAAGACTGATTCATTCGTGTGTTAGTATTTTTAACGGTGGATTATTTAGTATCTTTATAATTTTTTTTTAGTTTTAATGAGTGGGATAAATTAATTGTACAGATTTTTTCTCTGTCTTTGAGAATTAGAATTTTTTTTTAAAGTTTAGGATTGAAAGTGCCATCTATGAGATGTTTTTGAAGTATTTTGGAAAATATTTTCATTATTTGCTTAGGTGGGTTTGATTTGAGATCTTCTTGTTTAGGCATCTAGTGAGGGTTTCACGGATATAGTTTTAAACATGAGTAGTGGGGAAAGACTGATTCATATTGCGAGTCTCCCTATAACAGATAAATTCATTAGAAGAGTTTGATAATATACATATTTTTTAATCGTTCGGGATTTAATAATATAAAAATTTTGTAGCATTTTAAACTTCGTATATATATTTTTTTTCTCTGATATAATAGACGATCTTATTTAATCTTTAGAAAAACCTTTTTAGTAAATGCAGTTTCATATGAGTTAAACATTTGTATACAGGATTTAATTAACCAATGAATAGAATTATAAGTCTTTAGCTAGATATTTTAAGGGACACTCACGGGGGAAAAAATAGTCTTATAATTTGGCAATTTGAATCTTTCGTTTTCTCGCCGTATGAATTATTTTGTCTTGATTTGGCGATTTTAATTTTATGCTTTCTCACCAACTGGAATATTTTGTCGCCAGATTATGATTAACGTGGTTGGTCGTGAGGGGTCTGGGGTATAAATAGCGGGCGAGAAGTGTGATTCATGTCATTTGTTGATTTGCTTTTTAGTAAACGGACGTGTCTTAAAACGCTCCTGATCTCTATCTTTACCTAAGTGGATCATTTATTTTTGAAGATTGTGTTTTGGTTTTAAAAGTTTTTTTTGCTGATATATTAGGGATAGCGTTATGTCTAATGATGGAGTTACGCCTTTGAGAAATTCTACACCTGTGAAGAAGATGTACCAGTGTCTGACTTATGCGAAGACATTCTCAACTCTTTTTAATTTGAGGCAGCATATAAAGTCTCATTTAAATGAGAAGTTGTATATCTGTGACGTGTGCCAGAAAGCCTTTGGACGAAAATCAAGCTTGATTAGACACATGAAGATGCATAATAGTATTGAACCTTATGAGGATTCTCAAGTTTTAACAGAGAAGGACACTATATCCCCTAGTCTCATGGATGTCGAGATGTCACCTGAAGAAGATGTTTACCTAAAGACTGTGACCCTTACGAATGCTGAGAAGAAGAATAATGCTTGCCCTATCTGTAGCAAGGTTTTTCATCTACTTCCAACCTAAATCAGCATATGAAGATACATTCGAAAGAGAGACTGCATAACTGTGATATGTGTCTGAAGTCTTTTGTAAGGAATTCGGAGTTAGTAAGACACATGAAAATCCATAATGCTAGCGGACAGTCTACATTAAAGTGTGATGAGTGTGATCAGGTTTTCACCCGGAAGGATAATTTGAAGTATCATCTCAAGTCACATCAGAAGTTCACATTCCCTTTCCGTGATTGTGATAAGGTATTTGGACGGAAATTCGAATTGAGACAGCATGTACGCACCCAGCACTCTCGCCTACCTCTTGTGAGGGTGAAACGGAAAATAGCTTTATCTAATGTAAAGTCTAGAAAACCGAAACAGTCTGATGCGCTCAATGTGTTTAAAACAATGATGCTTTACCCTGATGAACGTGAAGAATGTGACTTAGAAGTGTTTCATAGACACTTACAATCTGAAATACAGGAACGTTTAATTAGTGAAATTTATGAAAAGGGTGCGATTAAATGGTACATGGTGGAAAAAATAGCACTTAAGCGTGTGGTCGTTAATGAAGAGATTGAAGAAATTCAATCGTATTTTCGATGCTCATGCTTCACCGAGCTAACCAAAGATACTATCTCACAACATATTGAAGAAGGATTTCAAAGATAACTAAGTCCTTTGAAGAATTTTTACAAAGAGGCTCTTGCTGGAAACTTAGAAAAATCCATCATTTGGAGCTCAAGATTTCTAAATATCATCCCCTTGCTGCGAGTTCCTACGTTCCTCTGTCTAAAAAACTGGATGATAAAAAAGCCGTGCAGAATATAAAAAACGAAGACAATAATTGTTTGGTGTGGTGCCTTTTGGCTTTTAAACTGAACTTAGATTATACAAAAAAGCCTGAACGTGTTTCACATTATCGACCTTATGAACATGATATTAAATTAGGCAGTGTAGAATGCCCTGTACCCCTTCAGAAGATACCTGTTATTGAAAAACTCAACAATTTACGGGTTAATGTGTTTGGGTATGAAGAGGGTGAAGTTTGCCCTCTGTATATATCTGAAAAGAAGGATCATGATGTGATTAATTTGTTACTAGTCGACAATGGAGAAAAGCAACACTATTGTTTGATAAGAAGTTTTTCAAGACTTTTAGGTGATCTTACCAAGCATAGAGCCGCTGGTTATTATTGTTATCGATGTTTACATCGATTTTCAAGACAAGACCTGTTGGATAAGCATAGTGAATGTTGTTCTCGCCATGCGGCACAAGCTATAAAGATGCCTAATGAAAATGATAATATATTACAGTTTTCAGGTATTCACCTACAACATCCTGTGGTCTATACGATTTATGCGGATTTTGAGAGTCTGCTTATACCCATTTCATCAGTCTCACCCTCTTCTAAAACATCCAATACTGAGAAAACGACCTATCACTTACCGTGTGGGTACGCTTATGTGGTTGTCGGACCCGATGGAACATGTGTGAAGAAAGCACGGGTATATCGTGGTAGAAACTGTGTTGAGCATTTTTTAAACCAAATGATGCAAGAGAAGGAAATTTTAGGACAGAAGTTACTAAATATTAAACCTATGAAGCTTTCTCCCCAGGAAGAAAAGGCATTTCGAGAAGCAGAGATTTGTCATATCTGTAAAAAAGCTTTATATGAGAATCGTACACGTGACCAAGATCACCTGTCAGGTGCGTACAGAGGAGATGCACACCCATATTGCAACCTCAATTTCAGACAGTCAAAGACAATTCCTGTTATATTCCATAACTTAAAAAACTATGATGCACACCACCTTATGACAAAGTTGGGAAAATATAAAGATATTGAAATCGATGTGATTGCGTGTACGCTGGAAAATTATGTAACTTTTAAAATCAAAAAGCCTACTTCCCCTATTCAGATGGTTTTTATCGATTCATTTCAATTTTTGCCCACATCATTGGGAAAACTTTTTAAAAACCTTGAACCTGATCAATTCCCTATACTTGAAGAAAATTTCCCTCAAAATAATAATTTATCTTTACTTATACGTAAAGGGGTTTACCCCTATGATTATTTTACTTCTTTTAAAAAATTTAATGATAAGCAGCTTCCCCCACCTTCTGCATTTTTTAATAGTTTGACCAATGAGACAATCGATGAGAAAGAGTATCAACATGCCCAGAATGTGTGGAACTCCTTCAGTCTTAAAACTTTGGGGGATTATCACAATCTGTATGTGAAGACAGATGTTCTACTACTTGCTGACGTGTTTCAAACCTTTAGGAAATTATGTCAGCAGTATTATGAAATTGATCCTGCTCACCTGTTCACTGCACCTTCGCTCGCATGGCAGGTGAGTTTGAAGATGTCCGAAACACCTTTAGAGTTACTTACTGATATAAACATGTTGCTCATGGTTGAAAATGAAATACGTGGAGGCGTCAGTATGATAAGCCGAAGATATGCTAAGGCAAACATACCCGGTACGCCCGATTATAGGGAAAATGAGGCACCCAGCTACATCATGTACTGGGATGCCAATAACTTATATGGGTGGGCTATGAGCCAATTTTTACCCTATGGCGGTTTTGAATGGTGTGAAACTAGTCATATCACAGAAAAGTGGGTTCTGTCTCTACCTGATAGTTCTGAAATTGGGTATCTCTTCAAGGTGGACCTCGATTATCCAAAACATTTACATCCTTTGCACAATGAATACCCTGTCGCCCCTGAGAGAGTAACTGTGGAGGAACAAATGCTATCTCCCTATGCACGAAACTTGGTGAATAATAATAGAAAATTCATAGGAACCCCTAAACTTATTCCAAATTTGAATAATAAAAAGAATTATATAACCCATTATCGTAATCTTAAATTGTATTTAGAACTTGGTTTAAAAATTACAGCTGTGCACAAAGCTTTAAAATTTAAACAGGCTCCATGGTTACAGAAATATATTAATTTTAATACCGAAAAAAGGAAAGAAGCAAAATCTTCTTTTGAAAAGGATTTTTTTAAATTATTAAGTAATTCTGTTTTTGGTAAAACCATGGAAAATCTTTGAAACAGAAGAAATATTGTGCTTTGTAACGGTCAAAAAAGAGCCGAAAAATTAGTAGCTTCGCCTACTTTTAAATCATTCAAGACATATGATGAAGATTTAACCGCTGTAGAACGACTAAAAACTAGCATACTTATGAATCGGCCAATATACGTTGGGTTCGCTATTTTAGAATTATCTAAAATTGTTATGTATGATTTTCATTATAACTTCATAAAGAAAACATATAAAGATCGGGCAACCCTATTATTCACTGATACAGATTCCTTAACATATCATATTCAGACAAACAATATTTATAAGGATATGGAACAATACCGTAATTTGTTTGACTTCTCCGAGTACCCGAAATCTCATCGCCTATACTCTGAAGATAATAAGAAGGTTCTCGACAAGTTCAAGGATGAACTTAATGGCGAATTAGCCCTGGAGTCTGTTGGACTGAGGTAAAAAATGTACTCTCTAAAATCTGTTAAAGACGAGAAGAAGCGTGCGAAAGGCGTGTCTACGCAGATTGTTCGACTGGCTGTCTGGCTGTCACCCGCCTTGAGGATCCGCTTTTGGCATATGATCGGGACAAGCCCCAAGCTCAAGGCAGGAAGGTCTCTACCGTCCAAACGACACCACCGTCTCCGGATTAACTAAAATTTCTTACACCATCAATCATAAGTGGCAGCCCTATTTATCAGGGCGTGCCATGGGAAAACATTTACAAATTGAAAAGTAAATTATAGTAAATTATACAAACTCTAATTCACAAATGGCAGCCCTATTTATTCAGGGCGTGCCTGATTTTATACAATGTTTGAATATTATAGATTATATACACAATATTTAAAGCTACAGTTTTTTACAGGTAAGTAGATTTTTAAAAAAATGTATACACAATAATTATATAAGTTACATGTTTTACAAATTTCAATATTTACACATTATACATAATAGCTCTTGGCAAGATGATAACAGTAATTTTCTAAGTTTAACAACATTTTCCATTCTTTAAAAGACAACCCTAAGAAATGTCTGCCCTCATGATTAACCATGCAAGAAGTAGATGAATGAATATATGAATTGTAAAGTAACAATTATGTATTTACAGGTAGTACACTTGATATATTTACATTTTACTAGATAATCAATTATATTGATTATTTTAACTATTTAATTGTTAGCAAGATTTTCCGAACATTTATACACTTAATTATAATGAGTAATGCAATGAATACTACACTCGAATAATATACAAATACACGATGAATAAAACAATGGAAAATTTATATTTGAATAATAATCACTTATATACAATGAATAAAACTAGAGTAATATACTTGATGAATAAACACTTATAAACAGAAAATATAGTTGAAGATACATAACACCGCAAATTAAGAGGACAACCGTCTCCATGAAGCGAAATAACCTTCACAGGACGAGCAATAGCAGGATTAAAAAATATTTTAGATTTAAAAATAAAATTTGTATTTTATAAAAGAATATTTCTCATTTAAGATATTATAATTTTGATATAATTTGCCTAGTGATTCATTATTATTAATAATATCCATCATGTCCTCGATGAGTGTTGGAAATTTCCTATGAAATTTATATTTCATAAATCTACACTTCCCGAAGACATAATGGATAGGATCACCCCTCTGGCCACAAACACATAGATCATTATCCATTTTACCGATTTTATTTAAGAATGTAGGAAAACTGCCGCAGCCCGTGAAAAAATATATTGAGACTTTATCCAGAAAATCAAACATGAAGACTACTTGGAGTGCCTCCAGCAACAAAAAACAAGTATGGAGAAACAGATAAGGATCGCCCAAGATGGCCATCGCCTATATACATTAACTCAAAATAAAATTAGCTTAAGTCCCTTTGACGACAGTGGCTGAGAGGTTGTGCTCTCGAAGCTGGTAGACGGGAGGTGCTGGGTTCGATCCCAATCGCGCCCGTCGGCCTAATCGCTCGGAGTTTTCGTGGTTTTCTTTCGAGCCGTGGATCTTCTCCATGCGTAAATACGGATTAGGTTCCCTTAGAAAGACCCCCACGAAGGGCACTCCCCCCGGGCCTATATCCCTAGTGTCGATAATTGGCCGTCAATAATCAACCCAACCCAACCCTTTGACGACAAGCGTTACTTGATGAATGATGGGATAAGCAGCCTGGCATATGGACATTATGACATTAATCACGCTTGTAATAAGGAAGAAAATGCTGATTTGTATTGTTAATGCAAAATCGAGATGTAAATACTCTACAGTAAATAAAACTTTCTGTATTTTTTGTTTTAATAAAAAATGTTAATTTTAAATATGTGTACTTATTAAAAACTTCTACACAGACATTTCTCGTAGAATGCTATGTATCTGAACTTCATTGAAACCTATTCTATTCATACGTACAATCACCCACATATACAAACATATGTATTTTTATCACCATATAAAGTTTTTAATTTTTTTTTTACTACTTTGTAATTTTTTAGTTTTTTTTTTTAATTATGCATTCTTTTTAAAAAAATTTTTAATATTTTTTTCCAGTTTATGAATGATATGGATATATATATCTCTGCACACACACACACACCCATATATCAAGCAGGGCGGTCGCTCTGCCAAGCCAAGCTTAAAAAAAAAAAAACGCCACACAAACAACGCCAAGAACTGGAATAAAGACCGCTAATGCTTATATACAGAAAGCAACTTCGCAATGTTAAATCGACAAAACATGCCAGATTAAAATATCAGATATCAAACAAACCAAGCGTCGTAGAAAAAAAAACGAAAACTAGAAGAATCTAAGGAAGAATTTCTTCAATTTAAGACCAAACTCATCTTCATAAGTGATTTATAAACAGAGATATAGCTTTTTTTAAAAAACGTCGAGTTACTTAAAATGATCACTATTTTCTTCGTCAAACTTTTTTTTTCAAACAAGCTACAGGCCTTAATATTGGGCAGAATAAAAAAAGGATTGCATTTTTGGACAAGTAATTACGTAATCTATGTGCTTTTATAAAATTCAGTGTAAAAAAAATTATTTTCTATCCTTAATTAGCAAAAAACTGTTAATTAACTTGGCGATTAAAAAATTATGCCAAAACAGAGATAAAACCCGCCAACGACCATGTACCATCTGTATTAAAATAGCACAAATCAGTTACATGTTATAATATAACCACATCAAATTTCATCTGCAAGTCAGCCATTTTCTTCTGAAGATATTTTTTTTTTAAATAAAACTTCACAATTATAAGAACACATATTTTATCAAATAATTAAATATGACTGCAAACTGTGGCAGATGATTGTTTCTAACATGAATAAGTATGAGAAATTGCCGGTTATGGATATGGATCTGGGTAGCTCAGTCGCAGAGCGTCGGCATGGTACGCATAAGGTCCCAGGTTCGAGTCCAGGCCCAGGTCAATTTTTCACTCATGTTTGTTTAGTACATTTAATTGTCTGATAAAATGCGTGTTCTTATAAATATTGTAAAATAAAGTAATCAGACGCAGTGTTTATGCTTTAAAAATATTTTAAATATATAATTTACGTTTTTAGAAAGATCTTTAAAAATAAATTAGTTTTTGAGGGAAGATGTACCTTCTAAAATGTATACATTAAGAGTTATCGCCATTTAAAATTTCTTTCCAAACGTAAACAAAAATTTTGAAATGAATTAAATGTGATACATTTATAGTACGCATAAGGTCCCAGGTTCGAGTCCAGGCCCAGGTCAATTTTTCACCCATGTTTGTTAGTGCATTTAATTGTCTGATAAAATGCGTGTTCTTATAAATATTGTAAAATAAAGTAATCAGACGCAGTGTTTATGCTTTAAAAATATTTTAAGTATATAATTTACGTTTTTAGAAAGATCTTTAAAAATAAATTAGTTTTTGAGGGAAGATGTACCTTCTAAAATGTATACATTAAGAGTTATCGCCATTTAAAATTTCTTCCCAAACGTAAACAAAAATTTTGAAATGAATTAAATGTGATACATTTATTTCTAAAAATAAAAAAACACGGTAAAGGACAGGCATTTCGTTCGCAGGAATACCTTTCACGTCATTTTCCTATAAATTAATGAAATCCAGTTGTTAAATTATTTTTGTTTCAGAAGTGAAGTTTCCATTTAAATTTATAGTAACAGTACAATGTTTAATTGAATAAAATAAGGTAAATCTAAGAAATTGCTAAGAAATTCCAAACATGCACAGGGCAACGCAAAAAAAAAATAAAATAATAATAAACAAAAAATAAAAAATAGATAAATAAATAAATAAATAAATAAAAATCATCTTTCAGAAATTCTAAAAATTATTCCGCTATTCATATTATGTATCTTCGGGGTCCATCATCCCACTTTCAGCCCTCCCACCCAAAGGGGGCACTTTTCTAAATTTTGCCGACACCTCTCATGTGATATATCGTTGGAAAAGTCTGTGAACGCTTAATCATAATATGCAGGGGGGAGGGGGTTATTTTCTAAATTTTGCACATACCCCTCATGTGATACATCGTTGGAAAGGTCTGTGACCGCTTAATCCTATTATGCATCTCCGGTGTTCATCCCCCCTTTTTCCCCCAAAGCGCGATTAGCTTTCACCACCAGGGGACGCTTTCCTATATCTGTTCCTACGAGTCGGATCACGACGGGGTATGGCTCATTCGACTCAACATCAATGGAGCTTTCCGATTTTAGTTCGTTTTTTCACCACCAGGGGGCACTTTTCTATCTCTGGTTCTATGGGCTAGATCACGACGGGGTATAGCTCATTCGACTCGACATCTATAGCCTTAACGATTTCAGTGCCCGAGGTTCATACAGAACAGATTGCGCTACCTGGTGGTGGAAGATGGAACTTGAGCATGCGCAGCACGACTGCTATACTGTGCCGAAGGCAGCGGGGACCCGTGTCGGAAGTTAGTTTGGTTAGAGGTTTATACTATTCGATGTGCAAATTAAGGGATTATCCGGTGCCGAAGGCAGCGGAGAAAAAGGTCGGAGGTTCGTTCGGTTCGAGGTTTATCTTATTCGAGGTTTTGCAAAATTCGAGGCTCCGATATAAATTAGGGGTCCGCTAGTGGGCGAAGCCAGCTAGTGCTAATAATAAAAGAGCGTGATATCACGTTTGATTTCAAATGCAGCGCTGACACGCTATGTACGTATTGCATTTTTATTCATTTCATCGATAAGTCAGTGATATTTTTTAACGGGGGATAACAAGTATTATAACAAGCCACATTTAGTATGTTGTTATTAGTTTAATTGAAAAATCTACTGGTATTTCTAGTTAACCTTTTAAACAATGACTGAAAGTAAAATGTAATTTTAAATTATTTCTCATGTCTAGATTATTTAAATTATGTTTATTCTGTTTAAAAAAAAAGAAATGATATCTACAAAAACAACTTTTCAAAAGTAAAAAAAAAAGCCAAGCGTAAAAAAAAAAAAAAGTTGTGGCTAAAAAATGGTGTGATATCAAATTTCCAAGCTATTATATTAATTTTTTAACTTTTTTCCATTAAATAAGTTATCATATATATAAGTCGAGTGCCTACGTATATGTTAATAGAAATCGTTTTCTCCTGTACTAAATACATCCTAACGAGTTTCTGAAAATTCAATTTTTTTCAAATTATGCATGATGGGCTTGGCGGCCATCTTTTCATATTTCTAAGCACCCAAATTTCTAAAGTAAAAGCGTAATATGTTTGCAATGTAATATGTTTATAACAATTTCGAACTTCAGATTTTAACTACGGACAGATAAATTAGATAAGACTAATATTTTGAGAAATTGATTTTTACTAGTTTGAAATTATTAATTACTGTAAAAAATAAATCATAAGATGAATCTTTAAGATAAGTCCTCATTATCTTAAGACACAATTTTCAGATCATACAAATCTATAAATGAAACGCTTAAAATATTTGCTTAAATAACAATTTTGAACTTCGGATTTTAACTACGGCTTTGGATGCTTAGAATTTTGTGAATAATATGCAAAGATGGCCGCAAAGCCCATCATGCATAATTTGAAAAAAATTGAATTTTCAGAAACTCGTTAGGATGTATTTAGTACAGGAGAAAACGATTTCTATTAACATATACGTAGGCACTCGACTTATATATATGATAACTTATTTAATGGAAAAAAGTTAAAAAATTAATATAATAGCTTGGAAATTTGATATCACACCATTTTTTAGCCACAACTTTTTTTTTTTACGCTTGGCTTTTTTTTTACTTTTGAAAAGTTGTTTTTGTAGATATATATATAACCGTTTTGCCGTGTAATATCAGATATATCATACACACGTACACAAATATTAATAAAAACACGGCTCAAATTTGAATAACTGTTGTTATAAAACATTATTTCTTACAAAAATATACTACATTTCATAAAAATAACTTTTCGTAAAATGAGCCTCAAGAAAAAACTCTTTACATGACATAAAAATATATAATGTCTGTAAAAATAAAATTTACTAATATATATATATATATATATATATATATATATATATAATTTTTTTTTAGGTAGCCAAAATTCTCTATGTTGTTTAAAGCAGATAGAAAACAAAATATGTTTTTCCTTTAAAATTCTTAATTATTGTTAAAAAATAACTAAAACATTATGTAGAAAAAAAAAAACTTACGTAAATATTCATATCTGTTGAATTTTCACCTTGACTATTTGTAGACATGTTAAGTAACTAATTGGTATTTAAATAATTTATCGAAAATCTATGTATCATTCCATGGGGAGTGCAGAGATCACTGACTCGCACTGACTAACACCGACTCGCTTTATCGCGCTGCTCTCCTGATAAGAGATATAGATAAGATATTGTGGGGTTTTCTCAAACCTATAAATCATGTGATAATAGATCTTTGTGTACTGTAATGAGACTTCTTAATTAAGCTATTATAAAATGAAAACTTGGGTAATTAAAACTTTTAAAGGGCGGATTTTTTCTTTGTTTTTCAATAATTCAATTTAGAAATATAAAATTACGAAGAAATTTATATTTACACTTTTAGGAAACGGTATTTAAATGAACGCAGAAATAAGACATTGCAATTAAGACATTAAGTAAATAATACATTATGTTATTAATTTATTTAATTTTTTTTTTTACTATTTTATGAATGATATAGATATATTTACTCATGTACATGCATACATACATAGAGAGAGAGAGAGAGAAATAAATCCTCTTTGTTAGGATAATATCAGACACGTATATAGAGAGAGATATATAAATCTGCTTTGCCAGGATAGTACCAGACATACACGTATATATATAGAGATAAAGAAATCCGCTTTGCTCCATAATATTAGACACGTATGTATAGAGAGAGATAAATAAATCTGCTTTGCCAGGATAATATCAAACATAGCATTGGAAAAAAAACTAGTGCTATAAAGAGATCAGAAAATCAGAACCTTGTAAAGATACTATGACGTAGGAACCCGCACCACATCAGACCGCGCTCCACTCGCTCCTGCTCCTGTGGCCGTTGAACCCCCACTATCCTACTACTCTTGAAAATTAAATTTCCCTCCTGTGGGGTGCACGTTAACGTTAGGAACCACATGTCTAGACTTATTTTATAATAAAGTATATCCAAATTTTAATACGAAATTTAATAGAAAAAATTCTTCTGAGTGCGCAAATTTTAATTGTTTCGAAAATCGATCAAAACTCTCAATTTACAAATGTGATTTAAAAATATTTTCATTTTGTAAATAAAATGTATATTAAGATAAATAATTACCCTTTTCTTCGAAATTACAATGTAAAAAATTAAGCCATTAAAGTTTTCATAGTAATTTCCTTAAAAACAAAGTAAAATTATTATCTGCAGATTAAAATCAGTTAGCTTTATTTATTTTTTTTTAAGAAAAAATATCTTAATATGATTGAGCAAAAAAAAAAATCTCTTAAATTTCAATTAAGTACGTGAAAAAAATATTCTCTTTTTATAATGTAGGACTCTTGAAAGAAATTCAAACGTTAAATAAAGAATTAAGCAATCAACTTTTGATAAGAAAAAGTAAAAACTATAAATAATCAATCTTTCTTAATTGAAAATTAATAAGGTTACAAAATGTTGAGATTAATTCCAATAGCAATTGTTTTGTTTGAAGGAATATTCTATTGCGATATGAGACAAGATCAACATGTGGAGAAACACAAATATATTCAAGAATGTTTTCTTCAATATATTTGCGTTTCACCATACATTGAATATTGGGAAATTCAATTAAATGTTTTGGGTAAAAAACAAAATCGTTTTAATTGAAAAAAAACCTGATGGCACAGGTAGATTTCGAAGATGCAGACCGTGGGGCGCCTATTTGTTGGGAATTGCGGAAGAAATGACCTTTTTGCCATGATACGGCAGATGGGAACCGCCCACTTCGAAACCTAACTTGTTTGCAGGCGGAGCCGGCAGGGAAATTTTTTTTTGTGCTATAAGGGTTGATCCTATAAAAAACTTGTCAATATAAAAGTTTTAGATAATATTAAGAGGATTAATAATAAATTTAAGCGGATTTGATATCTTGTGAATTGACGAAGTTATGATTTTTTTCTTCTAACCCGTTCCCCCTTTCCACCCCTTTGGGGCCATTTTTATTGATATAAAAAATCTATCATACATACATTTTCGGCCCTTTTCCAAGAAGTAATAATAACTTTAAACGGATTCGATACGTATCATAATTAAGAAATTATGGGTTTTTTCTTGTTTTCACAAAAAGCCCCCCCATTCCCCCCCCCCCTGCTGCGATTTTGCCCATTAACGAACTTGACCGAGATTTTATGCCCCTTGATTTTATGTATCAGTTTGGAAGAGATTTATGCAGAATTTTTCCAGTTACCGTGTCTATAAAAAAGTGACATAGATAGATAGATAGACAGATAGATAGATAGATAAAGTTTTGAACTGAGGGTGGTTTTGGGATCTGGGAGTCATGATCGGCATAGATCTGCAAAATTTTTTCAAAAATTCCAACTTAGGTGAGAATGTAATAAGTAGTATTTCTTAAGAAATCTACCTAAAAAAATGAAGCATCAAACGTGAAAAAATGAAATTATATTGAAAGCTTGTGAATTTATGTGACCAGTGAATCCGTGCGAGACTTTCGCGCTGCAATCTTTAACATTAATTGCTCATACATTTTTTCATTATTTTTAATGGACTGCTATTAGAAATTAAACAAAGAGTTTTAACGAAATATGAGTGAACTATGCAAAAACCCTGTTCAGAAACCTTTCGACTGATACTTCATTCATCGTTGAGCGTTTAGTATGCGCATAGAGAAAGGGATGTTAACATCAGAAATAATATATGTATGACCAGTAGAACCGTACGATGCTTTCACACTGGAATGCTTGAGATCATTTACTGATACGTTTTTTCATTAGTTTTTATTAAATGCAATTGTTTTATCAAATAACGTGTTTTAACGAAATGTGAGTGTACTATACCAAAAGCCTGTTCACAACCCTTGCGAATGGTACCTCATTCATCGTTGTGCGTTTGGTAGGTGCATAGAGGAAGGGATGTGGACATCAGAAATAATATATATAATAACTGCATTAAATGAATTTGTATTGCTCCTGCTTTCATTTTGTACGTTCAAAGACTTCCTGTTATTTTATTTTTACAAAGATCGCAATAATGGGGTAAAACAATTATTTTCAGACAAATACTACGTTTAATATATAGTAGAATATTTTGACACTTGTGTGTCACTTTGGGAAATGAGTGGAAATTACGTCAATATAAATG
Source organism: Maratus michaelseni (assembly GCA_963931845.1). NCBI lineage: Eukaryota > Metazoa > Arthropoda > Arachnida > Araneae > Salticidae > Maratus > Maratus michaelseni. Next base: position 259,499,730 of record OZ007594.1, read on the forward strand.
TATCATAATAAAATTATTAACCCTCAATCGGGCGCAAATGGCCTGACAGTCCAGCTGCGCCATTTTAAGCCTAAAAGGCCATTTCAGTATTTTTTGTTTTACTTGCTTTGAGGTTATTAAATGAGGTTTTTGTAATCCGATTTCGAATATCCCCTCTTCGTACATCTTAGTGAAAGTCACTGATCACTTTAAAAGCGTTAGAATTGAGTTAATTATGTGTTAATGGCGATTTTCTAACATGTGATAATCAGACGCTATGCGGAAGTCTAGAGGCGCGGCCGACGGAGGGTTAAATTCGATTAATATAAATTCCCGTTTCATTTTAATACTTAAAAAAGTATGCAAGTTTTATAAATTAATAGATATTTTCGCATTTAAAAACTACACATTAAACTCAAAATTTATGAAAATATTTTTTCTCTTACTCACTTTCTTTCTAAGATGTGGCAACAGCATATAAAAAAATTCGTTTGTAAGCAGTTTATAGGGAAAACTTTATAAATAAAAATATATATATCATATGAAATATATTATTTATTCTGATTTTATATAACGAAATTTAAAAGTTCATACAGATCTACACGCTTAAATGAGATATGCAGCAGCCTATGTCGCTATTTCTGTTATAATTAACTTATAAAAGCATAAAAATAACTATTTCAGCCATTTGATGATATTCGTTGATCTTGGAATCTATAACGTTATTTGAACAAATCGATGCTATTATCCTGAACCGTTTTTAGGGTTTCGTTCATCTCACGAAACCCTGTATTACTCCTGCTCCGTTGTCTATCCGTTTCAAATCCGTTCTTAGAAACTACATAACTTACAGGCAGGAAAATTTGTGTACTTATAGCTAAATACCTACTATGAAGCTCGAAATATTAAAATTTAAAAAAATAGTATTATTTTAATATATAGAGATAAAAAACCAAAATTCTAACAAGCTTTTCCTATTAAATTTAAACATTTTTCGTTATAGCAGTTGCCAGCTATTACACATCTACAATAAAATTCTTTCTACAATAATTAATTTTCTATCGAAAGATTTTCACGTGAAAAATGAAAATGAAATAAAAAGTTTCACCAATTGAAAAAAAGATTAATATGACGTCATATTGGTAATATAAAACGGAATTTTTCAAACGTTTCTCAATAATACAAGGAATATGAGTATGTGTATGTACAGAAAGCAGATTAATATCACGTCATTAGAGAATTAAAAAGAAAATTAATCTGACGTCCTATTGGAAATTTAACGGATTTTTCAAATGTTTGAGAATTATACAAAGCGAGTATCAATATGAGTAATAGAGAATAGTAAATATATGAGTTTGAGAAACGTATTGAATCATGATAAAACCCGATTATGGAAATATTCGCATATTTTAACATTTTAAAAGTGTACAACATGTTTAATTTTGAAATTAAATTTTTTTCAAATATCACATTTAGTCCACATTACAATTATTATTATGACAGAGTATAATAGTGGGCTTATCCCGCTATCGAGCTTGTTCAGATGTTCGATAAAACGGAGTTTGTTATAAAGAGAGTTACATATGTTTTTAGTTATCGGGGGTGAAACGTTTTCCTTAATTAAACGTTTTCCGCATTTATTTTTCTTTTTATGTTACGTGAACGACGTCACGGGTAACAGCTAGTAAAATATAAAATAACTAATCTTCCGTAATCTGTGGGCAAGTTTAGCTCCAAACATGGGCGTTTGCTAGCAACAATATAGTTTAAAATCAATGTAGATACTTTTAAAGAACTGTCACAAAACGTCTCACTTTCTAAAATACGCAATTTGGCCCGTAAACCTGGATTACAGAGGATTACGCAATAGGTTTAAATATCTATTTTATATATAAACTATTTTTTTTTTAATATCGCATTTAGTCCACATGACAGATATTATTATGGCAGAGTATAATAGTGGGCTTCACCCGCTATCGGTCCGGTTCAGATATTCGAAAAACGAGAAAAATAGACCAGTAAATTTTTACTTTATAAAAAACATGACTTTATTTATTTTATTTTTTTTTTCGGGGTGGGGGATTAAATTTATTTGGATTTATTAAAGAAAGGATAAAGTGTTTTGAAAAGAATATTAAACGAAACCCTTTGTGTGATCTTCGATCACATTTAACCACTTGTTCCCATATAGTTTTATTTATAAGAATTTTTATCTAACTGCAATTTTTAATCAAACAATGGGTTTTGTCGAAATATTAGTGTGCTATATCAGAAGTCTGTTCAAAAACTTTCGAATGATACACCATTCATCGTTGTGCGTTTTGCATGTGCATATAAAAACGGATATTGACAATATAAATAATATATAAGTGAAAAAAAACGCTAATCAAATGAGTAAAAAATATAAAACTCATCTATCGTTCTTTAAAAAGGTGATTGGGTTAGAATAAAGTTTTATAATACATTGATATTTTTTGTAAATACTATTCATTTCATGAATGTACGAATAAAATAGCATAAAATGATAAAATAACATTAAATAAACTTACATGTAATAATACAGTATTTTTTGGCAGGATTTATTTATCCGCTAAAGTAACTTAGATTTATAAATGCTTTTTACTCCAGATTTTTAACACCTCCCAACATATGCCAGAGAAATTTCGCTACAGTTTTCTGGATGTGTTGGAAAATGTTTCGTAATCTATGCTTGATGCGTGATATTTCGTTCTTGTTAAAATGAGAAAACAGCATTTTCATATAAATAATGTTTATAAATTAAAATAAATGATTCACTTATATTGGAATTAAACTACAGAACTCGAATTATTTCGTAATTTCTTTTGTCTCTCTCGAGACAATTTAACCATTAAATAAAGAATTAAGCTATTAAAGTTTAAGAAAGGGGACGTAATGTGACAGAAACAACTTTAATCTTTCGTAATTGAAATGTACTGCGTTTAGACGGGTTTATCTTTGATGCTGCAAATTATTTCCATAGTAATTTATTTATTTCAAAGTTTATGTAGGTAGTGTAATGCAAGATCAACGCGTATTGTATACCAAAAGTTCATGATAATTTTAGAGTAAAGGAAAAATAATTAAGCAATTAAAGTTTAGGAAAAGGGACGTAAAGTGACAGAGACAAGTTTAATCTTTCGTAATCAAAATGTGTTGTGTTTAGACGGATTTTCCTGAATGCTGCGAATTATTCTGTTAGTAATTTATTTGTTTCAAAGTTAATGCAGGTGGTGTAGTGCAAGATCAACATGTATTGTATAATAAAAATTCATGATAATTTCCGAGTAAAGAAAAAAAGAATTAAGCAATTAAAATTTAGGGAAAGGGACGTAAAGTGACAGTGACAAGTTTATAATCTTTCGTAATCAAAATGGACTGTGTTTAGACGGGTTTATCTTTACTGCTGCAAATTATTTCCATAGTAATTTATTTATTTCAAAGTTTATGTAGGTAGTGTAATGCAAGATCAACGCGTATTGTATACTAAATGTTCATAATAATTTTCGAGTAAAGAAAAAATAATTAAGCAATTAAAGTTTAGGAAAAAGGACGTAAAGTGACAAAGACAAGTTTAATCTTTCACAATGAAAGTTTGTTGTGTTTAGACGGATTTTCCTTAATTCTGCGAATTATTCTGATAGTAATTTATTTGTTTCAAAGTTAACGTAGGTGGTGTAGTTCAAGAGCAACATGTATTGTATAGTAAAATTTCATGATAATTTTCGAAAGAGGTAAAGAAGTTAAAATATTTAAAATAGAAAAAAGAAAAAAAGAATGGGAAATACAGGAGAAAAAGAGAAAAAGAAAAAAAAAGAATGAGGTAAAAAAAGATAGATGAAATGGGAAAAATGATCAAAATTTTGAAATGACGAACTATTTACTTAAAAGGAATTTAAATATCGTATTAGTTCCATAAACATCGATAAATTAAAATATTTGAAAAAGGCTTTTTACCTTTAAATGATTCAGAATTGTAATCTTTCTATTCATCATTCTCAGTTTGCGTTTTTAAATACGAAATCGGTGTGCTCCGTTCTAAGTGACAAAACTTGTAAAATTTTATGTAGTCATTTTTACGGTATTTTTTACATATGTCATGTCATTTGAATTATTTACTCTTAACCTAATTAACTTTTTAAAAAACTGATCCTTCTAGTCTTAAAACCTATTTCTGAGAAAATTATGTAGAAAAAATTTAAATGTTCAAAATGTTCAAAATAGTAGAAGAAATGTAATTTTAAAATTTTCTTAAAATGCTTTTTTTCTTTCAGGTTTCACTACAAAAAGTGTAGTTTTGTTTTATTAAATCCCTTTTTTATAAAACCATTTAATAATATCTCAATAAGATATTATAAAATACCCGAATAAAAAATAGTTCAATGAGTACCTAGTTCCCATAAAATAATAATAATAATAATAATAATAGTAATACTGTTTCAATTATTCCCATGGTATGTTCTCAAGCAAATTCTCTCAAATATTGTTCTAAATGTTTAGATCGATAGTGCTAACATTTGAATGCAATAAAATAATTTTAATTAATTTAATAAAATGATTCACAGAAATGTGCTATTTTAATATTTCTAAAAAAGATTACAATTTGTATCAGATATTATATTTTACTAATATCTCATAGAAATTTATGAGCTGTGATGATATATATTTTACACTTATCAGTTGTATTTTAATTATATCAAATAATGTTACATGAATATTGTAATAAAATAGTGCAAGAAGGCAAATCTTTTTATGCACGCATGCCAAAAATTCACTAACGATATTTATCAATATTGTACCTTTCCAGAATTTTACATAAAAAATAGTGTCGCATATGTTGCTTATATGAAACAATGGTTAATAGAACCAATCGCTTTAATACATTAAATAATAAAGAACAAGAATCAAAATATGATTTTACTGTATATTTCAATCAATCGTTAATTTAATAAATATTAAATTCAAAAAGTTTATTAATTTAAGTGGCATGTACTGTTATAACCATATATATATATATTATTATTATTATTATTATTATTATTATTTTAATACATTTTAGCTTATCACTAATGCAACATCCCATTTATATATCCATGTTGCATAAAAGAAAGCATTAATAATTTATTAATAAGATTTTTTTACTGCTGTACGTTAGATGAAGAATGTTTTATATCTGGTTCAAATTTTGTTATTCGTAGTAATATGCATAGTCAAATGATATACACTTGTTATTTTATTTTAGTAACTGTCTTATAAAATTTGAAGAAATAGAGCTCACACATAAAGGCAAAACATTTACATGCCCATGCATAGCATCACAGAAAAGGGAAATTTTCTTAGGTGTTAATTCGTGCTCAGTTATTTGCACTATTTGTGATAGTCTGTACTATTTAAACGAAATTTTATATACCATAAAAATATATCTTATATAGTGATTATAAAACTTAATTTTCTCGCGTGTTAGAGAAATTATCACGCTCGCCATGCCTGGAATAGAGTATACAAATTTAAGTGCACTGAATACTTTAGTAATAGAATATTTGATGTTGCTAGTTATATTGTATATTCATTAGCTGCAAAAATCACATAAAAAGATTTTAAGCTAGTTCCGTTACATAGAACCCATCTTAGACTCTACGATATGACCAATATTTTCTTTTCTTTGTCGAACTTTTAGAGTTGATTTACTTACTTTCCGAAATTGAGGAAATCGACTGTTATGAAAAATTAAGTATTATTTGAAAATTAGGCTTTAATACACTCTAAAAAGACATCCGTGAATTGAACGAATTTTTTCGTTGGTTATATTTCTTTGGTTATGTTCGTTAAAACACGAAAATTTCTGCTTTGTTTTGTCCATTTTCTCCCACAATACAGAAAATTCCCCAACCTAACGTAAAATTTGCCTGAAATCCTCCAATCTAAAACAGCATTTTCGGAAATCACATGAGTGTTCTGGCAACTGTACTGCTGAGTACATTTTCATATTAGAAACGGAATTTTTACGCATATACTTTTATTCCTCAAAATACGAAAAATCGCAAACCTAAGCTCAACATTTTCTTAAATTCTCCAATCAAAAGACAGACATTTCTTAAAGTAGCAGAAATAGCTCTTCCAATCGAAGAGTTGTTCCAGATACTTGCTTCCTGGTGATTTTTATAGTTTTTGACGAAATGCTTTCTGAGAGTGTGGGTATGCTTGCATAATGTAATTTTATACTATTATGCTCTTAGTCGTTATCATGATAACAACAATTATACGCTTGTAATAATTTTATCAGAGAAGAGATTCGTTCAGTTGAACTCAGATAAATAATCCAAAACTAAAAAAAAAAAAAAAAAAAAAAAAAAATACACAATTGTTTAACTCAATAAACAAACGTTTGTAACAGTGTGACATACACTGTAAAAAAAAAATTGTAAAAAAACAGGCCGATTTTCAATCATTCATGTTTTTTAACAACTTTAACCTGTTAAAAAACATCATAGTACATTACGACAACATTATTCTGTTAGAAAACGTATTTTGAAAGAATGTACTGTCTTTCCACAGTTTAACTGTATTTTAACACGAAAAACCTGTTTACGAGAATTTACCGTACTGGGAGAATCACGTGCATACAGATAATTTCTGTAGCGGACGGAAGTGAGTGAAGTGAAGTGTGAGCGTCCGCCATGTTTGTTTACTTCATGTTGATAGTATTTGCAGCTCCGAAGGTTTTGGGAAGTTTGCGGTGATAGCTGCTGCTCTTGGAATTTGGTGAGATTTTTCCATTTTAAAGTATAGTGTTACTTCGTGGTTAGTTTTGTGAAGTTTTTCCGCTGCCGCAGTCAGGATGTAGGCTTTGATAGATGCTCAGCTGCATTTTGGGGGCTGTTCCCGTTCCGAGTGTTTAGGACTTTTGAACTCGTGGTTGTTTAATTTGCCTAAACTTTATTTTAGTGGACCTCTACTGTTTAATTTTGTAGTTGTAGTTGACTGTTGTAGTGTTGTCGGGAGTTTTGCTGACGGACTTTATGTCGCAAGTGTCAGATAATGCGACTACTTCTAGTTTACTAAATTCATCTGTCATGGCTACCCTGTCCTCGTTAAACTCAAATGTTGTACCACCGACTGACTTCAATTTTTATAAGAGTGTGTATCCTCCGGTGGACTTAGTTAGTTTTGCAGAACTTAGTAGTAGTGACGTCATAACAATTTTCATAGAAGCTAAATCCGGGGCTTTTCCTACTATTCATCCTAAGAAGTTAAAAGGGGATTTGGAGAAACAAATAAAAAACCATGCGGCTATTGACTGCATAAAATTGACCAAACAGGGTAAAATAATTCTTCTCACGCACTCTGTCGAAACGGCGACTCAAGCTTTACAACTCACTTCGATAGCCGAAATCCCCGTGAACCCTCGAGTGCAATTCGACAGTATAACAACTCGATTTCTTCTGTACGGAATTCCTACCGATGTTTCTTGCGAAGAAATCGCCGATGAACTGATTTATAACGGTTTCCACGTACTCGAAATCAGACGTTTTCTACGGAAAAATGAAGGCAACACCGTCCCAACAACTACAGTCCTGGTTACTAAGCTGGGAACCACACTCCCGCGGGAGGTAAAAATTTTCTACCAAATTCAGAAGATTACGCTGTTTATTGACCGGCCCCGGCCCTGTCTCAATTGCTGGGAATTTAACCATAGTACGAAATCGTGCCATAAACAGAAAATCTGCCGTAACTGTAGTACATCACACGAGGGTCACTGTCAGATCCCAACCCCAATTTGTCCTAACTGCCAAGGTGAACATACCGCTGATGACAAAAACTGCCCGGCTTATGAAAAAGAGATCCGAATCCAAAAATTCAAATGCGAACACCACCTCTCCATCGCCGAGGCCCGCCGTCAGTTCCGAGTGGCTGAACGGCGTGAGACGAACTCGTATGCTTCAAAAGCTAATAATTCCAAACCTTCCGATATCGTAACACAAACTGGACTCCAAGCAACTTTGGACCAATTTACCAACAACATGTTCCAGCTATTTCAATCATTATTGGTGGAACAAGCTGCTCAATGCAGAACATTTATAGAACAAGCTTCAGCTGCTTTCGACGAAAAAGTTCAAGCGATCCATAGCGCAGTTCACGATCTGAATGCTACCATCATCCAGGCCGTCCAAAAGACGCAACTCCCTCCACCCACAATACCTACGAGTCTCAAAGCAACCCTACCAACGAAAGAAAAACAGAAACAAGACCCCGCAAGAAATGACACCCCTCCCTTCTCTCTCGAACCAAACCTCAAGAAATTTCGTATGACCTCCCCCACCGAACACGACACAAGCAAAAGAACCGATATAAATCTCCAATCCGAATCACTAGCCAATGATGTCGGTCTGATGGACCACAGCGAGTCCCAGCCTGTTCATGACTAATTTTCCTCCTTTTCATGGGCGTTTCATTAGTTCATTGGAATATCCGGGGAGCTCGGGCTAATTCAGCCTGGCTCCGTCACTCTCTTTTTTACTCTGCCGACATCATTGCACTTCAAGAAACTTTTCTTAAGCCCACCATCGGGTTTCAAATTCCAGGAAAAACAGTTTATAGGCTCGACAGCAGTTCTAGGAGCGGCGGCGGGCTGATTACAGCGGTAAGGAATACTCTTTCATCCCGTAATCTCGCTCTACCAGTTCAGTCAGTCTTTAACGAGGTGTTAGGTGTGGAAATTATCTTCCCCAACAACTTTAAGCTCCAGATCATTAACATTTACTCCCCTCCGGGCAAGTTAGATTCACATTGGCTGGATAACATTTTGGGGTTTTGTCGCTCCCCGTTTGTTATCATTGGGGACTTTAACTGTCCTCACTCCAGCTTGGGCGGTAGCCACAATACCCCCCAAGGCAATTTGGTTATCGACTGGATAATTCAAAATAAAATTTGTCTCGTCAACTCACATACGCCCACACATGTCTACGCTGGTGGAGCTTCTCTCCTGGACCTCTCCATCACTTCGCCAGATATTTTTGTCGACACCAGCTACAACGTTCACCCAGACACTTTCGACAGCGACCACTACCCTGTTAATCTTCATTTCGACTTTCGGATTAGAAGTTTCACCTGCCACTCCATTCGATATCGGTACGACTGGGGAGCCGTTACAAAGAATCTGAATAAAGCAATCCTTAATCTTCACAACAATTCTTATGAGGATTTCCTAGGCATATGTTGTGACTCTCTAAAAGCAAGCAGCCGTAGGGAGAAGATTGTTGACCGTGCTGGGGCCCCGTGGTGGGACAGCCGGTGTAGTCATTTACTGGGCCAAAAGAGGAAGTTTTTCCGTCTTGCAAGAAAATTTATTTGTCCAATTCTCTGGTCTCGTTATAAGAAAATCGCAGCGATCCTGAAGAGAGAAATAAATGACGCAAAGCGCACGTATTGGGCTGCAACTTGCAAAGGGGCAGCCGCGTCGGGTGCCATCTATAGGATCATTCGTGCGATTCGCAATCGACAGGTAGATTCTCCATTGTCTCATAACTTCATTGTAACCCCTGGTTCGCTATCGACAAGCGCTATCGAAGAGTCAAATAAGTTCGCTAGGTTCTACAGCAGAACCCATAACAACGGCTACCTCCCCGTGGATTTTAGTGCGCATATTGATCTGAACCTCCAACGCCCATTCCAGATCTCAGAGCTCAGATATGCCCTCAACCATTCAACCCTCCGTACCCCAGGAAAAGATGGGGTCTCGTTACGGACTCTTCGGTGTCTTGATGATATAGGGCTGCATAAACTGCTTGGGGTGTTCAATGACATTTGGTTGTCGGGTGTCATTCCCCGCTCTTGGAGGGAAGTCATCGTCGTCCCTATCTCGAAGCCCGGAAAAGACAGTACTTTGCTGGCATCATACAGACCAATTTCGCTTACTTCAGTCGCCTCGAAGGTTTTTGAAAGGATTCTTCTGAAGCGGCTGACTTCTTGGATCCTTCACACAAACTTCTTCCACCCAAACCACTTCGGCTTTATTCCATTCCGGGACTGCACTCCTGCTCTCACAAAGCTCTATTCCGATCTTCATTCCGCTCGCCTCCATAAGCAGGTTTGTGTCCTAGTGTCGTTTGACATTGCCTCTGCTTACGACTCTGTTTGGCCGGACGGCCTAGCTTTGAAAATGGTATCAGCCGGCATCGATGGCCATTTCACAAAATGGTCTCACTCCGCAATGCAAAGAATTATTCAGGTCCGGTGGAGAGGTGCGTTGTCGGACCCTTTCGAGGTGGACGTCGGGGTGCCGCAAGGGGCAGTCTTGTCCCCTTTTCTCTTCTCTGTCTACATGAGCGACATCTTTGACGCATTTGGCCCCGATGTGGATGGTTTAGTCTACGCTGACGATACGTACGTTTACTGCTCCGGCCCGTCTCTGGAGGTGGTGTTGCCGAAAGTCCAGAAGGCCATTCTCAATGTTGCTCGTTGGTGCGCCTACTGGAAACTTCGTTTAAATCCGGGTAAAAGTGCAGCTATTGTTTTCTCAGCTAGGAAAAAGATCCCTGACAGTAATCTTCACATAAATTCAGAAGACATCCCCTGGGTGGACAACATTCGGATTCTAGGCCTGAACTTCACTTACAACCTTAACTGGAACGATCATATTGCTCAAGTCAAACAGAAAGCTTTAAGGAAGTTGAGCGTCTTGAAAAGTGTGGCGCATGTCTCTCGGGGCGTAACAACCAAAGATCTCATCAGAATTAGCAAGGCTACAGTCACGAGTATGCTACACCATGGTAGTCCAATTTATTCGCTAGCGTGCCCATCAACCAGACAGAAATTAGAACCCATCCTTAACGCAGCCCTTAGAATTGCGACGGGCCTCCCGCGTTGGACACCCATTCCAATTCTGCGTCGGGAAGCCAACTCCTTGTCAGTAGCTTGCACTCAAGATCTCCATAGGTGTTGCTACCTTCTTCGGCACCTGTCACTCGGCCCCCAGTCGCCAATCTATTCTCTGGTGCTCCCCGGAATTACGGAAAATTCTGTTCTGGCTGCTCACCTGAGCGATACCCTCTCTAGGCTTCATATCTCCGCGACCGATATCGTGTCGTGGGTGCTTCCCCGTCCTCCTCTTACAGATATCTTCCAGTGCCATATCGATTCTTTTGAGTTTCAGAACAGGCAGCTCCACCCTGATCTAATCTGTCAGCTCTTTTCTGCATTTTTGTCTACTCGCGGTGACTGTCACATAATGGCTACTGACGCCTCAAAGACTCTTTCACAGACCTGCATCGCCTTTTGGGATGTAAGCCAGAACTATGGGCACTCCAGCAGAGTTCATGACATTAATTCCATTTACACGGCAGAGGCTCTAGCGATTGGACTGGCACTAGATTTTATTCCTCAGTCTGGCAAGCTGCTCCTTCTATCCGACAGCAGATCCGTCCTGACGAGCCTCCAATCACCAAACTACAAATCTCCTCGAGTGGTGACTCAGGTGTACCAGAAACTTACTAACGCATTACATCAACTCTCGTCGATTGAACTAGTCTGGGTTCCCAGTCATGTTGGCATCTATGCCAATGAGCTTGCGGACAAACTGGCCCGCTCTCACCTGCTGCCTACGGACCCAGTAAGGTGGATCTCCCCAGAGGACATCTGCGTCCAGTTTCGGCGCCTCTTCTATGAGGAGGATATTAATAATTGGCTTCTCGGAAACTACAGCACCGATTTTCCTCACCTTACCAAAAGGAGTTGGGATCACAGGAAGCTGCGCCTTCCCAGGAGAGGGGAGGTTCTTCTTTCTCGCCTTCGCACAAAATCTCTCCCCACCCGAGCATTACTTTACCGTTTCAACCTTTGCCACTCTCCTTTATGCTCAGTCTGCTCTCTTCCAGAAACCTGTGAACACTACCTTATGACATGCGGACGTTACGCTACTGAGCGTACTATTTTGTACCAGAGGCTTGGTATCTCTGGATCTCCCACCATATCCTTTAGTCAACTATGTGATTTGGCAGTGACTGGAGTCTCGCAAGCTCGATCTTTAGTGTCTTTCCTTCTGAGTACCAACCGTTTTTAAACCGGAAGTCACTATCTCCTCTTGTACAAGTTGTTTCTGCAGCTAGTTTATAAATTGCCTCCTTGAGGTAGGATTGTTAGGGATAAAGAGTCTGTAGACTTATATCCCATGATCGGGGCGTTCAGACCCCTCAATAACAACAACAACAACAACAACAGCTCCGAAAATTGTAGCAAGCCCTCGCTAAACTGAGTTGTTTCAACTACAACATTCAGATGGATTTTCGAATAATGTAAGTATACATTTTTGTTTAACAATATAATGTAGTTTTGTTTTAAATTATGTACACGTAACTAAAAGAAAAGCCAAAAGCGTCTTTCCATGTGCGGATTTCATATCATTTAGAGACAAGGCTTGATCCAAAGTTTCTTTGGGTGGCTATTTTGTGAAAATATAATGATTTTTGTGAAAAATATTATTTTGTAACGTAATATTAAATCCAGCTACTGAAATTGAAACCATTTTATTAATAACAACTTGTTTGTCCTGATATTTTTTTTCTTTTTCGTGAGATTGTTTTGTTTGAAAATATATACATTTTAAACCTAACAAAATAAAATTAATTAAAAGTATGCTTTAATGGAATGGAATTTTGTGAAAGGATCTATTTGATTAAGGAATTTCGTGAACGAACCTGTTTTATTAAAATTTTGTGAACCAACCTGTTTTATTGAATGGATTTTGGTGAAGGGGTCTGTTTAATTGAATGTAATTATGTGAAGGGGCCGTAAATAGGCCCAAAATTTTACCTGGGTCGACACCTCTTAGATAATAACTCAAATGAAACTAAGTAAACTTCGATGATTTAAATTTAAAAAAAAATTAATCAACTTAAAAAAATATTTCAAATTTAGGTCAATATATTTTGTTATAAATATTGTGTTTTGCCAAATATGTAATAAATTTAAGCAATGGGAGAGACAGAACTCAAAATCCATATTTTTTAAATTTTATTCAAATCAACATTTTAAAATAAAAGTTCCTAAATTGTAAATTGTGGATCTCAGCTGAAAAATATTAAAAGATTAATGCACATATTTATATCTGTGTGAATTTTTTAATACAAAAACATGGATACTTTCTGGGAGGATATGAAAATTTTTGAATAAATATGCTTCCTTGTGCATATGTAAATAAAAAACATTCAATCAACATTCCAATATAGTTTATTTATGGAAAGATTTGATATGATGAATAAAAAAATAATGATTTCATGGTTAGAAATTGTATACTTTTAGACATATTTTTAAATATAATTTTATAAATGTCTTATAAATGTAAAGTAATTAACAACTAAAGTTTTTAAAGACTAAAAAAAAAAACAACGGATTTAATGTTTTATAAATTAAATCAAATAAATGCAACTTTGGTTAACTCCAATCTCTGTAATTCTTATACCCATCTTTATGTTTCTGTAATGCATTATCCGAATTCCTTAAATGATTATTGTACATTACCCGGATTAGATATGTTTTAAAGAATACTGTATATAATCCAGTTTTAGAATAGAATATTTAAAATTTCATTGATAATTGTTTTCTTTTTTCAGGATAAAATAATTCCATTATCTTTTATATTTTAATATTTTTAGTAAAGAAATTTGGTCAACACAAAAAGATTTAGCTTTCAGTAATGAAGGGTGTATATGATATTTTATATAGAATATAATTTAATTTCAGTTACTGTAAATAAGTGCTCATAAAACACAAGATAATTTTATTTCTTTCATGTTTTCAAAAGTAAAATATAATTCACATTCCAAATAAAAATTGTTATGTTGCTCTATTTATTAACTATACATATTGAATTTTTTATATGATTAAAATATTTCAAATAAACCAAGTGAATGAGTTTGTTTTTCTTAATTTCAAATAAATTTAAATAAGCTTTTCGAATTATTAAATTTAATGATTTAGTGAAGGTTGTATCACAAAAACAAAAATCAAGTGTGTTTATCCTTTTCAAAGTGAATATGTAACAGAATTCTGCATTGTTTTAGTTTTTTAATATCAGTTCCAAGAATAGGATATGAATATGAGGAAAAAAAATATAGAGACTATTTACATTGACTGCAGTATATATATATATTTCACTGGCACCCGGCTAACCGAAAAGTACCAAAATCCCTGTTATAAGGAACATATGCCTGTATATAAAATAGTAAAACTTTATTTTTTATTATTTTTTTTTTTGGGGGGGGGGCGATATGTTTGCAACAATAAGCCCCCCCCCCCCCAAAAAAAAAAAAGTTTTTTGAAAATTTCAGATTTATTATGATTATTTTCCTTCATTTTTTACTTACGATTTCTACTTAAATACATTTTGAATTACTTTATTTTTCCCTGTATGTGATATTCCACTTCTTTTTGTATTTAGTAGAGAAAGTTTGGGAGTCCCTTCACAGAAAATTTGTCAGGCTCCTTATAAATATAATTTATTTTATTTATGTCGCAAAATCTTTATTCACATACTTTAAAAAAATATTTTTATTATTTTGATATAATTTCAAATTAAGTATTTTATTTATTTTCTGTTAGCATGTAAAATACACTTTAGTGTACCCTGGGTACACTGCCAAGGGTAGACCCCCTCCCCCGCCCCATTCTCTTTTCCACCATCAAGCTACTGTGAGATAATATTGTTACATGTTTTGAGTCATGTGAATATTGGCACCCTTCATTGCTTGCAATACACTCAGATGTACCTTTGAATAATAAAAGGTGGATAGGCCTGCTACAAGCTTTTCTTGCAATTATTTTTCCTTTTTTTTTTTTTTTTTTTTTTTACTCTTATGCACACTAAAAATAGAGTTGTGAATAAAGTATGTTTATGTACTTTATTTTTGATGTAAACTTGTTATTTAGTTATCTATTTTTACAAAAACGTTTGCTGTAAATGAACTCAATTTTTTTATACTTTTATATATAGGAACCAAATCAACTGTAGTTTTCATAGAAAGATGACTTCAGAAAATAAATATGAAAATCGAATAAATTTTAAGTATGATTTGCCAGTTCCCAGTTTGAGTGCAAGGCAAGTATGAGATTTAATCAGAAATAAGAACTATTATTTGTTTTCTATATATTTGAACTATTATTTGTTTCTTGTGATATGCCTTCTGTGTTCATTCAAAATATTTATTTAGTGTTTTTTTTTTTCAATTTATAAATTTAAGTTTTAAATTAATTTATTGAGATGTATTATTACTATGCTTGTGATTATTATTTTTCAATCAATTCATAAAAAACATTTGTGCTTTCTAAAAATTCATAATTAATTTTTTAATTAGGCGAGATGCAGAAAATGACTTTAGTGAGAAAAGAATTCTCGTTTTTTCAACACATTTTCTTCACCCTTCTTGACCCCTCCTCCCCCCCCCCCCAGTAAAATAATTAGCACCTTTATTGACACTCAGTAAAAAACTGTCCTAAACTGAGGGGCAAGAAAGGTGCTAATTATTTTACTGGGGGGGGGGGGGGGGGTCAAGAAGGGCGCTAATTATTTTTGTGGGGGACAAGAAAGGTGCTATTTTGTAGCAGGCAGAGTGCAGAACCCTTCTGAAACTGTCTTGGGGAAACTCTGATATATAAATCTCTATATAAACGAGTAAAAGAGTTCATTAGGTTTTTGTTAGTAGTTGCATCATTTTTTACATGCATTTACATTGACTTGGAAACTCGCATTCTAATAAATAAAATGGGCCAAGCTTAGTCTCCCATAGTAGAAAAGTACCTAATTGCTTGAATACTATAACTAAGAATATTAATTTAATTAATTTATGAATTGTTCATTAATTTATAAATTAATATTTTGTATTATAATATTTATTAATTTATTATCTGAATATTAATTTGTATTTCATTGATATTAATTATAATTATTTTAATTTATAACATATAAGTACAAATAAAGACATCTACTTTGTAAATAAATTTCCAAGTTTGGTGGAGATAAAACTGTTTTTTCTTTCCAATTTTAATATATAAATGTGATCTTGAATAGTAATAGTTATATAAACATTAATAACCTTTGAATCCACAATTTATATATTCAAGAAACTTGTAAATATTAAAGACAACATTTACTATATTGAAAACTGCCTTGCACCAGGGTTTGTTGATTTAAATCAACTTTTTCAAAAAATATTTCAAATTTTGGTCAAGCTATTTTATGCATTTCAGAATATTGTATGTAATCCAGAATAGTATGTTTAAAATTTAATTGATAATTGTTTTCTTTTTTTCTCAATAAAATGCTTATTATCTTTTACATTTTAAGAAAGAAATGAAATTACAATAAAGAAATGTGGTTAAAACAAAAAGTTTCAGCATTTAGTAATGAAGGATGCAAATGATTTTTATTTTTTCAAAGTCTAATTTAAGGTGGTATATATATATTTTATATGTGGAATAGGATATTTGTTAAATTGCAGTTAGTGTAAGTAACTGCTCATATAACACAAGACAATTTGTTTTATTTATCGTATGCTTTCAAAAGTAAAAGAGAATTCACATTTTCAAATTAAATCTGTGTTCTATTGCTCCATTTTTTTAAATGTATATATTTAATTTTTTATATGATTAAAATATTTCAAATTATATTAACCAAGTAAATGAGTTTTTTTTTTTTTTTTTTTTTTTTTAAATAAATTTAAATGAGCTTTTTTCATTGTTAATGTTAATGATTTAGTAGTGGTTATTTTATTTTAAAAAGTGTAATTTAAAAACTCTTTGAATTAAAAAAAAATAACAATAAATAAATAAATCAGATTTTTTTTTTTTTTTTAATACTTTTAAACCCTGCTTGCAACATATATAATACATATATCTGATTTGTAACGGCCAAAATCTGTCTACGTTTTTTTTTTTTTTTTTTTTTTTTTTTTATCTGAACCACTGTATCTTTTACAATTAACATTTATAGAAATTCCTACAAAAATATTCTTTTTTAAATTTTAAAAACATGGACCGGATAAAACAATTAATGAGAGGAGAGGGATTATGATTCTATAATGAATTATACTTTGTAACTTCAATCTACAATTGTTCTGCTAGCACAGCAAATCAGTTAATATTTCTTAGACTTTGTTAAAAATTAAATAAAGCAATAAAATTAGCTGCTCAATAATTTTGACTGTTTAAACCAAAACCAGGGATTTATTTTATCATTATTTACTCTCCCATTTCATTAACATAAAATATTTTATGAAGAAACAAGCAAATATGATAGATTAACTGTTTGAATATTTAGAGTTAAAAAAATTCAAAGTTACATATTGTTCAAGTTAAAATTAGTAAAATTGAACTTATATTCCCGTAAATAAAATATCTGTATCTATTTTACCACTTTGGCAAAAAATATTACTAGGACTGTTTTTACCATTATTTTTCAAACTTTGGCAAAAACTTGCCAACCCTATATGATACAAATTTTTGTAGTCTTTCTATAACATTGAATAATATTTCCATTTGGTAAAGTCTCGTGTTTTAAGTTTTAGTAGTAGTATTGAAATTAGCATTTATAAATATTTAAACTGTTATGAAATAGATAAAATAATTATAAGAAGTGGATAATAATTCTATGAAAATTGACCCAAACTCGAACAAATTACTTTTACAAATCCCTCCTACATAACATTGAAATTGTATTCCAAAAAATAGAATGGCTAAAGCTCAATTAATGTTATGTATTTTTTTTTCACTTACAGGGGCTTGATGGGCATTCCTCCAGACTCATCAAGTATCAAACATGTGATTAACAAGAGTTTAAAGTCTGCAAAAAATCTTTACAACATTAAAAACATATGGAGAATCTCAGGAAGATAATTGTATCCATTATTGAATTGTACATCTATTTTTGAATAAATCTATTTAAATTTCTACATATTTAGTAAGTAATTAACAAATTTCTCTTCGGTGTTTCAATAATTTAAAAATTGTGTTACATTATATCTTTTGAGTTAATATTTCCCAATTCTTTATTTAAAAAAAAAAAAAAAAAACATAGTTTCAGAAAAGGATTTATTGAATTCTGTTGTGTTTGAGACGAATAAAATTGTTTTCTGTAAATTACTGTGTTTATCATTATTATTATTGGGTGTGTGTGTGTTTTATTGAAATTTGTGCACTCTGTGTCAACATATTAGCATTTTATTATAGTTAGTGCTTGTTATTTAGCAGGATGTGGTTGCATTTTGTGGAGGGGGGGGGGGGGGATAAAAGTAATAGAATGTATGTTGAAAATAAATTTACAGTATTTCAAATAGTATGAATCTTTTTTTTCTTAAATAGAATTTTTAATTTAATTTTATCATATTAAAGTTTAGGAAAATAGAAATGCATTGTTGATGTATATTTTTTACTTTTATATATTGCATTAAATAACTATGTTTAATCAGAACAATTTTTTTTTAAACTATAAAATGAACTTTGTGTGTTTGCACTTTGATTCTTTTAACAGCAAGTGTACTTTGGTTCAACAGAGTATTTTCTGGCAACTATTTGTTTTCACATTCCAGTCACCCCTTCACAAAACTCGTCTTAATAAAACAGGAACTTTTCGCATAATTCAATCCATAATAAAGTGAACTCTTTATTTAGTTTTATATTTATTTTATTTTTGTTACTATTACATTTGAAATGTAAAATTTGCAAACAAAATAAGCTCACCGTTTGAGAAAGCAGTTTGGATTTGAGAAACTAGGTTTGGTTTTTTGTTATGAAATTTTATTCATTACAACTTTATTTTATTGTTACAATTTTTTTTAGTTTTTCTTTTCTTCCCTGCAACAGGCTTCTGCATTCAGTTTATTGAATGAATGAATGATTCAATTTAATGAAATTAAACTGCATTATTTCCAGCATCACTGATGTTTAATATGTAATAGAATCATATATCCAAAAGCGGCTTTAAAAAAAAAAAACTATATACATGAAAGCTGTTTTTAAAATGTTAAACTATGTCATTCTCAACAAAATGTATAACATAAATATGGCACCTTTTTAATAATTCAATTCTTTTATTGGATGAAATGTTACAAGTTTTAAACCAGTTTAAAAGTTTAAAAATAAAGTAATATTAAAATAAGGGCTAACTAATATTTTCACGAAATTAAACAAAGTTTGCAGAATTCATTAAATATGTAGAATTTGGCAAGTTTCTGGTATGATAACAAAGAAACTGTTTGAAAAGAATATTCTTTTCAACAATACCTTTTTTTTTTTATCACTAACGGTATCTTACCCTAATGATATACTATCAAACTGTATATGTATATATATTTAATGTGTTGGAAATTATTTTACTCATAAAATGATATGTGGAGCAGTAATAATTTATAAAAATCTATGGTGTAAGTAAAATAAATTTGTTACAAGTTATATAATATTCCATGTCATATTCATTACCAACCTCCCTTAAAAAAAAAAAAAAAAAAAAAAAAAAAAAAAAATGAACAGAAGTTTTGTTTAATGAATGAAATCAAATAGATTTCAAATGACTATCACATAAAAACAAACACATTTTATTAATTAAATTTTCAAAGTATATTTTTATTTAAAAGAAGCATAGGTTGGAAGTATAGGGATACAGTAATTGATAAAAAAAATTCTGTATGGTACAGATTTTTCTTTAGCTACTACAGAAAAAATAATACAGTGCTTGCTCACAGACATTTTTTGTACATACAGAAAAATTCTGGCAGCAAAAGTTGCCAGAAAATTTCTGTATGTACCAGAAATATCTGTACATACAGTAAAAGTTTGTAGACGCCAATCCTTTTCCGTACATACAGAAATTTCTCGTACATACAGAAAATTTCTGTATGTACGGAAAAGGGTTGAAGTATACGAACTTTTTCTGTATGTACAGATATTTCTTGTACATACAGAAATTTTCTGGCAACTTTTGCTGCCAGAAATTTTCTGTTATTTTACAGGATTATTTTTTACAGTGTAATAGCGGACAACTAACGAAATAACTACGCACAAAGTCGTTAGTTGCTTAAATTCTGAAATTAGCATTCGAAAATATATATTTACAATAATCTCTCTCTCTGGGTATTTTAACTATTCAAATCCAAAATTAAAGCTTCTTTTGCCGAGTAGTTATGCCTAAAAAACCAGCATTGCAACTCTTAATAAGGAATTTAACGTTAGGAGTTTCACATTTTATATCTTCACAATCCCTACTTCACAGAATGACTTCACTTTTGGTATCCGAAGGTAAAATGTACCGAAGAATGCAAAGATCAAATCAAAATTGGATGTTCGTATTGAAAAAAAAATATATATATATTTTTGCAATTTATATATAAAAACGGCCCCCACCCCAAGATTTTTTTAAACATAATTTGAAAGTAGTTATAATGACAAATGTAATGGCTATTTTCGTTTTCCTTCGCGTCAATTTGTCTATTAAAATGTATGGTGTGTATATATGTATATACATATATATTTATGCCGACTGTATAAATATAATAAAGAGTATAGAATAATGAACTTTTCTGCTGTTTCGACGAATTTGAAAATTTTGTATAATACTTTGGATTTTTCTCTTTTAGTATGAGTAAAAAAAAAAAAAAAAAAAAAAAAAAAAAAGGTAATGATAAAATAGTCTATATTATTTTGAAGCTTTTAATTAAAAAGTAAGTTCTATGGACATACAATATATAACTTTTAATTAATTTTTAATTTTTGTATGTACATTACATAAAAATGCTGTTATAAGTATAATACACAAAATATTCTCGGAACAAATGGATTAATGCTAATCCGTTCAACTTTTTTGTCATTTTTCTTAGGTATCTTGTTAGTTAGCTATTTGAATTATGTATCAAAGTTTTGAGATTTGTTGTACTGAATTACTAACGAACGACTCTAAATCATTAAGTTAACAATTACTAAAATGTGAGTATTATAAAATCTTTGGGAAAAAAACAGAAAGAAAAACTGTTACCTCAAATCGACCAACATTGTAAAATTCTGTTATTCTGAAATACGGTAATATGTATAAATCACGAAATTAACACACACGATATTTATGTATATATGTATAAATCAATACACTAACATACAAATTATATTTTACGAATACTTAACTGCTGCTGCATTATGTTATCATGATTAAGTGGAATATTCGGTTTTATAGCGTTCACTTAGAAATTATTTTTATTGGAAAAATTACTACGTTGTTAACTAATCATGCAAAGGTATTCCCCTACACTCAACCTTCCAATTTTACACAAATAACGTATTTTTTAATTAATTATATTATTTTAAAGACTGCAATTAGCTGTCCAAAATAGTTTTCGTTTTCTTCGTGCTATCATTGAAAGTATAGTTATCACTGTTTTGTTTTAGTTTTAAAATTGGCAGTTTGTATTTAAGTAGCCAGGTATTGCTGTTTATAGGGGATCAAGAAAGAAAATAACTACTAATTTTGAAATTATGGAATGTACAGTATATAGATCGGCAGAATTTTAAGAATTTGGGGGTAAATTTTTTTAATCGATTTTCAGATTATATAAACTTTAATACTTTTCTGAAAAACACAATTTACGTTACCAAATAATTTCAAAAAACGTTCTATCTGCAAAAATTATAGTTATATAGTTAAACAGTTTATAGTGGACTAGCTACTCTCTTAGAAAGGGATTCAAGTTTTTTTAATGTGAACGTTCTGTCAACATTAACCTGTATGTGCAACAGCGACATCTGTACTTTATTTTACTTTAATTTTCCGAAGTGCATTTGGAGCTCTCAGGGTCTGTTGTTATTGCTTTTCGTTATGAGTTTATGCAAATTAGGTTTCTTTGGTCAATCTGCGGAGTATAAAATCAGAAGCAAAAGTTTCTATTAGCGGATTTGGGTCGAATCCTAAAATAACGGAGAATACAGCCAGCATCTAGTGTTGAAGTACTGTTCTGCTTGTGGATAGGAGATTGCGAAATACAGAGTCTATCGGAGTGCAACTTGCCGGTGTGGTAGGATTGAACTTTGTTTATACACTGTAAAAAATGACCGATGTTTCTTATTTTATGAAAATATGCTATAGCCACGAACGAAAATATAATATAATCTTTTGAGTTATCCGAAATTTCAAATAGCATGTTACATTGTCTTTTGAACCCCCAGAAGCGAATGCATTTTCAAAATTTAAAGAATAATTTATAAAAACAAATTATTTTTAGCTGCCCGAATTTTTTAGAAACGTTTCCGAACAGTTTTTATAGTGTATTAATTAGTATCTTTAGCCTGGAATACCTGTTTTTCGAATGCTATCAATTCTGAAGTAAACATTTTCATGCTCAAAAAAAATGTTTAACAGACAAACATGCAAAATTAACAGCGTTAACAATAACATTAAAATTAAGATTATTTATTTATTCTTTCATGTATAAATTAACTTATGCGGCTGAAAACGTGTACTTGAGAATGGATAACATTCGAAAAACAGGTATTCCAGCCTGAGGACACTAATTAATACACTATAAAAACCCTTCGGAAACGTTTCTGGAAAATTCGGGCAGCTAAAAATAATTTGTTTTTATAAATTATTCTTTAAATTTTGAAGATGTATTCGTTTCTGGGGATTCAAAAGACAATGTAACATGCTATTTGAAATTTCGGATAATTCAGAAGATTATATTATATTTTCGTTCGTGGTTATAGCATATTTTCATAAAATAAGAAACATCGGTCGTTTTTTACAGTGAGTTGATCGGCAACCACGGGTTGCTTGGTTAGAAACATTCAGCTAGTTTATAGAAGTATAATTAATCTTTAATTTAGAGCAAGAGTCGTTGTTAATGTCTGAAGTCATCGGCGAATGATTGTGAGCAGCCAGAGTTCTTTACATAAGTGAAATTTCGTGGATTAGTAATTTTGTATTTCTCGTAGTATTGAATATTGATCTACAGACAAACTATTGTTAATCGCAGCATAATGTAGACAGAATTGAAAGAAGCTCCACCGCATCGCTTGCCTTATTAGTTTTTAATAAAGTGATTTAATCTATAAAATCTTGTTATGAATGTTTTTTCAAAGTTACGGCCTTGCCGAATACGTCACAAGTAGATACGTTACAATGTATATGATGTTGTGAGAGTATTGAGCTGTCGATTGGAGATTCTGAGAATTTCCTGAAACATCACACCTATTTTCGTAAATTAACATGCAGAAAATATTGTATGAAAAATCACAAAAGTAATAATTTGAAAGGGTATATCTGTGGAACTCTTTATTTTACTGATCAGATAGTATTTCATTACATTTTTAGTAACTGAAGTTATATATGCGTTGAAAAAAAAAATAGTGAACTAACATTATTTTTGTTGTGAGGGCATTTTTGGTAAATATCAGGTGTTGCATTATTTTTTCTTTAAAAAAAAATATCTAAAAACGTATCTTAAAAATGAGAATTGGCATTTTATATACCAATTTATTTGAACAAATCAGTATTAGACGCATTTTTGCTTTATTTCTGAAAATGGATGTCAAACGAAGTAAACTACCTAAATGTTAAAAAAATTAGAAATTTTAATTCATTCCTCATCACTTCCTTCTGCCTTTAAAATTACTAGCAATTTCTAGCGAAAAAAAGTTACAGACTCAGTGGTACTTAATTACTAATTCACTCAGCAATTTTACGAGGTAATTACATACCATCAATTACATTAAACACTATTGAACAAACGTAAGCACTTTTTAAGATGTGAATCTCTAGGGGAAAAACTAATGCATGAGCTTCACTGAAAATTTAAAATAATTGTTTAACTTTATTAATTAGGTAAACAAACTTAATGTATTTGAGGGTAATTAAACTGATTAGTTTTGCTTAGCTGAGGAAGAATTTCTTTCTAAGAATGTTTACCTTAGACTGTTCATTTTATAAAACAAGTAGTTAAAAGCAATTATTCGTGTAATTATTAATATAACCGCGCTAAACTAAATAAAAACTTTTTTATGCCATTTTTAATTGAAATTACTAGTTAAACTTTAGAAATTAATATAAATTTCGTATACAAATTTACTATATAATATATATAAAATGAAAATGGAAATTTCGTTCCGTTTGCGCATAATTTGAGTTCAGCTGAATGGATTTGATGAGATTTGCACTATTAGTTGGATAATTTTCCAGGGAAGATTTTATTGCATAACATATTGTTCTAAGATGCTTAGTTATACAGATATAAGGAAGGATTCTGTAATTATGTGAACTCGATTCTCAAAGATCAGATAGATTTTTTTTAAATAATTAATTATGTTTTTGTCAGGTAAAAGAAATTGAAAGAATCTCGGATGACAGCTTCACTATTTGACTAATATGGTCTTTTTTTTTACCACCATTATTACCTTGCAAAATTTTTCGTTTTAGATTTATCTTACAAATGTTGTTGAAACCCACAACTTTGTCTTCCAATTGTTGTAGTAACTTACAACGAAAACAATTTAATAAAGTTAGTGGTGGCCAAAAAAGAGGCCTCTCCGAGGCCTGTTAAAGATTTCAGAAATATTGCCAATATTGAATATTACTTAATTATGATAATATTTCATAGGTCAAACTAAAATACCATGACAACGACAGACATATTTACATCTAGCTGTAACCACTGGCCTTAAAATCATGAAAATTGGAAGGTATGTGTCATTTGTAACGTATACTTTCATTACGGAGAAAAATTGTATAATTGGGTCCACGTACAATTGGCGTATGTCATCGATTTTTTTGTCACATAATTAACTTTAAAAAAGGGTTATGTCGATGCTATGTTTTTAAAGCGAACTATTTCATAACCGGGTCAACAAACGGTGCTTCTCTATTATCCCGTCGATCACTTTTCATAACAAAAAACTATCGCTAAACTGTAAGATTAAACGTCAAAAATGCAGTCCCATTTCCTTGATGTCAGAAGCAATAAAGTTTTTGTTAAGTCCTCAAGTGGGTTTTAATTCGACATTTGCGTGTATTTTTAAGTATGTTTTACTGATTTATTAGTTATTTCATTAATTAAAATAACAATTGTGTCCTTAAATTCTTATATTTTATTTATTTATTTATTTTGATATTCCAATGGCAACATTCTCCTGTTTATTTGGAGTTACAGTTTGGTGATATTTTTTTGTTGTGAAAAGTGGTCGACGGGATAATTGAGAAGTATCCAACAAACAATTAGCAAACATTGGCGAGGTGGTTTGGCGCATAATTGACTTTGAAAAAAGGTTAAGTCAATTTGCACTCCGAATTGCAAAACTTGCATTTAACAAGAGAGGAGCCGCGAGGAAAATCTAGTATAAAAATATAATAAGATATTCACAAATCATATTAATGGTTAAATAAATAAGAAATATTTATTCATTATTCATCATTTTTGACTACCTATAAAGTCATTTGCAATTTCTAACGGGAAAAAAATAGTTGAGCCACAAGCTGAATGGAACAGATTACTATGCCCTCAGCAGTTTTATCAGAAAATTACATAGTCAGCTACATTAAACACTGCTACGCTAGCATTATTTATGAAACAAATTACTTGGGGGGAAAATAATGATGTTGAGCCTTACTCAGAATAAAAATAAAAATGTTCATCTTTATTATTTAGGTAAACAAACGTAATGTCTTTGAGAAATAGCACCAAATGTTGAAAGACAAATTTGTAGATCATTATCAATTTAATAGGGAAAGGTAATTTGTGCATGCGGATATGATAACATGGTTGAATATAAGAATGAAAATATGAAAATATCCAAAACCACTCAACTATTTTGTTAGAACAAAAATAATGACGGACGATAAATTTATTGCACACTTTTAAACAATCGTGTCTGCAAATAAAAATACTTGATCACTAAAAAGTATTTTTCTATTCTAAAATACAGCCGGTTCCTTTTTTATCTTAACTTGTACTACGTCGCAGTTTTTGTTTCATGTTTGCGTACGGTTCGCATTCTGATTTGATAAAATTGTATTTCATATATTTAAGAAAATTCTCATTTCGCTTTTGGTAAAAGAACGTGTTTTACATAAACAAAATATCTCATATCAGTGTTATATACAGGGTTCCCCAAAAAGGAGTACCTATTTTTAAAAATGAATAAGAAACAAACGATTAGAGTTATTTATAAAAATTCTTGCAGGAGACGGATGTGTGAAGTCTGGAATTTTGTTTATAACACTTTATTATGATAGTTCAAAATCTGACCGACAGATGGCGCTACAGCACCGAAAATTACCCGAAATTATTATATGCGGCAATGGTATGAATTGGCCACCTTACTCACCAGATTTAAATCCGTGTGATTTTTTTCTTTGGGGCCATCTGAAGGATACAGTTTACTGCCAAAATTCCACTTCACTAGCTGAGCTCCAGCGATTAACCGCTCAAGAGTGTACAGCCATTTCCGTACAGACGTTGCAGAAGGTGTGTGCTAATTTCATTCTAAGACTCCGACATGTTATTGTGATGAATGGAGGACATATTGAAAATATTGTCATTTAATTTTCAACTATTGCTGATGAATGCGGTAGCCACAGCGCCATCTGTCGGTTAAGAATTTGAACTAACATAATAAAATACTCTAAATAAAATTCCAGACTTCACATATCCGTTTCCTGCAAGAATTCTTTTAATAACTCTATTCGTTTGTTTCTTATTCATTTTTAAAAATGGGTACTCCTTTTTGGGACACCCTGTACTTTGGTCTGCATAGGCAACTCTTTACTGTAACCGTGTGCACATTGAACTTTTTTTTTTTTTTTTTACTAAATCATGTAATCAGGGCTAAGCGGATTACATTTTCATACGTTGAAATAATAATATCATTTAATAAAAAAATAAATTATTGTTTAAATAGAATAAGTATAAAGGTAAAAATAGTTTGCTTTAAACACTCTTTTATAAGAATTCAACATTTATTTTGAAAATATCGCCTAATTTAATTACTGCAATTAATGTAGCTCCAAAAAAGATTACTTACAATACTTGACGTGGGTCTTGATCATGAAAAATTCACTGCTTTGTATTACGCTTGGTAGAGGGCGCGAACTAGTGACATTATTAAAAATATATATCATTTTTGCTCTGTTTCTTTTTTAAGATATGGCAACAGGAAAGAAAAGTAAAACATTATTTAAACTACCTTTCCAAGATTTCTAAATAGTTTTCCCAACGTATAATTATATTTTAATTAATGTTAAATTATTAATTGATAAAAGCGTTTAAAAAAAAATATATTACATTCTTTATTATTCTTATTATTGTTATTTATATTGTATTTTAGCATTTAAAATATTTCATTTTTGCAGTTTCACAGCCAGTTTTTGTTTTAACAGTTTTTCATCTATTTTGAAGCATCATTACCTCCATTGTTGTTAAAACTTGTTGTAACCCTAAAGAATAATTGGCGATTTAACACCTCCGCCTGGTTAACGGGAAAATGCTTTAACATTATTTTATTAATTCATTTAAGGTTTAAAAATATTAAAATATTGTATTGTTCTCTGAAACACGCCTGCCTATATAATTTTTATAATTGTAGCACATCAGGAAGTGGGTAAAAAATGTATTAGAGAATTCCATCTTTACATACAGAAACTAAGATGAGTTAAATAAAATAACGTAAAAAATATTAACTCGATCGGTTGTCACTTCATTATTAAGTAAGTTAGAAATGTTATTTCATTCGGGATTATTTTTGGCTGCCTTTACAGTTATTTGGAATGTCTAATGAAATAAAATAGTCAAGGAATTAATTATATGAAACTTAATTACTATGCGCTCAGCAATTTATCAGATAATTACATACCGACAACTGAATTAAGAAATTACTTAAGTTACGAATCATCTAGGAAAAACTAATGCTTGAGCCTTTCTGATACATTAAAACAATTGTTTAACTTTATTAATTTGGTAAACAAATTTAATGTCTATGAGGTGTAATTAAATCCTACAGTTTTTGCTTAACCAAGAAAGATTTTTTCTAAAAATGTTTATTTTAGCACTTTTATATTATAAAAGAAGTAGTTAAAAGTAATTAGCCATGTAATTAATTACTATATAATTATCTTAAACTTAACAGAAACTTTTTCAGGTAATTCTTAATTGCAATTAGCTATATTTTAGACGTGTTTTATATGTGTTACTATTATTTGTTTAGAAATATGCATGCTCCTAAAACGAAAATTGTATTTATTATTTTCGTAGTTTTCTTTTATTGTTATTTTATTATTATTATATTCAGTAAAAGTACTATAACAAATAAAATGGGGACAAACATAGCATTTATCCACTCAATATTCATAGATGTAACATTTAGGCAGTTCAATTTTAGTCGATAAATTTTCATTTCAATATTGGTTAATGTTATGCAAAAACATACACTGCATAATTCAATACTCCTTTGTATTTTGAATGTACACACTGTAAAAAAAGTGTTCATTTTACAGTATAATACTGGCATCCCAGCTGGCATCCTTCTGGCATCCCAGCTGCCAGTATTATACCGTAAAATTAACACTAATAAACAGTAAAATCAACAGTAATACACTACCGCGCATGCGCGGCAGCGTATTACTGCTTATTTTACTGTTTATTACAGTTAATTTTACGGTATAATACTGGCAGCTGGGGTGCCAGTATTATATTGTAAAATCAACACTTTTTTTTTTTTTTGCAGTGCACCATTTGAGAAAAACTGGCTAATGCTGTTGAAACAACACGCTTCATTATTCATTTAAACATTTGAAATATAAATCATTTGAGGAAATATAGTTAATATTATACAAAAATATGCTTTATAATTCAATACTTCACTAAATTTCGTTTTTCATTTATTTTTTGTATTTTTTTTCCGTTATTGGAATTATACTGTGTATGTGCGGACAGTGTTACCAATTTAGTTTGAAAGGGATACGTTTAGTCCTTTTTCATCTAATTTAACACTAACCAATTTTAATTCGGAACTGATGTGTTTTTGGCTCTTTTTGAATCCCTATTCCAACATCTTTTTTTGTGTGCTCAACTGAAAATTTCCAGCTAAGTTTAGTTCCAGACATTTTTTTAGTTATAATTTGCACCAATATTTAACTTATTTATTTCATAGTATATTTCACTAGAGGCTGAAATGCCAATAGGAAATAATTATTCCAGTGTTCCAAGCATGTTTTATTTATAATTGTGTTTTACCATGCTACACAAATTATTAAACTTAATTATTGTAATTAGCAAATACTTCTGTTAGGTCAGTTTTTCCTTTTATCATTTGCATAATTATTATATTTAATTTATAATTAAATATTAGCTATCTCTCTAACAAAAATATGTATAATAGTGACTTTCTAAAATTTGGTTCTGTAATGCAATGCTATTAAAATCTCACATAACAACTGCAATTTCTTAATAAGTACAGGATATTAATGCCGGCTTATCGCAATTATTGTTGTAGGAATCCAGCGCTCATTGATGTATTCATTTTTGTAGCGCCCTTTGACAAAAATTTAGCTTTCCTTTTTTTAGCACTTTTCTTCCCTTAGTATTTAGTCCCTTTTTTAGCCCTATTTTGGTCTACTTTTAGCTCTTTTTCTACTTGCAACACTGTGTAGGGGACATGCCTGAAGGGAAATTATTCATTGTCGTTAAGTTTGTAGGTTTTGATTTAAAGTTTTGTTTAACTAAAATAGTTTAACCTTGTCTTTTTGCCTCTTCTTGCTACATAAGAAAGCCACTTCACTCGCATCTCTCGACAGAAAATATATGAAGAAAAGCTTACAAAAATATCAATGTTTTCTGTGTTATCATTCTTCCTTCAAAACCTGCAAAGCAGTGAGAAGGATTGGGGGATTATTTATATAAAAAAAGATTTTGTCGGTACCTGTAAAAGAAAAACTAAACACGATACAATGACTATTTAAAAAATATATATATTTCCTGGTTTACTATAATTATTCTAAATGTAAAAGTTACATTCAAATTCGTTCAATGATTGTTGAGAATGTTGCGGTATGCATACATATACACACACATATACACACACATATACACACATAGCCACTGAAACAGAAACGTTTTTTTTTGTAAATCGCTTAAGAATAATAGGGTTTCAAGACAAAAAGTAAAAAAAATAAATAGACATTTAAGTTTAGCAGAAGGCGTGAAGAAAATGTATCAAGTGCGATAGACATAAAAGTAGTAAACAGCTATTTTTTGTTGGTACTTTTATGCTGATCGGGCACAAGTGATAAATCGCCAAATATTGTTCTCATTGCCATCATTCGTATTGTATTAATTTCATTTAGAATATAAAACTTTTACTAATTTCATTTAAAATATAAAACGTTCACTTTTTTCATTTAAAATACATAACAATACAAGCATTTTTTTTTTTCAAAATACATGTCTTTCATTGATTTAATTTAAAATACAAAATAATAACAATAATAAATAATACCATAAACCAAAACATTTTATTTCAATATCAAAGCATTGTTTCCAATTTACACACGAGAGAAATAAAATCTGCTATTGGCGAAAAAAAAAAATGCTAATAGTGAGATTTGCTCATGGCTAAACTGCACTTTTGTTAAGCAGGATGGTTTGAAAAAGTATGTGAGGAAAGAGAAAGAAAATGCCTAAGGGGCTGTCCAAAAATGATGTCACACTTTTTTTCAATATTTTTGTTCCCCCCCTTGTCACATGTCACGCTATATTACATAGACATATACTTGGAGTTCAGAAACAAAGCACTACGTTATAGATCATGTTTCAAATTTTATTTTTCAACTTTAACTATAAGTTTTAATGACATTTGTGAGCATAACAATAAAAATTATTCGTGTATTTATTTTGTATAAAATAAGATTAAGGTTTACGACAAAAACATAATTAATATACAATAATGTAATACAATTAGTAATAAAATATTTATATTTTTTTTAAAAGAAAGGAATATAAGTCAAAACAAATCACGTGAAAGTTGTTTTAGTCCGATTAAAAAATACACTCAAATTCTGGTAATTTCAAAATAACTTCAAAATTTAATCTGCTGATTTTAATGATTTTATTTTAACCAAAATGTGTGATGTCACACTTCTTCTTACCCCCTCCAACCCCTTTGTCACAAACTGTCACAATTTCACGAACCCCCTCCCCCACTCCAAGCGTGACATCATTTATGGACGGCTTCTAATACCAAATACTTTCAACCTATTTAATTCAAGTTTCTATTAGACTTAAAGACATTTTTAAAACTTTACATATCATTGTAATCTTTAATAAATATTTCTCTACAGCCTATAACTATTTTGATAATAAAGATTTATTAAAGCTTGAATTTATGTCTTCCATGTCTACTCCAACTTTGCCCCTCCTACCCCCATTTCCTCACACTCCGAAAAACCTTCGCAGATCTGAGAATAACAGCATCACGTTTTAGCAATTCAAGTGTTATTCTATTCATTTTAAAAAAAACAGCATTTTGAAAAAAAGTAATGGTTCTGTAGTGTTTATACTAAAAACAAAATGGTAATGAATATGTTTATCAAAAAAAAAAAAAAAAAGCAAAATTGAAAACCGGTTTAAAAATTTTGAACTTATTCATTTCATTATTTTTTTTATTTATATTTAATTAAAGAGTTAATACATTCAAAAGCAAAATTAATTAAAAATTTTCTTGCAATTAATAATTATTATCCATTCACGCACAAGTACATTTGTTCTTTAATTTGCGAAATTCTCCTGCCATTAAGCATCATATTTAGGTTTCTAAATAAATATAGTAATAAAACTATTTTGAATTTTTCAAATCATTGCAATTCCATGTAATTATATTTAAAATGATTCTTTAAAGTTATTCATCACTAATATCAATTGCAAAATTGAGTTTTGAAGTTTATGTTTCCAATTTGTGGCTTGCATAATTAATACCGACTAATGCAAAGTAATTTAAACTGATTATTTAATAAGCAAACGAATTTCATTTTTTTTAACATTTGCTCCAAATTATATGCTGCTTTCCGGTTCAGATTTCCTGACATTAAGGTAGAATATGATTAAAATTAAACTTGACTGAATATTGAAAGGTTCTCTTTTAATAATAATAATAATAATAAATTATTTATCTTATGAATATATTTATGCAATAGAAAATTCCTTCCATTACAGATAATCTCTAATGAAGGTATATCATATTGAAAAACATTAAATAACAAAAAATTACTTTATTGATTCAAGTTTCTTTTAAATAATGCCCTTAAATAATGCTTTTAAATAATGCTTTTAAATAATGCTTTAAATGTCCTTTATACACAAAACATCTTTCGGAATTTGATTCACTAATGATATATATAAATAATTTTTTTTTTGTACAAATAATAAAAGAAATTTTTAGTTACTATTATAGTCTACTAGCAAGGTACGCCCGCTACGCTGATCAATTTCTCTTCACGCACCTTTAATCAAGTTAAATATTGACTTTGAATTTGAACTTGTATTTTAAAACCCTATGGATCTTTACTTGGAATGTCCTTTTGTATTTCTGAAAACGATACGAACGCTATTGCGTTATTTCATTTTTAATGTGTCAGACAAATTTGGGCTGTTAGGGACAAATTAGGCCAATTCTCTGTATACTTTATTAAGGTCAGCATTAAAAAAAAAAATGGATAATTGTGTTAATTTATGGTGTCTATGGGGTTTACATTATGGTGTATATGGGGAAAAATCATTTCCGTTGGATTCTAATTGGATTTGAATGAAGTTACAATTTGCAATACTTCAAATATAATGAAATTGATATGCCTCACTGAGGTGAGCAAAAATATGGTACTCGTCGAGAATTAAATAAAAATCACGTACTCGCGACATCACAATTAACTTTTATATTTTAACAGAATAATAAGGTTACTATAATTTGTGACTCGTGCTATAGTCAGCATATATACGCCAGGACACAATACCGTTATCATTATCTTTTCATGCGTGAAGATTTCGCTATGGTACTCCACTGTAAAATTTAGTAATTTTTGAAATGCAATATTTGAAAAACGGCATAATCATTAGATTTGAAATTTATATCAAGAAAAATACAATTTTTTACCTTTCTAACGCAGTTTGTCTAACAATTTTCTGACAAATACTTTTCAAGCTATTAACTTTTTCAGCAACTTCAAATGTTTCATCTTCCGAGATTAATCTGTGGCAACGATTAGCGAAAATCCCAGTCGTCAGCAACACATACCTTTTTATTAAAGAGGAAACACATACCTTTTTATTAAAGAGGATTCAAAATTAGGAAAGAAAACAATAAAAGTAAATAAAATAATAAAAAATATTATAATTTGTCAAAATAAATGTTTAAATTGTGTAATTAATTTATCAGTTAAATATAATATATTTTGCTTAGTTAAGTTTTAAAAATAAAACATTTGTCGACAATTTTTTCCGTTATTTATTTATTGTAAAATAAATATTTATTAATTTATTTTTGTACAATCACCAAAAAAGCGGATAAAGAGCAAAGCAAACTCCATGGCGTCAGTTAGCAACCTTTATGTTTATTTAAATGATCTCAAATTAATTTTTTAATGAACTATCGTTTGTTTCAAAATTACTACTAAGAAACATATATTCTGAATTAAAACGAAAGGGGGGGGGGAATTGCGTAATCCGTATAGAACAATAATAAATTACATATCCGTATAGAACAATAATAGATTTAAAGCATTGTTACATTGTTACTTTACAAATACTAAACAAACCTAACTTAAATTTATTCACCTGAACTCACGAGATAGTATAACTTCAAGAACAGTCCTTTTTAATTATAAGAAATGGATTGTTTTCTTTAATTTCTTTAATATAATTTAAAGTTGACATTTATTTGACATAACTCACTTTAATAAGCCATCGTGAAAGATAGATCCGTTTTAAAAAGATATGTAGACGTACTAGCTAATTACTGCTTAGTCCAATTAATAAAACGTGAGGTTTTGTAGAGAAAAGTGAATACCGAAAATCTTTTAATAGGTATGTTTGCTTCGGTAATAATCTTATTTATTAACTGACAAATATACGTCATGTCTTTCAATTAACATCTACTTATGTGTATAAATGGTTCATTTTAGTACATGAAACATTAAATTAAATACAAAAATAATATTTAGTTTGCGTGTAGTTATGTTTTTCATCGTTTGCTTTATATATATATATATATATATATATATATATATATATATATATATATATATATAAACAAGAACGAAAAATCATGCATCAGACATAGATAATGCAGCACTTTCCAACAGTAATAGAATATTATTGAGAAATTTCATTTTTGCATACAGTGAAATGAGATATTTAAATAAGTAATTTAAATAAAATGCACTGCAAACGATTTTACCCCATAGACTGTAATTTAACGGAATTCTTTGGTGTGCCCCTGTAAACAATCTATAAATGCTACACACTTTATTTTCAATAGCAAATATCCCACAATGAATCTCATCAATATATAAAAATCCCATGTCAATTTGAATATATTTACGCGAGTTAGAGCACGGCCGGCAGGCCAGAGGAACAGACGGACGGACAGATAGAGGAACCGAATTCATAAACACTTTTTTAAACTACGTTGAAAAGTGTTAAATGTCTGTGAAAGATAATTATTTGATTCAATTGCCTTTTTGAGATAATGGTTATTTTTTTCTGTCCATTAAACGTTTCATTTCTCAAATTACTGAATGTGTAAGTTAACATCGGACCTTTATCATTGAAAAATTAGACACACACAAACATATTCAAGACGAATGCTCCTACTAACACATTGACTTCAGCAATAACTTTTTATTAAAACTTCTGCTTCATTTTAACATTTTGTGACAAATACGTCATACTATTGACAAAACTGTAAAGAAAATAAATCGGGAAATTGCGAGAATTGCTCGCGCTCAAAGGGTTTCGTACATTAAATTTATTAATTACTAACTGCAATAGTGCAAAAAATCGTTGCTAAAAGAATAATAAGACTTTATATAAAAAAAAAAAAAAAAAAAAAAAAATACAACGTAGGATTGGGTACAGCTATATATGCCAGTAAAGTAATAGATGGACATCATGAACATTCACAGAGATATGAAGCCTAAATAGTAACACATATCGATATTCTGTATGTCTTTTTTTTTTAAACTTTATCAAAGTCTGTTTATGATGACTAAAAAATGAATGAATAACGTCACTTTGCGATGTTGGTGAATGCATTGTCAATAATTGTGTTCTCCCTGGTAGTAGATTCTTGAATGAATGGACTTAGACCAAGATTTAAAAAAAATATATTTCGACAGTTCATTTCTAGTTTTGTTTCTGAAGTTGACATTGAAATCCCTTGAAATAATTAAATATTGACATGCCTCGACATACCTAGAGATAGGAATAGTGTAGAATGCAGGATATTAAAAAAAATCTTAATAAAAAAAGTAGATGGTTAAACAAAGTATCAGAACTGTTCAAAGAATATATACTATTTGTGAATATATTTGCGAACTATGTAATAAAATATAACATAAAATAATATAAAATAAAATATTTGTGAATGGCCAATAACCTATAAATATGTAGCTCAATAGCTTTTATAACTCTCCCAAGTTTAAACTTTCTACTTTTCATCGTTTACGAGATAAACGGCTCAGACAGAAACACAAGTGAACTTATAATGGTTCCGTTTTTTTAAGTACGGAACTCTAAAAAAATAGCTCTATTAGTTTAAGAATTATAAAATGGCGCAGAAACACACTATTAGAAGAAATTAGCAAAATAATAGATATAATGAGATATTGATAAGACAGAACACAAAAGTATAACTTACACGATTCTTCCTAAAATAAAAAAATATTTTGGAAATTCAAGTTTAATTATTTATGAATTATTTCAAAGCACTTAGAATATGCAGTCATGTTGTATTTTTGCCACAAAGAGTCATAAACTATAATTTTACAACTATATCTTAAAAACATGTCCTTGAGTGACGTTGACGTCTTATTAACGGTGACAACACCTGACAAAAAATTTCGCCTTACTGCAATTTTTTTTAAATATCTAAACCTCTTTCAATTTAAATTTTTTCCAGCATCAAATAGGTTGGGGGGGGGGGGATGTTGTTTCAAATACAATTTGCTTGAAAACTGTATCTCAATTCACTGATTTTTACTGATTTTAAAACGATTTTCAAGCATGAATTTATTTAAAATATTTCTCTATCAGGTGCAGTCCGATTGTGAAATACTAATCCTTCCCCACTTAAAACAATGTAAATAGTTCAGCATTTGTTTCCAGAAAATGTTCCACAACGAAATTAAAACTCCATCAGTAAATAAATAAAACAATAAAATAACATAAATAAAACACAACTTTAACAGATATGTAATCGAACAAAACGACTAAAGCACTGAAATTATCAGAATCTAAAAGTTTGCTATAAGTAACGAAATATTTGGAGATTTCTTCGGCTATTAACTCATGACATGCGGCTAATACAAACGTATTGCTTTTAATAAATCTCAAAACTTTATTTGAGTACATTACTGATATCTATACTTATAAAGGAGTAGCTTGATTTTCTCATAATCAACGCCGAGACTCAACCGTTTGTCATAGAACAATGAAATTTGGAAGACATGTTCTTTACATAATGTAGGCGCGTACTAAGAAAGGATTTTTGAAAATTCACAGCATAAGGGGGTCAAATGGGGGGGGGTCGAAAGTTTTAGATAATTTTGTCTTTTCGACATATGTCAGCAGGAGTTTTAAGTAGGAGCATGAAATTCGGGATAACAATTCTACTAAAGAATAGTTAAACATGTATTTCAGGCGATTTTAGAAATTCATTCATTAAGTGGGCTAAATGGGGGTTCAAAAATTTTCGGTGATTTCACATTTTTTCCATATTTTATCAGCAGTTTTAGGTAAGAGCGTGAAATTCAAGATAACAAATCTAATAAAAAAATAATTAAACACGTATTTAAGCGATTTTAGAAATTCAACCACTAAGGGGGTTAAATGGGGGGTCTGAAGTTTTAGGTTGTTTTGCCTTTTCGCCATATCTCAACAACAGTTTTAATTAAAAGCGCGAAATTCAGGATAACATATGTACTAAAAGTTAGTTAAACACATATTTCAACGATTTTAAAAATTCAATTGCTAAGGGGGTTAAATTAGGGGTCGAAAGTTTATAGTCATTTCACGTTTTTGCCATATCTCAGCAGCAGTTTTAGGTAGGAACGTGAAATTCAGGTTAACAAATCTACTAAAAAAATAATTAAACACATATTTCAGCGATTTTAGAAATTCATTTATTAAGGGGGTTAAATGGGGGGTTCGAAAGTTTTAGGTCATTTTGCCTGTTCGCCATATCGCAGCAGCATTTTTAGTTAGGAGCTCGGAATTCGGGATAACAAATCTACAAAAATTATAGACAAGCATGTATTTCAGCAGTTTTAGAAATTCAGCAACTGTGTTAAATAGGAGGTCAAACATTTTAGGTCATTTTACCATATCTCAGTTGAAATGATAGGTAGAATCATGAAACTCAGGATAACAAATCTGCTAAAAAAATAGCTAAACACGTATTTCAGCAATTTTAGAAATTCAGACACTAAGGGGGGTTAAATGGGGGTCGAATGCTTTACGCCATTTTGCCATATATCAGTAGAAGTTATAGTTAGGAGCGTGAAATTCGGAATAACAAATCTACTAAAGGATAGTTAAACATGCATTTCAGACGATTTTAGAAATATATCTACAAAGGACGTTAAATGAAGGGTCGAAAATTTTTGGTGATTTCACCTTATTTATCAGCAGTTTTAGAAAAAAGCATGAAATTCAGGATAACTAATCTCCTTAAAAAAATAGTTTAAAAAGTATTTCAGTGATTTTAGAAATTCGGCCACCAAGGGGGGTTAAATAGTGGGTCGAATGTTTTATGTCATTTTGCCATTTCTCAATAGAAGTTATAGGTAGGATCGTGAATTTCGCTATAACAAATCTACTAAAGAATAGTTAAACATGTATTTAGGCGATTTTAGAAATTCAACTACTAAGGGTGTTAATAGGGGGGTCAATAATTTTCGATGATTTCACCTTTTCACCATATCTCATCAGTAGTTTTAGTTAAAAGCGTGAAATTCAGGATAACAAATCTACTAGAAGATAGTTAAACATATATTTCACAGATTTTAAGAATTCACACCCTAAGGGGGTTAAATGGGGGGGTCGAAAGTTTTAGGTCATTTTGTCTTTTCGCCATATATTAGCAGTAATTTTAGGTAGGAGCATGAAATTCGAGATAACACATCTACTAAAGAATAGTTAAATTTGTATTTCAAGCGATTTTAGACATTCGGGTTTAAATGGAGGGTTGAATGTTTTAGGACATTTGACTTTTTCGCCATATCTCAATAGCAGTTTTAGTTAAAAGCGTGAAATTCAGGAAAACAAATCTACTAGAAGATAGTTAAACACGTATATCAGGCGATTTTAGAAATTCACCCTCTAAAGATGTTAAATGTGGGGGAAGGCGGTCAGAAGGTTTAGGTTATTTCGCCTTTTGGTCCTATCTCAGCAGCAGTTTTATGTATTACTAGCCGGTCTTCGCCCGTCTAGAGGGTCGCTTCCAAGTGGGGCCCCAGATACATAGTGCAGTGTACCACCCTGACTTCGCTTGGGGCTCAGAAAGTGCATTTTACATGCAACCAGAAAAATATAAATAAAATACTTTAAATTAAAAATATACGAAAATAACTAAAATGAATATAAAAGAGCACTTAAATAAAGACTTCGTGACATAAATATATTTTTTTTCATGATCCCCTTGACAAAATAATACTTGTCCCTATCAGTGATTATCTAGGGGTGGGGCCAAAGTAGTACTTTGTATCTGGGCCCCACTCGGAAACAACCGGCTAGTTCATATAAAAAGCATGTTTATGTTGTTAGTGGGCAATCTAAAAAATATCCTAAATGTAAAAAAAAAAAAAAAAAAAAAAAAACTATTAGAGTGTAAAAAAAAAAAAAGGTTCTCACCTATGTTCTGTAACCTATGTTTTGAAGCCCAGGCTGAATCCTTTAGGTTTTTTTAATATAAAAAATTGCGACTAGCAACAACAAAAAAAATAAAGAAAAGTGCCCAGTTAAACTGATGGCATTGAGCTCACAGGCTATTCACACTAATTGTGTATCATACTCATATTTCAAAGACTAATGCCCTTAAAAATAAAGAAGTCGACAATAAATTAAGGGGGATTAGCCCCCGTTCCCCCCTTTATACTTAACCAATGAACCCCCAAAACTAATCAGGGAAGCGCCTTATCACAATGAACCTATATACAAAATTTGAAGCAAATCGGATAATTCTGCATGAAAAAC
This sequence comes from Maratus michaelseni, assembly GCA_963931845.1. Classification (NCBI taxonomy): domain Eukaryota; kingdom Metazoa; phylum Arthropoda; class Arachnida; order Araneae; family Salticidae; genus Maratus; species Maratus michaelseni. The sequence goes on from OZ007594.1 coordinate 259,539,194, forward strand.
CCATTTATCTAAATTAAGGGGAGATTAGCCCCCGCCCCCCCCCCTTTATACTTAACCAATGAACGCTCAAAACTAATCAGTGAAGCTCCTTATCAGAATGAACATATATAGAAATTTTGAAGCAAATCTGATAATTCTGCATGAAAAACCCATTTATCTAAATTAAGGGGGGGGGGATTAGCCCCCGTTCCCTCCCTTTATACTTAACCAATGAAATCTCGAAACTAATCAGGCAAGCGCCTTATCAGAATGACTCTATATACAAAATTTGTAGCAAATCGGATATTTCTATCAATAGTTATCGCTTTACGTATAGATATACGTATGTACATACAGAACCTGCGAGCGCATTAGCTCTCAGGCTTTAATAGCCTGTGAGCTAAAAAGCATTTACGTAGTTAATACAAACATTCAAGTTTCTAAGTAAAATTTGTTGTTTATCCAAATTTTATTTTCATAGGAAAAAAATACTTAAAAAAAATGGTGCATTATCACACAATAAACAGAGGTAAAGACTTCGGATTTTGCGAAATTTAAATATATAAAAAAACTTTACAATTAAATTAAAAAAATATTGACTGAATATGTCACTCCTATCAGCTGACGAAGACTTTGTGAATATTTAAATAAGACCCTTTATTCAGAAAAAAAGACAGACTTCAGTTTGAGAAAGTTCTGTTAGCTTTCTAAATTCAATTTTATCTACGACACAGGAAAGAAGAGCTAAGCAAAGAAAACAAATACACTTTAAGACACAATTTTCGTCGTAGAAATAGGATACATGTTGGAAAAAGATCACATTTGAAAGCAGAAAATCAAATTCCAAATTCGTTGAAAGTTTAACCTAATCTGACAAACAATATTTTAAAAGAAATGTCTGACGTTAAAGTATGAATAGGATTAAAATTGAACTTGACTCCCCGACATTTAAAAGTTCACTTATAAAAGGATATTTCTGTTATGAAGTGCGCATATATTAAAAAAAAATCTTTGATATAAAATTGATAAATAAACATAGAATTTCACTTTGAAATTATTCGTAATAGATAACTTGAAATATATTTTTTCAGACTGATCTGAAATGAAGGATATTAATTATATATAATCTTATCTGTTAAGAAGTTTCCCAAAGAAAAATTTTTGCTCGCTCAACAACGCGAAACTTACTGACATATTTTCGTGCCCCAAAGCATGACACTTGCAGTCATGATTATTGAAGTGATTTGTAATGGAACAGTTGTCCATTTGTTGATAAATGAAACACATGTTGAGTTATAAACGATTATCGTCTCACGACATGTTTTTTTTTTCCTTTCCCGCGCTGTCGCACCCGGAAATCAAGTTCAAAATACGAACTTTAACAGAATTTGCTGAAAGATTCCTGCTTTTACAGAAGAAGTGATAAAACAGATCGATTACAAAGTTTCTGAATAAAAGCACTTCCCAATTTCATGCGTTTGAGAACAAAAATAAATTTAAAAATGTGTCAGAAAGTAACCAGTTTAGATTTGAGAACAGCCTTAAATTATATTTTAAAAACCGTACACCAATAGCAGTTTTAATTTGATGTAGAAGGTATATTAAATGAAACAAACGTTCTCAATGTAAAATTAGTTTACAGTTTCTTTTTTTTTTCTGTTTTTTTTTCTATGCTTAGATTGTTAATTTTTTTTTTGTGTGCTGGGTTGAACCGACTTTTGATGCTGCAGTAGCTGCAACCATAAAATGATGAAATCTCGTTCCAACATTTGAAGGTCCAACTGACCCAAAGCTCTAAATGTTGGAACAACCATGTTATGGCTGCAGCTACTGCAGCACCAAAAGTCGGTTCAATCCAGCACAAAATTTTTAACAGTGTATTTAACTCTTTCGTGTGCGATCGATTTTGTTTAATCTAAAGGGAAAAATTACTTTTGAAGGTCCAACTGACCCAAAGCTCTAAATGATGGAACAACCATGTTATGGCTGCAGCTACTGCAACACAAAAATTCGGTTCAACCCAGCACAAAATTTTTAACAGTGTATTTAACTCTTTCGGGTGCGATTTTGTTTAATCTAAAGGGAAAAAATTTCTTTTGAAGGCCCAACTGACCCAAAGCTCTAAATGTTGGAACAACCATGTTATGGCTGCAGCTACTGCAGCACAAAAATTCGGTTCAACCCAGCACAAAATTTTTAACAGTGTATTTAACTCTTTCGGGTGCGATTTTGTTTAATCTAAAGGGAAAAAATTACTTTTGAAGTTCCAACTGACCCAAAGCTCTAAATGTTGGAACAACCATTTTATGGCTGCAGCTACTGCAACAAAAAAATTCGGTTCAACCCAGCACAAAATTTTTAACAGTGCATTTAACTCTTTCGAGTGCGATTTTGTTTAATCTAAAGGGAAAAAATTACTTTTGAAGGCCCAAGTGACCCAAAGCTCTAAATGTTGGAACAACCATGTTATGGCTGCAGCTACTGCAGCACAAAAATTCGGTTCAACCCAGCACAAAATTTTTAACAGTGTATTTAACTCTTTCGGGTGTGATTTTGTTTAATCTAAAGGGAAAAAATTACTTTTGAAGGCCCAACTGACCCAAAGCTCTAAATGTTGGAACAACCATGATATGGCTGCAGCTACTGCAGCACAAAAATTCGGTTCAACCCAGCACAAAATTTTTAACAGTGTATATAACTCTTTCGGGTGCGATTTTGTTTAATCTAAAGGGAAAAATTACTTTTGAAGGCCCAACTGACCCAAAGCTCTAAATGTTGGAACAACCATGTTATGGCTACAGCTACTGCAGCACAAAAATTCGGTTCAGCCCAGCACAGAATTTTTAACAGTGTATTTAACTCTTTCGGGTGCGATTTTGTTTAATCTAAAGGGAAAAAATTACTTTTGAAGGCCCAACTGACCCAAAGCTCTAAATGTTGGAACAACCATGTTATGGCTGCATCTACTGCAGCACAAAAATTCGGTTCAGCCCAGCACAAAATTTTTAACAGTATATTTAACTCTTTCGGGTGCGATTTTGTTTAATCTAAAGGGAAAAAATTTCTTTTGAAGGCCCAACTGACCCAAAGCTCTAAATGTTGGAACAACCATGTTATGGCTGCAGCTACTGCAGCCCCAAAAGTCGGTTCAATCCAGCACAAAATTTTTAACAGTGTATTTAACTCTTTCGGGTGCGATTTTGTTTAATCTAAAGGGAAAAATTACTTTTGAAGGCCGAACTGACCCAAAGCTCTAAATGTTGGAACAACCATGTTATGGCTGCAGCTACTGCAGCACAAAAATTGGGTTCAACCCAGCACAAAATTTTTAACAGTGTATTTAACTCTTTCGGGTGCGATTTTGTTTAATCTAAAGGGAAAAAATTACTTTTGAAGTTCCAACTGACCCAAAGCTCTAAATGTTGGAACAACCATTTTATGTCTGCAGCTACTGCAACAAAAAAATTCGGTTCAACCCAGCACAAAATTTTTAACAGTGCATTTAACTCTTTCGAGTGCGATTTTGTTTAATCTAAAGGGAAAAAATTACTTTTGAAGGCCCAAGTGACCCAAAGCTCTAAATGTTGGAACAACCATGTTATGGCTGCAGCTACTGCAACACAAAAATTCGGTTCAACCCAGCACAAAATTTTTAACAGTGTATTTAACTCTTTCGGGTGGATTTTATTTAATCTAAAGGGAAAAAATTACTTTTGAAGGCCCAACTGACCCAAAGCTCTAAATGTTGGAACAACCATGTTATGGCTGCAGCTACTGCAGCACAAAAATTCGGTTCAACCCAGCACAAATTTTTTAACAGTGTATTTAACTCTTTCGGGTGCGATTTTGTTTAATCTACAGGGAAAAAATTACTTTTGAAGGTCCAACTGACCCAAAGCACAAAATGTTGGAACAACCATGTTATGGCTGCAGCTACTGCAGCGCCGAAAGTCGTTTCAATCCAGCACAAAAATTTTAACAGTGTATTTAACTCTTTCGGGTGCGATTTTGTTTAATCTAAAGGGAAAAAATTACTTTTGAAGGTTCAACTGACCCAAAGCTGTAAATGTTGGAACAACCATTTTATGGCTGCAGCTACTGCAACAAAAAAATTCGGTTCAACCCAGCACAAAATTTTTAACAGTGTATTTAACTCTTTCGGGTGTGATTTTGTTTAATCTAAAGGGAAAAAATTACTTTTGAAGGCCCAACTGACCCAAAGCTCTAAATGTTGGAACAACCATGTTATGGCTGCAGCTACTGCAGCACAAAAATTCGGTTCAACCCAGCACAAAATTTTTAACAGTGTATTTAACTCTTTCGGGTGCGATTTTGTTTAATCTAAAGGGAAAAAATTACTTTTGAAGGCCCAACTGACCCAAAGCACTAAATGTTGGAACAACCATGTTATGGCTGCAGCTACTGCAGTCCCAATAGTCGGTTCAACCCAACACAAAATTTTTAACAGTGTATTTAACTCTTTCGGGTGCGATCTTGTTTAATCTAAAGGAAAAAAATTACTTTTGAAGGTCCAACTGACCCAAAGCTCTAAATGTTGGAATAACCATGTTATGGCTGCAGCTACTGCAGCACCAAAAGTCGGTTCAACCCAGCACAAAATTTGTAACAATGTATTTATTAACTCTTTCGGGTGCGATTTTGTTTAATCTAAAGGTAACAATTACTTTCAATTAAAAAAATTACACGTAGCTATCCGAATGCCAAAAACTAAGATTTAATGAAATTTAACAAATATGTTATTTAGTGAAAATTAACGAATAAAGCTATTTTGGTAGCATTAATATGACAATAGAATGTGGAGGAATTTTGGAAGACGCTTGGAAAATGTATTATAATCGGATTAAATGTACATAAATTTTAAAGTAAGGTAATGCAGGGTAATTTGTTGCTTAATTGTTTTAAACTAAAATTTAAAAAAATAATAGGTCTTTAAAAAGATTGAAATGCACAAGGCAAAGCATACCTTTTACAGGGACATATTCATAAAAGAAAGAAGAAATCTTACTCGGTGTTTAGAAATTTAGAGCTATTAAAAGAGAAAAAAAAAACGGAAACACCAAATTACACCTCAAAGGGTAATAAGGTGTCACATTTTTAACCACTGCCACATCACCAATCGTATATTTTGAGGTAATAAGGTGCATGCCATTTTGTATCTTTAACAATGTGTTATTCAGAACATTGATAATTTTTTTAATCAGATAATATTTGAGAGCACTGTGAGTTTTTCTTTGAGAGCATATGTTTTTTTAAAGAAACAGATTGAAATAGCAATTACATGAAGAATTTTAAAGGCTCTGTTGAAATTCGCAATGTTTTATGCTCTTTAAAAGATGTCCTTTCAAACTAAATGAACCATAAAAAAATTAATACAACATGGTTAGTTGAAATAGATGTTTAATACACACGTTTTTTATACATCAGTGAAAGCATAAATGTTAATTAGAAGGTTTTAATACAGCTCAATAATATAGAGAGAAGCATTTTAGAATGGATGTTATGATATTTTAGATAAGATACCTTTTGAATAATAATATTAATAAAAACTTTTTCAAACAATTTCTTAAGAAATAAGATTCAACATTGTTGTACTACACAAAGGCGATAAAATGAACCCCACTCAATGATATAGGCTAGAGTAAAACATTTTAGAATGGATGTTATGATATTTTAGATAAGATACCTTCTGTATAATAATAATAATAATAAACTTTTCAAACAATTTTCTTAAGAAATAAGAATCAACATTGTTTTACTGCACAAACGCGACAAAATGAACCCCACTCCATGATATAGGCTAGAGAGAAACATTTTAGAATGAAAACAATGATATTTTAGACATTACACATTCTTCTGAATAAAAAACTTATATAAAAAATAACTTTTTCCAACAGTTTCTTAATAAAAGGCTATGCCATAGCGTAAATATTTTTAAACACAAGTTAAGTCTCAGGTCTTACACATTTCAGCAGCCTAATTCCTATCTGAATCAATCTAGAATAAGGAAGTCAGCCGTATATCTCTGAGAAATGGTTAATAAACAAAATGTAAGTGACAATCATCAGGAAACATATTAAAACTACGGTAAAAATAAAGCATTTTATAAGTAAAATACAGTGGCACCAAATTACCCCGCTTTTCATTTTATGCAGGGCAATCTGATGCTTTTACCAATATTTTTTTTCTGGGTAATTTTTAAAAAGGCAGAAGGAAGAAATGCAATACTTATTATAGAGTATACTTTCAAGATGCCAGTACAATTTTTTATTCTTGCGTATTTCATTTCGCTTTTCCTGTGGCTTCATGTAAGTAGAGAGGTATTGAAACTATGGAAGGCGATCGTTTTCACAGTTTTTGATAGATTCCAGATTGTTTTTTTTCTTCCTGAAAATGTGCTGGTTACATAACAAGGACATATTTAATGCACAGTACACATGTGTAAGCACTTGTAAGATTTATACTATGCAATAAGATCCTGATAATAATAATTGAAAATGAGACACCAAATTACCCCGGCTTAGCCTACATTGCCTTTTTAGCTCACAGGCTATCAAAGCCTGAGAGCTTATGTGCCCTCCCGTTCTGTATGTATGTATGTATGTATGTACGTATGTACGTACGTAACGCGATAACTCTTGACAGAAATAACCGTTTTGCTTCCAATTTTGTTTATAGGTTCCTTGTGATAAGGTGCTTCCCTGATTAGTTTTGGGGATTGATTGTTTAACTATAAAGGGGGGAACGGGGGGGGGCTAACCCCCCTTAATTAAGATAAATGGTTTTTTCATGCAGAATTGTCCAATTTTCTTCAAATTTTGTATATAGGTTCATTGTGATAAGGTTCTTTCCTGATTAGTTTTGGGGGTTCATAGGTTAAGTATAAAGGGGCTAACGAGGGGGGGGATCCTCCCCCTTAATTTAGATAAATGAATTTTTCATGCAGAGTTATCCGATTTTCTTCCACTTTTGTTTATAGGTTCCTTGTGATAAGGCGCTTCCCTGATTAGTTTTGGGGATTGATTGGTTAACTATAAAGGGGGGGGGAATGGGGGGCTAACCCCCCTTAATTTGGATAAATGGTTTTTTCATGCAGAATGATCCAATTTTCTTCAAATTTTGTATATAGGTTCATTGTGATGAGGTTCTTTCCTGATTAGTTTTGGGGGTTCATAGGTTAAGTATAAAGGGGGTAACGGGGGGGTTAATCCCCCCCCCTTATTTTAGATAAATTATTTTTTTCATGCAGAGTTATCCGATTTTCTTCAAATTTTGTATATAGGTTCATTGTGATAAGGTTCTTTCCTGATTAGTTTTGGGGATTCATAGGTTAAGTATAAAGGGGTAACGGGGGGGTTAATCCTCCCCCCTTATTTTAGATAAATGATTTTTTTCATGCAGAGTTATCCGATTTTCTTCAAACTTTCTATATGGGCTCATTGTGGTAAGGGGCTTCCCTGATTAGTTTTGGGGGTTCATTGGTGAAGTGTAAAGGAGGGAAACGGGGGCTACCCCCCCCCCTTAATTTTGATAAATGGGTTTTTCATGCAGAATTATCCAATTTACTCCAAATTTTATATATAGGCTCATTGTGGTAAGGCACTTCCCTGATTAGTTTTGGGGGTTCACTGGTAAAGTATAAAGGGAGGAACGGGGGGGACTAACCCCCGTTGATATAGATAAATGGGTTTTTTAAGCAGAATTATCCGATTTTCTTCAAATTTTATATGTATGTTCATTGTAATAAGGCGCTTCTCTGATTAGTTTTGGGGGTTCTTTGGTTAAGTATAAAGGGGGGACGGGGGGCTAACCCCCCCCTTAATTTAGATAAATGGATTTTTCATGCAGAATTATCCAATTTTTTCAAATTTTGTATATAGGTTCATTGTGGTAAGGAGCTTCTCTGATTAGTTTTATGGGTTCATTGGTTAATTATCAGAAGGAGAAACGGGGGATGGTTCCCCGCTCTTAATATATTGTCGATTTCTTCATTTTTCGAGGGCTTATTTCAAATTCTTTGAAATAAGAATATAATTTACAGTTAGTGTGAATAGCCTGTGAGCTCAATGCCGTCAGTTTAACTGGGCAGTTTTCTTTTATTTATAACATATTATCGGTTCGACCGATCAGCGCCTTCTTTACTTTCTTCTATCTCTAATAGAAGAAAGTATTGTAATCGAAATTTTTTTCGACTTCCGTTTTTGACGGATTTATCGGGGATCAGAGATCCCGAAAAACATGTTTTTACAAACAAAATGTCTGTCTGTCCGTCTGTCCGTCCTCATTGTATCCTCGAAAAGTGTATGAAGTTATACTTCAAATTGAACCGCACTTTTTTTTTCTGTATTTTTGGCTATGGCAAGCAGGTCCTACTTGAATTTGGGGATATTTAGACGAAAAGGAGCGCTGCTACCGCGATTTTTGTTCGATTTTCAATATTGTGTCATCGAAAAGTGTATGAAGTTATGTAAATAATTGAACAAAAATTTTTTTCTATGTTTTTGACTATAGCCTGCAGGTCCCAGTTGAATTTGGGGCTATTTCGACGAAAGCGGGCGCTGCGATCGCGATTTTTGTTCGATTTTCACTATTGTATCATCGAAAAGTGTATGAAGTGATGCAGATACTTGAACCAATTATACGTTTTTGACTATAGACTGCCGGTCCAAGTTGAATTCGGGGATATTTCGACGAAAGGGGGCGCTGCGATCGCGATTTTTGTTTGATTTTCACTATTATATTATCGAAAAGTGTATGATGTTATGCAGATAATTAAAACAAATTTTTTTCTAGGTTTTTGGCTATGGCCAGCAGCTCCTACTTGAATTTGGTGGTATTCCGCCAGAAAGGGGAGCTGTGATAGCCATTTAAAGATTTCATGTTCAAAAAGATTTACAAAAAAATTAGAAATCTTAAAAGTTTTTTTTGTTAAATGTTCGGCCTTGATCCGGAGCAATTTTTGTTTTGCCTGTATCTTAAAAAATGGCTGAGATATAGTGGTTTGAAATTTTAGGGTGGCTGACATTTTCAAACAAGACAGCAGAATTCATCAATAAACGGGTTTAATTTATGAGTTTTAGTTAAGATGGTTTCGGCAAATTCTATTTCATTGTTGTAACCGTTGTTCCTATTCTTATATGCTTAACACTATCTCTATAATAAAACCGTAAGTCACGTGACTGTCATCAACAGTTCCGGAATGTCCGTTTCACTTTTTCATATGCCAGGCGGCCATTTTTATTAAAAATTATTTTTTCGAATAAAACTTCATAAATGTGACATTTTTAGAAAGATCGTTCAAAATAAATTAATATTTGAGAGATGACTTACGTTCAATTATGTATATATTCTCTAATAACTTCAGTTGAAATTAGCTTCGCAGTTCAAATTCTCTATCCATGAAAGTAAACAAAAAAAAAGATTCATTCGTCGTGAAGGTTTAAAATATTAAACCATTAAACCATGGAGATAATCGTTCGTAAAGTTAGTTTTCCATGAAAGATTTTTTGGAGCGCTGCCTGGTGTCAAAAAAATAATTCGTACCAGTGACACAATCAAAGTTTACCATAATTATGTGCTATACAACTCAACTTCATTCTTTATCTTTTCTTGATGTAAGCTGAATGTAAACAAATACAACTCATGTAATGATATTTAATAAATCAAATTTCGAAACAAATTGTCACTTAATTTGGTATTTATGTATTATACGTGAAAGGAAGAGAGACCACCGAAAATGATTGTTAATCACCAATCATATTTACCATTATTAATGACCAATCGCTTTCAAAACAGTAATTTAATATACATTTACAAAATACATAACATCATTAAGTACTTTTGTGTTATTGGGCTCAAATCTCGCCAATAGAATTTTTAAAATCGCCAATACCAGCTTTTATTTTTCGCGTGTGCAAATTAGAAACGATACTTTTATTTTGAAATCAAATGTTCTGATGGAACAGCTGTCGTAGACGCACCGGGGCACTATATTAACTATAGAGTTGCAATATAGAGAGAAAAAACGGGTTGCTGTAATTAGAATTATAGGCGGTAATGTTGGTGTGACATATTTACGTGATTATCAAAACTGGCTTCCAAAAGTTCAATGTTTCACCAAACCATACTCGAAAATTACGTGTTATAATATGCACTCCGATTATGTCACATTATTCAAGACGTTTTAAATGAGAATAATGATAGATTTTCTTCTTGATTCTCCCGTAATCAAGTCTACAGCCAAAGTTAGCGAGAAACAAACAAACAAACAAAAAAATATTGGCAACAATATGGTTCAGTGTAAATGGTGGATATCATTAAAGACTTTCACAAAATAGACTTCATTGCACCAAATCGTATTAACTAAAATACGCCATTTGGCAATGGATCCAATTACGGAAAACTACTTAATATGTTTAAGAATCTCCTCATTAGCAAGCATATTGCAACTGATAAGCAAACGGATATGAAGCATAAATGCTTAAGTTGGTTAAGCGGTTTTTGTCAAGAAAGATGAAATACATAACAACAAAAAATATGCGAAATGCTACCATGATCGAAAAAGTTTTTGATTTGTCTATTAGAATCTTCCGGTTTGTCGAAGGATTACGGAAAAAAAAATAAATTATGAATAAAAGTAACGTGTTACAGTGCTTAACATACATTTAAGGGAGACCAAACTGGTCGCCAGTGGCGGCTAGTATATTTATATTCGCCAACATCAAATTCTCGCCACGCTTGGCGACAGTTGGCGAAATATCGCCAAATTTGGTGACAAAAGTAGGTTGCCATAAATGAAGCCAACTTGGCTGTAGAGGACTAATTTGGCGGTATTCTCATTCAAATTCAATGTTGACGAGAACTGGGAATGAATTTTCTTTAATTGGGTTCCACGCATTTTATCTTCGTGTTTTCCAGTAAAATTAGCTAAAATAATAAAACAAAGGAAGAGGGAGGCTATCTGTTCCTGAAGGACTTTTCGTAGTTTAGTATACATCAGTTGATCGTACCCCTGTAACCCGGCGATTCGCAAGAAGTTGGCGTACAACAGAATGACGAAAAATATTGATTTTATTGGCGATGTGATAGCGAATATTGAAGTATTAACATGACTGAGATAGAAGAAAGTTTTGGGATTGGTACATCCGACTAGTTTAAATTTAAAGAATGAAAAACATGCTTGAATTAAAAGTTTCAACGATGATGTATAGAGCTTTTAATCAATTAAAAAAATTATTATTAGAATTAAATGGAGTTGTAAATGAAGTTATATAAATATATGAAGTTATAATAGTAAATATAAAGACATAGACTATCCTTACTACATGCAGATAACAACGAAAGAAATCGTAAAGAAATAGTGCAAAAGGTAGATGCGAAGACATGCCCCATTATTAGGACGTCAGACTCGAAAGGGTTAAATGGGGGAAAAAAGAACTTTTTTAACTTTCTCTATTTTCCACATCTTAGCAATTAATAGCTGTGTAAATTTTTTTGTGCATCACAATTTTTTTTAAATAATGTTTTCTAATTTGTATTTCTTATTTAACATTTTTATAACATTTTGTACAGATAACATACATAAAACCTTTTTATTACATGTAATTGCGAAGTCAATTTTAGATAACATATAGATTATTCAATATAGATTATTCTATATTTTACAAGAATGAATCAAATATAAAGGAGATTTTTTTAATAACATTGGACTGTCATGGCAATCAAAGTTTTTTAAAAATATAAACATACCTTTGCCATCGTTTTATTCTTCATACGTTTATTACTTTCTTCTATCTATACAAGAAGGATACGTAAAAAAATACAACTTCTAATTTTCCACGATTTTAAACGTTTTTAAAGGTTCTGAACATGATTTAACTGTTTTTAGAAAATGTCTGTCCATGAGGCTGTGTGTCTGTCTGTATGCATGTTTGTGACACAAATTTTGTGGGCGCTCTAACTCAGTAACAACTGTGTTGAATAAAATGAAATTTCATATGAAATTCTATTCATATGTCAACTAGTGTTGATTAGTTTTGGACGAAATCCCACAAGAGTGTATGTGTGTGTGTGGGTGGGGGGGGGGGGTTCCGCAAATCAATGATTTGTTCGATTTATGTGATGCCTATATCTCCAGTTTATGTGCACAAAATTCAATGAAACACGAAATTTTGAATCCTCGTTATGGGAATAGATTATCATTCAATTTTAGAACGCGATCATCTAAGAGGAGGTGCTGATATTCGATGCTTTGTTTGAAATATGCTATGCTTATATCATCCTTTTAAATGCATGGAATTCAATGAAACTGCACGCTTAGCATCCTGAATATAGAAATACACTGTCGTTAAATTTTGATTGCAGACATCTAAGAGGGTTGCCAAAATTCAATGATTTGTTCTAAAAATGATATGCCTTGTGACATTTTCCCATATCCCAGCGAAGGTAGCTTGTTTAACCGTTACCACAGACCTCCGGAGTTGTCGGGTCAAACCCAAACAAACGATCGATCTCCTAGACTGTATGGTTTGGACATTTTAGGAACAATACCTGAGACTGCCTGGCACCTAGCCTGACTTTAACAAATTAATTACTCTTCTTGTGAGGTCGGGACATGAAAAGCTTTCCCAGACAGTTGGACGCTAAGGGAGGTCATTTTAACCTTCCAATGAGAACCGTATATCACCAAGGATAGGCTGCCGAAAGTTCAGGAGGCCGGGATGAATTTTTCCCCCCGCCCCCCTTTTTTCTTAGGCTGGAGGAACGAGAGAGGACGAGAGAAGAATTGGTCTTGCGAGCGAGATGGGGAGACGTAACCCTGAGAAGCGGAGTGTGGCAGAGAAGCGAGGAGCGAAGGGGAAACCGAAAGAGACAGACGGCCGGTCTGTGAGAGAGAAATTCTGAGGAGCAATCAGGCTCGATCCCAAGGACACCCTGTCCAGTTAAATAGTATTGCCTAATACGAAGGACTGAATCAAAGTTTAGAACGAGATTATCTTGAGCAGAGATCGTAAGGAGAGATTAAAAGACTGTATTGCATTGTTTATAATCACTATACTCACGCACTCATTATTTTATGTTATTACTGAAATCTATTGAAGAAATATTTTGTAAGTCGATGTTACGAATAAAGAAATATTTCTTTTAAAAATCAACTATAGTAATTAGTCTGGTCAGCCACAGCTACCAGTTCGTATTTTATAAATCCCGCTGGAGTTTTTACAAGAATGGTGGTAGCATCAATGGATTTAAAGTAGTGAAAGAAACATGCGTGACAAAGTTTTATGAATTCGGGGCAGAGCAGGACAACTCGCCGAATTTCTTCAGAATCTACACCTGACGAGTGGAACGTTGACAAAGGACAAATTCGGGACAGAGCAGGACAACTCGCCGAATTTCTTGCAGAATTGTGATCTACGACAGATTCGGGGCAGAGGAGGACGACTCGCCGAATCGAAGAAGACCCACCGAACAAAAAGCGACCCGCAAAATCCAGGGCAGAGACCCAAGCTGATCCGAAGCTGCATCAGCGGAACCAGGAGTAGGGGCATCCGAACTTTTCTGACAGAGTGGAGAGAAGCGAGAGCAGAATCACAGCCGTGATTCGCAGACAGAGCTATACCCAGGTGAGCACTTATTTTATTCTCAGTGGAGGCTTAGTGTGTATATTTTCAATTTTGGACAGGAAGCAATTTTTCTTTAATTATTTGTGTTCGGTAATATAAGTAAAAATCTTAATTATTAATTACCAACAGATGTTTTTTTGTGTTGAAGGTAAATTAAGGGTGTAACAAACCTTAAATTCATCTTGTTTCAAGTAATTGAAAAATTCTTTTAATCTTTTTAATTAAACTCTTTTTTGGTGAAAAGCAAATTCTGATAATTGTATTGTTCGGCCATAATTTTTAATGTCTTTGCTTATTGTGAAGATTTCTAAGGAATTAGATTTTGAATTTGATTAAGTTGAAGTCTGTCAGTAATTCAGTTAAATTAAAGTAATATATATTTTTTTGGCAAGTTCTAGCCTATATGTGGATTTGGTTTGCTTGTAATTCAAAATTTTAAAAATCTGTGACCAGCGGTCAAAATTTCATGAATTCATGTATTTTGGTTGTATTTTTATTTGTTTGTAATTATTGTTTATGTTGTGTTGTGGGTTCAAAATTCTGAATTTTTACAGCGCATTTATGTATGAAATAGAGAAGGGTTAATTATTGTGCTAGGATTTCAAAATTGTAAATATGTCGAATTTAGCAACGTTCAGAAGATGTGATTTGCAGTCTTTAGCTGCGGCATTAGAAATAGAAGTTTTGCCTAAAGACACGATACCCAAATTACTAAAAAAAATAATGGAGGCGCCTGACTATGAAAAACAAATGGCCCTAAGCCAATTGAAATTTTTTGAAGAGGATAGACTAGAGAGGGCTCGTCTTGAGAAAGACAAGGCTGATAAAGAATTTGAATTGGCTAAAATCAGAGCAGAACGAGAAAGTGATACGATTACATTATCGTCTAGTCAGATAGAGAAAGAACCAAAAATTATCCTAAAAAATGTTTTACCGAAATTTGAATTGGGAAAAATGGGAATTTCTTTATATTTATACTTGTTCGAGCGACAAGCTTCAAGAGCCCAAATTGAGAAAACGCAATGTGTTACCAATTTGATGGGGTTGCTACCTTTCGAGCTATCCGAAGTAATCTTGAAAGAACCGATAGAGCAGGCAGATAATTTCGAATTCGTAAAGAGGAAATTATTGGAAATATTCCGAATTAGGGCGGAAGATTTTCGAATTAAATTCGTAACGACGAATAGGGTTTCAGAAAAAAGCTGGAACGAATTCACTTACGAAATAACTAATTATTTCGACCAGTGGTTAGAAGGGATTCAGGTGTCCGAATTTAGCCAACTGAGAGATTTGATAATTTCGGACCAGATTAAGCGGAAAGTCCCTAGTGAAATGAGACAGCATTTCATAGATTCCTGGAGTGATTTAATTACGCCCTTGGATTTAACACAAAAATTAGATCATTATGAGGCGGTTAGAAGAACAGAGAGAAAACAGTCACCGCCTAGAAATCCAAATAACGGTCAACAGTTTGAGAGAAACAGATTGGTCGATAGTCCAGAAACAGAACCCCAAAACGCGGAAATGAAAAGAAATTGGAAGGAGAGGGAAGATAAAAAAATAGAGATGTAATTTTCGATAAGCGAAGAGACAGGTCTTGTTTCCAATGTGGAAGTTTTTCTCATATACGAAAATTTTACCCCGAACTAAAATGGAATAATGAAATACCCGAAGTAGTAAATCGATTAGCAGACCTTGACGAATTAAATGAAATGTTCCAGCCTTATTTAAGACAGGGGATTGTAAATGGGAAAGAAATGAAAATTTTTAGAGACACGGCTACGTCGCTAGATTTTATTAGTGCCAACCTGGTAACCCAAGAACAATACACAGGGAGAGTCGTGTGGGCAAAACAACCATTACAAAATGAGTTAAAATGTCTACCCCTCGCCGAAATAGAGCTTAATCTGTGTGATTTAGGAAAAAGAGTTAGGACTAGAGCAGGTGTTCTCGATGCAGAAGTAGTAATGGATTATTATTTATTGGGAAGCAAAACACAAAATTTGTTAGACAGAATGAAACCGAAACCGCCTGTTAGTTTTGGGAGTTCGGCACAGAAAAAAAGGCGCAGGAGTGACCCCCTCAATTCCCCCTAACCCCAAAAACTTCTTGGTTCACGCTTATCAAAAGAACAAGGTGAGAAAATTTGACAGGAAGGAAAAGAAAGGTTTTGTTCCCTTCACCCTTAGCCAAAGCGCAGGAGTAACGCATTGTGAGTCTCCGATTAAGACGAAAGTCGCGACGACACCGGTCATTGCATCACCCAAAACAAGGGTGAAGGAAAGAGATTATAAAGGAAGAGTGAGGAAGGTTTATTTAAGGAATGAAATCCAGGAAAGTAAGGATGAGGAGAAAGATAAAGACACAGTCTTAAATCGAAAGGAAAATTGTAGGTTCCAATCTTCGGGACGGAAATCCACAAAAAGGGTAAACCGTTATTGTGCGTTAGAAAGGAAGCGAAAAACGTTTCTCGAATCTAATTGGTTAGAAACCCCAGGATTCATATCGCCGCATAACGAAACTAAAGGCAGCAATGTTAAACAGTTGAAAAACGACGCCGGAAATTATTTCCGATCAATTAGAGAGTTTGGAAAAGGGCAGGATATTCGCAGATCCTTAGGATATCGACCATGGATAGCCAAATTCCACATGTAGACTGTTTAAGTATTATGGAATAAATAATGTTCCACTCAGTAAATTTTGTATATAGTTTTTTATTTTGTAATTGAAATAATTGTGCATTTGAATCATACAATGAATATTGAAATTTAATTTAACGATGTGAGTCTGTAAGGTGTATTATAAACTTGTGAATAATAATGTTTAAGGTAAGCCTCTATTGAGAATTAACATGTGTGTTGGGTGTGTATGGAAGGTTAGTGCATCAGTAATGTTTAAAGATTTTTCCAAATGCTTGAAAAATCTCACCGGCTCAAGGGGGTATTGCTGTGACATTTTCCCATATCCCAGCGAAGGTAGCTTGTTTAACCGTTACCACAGACCTCCGGAGTTGTCGGGTCAAACCCAAAGAAACGATCGATCTCCTAGACTGTATGGTTTGGACATTTAAGGAACAATACCTGAGACTGCCTGGCACCTAGCCTGACTTTAACAAATTAATTACTCTTCTTGTGAGATCGGGACGGGAAAAGTTTTCCCAGACAGCTGGACGCTAAAGGAGGTCATTTTAACCTTCCAATGAGAACCGTATATCACCAAGGATAGGCTGCCGAAAGTTCAGGAGGCCGTGATGAATTTTTCCCCCCGCCTCCCTTTTTTCTTAGGCTGGAGGAACGAGAGAGGACGAGAAAAGAATTGGTCTTGGGAGCGAGAAGGGGAGATGTAACCCTGAGAAGCGGAGTGTGGCAGAGAAGCGAGGAGCGAAGGGGAAACCGAAAGAGACAGACGGCCCGGTCTGTGAGAGAGAAATTCCGAGGAGCAATCAGGCTCGATCCCCAAGGACACCCTGTCCAGTTAAATAGTATTGCCTAATACGGAGGACTGAATCAAAGTTTAGAACGAGAGTATCTTGAGCAGAGATCGTAAGGAGAGATTAAAAGACTGTATTGCACTGTTTATAATCACTACACTCACGCACTCATTATTTTATGTTAATACTGAAATCTATTGAAGAAATATTTTGTAAGTCGATGTTACGAATAAAGAAACATTTCTTTTAAAAATAAACTATAGTAATTACTCCGGTCAGCCACAGCTACCAGTTCGTATTTTATAAATCCGATGGAGTTTTTACAGCCTATATATCCAGTTTAAATGCGCACAATTCAACGAACCTTTATCTTTAGAATCAATCCTCATCATGGGAATAGATGGTCTGAAATAAATAAATGTGTTTTTTCTGCGTTAAAAATCTATTGTCCACGATTCCATAACAATATTATGCGTTTATATATATTTTAAAAACTTTGCTAAATCGATGCAATTTCTTGTACTATTTAAATCATTTAATTGATTTGATTTAAATAGAAGAAAGTTTTGTGATGGTCAATAAATACTAAGTGAATTTTTTCTGCAGGATATGTGTAAAGCAAAATACTGCGCTGATGTTTTCCTTATTATAGTGTAAGAAGAGTACCAACATTTAAATTAAGATAAATTTTGAAAACTAAAGAAACGTCACTTACGAATTTTTTGTTACGCTTCTAAGAACAATCAGTTATTCTGAGCTGTGCTCTAAAATGACAATTATATAACCCATTTAATAAGCCATCCTGAATGGCAATTCAGGAGCTTTGGTATGGTATTTTCCACCTGTTAAAAATCATTTGCTGCAGTAGACACTTCAAAAATTTAATAAAGCTATTATCCAGTTACTGGTATTATCGACATCAAATAATGTTTGAAATCAAATTGATCTTTCATTCAATATTAATTATATATTATCAAAAATAATATTTTTAATAAAATTAACGTTTAATGTAAAAATTCAACTTTTAACGTTATTTTATGAAAAAAATCACTTTAGTCATGAATACTTATTTTAAAAATCACTTTAGTTATGAATAATTATTTTATTTTCATAGGGAAAGTTTAATTTAATTATTTTATCCAAAAAAGAAAATTCTTAGTGAACTGAATAAAGACTTTTCTTTAAGCATTAAAATGTTTTAATTAATGAACAAGGATCTTTTCTCCCTTGTTTTTGAAGTAAAAAATAAAATAATAAAGATTCTTCTTTAAAATAATTTAAGAAATAATAAATTTGTGACCGATTACTAGGTTATGATTAAGCAAACAATAAAGAATCGCTACTTTTAAGGAGAAAATTTTATAAATTTTATTAAATTATATATGAGTTAAAAATCTGCAAATAAAACAGCTTTTACGAAACATCAGGTATAGATGAAAGTATAGATGACAAGTATAGATGAAACTTAGATAAATAATAAATTCATATAAAGATGGAAAAGCATAAGTGTAGGACTCGCCAGTGGACCTTGTAATGTATCACTAATTATTTATTGGAACAAACACTTATTAATTAAAAATAAGAACATTTTCATTGAACTACAGTTGGCAGATATTCTAAAGTAGTTAATCATTTTTCAGTTCACAATAGTCTTTCATTAAAAAAGAAATGAGACAAGGTAACAGCTTAAGTTCAATTTTTTTAATATATTATTGGACGGTAAAGGCACTTGAACAAAAATAAAATTAATTTAAATTCCAAAGGTTGAAGGATACTCAAATATTGGAGTGAGAACTTACAGCAAAAATTATTTAAGCGGCAGAAATTGACATATACCAAGTGTGTGTGGTTAATCACTTGAAAAACTGTTTGAGTGCAGATTACCCACATATTGAAGGTAATATTGGAAAATGTCTTTTGGGGCAACATTTTGAAGTCTGGTAATTACTAAGCTATTCGTACACACTCGTAAGCTGCTCGAAGAAATCCGGTGGCTTAGGCCTGTGCTACATTCCGCCAGCTAGCTGGAATGAAAAATAAGACTGGACGGACAAACGCCGTCCTCCTTCACGTCCGCTCTGGCTGGTTTTCCCATTCAAGAGGCTTGAAATCCTGGAGAAAAGTGGGAACTCTATAGACCAGCCATACTCAACCTGTGGCCCGCGGGACGCATGTGGCCCGGCGACCTTTTGTGTGCGGCCCGATGTACAAAGTCATTAATCCATACTTATAAAATTAACTGAGATGTGCATAAAATGTATAGGGTGTCTCAAAAGTCTCCGTACAACTCTCGTAACAACAAAAAAATAATAGGCCTACAGCAAAAATAATTACAACAGTGCATAGAGTAACTTAAAAAGTTTTTTTTTCTACTGCCTTAGTAAACTTCGACATGAGATCCTTTCGTAGCACGAAGAATATCAAGACGATATTCCAATTTAATCCACGAACTTTTTTCATGCTAACATCAACAGTAGCTACTGCTGTTTGGAGATAACTTTTGTTCAGATTTCATCAAATATTTGTAACTGCTGTTGATGTTAGATGATGTTAGATGTTAGATGTTAGAGGACGTTACTGTTGATGTATGACGCTGAAACGCACGCGGATGGAATTGGAATATCGACTTGATATTCTTCGTGCAACGAAAGGATCTCATGTACAAGTATACTAAGGTAGTAGAAAAAAACTTTTTAAGTTACTCTATGTTCTGTTGTAATTATTTTTGCTGTAGGCCTATTATTTTTTTAAAATAAATTTTTGAAGTTGTACAGAGACTTTTGGGACACCCTGTATTTAAGACCTTCACTGTTGTTCTATATTTTTTCATAAGAAAACGAAATCTGTCCTGTCATTTCTAATTAATTTAAAATTATGTTAAAACATCTTAAATGCAGTTTTCTTAGTCAAAAGTTCTTTTTGCATGTAGTCCTATTTGTGTTACGTTACAGTGGTGTATACATTTCTTAATCTTCAACACTAATCCAATTAACTATTCTAAATTAGTTAAATTTGCACTATATATTTTTAAAATTAAAAAAATAAAAAGTTTTTGCATTGAGCAAAGGACTGATAGAAAAGATAGATAAGAAAATATCCCACTTTTTCCTTTAGAACTTGTATATTCTGCATTGTTATATTATTTGGTTTTACGGCTATGGCCCTGTGTATAGCTAATACTTCTTTTTAGGGTTGAACGTTTGTCGCGGAAATAACTGGCATCAAACAATTTGCACACCATTATTTCAAACTTTGTGGCTTATGTCTACAACATTTGCAGTAAAAATATGCTACTTATAAATTATTGTTTGGAAAAAGTGGTGTTAAAATGTTTTGGTAACATTTCTTCCGCGAAAAACGTTCAACCCTATTGATAATACTACCTTTGTTTTATTGATTTGTTATATTAGCTCTATTATCATACTATTTTATTTACCCTTTTTAAGTGTGTTGTGGCCCGCGTAACATCGCAAACCTTTGTTTGTGGCCCGCTAGAAAAAAGGTTGAGTATGGCTGCTATAGACTAATGAGCCGATTCAACGACGATCAAGCCGATCGCGGCAACACTGTCTATAGTAGACCAGTCTTAACTGCCACTACCTCTTTGTTTTGTTTCACTAACAACAATAATCTCCGCCGAGGGATCTGAGTCAAATCGATAAAACTCAGACATAACTCTTCTAGTG
Source organism: Maratus michaelseni (assembly GCA_963931845.1). NCBI lineage: Eukaryota > Metazoa > Arthropoda > Arachnida > Araneae > Salticidae > Maratus > Maratus michaelseni. The sequence goes on from OZ007594.1 coordinate 259,559,932, forward strand.
GAGCAAGAACATTGCTGCAATTCTGCCTAATTACTTTACAGATAAAAATTAGGATAAGCTGCCCGCTCTTCACAGGCAGCTAGTCCCCACATACAAACAAGCGGTACTGCAAAATGTTCCGAAATCTTGTATAAGTTTTGAGTTTGGCGTTACTTACAAATGTAGGAAGGAGCGAGATGTATGATGTAGATTAAAGGGTTATACCTATCTACAAACTTTCAGAAAATGAATTTCTTTTTAAATGCATTTCTAAAACTACAATTACAAAAAACATGAAGTTACTTTTTCTAATTGATCTCATAAAAATTAAGAAAGTTACTCCGCTTGAATTTACTTTGCTTTATGAGTCATAAATCATAACATGAATTTTTAAACGCGATTATGTTTTTAAAGACGGTGATCACGATAACTCTAACAAATCTCAACCAATCTTCTTCGGATTTTGACCAATTTTTGACAAAAATATTATCTAGAGAGTAGCCGTTCCTTTTGGCGATCTGATGATATTTTTCTATTTTTATAATAATCAATCAAAGTTCTATTTTTTTTAAATTAAAATCGACATTTTAACTTTGAACGGCTGCCATATTGTTCAAAATCAATTTTTTCAAAAGCCGAACGATTACTCTCTAGTTTTAAGTGTTCGGAGTAAACACATTACGCTTTTTAGCTCACAGGCTATCAAAGCCTGAGCGCTAATGTGCCCGCCCGTTCTGTATGTATGTACTATGTACGTATGTACGTAATGCGATAACTCTTGATAGAAATATCCGTTTTGCTTCAAATTTTGCTGATAGGTTCATTGTGATAAAGCGCTTCCCTGATTAGTTTTGGGGGTTCATTGGTAAAATATAAAGAGAGGAACGGGGACCCCATCTTAATTTAGATAAATGGATTTTTTATGCAGAATTATACAATTTGCTTCAAATTTTGTATATAGGTTCATTGTGATAAGGCGCTTCTCTGATTAGTTGTGGGGGTTGATTGGTTAAGTATAAAAGGAAGGAACGGGGGGCTAATCCCCCCTTAATTTAGTTAAATGGGTTTTTCATGCAGAATTATCAGATTTGCTTCAAATTTTGTATCTAGGTTCATTTTGATAAGGCGCTTCCCTAACTGGTTTGAGGGTTCATTAGCTAAGTGTAAAGGGGGAATGGGGGGGCTAATCCTCTTTTAATTTAGATAAATGAGTTTTTCATGCACAATTATCCGATTTGATTAAAATTTTGTATATAGGTTCATTATGATAAGGTGCTTTCCTGATTAGTTTTGGGAGTTCATTGGTTAAGTATAAAGGTGGAAAAGGGGGACTAATTCACATCCTTAATTAATTGTCGATTTCTTTATTTTATGAGGAGCATTATTGTTTGAAATAAGAATATAATATACAATTAGTGTGAATAGCCTGTGAGCTCAATGCCATCAGTTTAACTGGGCACTTTTTTTATTGTAATTTCCCATAGCATTTGAGTTACGGTGATCAACATGGATGGATAACAAAATAATACCATATCCGGAAAGCGGATCTGCCGCGGACATCAACTTTATTTCATCATTAAAAAAATCAATTAATTTTCTTTGAAGTGTAATAAACAAAGTACACAATAAGTTTTTCAAATATCTTGTATAATTTTCCCGAAAATAATTTCCAAAAATACACGTTTTTTTTATTTTTTTTTATTATTATTATTTTTCCCGACAGATAAGTACACTGCAAAAAAAAATGCATGGCAACGCATTACTGCTTATTTTACTGTTTATTACCGTTAATTTTGCGGTATAATACTAGCAACTGGGCTGTCAGTATTAGACCGTAAAATCAACATTTCTTTTTTCAGTGTAAAACCACTTAAAGAAACACCACTGATTGAAACATACAATAAACTGGAAATAGAAAGAAAAAACTTAGGTCTTGAGGTTAACACAGAATAAACAAAGTACATGAAAATGGACAGAAAGACATCCCAGACAACAGCAACGTTAATTATCTATACTAATAAAATAAAGTTTCGCTCTGTGTGTTTGTGTCTCTGTGTGTGTCTATTGGCGATGGATAGGAAAATCTAGCCCACCTAGAAGGCTGGAAATTTAGATTTAGGTAGTCCAAACCCTCTCCTGGTGCAACATTGCGTCAGAATTTTAATATTTTAATTACTTTCTGAAATATTAATTAAAATGCACAAAGAACTCTCATTAAAAATACGCTTTTTTTTCAAAGGTTGGTTGGTTGTGTAGAATATCTTCTCAGAACACATTAAATAAATCAGAGTAACGATGCGTAGATAAGGACTTATAACGAAATAGTGCCAACATTGATTGCAGTTACCTGCATATAGCCAAGCTAATGCAGCGCCATCTACTCACGGCAAATTACATAAACGCCACCTGTTTAAGACATTTACAGGCACGTTTCTCTTCATTATAATTATCTGGGTTTAAGGTTTTTTTAAAACAGGATATACATTATTATGAAAGAGACTATTATTACAGATAACTTTATTTAACAGATTATTTGTTATATATTTGCGAGAATGGCGAGGAGTAGGGGTCTAATTACATTTAACAATTTTAACCGGTAGGGTTTAATTGTTGTTTTATATACAGAATACCGCTATTTTAAATCTCAGTTTCTCAGTAATATCTCAGTAGTAATGTTCCGAACTTCTCCATTTAGTTCCATTGTTACTAAATTATCGTAAAAATCAGCATTCATTACTTCAAGGTGTATTTCTAAAAAGCAATTACCAGTATTTCCGAATAATAGCCTAAGACAAATTTCAAATTAAGTTCCTAGCTTAACCAAATGAATCAATCTTTAAAGATGTATAGTGATCCTCCTAATTAGTTATTTGCTGAAGGTCACTTGAACATCCCCCCCCCCCCTCCGGGAACCTCCTTCAAAGTTTTATTTAACTATTTCCCGTTTCCATATCTCAAAAACTATCTTTCCGATTTCAACGCAAGTGATTCCAAACACTATAATTAACTTAATAGTTACCCTTTATAACATTAAACTAAATTTATGAGTAGCGGTTACCACTATTTCTGAATAATAGTTTAAGCCAAATTTGTAATTAAGTTTCTAGCTTAACCAAACGAAGGAATTTTTAAAGATGCATAGTGACCCTCCTAATTAGTCATTTGCTGAAGGGAACTGGAACATCCCCTCCCCCCTCCCCTCCTTCAAACTTTTTCCTCTAACTATGCCCTGTTTCCGTATCTCCGCAACTATATTTCCGATTTCTACGCAACTGATTCCAAACATTATAATTAACTCAATAGTAACCTTCTATAACATTAAAGTAAATTTATGAGTAGCGGTTACCACTATTTCTGAATAATAGTTTAAGCCAAATTTTTAATTAAGTTCCTAGCTTAACCAAACGAACGAATTTTTAAAGATGCATAGTGGTTGTCCTAATTAGTCATTTGCTGAACGGCACTTGAACATCCCTCCCGACCCCTCCTTCAAGATTTTTTACCCAACTATGCCCCGTTTCCATATCTCAGCAACTATCTTTCCGATTTGAACGCAAGTGATTCCAAACATTATAATTAACTTAATAGACACCCTTTATAACATTAAACTTAATGTATGAGTAGAAGCTACCACTATTTCCGAATAGTAGTTTAAGCCAAATTTGTAATTAAGTTTCTAGCTTAACCAAACGAACGAATTTTTAAAGATGCATAGTGATCCTCCTAATTCGTCATTTGCTGAACGGCACTTGAACATCCCCTCTCCCCCCCCCCCGACCCCTCCTTCAAGGTTTTTTACCCGACTATGCCCCGTTTCCATATTTCAGCAACTATCATTCCGATTTGAACGCAAGTGATTCCAAACATTATAATTAACTTAATAGACAACCTTTATAACATTAAACTTAATTTATGAGTAGAGGCTACCACTATTTCCGAATAATAGTTTAAGCCAAATTTGTAATTAAGTTTGTAGCTTAACCAAACGAACGAATTTGTTAAGATTTACAGTGGTCCTCCTAATTAGTCATTTGCTGAAGGGAACTTGAACATCCTCTCTCCCCCTCCCCATGCCCCTCCTTCAAAGTTTTTTCTCTAACTATGCCCCGTTTTCGTATCTCCGCAACTACTTTCCGATTTCAACGCAACTGATTCCAAACATAATTAACTCAAAAGTCACCTTCTATAACATTAAAATAAATTTATGAGTAGCGGTTACCACTATTTCCGAAGAATAATTTAAGGCAAATTTGTAATTAAGTTCCTACCTTAAGCAAACGAACGAATTTTTAAAGATGCATCGTAGTCCTCCTAATTAGTCATTATCTGAAGGACACTTGAACATCCCCTTCATGCGGCGCCTCACTCATGATTATTTTCTCTAACTGTGCCTTATTTCAATAACTCGGCTTATAATGTTCCCATCTTCTCGAATCCAGCTCGATTTTGTCGCATGCCTACTATACAGTACCGTAGGCAACGTTAACCTGTCTCAGAGGTTCTTTCCGAAAGAAGTTGCTCCCCTGGCGGTGGTAGGGGGAAATAAAAGATTTTCCGGAGCGTGCGAGCGTGCCCGGTATACGGTGTCGAAGCCATCGGAAACCTTGGCCAGGGTTTCGTTTTTTAAAAGATTTGAGTTTATTACACGGGCTCGGGCAACGCCGGGCCGGTCAGCTAGTAAATAATAAATTACAATTTAAAGAAGTATCAGAGTTTAAATATTTAGGGACTACAATGCAAAAAAAAATAATAATAATTGTCATATATAATACTATCATTCCAGCTGCCAGCATTATACCGTAAAATTAACAGTATGCCCGCCAGCATATTACTGCTTATTTTGCTGTTTATTACTTTACTGTTAATTTTTCGGTATAATACTGGCAGCTGGGGTGCCAGTATTATACCGTAAAATCAACATTTTTTATTGTTTTTGTAGTATATAACCACTTAAAGAAATAAGAAAATACCACAAATATACGTACATAATACGCTGTAAGGAAACAAATGACAGTGTATAATAAATTAATCAATTGCTGCTAATTTTATCTTACTTTGTTTTAAACAGACAAAATAAAACAAAAAAAATTATAATGCATTAATACTTTTCATATTTTTTTTTAAAAACTCTGCTTTATCACACGAATAAAAAAAGTCAAAATTTAATTGAATTGAGCTGACTGAATTAAATTTTTATTTATGATACTGCAGCTAATCCATATTACACTCAAAGTTTAGAAACAAAACCATTAGGATCGCAAACAAAATAAAATGTTACGCTGCTATCATTATTTTTCAAAGTATGGCCGATTGCGTGTAGCATTGAATTACATCTAATTCTGAGAATTAGATCCGATCAGACTGAAAATTTAATACATTTGGAAAACATACCATGTGGGAAGTGCATGTTAAAATTGAATTCTAGAACACATTCCAGAGATTATTCATAGCAAATTCTTCGTATCAAAAGAAATGAAATAGAGAGTTTTTTCTCCCTCCATTCTCGATTTACAAAGATTATTCAATTTCCTTTAGAAAATTTTATAGACATTTATTCTGTTTTAACAAAATTTGCATAAACTATTTTTCTAGTAAAAATACTATTTCTTTAATCTCTTATTTGAATTTCTCTCTTTGGCATATTAAATTTGCAACTGACTTTTAATAGTTATGGACACTAATTCAATAACGGAAATATTTCAAAATATTTACCACCTTATTATATATAATATTAAGATTCAAAATATTTACCACCTTTCTGACTACTAATCTTCGCTTTATTTAATCACAGAATGTCTGTTATTTAAATAAAGCAAATATTACTTGTTTGTTTTATCCTGTCAAAATAAATTTTCTCGAATTCGGGACCTAGTTGGATCGTTTTCTCGTGTTCGGGTTATTATAGGAGACACGTGTCGTGAAATTCTTTAAGTATTTTTCGATTTATACACTGTAAAATAATTCCTGAAAAAAAAAATGGAAATTGTACGGGTAATCGGGACGCCAAGTACTATTTCCGTATTTTAACGGAAAAAAAATTTCGTAAATTTCAGGAAATTTTCCGTGATTTCTGAAATATTTTAAATTACCGTTTTATAACATATATCTTCCGTATTTTTTAGAAATTTTTATGTCGTTAAAATAAACTTTATAGAACCAAAAAGAAAAAAAAAAGAAAAAAAAAGTACTTCTCAAGGACAACCTTATACATTTCTGTTCCTTTTCTTTTTTTTTCATTTGTGAGTGAGTTTTCAGAAAATTACCAACCCTTGCCACGATGAGGATCGATTCCCAAATCTTCCGTGTACTAAACTGGCGGTCTGTACCACTACGCTACGACTGGGTGTACACCGCTTTCTCAAATGTTGTTGCTTATTTTAATTGCTTTTTAAGATGTAAAAATTTTAAGGTACCATGGATTTTTTTCAGAGTTTCAATCATGAAGATGTTCCAATGTTTTTAATATTTTCTTTTCATAATTTTCAATATTTTGTTTTATTAGTTGATGCTTTATAACAGATAAATTTTAACTTATTATGTATTATATGAGTAAAACATTGCATTAAGAGTATTGATTGCTATTTTTGTAATAGTACCAACGTTTTCATTTTTCGAAAATATATTTTTTTAAATTACACAAGTGTGCAAAACTTGCAACAAACACAAAATGCTAATTTCTGAACACGCGAGTACTCAAAAGGAAATTCTATAAAGAGCAAATGTAGAAAAGAGGTACTACCCTAACAGCACGGCCAGTCGATGTGAAGTCCCCTTGACGTCACACATGGTTACAAGTGTCAAAATTGCTACAGTGAATCAAAATATGGGATCTTTCGCTCGTCTTAATATTACTCTTAAATGATTGTTAACACTGAAACGTCACTGCGACTGTAGCTTTGTGGTGGGTCACCAGGTGACATTACAATGAAGTCACCTTGTGATTCTCAAGTTACTGTCATTTGAAGACTGAACTTTGAAGTCATTGCGAGCATTGCATTGTGATGAGTCGCCAAATAATGTCGCAATGAAGTCGCAGACAGACGGACTACTATAGGTGCTGTATTTATATAATTACAACGGCACCTAAAAATAGAGTAAACTCGCGTTAATACACTAGTGTGCAAAACTTAAGCAACTAACACAAAATGCTAATTTCTGAACACGTGAGTACTCAAAAGGAAATTCTGTAAACAGCAAGTGTAGAAAATAGGTACTACCCTAACAGCACAGACAGTCGATGTGAAGTCTTCTTGACATCACAAATGGTCACAATTGTCACAGTCACTACAATGAACAGAAATGTGATATCTTTCATTCGTCTCATTTTTACTCTCATTTGGTCACTCCACTGAACAGTCACTATGACTGCTGCTTTTTGACGAGTCACCAGGTGACTTTACAATGAAGTCATCTTGTGACTCTCATGTGACTGTCATTTTGACACTCCATTGTAAAGTCATCATGATAGCTGTGACGAGTTCCCAAGTGACAGAAAATGAAATCATCTGGTGACTTTTCACAAAGGAGTGCAATGAAGACTTCACAATAGAGTGTCGATCACCGGAAAGTCACCATGCGACTTCATTGTGACATTATCTGACGACTCATCACAATGCAATGCTCACAATGACTTTAAAGTTCAGTCTTCAACTGACAGTGACTTGAGAATCACAAGGTGAGTTCATTGTAATGTCACCTGGTGACTCATCACAAAGCGACAGTCACAGTGATTTTTCAGTGTTAACAATCATTTGAGAGTAATAATGAGACAGACAGACAGCGCCCACCCTAGGGACCAGCTTTTGGCTAATGGCCTTGACGAACCCCTAAGCCTAGGGAGGGAAAAATATTACTATCCGACGCTAGCTACAAGAATTACAAGTTAAACTACAATTTTACAAAGTATAAACGTTACCCAATTTTGCCACAAGGCTGGGCGGATGTTAAAATGATTACAATAATTGATATTTTACATAAACTTTAATTTTAGTTATTTATATAGCATTTTGAGATTAACATTATAATGACAATTATTTATAGTCGTACATTTTGAATGCATTAATACGTATACAATAACCTTTAGAGGTATAATATATTTTTAAAAATGATTACAATATATAATTACAATATAAAATTCAAACAATTTTATTTACACACAGTAACACCCGTACACAAATGCAAAAATTAAAAACTATTACCCCCCCCCCCTCTTTTTCTTTCTTTACTGTTTAAAACAGTGGTACGAAAAAGCAACCACCGAACATCGCGCATAAGTGAGAGGTCACTGTATTTACAATTTGGTACTAGTACAATACATAAAACAAACATTTTTTTTAACGAGAGATAACTGACTATAAGAGGAATTTGTATTTAATAAATGAATATTTTTTATTTAAGATATTATAATTTTCGTAAAATTGAAATAGTTACTTTTCATCAGATAGTATATCTAGAATATTGTCAAGAGTTGTTTTAGTTTCATTATATGTGAATTTATACTTCATAAATTTACATTTGCCAAATAAATAATGTAGTGGGTCACCTCTCTGACCACACTGACACAAGTCATCATCTCTTTTGCCAATTCTATGTAAGAATGTAGGAAAACTTTCACATCCACTGAGGAAGTAGAGTGAGACTTTATCTTTACATATAAGTGAGCATTGAACCTTTGGAATAATACTATGAGTAAACCTGCCGCACCCTGAGGAGTCCCAGTTGTGCTGCCACTTGTCCAGCAATTGCAATTTAATAAGCTTATTAAGTAAAGAGCACTTACTTGCTTACTGGCAAGTTGCAGTACTGTGCGGCCTGGTACGCCAGCTTGTCCGCCAGTTCGTTGCTCGCAATGCCCACGTGTCCTTTTACCCACGTGATATAGAAAATTTTATTTTTATTTTCTTTTAATAATTTGTGAAGGTCAAATATATGTTTATATTTAGGGAACAAATTGTTTAATGCTAATACTGTTGATTTGCTCTCTGAAAAAAATTGAGTTATTTTTTGATTTGTTGAGATAACCCATTTTATTGAGTTAATAACTGCTGTAAGTTCAGCTTGAAAGACTGTTGTTATTTTGAATTTTGCAAGATTGTTCTTTAATTTTAATTTGATCTTTAAAGGCCACATAAACATATGCTGTTTTGTTATCTGTTTTAGAACAGATAGATAGATCTGTATAGATCTGTGTTATGTTAGGTTTGTTTATGTTTACATCCGTCAAAATTAAATTGTTAATACATATTTCCGGATTTGTTTGAAATTTATAGATTTTTTCTTCAATTTTGTTATATTCTAATATTTTATTATTAAATATTAAGATTTCTTTATTATTTTTAATTTTGTATTTAAGATTTTTTGCTTCTAATGTAAATAATAACGGTGGAATGCCCAGGAGCACATGAAGTGTGTGTGTCGATACATTCTTATAACATTTTGTTATTGATGTTAAGCAAATTCTTTGTATTGATTGTAAGTTTCTTTTATCAATTATCCTCGGATTATTGTACCAAACCTCCGAGCCGTAATCTATAATTTTCTCGAGGACAGTAAGGTACCATTCTCGAAGAAAATCTCGTCTTACCCCCCATGTCGTTAAAAAGCTCTTTTAATGGATGATGTTAATGATAAAATTTTACTTTTGATATTTAATATATGTGTATGCCAAGTTAGATTACTTTCATAGTGGATACCTAATAATTTAAGTGTTTCAACACGTGTTATTCAGTTTAATTTGAGGTTTCTTAAAATGTTTTTACCCAGCATTATATATACCGTTTTGTCTGTCGATATTTTAAGTTTTAGTTTTGTACAGATATTACTAAACAGCGATATCATTTTATTTGATGTATATTCAAGTTCTCGTCGGCTATTTGCCGCTATGATCATATTAAAATGATCACAAAAAGCTTTTAAGTTATGGAATTTTTCAGAATATGTGATTAATATAAAGTTCGCTATAAGCAGCCAGAGCAGGGGACCAAGACAGGAACCCTTCGGTATGTTTTTCTTTGTGTGTTAATACTCTGATAGTCTATTATAATTTCTCTATTTGTTAAAAATGTTAGTAATATATTTTTCAGGTATTGTGGAATTGGTAATTTTTGTATTGCTTTGCCGAGGATAGTCCAATTTATATTGTCAAATGCACCCTGTATATCAAAAGATACCAAGATGCAATATTTGTTATTCTGTAATTTTTTATGAATCTCATCGTTTACGGCTTGTAACAATTGAATAGTGTTTCGTCCCTCTCTGAAGCCAAATTGTTGTTCATGGAAGTGATTGTTAATTTCAAGGTAATGTATTATTCTGTGTTTAATTAATCTCTCCATTATCTTTCCAAGCATCGGGAGAAGGCAAATTGGACGATAGGATGAATTGAGCTTTCGCTCTTTATTGTTTTTTGCGAAGAAGATAACCTGGGAAATTTTCCAATTTGCTGGGAAATAATTTAAAGATAGACATTTATTAAAAAGATTGCGAATAAGACTTTTGTAGTTTTTGAATAAGTTTTTGATTAAAAATGCATCATCTTTGTCATAGCCCGGAGCTATTTGATTATTCTGTTCTGATAGTGCATAATTTAGAGAATTTTGTGTTTCCCTTACAAAGTCAGATAAAGGAGAGTCAGGATTTTCTTGTGTGGGAAAATGGTGATTTAGCAAGTTTGTAAATGTATCTGAAATTGTGGAATATATATTAGAGCCAGTAAATGTAGTATGTAGAAAATGTTGGTTTGTTGTATTTTTTGCTGTTGCAATTTTGAATGTTTTTCCAAATTTATCAATAGTCTGTGTACAAAATGTTTGCCAAGATTTGGCCTTTTCTGATTTGATATATTTTTTATATAGTGCTCTTTCTTTCTTTAGTAGTATTTTCCATTTAGTATCACCTGTTCGTTTAAATCTCTTATTTAATGCGGCTTGTAGAGAATTGTAATGTTTTTAATGCCAAAAAGGCGATAAATGAATCTCGATGGCTATTGTTTATATGGGGTTGCCTTTCCACCTGGCTTTGAGAGCGGTAAGTTGCGTAAGAATGTATGATGATGGAAATGGCAGTAGAAATATGTTCGAAATTTACTTGTACATAATGTAAATATTTTAATTGCATATATCCTTTAATCTTCATTAATCACAAGTGAGTGCAAGTGTACTGTGTTCCGTGGCCAGTAACTGTGTTGTGCCCTGCAGTGTTCCTTGTGAAAGTGAGATTTCGAGTTCGAACGCCGATGCGGGCGTGTGTTCAGATGACGATTTCCAGCCTGTCCGGAAAAAGTGGCGGTGATTTATCCGTTCAGAACCAGCTGTAGAGTTCGTATTTGTTTTCAACCTGTTGTTTTTTCATGAATAAAGCCTAATTTTTGTAAATATTTCAAGCAAGATATGTGATAATAATTTTCAATAAATGCGTGCATTAGCACTTTGAAATCTAAAGTTGTGTTATTTATTTTAATTTTAATTAATAATTTATAATATAATTTAATTATTATTAATTTCAGGCTTTTTTATTTACTGTATGCTTAAAACAAGAAAATCCTGTTAAATTTTTAAGTTCCTTATGTTGAAACCAGCTTGCGAGTCTGGACGTTGTCTTCCACTAAGATTAGTATTACCTTAGTGGAAGACGTCCAACGTCCAAGTGACCTTTGAAACGTCCAGAATATGACGTAAATGATTGCGCAAGACGTCCAGATTACGTCACTGATGACGTCAGACGTCCAAGATGGCGGCCATTTTGTTCCTTTAGAACGCCATTTTGTTTCTGATTTATCAGATAAGATATATCAGATTGCATCGATAAAAGGGAGGAGGGCAGTGGGCCTGGAGCTCTTATCGTATTGTATAAAATTTGTAGTGCTTCAGCAAATGCGTGCGTGTTTCGAAGTTCTAAGAGTTCAAGTTTCGCTTCGTCAGGCGTATTTGATATGTGTAATTGTATTGGCTTTCGCTGAGTTTCAATAAAAGTATTTCGAGTAATGCGTAACTTCGAGTCCATTCCTGTTAGGAGCTGTAATTAAACACCATGTGAAAAGGTGTGCAGTTTCGTACCCTGAGACTTGTGCCAAAATTAATTCCTCCATGTACGTCGATGATTTACTGTTAGGAGCAGATACTGTTGATGAAGCTTTAAAATTTTAGAAAGAGTCTTTAGATATTTTTGAACAAGCAAGTATGTCCTTACGAAAGTGGCAAAGTAATTCTGCGATTTTAAAGGAACATTTAAAGTCATTAAATATAAATGTTTGTCCTGATACATCGACTGATACAAATCCATTTAAAATCTTAGGGTTAATTTGGGACACAGAAGCAGACATTTTTAGATTAGATAACCAGCGTCTTTTAGACTATGTTCATTGTCAGGAAAAATCCAAAAGGACTGTAATTCAAGCGGCTGGAAGAATTTTCGACCCCATTGGGTTTTTATCGCCATTCACAATTATAATCAAAATAATTTTTCAGTCATCATGGGAACACGGCATTGATTGGGACGAAAAATTGCCAGAAGATTTAGAGAAAAAGTGGGATAACTGGTGCGCACAGATTCCATACCTTAGTAGAATAAAAATTCCGAGATATTATTTTAATGGCATGGGAAATCATGACAGTGTAGAAATTCATTGTTTTAGTGATGCAAGTATTAAGGCGTTTGGAAGTGTAATTTATCTCATATATCACAACCATAACAGCGTAAAAACAAGTTTTGTTACATCAAAAAGCCAATTAGCGCCAATAAAAAAGCTAACATTGCCTCGTTTAGAACATGTGGGTGCTATGATTGGAGCTATAGGCTTGGTAAGCGAGTAATGTCTGTTATCAAGATAAGTGATAGAAATGTATATTATTGGACTGACTCAAATATTGTACTTCACTGGATTAAGAGTTCATCTAGTACTTGGAAACCATTCGTGAGCAATAGGGTATCGGAAATACAAACTTTAACAAATTCAATGAATTGGAGACATTGTCCAGGTAGTTCTAATCCTGCTGACCGACTTACAAGAGGACTCTCACTTCTCGACCTCGAGAGCGATGATCTGTGGTGGTCAGGGCCTTCAGGGTTAACGAAAGATTCAAAATTATGGCCTAAGAAAGACAGAGAACCAGATGAAGATATGAAACAACTAGAAGCTAAACAAAAGGTAATTTCCCAAAATCTTTGTTCATCAGAACACCAGAAAACGCTTATAGAGACTGAACGTTTTAGTTCTCTATTGAAAGCAATCAGAACAGTGGCAAGAATTAAAAGATTTGTTTTCAATTTAAAAAGCCCAAATAAACGCAAAGGTACATTATCTGCAGAAGAATTGAAGGAAGCTGAAGAATTATTAATTAAGGAAGTACAAATGAAAAACTATAAGGAAGAAATTGAGTCATTAGAAGGTGGAAATCCTGTTAAGAAAACTTCAAGAATTAATTGTCTATGCCCATATCTAGATGAAAATAAATTGTTACGAATAAGCAGTAGGCTTAATGAAGGATCCTTTAGTTCGAATGAGACCAATCCAGTTATATTGCCAAAAAATGAGACGTTTACCGAGTTGCTAATTATGCAAGAACACAGAAAATTGATGCATAGTGGAGTTTCTTTGACACTTGCACAAATTCAGAAAAATTTTTGGATTCCACAAGGAAGGCAATTAATCAGGAAAACTATTAGAAAATGCCTAATTTGTAGGAAAAATAATGCAATACCAGCTGACCAATTAACTGGCCAACTTCCGAAAGAAAGAATTTCAGAACATCCTGCCTTTACCGTTATAGGATTGGATTTTGCAGGTCCGATAATCACAAAAACTGAGAATAAAGACACGTCGAAGTCATATATTGTGTTATTCACCTGTGCCACAACAGAGCCATACATCTGGAAGCAGCAAAGGATATGACTACAAGATTTTTTATTTTGTGTCTTCGTCGATTTATTTCAAGACGTGGGAATTGTAAAATAATTTTTTCTGATAATGCAAAGAGTTTTAAGGCTGCCAACAAAGAACTGCAACAATTTGAAAATATAATTAAAAATCAAGAACTTCAAGATTTTATTTCAAATAAAGGCGTGACATGGAGATTTATCATTGAACGTGCCCCATGGTGGGGAGGATTCTACGAACGACTAGTAAAGAGAGTAAAGGAACCACTAAGGAAAATTTTGGGAAGAGCTAGCTCTCATCACATTTGAGGAACTATCAACGATCTTGACAGAAATCGAAGCCATAATAAATTTGAGACCATTAACTTACACAACAAGTGATTTCGGTGAGCCAGAGCCACTTACACCGGCTCACTTTCTTCAACTAGGAAGAGAAAACATTAGTTTTCCTCTACATTTTGCCGAATTAGAGAACAAAATTTTGACCAAAGAAACTTTTTTAAGGAGAAAGCGCTATCAAAGCAAATTGTTGAAACAGCTGTGGACTAAATGGAAGGAACAATACTTATTGAATTTAAGTTCAGCTCATCAATTTAAAACTCCTGAAAGACATAAAAATCTAAAAGTTGGAGATGTTGTCCTAGTAGATAGTACTGCTAAATCTAAACTGTTGTGGGACTTAGGAATAGTTAAGGAAGTGATTATTGGCAGAGATAAACTTATTCGTGCCTGTATAATAAAAACTGCTAAAGGACTGTTGAGAAAACCAGTACAACTTTTGTATCCTTTTGAACTAGACTGTTTAAATGATAAATGATTTCAGTATGCGAATTTGAAATTTGTTTATTTACTTTTTTTCTATTAATGTTTGAATGTTTAAGTGATATTAAGCTGAAATATTTTTAAAATTTGTAATTTGTTTGTTTACTCATTTTGTAAGAATATTTATTATTTTATGCATATTTTATACTTATTTGAATTTAAAGGTGTGATTGAATAATAATGGTCATCAGTATTATTGATTAATTATTGAAGAGTTAATGATAGTATTTAATTTCTGTATATATGTTTAATCTTTTGTGTATAAAATCTGGCCAGATATATATGTTCATGTAGCTACATGTTATAAAGGTGTCGTATTGTATTTATATTGATAATAATTTCATCATTTTATGTTTAATCTTTATACTGTTGAAAATGGAAAGAGTAATTTCATAGTATTGTCAGTAAGTGTAGATTGAAAAAAAATATTTTTATCAGGTTTGAGTTTGATGTAAAGTCATGTTTATTATGATAATTTTAATGTTGATGTACTCTCATGAGTCCAGGTGGGGAGTGTGTAGAGAATTGTAATGTTTTTAATGGCAAAAAGGCGATAAATGAATCTCGATGGCTATTGTTTATATGGTGTTGCCTTTCCACCTGGCTTTGAGAGCGGTAAGTTGCGTAAGAAATTATGATGATGGAAATGAAAGTAGAAATATGTTCGAATTTTACTTGTACATAATGTAGATATTTTAATTGTATATATCCTTTAATCTTCATTAAATATAGAGAAAATTATGCCCGACTTATCTATGAGTGAGTGCTAGTAATTAAGTTATGATTAGCATGGCAAATTAAAATATAATTAAGAATCCACTGAACCACGAAGAATACGGCGAAACACGGCTATTTTGTCTCTGTGGGACTTCAGAGATGCGTTCCACCATGTAAATGTTGGATATAGTTTTAATTGTTTCTTTTTGAGGGTGGAATTACATGTTTCTAAAATATTATTGTTAAAGGTATCTAGCCAGTTGCCTAATTCTTGTGTTGTTGTTATAATGTCAAGTTCATTTTGTAAGTCAGATACATATTTCTTAAAATTTTTGTTAAATTTTTTAAAAGTTGTATATTTGGTTTTAAATCTACCTAATTTTATGTAGTTAATTGAAAGTGCTATAGAAAATCGAATGTACCTGTGGTCTGACTTACTCATATTTTCAACGTCCACATACCACGTCTGGATTCTTTCAGAAATGTCCTGAGAGCACAACGTCACATCCGGATTAGTGGCACAGGGATTGTCAACTTGTCCAATGAATGATGCTGGTGCTTCAGAATCATTTATAAGGATCAGTTCTCTTGCCAATAGCAAGTATGTCAATATTGATCCCCTCTCATCCTCTTTCTGATAACCCAGGAGTGCCAAGTGGGCGTTAAGGTCTGCACCCAGTATCAGGTTTGTCATTGGGTTAAACTGATTTAACCATTTCATATCCTCAAGCAGGTTACTTTTTGGTTTAGAGTACAATGATCCCACTGTGAGTCTTCCTGTTGTTGTAGTAATATGGACGAACACTGCATTTTCATCTGAGTAAGTGTGGATGGCTGGAACATCCGGTCTAGTTATCACAACTGCAGCTGTTTGATTTTTGGATGTAAAGACTTTGCTGTTGATGGAATGCCCCAAACTTTGTTTTTGATGTGGTAATAGTCTTGGATGAGTAATATTGTAATTTTATTTTCATTGGCAAAGCCCCATATATGGTCTGTAGCTGCTCGACTGTTTTGTAGATTAATTTGTAGACATTCGAAATTTTCACTGAAGGGTGCTGTTGTTGGTGTATGTTGAGATTGTATATCTTCTTTATTTAAAATATTGAATTGGAAATGCTATTTTTAACGAAGTTATTTCTATTGTAGAGATGATATTGATATATGGGACATTGACTTGTGTTTGCTGCATGATGAAAGTCATTTTCTGTATCTTTACAGTTGACACATATGTGTTCTGTTGGATTGTGTTTTACTTTGCACTTGTCAGAATCGTGAGACTTTGTGCAGTACGTACATGCTCTTGGATATTGACATCTAATTGATACGTGGCCGTATCTCTGACAGTATCCACAACGTATTCCTGGGCGATATTGTTCAATCCTACACGATTTGAAGCCAATAAGGAGTTTTCCTTTATTCAGTAGATAATTGGCTATGTTGGCTTCCACACTTAGAACAAGTTGATATGTTTTAGATGTTTTTCTTTGAATGACTTTAAAAATAGTTATTGGTGTATCCATGTTTAGATCTTCTATTATTGCTTGTGTTATTTCTTCTTGTTCTGTAATGTTAGGAATGCCAAGTATTATAATTTTCTTCGTGTTATATGGAGTATATTGGGTTTCTATAACATACTTCAATGCTTCAACTTTGTCAATGAAGGTCCAAAGAGCTTTTGTTTCTTCTGGGCTGTCAGATTGTATTATCAGAAGATTTTTATCACGTGCTGGACTGCATACAATAAGTGGAAGATCTTTATTTTATTTAACTTTTCCATTCAAATATCTTTTATTGTTGCCATTGACATTGTCGTGTTTGGCTTCTTGTGTAATAATACTGCAGCTTTAGAGATGCCTATTTTATTCCTTTTTGGGATATTTTCCTTCATTGACTGCTGCAATACTTCTGAGTAATTAGTTTGGGATATATCTATTTTTGCTTGTTCTATAAGTGAGTACTCTCCCGTCTGGTCCATTTTTTCTAATATTTTGTTCATCTTTGTTTCTATGTTTTCCAGAGTTTTTTGAAGTTCTTCTATTGATGCAATGCCCGTACTTATTGTTAACCTTTGTGGTTTTGGTTTTTCTGATTTTAATTCCTGAATTTCGCAGAGTAGTTGCTGTATCGTTTGATCTCTTTCTTTTACTAACTTTTGAAGATCTTTCCCTACCTGCTCAAGGAGTTTTACATCTGTTAAGATGTTTGATAGTTTATTTTCATATTTTCTTGGATGAGATTAGCTATTTGTTCATCTTTTGAGATCAATGATTCTTTTAATTTTTTATTTTCTTCTTGTGTTTTTCTGATTCCTTCTAATTGTTGATTTATTAGTAGAGCCTCGTTTTCGGTTTTATTCTGTTGATTCTGTCTTTGTGTTGTAGTGTCCTGTTTTAATTTTTTCAGTTTTTCTTCTAGTTCTTTCTTCTCTTTTTCTAAGCTTAAGATCTTTTCTTTCTGGAATGTCCTTTCCTTTGCTGTTTTTTCTGTGAGGTTGAATCTTTCTTCATATTTTTCCAGTCTTTTGTTAATTTCTTCTTTGTATTTACTCGCCTCGTCTGCGTCACCTTTTTTCATTCTTCGCAGGAAGTCGTTGTATTGGTTCATCAATGCTGTTAAGTCCATTCTTATTGCGTTTTTCTATGTGAATTTTTGATACTTTCTACTTGGGTTTTGGGTGTTATAGCGTCTGGATCTTCGTTTTAATAATGTTAGTGAGGTATTAAAAGCTGTGGTTGCTTCTGGACTGGAATGTGCAATTTTGTATTCAGACTCTGTTGTTTTCGAGTCATCTGAGTCATGTGAGTACTGAGGTTGAATTGGCGAACTTTTTAGTTCGTCTTCCATGATGTTTTATTTTTGTTCAGTACTATAATTTATTGTCAAATGCGTATTTATAAGTATTTAGCGTAAGTAAATGATATAGATTACAACTTATTTTTGTTAACTTTTCCAACTATAAGTTGAGGAATTTGATTAATTTGAGGTAATGTTTTCTGCCATTTAACGCTATTTAACAATCTATTTTTATGTATCTGAATAACTACTATATTTTGTTACTTTTACACTTATATTAAACTTTTCATTTATTAAACTAGGCATCACTGGGGTCCAATCATGTTTAATGAAGGAAAGGGTAAATAGGAAAGGTCATAGCAAAAATCAGTGATCTAGATCACTGGAAATGACTAAGATAAAAACTTAATGTTATATGTGGGGCAAATTTGGAGATTATAATAATAATAATAAATAAATAAATAAATAAAATTAAATTAGAAAAAAGTGATAGAATGCAAAAAAAAAAAAAAAAAAAGAATAAAAAAGGTGAGAGGGGAAAAATTTTGAAGAATCCTGATCAGAAAAATAATAGTGACCAATGCTTATGAACGTCGTTGCACCCGGAGCAAAGCGAAGAAAAAAAAAGAGAGAGAGAGAGATTTTATTAATCATACGAAACCTAATATTATAGTTTAAATTTAAGATTAAGCCATTTAATTTACTATTGCTATGCAAAGACATTTACCAGATAAGACATATTATGGAGAGTCTATATTCTAAAAACCTTTTATTTACAATATTTACATTATTTCTCCGCCATGTGAAAAAAAAAAAAAAAAAAAAAAAAAAAAAAAAACTGAAATTAATGAATTTAACGAATTTGTTGAAAATTCTGGCTCTGTAACAGGTAAATAGACAACAACTCGAGAAGTTTAGTATTAAAAGTGTGCCAGAGAAGGGAGAAAAATAGTTTACACTCATCTGTAAGAAGGAACGAGATCCACGCTGCACTTGAAATTCCATAATTCCAAAAGTAGAGTCAGAAAGTATAATCCCTTGAACACTTTTAAATATGGAGGGGGAGGGGGGGGGAGGTGGTCAAAAATAAATTAGCAATTGAAAATAAGTTAATATAATGAGAAGCATAAGAGATGTAATAGTGACGGGAATTATAAAACGCCCTCTAGATCACTGGAAATGACTAAGATAAAAACTTAATGTTATATGTGGGACAAATTTGGAGATTAGAATAATAATTTAAAAAAATAAAAAATAAAATAAAATAAAAGTGATAGAATGCAAAAAAAAAAAAAAAAAAAAAAAAAAAAAAAAAAAAAAGGGTGAGAGGGGAAAAATTTTGAAGAATCCTGATCAGAAAAACAATAGTGACCAATGCTTATGAACGTCGTTGCACCCGGCAGTGAAATATCCCATATTTTGATTCACCGTAGCGATTGTGACACTTCTAACCATGTATGACGTCAAGGGGCCTTCACATCGACTAGCCGTGCTGTTAGGGTAGTACCTCTTTTCTACACTTGCTCCTTATAGAATTTCCTTTTGAGTACTCACATGTTCAGAAATTAGCATTTTGTGTTTGTTGCTTAAATTTTGCACACCAGTGTATTTGGTCTGATGATCTATTTATCAATTTCAGTAAAAACAATAATTATCTTAAGCAGACGCATTTATTACAGGCTATTAAAATAAATTTTCGTTAGTTTTTATTTTAAAAAACTTACGTAAATTAACAATTTTATAATAAATTAAATTAGAGAACTTTTGTGTACGGTTCTGTTAAACTGAATAGTTTTAAAAATATTAAAACAAAAAAATTAATTTTTAAGGACAATTTCGAAATTAATGATCTTGTGATAGGTAAATTTAAATTTGGACTTATTGATTTAGTTTAAATTAATTTAGTTTAATTTATAAAATTATAAGCTAAAGAAATAAATAATAAACTTCAATTTTATAAAAGTAAAGAAAAAATATTAACTATTTTTATAAATTTAAGGAAAAAATTATAAACTTTGTAAAATTATAATTTATAAAATAATAAATTTTAGTTTAATTCATAAATTTATAAGCAAAATCAGTTTAGTTTAATACCAATTTAAATAGCGATAACTTGCAGAAATGTTATGTTATGAAACCCATAATTAACCCTATATTGCCTCACATCAGAGATATTAAAATAAAATTTTAAAAAATTAGTGAAAAAAAAATTCTAATTTTCAAGTACTATCAAGGAAAAAAAAAAGTAGATTTAAAAAAAAAATATTTTTCTGTAACTTACAAAATTAAAATAAAATAAATTTCTCAATATTTCATTAAAAAATATAAATATTACTATTATTTTCACAAAAAATTACCGTCCAGACATGACCCCGGTTAGATTGGGCCAGCGTATCGAGCTGGGTCAGGCCTGGATCCTAGAATAACTCTAGTAAACACAACAATCTTAATTTGCATTTCAAACAACGCGATTTCTGTACGCTAACCTCTAACCGTTATTTACGGAAATTGCACTGTTTTGGAAGAAATACGAACATTGTACTGTTTTGAAAGAAATACGGAAAAAATCCATTACATTTACGGAAAAGTTACTGCATATTTACAGATTTGAAACCTCCTTTACGGAACTAATGTCATTTACGGAAATTATACTAATGTTTTGAAAAAAATGAAACTTCTCCGTAAAATTTTACGGAAAATCTCCTGTATTTTCACAGATTTTTCTTACAGAGTAGCAAGCTCTCAGTGCTCAGTTTGTTTTAATCCGTCAAAACGAAATTTCTCGAATTAGGGAGTAAGCTAGATCGTTTTTCATGCTCGTATTAGTATAGGAGACAAGTTTTGCGGAAAAGTTGTCACAAGTTATCAAGTTTGTCCGGACACCTAAATTGTTTGCTCGTTTAATCTATTATGTGATTATTTGGAGAAACATTAGTAACTAGCAGGAAACTCACGGCAAATCATGATTGCAGCCGTAGAATTAACTTTCTACAAGAGTCGGGTGGTAAAAGAAAAACTGCACTCAAATCATGGCTTAGGACCATCACCAAGGAATTGAAATGCTTTGAAAATTTCCACCAATAAAGAGAAGCAGGTTCACAGAGAAGACAGTCTTTATTAACATATTTTCATACAAATATGGCTGGTACTGAGAGTTTTACACTCACTGTTATCCATCACAAGCCTCTGATTCAATACGCCTCTGCTCGATGACAATCTGCTTTGTTTAATCAATTTACTAATACTACATTAAAGACATGGTTTTCATATACGCAGGCGCTGCACAGTGGGGCAAAATCCCGAAAAGCTGGCCAAAATATGAAAATGTTATTCAAATTGGACGAAACTTCGTACACAGGTGTTTTTCAGGATGCTGATTACGATTCCGTAGTTAAAATTTTAAAAAACAAAATGGGAGATCCAATATGGCGAACTAAAAATTTAAATGTTTTGAAAGCTATTCAATTTGTATGAAATTTCGTATACAGGTGCTTTGAAGAATGCTAATTACGATTCAAAAGTTAAAATTAAAAGCAAAAATGGGAAATTGGTATGGATACCGAAAGCATGCAGTAGAAAATTGTTAACAACATTTTTAATTTGTTTCAAGAATAATTTTCTCATTTAAAAATCTCATCTTATGTAGAAATAGAATTAATTGTAAACATTCCCTCATGACAATAATTCGTGATTTTCATGTCCCTGAAAATCGGTTTAAATTGGCAACTTTTTAAATTATACCCAACCACTGGCAGAAATCTGACAAAACTCAAAATTCTTATTCTTTTAAAATATCACTAGATGGAACCCGTCAAAATTTGACCGCAAACAACTTGATAGTACCATAAAAATAACATTTATAGTTGCTTTAACTTGACAAATTTCATAGTGGGGAGCATAATATGATTAAGCGGTCACTGACCTTTCCATCGATATATCACATGAGGGATGTGTGCAAAGTTTAGAAAAGTACCCCCTTGGGGGGTCAAAGTGGGGGATGCATAATATGATTAAGTGGTCACAGACCTTTCCAATGATATATAACATGAGGGTTGTGTGCAAAATTTAGAAAGTACCCCTTGGGGGGGGCAAAGTGGGGAGATGGGCATCGGAGATGCATAATATGATATAAGTGGTCACAGGCTTTTCCAATGATATATAACATGAGGGTGTGTGCAAAATTTATAAAGTACCCTTTGGGGGGGGGGGCAAAGTGGGGAGATTGACATCGGAGATGCATAATATGATTAAGCAGTCACAGACCTTTCCAACAATATATGACATGAGGGGTGTCAACAAAATTTATAAAAGTGCCTCCCTTAGGGGGGGAGGGGGGGTTGGCGGGGATGGACCCCGGAGATGCATAACATGAATAAGCGGCCAAAGACTTTTCCAGCGATATATCACATGAGGGGTGTCTGCAAAATTTAGAAAAGTGTCCCACTTGGGGGGGGGGAAGTGGGGGGATAGACCAAAGATGCATAACATGAAAAAGAGGTCACAGGCGTGTCAACTTGCAACTTTTTTCTCGAAGGCATTTGACAATATTAATTTTTTTTTTTACCCAAGACAAACGATATTCTTAATTTTTTTGCGTAATTCGTCAAACGTTCATGGAAAAAATAATGAAATTCGCTAATCAATAGTTGATAAATTATAAAATTCAACAATCGATAGCAGTAAAATTGGTCGATCGATAATAGAAAAATCACAAAATTCATCAAATGGTCTCCCGTAAAAATATTGTCCTGCACACTGATGATATGATCAAAAGGGTTTTGAAGTATAGGACAAAATTAGCACTTGCCAAACAGCAAGTAATGCTGAAAATTTGGCAATGGACTTTATTGCCACCACTGGTCAAACATAATAGTCACACTCACCAATTGCGATGATTGAATGGAAAAAGATTTTTTTCTCTGCTGTCGCTCGACAAATTTCGAAACCACTTGGCGAATTTCACGATTTTTTCCCCGAAATAGATGGATTGTGATTTTTTTTCTCGAAGCCATTCGACGATATTCGAAAACTTTTCCCTCCGAAACCAGTTGATGAATTTTGCGATTTTTTCACTGTCGATTAATGAATTTTGCGATTTTTCCGCTATCGATTGACGAATTTCGCAATTTTTCCGCTATCGATTGACGAATTTCGCAATTTATCAACTATCGATTAATGAATTTCATGATTTTATCCATGAATGAACAAATTGCGCACTTTCTTTCCGCTAATGTTTGACACATTTGCCCTTTACGATTCAGCCAATGAGTTGAACGTTGTTTCTTTCCAGAAATGTCAAGAATGAAACAATGATTCTTTAGGATGAATTTCCTTCGTTCGATGCCCCATGGAAGAATGTGTGCGATGCAGCAACGGGCGTCACAGACTTTTTAGGGCACCTGCAGACTAAAAACATCTAACCAATCTTCGCGGGGGGGAAAAATCACAGATTTCGTCAAATGATTCAGGAAAAAACATTAAATTCAACAAAGGATCATGGGGAAACATGACTTTCGTTAAAAGACAACAGAAAAAACATTAATTATGCAAAAGGATCGTGAAAGATAAGCAAATTTTGTCAAAGAATCGCAAAAAAGGAAAGTTCACCAAAAGATCACGCTTTTATACTAAATTTCGTCTAAAAATTGCGGAATAAAATGTATTTTATCAAAGAATCGCTGGAAAATGCGAATTTCGTTAAGGATCACGATAAAAATGCTAAATTCTTCAAAGGATCGCTGAAAAAACACGAATTTCGTCAAAGAATTGCTGAAAAAACATGAATCTCGCCCAATAATAGAAAAATCATGGTTCATAATCATTATATCTAGTAGTATATGTAAATACAGTTTGTGATATAAGACAAAATTAACACTCACCAATCGGCGAGTAATACTGAAAATTGGTAATTGATGTTATTGCCAGTACTGGCTAAACTTAATAGTCACACTCGCCAATTGCGATGATTGAATGTAAAATGACATTTTTTTCCCGCTGTCACTCAAAGAATTTTGAAACCATTTGGTGAAGTTTTTCCTGAAACCATTTTGAGAATTTCCCGATTTTTTCTTCAAAATCATTTTTCAACAATATTCGACCCAATAGGCATGCGTCAAAAAAATCACCGGCCAATGAGGTGAGGGTCTATTACTGTCTCTAGAAATATGTTTGGAATCATCTCCTGTTTTTTTTTTCTTGCACATTGCATTAAACCTAGGAAGGTATTTATATAGAGCTCACTGTGGAGTGTTTAGAAGGTATTTATTTTATTTATTATAATTTGTATGAATACTTAGGTGTCCATTTCGGATTTACTGTTTAAAAATGAATTTAGGCTCATTTAACATTCGCGAAATCAATCCCGATGGAAATTGTGTTTTTAGATCTCTATCATTTTGTATATATAGTACAGAAAATAATTATTCAAGCGTACGTAAAAATATCGTAGAACACGTAATACAAAATTGGACCACTTATAGTCCGTTTATTATCGGGGATGAATCTTATGGTGTTCCGATTGCTAATGAAAATGATTATGTAAATATATGGTTCTTCATAGAAGTATGTGCTTCTTCACACTTCAATAGAAGCATTGTTTAAATTAATATAATTCTACAAATATGATGCAGTTTTAAAATATTGAGTAATGATTAATACTGTCAAGGAATCTACTCATATATGTAATTAAGTTTTTGTACTTCGCTATTATCTCATCGACCACTTTTCATAACAAAAAACTATCGCCAAACTGTAACGCCAAATAAACGGGAGAACGTTCTCATTAATACGCGCAAATGTTGAATTAAAAACCACTTGATGACATAACAAACACGTATAATGCTTCCGACATCAAGTAAATGGGACTGCATTTTTGGCATTTAATCGTACAGTTTGGCGATAGTATTTTGTTATGAAAAGTGGACGATGGGATAATAGAGAAGTACCTAAGTTTTTTATACCAAGTTTGAAAATTTATCTTTTTTTGACATTTAAAAAAAATAACAGAAAAAACATTACAAATTTGCCCATTTGCTCAGCGGTCAAAGGATTCAGTAAATATTAATGATTAGCGGAACTGGTTCTAGCTATGAAGTATATTATTTTGCTCAAAAACCCCCAACAAAAATATAATTACAAAGAATGTCAAGGAATCTACTCATATACGTAATTAAGTTTTGGTACTTCTCTGAAGCACTTTATCTCAGTGGCTTTGCCATGTATTAGCTTGTTATAAAGTTTTAAAAATTAACATAATTAAATTTCTTAATATTTTTAAATGTTAAGTAGAACATAATCTTCTTATTCAAATATTAGTTTGTTTTCTATTAAATTGACAATGTTTGTAACATTCATATTTTTGTAATTGCCGAATACTAAGTAAGTAACAACTTTAGTATGTCTAAAATATTAGTTACTTTTTTCGTTCCATTGTATGTTGCACTGTTTCACAAACATTATTGTTTACATTGAAAATCCAGAAGGCATTTTAGCCTTATGTAGTTTGCCATCTTACCCCAAGATTGGGGTAAGATGCCGAAATGAAAGCATTTACAAAAGCAAAAAGTTTGATGCTTTCTATGACATTTGTAAAATGAAATAAATTTTTAAATCATACATAAATGTATCAACTTTAACAAGAAATTAATGAATAACAAAAAGAAATAGACTATTTTATAAAAAAATAAATCAAAAACTACGGTATCTTCATCCGATCTACCCTATATGAATGAGTATGTATTGACGAATACATATGAATACAAGAGTCACGAGTCAGCTGGATGGGGAGGCCTACCAAATGGCTTAAGCATTTACAAGCCCCGTCCAGAAGAGTTGGTCTCTTATTTTGAACCAATTCCAGATGAGAGACCTGCACCTGGATTGGCATCCCCAGAGGTAACGCTTTTTCTAAACTTGGAGGACATTGGATCCACGAACAGATTTTACGTGCACCAGCTCCCATTAACGTACACGGTCCCACTGCAGACGCAACCTAGAGAGGTTGTCACCCTCCCAAGCAATGACCACGGTCGATGCTGCTTCACTTTCGGTTATCTTACGGGAACCGAGCTTATTTGTCCGCGCCATTGCGGGACATACATATGAATACAATGAATATTTGTTCAAAAGTACTGATGACAGAATTACCCCAACAGCGCCAAATTTGGCGACAAAAATGTGGTGCCATGTATGAAGCCAACTTGGCGATAGCTGGGTAATTTGGCGAAATTCTCATTTAAATCCACGAATCTTCCATAATCTTCTTCCATTGGCATAGCCTACTGTTTTCTATAAAATTCCATAGGACGAAAAAAAAATTAAGAAAGCATATATATATATGCTTTCTTAATTTTTTTTAAGAATATCTTATATATATATAGAATCTTATATATATATATATATATATATGCTTTCTTAATTTTTTTAAGAATATCTTATATATATATAGAATCTTATATATATATATATATATATATATATATATATGTAAGAAGATGATATGTAAATAGTAGATTTACTTGAATTATATGAACAAATAGACGATGAATAACAGAATATGAACTTTAATTCAGTCCTAGACAGGTAACTCTACAATACTTTACTCATAATTTTTCTTTAACTAATACACTTTTCGTCCAATATATACAATATGTTTATTTAAAAAAAAAACAATTAGGCCTAACAGCGCCTTTACTGGCTATTTCTCTCTTTGTTGCTTGCTTCACAATAAATATTAGAAGATTGGCTTTTTTCCAATTTTGAAGATGCTCAAATCTTGATCTCGAGATCCAAAATATTTATAGCTCGTGTACTTAAATCATGAATAATAACAGTACACTAGAGTGTCAGTTAATTTGATGGTCATTTACGTCATAAAGGAGATAAAGTGTTCAAACTGAAATCCTACATATATATTAGAGATGAGACGGGCTCAGCCCGAGCCCGAAAGCCCGAGCCCGAACCCGGGCCTGACACGGGCTCGGGCTCGATTTTTATATCAGTCTTCGGGCCCGGGCGGGCTCGGGCTCATTCTTTCTGAAACTGACAATTTCATTTATTCTCATATAGTAAAAATAAAAATAACTTTTTTTCCCCTAAAAATTACATATTCCATTTTAAGTCATTTAATGCTATTTTCATCAAAATGAATAAAAGAGGAAGCAGAAACAGGCCCGTAGCTAGAGGGGTGCCAGGGGGGGCTTAGCACCCTTTGAAAATTTTTGAGCCCCTCCTGGGAAAGTTGCCAAGGCCACCAAATGAAATTCTGTTTCAAAAATCCAAATGTTTCAAAAATCGAACTTAGTTTTGGGGGCTTTTTACAGTTTTGCATAAATACTAAATTGTAGTATTTATTTAAAAACTGCAAATAAGTGCTTCAATATTCGCGCATACTATTTGCACATACTCAGAATTAGCAACCTTTTGCTGATGCAAACATTGACATCAGTTTGAAAGTAATTATGATGCTTATGATAAACATCATGTTTCGTATTTCAGTCATCCAAGTTTAATATATATATATTTATATTCAGAATCTTTAAGGGCAGAGAATATTCAGAAAAAAAATAAAGGTTGCAACTCTTTTGAAACAGGTGAACTGTCAGCTTTTTATTTACTTATTGACATCATCACTTATTGCTTCACTAGTATAATTAATTATACACTGAAAATTTTCATTCTGCAGCCAGTGATGTAGTAATATAAAATCCAGAGGGCATATGCTGCAGGTAGAGAGTGTACCATAAAGAGTATATGCTATAGTGTTTTTGAAAAGAGGATATACGTTATTCCTTAAAATAATCCAGAAGGGATACGGCGTATCCACCGTATATTCTCCATTACATCAATGTCTGCAGCTTTTACTTTTCTTAGCATCAAATAAAGTTATTATAAACAGTTTAATAAGAAACATAGTGCATACAATATGAATATACACTAATTTACCTTTCTATATAATACTTGGATCATATATTTGTAGGATTTCAGTTGAAACACTTCACGTAAATGATCATCAAATGAACTGACACTGAACTGACACTCTATTATTGTCAGACTTTGATGCGCGAGTTGTAAATAGTTTGAATCGCGAGATTTTACTAAGAGCCAGTGTTCTAATTTTTATTATGAAGCGAGATATAAAAGGAATATGGCCGGTAAAGGTATTATTAGGCCTCGCCGGATTGTTGTAAGCTAAATTGTTGTTATATAGTTTTTACTTGTATTAGTTGAAATTAAAGTTAGTATTCTGTTGTTCATCGATTATTTGTCATATTGGTTCAGTAAAAGTGACTATTTATATATCATATACTAACATTTTTGGGGGCTCGGATGCCAAGATTATTAAAAGTAAGAGCCACTAGTAGTGAAATGGAAACCGAACGTAAAGTATTGTAAAACGCCAGTGTCAAAAGTTGGGTTACGAATCAGCAAGGTGAAACCGTAATCGTATCACTTCAAGTACAATTTTTGAAAGATGGGAACTCTAAATAAAGCCAAGAGAATTGATCTAATAAACCTCTGCGAGGAATGCGGAATTGAAGCAACAGAAAAACCGACAATACCTGTCCTAATAAAGCTGATCAAGAGTTGGGAGAGTTACGAAGAAGATTTTATAAGAGATCGATTGGAAGTAGTGATAGCAAGTAGAAAAGAGAAAGAAGAAAGAGAAGAGAAAGAGAAAGAACATATTAATGAAGACTCAAAGACAAATCCAGGTAAGCAATTTGAATTGCTTAGATTATTAACTAAATATGATAGCTCGAATGATATCAGTTTATACTTAGCTATGTACGAAAGGCAAATGGCGCAAACGGGCATTGATAAAAAAGAATGGGTAAATTATTTAATTAATCTAATGCCGTTAGATGTGATCAATATAATAACAAAGGGAAAACGAACCTGAAATTCACGATTATGATTATATAAAAAATATTCTACTAAAACGCTACAAGCTATCACCAGAGGAGTTTAGGCTGAAATTTTTCTCATCTAAAAAGGAGCCATCAGCCAATTGGCGAGATTTCGCTTATGAGATAAAGGTGTATTTTCAACAATGGATTGAAGGCTTTCACGTAAATAACTTTGAAGATTTGGCGGAATTAATTGTTGTTAATCAAATCAGGCATAATTTACCTACGGAAACAAAAACACATTTCATAGAGGAATTATTAGTAATAAAGAAAATTGATGACTTAGTTAATAAATTAGATAATTACGAAACAGCACAAAGGGTTTACAATAAACAATCAGTTAAGGATACAAGTAGCGATTTTGATGACAGAAGATCGCGAGTGACTGATTACGCCAATTTGAGAAGACGCCAAATTGACAATAGACACAGTATGAATTATGGAAGCAAAGAGTCGCATATAATCTGTTTTGCGTGTGGCAACCCTGGTCACGTGAGTGCGAAATGTGCCATGGCGAATAATACAGAACAAGAATATTCAAATTTTTACCCGCAACGTAATCAAAATTGGTGAGAAACAAAATATCAAAATGAGACCCAAAACGCGCAAAGAAAAATAGTTAATATGGGCATGTTAAATGGTAAAAAAGGAAAAATCTTAGATATTAGCGGAATAAAAACAAGCGTAATAATTGATACAGGAAGCGATATTTCAATCGCCAGTTCAGGATATCATACTGCAATAAACGCGCCAAAACTAACCAGAGACAATATATACATATCAGGCATAGGTGGAGAAGAAATTAAGCCAACAGGTTTTTTCTGGCATAAAGTCTACGTGGATGAAACAGAAATCCAGGATAAATTTTACGTGGTACAAGAGGCGGACTGCGATTTAATAATAGGTAGGAAAGCAGTAGAAGGCATGACGTTAAAAGTAACGGAAGATAGTGTTAGAATAACAAGCGGCAACAAAGTTCGAGTAGAATACATTAAAATTAACGAAGTACCGACAAAAATTAATGAAGAAAGTATAAACAACGATAATCGAGGTTATGAAGATATGGTTAAAATCGACTGCGTAAATGGCGGTGTGAATTTGACACAGATTACGAATTTAGTGAACAGAAAGAAAATAAGGAGATTAATAAAACCGTATAAGCCGATTAGGACAAAAGATACAGGATTATCCGATGAATGGAATGCATCTCCAGAAGAAAATTATGAAAGTAGTAGTCCTGCACATGGTAGAAAAGACTATGTGAAAGATCGCAATAGGAATTTTGATCATAAGGGAAATAACAGAAATTTTAATAGGCCATTTGATAACAGAAGCAATAATAGATATGGTCAGAGATATTTTAAACAGTCATTTAACCATGGAAATAACAATAAATATGGATATGGGAAACAGAGTTCCGAGAATTCTTACCAAAATAAATCTGAGGTTTCTGAAAACTTTGAAACTGAAAATTCTTTGATACCTCAAGACATAGCAGAAAATACTTCACCTAATTCAAAAACAAGGTATAATCCAAAATTTTCCCCTACATACATGAACAGAGGCTACTATCATGGTCGAAATAATTATAATTATGGTGGCCGACGATCGTACAAGGCTAGTTATAATGAACAAATATATTCACAACCATCACATAAGAATAATTCTCATCATGGATTTAAAGGAGCTTATAGTGGACGAGATGCTTATTCAAATTCTTATCATTCTAGAAGCAATAGTTATGTAGTTTGTAAATATAGAGAGCAATATCCGGAAAGGAATCACAGAGATATTAGATATGCTGATCCTAAAGACAGAGAGCAATACTCAGAAAGAAATAAAAATCTCAAAAAAAATAACTGTTAGGCATGAAAAAAACATAACAAATCAAGTTGCTGATGTCGAGACGCCATCACGTCAGGATGACCGATTTGTAGGATTTCAGTTGAAACACTTCACGTAAATGATCATCAAATGAACTGACACTGAACTGACACTCTATTATTGTCCATGACTTTGATGCGCTGGTTGTAAATAGTTTGAATCGCGAGATTTGGCTAAGAGCCAGTGTTCTAATTTTTATTATGAAGCGAGATATAAAAGGAATATGGCCGGTAAAGGTATTATTAGGCCTCGCCGGATTGTTGTAAGCTAAATTGTTGTTATATAGTTTTTACTAAAAGTGTATTAGTTGAAATTAAAGTTAGTATTCTGTTGTTCATCGATTATTTGTCATATTGGTTCAGTAAAAGTGACTATTTATATATCATATACTTACATATATATCTGTGTTTGTGCGTGTATGTGTCAGGGAGAGAAATAGTATGAGCCCTCCCCCTACATTTTCTTGAGCACCCCCTATTGTTTACGTCTAGCTACAGCCCTGAGCAGAAATCTTATTTTCCTTTTCCAGTTTTAGAATGCTATTTTAAAAGGAATTTTTACAATATTTGCAGATTTATGAGCGGTATTGACGCGACGACTGGATGATATGGCGCCAATGGAAAAAAGGCGCGAATAATTTCGATTCTCGTTTGTAAAAGTAGGATATTTTTCAATTAGAACGTTTATTTATTTATTTATTTTTAGATATCTAAAGTGAAGTGAATGCTTTCTTTTGTTTGCAGTTAATCAGCATTAGCTTAAGATTTAGACATTTTAGTCTTCTTTCTATTGTGTGCGAGTCATATAAATGGCTCTTCATACTTCATATGAAAATAACGTTAGTGATTCTATTTTTCACCATGAACTCTGCTCATGTTAAAGCTCTGCTCTGAACATTTGTGAAGTCACTCCCATTCGTAATAATTGTCATGTATTGTTATTACGATAAGAAAGCAATCGAAAAGTGTTTCCACTTTGCTTATAAAAGCATAGGATCTTTCAGATAACGGTGCCAAATTTTTAATTTAAGTTGATTTTCAGGAACAGGAAATATTGTTTTAATTAAGGAATCAATTATAATTTTTGAAATACGCCTATTATAGAAAATAGAAAAACGGCATAGGAATTTCTGCAAATTTCATGCATTTATTCATAAAACGCACTTCATTAATGTGTCCATCAGGTTTCCTTGTTGGGTGAGAAAATTATGAGAATCTTTTAAGTAAGTATATTTTTATTTCATACCAAACTTCTCTTTTGAAAAAATTGAATGTAAATTCCGATAAAATTTAATTATGTGCTGGAGATTAACAGTTACTTTCATGTAAGAAGTTTTTAAATTTGAGATATTACTTTTAAAACGTGTTTTTTAATATTATGCATTTTTTTCGATATCGGGTTCGGGCTCTAATGACACAAAATGTTTCGGGCTCGGGCGGGCTCGGATTTAAAATCATCGGGCTCGGTCGGGCCCGGGCTCTGAAAGGAGAGCCCGAACTCATCTCTAAATATATATCTACCCTATATATATAAAATCCCAATGAAACGAATTTGTGAAACGATTTTATGAAACGAATTTGTGAAACGATTTTATGAAACGAATTTGTGAAACGATTTTATGAAACGACTGATTAAACGACTGATTATGTTTCAGGGCTATTTTTAATAAAATATTAAACGCTTGATGGTGAAATTAATACCAATTGCCCATAAAAATCCGCGGATGTGAAAACTGGTAATAGAATTTTGAAATTGGAATTAGTTTTCGAGATATTATTTTTTTTCTAATTTTAATGACATTTCTATAATGATGGCAACTAATTACTCAGTTTTTTTGTAACAAAAAAGGGGGAAAAATCGAAAAGGATCCCGATAGGGATTATTGATTTCTTTTTATTCGTCATTTTCAAATTGAAATTGAATTTATCTTTTATTTCAATCAATAATGAAGAATAAATTATGATTAAATTATGTTTTTCAGGAAAATTTGAAAAAAAAAATCACATTTCTATCGTCAGGATTTAATTTAATTTATAAACTGAAAATATTTTGAATAAAATCGTCCAAATGACGTCATTTATGTAAATTACGTTATATATTAAAATGATTTTCGTTACTTTTCCACTTTAGGGGCCTTAAAGAGCCTTAGGGGAGATAAAGAAAGTGACATTGGCGATGAATTGAAATTCGGCAATATGTTTTCTAACAATCTATTCGCTTTTTGATATACACAGGCAATTATTTGGATATTTATACAATTTATTTAATATAAAGAAGCCATTTATCTATTTTTATATACAAAAAGAGGTAAATTGAAAGAAACTTATAAATAAATTGTATATATACATATAAATACATGTATAAACAAGCATAAAAGTTCGGTGTTTTTCCAGTATATGGGGCCTTGACGGAACAGAGAAAATAGCCTTGGCGGAATAGGAAATTTGGCAACATACTTTCTGTCAACCTATTCACATTGTCATTTCGTACGCAGAAACATTTTTTCAATATTTATACAATTTGCTTAGCGTAAAATGTCATTTATGCTATTTTATATATAAACAGAAGTAATTTGTATAGAAATAATAATATACGTATAATTAAAATACGATTGTAAACAAAAAAATCGTCAAATTTGTTTCCATGGCTGTTTATGTCATTTGGCACCAAATCTCACTTTCTGATGCCCGAATTGCGCCAAACTTTTTAAAAAAGCGTCAAAACCCCTATAATAGAAAAGCACTAAAAGTTCATTGGGTTTGTTTTCATAACTTTTCGCAACAAATCTATGCCTTTCTGAAGCTTGAATTACGCCAAACCTAAAAGCAAAGGATAATACTGGAAAAGTACCCGATTTTCTTATGGACAATATTCAAGTGACATAACATGGTGTAAAAGTATCGCGGATAGCAAATCTGTTTAAATATTTCATCAATTGATGCCGAATAAATGCAGGCATGCATGCACAAAACATTTAATTAATTTTGTATGAAAAATAATTATTAGAAAATTCTTCTATACATATTAATTAAAATAAGTAATTTACATATTTAAATTAACATGAAAATATGCATGAAATAACATGAAAATATGCATGATGGTGCACTAAAATAAAGAAAAAATTAAAACCTGTTACTGAAAATGTCTATAACATAGTACTTTTCAATACCGTGGTTCTTAATGTTATTCACAAGCAGATGGAATTTTTCTTATCCTTAAACACAAAGGAAGAATAGAATACAGATCGTTGTTATAAAAGTCCGAGAAGTAGCCACAATTTAAACCTAACCATTTTATACAAGCTGGTTTTCAAGGTGTAATTGATTTTACTTATCAATCCCCAAAACAGCCGTCAGTTATCGCAACAGCTCTGTATGAGGCCATAATAATAAAAAAATGCCCCATTAAAACGTTAAAAGCATGGCAACCCAATTACAGATTTACCAATATTTTGAAAACAAAGCACGCTGTCATGTTTTTAGCGGCCTCACAGTCTGAGCGGGGGTTGGCGAGCTTAGCTCGCAGGGGGCAGGCCCCCTAGTATATATATATTTAAAGGCCATTACACTTATTTATAAATAAAAACAAAAGCTAGAATATATTTTGTTTCTTCAAATAAAACGAATTTAGTTTCACATGCAGCCGTTTTAAGTTTAATTTCATATCCACGCAGACACAATTTCACTTAATTATTTACAAATGTTATTTTCGTCTTAACCTTATTTCCTGTTAAGAGTTTAGTTTCTCGGTAAATAAATAAATCATAGTATTCAACTTTTCAGACAATCGTAATCAGAAAGAATAATATATAAAACCATTTTCTCCATTTACATATCTTTAAAATTCCCTGGAAAGTAATTCGGCTGAGAAAATTGTGTTTTAAAAAGTTTCTGTTTTCAGTACGTGGGTTTGATAATTTGTACAAAATAATGCATGTTAAATAAATTGGTTACACAATACTTAAAGTTTAAATGTTCGCATCTGCAATACGATTTTATTTTGACTTTTTAGAACAATTCAAAGACGAATAGGCTTCGTCGCATTAACGTAGCATAGTATCACGTTATAAATATAAGAGTGCGTATCTACCAAAGAAATGTAATTTAATCTTAATTTTTTAAGCCATATTTTACCAAATCTAGAAAAAATTAAATATTTTATAACGAAAATTGCTATTACAGATTAATGAAGTAACAAAAAGAAATATTAAATGAATAACTTGCGAAACTTTATTTATGTTCTTTTTACAAACTGTCTGCGTGTAAGACGATGGTACCGTCGTGGGAAAAGAATGGCTGTTTCCCCTACTAACTCTGCGGCAAATCATCGTGTAAAATGTAACTGGTACCATCCGGTTAGTAATAACGTCTTCTAATTAATGCTGATGTACTTAAATTATGCTTCGGGACTGGTCAACGTAATATTAACATTGCTACAAACAATTGCGATTTTTCAATGCTAACACCTAATTTTTCACACAATATTTGGATTCTTTGGTATATTTTACCTTCGGATATTTAAATAAAAGTCATCTCGGTCAAGCAGTTAAAGAATTATGCAGGTTTAAAGTTTAGAACTCCTAATATTAAATTCATTTTCAATCGCTGTAAAACACATTACAGTGCAATAAGTGTTTTTTGCATAGCTCAAAAACTATTTAGCGGAATGAGCTGTAATTTTGGTTTCGCATATTTGAAACTTCTAGAAAATAGATTTCTGTTAAAGAGTTCATAAGTTGCAATTCGTTTATTTTTGTTAATTTCAAAATATATATTATTTTATAGCAATGTTAAAAAATAAATGAATTGTAACCCATGCATTCTTTAACAGAAATCAATTTCTAATAACTTCAAATGCGCGAATTCAAAATTACAGCCTTATCCATCAAATAATTTGCGAGTTATGCTTATAGAAAATTAACCGCGTTGAAATATGTATGGTAACGAATAAAAATTAATTGAAATTTTAGCGTTCAAAAATTCAACACTGCATAATTCCTAATCTCCCTAAAGTACTAATCGGTTGGTGCCAGTCACAATTTTATATGATGATTTGCGGCAGAGTTAGAAGAAGTTATTTTTTTCTTTTTTACGACTTTACAATAAAATACTATACAGGGTGTCCCAAAAACATTAAAAAGGGTACAGAATATTTTTTAATCGCTTAGAACTTACAGGGGAATAAATTCGAATAAATACAAAATTTAAATTTTTGTACGGCTTCCGTACAAAAATACTCCCAATCAGTAAAATGTGCCATGTGGTAGTTATGTACAAAATTTCAGCATTTTATCTTAAAAAGTCGCAGAGATATATTTAAACAAAGTTGGTGAGGGGTTAATTATAAATTAAAATGTATATATTTACAGCTAGAGTGCAGATGCCGCTACACAGAAATGCATCATAAGCAAATAAAATATGGCTCTTATCTTTAGTTTATTTACAAATTTACAAAACTATGCTTTCTGAAAAATACTTTAAAATTTTACATGATGAATTACAGAAAAAAACTTAGAAATGGCACAGTCAATGAACATTAAAACAACTTAGAAATGTTTGCATATGCAAATATCGATCTCTGCATTGACATGGATGGAAAATATTTTGAACAAGCTTTGTAATCTTTGCGTAAAGTTATTACTTCTATACAGTTTACATACTTTTGTACCAATAAATAGCACAATTATTATTTATTTAGGCAGGCTCCTGCAACTCGATCATCCGACATGATTTTTCTCCTTTGCGAACGCATATCCAGGCATCTAAAAGAATTTTAAATCAGCATTTATGTATTTTCATATCTCTGCGACTTGTTGCTCTAAAATGCTGAAATTTTGTACATGACCTTATTTGTGTTTACAAATGTGTAAATAGTAAAGACAAATTTGAAAAGCGTATAGTTTAAAATAAATAGATTTAATTAAAAAAATCATTTTTGCAATCTTTTTGGAATAATGATTCTTACACATACAAACGCAATAGTTCTACAATCCGTGAAGAATTTTGACCTCCCTTAATATACCTCACCAGACCTTCCGATACCTGGTCTTTAACTTATAATTTATAATTTGGTTATGTTCTAGGTTTTTCTGTACCTATTACAACCATCTCTTCCTGGGTCTACCAATACTCCTTTTACCCATTATTTTTCCGTTATGTATCTTCTTTATGGTTCTTTCTAATTAAGTGGCCTAGCCATTGCATTCTTTTTATTTTAATGGTATTTATGGTGTCTTTTTCGTCAAATAATTTTTC
Organism: Maratus michaelseni; assembly: GCA_963931845.1. Classification (NCBI taxonomy): domain Eukaryota; kingdom Metazoa; phylum Arthropoda; class Arachnida; order Araneae; family Salticidae; genus Maratus; species Maratus michaelseni. The sequence goes on from OZ007594.1 coordinate 259,597,163, forward strand.
AATCTCCATTTTTGATCTGATTGGCCTTCTTCAACTGACCAAAAATTTTAAGATCTTCCCTTTCCCAGTTACTGAGTAACATTTCAACTTTTGTGTAGTGGTCTAGGGCTCACAACCAAAAATTACTATGGATTTTATAACAGTTTTATAAATTTTAAAGATGGATTTTAAGACGGGGATTAAAGATGATTTCAGCATATTCCGAAGAGAAAAATAACATCCATTTCCTGCTGTAAATCGAGATTTAATCTCTGTTTCAACCATACCATCACAAGTGATCATAGACCTTAAATATTTAAACTCTGATACTTCTTTAAATTGTAATTTATTATTTATACTAACGTGGCTGTTGTCTGTGTTGTTTTTCTGTCTAATTTCATGTATTTTGTTTTTTCTATATTAACTTCAAGGCCTAAGTTTTTTTTCTTCTTCTATTTCCAGTTTATTGTAAGTTTCGATCAAGATTTCCTTATTTCTGGCAATATGTCAACAACATCAGCAAATGTAAGAATTTGTAAGGAGTGATTCATTTTAATTAATTGCCTCTTTAAAAAGTCTTTCGTTGCAAAATATATTAGAAATAGTAAGTTAAGATTTAGAGTATTTAATTTAATATAAAGGTTAAATTACTAATCCACATGACTGACAATATACGCACACGTATTGTTAAGACAAACATTGTAAATAAAACAATTTCTAAGTTTTTTGAAATTTTAAGAATATAAATCTTAAGAATTATTATTAAATTTTAAAAATGAAAAAGTAAATTTTTAAAATACATGTTTTACAGTAAACTGGTTGAATTTGTACTTCTTATCAGTTGTCGAAAACTTCATACATATTTAAAGTCAGAACTTTGAAAAAAAAATTTCTTTGCCTTCCTAATTTAATTTTTTATCTTGAAAACAGAAAAATGGAACGAAAGAAATGCAAACAAATTTGCTGAAATGCAATTTTGATCTAAGAAATAGGGAGACAACAGTTTGTTGAAAAGGATCACATTTGAAATCAAAAAATCAAATTCAAAATCTACAGAGAGTTTAACACAATTTAACATACAATGCTTTTAGAGAAAAATCATTGAAATAAAGTAAATAAATAGACTCTACGTCTTTCAGTTTGTGAATATTAAGCATGGGCAATTCAGAATATTTGTTTATCCAGACAAATTCATGGGTACTTATACTTACAATAGAGGTATTGCTTGAATTTCTTTTAAGGCGCGAAAATACTCCTTGACTGATTTTGGAAACCTGAATTTACTTTTATAAAAAGTTCAGAAACCAAAACTGGCATGAAAGTGTTTATATAACAGGAAATACCACTTTTAATAAAATTACGACTTCTAATGGTTGGTTGATTGGGTGATTTATGACGGCCAATTATCAACACGAGGGATATAGGCCCAGGGGGAGTGCCCTCCGTGTGGGTCTTTCTAAGGGATCCTAACCCGTATTTACGGCAAGGTTCGAAGACGACTTCTAATAATTATGATTTCTTATGATTTTCCGTTCTTCTTATGACTCCGTTTCTTTTTCAAGATATGGCTAGCAGGAAAGAAAAGCAAACATTATTTAAACTATCTTTTTAGGATTTCTAAATTTATTTCTCAACATATAATCGTAAATTAATTAATGTGAAACTATTAATTTATAAAAGCGTATTATTCTAATTATTACACACTATTTTTTTATTTATATTTTATTTTCTCCTTTTAAGTGTTTAATATTGGAACGTTGCAGTTTCACAGCCATTTGGCCCAATTTGGCAAGCATGCTTTTTTTCGTATAATTAAATCCATTGTTGTTGTAACTCGTATACAATTGTAAATCTCAAAAATATTTTACGATTTATCACCTGTGGTGGATAAAAGGAAAGATGACTTAATATTAATGTTTTAATTTATAATTTAAGTATAAAAATATTAAAATGTTGCATTGTTATAAGAAACATGGCTGTCAACATATTTTATTTTACTTTAGCATAGAAAGTTAGTGAAAAAGCTATTACTAAATTCCATCTTTACATATAAAAACCAAGTTGAGTTATATAAAAGAGTATAAAAAGCGTAAAAACTTTAGGGCGATTATTATATTTTAAAAATAGAAAGACAAATTTGAAAGTGTAAACTTTAAGATAAATCGATTTAATGATCAAATAATGTATATTTTTTAACAATGATCATATTTCTCTTTTATCAATTGCCTCTTTCAAAAATCTTTGGTTGTAAAATTGTTATCAGAAATAATAAGTTAAGAACTAGTAGAGTACTTTGTGTTTTTAAAAAGGTTAAATATCTAATCTACATAACTTAAATATTAACCACGTCTATTTTTAAGACAAAAGTTTTTAATTAGAATGAAAACAATTTATCAGTTTTTTGGAATTTTAAAAATATAAATCTTTAGAATTAGTATTACATTTTGAAAATGAAAAAGTAAATTTAAAAAATACACTTTTAATAGTAAACTTATTGAATTTATACTTCTTATCAGTAGTCGAAAACTTCATGCATATTTAAAGTCAGAACACTGTTTGAGAAAAAATTTCTTTGCTTTCTCAATTCGATTCTCTATTTTGAAAACAGAAAAATAGAATGAAGTAATTGCAAACAAATTTGCTGAAATACGATTTTGATCTAAGAAATAGGGAGACAACAGTTTATTGAAAAGGATCACATTTGAAAACAGAAGATCAAATTCAAAATCTACACTGTAAAAAATTTCCAACCCTTTTCCGTTTCGTAAAAGATAAATTTCCTGTACGATACGGAAAACAACCGATAAAATATTTTTTTCCGAATCACAACAGAAAGTTTTCCTACAGTCATAAAAATAATCTTTTTATATCGTATTAGTTTCCGAAAGGATGGAAAATAGCATTCACCGGACTTACTGCGCAGTCTCGCTCTCTGCTGATGTATGAAAAACGTTGCGTCACGTGATTGATAACAGAACAGAATCGAGATTTTCGATGAAGAAGATGTACACCATGTTGTTAAATATTGGACAATTGTTCTACGTAGTTCTAACTTCGCAATGGTAAGTACTAAAATTTATGTGATTTTTAATATTTGGGATTTGATATGTCCATATATTTACAGTGCATGATTATCAAACCGAATAACATGTTTAAAGAGCTGCGTAGCCTGAAATAAAATGCATATTATCTTATTTCTCGCTCAGCTTATTTTTTATGAGAAAAATATCCCCAATCAAAAAAATATTTTGATGTGCCAGAAATTTCTAACTTGGATATTATCTTAATGAAAACTCAATTTTTGTAGAATTCTGAAGATTTCGGATTTTATGATTTAATGGTCAAAAAGTGCAATTCCCCCCCCCCCCCCTCGGAACTCTATAATATGCCTGGAGGAGCCGCAGAAATCCCTCTCGGAGAAAAATGCCTGAATTCAACACTGAAGATATCAATAACATACCTATGATCTTAAAATAAATTCATGAGATTTTTCTGTGTTGGATGCCATATCAGAATCATATATTGTCTTTTTTTCAGGTACTACATTATTATAGAATCAATTTAATATTTTATTATTTGTAGTGTATTAAAATTCAATTAAAAAGGAATGTCCATTAAATTCAATAATGTTGATTAAAAAATTGAGAAATGTATGTCAGGGTGCTATAACGAAATTTATAATGGTATATGGTAAAATAAATTTCAATAGTCTTTTAATATCAGACAATATTTTAGTTGTGAAAAACGTAAAGTAGAATATGCTTAATACCTTGAGGTTGATTTTACCTATATTCATGCTGTAAAAGCTTGCATACAGAAGCTTTCAACTGCCCCACCCTGTATATTCAAATTTAATTGATTAAATTTTATTTTTCTCACATTATTTTGAAAATAAAAAATGACTTTTAATCTTTTCTAATAATTTAAAGTAAACAGAATAAAAAAAAGCAAACAGGGAATTTTTGTCAGTAGAGGTGCGGGGGGGGGGGGAAGATTTATTTTAAAAATATAAAGCTTCAATTCTTCATTTAAAAATAAAAAAAAAAGAAAGAAAAAGAAAACCTGTAATAGCTTTTGTTACATTTCTGTATTGTTTTTCATCCTAATTTATATAAAAATTATCTTGTATGTGGGTTTCTAACAAAAAAAAAATATCTAATTTTATTTTATTTCATATTTGTGCTTTCTTTTAACTAAATCTTGTCATGTATTTAAATGCACGTGTTAATACTGTGCAAATTTCAAGAAATAAAAAAAATGTTCAAATGAGTCATAATGTCAACATTTAAATCAATCATAAATGTTCTGAAAATTCTGCTATTTTTGGAGTTCGCAGAACCCGAAATATCATTGTAATAGAATTTTTTTTTTAGCTCACAGGTTATCAAAGCCGGAACCCCCCCCCCCCCCCCCGCGCTTAATTTACATAAATAGGTTTTTCATGCAGAATTATCCGATTTTAAATTTTCAAATTTTATATATATGTTCATTCTGATAATCTGATTCCTTGATTAGTTTTGGGGGTTAAATTGCTAAGTATAAAAGGGGAGGAGGAACGGGGGCTGATCCCCACTTAATTTATATAAATGGGTTTTTCATGCAGAATTATCCGTTTTGTTTCAAATTTTATACATAGGTTCATTCTGATAAGGCGCTTCCCTGATCAGTTTTGGGGTTTCATTTGTTAAGTTTACATGAGGGAACTGGGGGCTAATCCCCCCCCCCTTAATTTAGATAATGTGTTTTTCATGCAGAAATATCCGATTTGTTTCAAATTTTGTATATAGGGTTTCATTCCAATAAGACGCTTCTCTGATCAGCTTTGGGGGTTCAGTGGTTAAATATAAAGGGGGAACAGGGGCGAATCCCCTCCCTAAATTAAATAAATGGGGTTTTCATGCAGAATTACACAATTTGCTTCAAATTTTGTGTTGGTGTTATTTTCTCGGTAGTCAGTAATTTTGCGCGTTCTAAAGCAATATAAATAATCAAATCAGCTTTCGGAACAAAAGATAGGTAAGATATTTGCTTACCTCTATTTTTCAGCAATCGTCCTCACTCCTCATTTTTTTCGCTAGGCCATGATCGCCAGAATTTGTATTAATCCATTACGATTGGCATACACACTATGTAAATCCTTGGTTTGAAGAATATCCATGAGAATGATTAAGTAATGTTAAAATATTATTAATTAATAAAACATATTCATAATACTGTTAAATTATTTAATTTACATAGCTTACATTTAATAGTTACATAAAATTTAGTTTTAAACATTATTTCAATTTAAGTTTAAGGGAAAACGACATAATGTCCGTTTCCATCGCGAATTAAAAAGAATCTCTTAAAGTTCTATAAAGCAGAGATGCAACAGTCTTAGTCCTTATCAAGTGACATCATTTTTAAGTTCTTTCATTGGATGGTAATGACGTAAAGTCAATTTACGTCACTAATACGTATTTTAGTCTTTCACTTCCTTGTTCAGAGCACGTGCTGTAAAAACCTCTTCATCTTGCATCAGGCACTTTCATTTTCTGTTTGAAATTCTAGATAATTACTTTTTATCGGGATGAGTTTTTAAATGATGTAAATAAACTGTCATAGAAATTAATTCCGGATATTAATCTTTTGATATATTACCAACAATCTCCTCCTTAATCTCTGGAATTTGATTTCTTAAGTTATTTCTGTGAACTTCGAAGATAGGTTTGGGAGTGGGCTTGGTTAGGATGTCCGCTATCATGTTCTTTGATTCACAGTAATTTAGATTAATTGTACCATTGTCCTTTAGGTGTTTAATGGAATGATACCTTATATCAATGTGTTTCGTGCGACGGGTGTATTTTTCTGATTCGATCATTTTTATGCAGGACTGGTTGTCCTCATGCATAGTTATGGGTAATGTCTGTTCTAAGTCAAATTCTTGTAAGAGTCTAATTAACCATAAAATTTCTTGTGATGCATTTGCTGCTGAAATATACTCGGCTTCAGCACTTGACATGGCTATGCATGATTGCTTTTTGCTGATCCATAAAATTGGGTTTTTCCCTAATAAAAATAGGTTTCCGCTGGTGGACTTTCTAGTTTGTACGTCTCCAGCCCAGTCTGAGTCACAGTACACTTCAAGTATTGGTTGCTGTGTTGTATTTATTTCTAATTTAAAGTTTTTAGTGTGATTTAAATAGGAAATCACTCTTTTAGTTGCTTTCCAATCCTTCTGTGAAGGGTTTTCGTTTTTTCTACTTAGGATGTTAATCGCAGCTGAAATATCTGGTCTTGTGACAGTTGAGATATACAAAAGTGCGCCAATTGCCTTTCTATAATCGATGTTGTTTGGCAATGGTATTTCTTCGTTATCAAAATTTAAATAGCCTGTTTCCATGGGCGTTTTGTAGGGTTTCGCATCTTCTAATTTAAATTTTCTAACTAATTCTTCAATTTTACTTTTTTGATTCAGTTTATATCCTTCGTTTGTTTTTTCAATTTTAATCCCTAGGTAGTAGTTTAATTGACCTAAATCCTTTAGTTCATATTCAATCTTAAGTTTTTGTATAATTTCTTTAATTTCATTTTCTTTTGCTGATATTAATAAATCGTCTACATAGACGATAATATATGCTTTACTGTTTTTAGTATTACGTATGAATAAACACGTGTCTGATGTTGATGGTTTGAAATTTAACTTTTCTAATGATTCTGAAATTTTTATGTGCCAGGCTCTAGCTGCCTGTTTTAAGCCGTATATAGCCTTATTTAATTTGCACACTTTGTTATCATGATTTGGTTTGACATAGCTTTCCGGCTGAGAGCTAAATTTCCATACAAAAATGCGGTTTTAATGTCAACATGGTTTATGTTTAGTTTATGATAGGCGGCGGCTGCTAAAAAAGTTCTAATTGTAGTATGTGAAACCACTGGAGCAAAAGTTTCATAGTAATCAATACCAAAATTTTGCGAATAGCCTTTCGCCACTAAACGCGCTTTATATTTTTGTATTTTTCCTTTATCATCTAATTTTGTTTTGAAGAGCCATTTCGAACCTATTATTTTTGTATTTGGCGGGGGGTCAACTAATGTCCAAGTTTTATTTTGGTTGTGAGATTCTATCTCCTCCTGTGTCGCTTTGATCCAGTTTTCTTTTTCTACTGGGTTTTCCATGTTTATTATTTCCTGCCAATTTTTCGGTTCGTTTATATTTTCATCTTTAACCAAATAAATTAGTCTATCTGAGGGAACCCCTTTATTTACTCTATCTGATCTTCTCGGTTCGGTTTGGTTTAGTTCAGATTCATTCTGATTATCATTTTCATTTGAAATTTCGATTTTTATCAGATTTGGGTTTTCCGACTTTTCGTTTTCGGCATTAGTGTTTTCATCTAAATTTAGTTCTAGCCGTTTTTCTTTATTTGAATTTATCGGATAGTTTTCTAAGAACTTCACCGTTCTGGCTATAGTGATATCTTTGCCGCTCGTATAGATACGATATCCTTTGGAATAATTATCGTATCCCACCCCTTCTACTGCTTTATTATCTAATTTCTGTCTTTTTTGCTTGTTAATATATGCATAAGCTTTGCAGCCAAAGACTCTTAAATATTTTAGATTTGGTCTTCTGTTTGTCCATAATTCATATGGAGTTTTTTCGTTGGCTTTAGTAGGCAGTCGATTTTGTAGGTGATTTGCGGTGCATATCGCCTCTCCCCAGAAATGTAATGGTAAATTAGAGTCACTTAACAATGTTCTTGTCATTTCAATTAATGATCTATTCTTTCGTTCAGCAATACCATTCTGGCTGGGAGAATATGGTACTGTTAGCTGCCGCTTAATTCCATTTTCTTTTAGAAAATTATCTATATTAGAATTTTTAAATTCTTTGCCATTATCAGTTCTGAGTTCTGTAGGCTTTTTGCCAAACTTATTGTTGACCAGTGCAACATATTCCTTTAATTTTTCAAATACCTCACTTTTATTTTGTAGTAGATAAATTATAGTAAATCTAGAGTAATCGTCTATGAAGGTTAAAAAGTAATTTTTCCCCTCTATTGTTGGAGTTTGAATAGGACCACAAACGTCAGAGTGCACTAATTGCAGAATTTTATTTGCTCTCAATTCCGTTTTCTTTGGGTAAGGTGCATCAGTTAATTTTGCTTTAATGCAAGGCTCACATTCGGTACTATGGGAACAATTATTTATGTTTATTCCGCATGCTAATTCCTTCGTCATTAATTCTTTAATCGACGCGACATTTTTATGTCCTAATCTTCTATGCCATAACTCTATGCAGTTTTTATTTTTGCAATTAGTTATCATGTTTACGAAATTTTCATCTGTGGTTATGTTTGTTTGCTGAATTTCATACAAATTATGTTTTCTTATCTCTTCTAAGCGTATTGATCCTTCATATTCTAGAAAACATTGATTATTTTCAAATGTTAATGTGCATCCATTTTTCGTAGCTTTAGCTACCGAAAATAAATTAGTTTCAATTTCCGGTACAAGTAGAACATCTTTTAATGTTATTTCATGTGTTCTACCGTCGGATGTTATTGTGGTAATATTTACATTACCTGAACCATAGGATTTTAATTTATTGCCGTTGGCAATTACGACGTTGGTATGTTCTTTATTTTTAAATTCAGAAAATAAATTTTCATTATTTGAAATATGGGAGGATGAGCCAGAATCAATAATCCATGCGTTATTTTTCGATTTGTTAGTTAAAAATGCGCAATTTTTCTTTTCTTCGGTTCCGAAATAAGCTGTGCTTTTTTCTTTCGGTTTATTTGAGTCCGCGCTTCTTAAATTATTTTCGTCTTTTTGAAAGACTAGCGAAGAAGAGAAATGTTTTTTGTTGTTTTGTTTAAAGTTAGTGGTTTTATTTTTCTTATGCCAGCAATTAACTGTGTTGTGGTTCTTCATTCTACAAATCGTACAGTATTTTTCTTCTTTTTTAAAACCTGTGGTTTTGAATTTTCTTTCAGCTCTAAAGGCTTTGTTCGAATTATCACTGTTATTAGAATGCTCGTTTCTTTTATTAAATTCGTCTGTTAATTTACTCTTTATAAATTCTGGAGTTAATTCGTCTTCCTGCCTGGCTTCTAATGCGGTTATGAGGGTGTCGTATGAAGGAGGTAAAGAGCAGAGCAATAATGCTGAAATATGATTTGCTTTAATTTCTTCGCCTATGGCTGATAACTTATCAATAATTTCTAATATCTTTGTTATATGAGTTATCATGTTGCCTCCTTCTGATAATTTCGTTCCGCAAAGTCTCCTGAGGAGAAAGAGTTTGGTAGAGAGATTTGATCTCTCATGGATGTTTTTAAGCGTGTTCCATGTGTCCCGTGCATTCTGTAAATGCTTAATATGGATGATTTGATTATCCTCAATACTTAAATTAATCAAGGCTCTTGCCTTTCTATCTTTCTTCGACCATTCCGGGGTTATTGGAGTAGGTGGGTCGTCTGTGACAACTTCAAAGAGCTCTTCTCTTATCAAGAGCATCTCCACCTTGAATTTCCAGTTTGCATAATTACTGGAATTTAATTTTTCAATTATACTTCCTTCTTTGAAGGTTGCCATTTTTCTAATTTAGAATATATCTAAAATTAATTAATTTCTTTTAAGTATTCGAGGATTCTAGGACACTATTTTTATTTTTATTTTTACCTTTTATATACTTTAGAATTTTTCACGTCTCAGAATCTTTGTTGGTGTTATTTTCTCGGTAGTCAGTAATTTTGCGCGTTCTAAAGCAATATAAATAATCAAATCAGCTTTCGGAACAAAAGATAGGTAAGATATTTGCTTACCTCTATTTTTCAGCAATCGTCCTCACTCCTCATTTTTTTCGCTAGGCCATGATCGCCAGAATTTGTATTAATCCATTACGATTGGCACACACACTATGTAAATCCTTGGTTTGAAGAATATCCATGAGACTGATTAAGTAATGTTAAAATATTATTAATTAATAAAACATATTCATAATACTGTTAAATTATTTAATTTACATAGCTTACATTTAATAGTTACATAAAATTTAGTTTTAAACATTATTTCAATTTAAGTTTAAGGGAAAACGACATAATGTCCGTTTCCATCGCGAATTAAACTAGTCGTTGGGGGCCACCGTAATACTTACCCATCATGGATATGCATAATGTAAAATATTAAAATAAAAATGTGTAAACTACTTATAAAATGCATTGCAATTCAAATAAAATCGTGGCTTGATGACGTCACAAACTTTAAAGGCTCGATTACTGAATTGCTTGAAAGAGGTTTTTCCTTATAACTCCAAAAATAATAATCCTATTAACTAGCGGTTTATTGCATCTGATTAAGCGTCAAATTTCGAATTAAAATATATCTTTGAAGTGAAATTTGGATGAAATACAGGGTCATGAAAAATCGAAGAGTGTGGAAAATAGGATTACAAATATCTCGGCAACTAATTATCCGATCGACTTCATGCTTTATTCAAAATTTATGTTTTTTAATTGTCTTTTATATTCATTTCTTAAAATAAACAATTTCGAAAATTTTTATATACCTTTCATCAGAACGAATATTTCGAGAGTCCGAAAAAAATTGTTCCGGTTAAACGAGGTTATTGAAATGGAATAGGCTTCTTCCCATTATTACATACTAAGTACATACCAAATTGCAAGTCTCTATCTCAATTTTGTCGGGAGATAGAGCGTTTACAGACACACACACACACAGACACACAGACGGACGGCAAATTTTTTTTTCTAAAAATATGTTTTTCGGAATCTCCAGTGTCTGAAACGTGTAAATCCGTCAAAATTTTTTTTTTCGATTTTCAAAACGATTACAAGACTTACCCTATACTACGTATGATGGGTAAGTAAAAGAATCTCTTAAAGTTCTTTAAAGCAGAGATGCAACAGTCTTAGTCCTTATCAAGTGACATCATTTTTAAGTTCTTTCATTGGATGGTAATGACGTAAAGTCAATTTACGTCACTAATACGTATTTTAGTCTTTCACTTCCTTGTTCAGAGCACGTGCTGTAAAAACCTCTTCATCTTGAATCAGGCACTTTCATTTCCTGTTTGAAATTCTAGATAATTACTTTTTATCGGGATGAGTTTTTAAATGATGTAAATAAACTGTCATAGAAATTAATTCCGGATATTAATCTTTTGATATATTACCAACATTTTGTATATAGCTTCATTGTGATAAGGCGTTTCCTTCATTAGTTTTGGGGGTTCATTGGTTAAGTATAAAGAGGGCAACGGTCATTAATCCTCCCACCCCCTTAATTTAGGTAAATGGGTTTTTCATGCAGAATTATCTGATTTGTTTCAAATATTGTATATAGGTTCATTCTGATAAGGCGCTTCCCTGATTATATTTGGGGGTTCATTGGTTAAGTATACAGGGCGGAACTGGGGGGCTAATCATCCCTTAATTTAGATAATGGGTTTTTCATGCAGAATTATCCGATTAGTTTCAAATATTCTATATAGGTTCATTCTGATAAGGCGCTTCCCTGATCAGTTTGGGGGTTCATTTGTTAAGTTTACAGGAGGGAACTGGGGGCTAATCCCACCCCTTAATTTAGATAATGTGTTTTTCATGCAGAAATATCCGATTTGTTTCAAATTTTGTATATAGGTTCATTCCAATAAGGCGCTTCCCTGATCAGCTTTGGGGGTTAAATATAAAGGAGGAACAGGGGCGAATCCCCTCCCTAAATTAAATAAATGGGGTTTTCATGCAGAATTACACAATTTGCTTCAAATTTTGTATATAGCTTCATTGTGATAAGGCGTTTCCTTCATTAGATTTGGGGGTTCATTGGTTAAGTATAAAGAGGACAACGGTCATTAATCCCCCCACCCCCTTAATTTAGGTAAATGGGTTTTTCATGTAGAATTATCCGATTTGTTTCAAATATTGTATATAGGTTCATTCTGATAAGGCGCTTCCCTGATTATCTTTGGGGGTTCATTGGTTAAGTATACAGGGCGGAACTGGGGGGCTAATCCCCCCTTAATTTAGATAATGGGTTTTTCATGCAGAATTATCCGATTTGTTTCAAATATTCTATATAGGTTCATTCTGATAAGGCGCTTCCCTGATCAGTTTTGGGGGTTCATTTGTTAAGTTTACAGGAGGGAACTGGGGGCTAATCCCCCCCCCCTTAATTTAGATAATGTGTTTTTCATGCAGAAATATCCGATTTGTTTCAAATTTTGTATATAGGTTCATTCCGATAAGGCGCTACCCTGATCAGTTTTGGGGGTTCAATGGTTAAATATAAAAGAGGAACAGGGGCTAATCTCCCCCTAAATTAAATAAATGGGTTTTTCATGCAAAATTTCCCAATTTTCTTCATATTTTTTATAGAGCTACATTGTGATAAGGCGCTTCCTTTATTAGTTTTGGGGGTTCATTGGTTAAGTATAAAGAGGACAACGGTCATTAATCCCCCCACCCCCTTAATTTAGGTAAATGGGTTTTTCATGTAGAATTATCCGATTTGTTTCAAATATTGTATATAGGTTCATTCTGATAAGGCGCTTCCCTGATTATCTTTGGGGGTTCATTGGTTAAGTATACAGTGCGGAACTGGGGGGCTAATCCCCCCTTAATTTAGATAATGGGTTTTTCATGCAGAATTATCCGATTTGTTTCAAATATTCTATATAGGTTCATTCTGATAAGGCGCTTCCCTGATCAGTTTTGGGGGTTCATTTGTTAAGTTTACAGGAGGGAACTGGGGGCTAATCCCCCCCCCTTAATTTAGATAAAGTGTTTTTCATGCAGAAATATCCGATTTGTTTCAAATTTTGTATATAGGTTCATTCCGATAAGGCGCTTCCCTGATCAGTTTTGGGGGTTCAATGGTTAAATATAAAAGAGGAACAGGGGCTAATCTCCCCCTAAATTAAATAAATGGGTTTTTCATGCAAAATTTCCCAATTTTCTTCATATTTTTTATAGAGCTACATTGTGATAAGGCGCTTCCTTTATTAGTTTTGGGGGTTCATTGGTTAAGTATAAAGAGGGGAACGGTGATTATTCCTCCCCCTTAATTTAGATAAATAAGTTTTTTATGCATAATTATCCGATTTGCTTCAAATTTTGTATATAGGTTCATTGTGATAAGGCGCTTCCCCGGATCAGTTTTGGGGTTCAATGGTTAAATATAAAGGGGGACCAGGGGCTAATCCCCCACCCTCTAAAATAAAGAAATGGTTTTTTCATGCAAAATTACCCAATTTGCTTCGTATTTTGTACATAAGTTCATTGTGATAAGTCGCTTCCCTGATTAGTTTTGGGAGTTCAATGGTAAAGTATAAACGAGGGGAACGGGGGCCAATCCTACAGTTAATTTAGAAAAATGGGTTTTTCATGCAGAATTATCTAACTTGCTTCAAATTTTGTATGTAGGTACATTGGTGAAGTATAAAGGGGAGAACAGGGACTAATTCCCCCCCCCCCTCTCAATTGAGAAAAATGATTTTTTAAAGCAGAATTATCCAATTGTTTCAAATTTTTTTATAAAAGGTTCATTCTGATAAGGTGGTTCCTTGATTAGTTTTGGGGGTTCAATGGTAAAGTATAAAGGGAACGAAATGGGACTAATCCCCCCTTAATTTATGTAATGGGTTTTTCATGCAGAATTATCCGATTTGCTTAAAATTTTGTATATAGGTTGTTTCTGATAAGGCGCTTCCCTGATCAGTTTTGGGGGTTCAATGGTTAAATATAAAGGGGGAACAGGGGCTAGTCCCCCTAAATTAAATAAGTGGGTTTTACATGCAAAATTGCACAATTTGCTTCATATTTTGTACATAAGTTCATTGTGATAAGTCGCTTCCCTGATTAGTTTTGGGAGTTCAATGGTAAAGGATAAAGAGGGGAACGGTGATTAATCCCCCCCCCCTTAATTTATATAAATGGGTTCTTCATGCAGAATTATCCGATTTGTAAAAATTTTGTATATAGGTTGTTTCTGGGCTAATCCACCTTAAGTTAGATAAATGGGTTTTTTATGCAGAATTATCTAGTTTGCTTCAAAGTTTGTATATTGATTCATTGTGATAAGGCGCTTCCCGCATTAGTTTTGGGGCTTCATTTGTTAAGTATAAAGGAGGGGACGAATTCCCTCCCCTTAATTTAGATAAATGGGTTTCTCATGCAGAATTAACCGATTTGCTTCAAATTTTTTATATAGGTTTATTCTGATAAGATGCTTCCCTGATTCGTTTTTTTTTGGGGGGCGGGGGAGGGGTCTGTTGGTTAAGTATAAAGGGGGAACGGAGAGTAATTGTCCATTTTAATTTAGATAAATAGTTTTTTTATGCCGAATTATCATCCAATTTGCTTCAAATGTTGTATACCGGTTTATTTTGATAAGGCGCTTCCCTGATTAGATTTGGACGTTTATTGGTTAAGTATAAAGGACGTAAATAGGGGAGCTAATGAACCCCCTTTTAATTTATATAAATGTGTTTTTTCTTTGAAATAAGAGTATAATATGCAAATAGTGTGAATAGCCTGTGAGCTCAATGCCATCAGTTTGACTGAGCACTTTTCTTTTTATTATTTTATTTCCAATTTAATATATAATTTTTTTTAATTAATATACTTTTTAAAAAGTTAGTATCCAGCCGAATATTTGATAATCTGCTAAATCACTATTTTTTACATATCGTAAAATTATTGTTATGTTTTTCTACTATATTCCTGTGGCACCATTTTTTTTTCTTTTAATGCTGATTGTGAAATCCCATAGTAACCTATGTAAATTTTAAAGAAATGATAAATTCCGTTATACAATTTTCAAAATATAGCTTTCACCAGCAGGAAACAGATGTCCAATGCTGGTAGAGTACATTTTTAAAAATTTCCTTAATTTTTAAATTTTTTAAAAATTTTATGAATTTTAAATTTTTTATTCAAAGGAAAATTTTCAAATATTTTGTTCTTAAAAATACTTATCGCTGAAGACGAAGTGTCCCCTTAATCATTCTTTGCTCTTGTGCTGTTTTTTATCTTTTTAAATATACATGGTCACTAGCAATTAGTACAATAAAAAAATTAATATTATTACTGTTATTATTATTACAGGATAATACTGCAGTGATCAATGTCGCCTTCCAGCTAGAACAGATCATCCTTGCCTAATAGAGAATGAGGATGTTAGAAAGGACGTCAAGGTGTTTTCGTATGTTGATGGTGTGACAGTTTTTTCGGAGAAATGTTCAACTGAGTCAATTTCGTTGCTGTAGCATCCTACTGGGTGTTTAATTAAGGCTGTTATCAGGCCGAAATCTAGGCAGGCTTTTTTTACTAACTTCATCAATTCTAAAGGAATAAAAACCAATAGCATACATAGCATAAATACAGTGCTGTAATTTGTTTTATTAAAACATTTTGATTTATAGTTTTGTTGAAAATAAATTTTATTTTTCAGTATAAATGTTTGTTTTATTTTTTCTGTCTTTTGTTGTTAGCCAGAAAAAATCGAGTAATTTATAAATTTTTTAAAAAATGGTATTTAGTCAATACGTGCAATTTAATGTTTGTGTAAATTAAATGCACTTGATTTATTTTGATAAGTTTAAGTAAAAGAAAAAAAAATAGCACATACATATTTGCTAAGACCGATTTTTTATTGAATTCACTCTTATTTCATAGATATTTTTTCTGAATTATTTGCAATTTTTAATATTCTGCTATTAAGTGATCTGCCATTGAGGAATAAAAGACTCACAAACATTTATTTCTTTGTTATTAATCATGATAAAAAAAATTTGTAATCAATATACTTTTTAAAAAGTTAGTACTCAGCCGAATATTTGGTAGTCTGCTAAATCTCTATTTGTTACATTTTGTAAAATTGTCACGTTTTTCTACTATATTCCTGTGGCATCATTTTTTCCCCTTTAATGGTGATTGTGAAATCCCATGGTAACCTGCGGAAATTTTAAAGAGGTGATAAATTCCCTTATACAATTATCAAAATATAGCTTTCACCAGCAGGAAACAGATGTCCAATACTGGTAGTGTACATTGTTTAAAATTTCCTTAATTTTTAAATATTTTTTAAAAGTATCTTTACTTTAATTTATATTTAATATATATATATATATATATATATATATATATATATATATATATATATATTTACTGGCAACTGGACTTCCCTGTAAGTAAGTGCTTATATATTCCATATTTTTGCTTTTTTCATTTGTAAAGAGTTTATAAGTATTATTCACAAGTCCTTATTTTATTTCTTCAAGTTTATTTAGCTGATTCACCAAATTGGTGTTATAACTTTTACTTCAATATAATCTTTTGTTAAAATATTGTATGCAAGTACATGATTTTGGAAAGAAATTTTTTTAATTACTTTTTTTTACAGCAATTGGTAAATTTTGGTATCTTTTGAAATCTAAGCATAGTTTCATTGCCAATTTCTTCAACGTTATCTAATCAGTTATAATACAGAAAGTTCAGAAATCTTAAAATATTTAGATCAATAATTGAAATTATATTTCAGCACTATAATCTCAATTTAAGTTAAATAATTGCTAAATAACACTTGTGTAGTCTAACAATTTTTAATCAGAGTTCATTGATTTAAATCAACTGGATTTCAATCCTGATTTAAATCAACTGATTTATTTAAATACACTTTTTTTTTTTCAAATTTAGGTTCAGATATTTCATTATAAATATTATTTTTGACAACAATACATTGTAAATTTAAGGACTGGGGGAGACAACACTCAAAATCCTTGCTTTTTGAATTTTATTTAAATCAAATATCACACTTAAAAATAAAAATTCTAATTTAAAAATAGAGAATCTCAGCTGAGAAATGTTAAAAGATTAAAGCATAAATTTATTTGTTAAAAAAATATGTACAAATCTTCTGTGAATTTTTTAATACAAAAACATTACGGAGAGTTTAATTTATTGTGACACACAATGCTCTTAACGAAAAATCATTGACATAAAATAAATAAATAGACTCTACATCTTTCAGTTTGTGAATATTTAGAATTGGCAACTCAGTATAATTTTTTATCCAGAAGAATACATTGGTACTTACAATAGTGATATTATACTGGAATTTCTTTTAAGAACCTACACTAGTCACGCGAAGAAACGCTCAAGCTAATATTAAGTCTATGGGAAGGTTCTTGCGCGAGTTATCGCTCGCATTTTAATATTTTTAAATTATTTTTTTGCATAGGATAGCTGAGGTCGATCCCTAACGTTGTTAGTTTTTAATTTTTTGATTTTAGTTACATTTTTTTATGAGTGGACATTTCCAATTTCGGAACCAGTTGGAACCGGTTCTGAAAGTGAAAGTACCCGTATATAAAAAAACCGGAACTAAAATCGAAAAAGTAAAAACTAACAACATTAGAGATCTATCTCAGCTATCCAATGTAAAAAAGATCATTTAAAAGTATTAAAATGCGAGCGAGAAATCGCGCAAGAACCTTCCTATAGACTTAACATTAGCTTGAGTGTTTTTTCGCATGACTGATGTAGGCTCTTAAGGCATGAAAATACTCCTTGACTTATTTTGGAAACCTGAATTTATTATTATAAAAAGTGCAAAAACAAAAAATGACAGCCTTTATATAACGGGAAGAACCACTTTTAATAATGTTATTACTTCCAGTGCAATTTTTCACAGAATAGTTTTAGAGCCTGATACTATGCACAAAAATATCATTCATCTTACAATCGTTTATAAGATGAAAGAATCACACTCAATGGCTAGTTTATGTAAGAAATTCACCTCCTGACCACTGAGCAAAAGGGCAAATTTGTAATATTGTTTTCTCTGAATTTTTTAAGAGATGCTAAAAAAAGATGAATTTTCAAATTTGATATAAAAAAAACTTAATTACATATATGAGTATAATCCTTAAGAGTATTAATCATTACTCGAGGTTTTAAAACTGCATTATATTTGTAAAATTATATTAATTTAAACAATGCTTTTATTGCAGGGAAACATGCAGCATAGTGAATATCAGTAGCATATCAGTTCATGGCGGTGAGAAGGTTAAAATAAGTTTCTAATAAACATTGAAAGATTACAAAGACTAAATGCTAATTCTTGAATTGGCATTAGCAGATTTCATTGATTACACTAGTTTACATGACTTTTGTTCATGAAATGAAATATATACGGTTACGTTACTTTGAGTATCTACATCTAGGAAAAAATATTTTTAAAAATCCAGCACGTCAGTTTTTTGAAATATTTATTAAGAAGATTTTTACAAAAAACTACATCTAAATAAACAATAGACAGTTAAAAATGAGGTAATTTTTGGTCTTTCTTTATAAATATTTTCATCTGTATCTCTCACAACAGACCAACAAAAGTAACCTAGCATATTTTGGTCCCAAAAACCTTGCAAGTTTGCTCAAATAATTTTAAATCTTGGTGAAATTGCTCACCATGTTCATCACTCATACCACTAAGATTTTCTGGGAACAAATCTAAATGGGAATGCAAAAAATGAATTTTTAGTGACATATTTACACCCATGCGCTCGTAATTTTGCAATAAATTTTTAACAATCTTGTACTGTAGTTTTAGTATACATTAGTTGACGTTTGCATTGTAATAATATTATCGAAGAGTTGGCCTGATCGTCACAGTGGATATTTTACTATAATAGTACATAATTGTTAAAATGAAGTTCGTTGTATCGCAAAACACTTCAGATGCGTTTCCTGAGTAAAGAGACACAACAATAGTTCGGAGATATAATAAGAACTCATTCTGTCGAAATTAGTCCTTTATTCGAAGCGAAAAGTTGCATAAAATTAAAAGCAAACAGGTGGGTCGGCTTGCTCCATAGCAAGGCAGTGTCAAGAGAAGTCTTTACACCTCTACATCTCAGCAAAGACTGATCATCTCAAATCATCACAATGTTCACAGGTCAGTGAGTATTTTACACCAAAAATAAAGCAATTGGCAAGATCCATTAACGCCAGCAAAAATAACCGTTAATGATAAGAAATAGATATATTTAAATTTGGCGATTAAAGAGGGGTGTGTAATATCACAAAGTTCATCAGTAACCTTTTTGTAGCTTTTATACGCTGGGAAAACATCTGCGATCACGAAATATCCAGACAGAAATAACAATTTGTAAAAACATAAACTGCGGATGTATATAAATTTTGTGTTAAACTGAAATATTTACAAGGCTAAAAGTAAATGTATTATGATAACTAGCAGATGCCCAAAGTTCAGAATTAAAAAGAAAGAAAATAATACCGGACAAAAAAAAAAAAAAAAAAAAACACACAGCGAGAAACATATTGTTCTAATATTCGAGCTGCGGTCTACACGTAATTAAAAAGGTAACATATGAGAGAATAAAATTGCATCTGCCTGCAAAAAGGATAAAGCATTAAACTGTTAATAAATGAGACATGATTTTAGAACAAAAAGAAAAGAGAAGAGATAACATTTAACAAAAGAATTAAAAATGGTTTTTTTTAATAATAAAAAGCATATACACTATAATGCCATAATTGATGGGAACTTTCAGTTTTAGACATTTTTTCGAATATTTTAAAATATACATGTCAGATTCTTTTGGGGTATTAGCATTAAAAAGAACAGGTTCGACTTCATATTTATCAATGTTGATTTGATAAGTAGGACAATTAGGGGACCAACAAAAAATTAAGGAAGAAAAATAATACTTGGGATCACCCTGTAAAATAAAATGCACGAAATGATTTACCGCTACAGAATATACATAGGCAGACATTGTATAATCCGTGTACTCATTTGTGTAAGAATAGCACGCATATTAATTGAGATATAGCGATTTTTTTAAAAAAATAAAAAAATTCTTGCATGTTTTTTACTTCTAAAATACAGGGTTTTTAACCAAATTTAACGTCAGTTTCAGAAAAATTGATAAAATGTAGTAGAAATCATATAGTGTGATTGAAATATAAATATATTAAATATTTAAGGAAATATGGGCAGTTGTATGAAAGAATTTTTATCTGCGCATGCGCGAATGATAACAAAAAACTTTTTGCCTAATTCAATACTCAACACTATGGAGCAACTTATAAAAAAAAAACAGTCAAATATCGTAAAAATTCAGAGAGATATCGGCGTTAGAGTGAGCTGTTTTTTAGTTTCTGTCTAAAACTCGCTGGGGGATTGTCCACAAATTGATATTTTTAAGTTATCTGGCAGCGTTCGGAGAAAATTTTTAGAAAAAACAATTTAATTATAACTTACGCTTATGTTTAGAAAGATTTTGACTCTAAACTACGAAGAAAAGGAAAATATAGTCCATACATTGATTACATCTAGATAAATTGAGGCGTTTATGGTAAAATTTTGTGAAATTTAGCCCAATACGCAAAACACTTTACAGTAAATTTTCGAGAAATTACGTTTTGCGTATTAGACCAGTAAAATTAGGAAAGTTTGCCATAATACATGCTAGGAGATAAAAATTAGTACAGTTGTTCATTGATGACTATGTAAAAAGTCCTGATGGATAGGAGGTGAGTGGGGGGGGGGTTCAAATAAATTACTTTTTTTAGTTTTTTATAAAAATCTCAGAAACTGTTGGTTTTCATGAAAAAATTGCTCCGATATAAATTAAAGAACATAAAATTCTCTACAAATGAGAGTTATATACAGTGGAACCTCGATTATCCGTCAGCCAGAAAACTGGAGCTTTGACGGATTTTCCGCAAAAAATTCACTTTAATTTCAATTTTATTTACTTAATGTCGCCATAATAAATGCTACAGAGATAAAAATTGGTACAGTTGTCCCGTGATGGCTACTAATGACTATGTAAAATGTCCTGATGGATAGGAAGTGAACGAGGGGAGGGAGGGGTCAAAATACTTTTTTAGTTTTTTGTAAATATCTCAGAAACTGTTGGTTTTCATGAAAAAATTACTCTGACGTAAATTAAAGAACGTTAAATTCTCTACAAATGACAGGTATATGCAGTAGAACCTCGATTATCCGTCCGTCACGAGATCAGAGCCTTGACGGATTTTCCGCAAAAAAAAAATCACGTTAATTTCAAATTTATTAAATACCAATGGATCCGTGCGAAAATTTCGCACTGCGGTCTAATATTTTTTAACAATATCTAATATTTTTTAGACTCAGGTTTAATTTTCTAAAGGGAAATTAAGGACTAAAAATATCTGCAAACAACATTAGTCAAGCCAGAATATCATCTAATTTATTACATCAAAGTTACTATTGAAACAGCCCATTGATTTCCAATACTGTGATATTATTATGGATGGTGGTTTCTTTCTTCACAAAGTCCCTTAGTCAAGAGGTTCCACTTTTATTTCTATTTGTGAAGTATAAATCTCTACACATTATAAAGGAAAAGGCTGTTCAGTGGTTTTTGATGGCTACTCCGACATTGCCAACAGCACGAAATTAGCAGAGCAAAACCGAAGATGTGCACTGAAGATGTCCGTGGATATTAATTTCAACGGGGAACACAGAGGTTTCCGTCAACCAAGAGCTTCCTTTCAAATGAAAAGAACAAATCAAGATTAACAGCTGTGCTTTCTTCCAAATTGAAGGAGAATGGAATATCTTGCCGGGAGAGTACTGGCAATGCAGATACCCTAATTGTAACAACAGCCATTGAAATATCTTCTTTTAGTGGCAGAGTGGCAATTGTTGGTGAGGATGTTGATCTTGTTGTCCTCCTAATCGCCCTAACTCCGCTCGAACAAGAAATTTTCGTTAAGCCAAGTAGTGGAAGAATTGAAAAAAATATTATTTTCTCACAACAGTTAATTCAAGAAACAAGACATCATTCTAGACCTTTATGCATTCACTGAATGTGATACGACATCAGCCGAATTCAAAAAGTGGGAAACAAAAATTTTCCAGCTGTTTCAGAAATGTGAAGAGGTACACAAAATTGCTGACCATGATGCTGTTGTAGAAGCAGGAAACCAACTTTTTTTTTTAGATTGTATGAAGCACCTCCCACATCTACATCTCTCAATACTTTCTGATACCATTCTTTCGCCAAATCTAAATCGAATGTCAAACCTGACATTTCAATCCTTCTACCAACAGAAGTAGTGGCTAGAAAATATTCTATCCGGGTGTACCATCAGGTGCAGCTGTGGTTTGGCCAGTAACAACATGCCGAACTCTGGGGCTGGGAACAAAAGCAGAATCGTCTGGTTCTTATTACAACTGATCGCACCTGAGGCTGTCTTAAATACCATCTTCTGCATATGCACCACTGGGTGTGGAGCTAAGTATGGGTACAGGAAAGCAGCCATTAACTGCACACTCATCTGCAACATTTGCCATGGTGACTGTCTGAATGCTACACTTATAGCTATAAATACAGATCAACAGGACGAGGAAGACAATGAAGATGCGATTATGGATTCAGTCATGCTGAGAACGCCTTCTAATGTAGCGTCCACTTCAGTTGATGATGTGTGTCAAGAAAAAAAGAACATTATGACTTAGTAAGTATTTGCTTAATGATAAATTATTACTTTCATTGTTCTCAATTATGTTTTGTCGCGCTTACACAGTTTCACGTGAAATAACATTTTATTAATATTAAATATAAATATTTGTCTTCAGTACCAGGGTGATAACAACAGGACAAGGAAGAAGATGAGGTGATGATTATGAATCCTAACAATCCATCCACTTTCATAATTACACAATATTTACCCAATTATAAATTAATATGTACCTACTTTTAGTTTTCTCCAAGTTTTATATTCGCAATTATAATATTTCACATTCATAAACATTTCATTAATAATAAATATTTTTCTTTCATAAACAAATTACCTGGCATTATTTCATGCAATATTGCAGTATTGAAGTGTTTACTGTCTTCCTTTTTATTTTGCAACAATATTTAATAAATTTGAATAGACATTGAGTAAATAAATATCAAATTAAAGTAATTTTTCTTCCGGAAAATCCGTCAAGGCTCAGGTTTTCTGAATGACGGATAATCGAAGGTCTACTGTAAATACCTGTCATTTGTAATGAATTTTGTGTTCTTTAATGTTAGAGTGATTATTTGATGAAAGCCGACAGTTTCTGAGATATTTGTAAAAAACTAAAAAAGTATTTTGCCCCCCCCCCTTCCCTCCCCTCCCCTCGTTCACTTCCTATCCATCAAGACTTTTTACATATTCATTAGTAGCCATCACGGGACAACTGTACTAATTTTTATCTCTGTTGCATTTATTATGGCGACATTAAGTAAATAAAATTGAAATTAAAGTGAATTTTTTGCGGAAAATCCGTCAAATCTCCGGTTTTCTGGCTGACGGATAATCGAGGTTCTACTGTATATAACTCTCATTTGTAGAGAATTTTATGTTCTTTAATTTATATCAAAGTAAGTTTTTCATGAAAACCAACAGTTTCTGAGATTTTTGCAAAAAACTAAAAAAAGTAATTTATTTTAACCCCCCCCCCCACTCATCTCCTATCCATCAGGACTTTTTACATAGTCATCAGTAGCCATCAATGAACAACTGTACTAATTTTTATCTCCTAGCATGTATTATGGCAAACTTTCCTAATTTTACTGGTCTAATACGCAAAACGTAATTTCTCGAAAATTTACTGTAGAGTGTTTTGCGTATTGGGCTAAATTTCACAAAATTTTACCATAAACGCCTCAATTTATCTAGATGTAATCAATGTATGGACTATATTTTCCTTTTCTTCGTAGTTTAGAGTCAAAATCTTTCTAAACATAAGCGTAAGTTATAATTAAATTGTTTTTTCTAAAAATTTTCTCCGAACGCTGCCAGATAACTTAAAAATATCAATTTGTGGACAATCCCCTATCATTCAGCGAGTTTTAGTCAGAAACTAAATAAAAAGAAAACTGCCCAGTTAAACTGAGGGCATTGAGCTCACAGGCTATTCACACTAATTGTATATTATACTCGTATTTCAAAGAATTTGAAATAAGCCCCTTGAAAAATAAAGAAATCGACAATATATTAAGGGGGGGGTTATCCCCCCGTTACCCCCTCATAGTTAACTAATGAACCCCTTAAACTAATCAGGGAATCCTCTTATTACAATGAATGTATATATACACAATTTGAAGAAAATCGGTTAATGCTGCTTGAAAAACCCATTTATATAATTTAAGGGGGGATTGGCCCCCCGTCCCCCCCCCCTTTATACTTAACCAATCAATCCCGAAAACTAATCAGGGAAGCGTCTTAACCCAATGAACTTATAAGCAAATTTTGAAGGAAAACGGAATAATTCTGCAGGAAAAACCCATTTATATAAATTAAGGGGGGGATTAGCCCCCGTCCCCCCCCCTTTATACTTAATCAATCCCAACAAAAACTAATCAGGGAAGCCTCTTATTACAATGAATATATATATACAAAATTTGAAGATAATCGGATAATGCTGCATGAAAAACCCATTTATCTAAATTAAGGGGGATTAGCCCCCCCTCTTCCCTCTTTATACTTAACCAATGAACCCCCAAAACTATTCAAAGAAGCGCATTATCACAATGAACCTATATACAAAATTTGAAGAAAATCGGATAATTCTGCTTGAAAAACCCATTTATATAAATTAAGGGGGGATTGGCCCCCGTCCCCCCCTTTATACTTAACCAATCAATCCCGAAAACGAATCAGGGAAGCGTCTTAACCCAATGAACCTATAAACAAATTTTGAAGCAAATGGGATAATTCTGCATGAAAAATCCATTTATATAAATTAAGGGGGGATTAGCCCCCCCGTTCCCCCCTTTTATACTTAATCAGTCAATCCCGAAAACTAATCAGGGAAGCGTCTTAACCCAATGAACTTATAAACAAATTTTGAAGCAAATGAGATAATTCTGCATGAAAAACCCATTTATATAAATTAAGGGGGGGGATTAGCCCCCCGTTCCCCCCCTTTATACTCAACCAATCAATCCCGAAAACTAATCAAGGAAGCGCCTTAACACAGTGAACCTATAAACAAAATTTGAAGGAAAAAGGAATAATTCTGCAGGGAAAACCCATTTATATAAATTAAGGGGGGGACTAGCCCCCCCGTTCCCCCCCCCCTTATACTTAACCAATCAATCCCAAAAACTAATCAGGGAAGCGCCTTAACGCAGTGAACCTATAAACAAAATTTGAAGGAAAACGGAATAATTCTGCATGAAAAACCCATTTATATAAATTAAGGGGGGGGGGGATTAGCCCCCCCCATTCCCCCTTTATACTAAACCAATCAATCCCGAAAACTAATCAGGGAAGCGCCTTAACACAGTGAACCTATAAACAAAATTTGAAGGAAAACGGAATAATTCTGCATGAAAAACCCATTTATATAAATTAAGGGGGGGGATTAGCCCCCCCCCCCTGTTCCCCCTTTATACTTAACCAATCAATCCCGAAAACTAATCAGGGAAGCGCCTTAACACAGTCAACCTATAAACAAAATTTAAAGGAAATTGGATATTTCTATGAAGAGTTATCGCGTTACGTACGTACATACGTACATACATACATACATACATACATACATACATACATACATACATAGATACATACATACAGAACCGGCGGGCACATAAGCTCTCAGGCTTTGATAGCCTGTGAGCTAAAAACAGCTCACTCTAACGCCGATATCTCTCTGAATTTTTGCGATATTTGACTGCTTTTTTTATAAGTTGCTCCATAGTGTTGAGTATTAAATTAGGCAAAAAGTTTTTTGTTATCGTTCGCGCATGCGCAGATAAAAATTATTTCATACAACTGCCCATATTTCCTTAAATATTTAATATATTTATATTTCAATCACACTATATGATTTCTACTACATTTTGTCAATTTTTCTGAAACTGACGTTAAATTTGGTTAAAAACCCTGTATTTTATAAGCAAAAAACATGCAAGAATTTTTTTAATTTTTAAAAAAAATCGCTATATCTCAATTAATATGCATGCTATTCTTACACAAATGAGTACACATATTATACAATGTCTGCCTATGCATATTCTGTAGAGGTAAATCATTTCGTGCATTTTATTTTACAGGGTGATCCCAAGTATTATTTTTCTTCTTTAATTTTTTGTTGGTCCCCTAATTGTCCTACTTATCAAATCAACATTGATAAATATGAAGTCAAACCTGTTCTTTTTAATCCTAATACCCCAAAAGAATCTGACATGTATATTTTAAAATATTCGAAAAAATGTCTAAAACTGAAAGTTCCCATCAATTATGGCATTATAGTGTATATGGATCTATACCATATATATATCACCCCGAAGCTGGCAAAAAAATAATAATAATGAGTCTTACCAAAAACCTGTGCATCTTAAATACAAAACACATATACAATAAAATGAAAATGAGACATAATGCACATAATACTACAATATAAAGGATATAAAGTACGTAACTATTATTTTTTTTATATATATGATTAGAAAAATGCTATAAGGCAAGTATGTATATATATGCACACATATATCCATAGCTAGCCAAAAATAGTGCGCCTTCACAAGGTTTGCCTTATTTTTAAAAAATTGTCTTTCGAATTGAAAAAGTTATTTTTTGCAACAAATAAAAATTCAAACTATTTTTCCTGGCTGCCATTATATTATCAAATATAGCTTGCTAAAAATACATACATTGCAATGATGATAAACGTATAAAATGTGGCCATGCTATATGAAAAAGAAAGAATTGTGATCAGCAATTCTTAAAAAGTTCTTTGGTTTGTTTGTACAGTTGTAAAATGTTCCTTTTCACGTGAAAAATAAACAAAGTTAAACCATGTTGAACATCTCAAGTTGTATTACTATACCAACTAGCTGTGTTTACTTTTTTTTTTTTTTTTTTTTTAATGAAAGTTTGTAAACTCAGAAAAGTTTTCTAGAGATGCAGCTAAAGCTATGTTTAGATTGTGCTATGCAATAGTACAGTTTTCTTTGCTTTTCTCTTTCTTTTCTTTTTTTTTTTTTTTAAATTTTGTAGCACATGTTCAACTTACTTTGTTTGTTTACTAACAAACCATAAATATATCAAAACGCAAAATTTAAACACAGTTATAAAATACACAAAATTATTATTACAAGTCAAAAAGAATATATATATGAAAATAAAAATTGAAAAATTAAAAATTGTTTCGTGTATACACAAGGGCAAATTCAGTGCAATTCAATTCTGCTGAATGCAAATCTTTTTACCCTAAACTTGTATTTATTACAAGAAATATGACCATTGGTTATTGCTTTGGTCATCACACATAGTTAAAAATGGTAAAATTTTCAAGTTATATTCCAGAGTGCAGAGAGCAATTAAGGTCACAATCATGATTTTGTATTGCTTGATTATTATTATTATTATTATTATTATTATTATTATTATTATTATTTAATTAAATCTAAAGAATTCACAATAGAAATTTAAATATCACCATTGATACATTGAAATAGACTATCTGAATTAAAAATATTAGAAAAATGAAGACTTAAATGATAAACATGCCTGAACTATTGTCATTCATTTTTTTTTTAAATATCAGCGTTATTTATTTATTTATTTATTTATTTTTTAAAAAGAATTGAAATTTGTCAAGAATATAGTAAATAGTTTCCCCGTATATAAAAATAACAAACGATACACCATGAACCAGCCATGAGCATCAAAAACTTAACAACCATATACAAGAATACTACAAACTAAATATAAATGGTACACGAGGATTTGCGCAACTCCTGTGTAGCAATGACTGACAAAACAACAATATAAAATATTAATTACGAGGGCGTAAATTATAGGGATGTGGCTGATTTAGAATGTGTCTAGTGTCTGCAAAATTGTTAGGATTATTGTGATGACTTGTATCGAATAGATGATTATTACGAGGTGGAGCAAGGATGATTCTGTCTAAGTGAACTCTAAATATGGTATTATCAAGATGTGAGTTGAGTTTCATAATAGAAAAGGCTACAGGTGAGTGTTTTTGGACTACAACATAAGGTCCTGTATATTTGGGTTTAAATTTGTCAACAGATTTCAAATAAACAATGCTTTTTTATAAATTGGTCTTAATTTAGCTGTCTTTTGGTGATAATTGTTTCTTTTAAATTGTGAATTTTTAATGTTGTTATATGCTTTTCTGTAAATGTCATTTAAGTCATCAAATAGTTTATATGTTTCAACACTTTGATCTAAAAAAGGTTGATTTGCATTATAATTATAAGTGTCGAATATTAGTGATAATTCTCGGCCAAAATGTAAGAAGTTAGGAGAGAATGAAGTGGAGGACTGTTTGGAACCGTTGTATAAGTGTTCGTGTATAGCCATAGCGTTTTCAAATGTATAAAAATTTTACAAAATTTATATGATTAACAGAATCTTTGTCTAGAATTTCCGGGTAAACTTTAGTTACCAAAACATTCGACCGGTGGGCAAAATTTTTAATAGATTCATGCGGCAAAATGGTAAGCGTATTTAAATCATTTAAAGTCGCAGGGGAAAAAAAATTAGAAAAAAAATCTGTTATTCTACTTTGAATAAACTCAAAATCTGTAGCTTTGTATAAGACTGGGTCTTCTATCATATATTGCCGCGCTGGACCTTTAAGTTTTGATTTTAGAAAAGCCACAGTTTCATCACGGGACAAGCCCTTAAGTTTTTCGTATGTTAAAATCTGATCAAAGAAAAAATTCACAAGGGAGGGATCTCCAAAGAAATCATCAACTTGGAATTGAAAATTACTAGTCATTTTAAATTTTTAAATCCTTCTCTTTTAAAAAAAAATATATATATGACCTCACACAAACGTTTTAGCACAAAAATATCAATAAATATATAAATAATAAATTAAATGCATAACACAGTAAAAATATTAAAATAATAAATTACTACCATCATTTTGCACAAATATATTTTTCACCTACCTTGGTGTTCTTCCATCTACACAAAATATCTAACTAGTTTAAAAAATCATGAGCATATTATTATATGAAAGATAAAAAAATGAGAACCTATATTTATTATTATTATTAAAATCATAACCTTTAACAATTCAAAATATCATAACTCGATACATTACTATGAGAAAAATTAAACTGCAGTAAAAACTTATCTTTTTAAATCATTATTATCATTTTTCCCAACACTTAAATACTTTTAAAAACATAAGAATAAAAATTGTAACTTTTTCTTTTACATATAAATTAAAAATATATCGCATGCATTGTACCAAAAAAAATGACGGATTGAAGTAACATATATGACATGTTAAAAAAATATTGTATGCTGTAAACCACTTTTAGTACCACTTTTTTTAGTAAACCACCTTTTACACAAGGCAGTGGATACCTTAAAATTTTTCTGCTCTCTTTTTTTTAATTACTTCTCGATATCACTTTACGAAAATTAATTTGAAATCACCCTTTTTTTTGTAAGTAAAACAACATATAAGGAGGACGCGGAAAAAAAAACACATCCGGGCAAACTATAATTCCACTCGTCACTGTACCTAACCGATTGCAGACGCCACACAAAATAATTTACAGTACGATAATTTTACACTATCATATCTTGAGCACTTCACTACACGGAAAAAGCACCTTCACAATTTCTCCAAAAGTCTTCCTACAGCGACAAACGGAGAAAGAAAAAAAAAGAAAACTTTTCTAACCGCCGGAGCCACACACTGTTGTTGAATCCACAATATTCAAAATATGCAAACGGACGTATTTCACAACGTGCAGAAACTTCCATTCACAAGCACTGTACGAAAAGGGAAAAAAAATTCTCCCGGACACGAATATGTTGAACAGAGCTGCTAATTAGTCTGTAATTTTTTAACAACGGTCGCTCCGTAGATCTGCTTAGACGAAAATCCAAAAGAAGCATACGTCATCAAAGGCGGTGTATGCGGCCTAGTCCATAGTCCGTCACTTATGAATTAAAAGAAAATCGAAGTCTTGCGATATTCGGAGATTGCAGTGTATCAGGTCGGTAAATATCTCGATTTCAAACTGTTCCGCACACAGATTCCATCAATTATGAAGGAGACACAGTCCCATTTTGTAGATTGATCTCAGCAAAGACTGATCATCTCAAATCATCACAATGTTCACAGGTCAGTGAGTATTTTACACCAAAAATAAAGCAATTGGCAAGATCCATTAACGCCAGCAAAAATAACCGTTAATGATAAGAAATAGATATATTTAAATTTGGCGATTAAAGAGGGGGGGGGGGTGTAATATCACAAAGTTCATCAGTAACCTTTTTGTGGCTCTTTGGGCTGGGAAAACCATCTGCGATCACGAAATATCGAGACAGAAATAACAATTTGAAAAAACATAAACTGCGGATGTATATAAATTTTCTGTTAAACTGAAATAATTACAAGGCTAAAAGTAAATGTATTATGATAACTAGCAGATGCCCAAAGTTCAGAATTAAAAAGAAAGAAAATAATACCGGACAAAGTGCATACATACATACACAGCGAGAAACATATTGTTCTAATATTCGAGCTGCGGTGTACACGTAATTAAAAAGGTAAGATATGAGAGAATAAAATTGCATCTGCCTGCAAAAAGGATAAAGCATTAAACTGTTAATAAATGAGACATAATTTTAGAATAAAAAGAAAAGAGAAGAGATAACATTTAACAAAAGAATTAAAAATGGTTTTTTTTTGTATAATAAAAAGCATATATATAGATCTATACCATAAATCTCTTTATAAATACTAACTTTTGTACTAGGTGCAAGCAATTTCCACTGTTGCAGCCTGGAGCCAAGTAATTCCGCTTTTGTCTTAGACAACTGCAAATCTCCTATAAGATCGTTGAGTTCAGACTGAGTTATAAAATGTGGACTGTCCTCACATCATCGACAAAGTTATCTGAGCTTGATTGTTCACTGTCACTATGCTCGTGCATTGTAATACTACTTGATGTATCTGTGTAAGTTTGGTCCCTTCTGCCAGGTTGTGTGGGAACTGGTAAATCCTCTGAATGAAGGACCGGCTTTGTCACTGAAGGAACGTCTGCATATTACGCTATCTTTATTTTTTGAGTTAAAACCAAAAGTTTTTGTTAAACAAAAGTAACAATCGGTTACGTGGTTAGTTGGCTCTCTCCATATCATTGGTTTACAAAATTTCAGTGATCTATTTTTACCTGAATACCAGGAGTCTACAATTAGTGCAAATCACATGAGGAACCCAATTTTTATCTTGATTAGACACCGAATATCCTAAATAATGTAAATAGGCTTCTTGCAATGGTTTTGTTATAGGAAAACCACGATTTAACTGAACAATTTTGCCACAAACATGACAAAATCGGTTCGGATGTACTTTACACACGCTAGATGACATTTTTATATAAAACTAAGACTTTTGAATCACACAGTTATTTACAAAATAAAACAATAAACGTATTTAAACAATTGCGGGTAGATAAAAAACAAAGACCTTCATATCTCAGAATTGTGACGTGCTACAAAAAATATTTTTTTTTTTTAATGACCGTCCATAGCCTACATAAATAATATATGTTTCATTTCATGAAACAAATTTTTTTTTGTAAACTAGTGTTATGAAACTACACACAATCATCTTGAATCACTTTAATCATCTGAACGTTATTAATAACTATCCAAAATTTTATGAAGAATAACTGTTCATTCTTGATAAAAGGAAGCTTTTGTTGACGAGAAAATGCATGCAGTGCTTCTAATCATCTGAACGTTATTATGATGTAGAATCATATATATTTTATGTTTTATTCTAAAGTTTAATTTTCCTATCTTAAAGTTGCTCTATGTGAATTAATTTCTGTATTAAAAATCTTTTTATTCTTTAATCCGAAAAACAATCATTTCTTCCTAGCTAAAAATGTTCCCAGATATTTCTTCGTAACATTAAATGTACGTTATTCTCTTGTGGTTTCATTGCACCATTATACCTTGGCAATTTTTAAGAAGAAATGTTCATTACGATATATCGGGACTTCACGATATATTAATCTGGCATGTGTTACTATAATCTAACGAAAAGAGTTCATAGTGCATATTTTTGCAGCAGTCAAATTATGAAAACGGCGCCTGCATTTAACACAAGATACGAAGAAAGACAAACAGCATATGTTAAGGTCATCTGCAGTACATTAATATTCGAATTGAAACCACAGGAGAATAACGTACATTTAATGTTACGAAAAAATATATGGGAACATTTTTAGCTAGGAAGAAATTATTGTTTTTCGGATTAAAGAATAAAAATATTTTGAAAACAGAAATTAATTCACATAGAGCAACTTTAAGATAGGAAAATTAAACTTTAGAATAAAACATAAAATATATATGATTCTACATCATATATATTAATGACTATCCAAAATTTTATGAATGCTAACTGTACACTCTTGATAAAAGGAGGTTTTTGTTGATGAGAAAAAGTATGCAGTGCAGTGTTTCTAATCATCTGAACATTATTAATAACTATTAGAAATTTTATGAAGAATAACTGTTTATTCTTGGTAAATGAGGCTTTTGATGATGAGAAAATACTGCAATGCTTCAAATCATCTGAACATTATTAATAACCATAAAATGTTTTACGAATAACTGTTCATTCTTGATAAATGGAAGCTCTTGTTGATGAGAAAATGTATGCAGTACTTTTAATCATCTGAACGCTATTAGTGACAAAATGTAAGTTTAAAAAATATATTAAATCGGTGTGATTTACGCAATAAAATATGTTAAATTTTATTTTAAAATACAAAGAGTGAAAATACGTATGATTGATTTTTTTAAAGAGCATTTTTTTTATTTTTAATACGTGAAATACACTTGTAGAGGCGTTAAAAATATCTCTGACGTATCTATAACTTTGTGAAATATCATTTTACATATAACACACTAATAAATTGATTAATTTTGGTGCCGCAAGGTTTTATTTAGAGAAGAAATAATTCTTAGAAAATAATAAGTTTTTTAATATTCAAGATTTCTTTTCATTATGTACTAAAATATCTTTTAAGATTTTTTACTTAAAAAAATATATGTTCTAAATTTATTTGCGATGCCATTTACTACTTGAAACACTGACTTTCTCTTCGATGGAATCTATGTATGTGTAAATACCGTACGGCCGAAAGTTAACCGGCACTTTTGATTTTAGACGTTTTGTTGAATAGCTAGAGAAATACTTAAAGAATTTTCATGGAACTTCAGGAATGTAAAGAATATGTTTGACCTCACATTTCTTAGCGTAAGTTTGATCTCGAAAGCAATAAGGGGACCAAAAACAAATTATATAAAACTAATATTTAGGATCCCTCTGAAAAATTTAAGGCTCGGATTGATTTGTAACTTGAGCACATGTGCCTACCTAGTTCTTGGCCTACATTTCTGTTCATTTGTATAAGAATAACACGTAAATTGATGAAAATATTAATGTTTCTTTCCAAAATTGAAGAAATTTCCCCATATTTTTTGTTTATAGAATACAGGGTCTTCAATTAAATTTAACGCTATTTTCAGAAAGTTTGATAAAGTACAGTAAAAACAGTATACTGCAATTAGATTATAAATAAATTAAATAGTTGATGGAATAGGAGCATTTGTGTGAAATAACTTTAACCAGGGTTCATACTCTTTTTAACAAAGTTAATTCCAGGAGTTTTCAAGGAGTCTCAATTTTTTTTCCAGGAGATTTACTTTGAGTTTTTAATACAAACTCGTTATCTTTTTTCAAGATGGTATATACAGGGATGGGGTTGCTCCTCCTGAAATGCAAATCTTCAAAAATCTTACTAATTTTAAATTTTAAAATAGTACAAAACCCAGGAAATACGAGACTTAAGTGAATGTTGATTTCTCACTATGGATCACTAAGCTCCAGTTGATACGTATCAGAAGCAAAAATTTATTTAAAACTTTTGTTTAAATTCCCTCAATATTTTAATGTCAAATTCACAGCTAAGAATAAGAAGTTCCCAGTTTAATTTGATTTTGTGTTTCCCCACGAGCTCAAGGGCTAGAGAAGCTAGCCCTATCTTCTTAGCTGCCGATTGCACATGTTTACTGCGCAATACACTTTTCACGCTGGTTGCGCGAACAATGCCAGTTGCAGTTAACACTGCTCCCTGACGAAATAATTAGATTTTCTGCGATTTTCCTTCAAAATCTTTAATATTCTCAAAATTATAGAGTAAAAATATAATTAAAATACTGTAGTTTTAACATTTTCAAGGAAGTTTTTTTAATTTCCATGGGTCACAGGTAAATTGCAGGAGTTTTAAGGGCCCTTGAAGAAAAAAATGGAATTCCAGGAGGCGTACGAACCCTGTTTAACTGTGCATGCGCGATTTTTTTTCATAATTTAGTAGTCAACTATAGAGGCAAATCATATAAAAAAGCCAGTGGAATATCGTGAAAATTTTAAAAAGCAATAAAGAGAGCTGAATTGCAGTTGCTTTCTAAAAATAGCTGCATGAGAAGGGACTTTCGACAAATTGTCAATTTTTAACTGATTTTCAACAATAAGTTTATTGTTTTACGTATGTCTAAGCATAACTTTGGAATGGATGCTTCAATTTTGATAAATCTTTTTTTGTTGGAATAACCTCGTTATTCTTTCAAACAGAACTAAATCATCAATAAAAATGGAAATAAAAAATAAAATAAATGAACAATGAGAATTTGTGAAAAATCCCTTATGATCCACCTACTTTTAGAAAGCAACTGAGATTCAGCTCACTGTATCGCCGATATCTTATCTTTAATTTTTACGTTATTTAACTGAATTCTTTAAATAAGTTGACCAGCTGTTTACTAAAATATGAGAAAACCTTTTGTTATCACTCGCGTATGCACAGTTAAAATTTAATTCATCAAATATTTAATAGATTTAAATTATAATTGAAGTATATTTTGTTTTTACAGTACTTTGTCAATTTGCCTGAAATAAGCGCATAGTCTCTTGTAATCGAAAAATGGAGCGAACTTAGTGAAACTCGTCGCTGGAAATATCACCGGTGGTGCATCTCAAAGGAGAGAAATCCGTGTAAAAAAGAAAGAAAACAAGAAAAATCATGTGCCAAACATAGGTTATGAGACACTTTCCAACACTTCCAGAATATCGTAACAGACGTTGTTTTTATCACCTTATTTAACACGTTTAATGAGGGGAAAGAAGATATCTTAAGAAAACAATTTAGAAAACTCATAACATCTGAAAACGTACTTTCAGAAATAACCATTCTTGAAGGCAAAGTATCCAGTTTTTTACGTAGATCTGCATAGGAATTTATTTATATTCTACAAACATCTCTAAGTATATTAAATTTAGTTCAGTTGTAAAATACGTAACTCAATTAAAACACACCCCGAAGCAATTCACGCTCATACACAATAATGCTTACGAATTCTTTTGTCTAGTCCTATATACGATCATCAATATTCTATACACATAATTTTTTTATGCACACCACGTAGCACCGCCATAATCTACAGCAAAAATATTCTAGTGCATATAAGTAATGTACATAAATTTCATTATGTTTGAAATAGTATAACATTATTAAAATACGCTGCAAACAATTTTTCCTGTAGACCATTATGTAACCTAATTCTTTGTGTGACTCTGTAAATCTAAACTAATAAAAGAAAGTTTCGCTCTGTGTGTCTGTGTGTCTGTGTGTGTGTCTGTTGGCGATGACTAGGAAAATCTGGCCCACCTAGAAGGCTGGAAATTTAGATTTAGGTAGTCCAAACCCTCTCCTGGTGCAACATTACTTCAAAATTTTAATATTTTAATTACTTTCTGAAATATTAATTAAAATGAACAAAGAACTCTCACTAAAAATACGCTTTTATTCTCTTGGGTTGGTTGGTTCACTGGTTGGTTGCATCGATTCTTCACAGAAGTAATTAAATAAAGCAGAGTAGCAATGCACAAATAAGGATTTCTAACTAAATAGTGTCAACATGGATTGAAGTTATTAGCGTAGAGGAGCCATGCGAATGTCACGCCACCTGTACATGACAAATTACACATACGTCCCACTGATTGAAATATTTTGCAGGCATATTTTTCTTCATGACAATTAGTCGGGTTTAAGTTTTTTTTTTACATGACATTTATTATTATGATGGAGATTGTTAATACAGAAAATTTTATTTAACAGATTCTTTTTTATATTTGCGGGAATTAAGAGGGACAAGGGTCTAATTACATTTAAGCTTCAAGGTGTATTTCTAGAAACCAGTTACCAGAATTTCCGAATAGTAGTGTAAAAGTAGTAAACCAAATTTCAAATTAAGTTCCTAGCTTAACCAAATGAATCAATCATTAAAGATGTATTGTGATCCTCCTAATTAGTTATTTGCTGAAGGCCACTTGAACAACCCCCCCCCCCGCACCCCTCCCGGACCGCCCTTCAAGGTTTTTTCTCTAACTCTGCTCCATTTCCATATCTCAGCAACTATCTTTCCGATTTCAACGCAAGTAATTTCAAACATTATAATTAATTTAATAGTCACCATTTATAACATTAAACTAAATTTATGAGTAGCGGTTACCACTATTTACGAATAACAGTTTAAGCCAAATTTGTAATTAAATTCAAAGTTTAAGGAAACGAACGAATTTTGAAAGATGCATAGTGGTCCTCCTAATTAGTTATTTGCTGAAGGCCACTTGAACAACCCCCCTCCCACACCCCTCCCGGCCCGTCCTTCAAGGTTTTTTCTCTAACTATGCTCCGTTTCCATATCTCAGCAACTATCTTTCCGATTTCAACACAAGTGATTCCAAACATTATAATTAACTTAATTGTCACTCTTTATAACATTAAACTAAAATTATGAGTAGCGGTTACCACTATTTACAAATAATAGTTTAAGCCAAATTTGCAATTAAGTTCAAAGCTTAAGCAAACGAACGATTTTTGAAAGATGCATAGTGGTCCTCCTAATTAGTCATTTGCTGAAGGACACTTGAACAACCCCTCCTCCCCGGCACTCCTTTCAAGGTTTTTTTCTCTAACTATGCTCCGTTTTCATATCTTAGCAACTATCCTTCCGATTTCAACACAAGTGATTCCAAACATTATAATTAACTTAAATGTCACTCTTTATAACATTAAACTAAATTTATGAGTAGCGGTTACCACTATTTCCGAATAATTGGGTAAGCCAAATTTGTAATTAAGTTCCTAGCTTAAGCAAACGAACGAATTCCGAAAGATGCATAGTGCTCCTCTTAATTAGTCATTTGCTGAAGGGTACTTGAACCAACCCTCCCCCCCCCGGGCCCTCATTCAAGGTTTTTCTCTAATTATGCCCCGTTTCTATATATCAGCAACTATCTTTCCGATTTCAACGCAAGTGATTCCAAACATTATATTTAACTTAATAGTCACCCTTTATAATATTAAATTAAATTTATGAGTAGCGGTTACCACTATTTACAAATAAGAGTTTAAGCCAACTTTGTAATTAAGTTCCTAGCTTAAAAAAACGAACGAATATTTATGCTTGCATAGTGGGCCTCCTAATTAGTCATTTTCTGAAGGACACTCGAACATCTCCTCCCTTCGGCACCTCACTCAAGGTTATTTTGTCTAACTGTGCCTTATTGCAATAACTGGGCTAATAATGTTCCAATCTTCTCGAAACCAGCTCAGTTTTGTAGTGCGCCTACTATACAGTAACGTAGGCAGTCTCAGAATGTAGGGATGTCTCAGAAGTTCGTTCGGAAAGAGGTTTGTTTAGAACAGAATGCTCCCCTGGCGGTGGTAGGGGGCAATAAAAGATTTTCTAGAGCGTACGAGCATGCCTGGTATACGGTTCCGAAGCCATCGTAGACCGTGGCCAGAGTTCCGTTTTTTAAGAGATTTAAGTTTATTACAAGGGCTCGGGCAACGCCGGGCGGGTCAGCTAGTCAATGATAAATGCTTCGCAATTTTTATCCTACAGAAAGTATGTTTTACAGTTTCTCAAAAATGCACATCACTTTTATTATTCTTGTAATAATATAACATC
Organism: Maratus michaelseni; assembly: GCA_963931845.1. Taxonomy (NCBI): domain Eukaryota; kingdom Metazoa; phylum Arthropoda; class Arachnida; order Araneae; family Salticidae; genus Maratus; species Maratus michaelseni. The sequence goes on from OZ007594.1 coordinate 259,635,262, forward strand.
ATTAAATTACACCGCAAGCGATTTTCTCCTATAGACCATAATTTAACTAGATTCTTTTGAGTGTCCCATCTAACAAAATATAAATGGTACTCACTCCATTTTCTGTAGCGAACATGCCATAGTAAATCTGAATAACATACATCAATTAAATGGCAATTCGAGTATATTTACGAGAGTTAAAACATGAAGAGGCAGACAGACAAACTTAAGCCATAAACAATATGTTGGAAAGTGTTAAAGAGGAAAAGTTAATCCCGTCACTGGAAGTGTCGGCGGTGGTGCATCTCAAACGAATTTAATGTCCTAGACAGTCACTCGAATTCTCGACGTCCGTCGCGTGACAAAATAATAATAATAATAATAATAATAATAATAATATATATATATATATATATATATATATATTATTTTGAGCTTAAATTGGCTCCATGCAGCTAATTATCTGTGAGGCGATTGAAAGAAAATAAGTTTTCCCCGAGAAATTTGACTCCATGCTGGTGAGTGTATTTATTTGTTTTCTTACGTATCATCGTATTATGTAATCTCTTTCACTTTAAAGTAAAAAAAAAAGTATGATTTTAGAGAGTGCAAATAAAAATTGCTATTTAAATTGCAATTATGTTCATCGAATATAAGAAATTTCATTATCGTAATAAACAAAGTTATCTTTATAATACGTTATTTTGATATTTGCATATCATTATTTAATGATATGAGAATCTTAAAAGAATCTTTCAGACACATGCTAAATTTTGCTCGAAAGATATAAGAATAATAAGAAAAAATAAATTTTAATTTATTTTAGGATGTATGATGAGCAGTAGAATTTTAAATTTAAACTTTAAAATTATTTTGTAAAACAAGACAACTACGGAATTTTTATTTAAAGTATGTAAATATAAAATTATGAATAACAAGATTTAATATTGAGTTCTCGTATATTAACAGCGATATTTTTACTTGCTAAATAAGAGTACTAATAATAATATAGAATAAATAATAGCAATATACATTTTAATAAAGTTTGATATTTTTGTTGGCTTAAAATGTGATAGTTCCATCTTTTGCAATCAGAAATGTATTTTATTCATAAGTGATTTTTCCCCATAGACCATAATTTAACGAGATTCTTTTGAGTGTCCCTTCAAACGAAATATAAATGGTATGCACTCCATTTTCTATAGCGAACATGCCATAGTAAATCTCCATAACATACATCAATTAAATGGCAATTCGAGTATATTTACGATAGTTAAAGCATTAAGAGGCAGATAGACAAACTTAAGCGATAAACATTAAGTTGGAAAGTGTTAAAGAGGAAAAGTGAATCCCGTCACTGGAAGTGTCGGCGGTGGAGAGTTATTCTTATTGTATTATTGTATTTCAAATTTCTTGGCGTGCTATGTTGAGTAGTTGATTATCTGTTCAAATCATATAGCTCATGGGTGGCTTAATTAATTAATTTGTGTAAAGAAAAAAGGAAAAATATAAATATTGATAACTTAAGCTTTCACATAGTGTTAACTTATAATGAATTTGGTCAAGAGTTTAAAAAAGGTAAAATAATGATCTCTCAGAGTTATTTGGATGAGCGGAAGAGCTGGTGATGATTTTTTGGAGGATTTGAATTTTATTAAGTGTTATCCTTTCAATATATCTTCAATTTATTAGTTTAACTGTTTTTTGTGTGCATTTAAACCTTTTTACTAAATATTTGTGTAGGGAATTTTTTCTATTGAATGAAATGTTTAGTGTTCAAATCATCCTCTCTTCTTATGTGTAAAAAAAGTATGAAAGTTATAACTAATTATTATGACAAGGTCTATTGAAGAAAATAAATCATTTGGTACTTTTCTAACATTTTTTTTGAGTATACATAAAGGGCAAATGTATTCTCTATATCATTTCTTGATTAATTGAAAATTATTGTTGGGTGATATGGCGGTTTAATAACTTAATTTCGGGTTTATTTATTTATTTTTTTGTGGATCTTATTTAAATAACGGGGTTTTACTATGTTTTATGTTTTACAATTGTTGTCTGGGGATTTTGATTTTATTTCCTTTGAAATACTAAGCCTTTCTCTGAAAAAAGGGATGCCAGTATTACCCCTTTTTGTAATCATACAGAACATAAAATGCTATTAGAGGAAAGTTAACAATTTCCACTCCGGATCACAGTCTTTTTATTATTTGGTATTGCTAAACATTTCATGTTAAGGGTATAGTTCATCCCTTTCATTTTTTATATTTGATATTTTCTTCTCTTGTTTTCCATTCCCCCTCTGATAAGTATTGAATTTGAAAAAAAAAAAAAAAACACTGTACATCTTAATATGACATTTTGAGAATGCCGAGGTTGTGTATTGGGGACTTTTTGGAGCTTTAATAGGGGGTAAAAGTACAAGTAGTCGGCCACTTAAGTGCTTTATATGTATATTTATATATCCCTTAAAGTAAGAATGAAAAAAAAAAGGCACAACATTTTTACTTTTCTTATTATGTTTCAGCAACAATTATTTTTTTAAATATGGTAATAGTTTTTTTTTTTTTTTTTTTTTTTTTAGAGAAAGTTAAATTCAAAAGGGCAAGTTCTCTAGTAGTCGGCCATTCAAATCTAAAAATTTAGCTGAAGTTTAAACAAAATCTAAATTTTCACAACTTCTCGCACAGTAGAGCAGGAGTGCGGCAAAATCTGTTCGTTCCATTTACCACCGCTAAGGGGCGCACGTTATTTTAAACAAACCTCTATCCGAACAAAACTCCGATATACAACTTACCCGTACATAATCGTACTGTTGTATATAGCACTAGCATTGTAAATTCATTTTATGTTTATGGGTTTTTAAAATGGTGAACAAATATGTTATACCCTTTCGTAATGGTAACTTTAAAACAGTTCCTAAAGTAGCCATGGTTGACTTTCCAAAATATGAAGAATTGTAAAAGAAATGGATTGCTGCTATATATCGGAAGGATTATGTTCTAACAAAACAATCTCGGGTTTGTATTAACCCATTTATGCCTAGCGTCCCAATTTTGGGACGCTTTAGTAAAATGGAAAAAAAGTGCAATTCACACAACTTTTTTTTAAATAGAAATTTGGTGACTTATTTTATCGAGAACTCTTTAATAAAGTCAGACACCAAATTTCTATTAAAAAAAAGTGGTGTGAAATGCACTTTTTCCCATTTTACTAAAGCATCGACGCTAGGCATAAATGGATTAATTGCTAGTCCCTTTTTAGGTGCGTTCGTAATTATATAAAAACGTAGCACCTATAGTCGTCGTCTGGTCCGTCCGTCTGTTCGCATATAACAGCGCAAAAACTACCCAACCAAATGGCTTGAAATTTAATATATATTATCGTTGTAAGATTTTGTCGAGTCATTTCAATTTTTATGAAAATCGAATCAAAACTTAAAAAGATATTAATAAAAGTTTTCTTTATTGTATTAAATCCTATCGTAACTAATCTATATAATAAAAGCGCAAGTCATGTGACCGAGAAAAAAATACGGGCTAACCACTTCTTTTTTCATATGCCAGGTGGCCATTTTTATCCAAAATTTTTTTTTTGAATAAAATTGCTTAAAAATTACATTTTTAGAAAAATCGTTGAAAAAAATTGTTTGTTTGAGAGATGAATTACATTAAAAAATTTATAGATTCTGAGATAACTTCAGTGGAAATTACGTTAACAGCCGAATATCTCGATCCATTAGAGTAAATAAACACAGGAGATTCTTTCATTATGAGTCATAAAAATACTATACCATGGACGTAATCATTCGCAAAGCAAGATCTCCATAGTGAATTTTACAGTGCTGTCTGGTGTAGAAAAAAAATCGCATTTGTAAACGTGGCATATGCAATAAGAAAAAAAATGTTCATTTCGCTCTTAGCAGACGATATAATTCGTTTCAGTGAAATAATAAGGATTGTTTTTTTTTACATTAGTTATAAAACGAACGTAAAAGGTCACGTTTAACGTACAATTTCCAACTTGTTTCTTATTAAAATAGCTGCAGCCCTACCAAAATTCATGTTCAGTAATTTTTGCTTTATTTAACTGCAGAATGTCTCTCGTTAAATAATACGAAAATTACAAAACATAATTTTTTTAGGATGGTATTCCTTTGACGAAAACAAAAGGAACTATGTTGGTAACGCTGTTAATGCTTAAAAACATTCAGCACTGCAGTTCTTTTTGCAACTATTAAAAAGAAATTTAGCATTAGGAATTCAAAACTTTACATCTGCATAGTTCTTAAAATGCATCACGGAATGACCACGGAATTTCGTATCCGCAGTTAAAATCTACCAAAAAATACAAATCAAATGTTAAAGTCAAATATTAGTATTGAAAAAGTTTTCCCATTTTCAATATGGAGAAGGCAACCTAAGTTTTGTCTATACATACAAAAGTTTAGAACATACAATTCCTAGTCGAATGGTACCTCTCGCATCTTTCTGTGATAATTGATAATAAACTATTATTGTATACTTTTTTTAACGAACTGTACATGACCTGTTATGACACTATAAATCATACAACTATAAAAGACCTTCTAATGTATTATTTGCATTAATAAGAATCGAACTACTATTTTCATAATAAATATATTTTTATAAAAAAAAATACATGTTTTTTCTTCAAAATAATATCTATGAAAAAGAGCTGTTCTATTATTTACAATATCACACATGAAATGTAATCTTCAACTGCACAATGACATTAAAAATAATTAAATAAATAAAAATATGAATTAATTAACAAAAAATAATGAAGTAAACGAGAAAGAAAATCTGAAATTGAATTGATCATATGCAGCACTTAACAATTTTAATTCTCATTTTTGTTTATATATTATGTTTTACCATTTGGTGCATTATCGCATTATGAAATATATTTTTTTATTTTAAAATATGCCTGATAAAATATTCGTACATTTTTTTATCTAGAATGTTACGTTTTTAAATCATTCCCTAGACAATTCATGAAAAATATATGAGATGAGAAACATTCATGTAAAAAAATGTTACAAGTTCTATTAACAACAACAAAAAGATATATATATTGAAAATTTAAATAAATGTGAATTTTCTTTCTGAATTCTACTTTTCAACTCCGTATGTAAAATTTCAAAAGTAGATAGAAAAAATGCATTAGAAGAAATTATTTAGGTTCGAATGATGTAAGCGACCTCGAGTGTGTGTGTGTTTGTGTATATTCCAACTGTTGGGTCATCCGGAAAGTTCTGAGGTTTTTCAAAATGAAGCGCGATTTCTTCTTCTTATATTTTGCTACTGCTGATAAGGAGTTTTCTTGAATGACCCAGATATGTAAATTCGATCTTTTCTGTTTACACTGCGTAATTCTCGCTTGTGTTGTGGCATAATTTTTGTTTCAGTGTGTAACAGCCGTTTAGCTGTTAGAGATAGTGAACTAGGCTAGTCAGTTGTAAAGAGAGCACAAGATGTAAAATTCAAAATTCAAGTTTATTAAAAACTTAATCGGGCAACGCTTTTGAGAAAGGACACAATTAAATTTTCCTTATAACCAAAAGAATTCAGCTCCCCGAAGCTTTACTCAGCAGAAGACAACTTCAATATATTAAATATAAAGAATTCAAAACGAACTTACAATCTTAGCAATGCAGCAAATCAAGATACCTTCAGTAAAACTTCCAATCTCCACAAGGCAAGCTAGTCGAACACTGATTTCAAGATGTCCGCCTAGTCGCCTACTGAAAGTGGCACTCCGTGAGTACCAGAATTTTCTTTAATAAATTAGCAGAAAATATCGTAAATAACTCTTACCAACTGGGTATTCGCCTTTCAGCTTTGAATTAGATGAACACGATCGCCAGATCTCACAATACTCACGAAGAGTAAAAACTCGATCCAAGTTCCAACTTTCCAACGCATTCCGAAGCTTAAAAACTCAAACATCGATTGACCAGATGTAACAATTTGCATGAATATCGATGAAAAGCAGAAACTCACAAGTTCCGAGGTTTTCACATTTATTCGTCGAAAGTTAAAGAAAGATAGCCTTGATCAACTTTTACGCACATGGACAATTAGTGGACAAAAACTACCTTCTCATTCAAAACTTCGCCTTCTCTTATAATCAGAGTAGTCGATACCTCGTAAGTGCAGCGCTAAGAATGGTGAACCAAAAAATTCATTTTTGTCATAGTATGCTCTTTTATTTCAAGAAAGGCAAAAAAGCTAGTCAGACTGATTGTAACAATAGTGCTGTATATAGACAAAGTGCTGTTTCAGATGACACAGCTCGAAGGTGGTTTGAGAAGTACAGAAATTTCAGCCTCGAAGATTATGCCCGCTCTGGACGACCATCATCATATGTAGAGAAGGACATTTTAAAAGAAGCTATCAAATGATCATACACTGTACTTTTTGCAATATTTAGTTTGTGTGATACACCTTTGAACTGTGAAATCTGAAACAGCACTTTGTCTATATACATCACAAACAATACGAACAGTCTGATTAGCATTTTTACCTTTCTTGAAGTAAAAGAGCATAATTGACGAAAATGAACTTTTTTATTCACCATTCTTAGTACTGAAAAACAAAAATTATGCCACAATACAAGCGAGAATTATTCAGTGTAACCAGAAAAGACTGAATTTACTAGCCTGGGTTATTCAAGGTTACTCTTTATCAGCAGTAGCAAAATAACTAGATGAAACAGTGCTTCGCTTTGAAAAACCATAGGACTTTCCGGATGACCCCATACTTAAAGTCGCATTTGTGAGTAGTGGTCCTTACAAGCGCTGTTTTATGAGATAGCTGTGGGGAAGATTACGGTACATTAATTGATCATATTTTAAACAAACAAATAATTTAAAAAAAAAACTTGCCAAGTTCAAACTTGGGTACTTTTTCCCGTGCATTTTCTCCATCTACTAAATTTGATATACTGGTTTCGGAGTTGAATTCGGAAAAGAAAATTCACATTATTTTAAATTTAAATTTTTTTCTTTATTGCTGTTGTTGTTAAGAGAACTTGGCCCCTTTCTTACATGAATTTTTTAATCCGATTTAAACATTTTTTGTTTAGTTATTTTTATTTCCACGAAAAACTTCTCTTTTGTTGTTTTTTCATGTGTGAGAACCATACAAGGTTCTCCTTAAAGTAATAACTGAAATAATGAACTACATATGAGTTGTAATTTTCCAACTGGACGAAAAATATCCGGGAGCTAGGATTCGAACCTGGGATATCTTGGCTGAAGCTGCCACGCTCTACCAACTGAGCCATCTCGGTCGAATCTGGAAAACCTAATTCATCCAGTTAACCTTATTGATCATAGCATCTGGTCTGATATTGAATCAGCTCAACAGAATAAATCGCAGGTAATTTGGAACTACAGTTAACGCTGGATACGTGATTACACAAGATTAATTTTAACACAATTATTCAAATTGGTAAGGAAATCATATGATCATCTATGAGCTATGAATCATATGATCAATATGATTTCTTTACCAATTTGAATAATTGTGTTAAAATTAGTCTTGTGTAATGAACTACACTCACAGTTCAATTTCTTGAGTTTTAGCTGAAAAGTTTTCTTATTAGTCTGCGTAGGTACGAAGCGATCAGTATGTAAGGGGAAAATAATATTTTATCCGTAAATAAAATCAGCAAATGGGTCATATTTTATTGTTTTTAATTTACCAAATTTTTGTAATTTTTCTTGCACTCTTTTTTTTTTTCTACAATCGGGATTTCTGTCCGTTTTCTATGATCGAGGTACATTTGAATCGTTTTGATTGTCATTTAAAACATATATTTAAAAATAAACCTAAGAAACATCATGACTATTAAGGTGAAACAAGTAGGGTGGGCCGAAAAAAAACTTTTTTTTTATTATTCGCTATCCCGCGGAAAACTTGGCTTTAGGGTTGCTTAGTAAAATAAAATAAAATAAAAAAAATTAAATTTTAAGTTTTGCGGCAGCGCAACGCAAATGAATTTATTGAAAAGCCAAAAGGCCTAAAATTTGAGAAAAAAACGCGAGTTTTAGGCCAAATTTTCTCAAATTTTAGGCCTTTTGCGCTACCACCAGCAGTAAAATTTTATTTATTTTGTTCTTGCATTTTACTAAGCTACTCTAGACACAAGTCTTTTTCGGTATAGCGAATCAAAACAGAAAAAATACCCGGCACACAATCCGGCCAACATTCACTGAGTGAATACAACTTGATTGCGTTAGTTTAAGGATTTTTTAAATGCTTTGCGCTACCTCAAAGGAAGTAATTTTGCTTCTTTTCTTATTATAATGTATTTTTATATCTTTCTTTTAAAAAAATTTCACTATAGCGGTTTTTTTTCTTTTATAGCTTTAAAAAAAGAAAGAAAACTATTGCTTTTCAATAAATTCATTTGCGTTGCGCTGCCGCAAAACTTAAAATTTACTTATTTTTTTTTTTAAATATTATTTTACTAAGAACCCTAAAGCCAAGTTTTCCGCGGTATAGCGAATCAAAAAAGAAAAAAAAAGTTTTTTTCGGCCCACCCTAGTAACAAGCCTTTCGGGACTATTCGCTTCAAAAGAGGTTTTTTTTTTGAACATTTGAAGGAGGTTGCTTTGAGACTTAAAAGCTACAAGACTGTTGTCTCGAATGGTCCATATTTTGTATTCACAGAAATACATACAGGACTTTGACAAATTACATAAATCTTCTTCTTGAGGACGGGATAGACACAAGGAAATTGACAGCACTGAAGGTACACACACAATGACATCCTCGCCTTACCAGGATTCGAACCCGGGCCCTCACCGTGGCTGTCACCTCCGCTACCAACCACGCTGCCGGGCCGCATATAAACTACCTTTACTCGATTAGAGACAACGGAGAAGTTTCCGGTCTCCTGATTGGCTGATCTCTTATGTGATTTGTTTTAGCGTCATTATTGAAAACGCAATAAATGGATTTTGAATTTACCTGCTCAATAGCAGTTCTATTTTCTATTTTTATTGAAATGTCTATCTCTTCGGAAATTAAAATTCCGACTTCATTTTTTAATGAAATTACATCAGTTTCGTCAAACTTAATTACAGCTCTGAGCAATGTTAAAAATTTAGCCGAAACCAACCAATCAGGAGGTCGGAAACTTCTCTGTGGTCTCTAATCAAGTAAAGGTAGTTTATATGCTGCCGGGCCAGCTTCAAATGAGGTTATGATACTTATTTAACAAAAACAATAGTTTATTAAAACAGTTCAAAGGGTGGAGGAAGAGCAGTGGAACAACCAGCTTAACTTTTAAACGTAGTAAGACTCATCCTCTCCAAGCGTTAAACTGCAAGTCCTGCACTTAATTTCCCTAATGAGTCTAAAAAATATATATCTTTACAAGAACTCACAATCCTCACTAAAAGCTAAATAGCTAAATAGACACCGTGAGACTCAATACTTCTTTAATTCAAGTAAGGAAAATCAGCTTCTTATCAAACACTCACAGCTTAGCAGCAAGTTATTCTTTTCCGCTCTAAACATAACTATACTCTATAACTCTACATGTCGTAGATAGCACGAGAGAACTGGATTGCCGTCACTATAACAGTTAAGCGAGGTCCGTTCCAAATCCGATGATTCCAGCTAAAACTTCATTATTTATATACACAACCACAGTCACCTAATTAACATTTCTTCGTAAAATAACCTTGAAAACCAGATCCCGGAGATCCATATGCGTCTCTTAAAGAAAAACTCATTCGTACACTAGAGTACACTCATAAAAAGTAGCTATTTGCACATTTGGTATTTTGCCACAGAGTGAAATTGTATTCGTAAACCTCAATTATCTTCTGAGATACCGGAGATTGAAAATAGCTTGAATGGCTTTGTGTAAATATCGTGTGTGTAGTGTAGGAGTTTATGTAGGAACATGACTTTGGCCTGTGCACCGCTGTATACTATAATTTCCACGAGTACCATTTAAAATCTTCCTTTAAAGCCATTATTTCTTTTGTTGGTGAATTTGTTAGCGAAAATTATTTTATTGCTTTTCTGAATTTTAATGCGTTATCAAAAAAGATCGGTTTAATCATAGGTAAATATTTGAAATTAAAAAATATATCCTTCAATTCACAGGTATACAAATGCAAAAATTCTTTGAACATTTTAAAACAATTTAATCCCGTGAGTTACTCGATTTCCAGAAATAATTTCATGACATTTAAAATTAGTTTTGATTACCAATATTTGTACTACATCAGAACAACATGCATATGTAAGTTTAGTTAATTAAATTTCATATGTTAAAGTATTGTCCTCTGACTTTCAAAGAATTTAATTATTGTCAGTATGAAATATATTGAAATAATAATTGAATACATTAATTATTCAATAATTATAAAATATTCTCTATTGTTCATTATATTTCACTTTTCTAAATTGATTGCAGGATTTGCTCTTTTAAAGGGAGTTGGTCAGCTTAATGAATGGAACTCAATTACTAAACAGTAATATAAAAAGAAACTATATGCATCTTACATTAATTAATCAAAACTCCTGTACATGTACCATATTTGATAAAATTTGCCATAGTAGGTTTTTTACAAACGAACTTAAAATGCATTTTACTTAAATGCATGTCAGTATTTATAGCTTTAGTATGTGTGTCTGGAGGCACTTGCGTTTAGAAATTCGCAAAAATGCGGGGGGTTAGACAAACGTTTGCCGTATAATGTAATAAAATCTTTCCGGACTCTTAATGAAATGACAATTATTGGCATATAGGCATATAGCTCCGCCCTAATTATAACTGCGCATAAATAGTTTATAACTGCTAACCATATAATCCTATGGGATATTCCCCCGAATTTGTCAATTAGCTCACTGTATTGCTGGTATCTTTCTGAGTTTTCACGATATTTGACTGGTCTTTTTATAAGTGTTACTCTATAGAATTGACTACCAAATCATGAAAAAAAATCTTTTATATAGTTCGCGCATGCGCAGTTATAAATTATTTTATACAAATGCCCATATCTCATCAAATATTCAATATATTAATTTTTTAATCGCAGTTATATTGTTTCTACTGTTCTTGAAGTCAAACGTGTGCTTTACATCCTCGAATTTGAAGAACAATTTGTCAAGAATTTCAGTAGATCTTCGACAAGGCGAAAGCGTAGAAAGCGAAAGCGTCCGGTCACTGCCCCTTAATTTTTTGACACTGGTGTACTTATACTACTAATGCCTTATTTTCTTATGTATGAGGCTTATGAATTTAGGTGCCCTTGTAATATAGGTGTTCGTACTCGGAGTTACAAAGGCATTCTACGAGAGCGCACTTCTTGAATACGACGTTTTCTTTTTGTATCTGACCCTGTATACGCGAATAAATGTTACTATCCTGCCAAAAACTTTAAATTTCCGAAGTGCGATTGGACTTGGCAGAATGTAAGTTTTTAAGAGAATTGCATTGTATAGGATTTAACAGGATTGCTTTGTTGCATATATATCATGCGATTTAGTATAGAGGATGCCGAGATGTTTTAATCGCTTACCTCGATTGTTTTCGACTGTATCAATTGTTTTTCGATTACTCCAGTCAAACAATTGCTATTTTTATCCGATCCCATTGTCTCAAGAATCCTCCACGGTGAACAAATCGAGACAATGGTTAAAGGGGTAAGGGATCAGACAGACACTGACATCAGACTGTTTTTTCTTTCGTATCATCCCGTGCTATATTATTCATATTCATTGGCGCGAAGCTGAACTTAAGTTTATGTTCAGAATTCATCACAAACAACTATCTGCGTGAAATACATTGCATGTAATCTCTTGATTTTATATTCCAAATAGTTAAAAACAAAACAAAAATCGTGATATTTTTTTTGTGAAAGGAATCATTTGTTTTATTGAAGAAAAGTAGATTGAGCTAATGTAATGAATTTAACCGTTTGGGATTCAACTATTGCTTTATTTTTTTTAGGGAAACAACACTTTTAGGTTTAAAAAAATTAAAACAGGCAAAAATTAAGGTTCATTGAAATTAAAGGACTATATTTGTTGCTGAAATCCAACGAAAATAATTATTTTATGTATTATTAGTATTAATTACAATATGATATGGAAGAATATTTGATGACGTTTGGAAAATGTCATATTATAAGAGGATGGAATAGACATAACAACTTTTCAGTATTTTTTTTTCTTTTACTTTCTTCTATACATATAAGAAAAAAAAATATTGGAATCGTGAAAATTTTCGACTTCCGTTTTTCTGATGGATTCTGGGATGTCGTTGTTTTGGAGTGTCCTGAACAAGAGTAGAAAATGTCTGTCTGTATATGACTCGCCCCACCAGTGGCTGAGAGTTTGTGCTCTCGAAGCTGGTAGACGGGAGGTGCTGGGTTCGATCCCAATCGCGCCCGTCGGCCTAATCGTTCGGAGTTTTCGTGGTTTTCTTCGAGCCGTGGATTTATCCATGCGTAAATACGGGTTAGGTTCCCTTAGAAAGACCCCCACGAAGGGCACTCCCCCGGGGTCTATATCCCAAGTGTAGATAATTGGCCGTCAATAATCAACTGTATATGACTCAAACTTGGTGGGCGCTTTGTTTGAAGAACTACTGCACGGATTTTTATCAAACTTCATGTTCTTTTTGATCATGACAGATATTGGTGCTGAATAGCTTTGGATATATATTTCCCAACAGATGGTGCTCGTATGCTTTTTTTATGATTTCCGTGATCGCTACATCTCGGTATATATGGGATGGATGAAATTTCATCAAATTTAATTATGATGTGATATGTAAAATTCTTATTAAAAATTATATTTACTCAAATTTGGTTTTGCCTACTTAACAGAGGGCGCTGCTATGCTATTTTCTGTGATGCTGAATTTAACCATTATGGGTATATCGCAGTTTCTATTGAGTAGAAATACATCAAATTTTATATTTGAAGTTATATACTATATGTTCTGCTCTTTGTAATTATTAGAATGTAACAGCGGTATTTAAATTAACATATTGAAATAACGTAAGTGGAGTACAAAGTTTTGTGATTGCCACGTCCCACTAATTTTACTTTGGAAAAATAAATATTTCTATTGAGTGCAAATGCATAAAATTTTATATTTGAAGTTATACACTATGTGTTCTACTCATTATAAATGTTGCCCGGAAAGTCGCCGATTGTGTTGAAAAAAGGAAGCATGAGCAAATCATGTCCTACGTCTAATAAAAGAAAAATCGCTCCGATCCCGTGCAGTGAGCAGTTTCAAATTTCGTATATTTTTTGTTGTTATGTAGTTTATATTTCTTCACAAAAACCGCTTAACTCACTTAGGTATTTATTAGGGTCGACCGTAAAAAACTTTTTTTTTTGATTCGCTATACCGCGGGAAACTTGGGTTGCTAAAATAAAAATAAAAAATAAAAAAATATTAAGTTTTGCGGCAGCGCAACGCAAATGAATTTATTGAAAGGCAATAGTTATGTTTCTTTTTTTAAAGCTATAAAAGAAAAAAACCCGCCGCTATAGTGAAAAATCTTTAACAGAAAGATATAATAAAAAAAGAAGCAAAATTACTTCATTTGAGGTAGCGCAAAGCATTAAAAAAATCCTTAAATTAACGCAATCAAGTTGTATTCACTCAGTGAATGTTGGCCGGGTCTTTTTTCTGTTTTGATTCGCTATACCGAAAAAGACTTGCGTCTAGGGTAGCTAAGTAAAATGCAAAAACAAAATAAATAAAATTTTACTTCTGGTGGTAACGCAAAAGGCCTAAAGTTTGAGAAAATTTGGCCTAAAACTCGCGGTTTTTTTCCTCAAATTTTAGGCTTTTTGCGCTACCACCAGAAGTAAAATTTTATTTATTTTGTTTTTGCATTTTACTTAGCTATCCTAGACACAAGTCATTTTCGGTATAGCGAATCAAAACAGAAAAAAAGACCCGGCCCACAATCCGGTCAACATTCACTGAGTGAATACAACTTGATTGCGTTAATTTAAGGATTTTTTAAATGCTTTGCGCTACCTCAAATGAAGTAATTTTGCTTCTTTTTTTATTATAATGTATTTTTATATCTTTCTTTTAAAGATTTTTCACTATAGCGTTTTTTTTTCTTTTATACTTTTAAAAAAAGAAACAAAACTATTGGCTTTCAATAAATTCATTAGCTTTGCGCTGCCGCAAAACTTAAAATTTAATTACTTTTTTTTTTCATTTTATTTTACTAAGCAACCCTAAAGCCAAGTTTTCCGCGGTATAGCAAATAATAAAAAAAAAAGTTTTTTTCGGCCCAGTTTTTTTCGGCCCACAATAGTATTTATACTTCAGGTCCGTTTGCATATAAGTTACAATACGTTCGCTAATGCGGAAATTTTAAAATCTATTAAGTAATCTTTCGTAATTAGGTCTACTGCCAATTGGCGTATTCGACTAATATGATTCGGTGCAGTGTAGTGTTTATGTGAAAAGGTCTTCATGACATCCACATTTGCATTAAACCATATTGTTGCTAATATGTGTTTTGTTTCACGCTTACTTTTGTTTCACGCTTTTGGCTGTAGTACGTAAAATTAGATTGCGTAAAATTAGAAAATCTATCATTATTCCCATCTAATCGCCTTGGATAATGCTTCATAATCGGGCTGCATACTGACATACTTTAGCGAGTACGGTTTGGTGAAACATACTAGAACTTTTCCACGCCTCTTATGATAGTTCGCTTAAAAACATATTTGCTGTCAGTATCGCCCACTTTTGTCTCCTGGCGTGCAATCTGATTAAAATTAACCTACTTTCTTCCAGATGCCGATCTCTGTCCGATTTTGTTTCTATTTGCTCTCTTTCCTTGAACAGTTCAGGAGTTTTTGGTACTTTTATGTTAGCTGGACGCCGATGACAAATCGCTAAATATAGTTTCCATACCATATTCATATTGCATTTATTTCATTTACAATGCATGCCCTTCTCTCTTTTCATTTAAAATACATGACTTTCACTAATTTTATGTAAAATACTAAAAAGAAAAAATAATACCATAAACCAAAACATCCAATTTTAGTATCAAAGAATTGTTTCGAATTTATACACGCAAAATATAAAAGCGGCAACTGGCGAGATTTGTGCAAGGTAAACATGAAAGTACCAAGTTTTCATAACTGCGTATCTCACTGACTTCGGCATAAGCTCCGTCCTAGGACAATACGCCGCGCCAACAATGGCGCCTATAATACTAATTACAGTTAACCTTTTTTTAATTTAAATATGTATAATTAATAAATATATATTAAATGACTGTTTTGAACGCGATTGGCCATTGACAATAATAAACATGATTGTCAATTAACAATCATTTTCGGTGATTTATCTTCCGGATGCGGAAAATACGTAAAGGCCAAATTAACTGACGGTTCCTTTTGAAATTTAATTCATTTACATGATTAGATTTGTTTACATTTAACTTCGTCAAGTAGAGATCGTGAAGGAAGTTGAATTGTATAGCACTTCACCTAACAGAGTTATGCTAAATTTTGATTCGCTTACAGACGCGAATTCTTTTTCTGACTCCAGCCAGAGCTGCAAAATTTATTACTGGAGAACTTGGTTTGCGAATTGATCAGCTTCATGGTTCAATATTTTTATTTCTCACGATGAACGAATCTCTTGTGTTTGTTTACCTTGATGGAATGAAATATTGGGATGTCAACCTAATTTCAACTGAAGTTATCTGAGAATATATACATAATGGGATGTAACGCATCTCGAAAACATTAATATTTTTTTAGCGATCTTACTAAAAATGTATTTGTTATGCAGTTTTATTAAAAAAATACTTTTGAGTAAAAATGGCTGCTTTGCACATGAAAAGCAAAGCGGTCAGCCCGTAACTGTTTACGGCAGTCACCTGACTAGCACTGTTATAATATCGATTGCACTCTTTCGTTTAAGTCAACTCATTTTTTGAATATAAAAATGGAATTTTAGCTCAATTCCTGATATGCTAGAATTGTAAATATTATGTTCACGGGTGTGTTTCTGATGGCAACACAGTATTTTAATATATGTAGAACTTAATTACTTAAATTAATAACTTAATTTTCCATTAGCTCGCCACAAGTGATAAAACGTCAAATATTCTTTATTGTTACAATTGTATACGTGTTACAACAACAATGTGATTAACTAAGCGCAAAACCACGCTCACCAAAAAAGGCCAACTGGCTATGAAGCTACAACAACGAAATATTTCATATACTATAGAATAGAATATATAAATAAAAATAAAGACTGTAACATATTGAAAAAAAAATACGCTTCAATTAGTTAATTTTTTCATATTAATTAAATTAGTGTTATACTATTAGTGTTATATTATTAAATTAGTGTTATACTATTAGTGTTATATTATTAAATTAGTGTTATATATATTCGTTAAGAAAACAGTTAAGAAACCATGAATATATAGTTTAAACAATGCTTTTTTTTCAATATCTTAAAAAAGGAACAGAGCAAAAATTATATTTTTTAAAATCAATTCACAAGTTTGAGCTTTCTGCGAGGCGTAATCAAAATGGGGAATTTTCCATAATACGGACCTACGTAAAATAAACGTATCGCAACAGAAATTTTTTGAGCTACATGAATTGCAGTTATAAAATTAGATGTAATTTTTAAGATAAACACTCTGAATGCTTATAAAAGAGTGTTTTAACTATTTTTACTTTTATACTTAATACCTTTTGCAGTCTTTTTTTCTTTGGTATGAAAATAATACTTCACGGATGTATTTCCCGACATGGTAAAAATATTAAAAAAATAAATGATTATGTATTTTATAAACTTTAGTTACTTGAATGAAATAATGTGTGTTTTGTTATAATAAATGTTTCCCAAACAAAGTTTTTTTTTTTTTTTCAAAATTTCTGGTAGTTATTGAATAAAAAAAAATTTGAAGTTTGACAGATATGCTTCTGCGCATGCCCGAATGATTCATTCGAATAATCAAAATAATCGTTATGCCCATCACTAGTTTATTTACATGTTCGTCAATTTTTCTGCTCCCTACTATATGTGTTTTTAAAGCACTGTAAACAGATTTATAATTTTTTTTTCATTGTCATTAAATTTTTTTTAAAAAAGATAGAATAATATTATTTTTTTCCGGAAAATTTTGAATTACATAATGAAGTATGCATATTTGTGAAAGCTGAAAATATAACTTGAATAACAATATAACATAGGGGAGACTGGTACACAGTGGAACACTTTTTCAGTTTTAATTTTTTGCTATTATTATAATTATATTAATTTCAGTTTTAAACGGAGAAACTGGTCTGCCTGAAAATATTTTTGGATATTCCTTAAACATTTTTATATTCCTCAGAATTTTCTCAGAACATAGTTTTCAATACATTTTTCCAAAATAAAAATATTTTTATCCACCCATAAAGCAGGAAAGTGTACCCCGGAAGCGGGGCACACGGGCCCACAGTGGACCGCTATTATGTATTATCTGAAATACAATACAAATCTGTTTTTCATTAATATAATTCTTCTTTATTTCCCTTTTACCTCCAAAATAACATAATAATACGAATTTGAAAGTAACATTTTCAAACAAAAAGCATACAAAACAAAACAAAAAAATTATCAAAAAAATGTATATATATTTTGAAAATAATAACAGATTAAGATACAGGAATGATAACTAATAAGTTGAAGTTATTAATTAAGTACAAAAAATAAGCGCACTTTTAAATTTTCAAATGAAATTCCAAAATACTTATGAGTATGATTGAGCCCGTAAATTTCCTGGGATACTTTTGGATCTGGGGAGCAACATTACGATATCATTGACATCATCAACAGATTCCACAAAATTTTTCGCAAAAATTAACTGATTTTCATTCAATTTGCGTCTCATGAATCTTACTTGAATAGAATCATCATCAATTAGGCTACAGATGTATATTTCAAAGGCAGTAAATACAAAACAAAATATTTCTTACTATTATTTTTCTTTGTTTACTTTATTTTACAGTTAAATAGCTACTTTAAAACATTATTTCTTTATAGAAAATAAGCAATTATTAAATAATTTAAAAATTCTGCATTACAGGAGAAGAGTAGATTGTAGACCACTGTGCCCCATGTTGAAGCTCAATAAATAATCATATTAATATTGTTGTTTATAGCTTTCTTTTAAACCTATTAACTTTAAATTTAAATAATAACAAGTATCTTATTGCAAATTACAGGAGAAGAGTAGATTGTAGACCACTGTGCCCATGTTGAAGCTCAATAAATAATCATATTAATATTGTTGTTTATAGCTTTCTTTTAAACCTATTAACTTTAAATTTAAATAATAACAAGTATCTTATTGCAAATTACAGGAGCAGAGTAGATTGTGGACCACTGCGCCTCATGTTGAAGTTTAATAAATATTCATATTAATATTGTTTATAGCTTTATTTTAAATATATTAACTTTAAATTTGAATAATAACAAATATCTTACCATTGCAAAAAAGCTGTTTTATCTTATTTATCTACAACCTTTCATTACTAAAAAAAGAAAAATATGATGGTGGAAAATTTTACTTTTAGAAGCTCAAAACAACCAGTCAGGGTAAAATGGTTTATTCTGAGCTAAAAATGGTCTCAGAAGGCTATAAATAATCAATCCAGTGCTGTTGTCTATATTAGGATAGAAGAAAAGCTTATTTTAAAATATATATATATATATATATATTAGGGGTGGTCCACTGTGTCCCTCGGTCCAATGTGCCCCGGTATTATCTACTTATAAATCGATTTTAAAGCTAATTTGGAAATATTTATTTTTTACACATCTTTTAAAGTGTATTTACTCTTAAAAGATGTACTACACTGTTTTAGACATAATTTAAAGTGCATTTAAGGAAGTATTTTTTAAGAAACATAAAATCGTTATATTATTTTTTTATTTTTAACGTACTTAAAACAATTATATGCTTTCGAGAAAGATATATTGCTTTGATTTATCCATTGAAATTATATTTTGAAAACTTGATTAAAGAGAAGCAGCAAAATGAAAAATATTAAAAGCACTTTTAATATGTTTCCTTTCATGGGACACTTAAAATCTTTTTAAATCTTTCTGAACATTTTCTTTATATGCCCATTATGTCATTTAGTGTTTGATAAAATGAAAAATGGATACATAAAGGCTATTTAATGACAATGTAATAATATTCTTTAAATGGAACATGACTTTTAAAAAGAACTTCCTAAAATTCATTCTTTTTGCAACAAATTGCGTGAAATATAAAATAACACAAAAAAAAGAGTTACATTAATGTCAAAGTATTAAAATTATTGCTATTAAAGAACGAGTTTAGAATGACTTTTAATATTACATTTTAGAAGCATACTCCCCCTATGAAAAAAATGTTAAGCCAAAGTAATGCAATTATTCATGTAATATCCGTTCAGTATGAGATAATTTAAACTTCCCACACACAAATTATCGTAATTTGCTTTAAAAATTAATTTGCATGTTCAAAACTTTTGTTAATGCATAATATCAATGGTAAGTACTAAGCAATTGCCTGTAAAATTAGTGTTAACCAAAAGACTTTTTCTCCGAATAGAACTTCTGTGTTGTACAGAAGTTTTGTTTTGAGGTGGCATAGTAGTCTTCCGGTGGTAAAATCGCTATAATCCCATTCAGGCCGGATATTTAAAATATAGAGACTGCCGAACTCGTTCGAACTTTGTATGGCTAGATACAGCCTCTAGAACTCACTTTGATTGGCTGTGGAGGTTCGCTTTAAGGCTGGGGACTACTTTCAGACACATTTTTAAATTCATTTTTGTTCACAAAGGCATGAAATTAGTAGGTGTGGTTATTCAGAAACTTTGTAATCGAAAGACGTTTTGATTTTTTCGTAAAGGCAGAATATATTTCAGAAAATACTGTCAAAGTCGGCGTTTTCAACCGAATTCAAAACGTGGCAGCACGAGAAGTGGATAAAACGTGTCGTCACGGGACCAGAATCGCTTATAACTCGATAAGGAATCTATTTATCAATAAATGGAAAACTCATTTCAATTCCAAATTGCTTCAATAGTCAGGCCTCATAATTTTATGCCTTTGCGTTTCAAAATGAGTCACAAAATGTGTCAGAAAGTTTCATTGAAAACAACCTTAACTGACTGGCTGCCGAGACTGGATTTAACTTATTCGCATGCACAAACTTTACATTTGTTCGTATCTCAGACACAGTGATGTTCAATGAGTTATCTTAGATGAGTTTTGCGATGTGAACAAGTGCTCTAATTCCGGGATATACCTCCTCCAAAATGACGGTATAAGATATCTTAAATATTCGGTCTGAACGGTGTATTAGTGGACCATTAGCACAAAATAAAACTTGAAAATTTTCGGGGTGAGGTGTGGAATTCAGCTGGATCACTTCTTGAAATCATTATTACTGAGTACAGTGAGGGATTGCTGTTTGACACTCAGCGATATTGCTGATTGTTTTATGCCATTTTCGTGATTTTTTGTGATCTGAATTATTCCAAATAGTGGGCGAATAAAAATTTATTATTGAACAAGATAGCAGAGGGAGTCTGCAGGCCTTGGCAGATATTGTCTGTAGGGTACTATAAAATCCGCTGGTAGAATAACAGCTTTTTTAAAAGTAATACATATTTACTTAAAATTTAAGTAACATTAAATTAACAAAATATAGAAAATTTTCCATTCGCAGTCAAAATCCTCGAGGTCATATACACATTTTTACCTGCAAAGGGGGGAAAAAGAAGAAGCTAGGATCGAGCTGAAATAGCTAGCTGCAATAATTTATTAGCAAGTACAAAACTTATACGAAAATGCGACTTAAATACAATTGTATACGATGCACATTTTGACTTTTCAATTACTTTACTTGTTAGTTATTTTGCCTTGAAAATTTTACATTAAAAAGTGATTTAGCCTACATTTTTATTTTCAATTTAAAATACAAGACTTATGATCGAACTTTTAAAAGAGCTCGACTCGGTAATATTGATCGAGTCAACTCCCCTCCACCCCTCTTATGCGGTGCTGCTGACGAATCTCTTCTCTCTGCACAACATGACGACAATTTAGAAACCATATCAAAATGTGACACGTAAGCAGTGATGTGGGAAGGGTAAATACCCAGCGGATAAGTATTTACTTTTTGTGTTATTTATCTGGGTATTTACCGAAGTCTGAGGTAAATACCCAAAAATTGGGTATTTGAATATTTCACTACAAAAAATCATAATCTTGAAAAACTTTTTGAAATCATTGGATACAATGCTACATACATGACAACAGCTTTCACTTTAATTAAAGAAAAAATACCTGCATGTCATCCGATTGAGTAGCCTTGAACATCTGTTACATTTACTATGTTTTAATATTTTAAGATGCCACTCCATTAAGCATTTTTTTAATAAATGTAATTGATATAGTGAGAATGAGAACCATCAAATGAAGTAACCGATTACATAGAATTTTCAGTCGAATTCAAGTGAAGAAAGTAAAAAAAAAAAAAAAAAAAAAGTAAAAAAAAAAAAAAAAAAAAACAGATTTCTTGAAATTGCCAGTAAAAACTAAATTTGAAAGTTATTTGTATTGTCTTAAACCTTCAACGCTTAGGCTATTTTAATGTTTATTTGTAATCGAGATATTTTTCTAAATATTTTTCGAACATAAAAAAATAAGAACTTCTAAAATTTTATCCCATGATACCAAAGAAAGATACTCTTTAAATACAAAATAAAAGTAAGCTAATGCAACGTGTTTCATAATTTTTTTTTCATCAGTCATAAAAAGGCCCTCATACGAACCAGTACGAGAACAAATGAAATACTTTTTTTTTTCGTTATCGTAGTTGATAATATATAATACAAGTAAAATGTACATTATATCAATTGTAGTAGTTTGTAAAGGGAAACAGAGATTCCTCTATAAACAGAAAATAGCCAGTAACCAACTGTATGGAGAAATGAGTAGGAATACTGCGATACAGTAACGTGCGCAAAAGAACCAATAAAGCATGTTAATTTTTTAGAAAGCAATAGTGAGAAAATTAACCTGTGGTGGGAAACTATTATCCCAAAGAATTATAAAAGTTAAAAGCATAAAAAATAATAAGTGTATATTAAAAGTTAAATCAGTTAATGAAGTAGCTCATCAACTAAAGAAAAATTTTTTAGATGATGTGTTTTGATTCATATTGAAAAAAAGGTTATCCCCATTTTTAAACCAGTTGTAGAACTAATTGAATCACTTCAATCAAATAAACCTCACATAACTTATATATATATAAACACACTCGGAAAATACATGTAAAGATTATATATGATTCTTAATAAAGAAAATAATATTATATACATATAGAAAGAGAGGCAAAGGGAGAGAGATAAATGTATAAATAGGCAGATTGGTTCATAGATTTATGTATATATATATATATATATATATATATATATACACATCCACAGACATATCTACATACATTTGTAATATATTATTTCACCGGCCATTTCATGAGTTTTCATCAGGTTATACTATAAAACTACAATATAAAGTGAAAGTAATAGAAACACCTTTTTCTTTCTTTTTTTCCTAGGTAAAGGAAATAGTAATATTATCACACTAGAAACTGCTATTAAAACTTTCACATAAAAATAAAAAGCAATAAAATAGTTTCCGAATGTTATGAAGATAGAAATGAGGAAGTGCTGGCTAAGTTCATGCGATTACATATTTCCCAAAACGTCGTTCATAAAATCTTAAGATTCAGCAGGGAGTAAATGAGGCCGCCAGTATCATTGTCACAATGTCTGCGGGCTCATCGACCTCATTCTGTTGGTTAACTTAAAGTGGCGACGGTCGTCATAGCAGATACACCCACCTTAGGAGTGGGCTATTATTCAATAATACTTTGAAAGAATTAAGTCCCAGAGGGAAAGTACGGTAGCCAGGCGCGTGACATAATAACTTCCGAATCTTCTTTGAAAACATGAATTTATGAATATATATGTTTTTGAAAGATTGAACAATACTTTATAAGATTTCATATATATATATATATATATATATATATATATATATATATATATATATATATATATATATATATATATTTGCAATTATTATAACTATTAGATCACAAAATAATCGACGCAATATAAATTACGCAATAATGTGAATACGATGAAAAGTAATATGTACCCAATATTGCTAAATGTACTGATTATCACAAAAAATAAAAAACTAGTCGGATGTGACAATCCCAAAACATTCTTCTACACTATATTGCCAAAGGTGACCGGTCACTTGCGATTTTAGACGTTTTGTTAACTATCTAGAAAAATACATGAGGAATTAAACTGAAACTGCAGGTGTGTAAACAGTATAGTATAGGTTATACATTTCCGCGAAGATTTTTTCAAGAAACCCCATAGGGGACTATCAACAAATTGAAAAAGAACGAATATCTTTTGGATAACCCTGTAAAAACTAATGTAGCAAAGACGTTCAAACTCGAGATTATTAATAAGTGGCTTATTGTAATATACTGTGTTCATTTTTATGAGGATAGCATGTATACTCGTAGAGAAATTAAGGTTTTTATAAAAGCAGTCCCAAATTTCGCCTAGTTTTTTGCTTATAATTTGCAGAGTTCTTAATATAAAGAACAGTTCTTTTCAGAAAATATGACAAACAACATTGTACATAATACTCTGCAATCAAACTGAAAAAATAATAAAAATTGGATGAAAAATGAACAGGTTTACTAAAAAATGTTTCACTCAGCATGCGCGAATGCAATCAAAATATAATATGCATAATGTATTAGCTAAGTATATAGAGCAACTTTTGTGAAAATCTCAAAATCATAGCTTGAAAATTCTGAAAATTATCGCCGATAGAATAAGCTCGAAATCCGTTGTTCCCAAAAAGAAGCAAAAGATGAGGGGTTATGTATCAAATATCTGTTGATTAGTGACAAGATAGCGTACACAATATCTACAAAAAAAACTTTTCAAAAGTTAAAAAACAACCAAGCTTAAAAAAAAACGAAAGTTGTGGCTAAAAAATGGTGTGATATCAAATTTCCAAGCTTTTATTATAGTACTTATTTAACTTTTTTCCATTAAATAAGTTATCATATATATAAGTCGAGTGCTACGTATATGTTAATAGAAATCGTTTTCTCCTGTACTAAATACATTCTAACGTGTTTCTGAAAATTCAATTTTTTTCAAATTATGCATGATGGGCTTGGCGGCTATCTTTCCATATTATACACAACATTCTAAGCACCCCTATCCGTAGTTAAAATCCGAAGTTCAAAATTGTAACTTAAACAAATATTTTAAGCGTTTCGTTTATGGACCTGTATGTTCTGAAAATTGTGTCTTAAAATAATGATGACTTATCTTAAAGATTCATCTTATGATTTATTTTTTAGAGTAATTAATCATTTCAAAGTAGTAAAAATCAATTTATCAAAATATCAGTCTTCCTCAATTTATCTGTCCGTAGTTAAAATCTGAAGTTCGACATTGTTATAAACATATCACATTGCAAACATATTACGCTTTTACTTTAGAAATTTGGGTGCTTAGAAATATGGAAAGATGGCCGCCAAGCCCATCATGCATAATTTGAAAAAAAAAGAATTTTCAGAAACACGTTAGGATGTAGTTAGTACAGGAGAAAACGATTTCTATTAACATATACGTAGCACTCGACTTATATATATGATAACTTATTTAATGGAAAAAAGTTAAATAAGTACTATAATAAATGCTTGGAAATTTAATATCACACCATTTTTTAGCCACAACTTTCGTTTTTTCTTTTAAGCTTGGCTGTTTTTTTACTTTTGAAAAGTTTTTTTTTTTGTAGATATCATTTCTTTTTTTCTAAATAAATTATACACAATATAAATAATCTACTCTATGAAATTAACATGAGAATGTTATGTAAAATTACATTTTACTTTCAGTTATTGTTTAAAGGGTTAACTAGAAATACCAGTAGATTTTTCAATTAAACTAATTACACCCTTAAAAACAACATACTAAATGTGGCTTGTTATAATACTTGTTATCCTTCGTTAAAAAATATCACTGACTAATCCATGAGATGAGTAAAAATGGAATATGTACATAGCGCGTCAGCGCTGCTTTTGAAATCAAACGTGATATCATGCTCTTTTATTATTAGCATTAAATCCCATTGATTGGTGAATCTTTATAAAACGTAGTTAATGGTGAAAAGTAGCAAAATATCTTAGCAATTTCTTAGATTTACATTATTTTATTCAATTAAACACTGTACTCTTACAATAAATTTAAATGGAAACTTAACTTCTAAAACAGAAACAATTTAACAACTGGATTCCATTAATTTATAGAAAAATGACGTCAAAGGATCTCAGCCTGCGAACGAAATGCTTGTCCTTTACCGTGGTTTTATAGAAATAAATTAATCATATTCAATTCCATTTCAAAAAGTTTGTTTACGTTTGGAAAGAAATTTTAAATGCCGATAACTCTTAATGTATACATTTCAGAAGGTACCTCTTCCCTCAAAATTAATTTTTTTTAAGATCTTTCTAAAAATGTAAATTTTATATATATTAAAAGCATGAACACTACGTCTGATGACTTTATTTTACAATATTATAAGAACACACATTTTATCAGACAATTAAATGCACTAAACCAACATGAGTGAAAAATTGACCTGCACCAGGGCTCGAACCTGGGACCTTCAGCATTTCTCATTCTTATTCCTGTTGGAAACAGTCATCGGCCACAATTTGCAGTCACATTTAATTGTCTGATAAAATGTGTGTTCTTATAATTATGAAGTTTTATTAAAAAAAAATATCTTCAGAAAAAATGGCTGACTTGCAGATGAAATTTGATATGATTAACCCGTAACTGATTTGTGCTATTATAATACAGATGGTACACGGTCGTTGGCGGGGTTTTATCTCTGTTTTGGCATAATTTTTTAGTTGCCAAGTTAATTAACAGTTTTTTGTTAATTAAGGATAGAAATGTATTTATTTTTTCACTGTATTTTATAAAAGCACGTAGATTAGGTTATTACTTGTCCAAAAATGTAATCCTTTTTCATTTCTGTCCTGTATTTAAATCTGTAGGATGTTTAAAAAAAAAAGTTTGACGAAGAAAATAGTGATCATTTTAAGTAACTCGACGTTTTTTAAAAAAAAATCTATATCTCTGTTTATAAATCACTTATGAAGATGAGTTTGATCTCAAATTGAAGAATTTCTTCATTAGATTCTTTTCGTTTTCGTTTTTTTTTTTCTATGACGCTTGGTTTATTTGATATCTGATATTTTAATCTGGCATGTTTGGTCGATTTAACATTGCGAAGTTGATTGCTGTAAGTAAGCAGTAGCGGTCGAAAGTCCAGTTCTTGGCGTTGTTTGTTTGGCGATTTTTTTTTTAAGCTGGGCTTGGCAGAGCGACCGCCCTGCTTGATTACACGTACTACTTGATTACACGTATATTTGAATACAACCCCTCATATTTTTGCTTCCTTTCGGGAACAACGGATTTCGAGCTTATTCTATCGGCGATAATTTTCAGAATTTTCAAGCTATGATTTTGAGACTTTCACAAAAGTTGCTCTATATACTTAGCTAATACATTATGTATATTATATTTTGATTGCATTCGCACATGTGCAGTGAAACATTTTTTAGCTAACCTGCTCATTTTTCATCCATTTTTTATTATTTTTTAATTCTGATTGCAGTGTATTGTGTACAATATTGTTTGTCATATTTTCTGAAAAGAACTTTTATTTATATTAAGAACTCTGAAAATTATAAGCAAAAAACTGGGCGAAATTTGGGACTGTTTTTATAAGAACCTTAATTTCTCTACGAGTATTCATGCTATCCTCATAAAAATGAACACAGTATATTACAATAAGCCACTTATTAATAATCTCGAGTTTGAACGTCTTTGCTACATTAGTTTTTGCAGGGTTATCCAAAACATATTCGCTCTTTTTCAATTTGTTGACAGTCCCCTATGGGGTTTCGTGAGAAAATCTTCGCGGAAATATATAACCAATACTATATAGTTTACACACCTGCAGTTTCAGGTTAATTCCTCAAGTATTTTTCTAGATAGTTAACAAAACGTCTAAAATTGCAAGTGACCGGTCACCTTTGGCAATATAGTGTATCTCACACAGGTTTCGCATACACTAAAAAGAATCAGCACCAATTTATATCAAGGTCTAACTGAATCTAAAGTTTTATTAAATTCCGTGCATTAGTTCTTGAGATATGACTATTGCTAAAATCGTGTGCATCCTGCAAAATGCAGCATAGCAGTGCCTCCTGTTGGGTGATTTAGACCAAAACCTAATCAACAACAACATATGTCAACATCTAACTGAAATTGAAGTTTGATGAAAATCCGTGCATTAATTCTTGAGGTATAGTTATCGTGATAACAATGAAAAATGTAGCATAGCAGCGCCGTCTGTTGGGCAATTTACACAAAAACGTAAGCAGCATCTATTTATGTCAACCGAATATGAAGTTGGATGAAATTCCGCGCATTAGTTCGTGAGATATAGCTATCGTAAAAATCCAGAAAAAGTGGTATGGCAGCGCCACCTGTTGGGATATCTACACCAAAACGTAATCAGTGTCTATATATTTACAAGGTCTAACTGAACCTGAACTTTTATGAAAATAAGTTCATTAGTTCTTGAGATAGAGCTATTGCGGAAATCACGAAAAATGCAGCATAGCAGCGCCACCTGTCGGGCGATGTCAACCAAAAACTAATCAGCACCAATTTATATCAGGGACTAACTGAATATAAAGTTTTATTAAATTTCGTACATTAGTTCTTGAGATAGAGCGCCCAGAAAATTTTTGTCACATACAGACAGACAGACAGAATCACAGTCAGAGTCACAGACAGACATTTTCTAAAAATGGTCAAATCGTGTTCAGGATATTCTAAAACGTATAAATCCGTCGAAAACCGGAAGTCGAAAATTTTCATGAATCCAATACTTTCTTCTTGTAAAAATAGAAGAAAGTAATAAACAAAAACGAGGGGGAAGAAAACCCAAAATAGACAAGTAAGTTGTTCATTTATTTTTTATACATTACAAAAAGAAAATGGAAATTTACGCTGTGAAATACTTTATCAAGGGCAATATTCCCCAATATAAGTCAGTTTCAAATGATTTCTGTTTGAATATATTAAGCGATTAAGTAGGAATACATATATATTTATTTGGTATGCACCATAATGCCATATTCAGTTTGGTGTTACATTTTTCGCAGCTATCAAAGATATTTTCGAAGATTTTAATATCCTAATATTTTAATAGATAAGATTTTAATATCCTAATAATTATCCTAATATTCAAGGTCCAGCACTCGATGATATGACATTTGCAATTTTTTTTCGCATGGTTTGTTTATTTACTTTTTAACTATTTTATGTAATTGAAGTACTAGTTGACTAGTAATCCGATGTATTACCCTTGCTTGCATGATATCGTTAGACTTTTCGAGGTAAAGAAAGGAAATATAATTTTAATAAATATTTAGAAAATTGCTTATAATATGTAAAAATAATATTTGAAATATACATTAAATGGAAATTACGAAAATAACACTTTGAAAACTACATAATTTTGATAAAATTTTACTAATCGTTGCTGCTTTTCAAGGCATGCTGTCGATGGCGTAATTTTCAAAGTTGATGCCATTTGTTAAAAGTATTTCTTCCTTTGAAGTTTTGGCCTGTCAAATCAAAGCTGGTAGAGTGCAAATGACGTCATTTTGACGGAAGTATAGAAAACTACTTCAGTTTCACAAGGCATGCTTTCTTTTTACAATCGTGTCATTTTCATCCAATAAATATGGAAAGGCTTTAGCTGATGAACAATCAATCGAAAACAGTTTTCAACGTTCTCCCATAAAATCTAAAAGGATTTTCTTTTCCATTTTAATGAGAAAATGGCATCAATAAAAATATAATAATTCCCTTTTGTAACGTCCTTTTTTACAAGGTTTTATTTAACTCGCTTTGAATGTTTGTATGGTTGGAATCTTGCAACATTAATTTCACCCACTTCCGATTAAACTGTAAACGTGAAATTCGGTACGCTTATAGACGTTGCGTGACAATATATATTTTTTAAATTGCTTAGTACTGCGTATTAAAATACTCCAAAACGTCGACCCAAAACTTGTATTTTTCCCACAAAAATAACATAGCGATTGCTTTATTTTAATTGAAAAAATAGCTCCCTTGTTGCAACTCTCATACATTTTAACCACATTGTTATACGCATTGTTATAACATCAGTCACCAACCCTTGAATAATAGGTCTGCACGCTGACACAAAAATGGGGCTGTCGTAAGAGGATGTTTTTTTTTTTTCAGCGTTTGTACGATCCCTCGAATTTGAACACCAATAATTTCTATAAGTTTTCATCTCCTTATTTTTCTGAGAACAAATAAGTCAAAGAAAACTTTTAGAAATTAAAGGTGTGTAAATTCAAAAGGACAGTATAAACGTTTAAAATAATCCGCCTACAACAGACGCCATTTTTGTGTCAGCGCTCAGGCTTAGTATGCATGGGGCATTGCGCAACGCACGCATGCAGCATTGCGCGACGCAAATATTTGTACTTTATAATATACTTCACTTATAGAAGATTCTCTTCTAACGTACTGCATTTGTTGTAACAATTGTTCCAACTCTCATACGCTTGAAACTATAGAGTAATTCCAGGTGGAGATGCCGCATATTTTTTTAATTTGTGTATAAAATCACATGGTGCACATAAACTAAAAAAAAAATCATGCTGTGCTAGTTAATATTAAATATACAACATGTGTACTGCGATAAAAAAAAGTATTAAGTAATATTTTTTAACAATTTTTTTCTAAAGCATTACACTGCGGTGCGTCACCCGTACATTCAGGCTGAGAAATATTCATAGCTGTACTATAATTAACTATGTAAGAACAAAAAGAAACTAAATGAGTACAATGAAACGTACTACACTGAGAAAAAAAAAACCTTCAACTAGAATGAATAGTTAGACTGTTTCTAAATCCCTAAACTATTAATATAGAAGTCCGAGGTATGCGAATAGGGTAAGCAACTAAACTAAAAAGACGAAATGATCGAGAATTTCTAGTCTCTTTTTTTCTAGGTGACGAAACGATAATGAATCGTGTAAATTGCGAGAAATTATCGCTTTATCTCTGGAATGGATTTATAAACTAGCATTATAGTTACTAAAACTAGCGTCTTGTGTTCGCATCTATTTGCAGACATTTTAAAATAAGTTTGACCACGATAATATAGGAAAACACCCTTGAATTCTAATAGGAAACTCTAGAACTCTCTGGCAAAGGGAACTAGAAATTATAGCGATGAAATGGAACTATTTTTTCTAGAGCCACAATTTAGATTCTAGTTGAGAAGGGCAGATTTTTTTCTCAGTGTAATAAGTTCAAATCCATATTAGTTTGCTTAGTTTGTTCACTACTAGAATTATTTATACTTATTTTTTAAAAATTGGATTTTAATTTTTATTTCAGCAAGTGCGGCATCTATCCTGGATGCGGCGACTCTCACGGAGTTACTCTATATCAGTGTTGAATTTAGACATTTTCCCCCGGGAGGGATTTCCGTGGCTCCGGGGGGTGGGAATTGCACTTTTTAACCATTAAAAGCATAAAATCTCAAATCTTCCAGAGTAGGGACAAATCAATGCTATGGGGGGTGGTCCGAATTCAACACTGCTCTATATTCATATCCGCTAGCATCAAATTTTCACCCAGCTTGGCGACACTTGACGATATATTTCCAAATTTGTCGACCAAAAATAAATCTCCATCAATGAAGTCAACTTGGTTATAGCTGACAAATTTTACGAAATTCAAGACTTTTTTTCAGCTCAAGTCGGAATATTCTCCATTTATCCATCATTTTTTCTTTCATCGGATTTGTCAACAAGCTTTTCTGATTTCTTGCTAAATGTTTAGTATAAAAGTATATCAAAATTTTTTGTTTCTTTAGTAGCAAGAAATGATCCTATATGATTAAATAAGACCAAAAAATCAAAAAAGAAATACATAAAAATGTTTTTTAAAGGTATTAAATTGCAAGTACATTAAAAAGTAAAAAATATTTTTTTCTCAGACAGTATAAGAAAAGTATTTCTGAATATGACACATGGCTAAAAATAAAAGCTTGGGGAGCTCAGAAAACATTAAACTGAACGGATTATTGATCTGCGTGACGCAAATTGTAAGAGGTTACTTGGTAACAAATTTTCTCATGAACTGGCCAGGCTAACGTGTACCGAACATTAAACTGTGACAATTCGTTAATTGTAGCTTCTGTTCATTGATTCGTATTCATCATATTAATTTTTTTTCTGAGCGCTCCAAGTTTTTATTTTAAGTCATATATCAAATACAGAAATACTTTTCTTATTCTGGGTGAGCAAAAATTATTTTTTACATTTTAGCGCACTTTAAATTTAATAAAACTTTGTTAAAAAACAAAAACATTATTAACAATATTATTTAACAACAATTTAATAACCTATTTGTTACCATTTGAATTTATTGCAGAAATTTCCTTAAAAAATTAAGCAAAAATTAGTATTTTGAAAATTAATTTAAATTCCGAAGTTTTAGAGAACAATTCTAACATTCTTGGATGATTACGAATAATTCATATTCGTTTCATATGAAGATTTATCATGTTTTGGAAGGATTAAATGTAAAATACTTACATACAGTCAGATTGTAAAATATGGATTCGTGTTGACGTACACAAGACGTTTATATGCCTAGTACTACAATCTAATGCTGTAAATGTTTCTATGTGTATTAATGTGTGATAATGTACTGTACTAGCAATAAATAATAATTTTACATTTATCTTTTCGGCTTACTATTAGTGTACCATACACTTTACCTGAAATGCACATACATTACCTTAAATTAATTATACGTATTTGTTATTGCAGCGTACGTTAATTACGCTCAGATGCAGTGTAATTCATGAATATTGTGTTGTCTGTTGTTTAAACTTTCCTCTTTATTAATGTCAATTCATAAATTTGTATGTATACTAAAAACAAATGAAACTATCATGTGGAAAAGACCCTTTTTAGTTCCCCGTAAATAACTCTAAAAATCTAAAATTTTATATTTCTGAACGACCATAATACGGAATTACCACGATTGTACTCGACCAAAACTCCAAACTTACTTTTGAAATAAACCAGAAACTAGATAAAATAATTTTCGTCGACTTGAAACCGAAAAAATATATACATATTCTTGATCCACATCCCGACATAATTTAATCCGAAATCGAATTATTCAAGGCGACCTATCTCAAGAAAAATCATGTATATCTAAACCAGACTTGCAAAAACCAAAAACTAACTCGAAAAAGACAAAAATATAATAATAATTAATCACCCATAAAGAAGGAAGAGAAAGTCAAACCAATCCAAACCCTACTCGTAGACCAAAAAAAAAAAATAATAATAATCATCAGATTTGAACAGTGGAGTTGAATTTGGGAATCAATTTCAACACCATATATGTGATTTAACTGTTATATTAAAGGACCAAACTTTACAAATTTCATAAAATCTGATAGACAGAAAAAAATTCTCATCGCCAGTAAAATATATTTTCCCCTTCGCCGCCCCCTTTTTTTCCACCGTCATTAATTTTCAAAAAGTACAAAAGTTTTTTTTATGAATTAATTGAGAAAAAAATAATTACAAGCATAGTTTAGAATTATTAGTTACATAGTTTAGAATACTACATAATTTGGAAAAATAATATAAACTAAAGTTTCTAATGAAACATATCAAAATTACATACCTCTGAAAAAAAAGAAAACTTAAAAAAAAGAAATATATATTATATACCATAAAGCCTGAATGAACATGCACGTTTGGGAAATGCTGATTTCCGAATGCTTCAAATGTCCGGATAGATGAGTGCTACAAAATCTATATCGGATGAGGGTAAGTGCGTCAATTAGTAAAGCAGGAAAACAATTTTTTGACTATTTTCCTGTCGAAGTTAGACAACTAACTCTGATTTTATTATTTTCAAATTTACATTTAATGAACTTATTTTTGACAAAAAGTTAAAAATATTTTTTGGTTTGTATATAATTTATAAGTTTATTTCGTAACTTTCCAACATCTATAATGAGACGTCTTTTGAGAAATGAGAGAAAAAATGCCGCTTGTGCTCATTTCTTACGTCAATTTTTGAACAAAAAAACCCATCCAGATTAAATAACTTGGTCTCCAGAAAAAAAGCAAATTGATCGCCAGATAAAAAAAATAGGTCGCCAGACAAAAAAAAATGGCCGTCATTGGCGACCAGACGACTGCATTTATCTAACCGTTAACAGACATATAAAACGCATTCAAAATTGCATTAACGGGTCTTATTTACAAAATCACATAATAAGATCACTCATTATAATTAAAATATAGATAAAATGCTTAAGTGATACAAAGAGAAACAGAAAAGGCTTATAAAAACCTTTTAATGATCCACATATGTTTCAGCTCTCATACGGCGCCATTTTCAAGATATATAACGATAAACAAAAAATTTCTTGCAAAATTTTGAAAATAAACTTGAAAACATAAATCAAATTATAATATTAATCAATAAATAATTTTTACGTTTACAGTTGACTAGTTCAAGCTCCTGCTTTTTTACATATCTGATCTCGTGATTTATGTTTTCAAGCTTATTTTCAAAAATTAGCAAGAATATTTTTGTTTATCGTTATATATCTTGAAAATGGCACCATATGAGCGCTGAAACATATGTCGATCATTAAAAGGTTTTTATAAGCCTTTTCTCTTTCTCTTTGTATCACTTAAGCATTTTATCTATATTTTAAGGTTTTATTTAGTAAAATTGAAAATAACGTAAAATAAAACGAATGTTCGTTATGTTTTATTTAGTATATAAAATTGAAAATAACGGAAAAAGCTCTTACAAATATATAATATAAAACGAAATGCCTGCCATCTTCCACGGTTGTACTTTCTCCTTGAACATTCTACTTAAAACTTTTGCTGGTCATTTCGTCGTCTCAACGAAACATAATTGTAAATAATAAAACTTTATTTCGGTTTGAGAGATATGAAAGAAAAATAAACAAATAAAAGGGTTTTTCCTTTATTTGGCAACTGCTTTCAAAGTCTTTATTTTGAAAGAATCGACGAAATTGTCTAGCAACGTTACATATTTTTGAGAAAATACAATTTTGAAACAATTTTCGTCCCCGAAAAATTACATTTACTATCGCATTCGCTGTCCAGCAGTTCTTGTTGAGATCCATCTCAACGTAGAATAACAAAGAACGATAAAAATAGCACTCCAATTTAATAATCCATGTAACAAAGAAATGGAATAATACCTAGTGAGAATAACAAAAAAATAAAGAAGGGTAATGGGTAGGAGTTTTATTTCTCGTCAGATAAATAGATTCATTATATCTAGTCCTAATATTATTGCAATAACTTGTAATTTAAGAATTATAGTTTTTTTAAGTGAATCGTTGAATTTTCTGTAGATATGTTATTTTTCGATAATATTAAAAATGACATAACCTTTTCATTTATTTTAATCAAGGAATCCCAATCTCTGATTAAAATATATTTTTTTAACGCTTTCCAACATAATTGAAAAGTGTTTATGAATTCAATTTGTCTGTCTGCCGTCTATCCGTGTTCTAACTTACGTAAATATACTCGGATTACCATGTAATTGATATATGTTATGGGGTTTACTATGGCATGTGTGGCATTTAAAATGAAGTGTGTAGCACTTAGAGTTCTTTTACAGGGACACTAAAAAAAATTCCGTTACATTTGCGGTCTATGAGGAAAAATCGTTTCGGCGTATTTTAATGACATTACACTATTTTAAACATATTCAAATTTATATATCTCACTGAATGGCATACAAGGCGCTTACTGTAGAATATGGTATGAATAGAATGTATCGTTCATTTACAGGGACACTCAAAAGACTTTGGTTACAGTACTGTCGATGAACAACAGTTGCCGGTAGTACATATTCAGTTGTGGTACGCGTTTTTAAAAGTAACTAAATTTTTTTCATATTGATTAGTGCATATAAATTCTATAGATAATATACAGAGTTGCTCAAAAGAACTCGCGTACATTTCCGTTAATTGAAGGGAATTGCTGACGGGGAATTTTCAATTGCGCTATGTATTTAGTAACTGAAGTAAATTTTAGCATACTGTGTAGTATACATACAAATGTATAGATTATATACAGGGTTGTGCAAAATAATTCGGATATTTTGTTTGACTATTAATGCTAAAATTGGGTTTTCAAATGGTTGTGCGTTTTCTAAATTGTTTACTTAGTAAACTGTGAAGTTTTGTTACAATATTCTGAATGTGTTGGAAAGTATTTTACAATCTATGCTTGATTCATGATTTTTTATTCTTGTTTACTTTTCAGGCTTTTTTTTCCTATTCATCGTTGTGGTTCAGTAACGAATAAGTAATTTTTAAATAAAAAATAAAAGCGAGGTTTTTTTTTTTTTTTTTTTTTTTTTTTTTTTTTTTTTAAACAAAAAATATTACACTTTTTATTAGCCACACACAGGGTGGCTTATTCTTTCAATCTCTATCATTTTTCATGTTTATGAAAAGTCACAGCAATCCATCGTTGCCACAGATTAATCTCGGAAAATGAAACATTTGAAGTTACTTAAAAAATTAATAACTAAATAGTAAATAATAACTAAATAATAAAAGTATTTGTCACAAAATTGTTTTACAAACTGCGTTAGAATGGTAAAAAAAATTGTATTTTTCTTGATATAAATTTCAAATCTAATGATTATGTCGTTTTTCAAATATTAGATTTCAAAAATTACAAAACTTCACAATGGAGTACCGTAGCGAAACTTTTACGCGTAAAAAGATAATGATAAAGACATTGTGGCTCGACGTGTATCGTGTATACTGGCCATAGCATGAAAAACGAATTATAGTAAACTTATTATTCTGTTAAAATATAAAAGTGAATTATGTATATACATTTTTAAAAAATAAAGAAAAACATTTTATCACAAACATCAACAAAATTTTTTCTTCTATTTATTCCCTTATTCCAAAGATATAGTTTTATCGTCTGCTGCCATAGCAACATGAATTAAATTTCATTAAAAAAATTGCTCAGTGGTAGAAAAATATTTTTCTAAATCGAATGGTTATTGAACAACTCAACACTTTAACAGGGGAATTTTTATTTGTTATTTAGATATTTTAAAATTGTTTGTTGTCATTGCGTTTTTATTCTGAGTTACAGCTAGTTTATTTATTTTTTAAATAAAAGCCGTGTGTGGCAATCTATATTCAGCCTTATAGCAGAATTTTCCCCTCTTGTTTTTTATTTATATTTTCTACTTTTTAGTGTTTAAAATATTTCGTGGTTACAGTTTCAAAGCGAGTTAGTAAATTTTGGTGAGAGATGGTTAACGCGTAATTAACTATGTTGTGTTTTTAACTCGTACAAAGTTTTAACTATAAAGAGTGTTCGGCCATTTATCACCTGCGGTTGCCTAACGGAGAATGGTCTCAAAAAAATAATTCATTAATAATTGAGTTCTAAAAATATTAAAATGTTGTATTGTCAACGTAAACACACCAGTAAACATAATTTTTATATTTCTAACATATTAGGAAGTGAGGTAAAAATCCAATTCAAAATTCCATCTTTACATAGAAAACCAAGTTAATTAAACCGATTTCAGGTACGTTAGTTGATGTATTTTAGCGAAAATGGTTTAGCACAACAGAGTGTTTTTAACTCAACTTGGTTTTTGTATGTAAAGATGGAATTTTGTAATGGATTTTTACCTCACTTCCTTATATCCTGGAATTTTAAAAATTATGTAGAAAGGTGTGTTTCATGACAATACTACATTTTAATACT
The DNA here is from genome assembly GCA_963931845.1 of Maratus michaelseni. Lineage (NCBI taxonomy): Eukaryota > Metazoa > Arthropoda > Arachnida > Araneae > Salticidae > Maratus > Maratus michaelseni. The sequence continues at coordinate 259,672,390 of OZ007594.1, forward strand.
TTTAGAACTTAACTATAAATTAATAACTTAATTTTAAGGCATTTTTCCGTTAGCCTGCTACATGCGATAAATCGCCAAATGTTCTTTATGGTTAGATTTGTATACGAGTTGCAACAACAAAGGATTTAATTATACGCCAAACCATACGTTCCAAAAAAAGCCAACTGGCTGTGAAACTGTAACAATGCAATATTTTAAATGCTAAAAAGTAGAAAATTAAATAAAAATAATAAAGAGTGTAATAATTAAAAAAATCACGTATTTATTAATTAATATTTTAATAATAATTAAATCATTTCATATTAATTAAATTAATCATTTATAAACTGTTTAGGAAACAGTTTACAAATCTCGAATAGGTAGTTTAAATTATGCTTTTTTTTCCTGTAGCCATACTTTAACAAAGAACAAAAATTATATATTTTTTAATAAATTCACTAGCTCTCGCTTTCCATCAAATGTAAAAAAAAATGCGATGAATTTTTCGTAATCGGCTTCACCAAATTAATGTATTGTCTTTTTTGGAAAAATCATGAATTGCAGCCATGAAATTAGGCGTGATTTTGAAGATAAATATTGAATGGCTATAAAAGAATGTATTTAAAAAAATATTTTTTTACTTTTATTGAGATTACCTTTTATTGTTATTTTCATTCAATTTAAACCCCATTGTTGACAGCATCGGACATGCATTTAAAAAGATATTATATGCAAACGAGTTGTATAAATACCTCATGTCAGTTAAAAAATTAAAGTAATGTGACATGTCACTATTTATTTTATGTTAATTTTTATCTGAAATCTATTGATTGAATACTTTATTATCATAACGTAGGAAAACAGATTAACAAAAGAGGCTTTTTTCAGATATAAAAATAAAATAAAGAAAAGATTATCTATCTCTTGATGTATAGTGCCAAGCAGTAGAATCTACTATTGGAATCAATAAGCAGGTTGATAACATTTAATAAATTTTATGTACGATCATTTAACTGCAAAGCAGTTACTGTTTCCTAGAAACAAAAACATTCAACATCTAGCTGAGCGGTTATCAATTGGTGTGCCACGAAAAGTTTGAATTAAGTCCATCAAAACTTAAAGAATTAACTGAAGCCTTATTTTTATTGCCATAAATCCGTAAAAAGACAGAAACATTTAGGTAAAAATTTCCGGGATAGTTACATTTTTCTAAAAAATAGAACAATTTCCGTATTTGACATTTTGGAATTACAAATCCGTAAAAATGTAGGAAATTGTTCGTAAATTTTATGAAATATTTCCGTATTGCTTTCAAAACAGTACAATTTCCGTAAATGGCGTTTAGAGGTTTGCACATAGGTCGTTTTGTTTGGAATGCGAAACAATAGATTGTTGTAATACACTGTTAAAAATTTTCGTTTATTGACAGGTTTTCTTCCGTGAATTTTGATCAGAAAGTTTCCGTTTTGTTAGAAAAATGGAATCTCTCCCGTATATCTGTTGCTACTCAGCTAGAAAAAGTTTGCAAAAAAAGTGCACAAAATCCGAACGCATTTGGCACCTCTACTTATGCATAAAAACAGCAAACTGAATTGTGCACAAAAAGTGCATAAACTGTATCCCTAAATTGTACACTTTTTAGACTTTTAAGATTCAGAGTTTCAAATACGCAATTATTAATGTAAAAATTTATCATCCAATGGGATTGCGGTATTTTTTATTGCCACACATGCGCTTAAACTGCTTCGCGTCTGTATCGCGCCATTTATGGACTACAAAGACGGAACATTCCTCAAAAAACGGAAACATTAAGGCAACTCTGCTGTCAGTCCTTTTTCCGTAAATTGACGGATTTTTTTTTTTTTTTTTTTTTTTTTTTTTTTTACAGTATACTGTTAAAAATAATATTATTTTATTAATATTAATATTATTTGCAATTCATTTTTTAAAGTTATAAAAAAATATTCGCACTTAAAATATATTCTAAACAAACAGATTAATATATATATAAAATAGCTAAATTAAGTTAAAAAAAATCGTTTCTATTTAAAAAAACAACAACAAAAATAATGCTTTCGAATTAAACTCATTCCTTTAAAATTATTCGCAATTTATTTTTTAAAGTTATAAAAAGCACTCACACTGAAAATATATTCTAAACGAACACATTTAAAAAATACATAATAGTTGATTAAAAGTCGATTTTCGCAAAAAAGCAAAAAAAAAAAAAAAAAAATATCGAATTTTATTCAAAATATAATATTTATATTTTACATCTAACAATCAAATTAAGAATATATATAATTCATGTTTTTATCATCTATTAATACTATAGTTTTCAACCATCATCTCATTACGAAATATCCCCGCAATTAACTTCAAAATTACCAGTTTTCTATACCCCAACTTGTTTAAGTCCCAAGCTGCGATTTGAAGAAATACCCTATCATCGTTTCCTACTCTTACTCTAGCAAGGACCCGCTGGTCTTACGGTAAAGAACTCGGCTAAAACCACTAACGTCCCCAGTACGATCCTCGGGACGGGCAGAAAATGTTCTTCCATTATGTTAAATACTCTCGTAATAATCAACAGATGGCAGCACAAATAGAGATGACATTTTTTAAAAACCGAGTTTATTTATAACGGAAACTTACCGATTCTACAAACGGAGTTTTCCCTTCCTTTATCTTTCAAAACGGAAAATGTACTAATGGAACGGAAAAAGTCCGGCAGCTTTGCTGCCAGTAGTTTTACCGTGAATTAACGGATTTATTTTTAATAGTGTATATAATTCTTTTACATTGTAAATATTACATTTGAAACGCAAATATTGCATAAATATTGGCTTTAAAATAGAAATATTTCCAACGGAAAAAATTGTCAAACTGCACAGTGCAATATTTTCAAAGCTAAAAAGTACAAAATTAAATAAAAAGAAAAAATAAAGAGTGTAATAATTGTTTTAAATCACACTTTTATCGATGAACAGTTTAATGTTAATATAATAATAATTATACGCTAAGAAAACAGTTTAGTATTGAATAGGCAGTTTAAATTGTGCTTTTTTTTCTTTTCTGTTGCTATATCTTAACAAAAAACAAAAATTATATATTTTTTAATAAATTCACTTGCTTGCGCTTTCTACCAAGTGTGGAAATAAAAGAGGAATTTTTCGTAATTCGGGTTTCGGGTTCAACGATCATTATAAAAATATAAATATAATACAAAAAAGATAAAGTATGATTTCTTCGCATGGGTTTATTTTATATATATATATATATATATGGTTAAAACGCAAAATTTAAATTCAAATGTTTTGAAGAAAAAGACACCATCGATCGATCAAATCAGTGGGCTTTACGTGTAGACGCCATCCTCTAATTCAGTTAAAATACTAGAATTATTTTTGGTTTCGCGCTTGCCTTTTGCTACCATTCAATCAATTTTTGCTGTAACTTTGATGAAATAAATTCGATGATAGTCTGGCTTGACTAATGTTGTTTGCAGATATTTTTTATCCTTAATTTTTCCTTAGAAGTTTAAACCTTCATCTAAAAAATATTAAATATTACTAAAAATTATACGACTGCAGTTCGAAATCCTCGCACAGTGTCCACTGATTTTTTGTATTTCAAAAATTACTCGGATGTGCCAATCCCAAAACTTTCTCTTATCTCATATTTCAAAAAGCGTAATTTTTTTTATTACACTTAATGGATTTTTTATTACACAATAAATGTTACAAAACAATGAGGGAGGGGAAAATTTTCGTAATAAGATCTAATCAACGCGTAATATATAAAAAAACTTGAAAAGTTTTTCTTAGTACAAATATTCAAATTAAACCTAGATTGGACAATTCGGTGATTCAGTATTGTAACGCCTAAAATTAAACCGACTCGTTAAAATACTACATTAATTTATTAGCCAAACTTCACAGGCACACTCCAGAATTTATAGGGAAGCAACACAGAAGTTTTAGAGTCTTTTTCTTTAAAGTCTATCAGAACGGGGTCGAGTTCACACCGACCGCAAAATCATTTTCTTAACGACATCTTGTCGTATACCAAGAGAGCCTTTTTCAACGTGCTCTCTGATTTAGACCAAATCAATGAATCCAAAAAAGCCTCTGAGCTTTTTGTATATATCTTGTGATGGTATTTCAAGTAGGTTCTAAGATGTAAACGCTGTTCTCAAGTACTGGAATTTTATGAAGCAATTTCTGTCATTATTATGTAGGTCTTGGAAAATCCTAGGAGAGTTGAGGTCTTTAATTTAAAAGAAAACCATTAAGGAATATTGATTGACTCTTAAAAAGAGTAGGTGGGTACCATACGGATAATTTAATATATTAGAGGGCCGTACTCTCTATCCATTTAAGTGCCGGTCAATATAATTAGTAAGGAATTCACAGTTAAATTATTACAGTATAATTTTTTTTAACACAGTTACCGCGACTCTTCCTAAAATCGAACAAAATTAGCTATCGCAGGTCGATTTTCCCAAAATTAGCTATCGCAGGTCGATTTTCCCAAAATTAGCTATCGCAGGTCGATTTTCCCAAAATAGTCCAGTCAAATTAGGTTTTTTTCTGGACATAATTACGTAAGTTTTCAAACTTGGTGATATTATTTGGGAGGGTCTACTAATGAACATACTAAAAGTCCTGATGGATGGGGGATGAGCGCGAGTGGGGGGAGGTAAAAGAAGGTACCATTTTTCGGTCTTTTGTTAATATCTCATAATCTATAAGACCTACGGAAAAATTGCTAATGTAAAAGATAAAGAGAATTAAATTCTCTACAAAATAGGTTGCATACATTTTTCTCTAGAGTCCATAGTTAACGAGATAATCGCTTTCAAAAATCAAGAAATTTGTCAAAAGTCACACCAGCGACAGAGAGCGAGTCAACCGTTTTCGACTTGTTTTTCTCCGGCTGCTTTCGGTTGGTTGGTTGTATAATATTTTTGCAGAAGTAATTAAATAAACCCTAGTACAACGCAATTGGATCGTTTGATATTTCAAAAATTACTATTTTTTAAACTAAATATGAATATTTTAGCATTAAATTGTACACATGGTTCCAGAACATTATGTTTGACTGTTTATTTATTATTCACAAAAATTTCAAATAATTTAGATGACATGAAATTTATTTTTAAAACATTAAACAAAAAATTAGAACAGTGATTACTGGCACTTTTATCACTTGAAATTGGCAACAACCATTCCTCTGTTAAGAGAAGCTTTGCGTACATTTCTCTGTGGAATTTTTTTACAGTAGTTATTGTATACATTAAAACATGCTTAAAAGGTGACAAAATACAAACATTTACATCCCGAGACTTTCGATCACTAACGTGATCTTCTTCAGTGGGGAACTGTTGACTGAGCTGAGTGTACGAATGTCACTTCTCGCTTACACTGTGCTAATATGTAACGGAGTTTTAACGGGGCCAGTCTATTATTCTGTAGGGGTGTATCAGGAAAAGTCCATTAGTTCCAGCGCTGGGGTTCTTGATAATTTCAAAATATTAAACCAGATTTTAGGTACATTATAAGATAAGCAATCATTACAGACTCGATTTCCTTTAAATAAAATCTCCAAAGACTCTCTGATTTTTGCTGTAAACTCGTTATTTGTAGGAACTATAATTTTTGCGTTTTGAAAATCAATATTTATAATCTGTCGCTGATTTAATCTTGATAAAGCTGTGCATGGACGGTTAAACTTAATGTCAGGAATGTGTTCTTTTAATCTTTCTTTAAATTTCCGGGTGGTCATCCCTATATAGGATAAACCAGTTTGTGTTTCTGTACTAAATGGGATAGAGTATATTCCTGTGATGTCGTTATTGGGTATGGGATCAATTTTATTATGAACTAAAACTTTCAATTTTTGCGGGGGGTTTGCAACCAAACTGATATCAAATTTCTTTAATGTATATCTTAATCTTTCGTATAACTGTGGTATGTAATCAAATTTGCATAATTTAAGAGACCCCTTGTGCATAATATCCTTAGGGATTTTCTTCTCTGCTTCATAAATTAACTTATTTATGCAATGGGGGGGGGGAACATTTTCTGCTGCAATATATCTAATTTTTTTCAACTCTTTATATAAGTACTGTTCTGTACAAATGTCGAAAGCACGCTTTATATAGAATCTGTAAGCTGCAATTTTATATTTAAACGGAGAATTGCTGTCGTAAGCGATGGTATTATTTGACCTGCATTGTTTTCTGTATACTTTTCTTTCGATCGTTCCTTTGTTTGTTTCTTATTAGTTCATATCTAGAAAAGGCAAAATCTTGTCCTTCTCTAATTCCAACTTGAATTTAATTTTCATGTCAATTTCATTAACTTTTTTAACAAAATCATTAAGAGATTCGATGCCATGGTCCAAGATTACGAAAATGTCGTCCACATAGCGCAGCCATAGCGTAGGTTTCAAATCAAAATTTTCCATAATATGCTTTTCAAAGGGTCTAAGTTTCAGCTCTGCCATTAAACCGAGATGGGTGATCCCATTGGGGCCCCCATTGTTTGCCTGTAACATTTTCGTAATCTGGGACCATGGCATCCAATGAAATGCAGAGATATCCTTGCAGCATCAGCTAATGACCCTGAACTGTCAAGATGTGTTGTGAGGCTTGGTGGGTTTCACCTTTTAATGAGTTTTTTAGGTTGCATAGGCTATGTGATGGGTGGTAGTGGCTTAAAAGAATTATTGTGCACAATATATGCTCCAATATCTGTGGATAAAATGCTTGAGGGGAAGGCTTATTCAAGAGCTGTTAGGGGGCATCTGCTGATACAACAAGTTTTGTCAGGAATTTTGTTATCCCAAATTGACTTGAGTATTGAAGAACGGCAGGCTGTAAATGATTTCACTGACAATTTCTCGGAGGCGTCTCCTTCAATTGAAGCAGTAAGTAGTAGTCCATAGGTGAATTCCTTAGCAAAAAAACTTGCCAGGGAACTACTCCGTGTGAAGCAAAATGGGCCAACTGCTGCACTATGGGTGCAGTACATTGAGATGGTGGATCTCATGAAAAAGTTCATAAATGCTGAACGTTGTGGAGATTGGAATTCTCACTTGCAATGTATTCAGCTCATGATTCCATACTTCCATGCGTGTGAGCATTTTCCTTATGCAAAAGCATGTCACCCTTATCTTCAAGACATGTTGAGCCTTCAATCCGTCATGAACAAAGAGGAATACGTCAAGTTTGTTCGACAGAGCTATTTCACGATTCGACGTAGCGACAAGTTTTGGACAGGAGTTTGGTCTGATATGACAATTGAGCAAACACTAATGCTATGTATGAAATGCTCTGGAGGATTCACACGGGGACGAGGAATAAATGACAGCGTTTTGAGTAAGTGGGTTCTTGGCGCCACAGCTACCTTTCATATTTGTACCTCCCTGGAAGAATTCTGTGGTTTGACTCTTTCTTCTGGTGAACAACATGAGGATTTTCGTGAATCTCGGATGAATAGAGATGCTGCGGATACATACAAACTTTCAACTTGGTTTGAAAATCACCCGCCCTTTCCTCAGATAGATAAAATTATATCAATAGCTTCTGGGATTATTGGAGATGAAACTGTCACTTGCTTCAAAGCTTTGGAAATCTGAGAAAAAAGATGATTGAGGTGTCTGGGAAATGCTACTCAGATGTGAAACTAACTCGGAAAGGTATAGCACAATCACTCAACAGTATGCATAATTCAATCAAATTTCATGATACCACTATAACTGTGGATCCTCTAGTTATATTCCAACGGATTTCCTTGTGCAAACGTAGCAATGATGATTTAGAAAATTACCTACAATATGAATTGGTTCCTTATCCTCTCTCTCTTTTCAATGATTGCGGAATGCGCAAGACAAAAAAAAGTGCTTTGTATCAAATATTTGAAGAATCAGATCAGATAATAGACCTCCAACAACAAACAATAGTTGGATGGTGGCTTCCTGTTACATAAGGTGGTGTGGAAGAAGGGATCTACAATACAGGATATTTGCAACACCTATATAAAGTACGTTAAGAAACACTATTGTGGAAAGAGCTGCAGAATTGTTTTCGATGGATATACTGACACTGTAAACAGTACCAAAGTAGCTGAACAAAATAGAAGGTGCTCAGTGAAAACGTCAGTTGACATACATTTTGAAGAACATACTGTCATCAATGTGCCCCAAAATCAGTTTCTCTCAAATAAGAACAATAAGACAAAGTTCATTCCCATTCTGTCCTCTAAACTAAATGAGAAAGGAGTCTTATGCCAGCAAAGTCCTAATGATGCCGACACTCTGATTGTTCAGACTGCTATAGATGCACTGAGTGAGAGTGACAACGTTACTGTTGTTGGACAGGATGTGGATATACTTGTTCTTCTCACAGCCTTAACCCCTTCAGATACAAATGTATACTTATACAAACCAGGCCAAGGGAAAGTCGTAACTCAGGTATTTTCATCACAACAACAGCAGCAAAAGGGCCTCAAACACATTATACTACTTGCTCATTCATTCTCTGGCTGTGGCACAACATCATCTTGTTATAGGAAGGGGAAAGTTACTATCTGCAAAATGTTGATGCGACGTAAATCATTAGAGTGTGTAAATTCAGTCTTTGGTGACTCAAACTCGTCACGTCAGCAGGTGGCAGAGGCGAGGCGTAAGTTCTTCTTGAATATATATGGAGCTCCACATACTACAACGTCACTCAACTTACATAGGTTTCATGCCTTCACAAAGTCCGTTTCAAACATGAGACCAGAATTAGCATCCCTGCTTCCCACAGAAGGAGCAGCGAAGCAGCGATGCAACACTCATACCGGGTTTTTCATCAGATACAGCTGTGGCAGGGCAATGAACTGTCTGCTGAGATTTGGGGTTGGAAACGCAAGCTCGATCATACATTAATGCCTATCACAACCACCGATCCTGTTGCCCCTGAGGAAGTACTACACCTCATCTTCTGCCAGTGTACAACCGGTTGTGGGAACAAATGTGGATGCAGAAAAACAGGAATAACATGCACTGCTGCCTGCCACTACTGCCATGGAGACTGCTCAAACAGTGCGCCACCTGTTGAGGAGGATGTCCTAATAGAAATCGAACACAAAACAACATCTTTTGAAATTTCACATTGAACCCGGGGTAATCAAAATGATCAAGGACTTGAATATATTGTTTAATCCTATATCATTGTATTTTACGCAATTTTCATTTTTGTATGTTTTATGTTAACAAAAAAATGTCATTTGATAAAGTTATTTTTCAGGCTTTCATTCTTCTGACCACATCATTTATTAATGTTCGTTTATGTTTAGGTTAAGTAGATGTAATGTAAGTGCCGTGGACCCGCTCTCTGGCGCTGGTGTGACTTTTGACAAATTTCTTCATTTTTGAATGAGATTATCTCGTTACCTATGGACTCTAGAGAAAAATGTAACCTATTTTGTAGAGAATTTAATTGTCTTTATTTTTTGTATTGACAATTTTTCCGTAGGAATTATAGCTTGCGAGATATTAACAAAAAATCGGAAAATGGTACCTTCTTTTACCTCCCCTCCCTCGCGCTCACCCCCTACCCATCAGGACTTTTAGTACGTTCATTAGTAGACCCTCCCAAACAATATCACCAAGTTTGAAAACTTACGTAATTATGTCCCAAAATGACCCAAAATCTGCCTAATTTGACTGGACTAAAATTAGCTATCGCAGGTCGATTTTCCCCAAACTTTTATACAAACCTCGGCCTATTACATTATACCTGAATATAAAATTTCGTTGAAAACTAATAATAAATTATCCACTTAAGAGCCTACACCAGTCATGCGAAAAAACGCGCAAGCTAATGTTAAGTCTATGGGAAGGTTCTTGGCAAATTTCTCGCTCGAATTTTAATATTTTTAAATGATTTTTTTGAATAGGATAGCTAAGGTCGATCGCTAACGTTGTTAGCTTTTACTTTTTCAATTTTGGTTCCAGTTTTTTTTTATATATATAAGGGTATTTTCACTTTCAGAACAGATTCCACCCGGTTCCAAAATTGAAAATGTCCGCTTATAAAAAAAAACTGTAACCAAAATCAAAAAGTAAAAACTAACAACGTTAGAGATCAATCTCAGCTATCCTATGGAAGAAAAATCATTTAAATATATTAAAATGCGAGCGCGAAATCTGCCAAGAACATACCCATAGACTTAACATTAGCTTGAGCGTTTTTTCGCATGAGTGATGTAGGTTTTTAAACTGCAAATAGTCGGATGTGTCAATCCCAAAACATTTTTCACTATGTCGGTTTACGCTTTGGAAAGCAGGATAAAAATTCACTGGTTATTATTCAATGATTACAGGCGTAATTCACTGCTGAAAAATGATTTAAAATGAACTATGTGTTGCCGTATGCTGGACATTGTACGTGTCTCATCTTTGCCTCAGACGTTTGCGGGCTCATGATGACATTTCTATCTTGTGCTGAGATTGCAGCCTTACCTACATGTATAAGGGAGAGATGCAAGGCTGGGTATCGTCTTCGTAGCTCAAATGTAGAGCATTGGAGCGGTATTCCAAGGATCCAGGTTCGATCCCCGACTTGGAAATTTTTCACTATGTCGGTTTATTCTTTGAAAAGCAGAGTAAAAATTCGCTGATTATTATTCAATGATTACAGGCGTAATTCACTGCTGAAAAATGAACTAAAATTAACTATGTGTTGTCGTATGCTGGACTTTGTATGTCGTCTCTTGTTTGCCGCAGAAGTTTGCGTGCTCATGAACTTGGGTTGTGATTGCAACCTTACCAACATATATATATATGTATATATATATAAGTGAGAGATTCCAGGCTGGGTATCGTCCTCGTAGCTCAAAGGTAGAGCATTGGAGTGCTATTCCAAGGGTCCGAGTTCGATACCCGGCATGGATATTTTTCACTATGTCAGTTTACGCTTTGAAAAGCAGGATAAAAATTCACTGGTTATTATTCATATATATCTATTAATGGACATAGGTCATTAAACTTATTAAACTTGAGATTTTTAATTCCTGATTTATCACGTACGGACCGGTCCCCTTTAAAACATTTCTAAGTACTTCGTATTAAACAAACAACAAAAAATGTAAGTTGTTTTATAAAATTCGGACATATTTTAAACGTTCTAGAACATTATTTGATTTTCAGCAAATAGTTCCCATAAATTTAGGAACCAGTCTGTAAATATCTTCACAAACATACTAGGTGAGAAAGAGGATTACACATGAAAACGAAGGGTGATTAGAGCAGAAGGGAGAGAATGTTGGTGTACAGTAACAAGATTAACCACTAATCTGTAGGGGATTTATTTGATATCAAATAAATATATTTACAATGTCGAACTCACATGCCATTATGTTAGCTTGTTATTCCTGCCAAATAATATTTTCAGCACTGGGCATGATTTACAAGTTTGAGTATGTAGAATTTAGTACTACTTACCGTATATAATATTCCATATGATCTGAATACCCAAACAGTTTAAATAGAATGCGTGCACTCAGAATAATAAAATAACTAATCATGCCATGTTTTATTACTTTTATGCTCTAGGAATAATAGCTAATAGAAAGTTATCTATTGGGTAATACGCATATATATATATATATATATATATATATATATGTGTGTGTGTGTGTGTGTGTGTGTGTGTGTGTGTGTGTTACATTATTAAATCTTCCTTCGCGATGTTTCTCTGTTTTATTCTAAATTACCACCAGTTTCACTAATTCCTTATTTCCTAATAATATCTATCGTTAATTGTATTAAATTCCCTTTAAATTCGTTATTATTTTGCACGATTTGCTTATATATAAAGCTTTTAGTTATTCCTAAATTATATTATGATTTCTGATCATTTCTGTGAATTTGAATGTTTTTTCGAAAGCCATTTTTTTTCCTCGTTCCAAGATGTTTTGCGCCTTGGGTTCTTTTCACTATAAAAGGCGTCCGCTTAGAATGTGTCAGAACTTTTTACTTTATCATTCTCATTGGTCATGACGTAGATTGTACGCGTATTCCGTATTCTCGTTTTGGCTAGAGCGCGCGTTACGTCATAATTTGGTATATCTCCGCTTATTCACAAAAAGCAGGTGCAATCGATCTTCAATCAGATTTTGGCCGAATTTTCAATTGTTAAATAGTTTCCTGGCTGTGCGTTTGACTGACCATGTATTCCAAATGATTAAAATTAATATTTTGTTCGACGTATTTTAGTAACAGCTTGTGACATCTAATTTCTTAGAGACGGCACTGGCCTTTTAAAATCATGTGTGGACTGCTTCCTTGATGATGATTTAATAAAAGCATGGAATTATTCATCGCCTTGTTTTTGTGTCATCTTGGAGAAACACCCACTGTTTCGATCCATTACCTTGACCAACCACGATACGACTGTATTACACTTCGGGTGACCGACTATCTACTCTGATATGGTGCTACTTACATTGTAAAGAGTTTATTTCCAGTCTCAATATTCCATCGACTTCAGCGTAGTGTATATATATATATATATATATATATATATATATCTTTGAAAAAAAAATTGCCAGTTCGTATAACAAAAAAGACCGAATCTCTTCTTTAAAGATGGCATGTAATAATATTTTAGATTTTAACAAGAAAAATAATAATGGTACAGATTTCAGCTGAAAACTATTAAAGGAAAGGAACTTGAAAGTAGATGTTATAATATATTTTGAATTTACAAAGGAATGATAAATGCTTCAGATATACTAAAAACAATTATAAGAATCGTAAAAAATATATCAAAAAATGCATAATAAAATGGGGAAAAGCAGCTATATTCATCAAATATTTTTAACAGAAGGTAATCAATAAATATATAAGAGCCAAAATTGGACTCTAACATTAAGTATCAAAGGCAAAATGCAATAAATATAGTCATAAGCTGAAAAATACATTCCATATATATGTATATACAGGATGATTAGAAAATGAGTATACATTTGAAAAATTAATAATTCACGGAATAATGTTGGTACAGAGGTAAAAATTGACACACATGCTTGGAATGACATGGGGTTTTATTGTAACCACACAAAAAAAGGGTTAAAAAAAAGGCCGACAGATGGCATTGAACAGCAAAACGTCAGTGACTCTGTCTCACAATCGTGTATAAAAAGAGTTGTAATGAGAGAGAGAATCAGATGCACCAGCAATCGCAGCATGTTGACGTTACCAGAAAAGGCAATGTTAGTGAAGCTCTACTATCAAAATGGGAAATCTGCTGCGATCGACCGACATCAATAGGCATGCTAAAAGACAACATCCAACGCCAATTTCTCACCATAACTACAGATATGCTGCACAGTGCTGAGCACAACATTGTCCCTCGGCTACAGCTATTATTGCGGGATGACGGTGCACATGTTGAGCATTCGTTCTGAAGAACATCATCTTTGCTTTGTCATAATTTGTTATTCTAATTATAGCTTTTCTTATCGCACGAAGCGCCATCTGTCGGGCATTTTATGAAATTTTTTGTGGATACAATAAAACCCCATGTCATTCCAAGCATGTGTGTCAATTTTTACCTCTCTACCTACATTATTCTGTGAATTATTAATTTTTCAAATGTATACTCATTTTCTGATCACCCTGTATATATATATATATATATATATATATATATATGTGTGTGTGTGTGTGTGTGTGTGTGTGCGTGTGTGTGTGTGTATGTGTGTGTGCGTGTACTGTCCTACCCTCCATTGTCAGTAACTTGAATGGTTTAAACACCAACGTACGGAGTAACCAATTTCAACCCGAGTAACTTTTGCTGGTTACTCGCTGTGTTTAAGCATGCCACGACGTTCTAGAAGTATATTTCTATACGTTCCACCACTTTTCTCGAAGTTACTCAGACAAGCGTTATTTTGCAGTTATTCATACACACCGTGTGTTATAAAAAGTCTTAAATCTGTTTAACGCCATCTGGCGGTGTGTAAAAATGCAGCCTCGAACCCAGAGAGTTTCCCCAGCGGTTACTCGATAAAGCGGCAATATTCCAATAATGACAACCCTTGAGTGTTTCGCTTTGGCAGTTAATCAGGTTTGCTATGTAAGTGTTTCCTCCCTATTTAACTACTTTTTTAGTAAAAAAATACCTGTCTATGCAGCTTTTAAAATGTAACGAAAAAATTAAGTATAAAATTCACGATTTTATTTTTATTTAGTTTCTCAGCGTACATTTTCTACGGAATACAATCTGCAATAGTCGAATATATTTAATTTATCAAAATTAAATGTTTATAGACCTAATATTAATGGTAAGAATTACTAATATTTCATTTATAGAAAAATTTATTTTGTTTTAAACATCCCCTTTTGGCTCAATCGAAACAATAGGCTATTTCTTCTTTTTTTTATACTTTAAAAGATACAATGAATCAGATTTGTTAAAAATAAAACACACTGATCTTATTTCTTCAAGTTCATTATTTTGATAAGAAAGGTAATTCGCAGAGAAAACATAACATTTTTTATGTTATTGTGATGACACAAGACACATTTGGTACTTAGAATACGCAAATGAGATTTGAAACCAATCATTTAAAGGGTGCCAACGAAATTATTTTTGTATGTCTGGCATCAAAATAAACAACTTCCAATGATTTTAATGAAATCTAAGTTTACTACGCATTTCTAAAACTATTAAATTATAGAAGTGTTTTTAATATATTACACTGTTTTCTTTTTACGTTCATTTACCTATTTAATTCTTAGTTCTTGAAATATATCATTGTTGGAATTTACAATCCAATTGGCCTATTTTAGCTCACGTGGTTTGGTGTATCATGAACTACATTGTTCTTATGACTCATATCAGAATCAGACATTAGGGTGTGACTTATGTTTAAACGAATGGGGTACTGAAAATATCCCTAATATAACAGAGAATATCAAAATAAAAGAATATTTTTCATAAGAAAAAATTATCAAGATATTTATTTTCTTATGAATGGCTTATAAACTAGTGATTAATGTAGCTTTCAGTCCTGAGTTTGTGTAAAGTGTTAATGAAGATTGTCATACTGTATATAATAAAAAAAATATGTTAAATATACAGATATAGCACATATTAAATAAATATGTGCTATATAATGTTAAAAAGTTAGGAACTAGAGTTGCAACCAGTGCTTATAACCTAGTAATTAATGTAGCTTTCAGTCCTGAGTTTGTGTAAAGTGTTAAGGAAGATTGTCATACTGTATATAATTATTAAAAAATGTTAAGGATTAATTAATCATTTCGTGCATTTTCTATCTTTTTTTAAAAAATATTTTTCCCATTCCCGTTCCCACTCCTATCTCACATAACTTTACTAAAGCTACCTCAGCATAGCCAAGGCTGATCTAAAATCCAAACTTGTTACTTTCAAACATATTTTTAAATTCATTTATGTTCGTAAAAATTGAAAAGTGTTCTTTATAATATGAATTTACGTAATAAAACTCTTTATTCTATCTTTCGGAAAAATAGAAGATTTTTCATGAAATGTTATCAATATTGGACAGTTTTTTGGACAACGCAGGAAAGGAAAAAACTGACGTCCTGAGAAAACAATCGTTTGTAACTCAAGATATAATTCATTACTCGGAAAATGAGAACTCTTTGATCACACATCACTTCTCTTATAAGGTCTACAATTATAATACTTCTATGTTTAAAAACTATTAACAAAAAATGTCAAAAAATGTCGCATTATTAATGCGATTTTATTATTATTATTTTTTTTTTTTTTTTTTATTTTTTTTTTTTTTTATTTATTTATTTTTTTTTAAGGACTGGTTTAAATATTTAGAAAGCACTGTTTTATATGATATGTAAAAATAAAAATCGACAAGAATGGGAGTGAGAAACGGCTGACCATGTAACATACAGAATTTTCTGCTATTTTTTTTTCAGGGCCGTTCATTGTAAAGTTTTAAATGGTTTTCGTTTCGTTTTATATTTCTTTATTTTTTCGTCTCATGTATTTATCATAACGCATTATATGTAGCATGAATAAGCAGCATGGCAGTGGTTGAATAGTTGGATAATATGCAAAAATCACTAAAATAATTTATTTAAATTTTTTCATTGTTGATGTTTGTTTTATAAAATCCATTTAAAAGAAAAGAAAAGAAAGAAAAAGAGCTTTCACGTTCAAATTTATTTTAGTTTATCTTCAATGTTTAATTACTAATGCATAGAACAAGGGGATTTAATAGTTTAAAAATTTTTGTAGATTACTTAAAAAAAGATGTGCGAAATAATCATGACGTTATGATAAATACATGAGACGAAAAATTAAAGAAATATAAAACGAAACGAAAACCATTTAAAACTTCACAATGAACCAGCCTGAGAAACAATAGCAGAAAATTCTGTATGTTACATGGTCAGCCGTTCTCATTCCCATTCTTTCAATTTGGTATGAACATTGATGGAAGGTTCCATTTATGTAGTCTTCTAGGCTCTGTAGGCTAAATTTCTTTTAGCCATTTGTGCTTTGCTCTACATTGATTTTTACATATCATGTAGAACAATGTTTTCTAAACATTTAAACCAAGCCTTTAAAAAAAAAACGCATTAATAATGCGACATTTTTTTTAAAGTTTTTGTTAATAGTTTTTAAACATAGAAGTATTATAATTGAAAACCTTATAAGAGAAGTGATGTGTAATCAAAGAGTTCTCATTTTCCGAGTAATGAATTATATCTTGAGTTACCAACGATTGTTTTCTCAGGACGTCAGTTTGTTCCTTTCCTGCGTTGTCCAAAAAACTGTCCAATTTTGATAACATTTCATGAAAAATCTTCTATTTTTCCGAAAGATAGAATAAAGAGTTTTATTACCTAAATTATTTTTATAAAGAACATTTTTCAATTTTTACGAACATAAATGAATTTAAAAATATGTTTGAAAGTAACAAGTTTGGATTTTAGAATTGCTTTGCCTATGCTGAGGTAGCTTTAGTAAAGTTATGTGAGATAGGAGTGGGAACGGGAATGGGAAAAATGTTAAAAAATAAAGATAGAAAATGCACGAAATGATTAATTCTCAGTATCTAAGTTTAAACATTCGCGCAAACAAATATCTGTAATGCCAAGAAGTGTTGTCGGTAATCCATACTATATTCTGAGTAATTCGTTAAACTTACTATATTCTGAGTAAGTAGTTAAACTCACGCACAACTGAGTAACAATCTTTTAATTCGGAGAGTTTCTACCGGTAAACTACAATTCCTTCCGAGTATGTAAAGGGATAGATAAAACACACATTGTTCTATAATAGTGCATTCGATCAAAAAATTGGGTAAGTAGCAAAATTTTTTAACAAAATTCAATTTTTTATCTTTAAAAATCACGTTTTACCTTGATTAATAAAAATCACTACTCTTTTTACGCTTCATAGAGAGTGCGAAAGAGTGACTTAATTAAATGTATCAAAAATCATATCAAATCCAAATCAGGGGCTACAGAGACTCGCCCCAGTTTAAAAATGCTTTAATCAGGTCATGTTCCCAGCATCTAAGTTTAAACATTCGCGCAACCAAACATCTGTAATGCCAAGAAGTGTTGTCGGTAATCCATACTATATTCTGAGTAAGTCGTTAAACTTACTATATTCTGAGTAAGTAGATAAACTCACGCACAACTGAGTAACAATCTTTTAATTCGGAGAGTTTTTCCCGGTAAACTACAATTCCTTCCGAGTATGTAAAGTTATAGATAAAACACACATTGTTCTATAATAGTGCATTCTATCAAAAAATTGGGTAAGTAGCAAAAGTTTTTAACAAAATTCAATTTTTTATCTTTAAAAATCACGTTTTACCTTGATTAATAAAAATCACTACTCTTTTTACGCTTCATAGAGAGTGCGAAAGAGTGACTTAATTAAATATATCAAAAATCATATCAAATCCAAATCAGGGGCTACAGAGACTCGCCCCAGTTTAAAAATGCTTTAATCAGGTCATGTTCCCAGCATCTCAGTTTAAATATTCGCGCAACCAAACAACTGCAATGCCAAGAAGTGTTGTCGGTAATCCATAGTATATTCTGAGTAAGTCGTTAAACTTACTATATTCTGAGTAAGTAGTTAAACTCACGCACAACTGAGTAACAATCTTTTAATTCGGAGAGTTTTTACCGGTAAACTATAATTCCTTCCGAGTATGCAATGGTATAGATAAAACACATTGTTCTATAATAGTGCATTCGATCAAAAAATTGGGTAAGTAGCAAAAGTTTTTAACAAAATTTATATATCTTTAAAAATCACGTCTTACCTTGATTAATAAAAGTCACCACTCTTTTTACACTTCATAGAGAGTGCAAAAGAGTGACTTAATTAAATATATCAAAAATCATATCAAACCCAAATCAGGGGCTACAGGGACTCGCCCCAGTTCAAAAATGCTTTAATCAGGTCATGTTCCTAGCATCTAAGTTTAAACATTCGCGCAACCAAACATGTGTAATGCCAAGAAGTGTTGTCGGTAATCCATAGTATATTCTGAGTAAGTCGTTAAACTTACTATATTCTGAGTAAGTAGTTAAACTCACGCACAACTGAGTAACAATCTTTTAATTCGGAGAGTTTTACCGGTAAACTATAATTCCTTCCGAGTATGCAATGGTATAGATAAAACACACATTGTTCTATAATAGTGCATTCGATCAAAAAATTGGGTAAGTAGCAAAAGTTTTTAACAAAATTTATATATCTTTAAAAATCACGTCTTACCTTGATTAATAAAAGTCACTACTCTTTTTACACTTCATAGAGAGTGCAAAAGAGTGACTTAATTAAATATATCAAAAATCATATCAAATCCAAATCAGGGGCTACAGGGACTCGCCCCAGTTCAAAAATGCTTTAATCAGGTCATGTTCCTAGCATCTAAGTTTAAACATTCGCGCAACCAAACATCTGTAATGCCAAGAAGTGTTGTCGGTAATGCATACTATATTCTGAGTAAGTCGTTAAACTTACTATATTCTGAGTAAGTAGTTAAACTCACGCACAACTGAGTAACAATCTTTTAATTCGGAGAGTTTTTACCGGTAAACTACAATTCCTTCCGAGTATTTAAAGGTATAGATAAAACACACATTCTTCTATAATAGTGCATTCGGTCAGAAAATTTGGTAAGTAGCAAAAGTTTTTAACAAAATTCAATTTTTTATCTTTAAAAATCACGCCTTGCCTTTATTAATATAAGTCACCACTCTTTTTACGCTTCATAGAGAGTGCGAAAGAGTGACTTTATTAAATATATATATAATATTTTGTTTCGTTTAGATGATATGGTCACAGGAATGAAAACAATTGGGTAAGTGTGATCGAAGATTGCACAAATGAGTTAGTTTAATATTCCTTTCAAAACACTTTATCCTTTTTTTTATAAAATCCAAATAAATTTCATAAAAAAGGGGTCATGTTTTTTACAAAGTAAAAATTTACCGGCCTATTTTTCTGGTTTTTTCAAAAATCTGAATCCGTTCGAAAGCGGGCTAAGCCCGCTATTATCCTCTGTCTTAATAATATCTGTCATCTGGACTAAATGTGATATTAAAAAAAAATCAATTTCAAAATTAAACATGTTGCATATAAACCTTCAAAATGTTAGACGTCAGATTAATTTTTTTTAATTCTATAATGACGTCATATTAAGCTGCTTTCTATATTTACACATACTCAAACTCCTTATATTATTAAGAAATGTTTGAAATTTCCCGTTATATTACCAATATGACGTCATATTAATCTATTTTTCAATTGGTGAAACTTTTTATTTCATTTTCATTTTTCACGTGAAAATCTTTCAATAGAAAATTAATTATTGTATAAAACATTTTATTGCGGATTTTTAGTTGTTCGCAACTGCTATAACGAAAAATGTTTAAATTAAATAGGAAAAGGCTGTTATATTTTTGGATCTTTATCTCTATATTTTAAAATAATACGATTTTTTTTTAAATTTTGATCTTCATATTAACTATCCAACTATAAGTACACAAAATTTCATGACTGTAAGTTATATAGTTTCTGAAAACCCTCTCTGTGACAGACAGACAACGAAGCGGGATAAATGGGGTTTCGTAAGATGAACGAAACGCTGAAAAGCATTGTTTAAACTATCTATAGTGGAACTCCATATATATGTTACCTGAGTTGTACATTTCCCTCAGCAGACCTGCCAAGTCTCCGGCTTTTTGGATACCAGTAATTTAGTACAGAAAATGTTGTTTTATTGAATCGGAGCATTTTGCGATTTAAAAGAACAACATTTTCTCAAAAAAATTACTGGTGTTCAAAAAGCCGGAGACTTGGCAACTGTGCCTCAGTTATACGTTTCAACTCAGCGGTCCCGGCCGCTTGCCATTAAAAATTAGCTGAGTTATACGTTTTGCGTTATACAACATTTCCCTCAGTTATACGTTACGTTTTTGCGTCCCCGGCCGAATTTTTGTCTCATTTATGCATTTTTTAAAAGAAATCATCGGACGACACATCGGATGAGTCTGATTTGAAAGATCTCACTCAAACTTCGGGGCTGCTCTGGGGACTTTTGACGTAGACATAGTAAAGCGGTTCGTTAGTAGTAAAAACGGTAACGATAAGACGGCTGCATTATTAACAGAAATGCAAAGTTTGCTGTTCAATGTTGGTATTGCCCAAAAGAAACAATCGAATATTACTGTTTACATATCAAGGCGATTCCAATCATTTGATATGATTATTCAAATTCTAAATTTAAAATAATAATAATGGTAGTTTTAGTTTCATACTAATTATATACATTCATACTAAGTTTATGAGTACGACAAATTTTAAACAAACACACTCATACGACACATTTATATAATCATGTACATATCATAACTGCCAACTTTTACGGTTTTTTATTACCACTAAAAATTAATAGAAATTTTTGTAGTATTGAATCACATGATTTCGGCGATTCAATAAGTAAAAATTTACTATAAAATTTTAGTGGTAGGAAAGAAGCGTAAAAGTTGAGGTTTATTTATAAATTGGCTAAATGCTGAAAACTTTCCTAAAAATGTCTTGTTTTATTAAAATGTCTTGTTTTATTAAAATGTCTTGTTTTATTAAGTATGAATGCATTGGTTCGTATTATAAATATATGCTACATAATATGTATATATAAAATATTTTTAATGGCCTGAAATATATTTTACTTCATTTCTTCATTCTATTTCTTCAATTCTTCATGTTGAAAACTTGCTAAAAGACCAGGCAATGAAAATTCTTAACATTTAAAAAAATTCCTTGCAGCGGAGTTAATTCTATAAAGTGAATATAATTTTTTAACACATCCCATGTCCCCTCTTTTTACAAAAATAGAGCATTTAAATAAATTTCCAGTAAATCGTTTAAATTCGGTGTTCATAATTGGAAAATTGAACCTTATATGTTTTCAGTTATTGCCTTACCTCTGCCCCCTTAATATGAAAGACCAGTCAAAATTGGGTGTCCACGGGAAAAATCTGAAATTTTTAACTTTTTTTTTTCTTTTCTGTTACCTCGTTATCTGTACCCTTGTCACATTACTTCGAAAATGCCAGGAAACTCTTAACATTATTTGTTTACACAAGTATTATTATTTCATTCTAATAAGTTTTTAAGATTCCTAACCCTTCAAGTAACCCCCCCCCCTTCCCACACACACACACCTGGGGTAAGAAAAATATCATTATATAATGGTCAAATCTGTGACTATACATAACTATGATTTTGCCACTCTATTACTTTGTGCAAATTGAAAACGATGGAATCTTTATAATTTGAAAGGAAGAGATGACTGGAGCTTTACATAAAAATTTAGAAGATATTTTATTGAAGGTTTACACAGAAAATATGAAATTTAGTAAATCTTAGTAGATCTTAGTAAATCTTGGATCTTAGTAATTTAGACGATCTTAGTAAATCTTAGATCTTAGTAATTTAGTAAATCTTAGTAGAATAATTAATTATTCTTAAAATTTAATTAAGTTTTATAGTGAATTTAATTCAAATTAATTAATCCCTTACACATTATTATTCTAGTGAATCTGATGGATTAATCAATTTTAATTCTGAACACAAACATTTTTTAGCATTCATTGTATCCAATTTTAGATGCCACAGAGGCTGGATTGAAAGTATTTCTTACTGTTTTATTCGAACCTCCACGCACATTCTAATCACGCGACATGCTAAATGTCTAGTGCGGAAAAGAAAACCGTTTCATGTGCGTCAGAGGGAAAATACCTTTTAAATTTGGTTCTTCCATTAAAAGTACGAAAGAAGAGGAAGATCACTGCTTGTCGCGCACTATAGTAGCATTGGGGAAGATAAAAATGCCAATTGTGCTCATTTTTTACGTCAATTTTTGCACTTAAAGCAAATTACCGGATTAAAAAACTTGGTCGCCAGGAAAAAAAATTTGGTTGCCAGTGGCGACCTGGTAACCGCATTTGTCAAGCTGTGCTCGTTACAGTAAAACCTGATAATACAAGATCGCTAGAAATCAGGATTTTTTTCCGTTTTAGGTAGAACTCTTTTCCATCTTAAAAGGCTTATTTGTTTAGTATTCCTTATGCCATGACCATATTTTTTCTCCTATTGTATGTTTCTTATGCATATTTGACTAGTAATTTAATAAAATTCTGCCACCTTCAAAATTAATCTGAATTAGTACTTAGCGTGTAAGTGATTATTTAAAATATTTATTTAAAGTTGTTAGAAACATAAGACATAAAGAAAGTAAAAACAGATCAAGTTTTCAGAATATACTGTTGAAGGAAACAATAAAAATAAGTTTGCTCATGATTTACGAAAAAGTGTAGCTTAGTGTAAAAATCTCAAGACTTATTCAATAATTTAGAATTTTAAGTTTACAACTTAATTTGCATGTCAATTTGAAAGGTAAAATGTGGCCTTTCTCATCAAAGGATAGATTGTATCTTAATTATTCATTATGTCAATTAACAGAAATAATATACAGCAGTACAACTTTTCATTGCACTATTGTGATACTCTAAGAAGCAACACCAAACTAAAGTATAATACTTTCAGACCTTTCAGAATACCAACGACGTATTTTGTACGCCACTCTGTAAAAAAAGGTTCGAATTCCAGAATAATCATATAATTAAAACCTGTGTCAGCCTCTACTCAGAAACCCTTCAGTGTTGAACGTGAACCAGTATTTCAAGTTGACACATTTTTTTCAGCTCTGTTTCAATATTATTTTTTTTTTCTGAAAAATGACCACTGGAGTAAACGGAATACGCCACCTGTGTTTGCGATTTTACATACGAAAACATATAAAAATAAGTAAGTGCATCTGAAAGAGATAACATAATCACTCAGTATTTTGTCCGAAAGAAGAAGTTTATTTAATTATTTATTTATATATATGTATAGTATATACTTTGTTCATTTTTAGGGTTTCGTTCATCTCACAAAACCCTATTACTCCCGCTCCGTTGTCTGCCCGTCACAGAGCCGTTCTCAGAAAGAAACTACATAACTTACAGGCATGAAAACTTGTGTACTTATAGCTAAATACCTACTATGAAGCTCAAAATATTAAAATTTGAAAAAATCGTATTATTTTAATAAATAGAGATAAAAAAAATCTAACAGCCTTTTCCTATTAAATTTTAAAAAATTTCGTTATAGTAGTTGCCAACAATTAAAAAACCACTATAAATTTCTTTCTACAATAATTAATTTTCTATTGACTAATTTTCTATTAATTTCTAATTTCCACGTGAAAAATGAAAATTAAATAAAAAGTTTCTCCAACTGAAAAAAAAGATTAATATTGACGGCATATTGGTAATAAGACGGAAATTTTCAAAGATTTCTCAATAATACAAGGAGTATGAGTATGTGCATGTACAGAAATCAGATTAATAACACGTCATTAGAGAATAAAAAAGAAAATTAACCTGACGTCGTATTGGATGTTTAGCGGATTTTTCAAATGTTAGAGAATAATACAAAGCGAGTATCAATATGAGTAATAGAGAATAGTAAATATATGAATTTGAGGAACGTATTGAATTGTGATAAGAACCCGATTATGAAAATATTCGCATATTGTAACATTTTGAAGGTGTACAACATGTTTAGTTTTCAAATTTTTATTTTTTTAATATCGCATTTTAGTCCACATGACAGATATTATTATGACAGACTATAATAGCGTGCTTCGCCCGCTATCGGGCCTGTTCAGATATTCGAAAAAACGGAGTTTGTTATAAAAAGAATTACATATGTTTTTAATTATCGGGGGTGAAACGTTTTCCTTAATTAATGAATTTATTTTTCTTTTAATGTTACGTGAACGAAGTCAAGGGTAACAGCTAGTAAAATATAAAATAACTGATCTTCCGTAATCTGTGGGCAAGGTTAGCTCCAAACATGTGCGTTTGCTAGCAACAATATAGTTTAAAATCAATGTTGATACTTTTAAAGAACAGTCACAAAAACTCTCACTTTCTAAAATACACAATTTGGCAGTAGGACCTGGATTACAGAGGATTGCGCAATAGGTTTAAATGTCTATTTTTTATAAACTTTTTTTTTAATATCACATTTAGTCCACATGACCAGGGCTTGACAAATGCGGCCGCCAGGTCGCCACTGGCGACCAACTTTTTCTCTCTGGCCACTAAGTTTTTTAATTTGACTTTGTTATTTACTTATTTTCTTTTTTTACAAAAATTGAACTAAAAAATGAGCACAAACGACATTTTGTCTCTCCAACACCCCTACTCGTGCGGGTAGCAAGCGCAAAAATCTCCCTCCTCTCTCGTACTTGGCATTTTCCATTTTATGCACACAAAGCGCCATTCTTTTCCGTTCTAGTCGGCTTAGCAGGTCACGTGACGAGAATGTGGGGAGAGAGGGTGTAAAGTTTCAATAAGAAATATTGTCAATCTAATCTGTGACATCTAACATTTGGATGCAATGATTAAAAAGGCTTAACGCTTTTTTTAACTTTCAAATCCGATTTTTGTGTTCAGAATTAAAATTGGTTAATCTATCAAATTCATTTTAAAGAATAATAACATATAAGTGATTATAGGTAATTCTTTCGAAGTAAATCCATAAAACTTAATGAAAATTTCAAGAATAATTCACTCTGTCTTGGAGACAACTGTCTGGTATTGGGTTGTTACTCAAAAATATTTTATAATTATATTGTTTGGATTATTATCTGCAGTAAATGGAAATAAAAAATCATTGATTGCAATTCAGAAGGGTAAGGTATGATTATTATTATTATTGCATTCCTACCGTAGATGGTTGGAACGTTGGAAAAAAAATTTTCTTTTATTTTTTTCAAAATAAACCTCAGCCGGCTGCTCATTCCATTATGTAATCCCAGCGCGGGAAAATGTTTTTCTTTTTTTTTTTTGTTTTAGCAATGTATATTACTGCGAACGTCACAATGTTTAAATTTCTTGTAAGGTGTCTCATTATAGATGCTGAGAAGTTATAAAATATTAAGAAATAAACTTGAAATTATATTCACACAAACATAAAAAAAAAAAAACTTTTATATTTAATTTGGCAAAACTAAGAGAGTTCATTAAATGCAAATTTCTAAATAATAAAATCAGAATTATTTGACTGAATTCGATAGGCTAAATAGGTTAGATCGTGTTCCGGTTTCATTATTTTATCGATGCTTTCTCATCATCAGATATAGATTTTGTAGCACTCAACTATTCGGACTTTTGAAGCATTCGGCAATCAGCATTTCCCGAACACGTCGGTTATTCAGAGTTTACAATATTTCCTTTTTTTTTTTTTTTTTTTTTTAAAGAGATTATAATTTTGGATCAGTTTCCTCATAAAACTTAGTTTTATTGTCTCTTTGGAAATCAATAGCGGGGGAGGGGGGTATTTTTTGTTGTTGTTACTGGCGACTAGAATGATCCTATGATATACCTGGCTACCAGATTTTTTCAAATTTGTAAAGCCCTGCACACGACAGATATTATATTATGACAGAGTATAATAGGGGTATAATGAAAGAGTATAATGAAATTTATTTGGATTTATTAAAGAAAGGATAAAGTGTTTTGAAAGAAATATTAAGCGAAACCCTTTGTGCGATCTTCGATCACACTTACCCACTTGTATCTTTTTTTTTTTTTTTTTAATGCTGCAAAATAATTGTAAACAATACTTTTCTAGTCGTTGGTTATATTAATTTTGATCAAATATATATTTTTTTTAGTTTGGCATTTATTCTTTTACTTAATCTTTTATATAACAAGTGCATCATTGAAACTCCATATTTTGGCTTCAAGGTGTTTCTCAAATGACCTACTCAGCAACGCAAATTTTTCTGACACATTTTCTGACTCAATTTTAAACGCAAAGGCAGAAAATTGGCAGGCCTGAGTATTGAAGCGATTGGAATCGAAATGAGTTTTCCACTTTTCGATAAATAAATTACTCTTTAGAGTTATAAATGATTCCTGTCACGTGATGACTTTTTTTCCTCGTTCTTGTGCTCCGGCATCAGAAATTAGGTTCAAAACGCCAACATTAACAGTATTTTCTGAAAGATCTTCTGCTTTTACCAAGAAATGGAAAACGTGTTTCAATTACAAAGTTTATAAATCAGAACATCTGCCAATTTCATGCGTTTACGAACAAAAATGAATTAAAAAATAAGTCATAAAGTAGACTAGTTGGATTTCAGTGAAACTCCATATTTTGGCTTCAACATGTTTCTCAAATGGGTAACAGGAAAAAAAGTAATAGGAAAAAAAGTAAACGGAAAAAAGTAACTGATTCAACAAAAGCGTAAAAAAAGTAATCGGAAAAAAGTAATCGGAAAAAAAGTAAACGGAAAAAAGTAAACGGAAAAAAAGTAACAAGGTCATATTTTCTGACTCATTTTTAAACGCAAAGGCAGAAAATTGGCGGATCGAATGTTGAAGCGATTTGGAATCGAAATGAGTTTTCCATTTTCTTTTTAATAAATAGTTACTTACCCAGTTATAGGCAATTTGTGTTACTTGACAACATGTTTTCTTCTTTCTCATGTTGCGGCGTCGGAAACTGAGTTCAAAACGCCGACTTTGACAGTATTTTCTGAAATATCTTCTGTCCATACGAAAAAACGGAAAATGTCTTTCGATTACAAAGTTTATAAATCAGAACATCTGCCAATTTCATGCGTTTATGAACAAAAATGAATTAAAAAATAAGTCATAAAGTAGACTAGTTGGATTTCAGAATGGCGTTGGCATACAGAAAGACGCCGGTCGCGTTCTTATGACACTACTAACAGCCTGTGCTTCTAAAGGTTCTGTACTAAGATGAAAAAGTCAATACAGTCTTAACGTTATGCGCGATTTTATTTAGCTATTTTTTTCCGGTGTCTTTTTTTTCCCCTTAGCACTTTTTCCTAGTACCCACACATCACCCCAATTTCTCCTATAAAACAGCATTGATTTAAAAAATTAAACTTTTTATATTTTTAAATAAATAATTAAAAAAATTAAACAATGATTTTGCAGTCAGTATCATATTTATTACCTAATGAAAACAGTTTTTTGACTGTGAATTTGAATATTTGAAGTATTTATATATAAAACAACCTATAATTTAACATATTAAAATTATTTTGTTACTGTAGCACAATGGTTACATAAAAATACGATAATGAATGCGAGTGATTTAAGACCAAATAAAAATACAATATTGGTTATAAAAATTTGTCACTGCGAATCTTTACATTTTTCGAAGCTATATTTATTTTGCACTTTCGAATCTATTTTTTATATTAGATTCTATTTTTAAAGGGGAAAAACATATAAAAGTGTATTTTTTTAAATGTATCTTGCTGCGCATTTTAGCATAGTAAGAATGCAAGATGTTACTAAAACAAGTTTGAACCAAATGATCTTTGCAAACGTGAGCTCAAAAATTAAAACAATTATTCTATCTTTCTCCAGAAAAAATATTCCCCCAGTGCCGTTTTCTAACTTTACCACAGAGTAAAAAGTAAGTAAAAGATTAGCCCTTTTCATATTGACTATTATAGAAGCGAGAAGGACAAAAGGAATGTTTTCAAATGCCATGCTATTGACCAACGACTTTTCACATCTGTGGACAATTACTGCTCATTCCCTCTGTAATGAATTAGAAAAGAAAAGAAAAATATGCCTGAAGCTGAGAAGAGATAGTTTAAATATTTGGAGTACTATCTACCATACCATGCATATGTAGATAAACAACATTGAATTCTGAACTTTCAGTCAATTTTATTCCTTTAATTGTTTTTCTCTTCTTTTCTTTCTTTTTTTTAGTGTACAGTGTTATATTATTATAATCATCGACATCCCATATTTTATTTGAATCAAAGTATTTACAAATAAGTTAGAATACGTCAGAAATAAAAGAAAAAGAAGGCAAGTATATTAAAAAGTCGATATTAATAGATTAAGTGTCCCAGTAAAAATTATTATATAAATACAGAAATTCAAAATTCTGCTTCTTTTTATTACATATATTTAAATAATTTCTGGCATGACTCTTATTATGGAGAAGCATACATAATCTGCATTCCTATGAATATGCAGCATCAAACTAGAAATTTTATTACAGTTTTTGAATTTGTGTACTATGGGATATGCATTGCTGTACATCTATTTCAATGAATATTATCATGTCAATGCTACACAATAGTGATGCATTTCCCTTCACTTATGTTTTTGCAGCAAAATTAAATGAAGATGATATCTAACTTACGAAAAATATGATTAAAGGAATATTTTTAAATTAAAATAAAATTAAAACACATTCCACTTTTTTCATATAACATATTTATTTAATATCGAAAGCACAATATAGATTCTATCTGTATGGTTCCTTTTAACTAACTCTGGTTGAAGATGCATGCAAGGTCGGATAAAAACCTTCTTAGAGGCTATATATATAACAGTGCGTCAATTTCATTGAGAACCATTTTAAAGGGTATGTTTCAGTAAAGATTGAAAATATTACAGCAAATAAATCCTTATCATATAAAGTGCTATAAAGATTACTGAAAGTTATCGATTAAACAGTAATATCCATTCATCGAAGCAAATATTAGCGTAATGCTGTGTTCAAAATTATTACTTCTACTAATAATAATATGTTAATGAGAAAACCTTTTCAGAAATAAGATATGTTTGACCAAGTCTTTGACCATGGACATCGAAGCAATTAATTGCCAACTCTAGCAATTTGGTCATCCGACCCTGATTACACTACAGTATATAAGGATTCCACATACTTTAACAATATCTTCAGTTTATCGTACACAAATCAATAGACAAAACAAAGTAACTATTTACAGTCTTATTGTAATATGCAATTTAAATTTTAACTATAGATAGTGAGAAAAAAAAAAAGGTTGTTTATTCGGGGAAATATTTTAATTTTAATTGCTAATAGACTTTCACGAAAGATATATTCACTTTATTTTTGTTCCCAATTCGAATTCCACTAAACTAGGCTACACGGATAAGAGAAAGGAAGATAATTTCTGACTTTAGGTGGATTGACCAAGCGAACTGGATGGAGAACACTTCCTGGTTCTTTTGTTAGGTAGCAGCCTTGCAGCTAGGGGAAAAATTCTGGTGGTTAGGTGAATCGAATACATTTTCTAATGATTTTCGAATATATAATAAACGCAAGAAATAGTATTAAAAAACACACACACACAAAATCTAGAAAAATTCCAGACTACATGTAAATGACTACATGTAATGAGCTACATGTAAAAATTTGCAGATAAATCCAGTTTCGTAGAATAATTTATTGATATATCTACCGTACATTTTCGTTATATGCGAAAAATCACTAAAAAAACCACAAGCACTTTTTATTATTACTAGTTGATAGAATCCAGACAGAACATTGGTAACCCATTTTTAGGTAGATTTCGTAAGAAATACTACCTATTACATTCTCACCTAAGTTGGAAATTTTGAAAAATTTTGCAGATCTACGCCGATCATGACTCCCAGAACCCAAAACCACCCCCAGTTCAAAACTTTATCTATCTATCTATCTATCTATCTATGTCACTTTTTCTGACCACGATAACTGGAAAAATTCTGCATAAATCTCTTCCAAACTGATACATAAAATCAAGGGACATAAAATCTCGGTCAAGTTCGTTAATGGGCAAAATCGAACCAAGGGGGGGGAATGGGGGGGCTTTTTGTGAAAATAGAAACCCCCCCATAATTTCTTAATTATTATACGTATCGAATCCGTTTAAAGTTATTATTACTTCTAGGAAAAGGGCCGAAAATTTATGTATGACAGATTTTTGATATAATTAAAAATGGCCCCAAGGGGGGGGGGGGGGGTTTAGAAGAAAAAAAATCATAGCTTCGTCAATTCACAAGATATCAAATCCGCGTAAATTTATTATTAATCCTCTTAATATTATCTAAAACTTTTATATTGACAAGTTTTTTATAGGACCAACCGTTATAGCAAAAAAAAAAAAAAAAAAAAAAAAAAAAAAAAAAAAAAAAAAAAAATCCCTGCCGGCTCCGCCTGCAAACAAGTTATTTTTCGAAGTAGGCGGTTCCAACTCCCGCATCTCTTCGAAACTGATACATAAAATCAAGAGGCATAAAATCTCGGTCAAGTTCGTTAATGGGCAAAATCGAACCAAGGAGGGGGGATGTGGGGGGGGGGGGGGGCTTTTTGTGAAAACAGAAAAACCCCCATAATTTCTTAATTATGATACGTATCGTATCCGTTTGAAGTTATTATTACTTCTAGGAGAAGGACCGAAAATTTATGTATGACAGATTTTTGATATAATTAAAAATTGCCTTAAGGGGGGGGGGAGGGGAGTTTTAGAAGAAAAAAATTCATAACTTCGTCAATTCCCAAGATTTCAAATCCGCTTAAATTTATTATAAATCCTCTTAATATTATCTAAAACTTTTATATTGACAAGTTTTTTATAGGACCAATTCTTATAGCAAAAAAAAAAAAAAAAATCCAGCTGGCTCCGCCTGCAAACAAGTTAGGTTTCGAAGTAGGCGGTTCCAACTGCCGCATCATCGCAAAAAGGTCATTTCTTCCGCAATTCCCGACAAACAGGCGCCCCACGGTCTGCGTCTTCGAAATCTACCTGTGCCTGTAGACCGAGCCGTCAGGGATATTTTTTTTAAATCCCTAATTCATTTCGTACAGTTAATATATATTTTTAGTTTGTCCACTAACAACACCAAAAGCTTTTTTAAATGAACAATATCGATACTGTACAATAATGTATTCCAATAAAGTTTTTTAATTTATTAAAAGTGATACTTTCATATTTGTGACATCTTGCCAGAAGTTAATGGCCGAAGAAGATTTCGCTACTTATAGCAGCCTTTTTGATTCTGATAATTTCAGTTGTTAAAGGCGTAGTTTGATTACACGTCTGTAAAATTTGTGTTTCATTTATATTATTTATATAATATTTTATTTATTTTTGTTAAAGTTTTAATTTCGTTATTTAATATGAGTTTGAAACAAATGCTGAACTCTTTATATTGTTTTATGTGCAAATGGGTTAACCTTTCGTAATCAAGAATAAAAGCGTAGTTATTTTATGTGAATTTTCTATCAATATAATATACAGACACTTCTCTCAATCCTTTTTTATTAAAATAAACCTGTTTAAACAATTTTATAAACAGAAAAGCTTTCGAAAATTTTAAAATACCCGGTATATAATCGATATATTGATAAAGGCTGTTCTCAAATCCAAAAGAGCTACTTTCTGACACATCTCTGAATTAATTTTTGTTAGGAAACGCATGAAATTGGCAGATGATTCGTAAACTATGTAATCGAAAACCGTTTTCCATTTTTTGGTAAAAGCAGAAAGAAGATCGTTCAGAAAATACTATCAAAGTATGAGGTTTTTTACTGAATTCCAGACGCGGCAGCACGAAAAAGGCGAAAACTTGTCGCGGCGTGACTAGAATAGCTTATAAATCGAGAAGTAATTTATTTATTTAAAAAAATGGAAAACGCTATTCGATTCCAAATCGCTTCAATAGCCAGTTCTACCATATGCCTTTACGTTTAACTATGAGTTAGAAAATGTGTCCGGAAATTTTGACCAGCAGGTTAAGTACATATTTCTACCTACGGTCAAGCATGAAACATGCTTATGAAAAATATTTTTTTTCCTTTTTTCAGAATTTAACAAATCGACAGAATACAATTTAAAAAAATATTAAGAATGTTTAATCCGTATTTTTTTCTTTTTTTTTTCCCCTTTTACCAAAATAAGTAAATGAATTATATAGCAATATTGTCGGGATTTTGAAATTGAAAATATTAATTTAACCTCCTGAGCGCCGCGAACTGATATACCAGGTCACCGAAATGCGAAATCCTTTTCTAAAACGCCATGGTCCGATAATTGTCCGAGACAAAGCCCAGCCCCTTCGAAAATACCACGAACTGAATATAGTACTAGCCAAAAATGTTTCCAACTTCCAACAACGCCGAAAACGGATTTTTGCACATTTCTTTTTTTCAGGATTTACCAACAGGAGGTCAGTTCTATTAGCTGCGAATTCCCAGAACCCAGGAGAAAGGAAGTGGGGGTAGAACGCGGCTAGAGATAAAGATATCCTGTCTAATTTGAAAAAGTAGGTTTTTACAATTACTTCTTCGGGGGAAAGGGAAGGTGGTGTACATGCATGCTTTTACTATGTGGAAAGAATTTGTCAATAGAAGTAAAATAGCTGACAGCAACTCTATGCTCTATTTTTGTGTATATACTGCGAAATCATTTTTTAGACTTTCAATTTCGTCACTTTTTTTTTTTTTTGGGGGGGGGGGTGGGGGGGAGAGATTAAAACATTATTTTCTTATGAAGAACTTATAACCTAGTGATTAATGTAGCTTTCAGTCCTGAGTTTGTGTATAAAAAATTGTTAAATATACAGATATAGTACATATTAAATAAATATGTACTATATAATGTTAAAAAGTTAGGAACTAGAGTTTGTAGCATAATAAGCAGTATGGCAGTTGTTGAATAGTTGGATAATATGCAAAAATCACTAAACTTTTCCATTATTTGATAAATAAATTACTTACTGAGTTATAAGCGATTTGTGTCACGTGACGACACGTTCCCCTCCCCTCCTCCTTTCTCTTGCTGCGGAGTAGGAAATTCGGTTCAAAACACTGACTTTGACAGTTGAAAGATCTTCTACCTTTATCAAAAAAATGCAAAACGTCTTTCGACTACAAAGTTTTTAAATAAGAACACCTGAAAACTTAACGCGTTTCCGAACAAAAATGAATTTAAAAATATGTTATAAAGTAGCCAGTTTGGATTTGAGAACAACCTTTAAAATATATATAAATATATTTGTTTGAAAGCCAGTAATTTATTAAAACCTTAAAAATGTACTAAATTCTAATTCAAAACATATAGCAAACAATTCCTTTTGATTACTTAAAAAAAAAAAAAAAAAAAAAAAAAAAAAAGTATATATCTCAGGAAGAGAAGAAATGAGTCATTGATTGCCTGTAATAATTTGCCTGGTAATGCAGTATGGTTGTATATGCCTAGAAAATATTAGGAAACCAGAAGAAGAAAGATAGAATGCAGTACAACCAATGAAAAAAAAAATTATTTAAATGTTTTTTTAACATTTTAGTGAAGAGAGAAAGGTTCCAATTTTTGAATATTTAAATGAGTTAAAATAAGAATAATTGCAATATAATAAATATATGAAAATTTTAATAGTTTATTTTATGTATACAATAAAAACTATGAGAACTTAATCTGTATAAAACGAAATTATATGTTAGAAATGTTTATGATCCCGACAAAAGGAATACCATATATAAATAATCCCACTAATATGTCAAAACGACTTACCTACACTGTTAAAAATTTGCAGCAAACTGTCCAGTCATTTGACCGTTTTTATAGAAAATGGTTACATAACCATAATTTAACTTTAGTCTGACCATAATATGAGCAATAATATGGTCAGACTAGAGTTAAATTACGGTTATGTAACCATTTTCAATAAAAACGGTCAAATGACTGGACAGTTTGCTGCAAATTTTTAACAGTGCATAAAACGGAAAGAAAATTCCAGTTTCTTGTGATTCTGTCTTAGCAGGCTGTATTTATATATATATAATGAGTTTTACAAAAAAAAAAAATTATATTTTTTGAGTAAACCATAAACTTTTATATCACCGCGTTGCATATTTGCAAAATACATCAAAATCAATGTTACTTACTGCAAGCTTTAAAGAACGATAATATTTATTATTTATGTTATCAACATCCCTTTTGCTATGCATTTACAAAACGCACAACATTCAAAGTATCATTCGAAAGCTTTTTGAACCGGTTTCTGACATAGTGTACTCGCAATTCGTTAAAACATGTTTTTCGATTAAAAATTGCAGCTATTTAAAAATTAAATCAGTATTTTTTTTTTCTTAAATGAAATGAAAAGTTTTCTTAAATTAATGTGGCCTTACTTAAAAATAAAATACTGCTTTATCCATGGTTAGATAAAAAAAAATAATAATTAAAAAAAAATATATATATATATATATATATATATAAAGTGGGACGTTTCCGCACGGGCTGATTTACGAGCTTACGATGAAAAAGCAGAATTTAAATGCTTAGAACAAAAAAGACACCATCGATCAATCGAAGCAGTGTTATTTCATGTGTAACTTAAAATGTATGCGTTGTTACATTAAATTAACCCTCTCGTTACTGATTTATTTTTTCACAAATAAATTATTGAATTAGCAGAATTAAAATGCTAATAAACATTGCGATAAAGAAAAGTAATTTATGCCATAAATGAAGCCTGGATGCTTAAAAAGACATCGCTCAAAATAAAATTTAGTCGAAGGCATTTTCTGGAACATTGCGTTTTATCATTTTAGTTAGGAGCCACATATGACAGTCAGGGGTCTATGAAGTGGGCCAAATAAATAAAAATATTTAAAAGTAAAAAAATTAAATTTCAAATTATAAATAATCCCAATTAAACAAAGTAAAAATTGACGTTTTGACAAAGCAAAAGTTGAAAAACAAATTAAAAATACATTTTCTTTGTTTTTCTAATATTAGAAAGATTATAATGTTGAATTTAGAGTTAGAATAAGCAAAAATGAATTTGATGTCTAATTGATTTATATATTGATATTACCATATATAATTTGTTAAAAGATATATTTCTATATTTGTAAAAAAGCTTTTCAGAGTTTATGCATGCTTAAGGCTGTTCTCAAATCCAAATTGACTTCTTTAAGACATATTATTTAGTTAACTTTTGTTCGGAAACGCGTGAAATCGGCAGGTGTTCTTATTTATAAACTTTGCAATCAAAAGACGTTTTGCATTTTTTAGTAAAAACAGAATATCTCTCAGAAAATACGGTCAAAGTCGGTGTTTTGAACCGAATTTTCTACGCCGCCATACGAGAAAGGAGAAAAAAGTGTCGTCACGTAACACGAATAGCTTATAACTCGATAAGTAATTTATTTATTAAAATATGGAAAACTCATTTCCATTCGAAATCTCTTAAATAGTCAGGCCTGCCAATTTTCTGCTTTTACGTGTAAAATAAGTCATAAAGGTTGGCGTTGTTGAGTAGCTCATTTTAGAACTACCTTAAAATCCAAATATGAACTTTTTTAATGCTGCCCTTCTTTAAGTAAATGATTAAGTAAAAGGAATCAATACCAAATTAAAAAAAAATAATTTAATCAGAATAAATAATTTAACACCAAATACTAGAAAAAATATTCTTTACAATTATTTTACAGCGTTACGTATTTGTGAAAAAAAAAAAAAAAAAAGCGAGCTAATATTTACTATACATAAATAAATAATTAAATAAACTTCCGTCATTTGGACAAATTATTGAATAATTATGTCATCTTCACTTTGTTATTTTTGTATGTAAAATTGCAAATAAGTGGTTATTTTTCAGAAAAAAAATTGTAATGAAACACAGCTGGAAAAAAAAAAAAAAGGGAGACAACTTCAAATACTGGTTCACGTTCAACACTGAAGGATTTTTGGGTAGAGGGTGACGCAGATTTTAATTATATCATTATTCTGGAATTCGCACAAAATATGTCGTCGGTATTCTAAAAGTCTAAAATAATTATACTTTCGTTTGGTTTTGCTCCTTAGAATATCACAATAGTGCAATGAAAAGCTGTACTGCTGTATATTATTTCTGTTAATTAACATAATGAATAATTAAGGTAAAATCTATTTTTCGATGAGAAAGAACATATTTTACCTTTCAAATTGACATGAAAAATTAAATTAATTGTAAACGTAAAATTCTAAATTATTGAATATTTTAAACTACTAGTGTCAATAGAAAGAAAAATTAACTCTTGAGATTTTTACACTAAGCTACTGTTTTTCATAAATAATGATCAATATTATTTTTATTGTTCCTTTCAACAGTATAAGTAAACGAGAATCTGGGAAACACGGAAAAAGTGCTCCGATAAAGACACTGTCTGTATTTCAAATAAATTGCACTTTCATATCAATTTCTTAATAAAACTCATATCTATAAAATATGTAATTATAAACCAAATAAATAAAAAAATTACATATGCCGATATTTAAAAATGTATATTCACAAAATGTTCTTAAAACTTGGTCTGTTTTTATTTTCTTTATGTCTTATATTTCTAACAACTTAAAATAAATATTTAAGATAATCACTTACACACTAAGTCATAATTCAGACTAACGTTGAAGATGGCAGAATTTTATTAAATTACTAGTCAAATATGCATAAGAAACATACAAAAGGAATTTTTTTTATGGTCCGTGGCATAAAGAATACCAAAGAAATAAGCCTTTTAAGATGGAAAATAGTTCTACCTAAAACGGAAATAATCCTGGTTTCTAGCGATTCTGTATTATCTGGTTTTACTGTAACGAGCAGAGCTTGACAAATGCGGTCACCAGGTCGCTACTAGTGACCAAATTTTTTTGCCTGGCAACCAAGTTCTTTAATCTGGCAAGTCGCTTTTGGTACAAAAATCGGCTTAAGAAATGAGCACAAATGGCATTTTCCTCTTCCCCAATCTTAGGGAAGCAGTGATATACCTCTTCTTTCGTACTTTTAATGCAAGAACCAAATTTAAAAGGTATTTTCCCTCCCATGCACATGAAACGCTTTTCTTTTCCGCACTAGCCAGTTAGCATGTCACATGATTAGAATGTGGGGAGTAGGTTCCTATAAAACTGTAAGAAATACTGTCAATCCAGCTTCTGTGGCATCTAAAATTAGATACAATGAATGCTAATTTGAAGTAAATCCTCTATAAAATTTAATTAAAATTTCAAGAATAAATAATTATTCTTGAATAATTAATAAGGTGCGAGGGGGATAATTTTTGCGACTAGATTTTTTTTTTTTTTTTTTTTTTTTTTTTTTTTTTTGCGCTACCTGATTTTATCAAATTTCTAAAGCCCTGGTAACGAGATTTACTAAATTTCATATTTTCTGTGTAAACCTTGAATAAAATATCTTTTTAATTTTAATGTAAAACTCCAGTCATCTCTTCCTTACAAATTATAAAGATCCCATCGTTTGCAATTTGCACAAAGTTGTTTTAATTCATCCCCCTCCCATTCTCCGAGGAAGAAGTAATCATACCCTTTCAGGCACAATTTTAGAAGATGCAGATTTTTAGTAAATAACATCATATAAGGAAGATTTTGATGGTTTTTGTCCGGTGGGTTTTTGTCAGTGGAGTTTTTGTCCGTGGGGTTTTTGTCCGCGGAGTTTTTGTCCTGGACTCATTGCATACATACTTAATAATAAAACAAGACATTTTTAGGCAAGTTTTCAGCATTTAGCCAATTTATAAATAAATCTCTTATTCATATGTACGTGATTATATAAATGTGTCGTATGAGTGTGTTTGTTTAAAATTTCCCGTACTCATAAACTTTAGCATGAAATTAAAATTATCATTATTATTATTTTAAATTTAGAATTAAAATAATCCTAAATGAATTTGATTGCAAATTGAAGAAGGTTTTAAAGAAGAAATGGATTAAAAAGCATGTCATGATATTTCAAAATATTTCCCATATATCATTACGTTTAGCATACATAATCATTACATGCGTATATCTATACTAATTCACGATGAATACGAAAATATACCGTACTTATAGATTACGTCAACTGTAGGTTCGTTTGGATAGATTTTTATTTAAATATATAAAATCTTACAAATTCGTTCGAAATAGAGGATACTGATTCCAAGAAATATTAGTGGTCAAAAAAAGAATGTATCTAAAATACCTCATGAAGTATTTTAGTGATTGAAAACCAGTTTCCCACTCCCTTTCTCGTCTACATATGCTGGAAAATTTAGCGGAAATAGTCTGGTCTCTACAAGTTAATAGGCACCAAACGGAATTTATCAAACAGATGCTTTACCCTAGAGCATGGTGGGGAACAAATATCTACATTTGAGTAATTAGTAAAACAGCTTAAAGACAACGACGAATGTAAATCAAAATAGGAAATTTTATCAAAATAATATAAGATTTTGATAACTATATTCGTATGCAAAATATGAATATGCATCAAAATATATAAAATATGATGTATTCATGTGTTTAAATTTCATAAATCGAAAAATTTCCCCATTTCTTTTCTTTCTTTTTCTGTTTGTATCTCAAACTTTATAAAAAAAAAAAAAAAGATGTATCAATTATTAAATGCATGTTTAAATATATATTATAGATAAAACGAAACATTATGATAAAGGAACATAATATTTTGAATTATAATTAATTTTAATTATACAGTTAAATGATATATTATTTTCTTCGGAAAAAAATATGTAAAAATAGTTTTAGATTTATTGTATTTGCATTAAAAGAGTTGAGAGAATAATATATTATCTGAATGGAACAAAGAAAACAAAAGCCATTAATTCATTTTCCACTTGTTTATGTGAGAATGAATCAGATCGGTTATATTAGGAATTAAGTGTCAGAGTTTATCGAAATAATTCAATCAGTTTTCTGCAAATCATATTACCTAAGACTTTTGTAATGTTAAATCCAATACTGTTAGAGTAAAGGTTTAGAAATCATATCAAATATTTTTTTTATTGTCTTCCTGGACCGATGAGAAAAAAAAATTCAACCCCTTATAAAAATTCTCGAACGACGCGACGTTTAATCCAGAATTACTATGCTGGTGCAGTATCTGGTAGATTAATATTGTATTGCACCCTATTTTAGTCTATTCTCGAATCAAAACTGGCTACTTTATGACACATCCTTGAATTTATTCGTAAACGCATAAAATTGGCAGGTGCTCTTATTCAGAAACTATGAAATCTATTAGTTTTTCCATTTTTCAATAAAGCTGTGAACACATAACATATTATATAGTATGTATATTCTAGTGCACTTCAGTAATGTATATAAATTTCAATATATATGTTAGATTTAGATTAAAATATATTCACAAGAGGGAAAATACACAATAGCAACAGTAACGATTACTTAGACTAAGATATTATAACATTCAAATAAATATTCATTAAAATAATTAATGCAGCTTAAAATGGAAGAAAAAAAGGGTTAAAGTCATATTTTTTGAAGATTTATAGAGAAGAGTAGATTTTTGCAGAAATTTCCATGTAATTTATTAAATCGAATAAAGTTACTTTCTGACACATTTTTGAATTCATTTTTGTCCAGACACGCATAAAATCGGCAGGTGTTCTTGTAATGAAACTATGTAATCAAATGTTATTTCCCATATTTTGATCAAGGTAAAATATTTTTCGGAAAATACTGTCAAAGTTGGCTTATTGGATCAACGCGATAGTACGGAAAAGGGAAAAAAAACTTGTTGAAAGATAATAAGAATAGCTTACAATTGAATAAGTAGTTCATTTATAATTTAAAAAAATGGAAAACGCTATTCGATTTCAAATTGTTTCAATAATCATACCTTTCATTTACTTGCCTTTACATTCAGAAATGAGTCATAAAATGTGTCATAAAACTTCGTGTTGTTGAGTAGGAAACTTTAAAACCACCTTAAGGTAAAATCTCCAATAATTCCGTTAACACAGATGATTATTATCGCTCTTACTAATTTCACAAAACATTAAAACATTATTTTGCAAGCATTTTTTTTTTTTTTTTTTTTTTTTTTTTTTTTGCCTTTCTGACACATTTTGGGAACAATTAAATACATTCCCTGCAAGATTTTGACTATGTAGAAAAAACATAACCTGATCCAAGTCCGGCCCGAGTCTGCTAAAAAAAAAATTAAATTCGTGCAAGACACGACGTCACTATCCGATGGCGATGTCTACGCTAGACATATATTTGTGTATCAATGTTGTGAAACTAGCATCGGTTTCTGCAGCACTTTTACACTTATTCTCTCGAAAATCATATTAATTGAAAATGATTCATATTTTATCACTTCGTTTAAAATTTAATATCGGGCCTGACTGGCCCGTGAGCCTATTTAATTTTTTTTCGCGGTCCGGCTCGTTTATTTTGTTCATCAGCCCAGTCCGTTTGAAAGCTCGCCTTCATTTCGGGGGCCTCGCCCCGGTGACCTCTAAATCATACCAACAAATATTATGTCTTTATCAATAAAATTTATTTCACAATTGTGTCAGAAAGTAGCAGATGGAAACACGAACACAGAGTTAAATATATTTATTCATCGATTAAAATATTTTTGTTTTTTTGTCACAAACCGTATAATAAAACCTAAGGTTATTCTTAACATGAAAACACTTAATGTTTAATTGCTGTACGATTAAGTAAAAAACTGGTTTTAAAAATCACGAAAAAAAAAAGGGAAAGAAAAGAAACATGTCTCTTTCTCCCGATTTTTTAATACACTCTTTTTGAATGCTAGAAACAAAAACTGGCGTTCAAACAATGTTTTTCTTATTCAATTTGTATAAATTCACAATATTTTCCTTTCTTAATTTCCTTCTACAATTATTCTGATTTTCACTCGATATTTCACCATTAACTATATCTACTGAAAGTTAAACGCATGTTGTCAACAGACAAACCATTAAAATTTAGAAAAAATACGGACCAGTTTCAAGAATACCTGCCTATTTCTTTTCACCCTACGGGGGTCATCACTTTTAAAATACCCCTAACATCCTAACAAAATTCAAAGAAATACCGAAACATGTGGTAACCGGTTCATGCATCTGCACTTCAGATTTTAGAAGAAAAATGTTCTTAATTATCTTGCATTTTGAGAGTTGTATCACAAGATAATATAACACAACTCACTTGGCATATTCTGTTGCAGTGTTGCATTCAAATATTCAAAGCAGTTGAAATACCTAGAATAATGTTTTAGCAAAACAAATGTATTTTTAGTCATTGGAGGGAGCTCTATAGAGGAAGCTAGAAGGGGCTCAGCCAATACCATTTTCATGTGGTTACAGGCCCACAAAACAGTGGTGATTTCTCAAAAAGGATTATGTGACAGCTATCTGATGAATTGGTGAGCGGGGAACAATTAACACTTTTTTATGACCCGGCAGATTTTTTGTTGTTAACTGGCAGTAGAAAAAATATATAAAAAGAAATCACTGTATATATATATATATATATATATATATATATATATATTAAATGAACAAAAAACAATTTCCTTTCGGGCTGCATTGAATCCCGTGTTAGTAATATATATAAATATATATATAAACTCAATTCTACTCTTTTAATCTACTTTAAATATTTATGACCAGCAATAATGTCCAAACAACTGAAAATCTAGAAGTTGATAACATCAAAACTAAATGATAATTAAAAAAAAAAATGAAAATCTTACTGAAAAAATATACGTTACTGCTATTTTATAAAATTCTAATTTGAATTCCATGCCTTAAAAATAGCCGATTTTTATACATGTATTTATTTTGACTATGTATAAGAATGATAAATTCTGTAAATAATATACAACATTTAACAACGCATGACTAAAACTATCAAAACTGAAATATAATAACTATCATCATTAAACTAAGTATAAAGCTGTAAATAAGATGTATATCAACTGATTCCCGAAACTAGATGGATTTATATTAGAAATCATTCTATTTTTTCTTTTTTCTTTCTCCCCCCTTTAGAAAACTATAAACTTTTTTACACAGCCAGGCAGATAAATAATCAGATCGAAAAATAATAATAATAAAAGAATGTTGAACCTAGTTCTATACAAAATAATGAGATTCATTTATACAGCAATTGTTGTATATAAAAACTTCAAAAAAGCTTAATAGGTGTTAAATTGCGTGAAAACTGATAACTTATTTTGAAAAAAGTCAGTAATCTGTTCTATAAATGACACTGAAAGAGAATTAGAATCGCATAAGTACAATTAATATTACAATAAAAATATGATACAAAATTCTTTTACAGAAAATTACTTTTGAAAATAGCAGTTTTCTGAATAAAAAGAGTGTGATAATAAATCTCACTATAGATACAGACATTTTATCAATGATGGATCAAAACACATAAAATATTTTTAAATAAAGGTTTTTCTCCATCTTCATGCTGAAAAAACCAATGCTTATACATCAAAATCTTGCTTTAGATAGTT
Source organism: Maratus michaelseni (assembly GCA_963931845.1). NCBI lineage: Eukaryota > Metazoa > Arthropoda > Arachnida > Araneae > Salticidae > Maratus > Maratus michaelseni. The sequence goes on from OZ007594.1 coordinate 259,715,167, forward strand.
TTAATATTTTAAATACACATCATTATGGTTAAAATAAATTTAACAACAGAGGCGTGAACTATTTTTCAAATTTAGATGTCTTTAGTAAAGAAAACATAGCGCCTAAAAATGAAACTGTAACTATTTCTAAGTTTGGAAAAACGCAGTATCCAAATACCCAGTAAATACTCAAAATTAATTGAGCTCTACCGAATAACTCACTTGCTCGTTTAAAAATCACATAATTATGTAAAAAGGTGGTAAAAAAAAATACACATTAAATGACACTTCTAAATTCAAAGATACTATTTCCTTATATATTCCTAAATTTCTTTTTTGTTCAAAAACGCTTAAAATTTACAAGTTCTCTTGCACACAAACAAGGAAATCCAACAGTTTTTCCATTTTTTGATAAAGGAAATGAATGTTTAAGAAAATGCTGTCGAAGTTGGCGTATTGAATCTAATTTTTGTCCGTGACCTATGTATAGAATATATATATATATATATATATATATATATATATATATATATATATATATTATAATAGAATAACAACATGTATATATCACAGTTGCTTCATCAATGCATATATATATATATATATATATATAAATTTGAAATACAAATAACTTCAAATTTGTTTTGAGGATAGAAAGTTTCAGTCGTAATTTCGACATATTTATAAATAATGGCATAAACGCCTTAAGAATTTAGCAGCATGGAGTGGTTTAAGAAAAGAAAAGCACAAAATAATAATAACTGGCAACACCAGTATACGCTAAATGACGGCTCCTGGTGCGAGGACACTGACTGCGCCACAGTTGCTTCATCAAAGCATCTCTCCAGACCAAACCCAGATTTTGCACGTAAGTTTTATTACAAGCGATAGTACGATAAAATTTAGTGAGGTTTGATTTGAATCGCATGAAATGTTAGTACAAAAGATCGATGTGTTGAAAGTTCTGCGAGTGGAAGCTAATGGAAATCATGCCAGTATCTAACTTAAAAAAAAACACTAAACTTGACGCTTATTGTTGGAAATGTAAGAGTTAATAATGCACACAGTGTCACTGAAAGCATGACATTTCAATTCCAGAATGGTTTTTAATCGCAGTATGGTTTAAATAAAAAAAATCTGAGAAATATATTTTCATTACTATTAAAGTTGTAAGATATAAGCTTGCAGATCAAAATCCTCATAAAAACACGCATGATTTTCTTTTCCCGACTTGCAGAGAAGCACACCTTTCTACAATTAACTCACCGAAATAAACAAGACTTGGTTAAACGATCATTCTGGTACAGCAGGTTCCTAGTCCTCTCACCCCCCCCCCCCCTCTTACTTCGTACGAAACATCCTTTCAGTAACTTTCAAGATGCTTAAAAAATACACCTTTCTACAATTAACGCTGAGAATGAAACAAGTAACGATGTTCAAAAAACAAAAAGATATAGAATCTGCCTGTTAGAAAAAGTGACATATTTCAAAATTTTAAACAAAATTGCTGGAAAAATTTATTAGAAAAAATATTTTTTTAATGTGTAGGCGACAATAATTAAATATATAAAGCAATGTTAACTAACCGCAGTCAATTATTTACTATTTTTCAATAATAATCATTAATTACTATTCCTCAACTAATAATAGCGAGAATTAATTATTATTTTAATTAACAATAGCAAATGTTTAAGCATAAGCATATCAAAATCATCACGTTTCAACCCTATTGCTTAAAACATCCTTTCGAATGATTGTCAATGTCCTTCAACCGTTTCAATGACATTATACACTTTGTAATGCAATTTATTGAATTATCGAGTAACCACCCAAAACATCTTAGTTCGAGATTAAGTTACTCGTACTAAGTGTGTGAAATTTCAAAACGAGCAACCCCCGAGTTACTCCTAAAAATGGTACTGTGCGCACGGATACTTTTATTAATAAAAAATGCAAATTTTCTTCAAATGAAATTTTTTTGCTGTTCATAAGTATATTTTGCATATCTTAACATTCTGTAATAATATTTAAATGATATTAATAAAATTTCGATGGGTATTCCAAATGTCGGTAAAAAGAACAGTTACTGACGAGGGCGGGTAGGACAGTATGTGTGTGTGTGTGTGTGTGTGTTTGTATAGTTACATGACAACAACCTGACTAATCGTGACTTTAAAACTAATAATAGTAGTCGGAATTCGACGAAAGAAAATGTTTAAAAAGTAACTGTTAGATTGGATTTATAATAAACCCACAAAAAATAATTACAATGAAAAATCAATCTTACATTGGCTAGTCTAACTAACTCTTAAAACAACTATTATTTTAAATCGTGGTTACCAAAATGCTATTTACATGAACTTCTCTTTTCAAATTATCGAAAAAATAAACATTTTTCGTATAAGTAATCAGTAACATGAAATCAAGATAATTAATTATGATGCAGTTATCAATTAAGTCTTTGATCTTCGGTATTACAGAATGAACCATCAGCAAAAATTACGTCATTTTGACACGTTAATAATATTTTCTTCAATGAAATACATAATGGATATATTTTTTAATTGACATATTTTTAAAAATAACTACTGTGAGCTCCTCTACATATGAACAGCTTTCAATTAAAAATATAATTATTAATATTGGTTCAGCAGAAAGCCCAGGGCAGATTACGAAAAAAACAGGCTTGTGTTTTAAATATATATATTATGTGGAGATGCAATGTAGATAAATGCACATAACGTATTTGAATGAAAAAGGTCAGTTCGTTTGAGTGAAGTGAAATCTCATTTACAAATACATTATAGTTTATACATTTCTAGAACAAAGAACTGACTTTCAATAAATTTTGATTTCCGCAGTGGTAAGTCCAATATAGCGGACGTGGCAAGTCCAAATTTCGTCTACTTTGCATAGATGTTAGCTATCTTATTAAAGCAATATTTACAAAGGAGATGTCCTAGGGGTTCAGTTTTCCGACCTTTTTTTCTTTAATCGTTTTACCACATTTAAGAATCCTTCTTGTTTAAAATTCGAATAACAATGAAACCGTAAGCATAAATTTAAAGACTTATAAAATTTAACATAAGAAAGCACAAAGATAAACGGTGTTTGTTTATTTTTGTCTAGATTTATACATAATACAACAATATTTCATATGAATTTAATTACATCTTTTAACGGGCTTAATAATTCTCAAACAGTGTTAAGTAATTTTAACCAGAAACAGAAGCCTAGACGTAAACATAATTGGTGATTCGTAAGCAGTTTTAGCTATTTGTCTAACTGACAAGCATAATCTGTAAGCACAGAAAAAGTGAAAAACTCGTCAAACATAGGAAGTCAACTGCAAATTGTAGTAACGCTGCCGCTTTCTCTTATTTTCGCTTATTGATTTATATTACTGTAAATGTCACTTTACAACAACGAAAATTATACAAATCCACAGGTTGTTTGGGTTATTTTTGAACAATTATGATGGTATATAGTATAAACCATAGACGTATACTATAGATTTTACTCTCAAAACCTGTAAGGCACTTCCTGTTGACCTAGAATCTTGAAATGTCGCACGAAGGAAGGTGTTATAAACACATGTAAAGGAAAAAATCCGAAATTTGTAAATTTATATTTTTATGTTGATTTGTTATGTGATATTCCATAATCGAGATTTCAAAACATGTTCTTTAAAGGCCGTAAATTTTATTGCATTTAGTTAAAAGTTCGAAATTTTTCAATGGGACCATAAACCTTCTTATTTGATGTTAATTTCAATTTTATACCTTCACCTGTTCCTGAAAAAATCGGTCTTGACAGACAGACGGACAACAAAGCAAGACTATAAGGGTTCCTGTTGATCCTTTAGATCAACGGAACCTTAAAAATGATTATGGGTAACCCGTGGTAGAGAATTTGATGGAAGTAGACATAAAAAATATATTGGCATTGTATAATCTGTTAAAGTTTGTAGGACGATGCTATATATCTCTTTTTAAACTTCATATTTAATATTTCCGCCTGATTGAAGATAAACACAGGCTTTCCATTGATTTTACTAAACTTAGTGTTAAGAACTTTATACAAATAGTGATTCCTCATGTTTTTAGCATTGTAATAATAAATATTGTTGTTTTGAGCATCTGTGTATTTTTATACTAAACTGTGTATGACTTTTTTCGCCCTACAGCATTGTAACTTGAGCCAGATATTGATTTTAATTACATATGGCGAAAGATATTGGATTACATATGGCCCAAAGTAACCCCACTTGATCCACCCAGTTTTGTTTATGTATCAGTTTTAAAAAAATCCTTATATGTACATTAAGTAGAATGGAAGACCCAAATTTTAGAGCGCTGAATCGTTGAATTAAACTTTTACTTTAATAGTTCTCAAGTGATAGATGTTTGAATGTTGAAAGTTGTTGAAGTAACCCCAGATTACGGTACCAACACCAAATACGACATGTGCAATTAATAGACAAAATGACGAATTGACCGAGTTTCTTTAATAATGATATTTAAATTTTTTAATGTATCTACACAATATTGTAAAAAAAATTAACATAAAATGAACAATGGGACGAGTGTCTAGCTACTCTCCGAGGTACAAAAAGAGTACGTAGCAGAACGGTGCTTTAATGCCGGTATCACGATACAGAAAGAGTAGAGAGAGGTCTAGTTTTTGTTGTGAACGTGTTGTCCAATTTCTATCATTGGTGCGGGAAAATACCACCTATCTATCATTTCTATTACTTTTGCAAAGTATGTTGAAGATCACTGGATCTGATTGTCGCGGTTGTTTTGTGCAATAATATCTTAATTAGATCACTGTGATCGACTAGTCAGTATAAATACTGGTGTAGAAGTTTGATCCAGTGGATTTTGCCGAGTATCGTGCTCGTGGTTCTACAAGACAGCTTTTTGTGCGTCTTCAAGTCTCATGCTGTCCTCCGCAATGTTGTCGTTGTGCGAGTTGAATTGAAATTGAAAATCTTCAGTTGAAAGATTGCCGTAGTGGTAACGATTTGACATTTTGTGTTTTCCAAGTAAAGAAAAATAAGACTACACTAGATTCTTCTTTGTGCTATTGCAGTATTTTGCATGTTATATTTGTGATATAGTATTTACAGATTTCTTTATAATCGGGTGTGAGTTTTCTGTTGGTTCTTGCGATCTGGTAGAATAGCCATTTCTGACGTACATTGAGTTTTAATTTAGTGAATTCCATACAGTTTATTATTTTAGATTTAGCCGATCGTCGTTAACTTAATTTTCTAGAGTGCACTGCATTAACCTTTTCCTTTGACTTTAAATAAAGTTGTATTTTAGTTTAATCTATGGTTACTCATTCAATGACGTGCCCGTAGGGTACGCCACAAATGGCACCCGAATGAACTTAGATTCTTGCTCGTTAGTTGTTGAACAGCCAGTTAACTATGGGGCTGTCACAATGGTGGAAGTAGTTCCAAGTAGTTCCATTTTATTGGTGCAGAAAACGTAAATGAATTCATAGTGAATGTTTCAGAGTATATTTCGTACAATCGTACAAAGCAACATGCCTTGTGGGAAGCCAACCAACGGGTCTGGGCTCTCGGGAGCGCATGCCCCAGGTGGGCCTGGTTTATCCAAGAACATCACACAAGTAAAAGCTACCGGACAAGGAGGAGCACCTCCTCATGCGCATCATTCCTCCTGAACACCAAACACACAAGTGACGTCTGGTCGCTCCGACAAACAATACCCAGGCACTAAAAGGTAAAAATTGTACGACACAACTCGGGGTCACACCTCCGGATTCTCCTAAAGGCTCCAAATAAACCGGACACCTACATGAGCGCCGAACTCAGACCTTAATCCCGAGATCGACAGAGATCTCACAATTTCCGAGATTCACACAGCATCCGTAGAAAGTTGGAGAAAAAGAGCCTTGATCACCTTTTACGCACATGGACAGTTACTGGACAAAAAAATACGATCTCATTCAAAACATCGCCTACTCACGTGATCAGAGTAGTCGAACCATCACACTGCGACTGAATTAAAAAAAGGTTTTCCTGTTATTAGTGATAAAAGTATATTACACGGAGAAATTTATTCTACAAAGCAAAATGTATTTCAGAAAGCCTCTAAATTTTTTCTCAATAAACTGGAACTTAAAAATAAGTTAGGACTTGGTGTTGGCATTTGACGAACTTTTAGACATTATACTGCCACTTTTTCATGTGTCAGTCCAGGTCTTTGTGGATACGAGAGCACATAATAATGCTAGTGAAATGTATGAATTATTACTCAAGTATGAAAGGAGGCATGACTCTGATCGTGGTAAAGTGTCGTGTAACCGGGACAGGACGGTACCGTAATTTCCGGCGTATAAGCCGCGGCTCAATTAAGTCTGTTTCCGACCAGAAATTTTATTTTGTAATAAGTAGCTTCTATCTACTTTGATCTTATTTTACTTTTCTTAGAAAATAAAATTTCTGGTTCGAAACAGACTTATTTGAGTCGCAGCTTATACGCCGGAAATTACTGTACTCGTTGTAATGGATGTAAGGCTTTTACGTGTGAGTTTAATAGTGAGAGAAATGGTTTTACAGCGGGAAATCAAGAGTTTAGATATGGTAATCATAATATTTATAGTAATGAGGTGATTGGTTGTGGAAATGATAATAAGCTGAGAAGTAATGTTATTAATTATAGAAGCAATGGTGGTAATAGAGAAGGTTTTGGAAATTGTCATAGAGGTAGAGTTCAAGAAAGGTTCCTCCCACTCCTTTTCGTTAAAGTCAGCTAATGGTGGTTGAAAGTGTTGAAGATTGAGTTAATATAGCAAGACGATCTGAGAGAAAGTCGGGTCAGTTAAACCGGTAGATATCTGTAGTTCGTAAGGAATGCAGTCATGTAAAGAACAAAAGCCAATTTAAATATTGTTACGGGGAATCCAGTAGAACTTCCTGAATTTTTAATAGTGTTAGATGGGATTGTAGATAAAAGTTCATTTGATACGGTGCTGAACGGCGTTTCATTTCACATTTTATTTATAAGGAGTATTTTCGGTACAAGAAGTTAAGTAATTCGAGTCTTGCGGTTCGTCTTCTCAGGAGTCAGTTATGTATGAATAGAAGAGTTCTTGATTTAAATTTTAAAATTCGTTTCGAGAACACGATAAAGCAGTTTCAGGATATTTAAAGTTTGAACGCACATTGTATAGTTGGTGTTGATTAAATGCGAGATTGAGGGATAAGTCTTGATTTCTTTTAAAAGACGCTAGTGATTAATAAGGATAGGAATACTCGCAAAATCGAGTTATCATCCGTTTCTGCTGATTTAGATGGGTCTATTTTTATTGAAGGTAAGAAAGGGAAGTTTAAAGGATTTTTAAACAAATTTGGTAGATGTTTTCGGATAAGTCAGAATTAACTCATGTCCTTTGGCATGAGATTGATACGGGTTCTGCCGCACCTGTGGCTAGTAAACCGTATAATAACGATAAGGATAAGCAAGGTATTATAGATTATTATATTCGTAAAATGTTAGTTGATGATGTAATTATGGCGTCTGATTCTCCTTTTGCGTTACAAGTGGTGTTATGTCGAAAGAATAATGGGAAATTTTTCGATGATTTTGATAGGTCCGTGATAGATTATCGTTAGTTGAATGCGATTACGCAATATCCTCAATTCTCAATTCATGTTATAGATGAAAGTTTTGCGAATATTACGAGTACTAATTTTATGTCTACTTTGGATTTAACTTCGGGATACTTTAGAATTCCAATGAAGGCTGAGGACACAGCGAAAATTTCGTTTATTGCAAGTAATGTTATTTTGCATTTAAGAGAATGAGTTTTGACGTGTCTGGAATACCTTCCACGTTTGAGAAGACCATAAATACGATCCATAGGCCTTTATTAAGTAAGGAAGTCTTGATCTATTTGGGCGATATTATTGTAATGGAAGCTACGTTTGAGGAGCATTTGAGATTACTGAGGGAAATCTTTACTTTGTTGCGTAATGCTCGTTTGACGGTAAATTTCGATAAATGTAAGTTTTTTAGAAAATATATTAAGTATTTAAGTGTCAATATTCTGCAAGAAGAAATTAAAACTGACTCGGAAAAGACCGGGGCTATTACTTCTTCTATGTCTCCCCTAAACATTGTAAGCAGGTATCAACGTTCTTAGGCATAGTTGCAGGGTTTTCGAAATTTATTCCTCGTTATAAAGAATTTTGTGAACCGTTGTGTACGTTGAAGAGGAATAGTGTGAATTTTGTATGGTTATCGACGGCTCAGAGGTCTTTTGAGTTCTTAAAGGCAGAGTTAATTTCTTCCCCCGTCTTGACTCATCCGAATTATTTACTAGCTTGAATTATATTATGATACTAGTTCTGTAGAAATTCTCTGTGCAATGTTAGCTAAGGGAGGTAATCCTATGGTATATGCATCCAGGATTTTGAATTAAGCTGAGCAAAGCTATTAAATTAGGAAAATGGGGTGTGCTGAAGTTATCTGGGCATTGAGTAAGTTTCGTTGTTATTTCAATGAATTGTGTGGGTGGTCACTGCTTTGACAAAGTTAACGAATGATAAAGCTTTGGCTTCTCATATGGTTCATTGGAGTTTGAAGATGGCGAAATTTAATTTGAATATTGAATAGAGAATGCAGTAGCTTATGCTGCTTTCACAGGAAGATATGAAAGTGGTTGAGGAGGTGAAAGTTTGTGCTTTATCATCGTTGGTGTAAAGGTCTAGAGAGCAGTTAATTTAGCAGCAGAGGAAGGATTCTGAGTTTGGTGGGTTATATTGCTATTTGGAGGATCCAAATGGGATCAGTAGTTTCAACGCAGCCATGTTTGAAAAATGGTCACAATCGTTTAATTGATAGATAATCTTCTATTTTTTTCCAAATCTGTGAATTCCACGAGGCGAACTTAGAGTTTTTATGCGCGTTAGTCTTCGTAAAATCATTCTTAAAGAATATCGTGACAACCCTTTAGCAGGACATTTAGAAATTCGTAAAACGTATGCTCGAATTTGTTATTCCTGCTGCTTCCTTAAGATGGGAGAAGCAGAGTGCATGATTATGTCTCCAGCTGTAGTACCTGCCAAAAGTTTAAACATAAAAATGCAAATTCAGCTGGCAAATTAATTCCAATTAAAGCAACTTACCTTCTGGAGTGCGTTTCACTCGATTTAATTGGTCAGTATCTCCTTTCTAATCATGATACATATCGATATGTTTTGGTAATTTCAGGTTATTTCAGTAAATAAATAGAGTTGTGCCCCTCCGGAAGGCTTCTGTAAAGGCAGATGCCTGTGCCTTTTTCGATCCTTTCGTGTCTAAATAGGGTGCATTAGAAAACTTAATCAGTTATAACGGACCCTGTTTCAGTTATTTTAAAGGCGTTGTATATAAAGCTAGAGATTTCCGATGTCCTTGGCTTTGTTGTGACAGGCCTTGTTGTCAACGTGTTGTCCGGTTTCTAACACTTGTGCGTGAAGGTGACACTTATTTCTCATTTATCTCAATAATAAATTGTATTTTTGTAGCAAGCTCGACTTTTTGGTATACATTTGTTGAAAAGTGGATGTTTATTAAATGGTGTAATTTACAGATCTTAATGAAATTTATAGGAAGCAATTTGCAAAATGCAATCTTCGAAAAATATTTGGTTAAAATGTATGCTTTCTTGATAAAGTATTTCGTAAAATGCATAAATAATTGTGATTCTTTAAGCGCCAACTATGCTGATTTTGTGGTGCCCAAATAGTCACCCAAAATACATGTGGATAATAATACATATGTGGATAATAGCCACATAGTTCGAACACAATATCAATAAAGTAAATAATAAAAGTATGGAAAACATAATTGCAGAAATTAATGAATTTGTAAGAAAAGAAAAAAAAGACAACAGAAAAAAAGTTGAGCTTTTCGATTTTATGGTATTATTTATCATATTAACAAATTTCCTAAAAATCACCCAAAGATCACAAAAAATGTATGCATAAAAGGATTTTGACCAGTAACTAGTTTCCTATTGATCAGTTACTGACAGAAATACGATAGAATTAGGTAATGCAATCTGAAGCCAGATTTCTCGTTGTAGATTTCGTAACAGATTATAGGAAATCCCATAGAAAATATCAGACTGGTTTCGTGATATGTATACAGGTAAGAAATTTCAAAATATTATTATTTTTTCCAATAACTTGAAAGCATATGTTATAAAAATGAAAATGCTAGGCAAAATATATTTGAAACATTCAAAAAACAAGTATTATTTTACATATGACCCAGTAGCGCTTTTAAAAACAAGTCTGTTCCCCCCGACCATTTTTTTTCCGAATACGACCAACTTAAACACTTTTTTACATGAAAATTTAAACAAAGGTACAAACTAATAATGCTTTACATTTAGATATGTTAAAAGAATCTTTCAATTTTTAAAGTTTTTTTTTTTTTTTTTTTTTTTTTTTTTTTTGTCTTGGTGTAAAGGAGTTTTGTTTTTTAAATGTTTATAGCAGACAATAAATATAAAGCAATGGGAAACAGCCTTTTCGCACAATGCCGTGTGTCATGTGTGTGTCATGTATCCAACCAATCCTGTTGCATTTTCTGATCATTTGGTTTTGTTTTGCTTTTTGCGAAGTTTAAAACAGCAATAACTATTTTTTTAATTACTTTCCCGATTCTGAGTTACGCTTTTGAGGAATGTAAGATCGTCTTCATCAATTAAACACAAAAGAAAACATAATCTAAAATGATTTCATGTGTTGTTTTCATTGCGGCTTTTCTTAATTACGTATTGACATTATTTTACGTGTAATGCGATACACATGTGATTGTTTGAACACTATAAAATACGGTGTTTCAGCTGAGATAAATTGATGTCTACAACGAATCTCTATCTATGAGACAAAATGAGCTGGTCTCCAGTCTCCGTTCGATATCGTTTCAGTCTAGCTGTGGAGTTTCCCAGTTTTTCTTTATTAACTTCAAATGAAGATTATTCTAGATTCCCGGAGTCTAATTACGTTTGAACTATTGAAGTGAAGATTCATATGTATCTTATATAATTAGTGAAGTAATATTGTGTGCAGTTATTGTTTGGAATAGAAAATTCAGTTGGTTACTTTGATGTCGGTTAAGGTTGGATATTTTAAAGTGTAATCGTCTTTGAGATATTTTTTTGTCACTTACATTCTTCTTTCCTTTGATCCTTTCCTTTGAGATAAATAATTTAACTCTAATTTATCTGTTATAAAAAACCTTAAAATTATTAATCTTGGCTTATTCCTTGAGCACTTCTTCCTTATAAAGTTTCACTAAATTTACTTGGATTACGCATTGACATTTGTTTACGTGTAATACGATTCACATGTGATTGTTTTTACACAATAAAATACGGTGTTTCAGCTGAGATAAATTGATGTCTACAAAGAATCTCTATCTGTGAGACAAAATGAGCTGGTCTCCAGTCTCCATTCGATATCGTTCCAGTCTAGCTGTGGTGGTTTTCAGTTTTACTTTATTGTTTGCTACTACAAGCTCTACAATTGCTACTACTGTACTTTACTATTGTCTGTTACTAGTTTTACTTTGCTGTTATTTTGATTGTTTTTACACTATAAAATACGGTGTTTCAGCAGAGATAAATTGATGTCTACAAAGAATCTCTATCTGTGAGACAAAATGAGCTGGTCTCCAGTCTCCGTTCGATATCGTTTCAGTCTTGTTGTGGTGTTTTCCAGTTTTACTTATTAACTTCAATGAAGATTATTTTAGGCTTATGGAGTCTAATTACGTTTCAACTACTGAAGTGAAAATATATGCATTTTATAAAATTAGTGAAGTAATATTGTGTGCAGTCATTGCTTGTATTTGAGACTTCAATTGGTTATACTTTGATGTCGGTAAATGTTAAATATTTAAAATTGTAATCTTCTTTGAGGTACATATTCTTTTTTTTTTTTTGTCACTTGCATTCTTCCTTCCTTTGATGAGTCTAAATAAATTGTTGTTGTTATTATTGCACTCTTTTATTTATCTCAACTTTGTTTTTTGCATGTAAAGATGGAATTTTGTAATCGATTTTTTACGTCCTTCCTCATATGCTAGAAATATAAAAATTTTGTTCACAGGTTTGTTTTCGATAACAATATACCATGTTCATATTTTTAGAACTTAATTATAAATTCATACATTAATTTTAAGGCATTTTTCTGTTAGCTCGCCACATGTTTTAATTTCCCAAATATTCTCTGTAACTCATACAATTGTATACGAGAAAAATTGATTTAATTATGCGCTAATAAACGCTCACCAAAATATGCCAAATGGCTGTGAAATTGTAACAGTGAAACATTTTAAAGGTTAAAAAGTTGAAAATAGATTATAAATAAAAAATAAAAGGGTAATATTAAAAAACATATACTTTTATCAATTAATAGTTTAATATTAATTGGTTTTCGATTATAGGTTGAGTCAATTTAAAAATCCTAAAAAGGTAATTTAAATAATTTTCTTATTTTCCTTCCTGTTGCTCTATTTTAAAAAAGAAAACGAGCAAAAGTTACATATTTTTTAACAAATTCACTTGCTTGCGCTTGCCAAGTGTAAAAAAAAACTGTTTTAACGTTTATACTTATTTGTTATCTTATAATCAGTGTATTTGTTAAATACTAAATCATGAATGAGCTCAAGAAAACCGTCAGAAATGTGCACACTAAATTTAAGTCCCCAAGGATACAGCCAGTCGGTTAATTCTTTAATTATACACTGATTATATTTATACTGTTTAAAGAACATCCGTTCTTTGAAAAATTATCATTTGATTACCCAAAGGAATGCCCCAACTTAGAGAAAATTTCCACGTCGCAATCAAACCAATTAGCCATTCAAAATCGCTGACATTAAGCTCCACTTTCACAAACAATGAGCATTTTCTAATCATTTACTTTTACTAACTATAAATGGATTCAAGTTTCTCAAGAATTAAAATCCCCAACCTTCTCTGTCTGTAAACTACACTAATTGCCATAATTCCTGAATACTTCGGGCAAAAGAGAAAATGCAATGTAGCTTTATTGTCTCCTGTCGTAATTAATGTACCTAAAGCACTTTGTCAAAATTCATGAATAATGAGAAATAATGTTAATTTATTAAAATAATATCGTGCGTTTCATGTATCTTATAAAAGAATTGTCTTCAGGATTGTTTGGATATAAATCTCAATTTATTGAAATAGGTTTCACGGTAATTATGATGCGTGATTCACTAATAATTGAAACAATGATAAATCGGTCATAATCAAATACTTAGTTTGAGGATTTAAACTGAAGACTTTTTTCCCTAAAAATAACTTGCATTTATTATGTAATTCAAAGAAATCCTTAATAGCATTCTTTTGTATTTTTCACACAAATCAATTTTATGAGAAAATGCATCGTATAAGTAATTTAATAGACTTAATCAAATATTTAAATTATTCCAAAGAAGATGGAAAACAAAATATATATTGATTCAGAAATATATTCAAATCATAAGAAATGTAGTTGCTAGTGTACTGTAGATTGTGTTTTATACTAATTTTATTGTTATAACTCTTTTATATAAATTGCTCGTATCGTGTCTAACCACACAGTTGAAAATACTGATTTTTTGGGGTAAACTAATGATTTCGGTGTCCAGTTAACGAATGACAATCTAGAAATAAAGCTTATTTCCTTATTAAAAATTTAACAATATATTACTTTTTAAAAAACAAAATCAACGAAGGCTGAAGAAGTAATTTTAATTTACTAAAAGTCATCGTTTGAATAAAGATTAATTTAATTAAATGCATACTGTAATTATAATATTCAAATAAAAACATACGTTAAATCTCATATCTGGTAGCGCCTGTATTAAGCATTGATGCATTTTAAATACTCAAACTATGCAGCATTTTATAATAGGTAAAAATTTAGTTGCCACTCATCAAACAACGACTAAAAAAATAGTAAAATAAAAAAAAAAAAAAAAAAAAAAAAAAACAGGAAAAATCCTTTGGCAGACATTAATTATGATATGAAACACTTTCCAAATTTCCAGAATACTCGTACAGAAATTCATCGTTTAAAAAGGAGAAAGAAGATGTCTAATTAAACAATATAGAAAACGCATAAGAAATTCGAAAACCAGACTTCAGCAATTACCGTCCATAGCCGAAAAGGTACTCGAATTTGTTTGCTCATACCTGTATGTGATCTACAGATCTGTATATATGTTACGGCCAAAGCTCCAGATCGACCAGTTCGCGAATTGGCCAATTTTGCTGTATAAATTGACTGGCCAATTCGGGTTCCGAAATGTCTAAAAGTGATCGGCCAAAGTCGAAAGAAAAAAGTATCGCGAAATATCGCGAACTGTATGTAAAGGTACCTTTTTAATATTTTTTAACTTGCTTGAGCTTACCAAGCGTAAAAAAAGCAGTGAATTTTTGATAATCGAGTTCGGTTCCCACGACAAATTAATGTATTGTAACGGAAATATTTGTGATAAAGGATGAATTGCAGTCAAAAAATTAGGCGTGATTTTCAAGATGAACATTGAATGCTTATAAAAGAGTGTTTTTTTTTTAACTGTTTTAACTATTATACTTATTTGTTATCTTATAATCTGTGTATTCGTTAAATACACAATCATGAATGAGCTCTAGAAAACCGTCACAAACGTGCACACTAAATTCAAGTCCCGAAGGATACAGCCCCGTCGGTTAATTATTTAATTATACACTGATTATATTTATACTGTTTAAAGAACATCCGTTCTTTAAAAAATTATCATTTGATTACCCAAAGGAATGTCCTAACTTAGAGAAAGTTTTCTCGCCGCAATCAAACCAATTAGCCATTCAAAATCGCTGACTTTAAGTTCCATTTTCACAAACAATGAACATTTTCTAATAATTTACTTTTACTAATTTTAAATGGATTCAAGTTTCTCAAGAATTAAAATCCCCAACCTTCTCTGTCTGTAAACTACACTAATTGCCATAATTCCTGAATACTTCGGGCAAAAGAGAAAATGCAATATAGATTTATTGTCTCCTATCGTAATTCATGTATCTAAAGCACTTTGTCAAAATTCATAAATAATGAGAAATAATGTTAATTTATTAAAATAATAGTATGCGTTTCATGTATCTTATAAAAGTATTGTCTTCAGGATTGTTTGGATATAAATCTCCATTTATTGAAATAGGTTTCACGGTAATTATGATGCGTGATTCACTAATAATTAAAACTATGATAAATTGGTCCTAATCAAATACTTGGCTTGACGATTTAAACTGGAGACTTTTTTTCCCTGAAAGGAACTTGCATTTGTTACATAATTCAAAGAAATATTTGATAGAATTATTTTGTATTTTTCACACAAATTAATTTTCTGCGAAAATGCATTGTATAAGTAATTTAATAGACTTAACCAAATATTTAAATTATTCCAAAGAAGATGGAAAACAAAAGATATATTGAATCTGCAATGTATTCAAATTACATTGCAGAAGTTACATTTACACAAATTAAAGACATCTTTTACTTAAGCAAGGTGTCAAATACATGTAAAATAAAATTTCCAAACTTGACATGTTTCGGTTTCAAAGTATAAAACCATAATCATAAGCAAACAAACATCGTTAAAAAACCAACACTAGTTGGCTTTTTAGTAAGGCCAACTTAGTTGGTTTTTTAACGATGTTTGTTTGCTTATGATTATGGTTTTATACTTTAAAACCGAAACATGTCAAGTTTGAAAATTTTATTTTACATGTATTTGACACCTTGCTTAAGTAAAAGAGGTTTTTAATTTGTGTATATGTTTTAGAAAAGGTGAAGTTTTATGTTTTTTAAATTTTGGAATTAAAAAAGAGTTTTAAAGAAGTTACATTGCAGCTACTGTACTATAAATTGCGTTTTATACTAATGTTATTATTATAAATCTTCTATATAAATTGCTCATATCATGTCTAACCACACAGCTCACAATATAGATTTTTTGGGAGTATATTAACAAATTCGGTGTCCAGTTAACGAATGATAATCTAGAAATAAAGATTATTTCTTTAATATTTAGTAATATATTGCTTTTTTAAAAACAAAATCGACGAAAGCGGAAGAAGTAATTTTAATTTATTAAACGTAGTCGTTTGAATAAAGATTAATTTAATTAAATTCCTACTGTATTTAGAATATTCAAATAAAAACATACGTTAAATCTCATATCTGGTAGTGTCTGTATTAAGCAAGTGATACGTTTTAAATACTCAAACTATACAGCATTTTATAATAGGTAAAAATTTAGTTGGTACTCATCAAACAACGACTAAATATAAAATAAAATAGTAAAATAAATTTTAAAAAAAAGAAAGAAAAAGAAAAATCCTCTGTCAGACATTGATTATGAAACACTTTCCAACATTTACAGAATACTCGTACGGAACTTCATTGTTTAAAATGGAGAAAGAAGATGTATAATTAAACAACTTAGAAAACGCATACCAAATTCGAAAACCAGATTTCAGCAATTTCCGTCCATAGCCGAAAAGGTACTCAAGTTTTTTTGTTTATACTTGTATCTGATCTACAGATCTGTACTTATGTTACGGTCAAAGCTCCAAATCGGCCAGTTCGCGAATATTAATTAAAAATGTTTTATCGGTTAAAATATTCTTTTTCAGGTTTTTTTTTTACTTTTTTACTTACCCATCATACGTAGTATAGGGTAAGTCTTGTAATCGTTTTGAAAATCGAAAAAATATTTTTGACGGATTTACAGGTTTCAGACACTGGAGATTCCGAAAAACATATTTTTAGAAAAAAATTTTTGCCGTCCGTCTGTGTGTCTGTGTGTCTGTGTGTGTGTGTGTCTGTAAACGCTCTATCTCCCGAAAAATTTGAGATAGAGACTTGGAATTTGGTATGTACTTAGTATGTAATAATGGGAAGAAGCCTATTTCATTTCAATAACCTCGATTAACCGGAACAATTTTTTTCGGACTCTCGAAATATTCATTCTGATGAAAGGTACATAAAAATTTTCGAAATTGTATATTTTAAGAAATGAATATAAAAGACAATAAAAAAACATAAATTTTGAATAAAGCATGAAGTCGATCGGATAATTAGTTGCCGAGATATTTGGAATCCTATTTTCCACACTCTTCGATTTTTCATGACCCTGTATTTCATCCAAATTTCACTTCAAAGATATATTTTAATTAGAAATTTGACGCCTAATCAGATGCAATAAACCGCAAGTTAATAGGATTATTATTTTTGGAGTTATAAGGAAAAACCTCTTTCAAGCAATTCAGTAATCGAGCCTTTAAAGTTTGTGACGTCATCAAGCCACGATTTTATTTGAATTGCAATGCATTTTATAAGTAGTTTAAACATTTTTATTTTAATATTTTACTTTATGCATATCCATGATGGGTAAGTATTACGGTGGCCCCCAACGACTAGTTATTTATAAATATTTTATCGGGTTCTTTATATTTTTCTTGATAAATGGAATATTTTTAATACAGGTAAATTTTGATATTAATAACAATTAAAGATTTATTTTTATTTTTTAAATAAAATACTTAGATGTTCTATTTCAGAATTTTTTTTCTACTTTTTGATTTTAAAACGTTATGCATGGAATATTTTAATAAATGTTAATTTTGATATTAATAACAATTAGATTTATTTTTTTAATAAAATAAAATACTTATTTAAATACAATAAAATGTGATTAAAATTTTGCATTAAAGCACCTTTTAATATTTAAAGTTTCATTTAAATGCAGTATTATGAAATACATTTTTTTTTAAGCAACGCATATTTAAATATGTAAAAGGGCAAGAGTCTAAGTACGGTCACGTGATGTCTGCCTTCGAGACACTTGTACTTAAGAAAGTCTCAAATGGTACATGATGGTCATAAAGCATTGTCTGATAGATTTTTTATTAGAAAGCTTATTCAATTTCGTAATCTGTTGATCACATTTTCCTTCTTAGGCAAAACTTCCTCATGGCGAGCGTAAAGAGAACTTCCGCCCATTAGATGACTGAAGTCTTCTTTAAGTTTTTGCGTCAAATCTTGTATTTAAGTCGTATCTTTTTATCATCAAATAAAGTAATATTTTTCTTATCTTTGTTTTATGACATGAAATTTCCAACCCATTCGAATATTTCAAATTAAAAATAGTCGCTCAGAATAGACATTTTCGTATATTAATGATCACAAACCATTCATAGCTGTATAAGTAGTAGATGTATACGAATGCATAAGTAGAAAAATACCTTTCACAAAACTCTCATAAAGGTTTTTTTTTTTTTTTTTTTAATTTCCGGAAGTGCAAAATGAAGCTACATCCTTTTTGCAGCAAATTCTTCAATTCTGAATCTAACAAAACAAACTGTCTAAAAATATTCCAATTAGAACTAGATCGATTTGAAATTGATGTGGTTACTTTAAAATAGACCGCAATTCATTTTTTACACTTTCCAACATGGTTGAAAAAAAATCTTTATGAATTCGATTTGTCTGGCCGTATGTCTGTCCCACTGCTCTAACTCGCGTAAATGTACTCGGATTGCCAATTAATTGATATATGTTATTGATTACTTTGGCATGTTCGCTACTGAAAATGAAGTGTGTAGCATTTAGATTTCAGTAGGAACACTCAAAAGAATTCCGGTACATTTTGATCTGAAGCGAAAAATGTTTGCAATATATTTTAATAATGTTATACTGTTTCAAACATAATGGAATTGATATGCATCACTGAAATGCACTACGATGCTTTCTGTCGAATATAAAGGGCAAAGAATTTATCGTTCATTTACAGGGACACACAAATTAATTTTGTTACAGTAATATCTATGAACGATAATTGCTGTAAGTTCGTTTTCAGTTATGGTATGTGTTTTTAAATTTAACTATCTTTTTTTAATATTTATTGTTGTGTATAAATTCTAAAGATCATATAGAGGGTTGCACAAAAGAATTTATTTCCGTTTAATGGCGGAAATTGCTGGAGGGAAATTCTCAATTGTGATATGCGTTTCCTGAGTTAAATTTTAGCATACTATCTAGTATATATACAAATATATTATTCACAAAAGAATATGGATACTTTTCTTACTGTAGCTGCTAACTGCTGAAATTGGGTTTTTAAATGCGTTATGCGTTTATCAAATTGTTTACTTAGATGTCATCTTTCACCTTATTAAACGGGGTTGTTTGGTTACTCTCTTCTGAATGTATTGGAAAGTGTTTCATAATATGTGATTGACGAGTGCTTTTTCTTTCAACTTTGAGTTGCTCGCACTGTAATTAAAACAAAATTGGTTGCAGATAGGTAATTTCAGTTACACAAATTTGTGTAAAATGATCATACCAACAACACTGCTTTGTCAATGAAACGATGCAAATTTTATTTGCATGGACTAGAATGCGTTTTCTTAAGTGTATCACGTCATAAAAGCACTTTCTAATCGCAACAAATAAATTTCCCATCGTTTAATTGACAAAACAGTAGCTGGCGATTGTAAGTATGATTATTTTACATGTATCTGAGCAACAAAAACTAGCTGTTAGCAAACATTTTTTTTTTTTTTTTTTTTTTTTTTTTTTTTATAAAGGAGGTTGGGGCGTAATTTACAAAAACAAAGTTTCAGGAAAGCGAATTTAATGTAGTTTTGTTTTGACTCGTTCAGAATTGTATAGATTTTAAAAATACTAGGAGATCCAACTCGGGCTTCCCCGGTTACAAAATATAAGCAAAAACTACTTTTAAAAAAAATTGAAAACTAATACTTTTTGTACACAATAATAATTACATGCAGCTAATAACTTACGTATTAGCCGAATGCCAAGTAGTTAATAGCAGATGAAATCGCCAAACATTTCGCTACTTACAGCAACCTTTTTTGTTCTGATAATTAATTAAAAAATTGCATTAAAAGCGAAATATATTGGTTAGGTGTTGCCACCGTTAATAATTATCGTGAACGGCATAGGCCCCTTGCAATCAGAATGAAAAATATCCGGCTAATTGGAAAAACTGTCGATGATTCTCCAATTATTCCGGGTCTTTGGAAACAGTCTTAGGTTCTATACAAAGAGCCGGATTTCTCTATTAGCCTACGATATATACATTATCGCATACTTGCTAAAATTAGGAACGTATAATTAATTTGTTTAAAATATGATATACACAATATAGCCATTAATCACCGGCAAATTTCAATTTTTGACATTTTGTCGATTATTTAAAAATATACTTGTCAGATTCTTCGGGAATTTTAGGATTTAAATGGAACAGGTTTGACTTCATATTTATCAACGTCGATTTGATAAGGAGGACAATTAGGAGGCCAACAAAAAATTAAAGAAAAAAAATAATACTTGGGATCACCCTGTAAAATAAAATGCACGAAATAATCTATCGCTACAGAATGTACATAGACAGACATTGTACAATATGTGTATTCATTTGTGTAAGACTAGCATGTATATTAATAGAGATATAGCGATTATTTTAAAAAATTAAAAAAAATTCTTGCATGTTTTTTGCTTATAACATACAGGATTTTTAACCAAATTTAACGTCAGTTTCAGAAAAATTGACAAAATGTAATAGAAACACTATAGTGCAATTGGACTTGAAATATATTTAATATTTAAGGAAATATGGGCAGTAGTATAAAATAATTTTTATCTGCGCATGCGCGAACAATAACAAGAAGCTTTGTGCATAATTTAATAAGCAACTCGATGGAGCAACTTATTAAAAAAAATCAGATAAATATCATAAAAATTCAGAGAGATATCGGCGTTAGAGTGAGCTGTTTTATAGTTTCTGACTAATACTCGCTGAACGATAAGGGATTGTCCACAAATTGTTATTTTTAAGTTATCTGACAGCATTCAGAGCAAATTTTTCGGAAAAGCTATTTAATTATAGTTTACGCTTATGTTTAGGAAGATTTTGACTCTAAACTACGATGAACAGGAAAATATAGTCCATACATTGATTACATTTAGGTAAATTGAGGAGTTTATGGTAAAAATTTGTGAAATTAGCCCAATACGCAAAACACTCTACAGTAAATTCTATCGCATATATATGCATTTTCTGTATACACATAATTTGTATGACAGTTGTGAAGATAATAAACTAAAATCTAAGATATATTATACTTTTTTCATGAGTTATGAGTCAATAACTTGCAATTTGATTTTTATAGTGATATTTCAATAGCTTTTTGAGAAATTCGTTTTGCGTAATTTTAACAAAAAACTGCATTTTCCATAAAATACATTTAATTAACTGAAATATTTACGTTTCAAGTATGAAACAGTTACTATTTTAAGATTTACTTAACAGTTATGTGAATTGGAAATTTACTGTATTTATCAATCAAAGTCACTTTTTTTTTTTTTTTTTTTGTGCTTTTTATATCTAAAAGGCAGTTTTGGCAGTTTTTGTTCGAAGGGAAAAAAAATTAACGCTGAAACGTTTGGCGCTTCCTGTTTCATTCACAGCTATCAAGTAGTTTATAAATTCTGATAACTTAGTTTTTTTTATAGTACAATAAATATAAGCGCAGATTTATAAAGGTAAAAATGTGGGCTTTAATAAAATGTAATAGAAAGAAACGACATTTTTAGACAGAAATCTCATTTTAAACTTAATCAGATATCCTAATTTGCATGCTATTTTTCATTTTTCATTGATACTTTAGTTCTCGTTGCAAAACCAGCATAATGGGCCTATTCGAATAAAAAAAGAGTTATCAAAATCAAAGCATCCATTTCCAAACAAATAATTGTCATTCATTTAACAGTATATGGCCAATTGCCATTGGACACCCCTTCAAAAGCACTTTGGAACATCCATACACGTCATACACTGGTCAGATATGGTAAAAGACGGCGCGGCGTTTAAATGTTAAATTATTGTCAGAGCAGCTACTGCAGTGAATATGGACAAAGACGTGAACTTAGTGCGGAAGAAAGAGTTATGATATTAGTAAGAAGACAAAGGGTTCCCAGCAAGAAAGTTATTTTTTTTATGAGTGAGTACTTTGCGATTTTATCAGCAAATCCAGCAAATATTAGATCACGGGCATGCTGAAACATTACGTTGTAACTACAGCAACTGAGATTTGTCGCTGACGTTCGCAAATTGTTGCAGAGAACATATTACGCACAAAAGAAACGAGTTATGATGATCACGTAATTTGAAGATTGGCAATTTTTTTCTTCCTCCTAAAGTAGCGTCAAAAGTAGCGTCGATGCTCGCTACAAACTACTGATATTTTGTATCGCGCTACTCGCTACACTACACTTTTTTTAATGTAGCGCGCTACACTACAAACTACTGGAAAAAGTTTCGGCTACTGTAGTTTCGCTACTTGTAGCGCGCTATTTCCGAGCCCTGCTCCATGTCATACAGCAGGTGTTGTTAAGACATGGTTTGAGGAAATGGGTGAGGAAAACTTTCCCTTGCCAGCTCAAAGTCCGGACCTCAACCCTTTGGAACATCTTTGGGAGGAGTTAGAGCGCCGATTTAGAGCCACGCCAACTCGGCCAAAAAACACCACGGAACAGTTTCCTACTCTAAAGGAGGAATGGAGCGAGATTCCTGCAGAAACGTATCGAAAATCGGTAGAAAGTGTTCCTTAAAGAGTTGTAGCAGTTATTGCGGCGAAGGGTGGCCCTACACGATACACTGTTAAAAAAATTGCAGTAAAATTACGGGTAGAGGGCGGCAGCAGAGATTTCAGTCATACCCCGTAAAAAAAAAATCCATGCCCATCATTTTGTACAGCCCGTAATTTTACGGGGCAGAGTAATACAGCATTATAATGCACAGGATATAATGCACTTTAAAACACAATAACATTTTACTTACTGTTCCGTAGCACGTAGCACATTAGATAATCATCACAGAATCGCTGTTTTGGCGGGTTAAAATTTTCGAAACACGAGTAAAATGAACGGTTACACCCTAGCGGAGGACAATGTATGGGGTCGTACCGTATTTTTGCTAACATATGGGCTAGAACTGTAAGAATATGTGGATTTCTCTTAATTTTCTAAGTATCTAAGGAATAAGGCAGTTTATTTAGTGGATCAGACCGTTTTTCATCAAATAAGGCTGTTGTCCGTGAAAATTGAAGGGCAAACGCTCATAAATTTACAGTTTTTTCTGAGAGTGTACTAAAGTCATGCAGAGTCGTGCTTTGTATTATATTTCTCTTACGCATGTTGTTAAAGCGCATGTGAAAAATTTTTATTTCGAGAAAGTAGTACGAGATAGAATTAAAAAATAGTTGCCAGTGGCAGCTCTGTAATGAGGTGTGTTGTGACAAATCGCCATATACATGCTGGTTTTCCAAGGAGAACTAAAGTGTCAATAAACAATGAAAAATAGCATACAAATTAAGATCTGACTACATTTAAAATGCGATTTTAGTCTAAAATTTTCGTTTTCTTTATGCTACATTTTATAAAAGCCCGCATTTTTACCTTTCCAAATCTGCGCTTACATTTATTATACTATAAATAAAACCTAAGTTATCATAATTTAAAAACTACTTGATAGCTATGAATGAAACCGGAAGTGCAAAACGTTTCAACGTTATCTTTTTTCCTTCGTACAAAAACTGCCAAAACTGTCTTTTAGATATAAACGGCACAAAAAAACGACTTTAATTGATAAATAAAGTAAATTTCCAATTCAAATAACTGTTAAGTAAATGTAAAGTACAGTTTAAAGTAGTAACTGTTCCGTACTTAAAACTTAATTGTTTCAGTTAATAAATGTATTTTATGGAAAATGCACTTTTTTGTTAAAATTACGCAAAACGTAATTTCCCAAAAAGCTATTGAAATATAACTATAAAAATCAAATTGCAAGTTATTGACTCATAAGTCATGAAAAATGTATAATATATCTTAGATTTCAGTTTATTATCTTTACCACTGTCATACAAATTATGTGTATACAGAAAATGCGATAGAATTTACTGTAGAATGTTTTGCGTATTGGGCTAAATTTCACCAAATTTTATCATAAACTCTTCAATTTACCTAAATATAATCAATGTATGGACTATGTTTTCCTCTTCATCGCAGTTTAGAGTCAAAATCTTCCTAAACATAAGCGTAAACTATAATTAAATAGCTTTTTAGAAAAATTTGCTCTGAATGCGGTCAGATAACTTAAAAATAACAATTTGTGGACAATTCCTTATCATTCAACGAGTTTTAGTCAGAAACTAAAAAACAGCTCACTCTAACGCCGATATCTCTCTGAATTTTTATGATATTTATCTGATTTTTTTAAAGAAGTTGCTCCATCGAGTTGACTATTAAATTATGCAAAAAGTTCCTTGTTATCGTTCGCGCATGCTCAGATAAAAATTATTTTATACTACTGCCCATATTTCCTTAAATATTTAATATATTTCAAGTCCAATTGCACTATAGTGTTTCTATTACATTTTGTCAATTTTTCTGAAACTGACGTTAAATTTGGTTAAAAACTGTGTATGTTATAAGCAAAAAACATGCAAGAAATTTTTTAATATTTTAAAATAATCGCTACATCTCTATTCATATACAAGCTATTCTTACACAAATGAATACACATATAGTGCAATGTCTGCCTATGTATATTCTGTAGCGATAGATTATTTAGTGCATTTTATTTTACAGGGTGATCTCAAGTATTATTTTTTCCTTTAATTTTTTGTTGCCCCCCCCCCCCCCTAATTGTCCTCTATATCAAATCGACGTTGATAAATATGAAGTCAAACCTGTTCTTTTTAATCCTAAAATTCCAGAAGAATCTGACAAGTGTATTTTTAAATATTCGAAAAAATGTCTAAAATTGAAAGTTTCCGGTGCTTAATGACCATATAGTGTATTTTGAAATACTATTATGTTTGAAATACTATTGATACTAACAGAAAAATTAAAATTTAACAAATAATTAAATCAGCGTGATATAATTTTATGTAACGAACTTTAATTTATTGCACTGTGAAAAATAGTAGTTTATTTATGTAAATAATAGTAAATTAATTTTGTCATTTCTAGAAGTACCAATTACCTTTTAGTTGTTGTTGTTTAGTTATTTATTCATTTACTTTGACTTTACTTTTCATTAATATATAAACATGAAAAATTGTATACTTTAAATTGTATCTATATAATTAAACTGTATTATAAAAACATATTAAACAACAAAGAAGAATTTCAATTGCTAAAAATAATTATTACATACAGACAGTTATAATAAATACAAAACAAAGAATTCGAGATTTTAAAAAAGCATATTAAAAATATAAAAGCATATTTTTAATAAGTCTCAAAATGTTTTAAATGTTTGGATAATGAAACAACATTAAAATAATATATTATAGATTTATATCACGTATTTTAATTTATTTCTTTGAGAAAATTTTTAAATTATTCATTTAAATAACTGTAAATAATTTAAAATAACAAGTAAAATTTCTGATCTATAGAAATATAAATTGTCGACTTTTTTCTTTTTTACTTTCCGTTAAATATTTAAACATGCAGAATTCCATATTTAAAACTGTATTTATATGATACAAAACATATAGTTAAATTATATGTTTCGTTAATTTCAATGATTAAATTGTAGTTCGAAAGAAATTGATAAAAAGTTCTACTGCGAAAAATATGTCTATCTGGAATTCGAACCCAAACAGAACAATCTGGAACCCAGCGCGCTGCCAACCAAGCCGTGAAACCGTTTGCTAAAGGTAGAAGTTTATCCTATTACACACTGTGACGACTTTGAGACCTTTTTTCTCAAGATCCCCTGGTTATTGCGCTTAATGGCTTTCATACAGGGTCCGTCAAAACGGATCATACACGTGTTTTGGTCAATAACTTTATTTGTATTCGTTTTATAATCGAAATTTTAATTTCAAAATGTAGCTTGGAATATGCATAACATTATAACTTTGGTTCGATATGTTAACCTCTAATGTCAATAACCATTTCAAACCGTCTCTTGAAACGTCTGATAACCTCAAGAAAAGTGGCTGGCAGAATGTTTTCTAGCACTTCTTGAATTACATTGATAGCATTTATCCTTCAGATATCCCCAGAGGAAATAATCACATGGATTGAGGTAATAGGAATACGGTGGTCACTGAAAATCACGTCCATATCGGCTCTCGAAACTCAGACCGATAACTCTGTCATGAAAGTGTTCTTCAATGATGTCGTGGCTTTAGTGAGAACAGGGAGGAGCGGCATCATTTTGCATAAACCATGGTTCACCTTTTTTGGGTCATGGGAAGCAACGAATGGGTGTGTTCCATGTCATGTTCCTGAAGCGCCGAACAGTACCTTTCTGAATTAACTGTGCTTGTAAAAAAGTGTGTTGCTAATGCTCCTTTTGAGCAGGTGGCTATCCAGGCAGTCGTTTTTTGTGGATGTAGGGCTTTTCAAGAGACTCATGGCAGTTTTCTCTATACCAGTATCGGTAATTTTGCTTACTAATGTGCCCAATCAGATGAAGGTGAACCTCATCATTAAACCAAAGGTTTTGAAATTTTCCAAATTGGAAGCAGAATTTTGTTACCTCGCGATAGCCGAAGAACATTTCAGCGAAAACAAATATTTTTTACCTTAGCATTTGCTGTCAAATTGTGCAAAGATATTGAGTAAAGATACAGTTTACCTCTTGAGATGCCGCGAACACTTACCTCAGAAGTACCGACCTATTGAGCAAGTCTCGAACTTGACAGATATGGATTTCTATCAAAATCTACTTGCTGGATATTTTCAGCGGTCTTAGCAGGTCAATAGCTTCCGGTTAAATTTGCCTTGTGATCGTCACCATTTTCTGTCTCCTTAAATTTGGAGATTAAATTATTTATCATTTGCCTTTTTGGTACACTGTATCTTCAATATTTTTTTTTCATAAAGAGTACACAATGAAGAAGATGATCCACTAGAAGAATCGTATTTCATGACGATAAAAATTTGTTGCTCGGGCGTCAAAACTTGGTTATGCTTTTTTGGTCCATTTCGGTCCGATTGACTGAAATTTCAAAATTGAATAACAATTTATCCCTATCTTTAACCCTACAAACTCTCACATTTTGTGACAGCCTAAAATATAAGCTTTAATTTTATATCAAAATAAAAATAATTTAACTTATGGTACACAATGTAGGATGGTTCAATTGAAAAAACTCCAATTTTTGCCCAAAATTTTCAAAATAACACAACTGAAATGCAACAACATGCTTTTTTGTTCAAACTTTCGCTTTCTTTACGTATGCATACTTTTAATTTCCGTTTAAAATGAACAATGCCTATCACACCGCTCTAGTTTCCACGCATGCGCGCAAAAACCGTGTATGATTTTTTTTTTTTGATGGACTCTGTATATTTGTGTGCTTATATTCTATCGAAACACAAACGTTCACCGCATTCTGTGACCCCGACATCGTAACCTTTCGTTATTATTTCTTGTAATCTTTTGTAAGTTCTCGATATGTATTAATGACGTTTAAATATTATACTTAACCAGTGGACCCGTGTGAGGATTGCGCACTGCAATCGAAATTTCTTAGCATTGCACTATTTTTTATATATAGATTTAAACTTCTAAAGAAACATTAAGAATAAAAATACCTGTAAAGTACATCGGTACAGATGTCGCAAACGCACCAAGATTTCTTTTTGGCGCCAAAATGGCGATTTTTTGCCTAGCGGGGTAACCAGGTGACTTTTGCTTCCTATGGCAACTTGGTAGCTTATAATAAAATGAATTGTGTATGTAAATAAAATAAAAATAAATTAATATAAAAATAATTAATAAATAAAATTAAATGTATGTGTAATAAAAATAATGTGTGTGTTAAATAAAACTGTGTGCAATAATAAAATTAAATTTGTGTGTTTTAAAATTAAATTATAATACAAGCTTATTATAAAATAAAACTAACGTGTTTTTGCAAGCTAGGCCTAACTGGTATTCGAAAATGGGGTTTTCTCGGCAAAATAGCACAAAATAGCACCACAAAAAAAAAAAAAAAAAAAAAAAAAAAAGAAAGAAAATTGCTCCAACCCCGTTGCGTCTGCGATATCTGTTCTCTAACATTAGTCAAGCCAGAATATCAGCTTATTTATTCCGTCAAACTTACAAAAAGGCATCACTCGAGAGAAAAAAAATAACAATCTATATTAACTGCATTAGAGGATAACATCATCCGCATAGAAAAAAAAAAAAAAAAAAAAAACATGGCACGATCTATGACGTCTTTTTCCTAACATTTCAATTTCAATTTTCCTTTTTAACACTTTCCAACCTAGTTGAAAAGTGTTTATGACTTCGGTTTGTCTGCCGTCTGGCCGTGCTCTAACTCCCGTAAATATGCTCGGATTGCCCTGCAATTTTCATATGCTATTGTCGTTATCTATAGCATGTTTCCTATTTCAACTGAAGTGTGTAGTACTTATAGTTTTTTTACAGGGACACTCAAAAGAATTCCGTTACATTACGGTCTATGGGGAAAAATAATTTGCGGTTTATTTTAATGATGTTGCACAATTTCAAACACATTGTAATTGATATATATCACTAAGGTGTATTACAAGAAGCTTAATATGGAATAGGGTGTGCATAGCTCTTATAGTTACTTTACAGGGACAGTCAAAAGAATTCCGTTACATTATGTCTATGGAGAAAAATTGTCTGCGGTTTAATTAAATAATGTTTCACTATTTTAAACGCATTGAAATTTATATTTATCACTAAGGTGCATTACAAGAGGCTTACTACAGAATATTATGTGTATAGCAGTCATCGTCCATTTACAGGGACACACAAAAGAATTCTCTACTGTATGTTAATAATAATTCCTGGAAGTACGTTTTAAGTTGCTGAACGCGATTTTAAATTTAACTCACTTTTTGTCTATTACGTGGCGTGTATAAATTCTGTAGATTATATACAGGGCAGCACAAAAGTTCTTGAACACATTTCCGTTTATTTTCAGAAACTCCAGGAGAATTTTAAACTGTGGTACGCGTTTCTTAACTAAACTAAAATTTAGCATCCTATGTAGTATTTATACAAATATCATCATATACAGGGCTGAATAAAAGTATTCGGATATTTTTCCGAATATTGTATATGTTGAAAATATATGTTGGAAATTTCTGAAATTACGTTTTTAAATATGTTATGCGTTTTCCAAATTGTTTACTTAGATGTTATCTTTTAGCTTATTAAACGGTAATGATTTGTAAAATTATTTTGGAAGCGTTGGAAAGTGTTACATAATCTATGCTTGACGCATGATTTTTCGTTCTTGGTAATTATAAAAACAAAATAAATACGTGAGCCGATGTCACACTTTATCTTTTTTGTGCTATTTAT
This sequence comes from Maratus michaelseni, assembly GCA_963931845.1. NCBI lineage: Eukaryota > Metazoa > Arthropoda > Arachnida > Araneae > Salticidae > Maratus > Maratus michaelseni. The sequence continues at coordinate 259,744,629 of OZ007594.1, forward strand.
TTTTACTTTCTCCTACCTTTACAAGAAGAAAGTATTGGATTAATGAAAATTTTCGACTTCCGGTTTTCGACGGATTTATAAATTTTAGAAGGTTCTGAACACGATTTGACCATTTTTAGAAAATGTCTGTCTGTGACTCTGTCTGTCTGTATGTGACAAATTTTGTGGGCGCTCTATCTCAAGAACTAAAGCACGAAATTTAATAAAACTTTATATTCAGTTAGTACCTGATATAAATTGGTGATGATTAGTTTTGGGTGAAAATCGTCCGACAGGGGGCGCTGCTATGCTGCATTTTTCGCGATTACCGCAATAGCACTATCTCAAGAACTAATGCACTTATTTTCTTCAAACTTCAGGTTCAGTTAGACCTTGACATAAATAAACGCTGATTGCGTTTTGGTGTAGATATCCCGACAGGTTGCGCTGCTATACCACTTTTTTCTCGATTTTTACGATAGCTATATCTCAAGAACTAATGCGCGGAATTTCATCAAACTTCAGATTCTGTTACACCTTGACATAAATAGATGCTGCTCATGTTTTGGCGTAAATTTCAAAACAGGTAACGCTGCTATACCACTTTTTTCTCGATTTTTACGATAGCTATATCTCGAGAACTAATGCAAGGAATTTCATCAAACTTCAGATTCCATTAGACCTTGACATAAATACATGCTGCTTACGTTTTGGTGTAAATTTCCCTGCAGCTGGCGCTGCTATGCTACTTTTTCATTATTATCACGATAACTATACCTCAAGAACTAATGCATGGATTTTCATCAAACTTCAAATTCAGTTAGATGTTGACATAAGTTGTTGTTGATTAGGTTTTGGTCTAAATTTTTGCCAACAGGTGGCGCTGCTATGCTGCATTTAGCAGGATTCACACGATGTTCATGAGTCATATCCCAAGAACTAATCCACGGAATTTAATAAAACTTTAGATTCAGTTAGACCTTGATATAAATTGGTGCTGATTCTTTTCAGTGTATGCGAAATCTGTGTGAGATAGAAGAAAGTTTTGGGATTGGCACATCCGACTAGTTTTATAATCCATTCTTGAGCGTGATATAAAGCGGAATTTTATTTTTGTGGCAACATTAATTTGAGGAAAACCTTTCATTTCATTTATGAAAACAATGCCGATTTAATTTTTAATTATCAGCAAATTTGAATCAAAAAACATGTTTTAGGAAAATGTAAGTGTACTATGTCAGAAGCCTGTTCAAAATCCTTTCATATGGTACCTCATCCGTCGTTCTGCGTTTCGTATGTTTTTAGAAAAAGGGATATTGACATTAGAAATAATATATACGATTGTAAAGAGTGTCACAGTATCACTGGCCGTTTCGTTATATGCTTGATATGGGAATGATCAGATTTAAAGCATTCTTTCACACTTAAATAATCCACATTTTTTTGCTTTCTATATAAACATATGCTATTTTTACTTTCTTCTATCTATACAAGAAGAAAGTATTGGATTCGTGAAAATTTAGATTTCTGGCTTTGAACTCATTTATACGTTTTAGAAGGTCACGATTTGACTGCTTTTATAAAATGTCTGTCCGTGAGTCTGTGTGTCTGTCTCTCTGTACGTGATATAAATTTTGTGGGCACTGTATCTAAAGAGCTAATACACGTAATTCGATAAAAATTCAGATTCAATTGCACCCAGACATAAATTGGTGCTGATTAGGTTTTGGTGTAAATCACCCAATAAGTTGTGCTGCTATGCTACATTTTTCACAATTTCCTCGTTAACTATATCTCAATAACTAATGCACAGAATTTCATTCAACTTCATATTCTGTTAGACCTTAACATAAATAGACGCTGATTAGGTTTAGGTGTAAATCGTCCAACATGTGCTGCTTCTATGCTGTGTGTATCCCGATTTCCGCGATAGTTATCCCTTAACAACTAATTCATGGAATCTCACCAAATTTTCTATTCTGTTAGACCTTGCCATAAATAGATCCTTATAAGTTTTGGGTGTATATCACCTAACAGGTGTCGTTGATATGCTCTGTTTTTTTTTTTTTTACGATTTTCGCGATAGCTATATCTGAAGAAAGAATAGATTGTCATTTAATTTTGGTTGCAGACGATTTGATTTATACACTGCAACACTACAAAAAAATAAAATAAAATAAAATAAAATAAAATAAAATGTTGATTTTATGGTATAATACTGGCACCCCAGCTTCCAGTGTTATACAGTAAAATTAACAGTAATAAATAGTAAAATAAGCAGTAATACACTGCTGCGTGTTTTTGCAGTGTATAGAACAAAATTTTGTGATGGCCACAACATTCAAATAACTTAAGTAATTGACGTAAAGCATGAAATGTATTCTCAACGATTCTATTGAAAACAAATATTATTTAAATTAAAAGGAAAACAAATTTGCATTAAATCACTAATAAGGATAAAATAAAAAGCATGTATTTTCAGATGGTATTTTCAGATTCGAAATGTAAACTTTACATGGAAATTCGAAACATATAAATTGAACTAATGAATATAATATATAAAATGTATTAATATTTCATTAGCGTATTTCTCGATACAAAATTGTATAATAAACCATTATTAATAATACATTAAGGAAAATACTATCAGCCTAAAAGCTTTTAATGCAGAAAAATTATAGTCCCATCCGTTTCAAATTAATGGAAATTCACTGTATATACAGGCAATAGCTGAATATTAATGTAAATTTGTTTCATTTCATCTCTTATTTAATTTTATGCAATCTGTTTTTTTTTTTTTTTTAGTCGAAGTGATTGAAAGTTTTTTTTTTCTCTCCCACTATCCCATTTTAATGAATTGCTGATATCGTGATTAATAATTATGATATTGTGCCATAAGAGTTTATATAAAACATATCGATTAAAGCAGACTTAATTTAAAGAATGTGCACCGAATTTTCTTTAATGTCTTAAAAACAGAAAATAAAACTAAAAGCTTTCGAGAATTCACTGTTAGCAAGAAAGAAAAAAAACTGAGAAAATAATTTCACCGATACGTAATCGACGAAAATAATCGTTAAAATTAAAATTTATAGTTTTTACATGGTGAAAATAATTCAACAAAAATATTCATCAAAATATTCATGCTGTGTTTTAGCCAAATAAAAATATTTTTAAATTAGATAACTGCACTGCAAAAAAAAGTGTTGATTACACCGTAAAATTAACAGTAATAAATAGTAAAATAAGCAGTAATAAGCTACCGCGAATGCTTAGCAGCGTATTACTGCTTATTCTACTGTTTATTACTGTTAATTTTACGGTATAATACTAGCAGCTGGAGTGCCAGTATTATACTGTAAAATCAACACTTTTTTTTTTTGCAGTGTGTATTATAGACACCTTAAACAGTGTAAATTAAATATGTCTATGCTGAAATGTCGAATACATACACATATAGTATATACACGGTTACAGTTATTCAAGATTAATGTGTGAAGTTGGGAATTTATTTATTATGCATCCTTGTTTAAGTTCAAAATGTATTGGATCATCCGAAAAGTTCTGCTGCTTTTCAAAGCGAACGCGGTTTCGTCTAGTTATTTCGCTACTGCTGATAAGGAGTGACCTTGAATGACCCAGATATGTACATTCGGTCTTTTCTACTTGCGCTGCATAATTCTCGCTTGTGTTGTGGGATAATTTTTGTTTTAGTGCAGTGCTAAGAATAGAGAACCAAAAAGTTCATGTTCGTCATATTATGCTCTTTTATTTCAAGAAAGGTGAAAATGCTAGTCGGATTGCTCTTGTGCTGAAAATGGACAAAATGCTATTTCAGATGACACAGTTCGAAGGAAGGGGATTTGAGAAGCTTAGGCACTGAAATATCAGCTTGGAAGATGATGCCTATGAATGATAATTTGAAGAAGATTGGGTATGTCGCTATATGATGTGTGGGTGCCGCATAATTTAACACCGCAGAATATACTTGCTCGAGTTTCGGCATGTGATTCATCGCTGAAACGAAATGCTCCGTTTTTGAAACGGCTCATTACTGGAGATCAGAAATCGATACTATATAACAATTTTACAAAGAAAAGATCATGAGGTAATGAACTTCCCCAAGTAAGATCGAGAGGGGGCTGCATCTCAAAAAAGTAATGCTTTGTGTATAGTGAGACTGAAAAGAAATTATTTACTATGATTTGTGGCCACCAAATCAGATAATAAATTCGGAAAAATACTGTTATTAAATGACAGTTTTGAAAGCAAGCATCGAAGAAAAGCGGCCAGAACTGACCATTATTGATATTTACAATAACAATAATAATTAAAAAAACTTTCCGAATGACTCAATAAGGGATAAATAGCTTTGCCCTGTCTCAAACCGTTAGACCGCAGAAACCAACACATAAAAATGAATCAAGGTTCACATGGCTTTTCACCTTCATTCTTTTTAGCTGTTGAAACACATACACGCATACACAAAAACTGTTTGCAACGTCATCTATCGGTGATATTTAGAAATAAAACGAGGAATTGTAGTACAGAAATTTCTGGTTTCACACGTTACTCTTCTGCAAGAATAACTTCAATAGCCGTCACTATTTATTTACACTGCTGTCAAAAAATTAAGGGGCAGTGACCGAACGCTTTCGATTTTACAAGGTTTGTCGAATATCTGCTGAATTTTTTGACAAATAGTCTTTGAACTTCGAGGATGTATAGAACGTGTTTCATTTCATATTTTTCAGTGATGATTTAGTCGTGAATACAATTAGTGAAGACAACATCTGTCTGTCATATACAGACACCCATTTTCTAAAAACTGTCAAATTGTGTTCAAGACCTTCTAAAATGTATAAATCCTCCAAAAACCGGAAGTTGAAAAAATTCATGATTCTATCTTGTAAAGATAGAAAAAAGTAAAAATATGTAAATTAATTGAAAGCAATCAAGATGCGGAATTCGATATATCAATCAATCTTTTAAAATGTATAGCTTAGTGACAATGTAAAACAAGAATTACATGTCCCAAAAAAGTACAAGAATGTCATTCGTTTTAAACTTTATAAACCGAGCATGTCTCTAGAAATGTAATTATTTTTCTGTGTTTATGTTGTTTGCGTCTTAATACACTGCAAAAAATAATTGTTGATTTTACAGTATAAAACTGGCAGCTGGGTGCCAGTTTTATACTGCAAAATCAACAATTATTTTTTGCAGTGTAGGGCACTAGCATTACTAATCTCTAATCTGAATTAGGAGAAATAAACTAATGTGAAATTTAAGACGTAAACATAAAGAGAGAATTGCAGAACAGAACAAAACTTACGAATAAAAAAAAAAGAAAACTGCTTAGTAAGGAGATTTTATTTTCGTGCTAGAGTGATTAAGATTAATGAAAATTTCTTTGTTTTTGAATTACCTTCATGCTGAATATTTCGTTTTTAATACGTTATCGCCATACTTTCTTTGTTTTCCCACCTTTTCCCTGTTTTATTGCGCCAAAGTTAATAGAACGCTGTGGGTTTAGTGATAATTGTTGGAAGTTCGTTTTAATTTGCGGTATGCGTTTTCAAATATTTTTTTTACATATTATTTGATGTCTATAAAATCTAAAGATGATATGCAGAACTGCACAAAATAATTCGTGCACATTTCCGTTTATTGACGGAAATTGCTGAATGGGAATGTTCAACTGTACTATTCATTTCCTAACTGAACTAATTTTTAGAGTAAAATGTAGTATATATACAAATCTATAGATCATATACAGTGCTACTAAAAAGCAATCGGATACTTTTCCGATGGTAATTTCTGAAATTAAGTTTTCCTATGTGTTATACGTTTTCCACATTATTTTCTAAGATATCATCTTTCGCCTTATTAAACAGTCTAATTTTGTTGCAGTATTCTGAATGTGTTAAAAAGTGTTTCATAATCTATGCTTGACGCACAAGTCTTCTTTCTTGTTTTTTATTGAACTGGCAATTTAAGAATCAATATCTGAATCCAATTTCAATTAAAAAAATCTATAAACTAATAAATGTAATAAATTAAATCATTTAAATTTACTAGTATGAATTTTTTTATAAACAAAAAATAAAATGTAAGACATGGGGAAAATAAAAATACATATATATATAGGAAAAAATCAAGACATCAGTCTTTCAAAATGTACAGTCCCGAAAAAAAAAGTTATGCTGTTTTATCACCAAACTTTTGCAGAGAGATGCAAGAGGCAGGAAATAGTCTCTACATTCAAAATATGAATGCAATTTTTGGAATAAGAGTCATCTACATATTACACATTTCACCAATTTCCATTCTTCAAATGATAAGAACCATTTTTTGTCATTTTGTTTGAGTTTCTTGGATCAAAGCAGCCCGAAAAAAGGCATAGATTATACATTTTTCCTATAAATCTTTATAGAGCTATAATAGAAAATGTGTTCGTAATGTGTTATTCAGAAATATCGGAAATATAATTATGATCTTAAAATGAAAGGTACTTGGAACACAGAACGAGACACCGAAAAAATTATACAGACTTTCTAAATGTACAGTCCCTGGCCAAATTATTAGACGCAGTTGTTTTTATTATGATTTATTAAATATCTGGAAAGATACATGAGGAATTATCCTGAAACTTCAGGAGTGTAAACAACATAATAAACGTCATATATTTCCGCGAAGATTTTTTCCCGAAACCCCATAAGGGGCCGTCAACAAATTGAAGAAAAACGAATATCTTTTGGATAACTCTGTAAAAACTAATGTTGCAAAAAGCATTCAAACTGTAGATTATGATTAAGTGGCTTATTGTAATAATTTGGGTTCATTTTTATGAATATAGCATGCATACTCGAAGAGAAATTCACGTTTTTATAAAAACAGTCCCAAATTTTACCAAGTTTTTTGCTTATAATTTGCAGAGTTTTTAATATAAAAACAAGTTATTTTCAGAAAATATGACAAACAAAATTATACACAATACCCTGCAATCAGAATTAAAAAATAATAAAAATTGTATGAAAAATGAGCAGATTTACTAAATATTGTTTCACTGCACATGCGCGAATTCAATCAAAATATACTGTGCATAATATATTAGCTTAATGTATAGACCAATTTTTATGAAAGTCTCAAAAACATAGCTTGAAAATTCTGATAGTAGTCGTTGATAGAATAAGCTCGAAATTCGCTGTTCCCAAAAGTAAGCAAAAAGATGAGGGGTTGTATCCAAATATACTAGCTTATGAAAGTTGACATAATAAGAATGAAGTGTCTCTCATTGTATATTTGGATACAACCCCTTATCTTTTTGCTTCCTTTTGGGAACAGCGAATTTCGAGCTTATTCTATCGACGACTATTATCAGAATTTTCAAGCTATGTTTCTGAGACTTTCATAAAAGTTGGTCTATACATTAAGCTAATATATTATGCACAGTATATTTTGATTGAATTCGCGCATGTGCAGTGAAACAATATTTAGTAAATCTGCTCATTTTTCATACAATTTTTATTATTTTTTAATTCTGATTGCAGGGTATTGTGTATAATTTTGTTTGTCATATTTTCTGAAAATAACTTATTTTTATATTAAAAACTCTGCAAATTACAAGCAAAAAACTTGGTAAAATTTGGGACTGTTTTTATAAAAACGTGAATTTCTCTTCGATTATACATGCTATCTTCATAAAAATGAACCCAAATTATTAAAATAAGCCACTTAATCATAATCTACAGTTTGAATGCTTTTTGCAACATTAGTTTTTACAGGGTTATCCAAAAGATATTCGTTTTTCTTCAATTTGTTGACGGCCCCTTATGGGGTTTCGGGAAAAAATCTTCGTTTAAATATATGACGTTTATTATGTTGTTTACACTCCTGAAGTTTCAGGATAATTTCTCATCTATCTTTCCAGATATTTAATAAATTAATTGCGCCTAATAATTTGGCCAGGGACTATATATCAAATTCACTGTATATAAAAGAAAATTCTATAAAATTTTCCCGGTTACTTTCTTTAAATTTATTCTTTTGTGTGGATGATGCTTTGATAACCAAGAGACGGCCTCCTTTAGGTAAATACACTGCTCAAAACAATTAAAGGATATTTGAAGTTTTATATAAAATAAAGATATAAACGAAATTTTTTTTGCCGAATATAGAAGAAGAGAATCACAAATGCAAATTTTTCTGGTTTTCAAACTGTGGAGTATGCAAATTTTGAGTTCGACGTCAAAAACGTCGCTTCAGCGGCAGTGAAAGAAATTTGACTTTCAACTGGATAAAAGAGAATGAAGACAAGGATGATCGGCATTCAGTGATTGCTTTGTTTCGATGAGTACGATGTCTCAGCGAAGTCATTTGACAGATTCAGAAGCTTGGAGAATTGTTGTTAGGTTAGAAGGGGGCCAAACTCAAGCCGAAGTAGCGCAAGCCATTGGAGTGCCACAAAGTGTCATTTCCAGGATCTGGAACCGTTTTTTGGAGAGTGGATGTGCAGGTTGTAGACCAGGGCAAGGTCGTAGACGGGCAACAACGCCCAATGAAGATCGGTATTTAGCGTTAACAGCTCGGAGACACCGAAACATGAACGCTACTCTTCTCCAACAACACCTTCGCTCGGCTACAGGCACCACGATTTCAACTCAGACTGTCCGAAACCGGCTCCATGCTGTAGGTCTGTATGCTCGCCGACCGATGGTATGTGTTAGATTAACATCAAGGCATCGTCGCGACCGCAGGGAGTGGGCAACCGAGCATGTCAACCGGAGGAGAAATGAATGGAGCAATATTCTGTTTTCTGACGAGTCCCGTTTTTCTCTGCATCCGGATAATAGGCGTATTTTCATCTGGAGGGACCGTGGCAGTAGGAATAATCCTGCGTTCGTGCACGAAAGTGTCAGATTTGGCGGTGGAGGAGTGTTGGTGTATGGTGGCATCTCCATTGACGGGCGCACTGACCTCTACATCATTCGAGATGGAGCTCTGACTGGTCGCCGATATAGGGATGAGATCCTCAGACCTATTGTAGTCCCTTACGCTGCAGCAATCGGAGATAACTTCATTTCAATGGACGATAACTGTAGGCCACATCGTGCAAACCTGGTGGAGGATTTCCTTTTCGAGGAAGGAATCGTTCGAATGGAATGGCCAGCGTGTTCTCCAGACATGAATCCAATCGAGCACGTTTGGGACGCTCTAGGAAGACGAGTTTCTGGCCGCCAACAACCACCACAAACTCTCCAAGAACTGGAAAGAGCTCTTCTGGAAGAGTGGGGCAGAATACCCCAACTCGTCATTAATAGCCTCATTGAGTCCATGCCTCAAAGGTGTTCAACGTTGCTGGCCGCCCGTGGAAACCATACCCCCTACTGAAAATGATTTTCTTTGAATAAAACACCTTTTCTTATTCTTTTTTTCTCATATGCACAAATTGTGTTTTTTTCCTTTTGTACACAAATGCGCAATAAAATGCATTTTTTTCTGCCAAACATGTGTAATTTATTCTCATATAACCTACTATGTCTGTCGACCATGTATCAATCAGCTAAAAAGTTTCCCAGATACGAAATCCACCTAAAACTGCAATATCCTTTAATTGTTTTGAGCAGTGTAATTAAAGTAAAATTCATCTGCATAAATTTTTCTGAAAAATTTATCATCTTGAAAAGTAAAATTTATCTGCATCTCGAAAATTGATAGCTAAAGTAAGTTCTTAACTATAATTCTACCAGATTTTTCCGGTTTCTTTCTATGATTTTATTCTTTTCTTTAGATGCTTTGATAACTAAGATACGGTCTCTTTAGGTAAATAATTAAAGTAAAATTCATCTGCATAAACTTATCTGTAAACTTTATCCTCCCGAAAATTAAAATTTATCTGCATCTCGAAAATTAATAGCTAGAATAATCTGTAAACTTACAAAGCTAGGTTTTTTACGATTATGCTGCATTTCATGTAAAATTTATTAAACGAGGTCATAACGCAGAATGTTTTTTAATGTGAATTTTTAATAATTTTCATAATTAAATATATGTTTTTACAAAACATGCTATAGATTTTACAACAATGCTACTACTGTCAATTATGCTACTAATTTTCCAGAGTAATTTGACATAGAAAATCTGTTAAAGACAGGATAATCCTGTTAAATTGAAAGTTTATTTGTATGAAATAGAATTTCGTCATTTTACACAGCGGACAGTCTTGTTAAATAGGTACGGAGTTTTTTAAAATTTGAAACAGAATTTCTCACAACAGAAGTATGTACTACAAAGGATCTTGTATTGGAAATATTTTATTCAATATAATTTTTTTTTCTTTACAGTATTTCTGGTATTTACCTATTTGTTTGTCGTATTCCCCGCTGCCGGGTGATCGATCCCCAGGGCACCGTGGACGGGCCAGCGATTATTCAGCGCCCGGAAAATATACAAATTTCTCATGAAAATTTTATATGTTGCAATTTTACTAAAAAGATTGTTCCTGAATATATATGATGAGAAACGATTGAATATTATACAAATGTAAAGCTACAAGAAGTATAAAATTCAAAAAGATAATACAAAACAAATATTACTAAATTGTTGGTCAGTTAGATTTCAAATACCCCTCGCTAATGTTAAACTTATGGGCATGAAACATATTCGTATTTTTAAAATAACTCATCAGGAAATTTATATGTATAACATTTTTTTATGTGTATTTTGCTTAAAGGATGTCTGTTTCTTTTTTAGTTGAGAAAATATTTCTGTTGAGAAAGTTTTAAAATCTAACTCACAGCTTGTCAGCTTCGCTAAGGCTTATTACGCATAAAATATTAAATTAAGTATAGATTTTAGAAATATTTTGTTAACTAAAAAGGAAAGAGACACGCTTTAAGAAAAGAAAAAAATGTTGAAATATTAATTTCTTCATGAGATATTTTAAAGATACGAATGCATTCTATGTCTATAGGTTTAACATTGGAGGAGGAGAATTGAACACCAGACTAATCCAACACCCTTAACGTTTCAGAAGATGGAACGGGAATGGAAGCAAGGCAAACAATTTGCCGGCAAGCCATCAGTCAAAAGTAAAGTATCTTATAACTTTAAAAGTTTCTGCAGAACGCGAAAACGATATGTGTAATGGGTAGCAGAAGAAATCTGTACTTTACATGAAATGAAGATTTTCCGTTAGAAATGCGGTAAAATATTTGTTAAAGCAATTGTTTTGTTTTATTATTATTTTTTCAGTGTATAGCTTAACTCGTTATCTCAAAATAATGCTTATACTTATTGGTACAATTAAAATAACAGACACTTTAAATGAAACAAGCGAAAAATTCACTTAGAAACAATTGGCGTACCAAGACACTTTGAAAACACATCGACAAGAGTTTCTTGATCAAATAAGTCATTTAACAAAAATAGCTGCTCTTTAAAAAAGAAATTAATCAATAAAGAAATATCGTCGCCCCTTAGCAACAAAACAAGTCATTTAAGAAATATAGCCAATCTTTAACAATCAAATACAAGTTTATCCAATAAAACTTTCACAGTTATATTATACAGATCTTCAATCTCTAACACATCCAACACATTTAACATATTCAATACAGATCCACCGACAGATCTAGTGATACAGCCAACTAATACATTTGTTCATAATTAATAGAGAAAAGTATATTCAACTAGGTAAATTATATCCAATGATTGGAGTATCATAGTTGAGATTTCTCCAACAGAGCGAAAATATGCCGGCACCAGGACTCGAACCTGGGTTCTTCGGTTTACCGTAACAACGCTCTCCCTACTGAGCCTCTGACTTTCCTCTATTCATTATGATCTAATTACATGGTATACAGGAGTTTCCGTGCTATTTCAAGATTCATCATGTAAATGCTATAGTTATAGCTCGGATGAATGAAATTAGCGCTGCAGTTCGCAGCCTTGTCCAACAAATAAGAGTGAAATATGCCAGTCCAGGATATCGTCGGGATAGCTCAGTAGGGAGAGCGTTGGTACGGCAAACCAAAGTACCCAGGTTCGAGTCCTGGTGCCGGCATATTTTCGCTCTGTTGGAGAAATCTCAGTTATGATACTCCAACCATTGGATATAATACATTTGTTGTCCATTCCTCGCCTTTGTTTGTGAATATACGTATCTAAAGAATGCACAAACCATTTCAAATTTACTAGATTCAAAACTAAAGCGAAAAAATATCCAAATGTTAGAAACATTTTATACGAAAAGAACAACAAAGCACTTCAATAAGATGAAACTGAGCTATAATAGACAAAGCACCAAGAAATATGTGCATGTGCATTAAGGAGACACGATAATTTCCTTGAGTTTCACTAAAATTACAATACACTTCAAATAATAAGCTAGAGAAGATAGTAATTTATGTAAATTCGTTTGTACGAACATAAGGAAAGAATATAAATAATCAGACTATTTTCATTGTGTATATGCAGTTGCTTGTCTCAATAACATATTCTTACTACTCAAGTAATTTCAGTTCTGTAAGAAATAACCACAAAAATTTTGTATACTCATGCCCCACAGTAATCATGTGTTGCTGTTACTACTTTTTAACACTTTCCAACCTAGTTGAAAAGTGTTTATGACTTCGGTTTGTCTGCCGTGTGGCCGTCTGCCGTCTGTCCGTGCTCTAACTCACGTAATTATGCTCGGATTTCCCTGCAATTTTTATATGTTATTGTCGTTATCTATAGCATGTTCCCTATTTCAACTGAAGTGTGTAGCACTCATAGTTTTTTACAGGGACACTCAAAAGAATTCCGTTACATTACGGTCTATGGGGGAAAATCATTTGCGGTTTATTTTAATGATGTTACATAATTTCAAACACATTGTAATTGATATATATCACTAAGGTGCATTACAAGAAGCTTAATATGGAATAGGGTGTGCATAGCACTTATAGTTACTTTACAGGAACAATCAAAAAATTCCGTTACATTACGTCTATGGAGAAAAATCGTTTGCGGTTTAATTAAATAATGTTTCACTATTTCAAACGCATTGAAATTTATATCTATCACTAAGGTGCATTACAAGAGGCTTACTACAGAATATTGTGTGTATAGCAGTTATCGTTCATTTACAGGGATACACAAAAGAATTATCTACTATCTGTTAACAATAATTCCTGGAAGTGCGTTTTAAGTTGCTGAACGCGATTTTAAATTAAACTCACTTTTTGTCTGTTACTTGGTGTGCATAAATTCTGTAGATCATATACAGGGCAGCACAAAAGTTCGCGAACACATTTCCGTTTATTGACAGAAACTCCAGAAGGAAAATTTTAAACTGTGCTACGCTTTTCCTAACTAAACTAAAATTTAGCATCCTATGTAGTATATATACAAATCTATAGATCATATACAGTGCTGAATAAAAGTATTCGGATATTTTTCCGAATATTGTATATGTTCAAAATTCCTGAAATTACGTTTTTAAATATGTTATGCGTTTTTCAAATTGTTTACTTAGATGTTATCTTTCAGCTTATTAAACGGTAATGATTTGCAAAATTATTTTGGAAGCGTTGGAAAGTGTTACATAATCTATGCTTGAAGCATGATTTTTCGTTCTTGTTTACCGTTCGAAATGAATAAATGGACCCCCCCCCCCCCCTTATGAAGTATGAACATCTGTAAGAAACGTATACTCTAACTATATTTGGAATTTATCTTTTCATCGGCGTTCACATATCATACATTCAACGAAGTAAGAAGTTTTCAGAATTAATCGTTCTCATCTTAAATGTATATGCATTTACATGGTGGTATTATGAAAGCAAAGGACGTCACAATCACTTTAATACAATTCGGAAGGACAACTAACAACGTTTTCCTCTATTTCTCAAAATAAACTTCTGTTAAAAATAAAATAATCTAAAATTCACAATATATACATTATTAATACACAGATAATGAAATTTTTGTATATTTCATTGCAATTACATTAAAATGTTCCAGAAATTCGTTGATTCATCCTTTTATCCTTTTATGTCCAATATCATCTCTGCTGCCAAATAGGCGAGATCTGGGTTTTACTTTTGAAAGCTAATTTGTAACTAAATGACATGCCCATCTAGGTATTTTCAACGCTTCCGCGTGAAATGTATTTCAAATGACGGCAATATGGATTATGAATCCTTTTAATCCTCAAATTAAATTAGTTTTGTGACAGAGAAGAATTTTTACATATTAGTTAAAGATTCCTAAGGAGAAAGGCTTATCTGGAAAATAATGATTTGTAAATAGTAAACTTTTCTTCAGTAAATATACATAGTGAAAAGCATATAAATTACGCAGCATTTTTGCAATGGATGAGACTATTGCTATAAAAGTACTGTTTGTGCATAGAAAATTCATATACACTATACAACGAAATCCCTCGTAGCGTGCTCTACCGGCGAAATGCGGGACTTAACGATCTTACCTTTGAAAAAATTGGAGATACGAGGAAGAATCAATTAGAAAGTGCTTGAGAATCATCGATTTAACCCTAGAACTACCGGATATTTTAATCAACATTGATAATAACATTTCATACAATAATTTTTATATAAAACTATTTAACTTATTTACTTACTTTAGTTCTCTGTGGCTTATATTTAACTTATTTTATGAAACAAATTCTGATTCAAATATTATTGGAATGTATATCTGTCGAGTCCATTGGACCTATCTGATGGTAAGCAAACGGTTAATCAGGGAATGACACTCTACAAACTTGAAGAACTTAAATCGAAAGGAAAAAGTGCTAATGTTAGTTAGTGAGATTTGCTTTATGGCTCCTGCAAGAATGGACGATTTGCAACAGTCGATGAAGAATTCGATCATGGACAATAAAGTTCTGTTTCTGGGGCACTAATCGTGTTGTTTTATTGTATTTTCTGTAAGTATTCTCTCACACCATTTTCCTTTACAAAACAACAAACAAAATCAACATTGTGGTATCGATGGGAATCGCACAAATTTAAATTCACACTTTCGCTGTTGATTTAGGCTATCCATGCCCATAAAGTGTCATTTACTACTAAATCGACAACGCAGAACAAAATTTCGAATTGACTTTTTCCCTATAACTACAACAATTTACGACATTAAACCGCTAATTTCCACATTTAGCAACTAGAGACGATCCAAGTGGTCTCACACACTCTTGGCCATTAATCGTGTTGTTTTATTGTATTTTCTATAAGTATTCTCTCACACCATTTTCCTTTACAAAACAACAAACAATCAACATTGTCGTATCGATGGGAATCGCACAAATTTAAATTCACACTTTCGCTGTTGATTTAGGCTATCCATGCCCATAAAGTGTCATTTACTACTAAATCGACAACGCAGAACAAAATTTCGAATTGACTTTTTCCCTATAACTACAACAATTTACGACATTAAACCGCTAATTTCCACATTTAGCCTCTAGAGATGATCCAAGTGGTCTCACAGTACAGCGCATACTCATATTTCTATGTGGAAAGAACAGTTTTAGACCTGTAGTTACAGCCGTTCCCAAATTAAATGACAGCGCAGCTTAGATGTTTTCAACCGTGTATAAAAAACTCGTGTTCACAAAATATTTAGTTGTATGTAAATGCCATTTACGCTGCTAAGATCATAATGAAGTACATTTTATTGAAAATTTTAAAAATGGTATATAATTCTGTTTTAATTAGTTGTTGAAAAAATAAGTCATATGAATTTTTTTTATACACATACGTGTTTGCCCTGTTAAGTCGCGTCGTATGGGATCTTTTGATAACCGAACACAATTGTCTAGGTATTATCATATACATTATTTCTGTTGTCAACATACCTTTTTCTATGCATTTACAATGAGGTATGAGTGAAGAGGAATGAATGAGATATCATTCGAAAGGTTTTTGAACCGGCTTCTAACACAGAGCACTCACATTTCTTTAAAACATGTTTTTCGATTAAAAATTGCAGTTAATTAAAAATTAAATCAGCATTGTTTTCATAAATGAAATGAAAGGTTTTTCATCAATCAGTGTTGCCAGAAAAATAAAATTCCACATTATATCGTGCTCAACAATGATTATAAAAAAAATTAATTGTACAAAAAAGATAATGTGCTCACATGGGTTTATTTTATATTTATGATTAAAAAGTAAAATTGAAATTGGAATGTTTAGAAGAAAATATACCATTGATTGATAGAAACAGTGGTATTTCCTGTGAAACCTAAAAGGTTTGCTTTATTATATTAGATTAAATATTATTTTATATGTATTCAGTTTATTTTTCTTTGTCCCAAGTTCTTTCCAAAGCGGATGATGTTATCTTCTAATGCAGTTAAAATACGATTGTTAACTTTTTTTTTCTCGCACGTGCCTTTTACTATCTTTGATCAGTTTTTACTGTAACTTTGCTGTAATATATACGATGATAGTCTGGCTTGACTAATGTTATTTTCAGATATCTTTATCATTAATTTTTCTTTAGAAGTTTAAACCTGAATCAAAAGACCATTAGATATTGCTAAAAGTATTAGAATACAGTGCGAAATCCTCTCACGAATCCACTAGTACATTTTAATTGTAGTTATATTTTATTTACAGTTTGTAATGAGCAGTTGATAGCAGATCGATGTATTTTTGTATGTGGCAGATTGATATACTGTAGTATACTGATAAAGTAGAATTTTTAATTTGCAACGTTATTCTCGGCGCCAATTCCATTGTCTCTTTAAAAAATACAATGCATAGGTAATAAAACTGTTTTTATAATATGCACAAGCTGACAAAAACAAACGATAAATGTACAATAACCTCAATTAAATTGTACAATACGGCAGTCAATTTTGTTTGATTATCAGACAATATCATATGCGATTCCCGGACAACAACAAATGAGTGTCAAAATACGTCTACGTCAATAATGCATTAATTATTCACGCATTTTTCTTATTCAGTTAAAAAAATATATCGCCGACCACACTCTTAGTCTTTACATAAATGCCCTCTCAATAATATGTTAATCGAGAAATAAATGTAATATAATGCAAAATTGGACTTGATTATTGACGCTGCCTGCATCACCATGTACGTACAACTTAAGAGAATGCTTCATCGTATCTGCGCGTGTCCTACCACATTTCCAGGGATTAAAAATGTCTATTTACTGTTTAAGTATTTTGTTTTTATACATACTGCAGCGGTTTGTGATAGACCGTTAATTTTTGTGTTAGGATGGCTGTGCTGAGTCTTGGTGTTATTTATCTACGATAGATAGAGATTATCATTAGCGGTTGACTAATGATAAACGTTGACTAAAATTATTAAGTCGCCTTCTGGCACAGACACTGGATCCAACCACGGTATCTTCAGTACCAACCAAGAAAGCTCTTGTCTGTTTCTCCCGCCTTGAGAAGGACTTCATGACGTCTGATCACATGATTTCCATCTGACCCAATTAGCTGACAAAGCGTAGGATGTATGCAGCAATTCGATTCAATCAGCTACAGTGATATAATAGTTATCTGTCTAAAACTCTGGCGACGCAATCATTATAAGTCAAATATAATATATGAAAACATTTGGCAGTTATTATCTTTTAACTCAAATACTATAAAATGAAAAAAATAATAATAATCAGAAGCGATTTCTGCTAATAATGGATGCAAGAATCCAGTAAATTTCAAATCATAAAATTTTTTATAAAAAATTACATAGTTAATTAAACGCTATTACTTCATTCGTATTCTTTACTTCTCATTGTTATATTTATGATAATTATTATACTTTTAGTTATCATTTACCCTTTGTGACTCAACAACTCCGATTTGAAAAATATTTACTCAGATGTTAGAATACATCCTTTTTTAAGCATGTAAAAAATAATTTTAAAAATTTTAGAACATTAAAAAAAAATGAATAAAATATACTGTTTTTACATTTGCAAAAAAAAAAAAAAAAAAAAAGTACACACTTTTCCCAAATACTGTCAATTTTCTAATATAAAATTTTGAAGTATACAAACATCTATTTTTGGACATCTTCAGACTTTTTAACAATAGAACTACCGGAAATTTTACTCACGTTTTTTAAAACTATTTCACACCAGAAATTTATTTTAAAACTACTTAACTTATTCATTTAACGTATTTCTCTGAGTTTTATATTTAATTTATTTTAAAAGTAAATTTCTGATTCAAATCGGGATATATTCATTTGGTAACCGTCAAAATGACGGCTCATGGTAATTCTAGTGTTAACTTTACAAAATTTACGATGTTCGGTTTAGAAATAACGATGTGAAGATGCTTAAATGATAGATAAAACTTTAGTATGAAAAATTAACGTAATATCGCGGTATGCTGAGAGTTCCATGAACAATTTAAATCAACTGCTGTGATGTAAAATAGCGCAGCAATGAATAAAATCGTATTTTTAAGCCAAATGTATAAGTAACATTGACTTTTGAGTATGTTGCAGATGTGCAACACGGTGATACAAAGGGTTAAATTACATACCAGGAAGTAAAACGCATATTAAATTGTCTATACCTCCTAACGTAAAAACTAATGCAAAAAAATGTCATTAAGTATTTGTAATAGCGGAAACCTAGTATAAACTTTCATGGATTTATTTACTTCATAATACTTGTTTTCATAACCTTTCTTCTCATAAAGCCTCATTTGAGACATCATTGTGGCCTAGTATAATCAAATGATTGCATAATATAATGAAAGTTTTGTACAGTTTCTCAAAATATACATGTGTTCCTTTTTAAACAAATACTACAGTTCCTGATACCCTATTCATAATTCGCTTTGAATAATATTATAAATAATACATTATTATTGAAAAAATGGGTCTGTTATAAAATAATTTTGAAATAACACAGATTATTCCTTTTTAGAATTTTAACTATAAGTAATACAAGAATTGTTATATAGTTATATATATATATATATATATATATATATATATATATGTGTGTGTGTGTGTGTGTGTGTGTGTGTGTGTGTGTGTGTATCTATGTAATTGGATTTAAAATAATATATCCGTTGTGTCAGCTATGTGTGTGGTGTAATATTTTTATACCTGCCATGTCTCCTGTATTTTTCGTACCACTATTTCCTAATAGAAATATTTTCTTTACTTAATGACAGAATTTTATGACTATATAAGACAAAGATAATAAGAAATAGTGTTACAAAAAATGGGGGACACTTGGTAAATAAGTATTCTCAACGGTAAAAGATAATCATACTTTTACTCTGGTCACCTTCAAAGATGATTCCTAAAATCCAAATAAATCTGTCAGATTTTGGCAGTTTACCGTCTTGACAATATATTTTATTTGCTATTGTTTTGTAAAATATCAAAACAGGAAAAAAATTATATGAATAAGTAAAGTTTCAAAACATTAAAATTCGCTGTAAAATCTTGGCTAGCGTGTATGTTATTTTAAATTTTAAGTTTGATTTACACGCCGTGTTTCATAATGATACGACTGCCGTATTTTTGGAGTAACTAAACCCAATAATAGAGATCTCAAAATTATGCATTTTATTTCAAAAGATGAGCCATTTTCTATTGTTTCAAATCAAAATAAAATAGTGTATATCCGAATGTAATATGTGATTAGTTGTAAATTTATTCACTGTTTCAAAATTATATAACCCTATTCTTTTACACTTAGCATGCTCATCAAATTTATGAATAAGAACAAAAATACAATCTGCCAATAAGGGAACCTTAGTTTATTTAACCACTTAACTGTTTGGCCCGAACGCCGCTCGGGCAAGAATACATTGCTTGCTTCGTTATCAAAAGCTTTTGGACACCACTAATTTTTAACTGTAATCTTTGCTTTATTAATTGGCAAATATTTTTCGGTTATTATTAGGATGAGCGAAGCGAATCCCCTACTAGGCTACACAAATTACATTTTGTCTACACTTTACAAAAAAAACTATTCAGTATTTTGACTTGAAATTAAACATAAAAAGAAATTATGATCTGTAGATTTGCACAATATTATTTTTTTAGAGAATAACTTTAAAAGTTTATTATTTTAATTAATTTATTTTACATGTTTTTCCATTACGCACGCAATTTTGAAAATAAAAAATGAAATACGTATATTTTCAGAAGAAAAAATAAATCATGGAGTTAGTAATTATATATAGAATCATGATTAATTAAATAAATACGCCAAAATATCTCAAAAACTGTTTTTTAAATTTAATTAAGGAAAGAAATATTATTGGACTTGATAGAAATAAAATATGATCTGTAGATTCTGACAATACTTTTTCTTATCGAATGATTTAAATAAAACACTTAATTCAATTATTTACATCCAATTATAAAAGTCTTTTTCAGTGTTAAGAATTCAAATACACAATTTATTCTTATTATGTGAAATCATTTACGCAGACGATACTTACGCATTTAAAAATATATATATTATGATTTTTTTAAGTGGCAACAAAAGAATTGTAAAAAAATAAAATTAATTGTTAAATTCGTTATATTAAGTGTTATTCGAATTCGAAGGTTGAAAATTGAACCAAATGAAACATATTTACTATTAAGAAGTAATTACTATTAGTATTATTTTTAATATGTTTCCCGTTTAAAAACAATTTATGGAATGTATTAGTTCTATTATTAAAAATGTTCCCTACAGTAATGATAATGTACAGTTACTGGTCGAAAAGAACGCGAACATGATTTAGCTTTGAGGCAAGAGGCTAGATATCAGCGTAAAAAACGACGACATGACAAATTTCTTCTGACAGGGAATGCATGTGCTCGGAAATATGCTTTAAATTTCGAAAATGCACAAAAATATTTTAAATTATATTTTTGTAAAATTTGTCATCGTCGTTGGTTTGACATGCATATTCAATCTGATGGATCTTGTAAGACTTGCCATAAATGTATAGTAAAAAATGAACTAGATATTTTTTCTGTAGCTAATAATATGGACCCAGGTCCACAATCGGAAATATTGAATTACTGAACTTTCGTTGAGGAGTAATTAATTGCCCAAGTTCATCCAGTCATTACTCTGTTTATCGCATTAAAGGTGGTCAGCTTGGATAGAGGGAGCAAATATGTGAATTACAAAGATTGGAAACACACCTATTTCAAACCATTTGAGAAAACACAAGAGGCTATTGGAAAATGTAAAAACATCTTTAAAAGAGCTTTTAGTTGAAAATTTAATAATATTTTGTAAAATTTTCCTTCGAAAATATTTTTATTTATACCAGTCTTATATCATAAAAAAAAATTCTTAGTTATTTGACTGAATTTACATTTTTAAAATTAAAATGTGCCAAAACATAAAATAACGTTTTTGCTTAATATAGATGCAAAAATAATATAAAAAAATATTGTTCCTTTCAAATATTTATCTTATGAAATAATGCTTCGCGAATCCAAACAAAGCATGGCTTTTGTTAGTATAAAGCAAATATTTTACTACGAAAAAAAGTGGAGTTTTGTGCCTGTTTTTAGTTTATTGTTCCACATAAAAAATAAAATAAATAAAAAATAAATAAATAAATAAATAAAATAAAAAAGAAACTATTAAGTGATTGGATTTAAAAATTGGATTTCCCCAATCACAAATATTGTAAAAATCTGTAAAACTGAGCATTGTTTTCCACTGGTGCACAGTGATCAAACTAATGAATTCCAAACAATGGGGTTTTAATCAGGTGAAAATGATGGCCAGTCAATTACATGAACCCCAATGATTCGTAAACTACACCCAGTAACTGTATGGACAGGAGCATTACCTTGTTAAAATATCCAAGATAGCCCTTTTATTTTCAGCAAAGACAACAAATTCTCTTCGAAAAAATTTTGATATGCGACTGCGTTCATCCGCTTTCTTGTAAACGCTACCTTTTTTCCCATTACACTTAACCCATTCGGTACCATGGGTGCATATATACACCCTCAAAAAGAGCATACAGAATTTGTTTAGGCACCAGAAAAAAATAAAAGTAATATTTGCTTTCGCTAATTAGAGCATTTCTGTGATAGTTTAAGTAAATGTAGCTTTTTTTTTTTTTTTAAGTGGTGCAAACCGAATAAAATTTGTGTAAAAGCAGCCGGTCCCGAAGGGGTTAATTGTTTTTTCAGCTCAGTAGTTTTTATACTGGTTACAAAAATGAGGAGCTTGGGTCGATGCTAGCAAGTTCGATGCCAACGTGGTCTAAGTGAGGTGACTGCAAGTTTTTCAGGGATTTTCTTGTACGAGAACGATAATTTGCATCCCTTTCCGTCCATTACACAAAACGCCTCTCCATCGAAACACCCTTGCCGTTTTGCGTTTTGGAAAGCATTCAGGTTTTCCTCTCTTCTACACCAAGATCAGGTGGCCTGATTACCAAAATGGCACGAAAAGTTGGAGCTTACCTTCTAAAATTTAAGAGGGGCCTCAAAATGGAAGAAAAGCCTGTGCCTCAAATCACCACTTTTACTTTTTTTACATTGCATTTTTAAATTTTTTTTATGAGAAAATTTGCCAAAAAAATAGGTAAAATAAAAACCTTGTTGCTTTTGCAAACTTTTGTCATCAGACCGAGAAATATGTACCTGAAAGTGATCAACGAGCTCTTAAACAACCTTATGGAATTCGGAAATCCTGATTACAAACCACCCGGGTAACAGAAAATACTACAACTCTATATATTGCAAGCATTTTTATACAGGGAATATTAAAAAAAAATTAAATAAAGCTTCTTAATGAAATGTTAATTCTGCCAAGTCATTTTCGGAATAACTCTTGTAACCAGTGCAACGAAGCTGCAAAAGGCGACAAAATTTTAAAGAAGGCAAAATTTTGAAAATAGCAAAATATATCCAGATTTGTTTTTTTATTCCTTTTGTCATTTTAAAATCTTTAAATAAATAATAAAACTAACTTCTGAGGATTTTGCCTTTTGCAGAATTGAAGCGGTACTTGGCTCGGAACATAAAGAGTAATTTCAACAAGTGTTTGAAATAATTTGCACATTGTATGATTATTTTCGGGCTGACCATATTACACTGTCTGGTATTTCTGAAGAAAGAATCTACTTGTCACCAGCAACTTATGAAGTTTTAGTACATTTTATAGAAAAGTTAGTGAGTGAAATAATAGATGATGATTTTAGTTCTTCTAAATATTTTCAGCCATACAATATTCCACGACATAATGACTAGTTAAGTATAATCATTAGATATCTAACTGAAAATGACTCTCAGATGAAAGTGTTTTGTCGATTTATAACATGAGTTGCAAGCCATACTGGAGAAAAGTTTTCTGAAGAAATTTTGAATTCCTTAGAATCGCATAATAGGAAACTTGACAACTATAGACATCAATCACATTAAAATGCAACCAACATATCTGGAATACATTGAGGCTTGCATGCAAAATTCGAGAACAGAAACCCTCTTATTTTCTTAGTTGAATATTCAGCTTAAACGTTGAAGCTAGTTTGCTCAGGAACAGTGTAATTCTCTATAACTTCAATCTTGTTTTCAGTTAATACAATACTTCTACTAATTTAATACAATAAATCCTCTGAATAGCGGACGCCTTGGGACCGCGTCATTTTTCCGCTATTCGGAGGTGTTCGTTCTTCGGAGGTAAAAAACATACAGATATATACGTAGGAGTTGGGGATATGAAAAAGTGTTCGCTAAATAAAGGTGTCTGATATTCGGGAGTGTCATTATGGAGGTTTTAGTGTACTGTTTTGTAGATTTGCAGAAAGATAAAACAAGTTATAAACATTTTCTTTCAATTTTGTATGTGTAATACTAAAATATTTATCAACAACTCGATGATGTAAGCATGCTTGTAAAAAATAGAATGCAGGTTGAAAGCAAAGTTATCTCATCAAAAATAGTTTCAGAAAATGGAAAAGATCAAGTTAAATGTAAAGCTGGTGGTCTTCTTAGTACGTTAAATAGTATTGAGATAGAAATCAAGAACTTTAGTGTGAAGTTTTATGCTGCAAGAGTTTGGCAAAACAATTAAAGCATTGCAAGTCTAATATGTGTACGTTTTTACTGCGGTTGAAATGTATGAGTTTTTATTGTATTTAATGTTTAACTGAGCTTGCAACCTTTTTTTTATATACATTTCTTCATTCCTCTGAAGGAAAAGGACCATAATCAGTTGTATCTTCATCATAAAAGGAATTAATACAAAACGGAATTTTTACTAAATCATCTGAGTCAGATTTTCGTGATTGCCTTTTATCACCAAATTAGATGCTGCACAAATTTGTGATGCTGCAGAAAAACTTTGAGCAAAACGATTCTGACACAGAGAGAAGTTTGTCTGAAGACTATATATAAATTTTAAAAGCTATTTATCATTGAAGAAATGTGAATTATTTGCAAAGATAGACGGTGTGACAATTCTTCCTATCGTCTATTTTTCTGCATAGATGTTGACTTCCAATAAAGTTAGTGATATTATCGTCCAAATGTGTACCTAATAAACCAGCAACAAACAGTTTAGGAGAAAGGTAATTTTCAGTTTTAAAATGGATTAGAATGTCTATGAATAACACAGATTCATGCACAACAGGTCACTCTTGAAATCCTCTACATAAAATCAGGCATAATACTGAGTCTCGATTTTCGAATAAAAGATAAATGCAAAAGTAAATGTGAGAACAGGGTAATTTCTCTAAGTTCCGTTAGTTTCCCAAAATGATTATTAAAATGTAGTGTTTCTACAATACAGTTTTGAATTTTTTAAATGGAGGTTCCTGCTATGTATTTTTTTCATATTGGCTATTAATCTGAAGTGTTTTCTTTCTGTGTGGCTCTGTTATATATTTCCCTGACTAGATTGGAGAATTCTGTGGTGAATTTTACAGGAGCTATTACAACGTTAGTGTTTTTTAAAGTATTTCTAAAATAGATTTTTGATTGAAGAAATTGGATTTTTTGAGATATTGGCAGTTTAGGCAATTACAATGTAGTGATTACACAATTTAGTCGAATATAAGGCGCACCTTAATTTTCCATGCTATGCATCCTTTAACCCCTTCGCCACGAGCATCCTTTACAGAATTTTTAATCTTTTACCACCATTTTTTTAAAACATAAATTTTCGCCTAATTTAATCGCAGAAATGCTATCATTAAATAAGGCAAAGCTTATAATAAAACGTAACTGGTGGGAAAAATCGAGAATTCTGAGCATCTTATGCGGCACGTATACGTGTCGCTCGTCCCCAAATGGGTTAACCTGTTAACTGGGTATGACGAAATATTTCGTTATACACGAACTACTACTGTAATATTTTCAATGCATTACTTCCACCGGTAAAATTTTAATAGAAATTTGCGTCTTATTAAAACGCCCTATTCATGCAAAATTACTGTCATGAATAAGGAAAAAATTTCTATTCTTTTTTACTGGTGGAAGTATGCGCCGTTGGTAATCAGGCATATTAGTTGAACTAAAGTTTATTCCACGGTTAATAGGTTAAATACCTGCCTGCCTGCTTGTAACATTAAAGTATTTCAGTGTATGTAGAATTTAGAAAATGTTTTCCGAAAAGAAAGGAGGCCTTGAATTTAAATTCTGCTTACCCTAACTTCAGATGTTAATCAGGCCCTATCCAGAACTCCAAACCTTCCTAATTGATCTTCTTCTTGTCAGAGAAAATAACCCGTTCAAATTTAGATTTCCAGGACATGCGGTATCAAGCTCATGACATGCTTTGAAGTTTTTGTTACCCAATCATGCTGGGCTTGACTTTATCTTTAAGTATTTAAAATTTATAGAACTTCTAACTGTTCGGTGCATGGCTTCTAGCGAAATAGTGATATCTGCTTTATTACTTACCCATCATACGTAGTATAGGGTAAGTCTTGTAATCGTTTTGAAAATCGAAAATTTTTTTTGACGGATTTACACGTTTCAGACACTGGAGATTCCGAAAAACATATTTTTAGAAAAAAAAAAATTGCCGTCCGTCTGTGTGTCTGTGTGTCTGTAAACGCTCTATCTCCCGAAAAAATTGAGATAGAGACTTGAAATTTGGTATGTACTTAGTATGTAATAATGGGAAGAAGCCTATTGAATTTCAGTAACCTCGATTATCCGTAACAATTTTTTTCGGACTCTCGAAATATTCGTTCTGATAAAAGGTATATAAAAATTTTCGAAATTGTTTATTTTAAGGAGTGAATATAAAAGACAATAAATAAACATAAATTTTGCATAAAGCATGAAGTCGATCGGATAATGAATTGCCGAGATATTTGTAATCCTATTTCCACACTCTTCGATTTTTCATGATCCTGTATTTCAACCAAATTTCACTTCAAAGATATATTTTTATTGGAAATGAGACGCTTAATCAGATGCAATAAACCGCTAGTTAGTAGGATTATTAGTTTTGGAGTTATAATGATGTTTATTTTACGCAATTCAATAATAGAGCATTTAAAGTTTATGACGTCATCAAGACACGATTTTATCCCCCCGTTACCCCCCTCATAGTTAACTAATGAACCCCTTAAACTAATCAGGTAAATCTTTAATTACAATGAATATATATACAAAATTTGAAGAAAATCGGATAATTCTGCATGAAAAACCCATTTATATAAATTAAGACGAGATTAGCCCCCTCCGTCCCCCCCCCCCCCTTTATACTTAACCAAACAATCCCGAAAACTAATCAAGGAAGCGTCTTAACCCAATGAACCTATAAACAAACTTTGAAACAAATTGGATAATTCTGCATAAAAAACCCATTTATATAAATTAGGGGGGGGATTATCCCCCCCGTTCCCCCCCCCCCCCCTTTATACTTAACCAATCAATCCCGAAAACTAATGAGAGAAGTGCCTTAACACAGTGAACCTATAAACAAAATTTGAAGGAAAACGGAAGAATTCTGCATGAAAAACCCATTTATATAAAATAAGGGGGGATTAGCCCTCCGTTCCCCCCTTTATACTTAACCAATCAATCCCGAAAACTAATCAGGGATGCGCCTTAACAAGTGAACCTTTAACCAAAATTTGAAGGAAATAGGATAATTCTGCATGAAAAACCCATTTATATAAATTAAGGGGGGTATTAGCCCCCCGTTCCCCCCTTTATACTTAATCAATCAATCCCGAAAACTAATCAGGGAAGCGTCTTAACCCAATGAACCTATAAACAAATTTTGAAGCAAATAGAATAATTCTGCATGAAAAACCCATTTATATAAATTAAGGGGGGATTATCCCCCCGTTCCCCCCCCCCTTTATACTTAAACAATCAATCCCGAAAAGTAATCAGGGAAGTGTCTTAACCCAATGAACCTATAAACAAAATTTGAAGGAAAACGGAATAATTCTGCATGAAAAACCCATTTATATAAATTAAGTGGGGGAATTAGCCCCTTGTTCCCCCCCCCCTTTATACTTAACCAATCAATCCCGAAAACTAATCAGGGAAGCGCCTTAATACAGTGAACCTATAAACAAAATTTGAAGGAAAACGGATATTTCTATGAAGAGTTATCGCATTACATACGTACATACATACATACAAAACCGGCTGGCAAGCTCTCAGGGCTTGATAGCCAGTTTGATAGCTAAAAAATCGCAATTTTAGAACGTTTTTTGCTCTTGCACCCCCTGGGGTTAGTGGCACCGACATAAAATATAGCCTATGTTGGAGCAGGGGTTGTCACCATCAATTTGCCACCATCACTTTTGAAATCTGTTCCTTAGTTCCAGAGATTACCCCCTACAAACAAACAAACAAACAAACAAACAATCTTTACTACTTTATAATATTAGTATAGATATATACACTATATGGCCATTAATGACCGGCAACTTTCAATTTTGGACATTTTGTCGAATATTTAAAAATAGACTTGTCAGATTCTTCTGGAATTTTAGGATCCAAAAGAACAGGTTTGACTTTATATTTATCATTGTTGATTTGATAAGGAGAACAAATAGGGGACCAAAAAAATAATACTTGGGATCATTCTGTAAAAAAAAATGCACCAAATGATCTATCGCTACAGAATATACATAGGCAAACATTGTACAATATGTGTATGCATTTGTGTAAGAATAGCATGTATAGTAATAGAAATATAGCGATTTTTTTAAAAAATTAAAAAAAATCTTGCATGTTTTTTGCTTATAACATACAGGGTTTTTAACCAAATTTAACGTCAGTATCAGAAAAATTGACAGAATGTAGTAGAAACAAAATAGTGCAATTGGAATATAAATATATTAAATATTTAAGGAAATATGGGCAGTTGTATAAAATAATTTTTATCTGCGCATGCGCGAACAATAACAAGGAACTTTTTGCATAATTTAATAGTCAACTCTATGGAGCAACTTATTTAAAAAAATCAGTCAAATATCGTAAAAATTCAAATAGATATCGGCGTTAGAGTGAGCTGTTTTTTAGTTTCTCACTAAAACTCGCTGAATGATAAGGGATTTTCCACAAATTGTCATTTTTTATTTTATACTATTTTCCAATTTTTAATGATACTTTTAGTTCTCTTTGAAAACTACCCTAACGTGCTTATTCGAACAAAAAAAAAGAATTATCAAAATCAAAGGATCCATTCCAAAAGTATTATAACCTGGTGCAATAAAGTTTTCCAAGGCGAACTAAAGTATCAATAAAAAATGAAATATTGTATAAAAATTAAACATGACAATTTGTGGACAATCCCTTATCATTTTGCGAGTTTTAGTGAGAAACTAAAAAACAGCTCACTCTAACGCCGATATCTCTCTGAATTTTTACGATATTTGACTGATTTTTTTTAATAAGTTGCTCCATGGAGTTGACTGTTAAATTATGCAAAAAGTTCCTTTTTATCGTTCGCGCATGCGCAGATAAAAAATATTTTATACAACTGCCCATATTTCCTTAAATATTTAATATATTTACATTTCAATTGCATAATATTGTTTCTACTATATTTTGTCAATTTTTCTGAAACTGGCGTTAAATTTGGTTAAAAACCCTGTAATGTTATAAGCAAAAAACATGCAAGAATTTTTTCAATTTTTTTAAAAAATCGCTATATCTCTATTAATATACATGCTATTCTTACACAAATGAATACACATATTAGACAATGTCTGCCTATGTATATTCTGCAGCGATAGATCATTTCGTGCATTTTATTTTACAGGGTGATCCCAAGTGTTATTTTTTTTCTTTAATTTTTTTTTGGCCCCCTAATTATACTCCTTATCAAATCGACGTTGATAAATATGAAGTCAAACCTGTTCTTTTTAATTCTAAAATTCCAGAAAAATCTGACAAGTACATTTTTAACTATTCCACAAAATGTCTAAAATTGAAAGTTGCCGGTCATTAATGGCCATATATATACATAGTGTATATATACATACTAATAATTTAAGAGATGCAGGTGTTAAGAGTCTTTATTAAGCTTTATTGCGAATTCAAAAAATTCCATTGAATATAATTACGAAAGAAAATTTAAGCCTTTTTCATTTAAAAATTGAATAAAGATATTCCCTTCTAGCATCTAGAGAACCTTAATATTAGCATGTATCTTGTACAGGCAACAGAAAGAAACGAGATAAAAAATTTTCGGAAAATTTTCTTTGAATCGAGGGGAACAGTTGGAGCTCAGAATTTTATTCTTGTCTTATTTTAGATTTCTCGTTTACTAATTGATAAGCTTTATTGTGAATTCAAATAATTCCATTTAATATAATTACAAAAGAAAATGTAAGACTTTTTTCATTGCAAATAAAATTATAATCTCACTTAAATGCTTATTCGGTGACGTATTGACGTTAATGTTAACCAAATACCAAATGAATATTTGAAATTTTGTACATATTTTTTTAAATGTTTTATTGCTAAAATAATTTTCCCAATAGCATACTCCGGAACAGCTAGGTTTGTGAATAGTTTAAATGACTTTTTTTTCATTCTTCAAGAATATGACCTAAACCAATCTGACAATCTGTATCAAGCTGTTGCAGACATTTCATTTTGATATTCTGTTTTTACAGAATCTCATTCCAAAAAATTGAAATGAATTTTAAATATTTTTTAGAAAATGCATTTATTTTTTCTACATACTAACAGAATCAAACAATAAAGATGTGCTACCGTAGAATTTGGATTTTTAAATCTTCACTCTATTTCATTTTCAAATCTTGGCCAGCCTGACTGATAGTTACTGTCAAATTTATAGTCATCCTGACAGAAATTTCGGAAAGGGAACAAAATGCCGATTAGCTAGGACCTTGTATGAATATAATTATTTCGTATATTTTGTATTGATTTCGGACCTACGCGTATATGTCCTAAGAAGGGTAGTGTTTTTCTTTTAGGATAGAATTTGGAAGCAACCTTTACAAAAATTTTGGGATTTTCATTTTGTAATGTAAAATTTAAATGTTTTGCGCAAATTATAGGTTAATGTAAACTCCAAAATTTCGTATATATCAATATTTCTTAAGCGTTTGTCTCTCTAAAGACCCCGTAATAGTGATATAAATGGCTATTAGACAATTATTATTATATATAGGTTATTACAAATTATGATAACCTTTATTCATCCATATTTCCTGTCTTCTTTTAGATTGTTTTATCAATTTTATACAACACTATACAACATTTCTTAACAGTTTTACTAAACAATGCCTTTCAGTTGAAGCATCATCAGGTTACAATTGTAAATATTTCATAATGGAACTTAGGGAAAAAACGAAATATCAGTGAATTTTTATTCCAGCATTTATATTTCAACATGTATTATATTTTTATGTAAACCATAAATGTAATACTCCTTTTCAGTCAGTTATCTACATACAGGGTGGTTCAGAACTATGTGTCAAAAATATAAAGACAGGTAGAGGGGACTTAAATAAGTAGATTTCGTATAGGAATGTAGGTGCGGAAATTCAGCGTTGAGGCAGTAGATGGCACTGTTGAGTTAGGCGGATGAAAGAGTTTCTCTGGCTTGAATTGTCATTCTCCGCACGCATTTCGAGCAACATGCATCATTACACTAATACGGAGCTTGCAAACATGCATTTCATGTATGGGGCTGCTCAAAGGATGCGCACGTTCAACGGCTCTCGAGTTTTTCGAAGGACTATCCTCTAATGTGCATAATACTTCTTCTACTGACTGCTGGAATTCTGCGATATCTTCCATTGCCCGTATCACGCCTGGAAGCATAAAACGATCCACTCGCGCACACTTCTCGATGAAGACGCTCAAATGTTCAGCGATCAGGCAGATTCCTACAAGGGAATCGTTCCATGTACTTCCTTTGAGCAGTTGCTGCATATCCTTGCGCAGCCCCATACATGAAATGCATGTCGACAAGTTCTGCATTGGTGTAACGATGCATGTTGCTCAAAATCCATGCGGGAATGACGATTCAAGCCAGCGAAACGCTTTCATCCGTCGAACTCAACAGCGCCCTCTACTGCCTCAACGCTGCATTTCCGCACCTACATTTCTATACAAAATCTGCTTATTTAGGTCTCCTCTACCTGCCCTTATATTTTTGACATATAGTTCTGAACTACCCTGTATATTAAAACACCACCACATTCGGGAATGTAGAAGCCAATTTTTTTTCTATCCATTTAAAAGAGGAACAAAACATGTTTATTGTAAAAATTAATAATTTAAACATGAAAAAAGATAAGATTAAAAAATTTCTTTTTATGCGAACATAAACGTTTTAAACATTTTAATCGAAAAGAGTCAAGTTTATATACACTATATGGCCATTAATGACCGGCAACTTTCAATTTTAGACATTTTGTCGAATATTTAAAAATATAGTTGTCAGATTCTTCTGGAATTTTAGGATCCAAAAGAAAAGGTTTGACTTCATATTTGTCATTGTTGATTTTATAAGGAGGACAAATAGGGGACCAAAAAAAATTAAAGAAAAAAAATAATACTTGGGATCACTCTGTAAAATAAAATGCACCAAATGAACTACCGCTACAGAATATACATAGGCAGACATTGTACAATATGTGTATTCATTTGTGTAAGAATAGCATGTATAGTAATAGAAATATAGCGATATTTTATAAAAATTAAAAAAATTCTTGCATGTTTTTTGCTTATAACATACAGGGTTTTAAACCAAAGTTAACGCCAGTTTCAGAAATTTTTTTTATTTTATACTATTTTCCAATTTTTAATCATACTTTAGTTCTCTTTGAAAAACTACCCTAACGAGCTTATTCGAACAAAGAAAGAAATATAAAAA
Source organism: Maratus michaelseni (assembly GCA_963931845.1). NCBI lineage: Eukaryota > Metazoa > Arthropoda > Arachnida > Araneae > Salticidae > Maratus > Maratus michaelseni. The sequence goes on from OZ007594.1 coordinate 259,776,936, forward strand.
TCAAAGGGTCCATTCCAAAAGTATTATAACCTGGTGCAATAAAGTTTTCCAAGGCGAACTAAAGTATCAATAAAAAATGAAATATAGTATAAAAATTAAACATGACAATTTGTGGACAATCCCTTATCATTTAGCGAGTTTTAGTGAGAAACTAAAAAAACATCTCACTGTAACGCTGATATTTCTCTGAATTTTTATGATATTTGACTGATTTTTTTTAATAAGTTGCTCCACAGAGTTGACTATTAAATTATGCAAAAAGTTCATTTTTATCGTTCGCGCATGCGCAGATAAAAAATATTTTATACACCTGCCCATATTTTCTTAAATATTTAATATATTTACATTTCAATTGTACTATATTGTTTCTACTATATTTTCTCAATTTTTTTAAACTAGCGTTAAATTTGGTTAAAAAGCCTGTATGTTATAAGCAAAAAACATGCAAGAATTTTTTTAATTTAAAAAAAATCGCTATATCTCTTTTAATATACATGCTATTCTTACACAAATGAATACACATATTGTACAATGTCTGCCTATGTATTTTCTGTAGCGATAGATCATTTCGTGCATTTTATTTTACAGGGTAATCCCAAGTATTATTTTTTTTCTTTATTTTTTTTTTTTTTTTGGTCCGCTAATTATACTCCTTATCAAATCGACGTTGATAAATATGAAGTCAAACCTGTTCTTTTTAATTCTAAAATTCCAGAAGAATCTGACAACTACATTTTTAACTATTCCACAAAATGTCTAAAATTGAAAGTTGTCGGTCATTAATGGCCATATAGTGTATATATATATATATATATATATAATAAAACTTTTGTAAATAATAACCATTAAACCACATAAATAATCGACAATAGATACACCTATAATTACAATACAACACATAAATATATCCAAAAATGTAACATTCTCAAAATTAAAATAAGCGGGAAAAAATACTTAAAGATATGTTGAGAAAAAAATCCAATGTGCAGAAAGTGAAAATTATTACAAGAAGCAATTGGAAACTTATATAGTAGAACACTTTCTCAAGGGCCCTATTCCACTAATATAAGTAAAATGTATTTTATTTCTGTTTGAGTTAATAGCCATGAACTAAATTTATTAACTCCTATTGCCCGATAAATTACAGAGTCAAATTTAAAGAAAATTGTATAAAAATGGACAAATATTGAGTAACTGAACATGATATGTGCAAAAATCAATGAATAGGGAGCATTATTAAATACAAAAACGTATTTACTATGGAATTGTTTGAAAAAGAGAAATAGCAGTAAAACATATACGGAACCAGCAACATTTTAGCTATCAAAAACCACGTTATCCGTTAGAAATGCACGTTGGATATAACAGTTACAATTAACAGTTAATAAAATAAACTATTTTTATAAATTTAAAAATAATTCATATACACCAATAAATTATTTTTATCTTATTTTAAAACAATATCCAATCTTAATAATGATGATAATAATAACAGGAATTTTGAAAATAAAATATTAAAAGCATAAAAAAAGAAGAAATGATACAACGTTTAATGATCATCGAATATTGACTACGATATATCAATGCATTGTTATCGCAGCACCATTTATGAGGAAGAAAAAAGAAGATAGCTTTACCATTTTTTAATTTATTAATTTGTTAAAATCAGATATTAATAAAAATATTTGATAAAACAAAAGTAAATAAAATTATGAAATAATTACATTTATTTCCTTTTTTATATATATTTCTGAAATAAAAATAGACATCAAACACTTACGTTGTTACAGAACAGAAATTAACATTAAAAATTGAATTTATGTGAATTAACATTTATTATGCTTTTAAAAAAATAATTAATGAGTACTCTGTTGATCAGTATACGTATTTGTGACTATTTATTTATCTTAACACATTGATCTTTTAAACGCATCTTTTTAACGCCCTTTGGTCATTAGTCTTAAATGTTGCATTATTTAAAAAAAGGAATTTTCTGTATTTGTGTTTATATTACAACTGGATATATATAATAAAGATTCTGTTTCTAAATGATGTATTTATATGCCTAATACACTAATTGTATAAATGCTGATAATGTGTATAAGTTTGAAAAATAATGTAACATATAAAATGCAAAAGTAACGTCCGCAAATTGAATTGTACTTAAATATATTCAAATGCCGTGAATTCACCTCTGTGCTTACGAAACCGCATAGATACATAAATAAGAAAGTAAAGATCTTTGTAATTCTTCTAAAGGGAAAATAATATACAAATAATGGTTCTTATCTTTCTCTGCCTCGCTCTCTCTTTTATATAAACTCCATAGAAAACAGTACTTTCACTTATGCATGACAAAGAATAATATCTTCAGTGAATATATGTGGAGACTTAAATGGATCTCTTTGTCTTTTTGGTCTTTATGATTGTCTTAGTTTCACATTTGATGGAAAAGAAAATCACAAAACAAATAAAATGTATGATTTTTTTTTCCTTCTAGTATTAAAATTGCGTTGATGAAGTTAGATATAGATATGTGCATTACTAAATTTTCCTATACGAAAGAGGAAGGAGAGGGGCGTGTGTGGGGAGGAGGGAAGAAAAACATGTAAAAATGTTTGTAACAAGTCTAGGTCCTGATTACTAAAAGGCACGTGAAGCATATGCTTACCTCTCAGATTTAAAAGGGGCTCCAAAATGACTGTGAAAAAGGCCCTCTAATTCCCATTTACATTTTTTTACATTCTATTTTTAGTTTTTTTTTTTTTTTTTTTTTTTGAAAAGAAAGTTTGTTTAATCCAAGAGGAAATCCACGCACTATTTCACGAAATTTATTTAGCAGGGAAATATGAATGTCATCAATACACCCAGAAAAAAGTTTTGTTGAATCAACAAAAATTTGGTTCACCCAACAAAACTTTTTGTTTAAATATAGGTCAATGGAAATTTTGTTTGAATCAACCAAAATAAATTTTTTTTGCAATTCAAAAAAAAATTTTGTATCGTCAGCAAAAAATGTTTTGTTAATTCAAGTAAAATGGTTCAATTTTACTTGAATTTTGCTAAAACAACCAAAATGTACTCAACAAAACATGTTTTGTAGTTTTAACAATTCCTTTTTCTGGGTGTAGGATGCTAATTAATCTTATAGCATCTTGATTTCCTGATGTGACTGTTAGAAACCACAAATGAAATTGAGTATATAATTATATGTACTAAATATATTTGAAGTATATACAGGGAACATAAAAAGATGTTTAATGAAATATAAGCTATGACTAAGCTACTCCCGGAAATAATATTAGTATCATTGGTGAATTTTCAGGAATGAACAATTAAGAAAACTTTTCCCATTTTGGGAAACATTTTGGGAAACATTTTCATGCTCAAAAAAAATGTTGAACATACAAACATGCAAAATTAACAGCGTTAACAATAACATTAAAATTAAGATTAGTTCTTTATTCTTTCATGTATAAATTAACTTATGCGGCTGAAAACGTGTACTTGAGAATGGATAACATTCGAAAAACAGGTATTCCAGGCTGAGGACACTAATTAAGACACTATAAAATCCCTTCGGAAACGTTTCTGAAAAATTCGGGCAGCTAAAAATACTTTGCTTTTATAAATTATTCTTTAAATTTTGAAAATGTGTTCATTTCTGGGGATTCAAAAGACAATGTAACATGCTATTTGAAATTTCGGATAACTCAGAAGATTATATTATATTTTCGTTCGTGGTTATAGCATATTTTCATAAAATAAGAAACATTGGTCATTTTTTACAGTGTAGCACGAAACAAACGCACCTCATTTGTCACGTTTAACGTACAATTTCCAACTTCTTATAATTAAAATCGTCAGTACAAAACTAAAATTTTTCCTTATTCTTTTTCAACTTCGTTCGTATGTTTTAAAGTTCTACATTATTATTAAAAGAAAAAAGAATTAAAATCTAATAGTGATCAATTCATGTCTTTTGAATATTTTTATACTTAGTATCAGAATTGAAATTCATCTTACATAGGATTTAAAATAGATTAAATATTGACATACTTTAAAGGATCAATGTAATTCAAATAATCTAAAAAACATAATATAATTAATCAATGATATTCTAATATAAAAAAATATATATCCAGTTATATTTTAGCTTTAAAAGTGTTTCATAAGAACATATGTCTTTGAATAATTCAAAACATATCCCATTTCGATCATGTTTGGCAAATATCGAAACATTTTTTTTTCACATATAAAAGTTGGTCAATCGAATACGTGTTATTTGCTTAAGTCAAACATCAAGAAATGTGTTCTTTAAATCAATATTTGGTTTAGGTCTCGATTTAGAGTTTATTAAAATGCAAAAATATACTTGATAGGTTTATCTTATTTCATTTTATAGGCCAAGAAATAATGTATGAAAATACTAAATTAAGCTTGTTAAATCAAACTTCTTAACTGATTTAATCAATTTAGCATTTTATTGAAATGTTTTAATACATCATCAAATAACATTAAATAATAAAATTATTTCAAAATATCATAAAAAAATCATTTCAAGTAATATTCTGCTGAAGGCAATCAAAAATAATGCGATCTTTAAATCAATATTTTGGTTTAGGTCTCGATTTAGAGTTTATTAAAGTGCAAAAATATACTTGATAGGTTTATCTTATTTGACCTTATTTGACAGAAATAATACATGGAAATACGAAATTAGGCTTGTTAAATCAAACTTCATAACTGATTTTAATCAGTTCAGTATTTTATTAAAATGTTTTAATATATCATAAAATAACATTAAATAATAAAATTATTTCAAAATATCATTAAAAAAAAATCATTTCAAGTAATCTTCTGCTGAAGGAAATCAAGAAATGTGGTCTTTAAATCAATATTTTGGTTTAGGTCTCGATTTAGAGTTTATTAAAGTGCAAAAATATACTTGATAGCTTTATCTTATTTGATCTTATTTGACAGAAAATAATGCATGAAAATACGAAATTGAGCTTGTTAACTTAAACTTCTTAACTGATTTTCTTCAGTATTTTAATAAAATGTTTCAATACGTCTTCAAATAACATTAAATAATAAAATTATCTCAAAATATCATTAAAAAATCATTTCAAGTAATCTTCTGCTAAAAGCAATTTTCAATAAAGTTGCTGTTTCCAACTTTAAATAGTACTTTTATTTCTGAAAAAAATATTAGAAATTTATGCATTGTAATTAAAAGATCGCATATAAATTTCTGAGAAATGAAGGATTAGAACATTTTAAACTAAATAAATGTTTACGAAACTTAATTGAATCATTGAAGCTAATTTCATTTATTTTTTATTACTTTGAATAAGAATAGATATAAGCAATTTCAATCAGATAACTATTTAGAAAATAAGAAATGTCTTACAATTTCGTAATAAATATTAATCATAAAAATTATAATTGAAATAGACTTCGCTTACACGTTATGTTTATGTATCTTTATCGTTAAATTTATCGTCGTATTATAAAAATAAATGCTGCGATTTTTTTATTTCAATGCCTTTCTTTATAAACAGAAAGAAATTGTATTAGACAAAAGCAAATTGCCCATCCTGTCCTGAACAGAATACTTCATAAAGAAATCTTCAATTTACTCGAATGTTTTCTAAAAAATCCTTGAATTTGATTTTTATCCATGTGTGTAAATTAGCCTGACAAACGCTAGGAATTTTTTGCAGATATCTAGTTTTATTCTTAAGAGGGCGGTGGATTTTAAAATGAACAAAAGTCGACCAAAGATACGAATTTTTGTTTTTTTGTTTTTTCTTGTTAAAATAAATAATATATATATAGTTACGAGTATATTGCCATTTGCTTGGCAGAATATATGTTTTTATATTTCTTAAGGTAAGTAATAAAACTAATATTAGGTTGTATCAAAAGTGTTTTCGTTTTCTGAATGTTTTTATATCAAAGCCTGTAACTGGCACTTTATCACCCTTATTGTTGAACATAAGATATTATTTCAGAGAATACATGTCCTTCTATATTCTAGAATCATACAGGCTTCTTTCTTTCATTTTTAGGTTACGTAAAGAGTGATACAAATGTTGATATTTTATGCATCTTAAGACATGATTTTAAACTAGGCCTTAAAACCAATGAAGCTGTCTCCAAAATTCCTGCAGTTGGAGGATAGGACAAGAGTAGTGTCTGCACAGTTCAAAATAAATGCAAACGTTTTGGAAGGGAACGTCAGTTTTGAAATCAAATCCAGAAGTGACAGCATTTTTATCAGTTAAAGAGAAAAAGTCCTTCCGTCCTGTACCGGGAGGAAAATTAGCTTTCATTGTCCGTGTTTTAAAAATTCAACTCATTTTACACAAACACCCAAAGCTAAATTGCTTGGGACCCGATTATAGAAGATTCAATCCCGATTTTCGTTAACACTGAATTTGAATGCAAATTTCAGTATGAGAGTTACAGCATCACAAATATCAGATTGTTTCAAAATGTCAGCCAACCTAGAATTTCAAACTGCCATATCTCTGCCATTTTTTAAGATAAAGCCAAAACAAAAAATGTTCAGGAATTCTTGTATCACGATCTAACACTTAACGGAAACATTGTTTTCGATTTATACTTTTTTATATATCTTTTTGAATAAAAAAAATAACAAAAATTTAACTTGCCGCCATTTTGAAACAAGATGGCGCATGAAGATGATCAACGAACTCGATCGAGACCTCGGTATGTTCTCTACACATGATCAGACACATTCATATCGGTTCATAAATACGAGAGTTGCAGCATAACAAATATTAGATTGTTTCAAAATCTCAGCCACCCTAGAAGTTTAAACTACCATGTCTCAACCATTTTTAAAGATATAGCCAAAACAAAAAAATTTCCAGAATCAGCTTCATGCATCACCTTGTTTCAAAATGGCGGCCAGTTAATTTTTTTTTTAAATTCAAAAAGATGTATAAAAAATTATAAATTGAAAAAGTTGTTTCCGTTAACTTTTACATCGCGATACAAGGATTCCGGAACATTTTTTGGCTTTATCTTAAAAAATGGCAGAGATATGGCGGTTTGAAATTCTAGGGTGGCTGACATTTTTTAAACAATCTGATTTTTGTTAAGCTGTAACTTTCATGCTGAACTTTTCATTCAAATTCAAGCGTTAACGAAAACCGGAATTGAATCGTCTATAATCGGGTTCCAAGCATTTTAGCCTCGGATTTTTGCGTAAAATGAGATGAATTTTTAAAAACATGGACTATGAAAGCTACCTTTTCCTCCCAGTACAGGCCGGAAGGACTTTTTCAGATTGTTTTCGCCATTCAAATAAATAAGCAACTTTATTGCTTAACAAATAAGCATTTAGGCTTTGAAAGATTTAGGAGCGTGATAAATATTTGGATTTTATTGGTAGATCTAAAGCTGTTAAAAGTGTGACACTATGAAATAAAAATACCAAAAATATATGAGGGTTAAAGGTATATTTCTACTTATTTTATTTATTTTTAAAATTTTATACTCTACCACGTTTTAATTAATTTTTTTGAATATCACATAACTTTAAATATCATAAAATAACATCGTATTGTAAACTGTTTTGGAAAAGAAACATAATTTCTGTTGGTTTTTAAATTATTGGAATCAAATAAAAACATATCTAAAATGACATGTTAAATAACAAATTTCCTCAAAAATATTTAATAATATAATCACTTTGAAAAATATTCTTTGACACGAAAATTTAAATCAATTTCTATAAACGGAATAAATGTAAAATAGAATAAATATAAATGCTAAAATAGAACAAGAAAGAAAAAAATGTGTTCCACACTTAATCTTAGTGAAAGAGTACGAAATTTCAAGCTCATGAAAGAAATTTAAGTGATCATTCATATATATATATATATATATATATATATATATATATATATATATATATATATATATATATATATATATATATATATATATATATATATATATATATATATAAACAGAAATATGCAAATTGTGATTATCAGAAGTATTAGCTTCTATAAAATATGATAAAGAGTTTGTTAATTGTATATGTTGCTTAATTAATGCATTAATTTCCCTTAAATGTTACGTGAACGAAGTCACGGGTAACAGCTAGTAGTAAATAAAAACAAATGTCCTCAAAGACTGCTCATTCAATTAATATTTTTAGTTAAATTCCTGCTAAAAAGCAAGCATAATAGGTTATAAATTACTAGCTCAAAATCCTTTCACTTCCTTAGTTGAGTAGATTGGACTGACGCTATCTATCGTTATATGTATAGGTATCGCTTACACAGTATAACAATTCATCAAGTTTTCTATACTTAATTAAATTAAATGCAACTAATTAAAAATTAAAACATATTACTAATGGAATTTTCAAGTTGTTTACCGTCAAATCTTGACGGGTACTATCTAGTTAAAATAATATTACATTTATGATTATCAATGAATTAAAATGAAAAAAAAAATATTTCATCATTAGAGCTAGAATTAGAGCCCGAATTTATTATTCTTATTTTTATTATTATTTTCGTACGGTACAAATGCATTATTATTATTAGGGAATAATTTACACAAATTTTATGTTACTCATATTTACACGTTGACTGTCATGCCACAAAAATATGCGTGCCAGATACATTTCCCGGGCGTCATATCACACGTATATGTTTGCCACCAATATTTTCATTGAAGACAATTTATTGCTATGAAGTGGGACTATTGATAATTTATTAACATGTATTTCAGAAAATAACTCCGTGTCGCCCCCGGCACATTTAGTGATATAAATTTGGCGTTCAACGTGTAGAAATAACTAAAATTTGTTATTTTGGAATTAAAAATGTATCTAATTAACATTTTGTATTAAATTAACAAGCATTGCCGTGACTGAGAATTGTGAACAGACTCGATAAAAAATAAAAACTAGTCGTTGGGGGCCACTGTAATACTTACCCACCATGGATATGCATAATATAAAATATGAAAATAAAATATGTGTTTATAAAATGCATTGCAATTCGAATAAAATCATGGCTTGATGACGTCATAAACTTTAAATGCTCTATTACTGAATTGCGTAAAAGAAACATCCTTACAACTCAAAAAAGGATAATCATATTTACTAACGGCTTACTGCGTCGGATTAAGCGTCTCATTTCCAATTAAAATATAGCTTTGAATTGAAATTTGAATGCAATACAGGGTCATGAAAAATCGAACAGTGTGGAAAATATAATTACAAATATCTCGGCAACTAATGATCCGATCGACTTCATTCTTTATGTAAAATTTATGTTTTTTTTATCGTCTTTCATATTCACTCCTTAAAATAAACAATTTCGAAAAATTTTATATACTTTTTATCAGAACGAATATTTCAAGAGTCCGACAAAAATAGCTCCGGATAATCGAGGTTACTAAAATTAGTAAACTTCTTCCCATTATTACATACTAAGTACATACCAAATTTTAAGTCTCTATCTCAATTAGTTCGAGAGATAGAGCATTACCAGACACACACACAGACAGGGGGACGGCAAAAAAAAAATTTCTAAAAATATTTTTTTTTTTTTCTAAAAATACTTTTTTTGGAATCTCCAGTGTCTGAAACGTGTAAATCCGTCAAATTTTTTTTTGCGATTTTCAAAATGATTATAAGACATACCCTATACTAAGTATGATGGGTAAGTAGAAACGCTTTACCAATGTCTGCGAAAAAATAGCCACTTCGTATGTAACGGTCAAAGTGTTAATAGACATACTACGTAGAGAAAAAAAATCTTAAAATAGTAACATAAATATGTATCTTTTAGATAAACATTCACTTAATTTAAAAGTTACCGAATTCACTTAATTTATAAAATTTTAAATGCTAAATATCATTTAGCATATGACATTATAAAATGTTTGAAATGTTTACCTTATGAAAAAAAGTCGTTGTTAAAGAAAAAAAAATAATTTAGACATTATTCACACAAAGCTTGTATTTTTAAAAGAGCATATTATTAATATTCAATAAATTTTAGTTTATTAATATATTATTAGAAGCACTTTGAAAATTTGATAAAATCACATTTTTAAAGCAAGTCTTTGAAATTAACGCGTTAGATTTTTAATTGCAATATGAATAAAAAGCAGTCTTGAAATAAAGTAAGCTATTCATCCGTTCATAGAATATTTTGCCACATTGTGACTGATGCCTATTGACATTAGTATGTTCATAGTCTTTAAAGCAAACTTGCTTTGTAGTTTAGTAAGCCTAAAATAATACGTTTCTAAAGTCACGTAAATTGGCATTTTCTATAGTAAACAACATCTTTTGTATTAAATTCTGAAAAAATAGCTGATACTTCTTTATAAAGATAATTAATTTCATAATGTAAATAAAATTAATAATCTATGTTGTTTAGTCAGTGTTTAGAAAATATAATACATTTCCAGGTTCTCTAAAAAGAGATAAAAAATACTGTTTGTAAACATGAAAAAATAAAGTTCGTACTCAATTCTTCTGTTCTCGTTTAGAATTAATTAAGATTTTTGTAATTTTAGTACCATTAAGCTCAAATAGTTGAAAGATCAGCAATATATTCAATAAGTTAAAAAAAAATTAAGATATCTAATTGCATAGATTTGTACTCTACATTCTAATGCAACTTAAAAAAAAAAGAGCTAAAAACTTTTATTAATTATCAAGTCTGTACAGTAGGTATTTATACCGGATTCCTCATAAATTACTTTCACATTTAAAAAATTCAGAAGATTAGAAGAAATCTGTATAATGGAGTGTGGTTTATGGGAAACTTATTGCAATGTGAATAGTGGTTATACATATATATATATTTTAGTATGATAAAAAATTTAGTTAAAATAGTTGCCAATAGAGGGTGCTACGTCAATTAAAATAAGCCAATTCTTAGAAAAAAATGTTTGTTTATTTCTGGGTTAAATTTAGCCACCATTTTACGATACCATATGCTGAATGCGTCCATCACTACAAGAAATTATGCGCCATACCTGTAATTAATGCGTTCACGATTGCTATTCTTCACGAAGTCTTTTGCATTCATCCAAACATGCTACAGGCTTCAATTAAAGATGTTCTCAATCACCTGCAAAGTACAGTTCCTTTTGAGGGCAGACACAATTAGCCCTTGGTATTATAAAATGTTTGTATTGTTTTACCTGAATGCAAATAATCGTTCCATATAAACATATAAATTTAAATCATGTTACGGCCTCAATTGACAAATATGGTAACTATAAAGTTTTACTGCACTAAAAAACAATCCGCTTCCATTATAATGTTTCCCACAAAAAGCCTTCAATTATATCAAATTTTTTTTCCATTTTTATGAATTTATAAAACATGAACTAATTTTGGAACAACTAAGTATACAAGGTGTCCGTAAACAGTCTTTAAACTAATCGGATGTGCCAATCCCAAAACTTTCTTCTATCTCACACATGTTAATACTTCAAAATTCGCTATTACAGCGTCAATAAAATCAATATTTTTCGTCATTCTGTTGTACGTCAGCTGCTTGCGAATCGCCGGGATACCTGGGTGCGAGCACCCTTCGTTACACTAGCATACGATGTACAACACAATTACGAAAAATCCTTCTGGCCTGTTCAGGCAGGAATAGGTAATCTCCCTATTCCTTAGATTTTGTTTCTTTTCGCTAATTTTACTGGAAAACACGAAGGCAAAATGAGTGGAATCCGATTACAGAAGATTCATCCTCAGTTCTCATTAATATTGAATTTGAATGAGGATGTCGCCAAATTACTCAGTCATACCCAAGTTGGCTTCATTTATGACAACCTATTTTTGTCATCAAATATGGCGATGTTTCACCAAATATCGCAAAATTTGGCAACATTTAGTGAAATATTGGCAAACTTGGTGAGAATTTGACGCTGGCGAATATGAATATATAGTGTGAAACATATGAGGTGGAGCGATAGTTACAACAATGAAAGAAAATTTGCGAGAAAGTTCACTAAAACTCATAAATTAACACGTTTATGTAGGAATCCCTCCATAAAAGTGGAGGAATCCTCCCTGTCTTGTTTCCAAATGTCACCCACCGATCCACCCTAAAATTTTCAACTGCTATATCTCATCCAAAACAAAAATTACACCGAAATGAAAATTTAGATTAAGAAAGGAAATCGGAATTTTGAAGAGGATTTCAATAAATAGATATTTCAATTAAACAAACAAATTCTATTACATAATGTATGGCAGTTTAAACACCATTTAAATGACTTTTTTGACAAAAGTGAAAAAGATTTTTTTTCAGTTATTTTGCAGCAGTTTAAAAGATAAGAAAACATTTCCAATAGAAAGTTTAATTTTATTAAAATCGTTGTCCATTTACAAAGAAATAATTCCTTCTTATTTTTATATATTTGTTTTAGTTATCTGATTTTATTTATTTCACTAATTTCTCCCACAAAGAAGATTACTTTAAGGTATCCTACTATGTTTAGATAATCAATTTGAGACAAAATTCGCAAACTGTGATTATTAATTTAGTTGAAAGACCGTACGATTACCTATCCAAATGGGTTTGTTTTCTTTATATGATCATTAGAAGAGTAGTTATGGCTGTTTGTGTTTCAGATCTAAAACCGAAAGTGTATAAGTATGTAAGTTTAAATATTCAGAAATTAGTCTCAAGAAAGAAAATATCTTCTAACATTGAAATTAAGGAAGATACAATATACAGGGTGACTGAAAAACCCTTCCCTGATTACTAAATTTATTGATATCTGCTATATATATAAGATAGACATGGGAAATTGCTGACAAAAGATTTGAAATCTAATGAAGTTTTAATGTTGCAGGTTTTATGTCGCAGCTACACAACCGGCTTGGTACTCGTCCTCCATCTACCGAGCTCCCAGCAAGAGGACATTCCACAGAATTAATTTTAAGAGCCAGTCTGTGATATTGACCAGACAACAACAGCAGCGCTGTCAGTTCACGGCAGTAACCAATAGAGGAACCCTCCAAAGTGCAGACCATCCTCGATGCGGATTAAATTTCTGTGCTTAGTGTTGAGTGGGAAATGGTTCTGTGCGCAACGAATGCCGTTAACACAAAAAATACAGGTGGTATCCTGAAGTAGATAAAACTTAATTTTTACAAATAAAAACATATTTTCTTGTCAAACACCAGACATCTATAACAATAAAGAGACAAGTTTGTGTGTGTGTGAGTGTATGTCTTTCTGAGGAGACCAATGCGTACAGAGCTACAAGATTTTTCAGGAAAGTACCTGTATGCCACTTAAAAGACAGTTTTTGGATTTTTAGCTCACAGGCTAGCAAAGCCTGAGAGCTAATGTATCCGCCCGTTCTGTATGTATGTACGTATGTACGTAACGCAATAACTCTTGATAGAAATAACCGTTTTGCTTCAAACTCTGTTTATAGGTTTATTGTGATAAGGCGCTTTCCTGATTAGTTTTGGGGGTTCATTGATTAAGTATAAAAGGGGGGAACGGGGGGGCTAATCCCACTTAATTTAGATAAATGGGTTTTTCATGCAGAATTATCCCATTTTCTTCAAAATTTGTATATAGGTTCATTTTGATAATGCGCTTCTGTGAATAGTTTTAGGGGTTCATTGGTTAAGTATAAAGGGGGAAAGGGGGGATAATCCCCCCCGCCCTTAATTTAGATAAATGAGTTTTTCATGCAGAATTATCCGATTTTCTTCAAATTTTGTATATAGGTTCATTGTGATAATGCGCTTCTCTGACTAGTTTTGGGGTTCATTGGTTATGTATAAAGGGGGAAAGGGGGGGCTAATCCCCCTTAGATTAGATAAATGGGTTTTCTTCACATTTTGTATATATATTCATTGTAATTAGAGGCTTCCCTGATTAGTTTAAGGCGTTCATTAGTTAACTATGAGGGGGGTAACGGGGGGATGACCCCCCCCTTAATATATTGTCGATTTCTTTATTTTTCGTGGGGGTTATTTCAAATTCTTTGAAATAAGAAAATAATATGCAATTAGTGTGAATAGCCTGTGAGCTCAATGCTCTCAGTTTAACTGGGCAGTTTTCTTTTTTTCTTCCTATCAGAAATTCTCTTAATCCTAAATTTATTAATTTAATTTTCTATGCGATTTTTAGAGTTTTTTCTATATTAGTAAAAGTAAACCGCTTTCAACCTTATATCTATTATATAATTCTAACGAACTTAGAATACCAAGCTACACTCGGTTAAAATCAACTTTCTGTTCAACTCGGTATAACAATAAATATTCGCTGTATTACTGCTATAAGGCATTTTGTTTTATAACAGCATTATTTACAGAAACAATCAATCTTAAAACTATGCACATATTTCTATATTTTACATAACTTACATATTTACAAAGAAAGGGCATTTTTCCAAACTACATTCTTAGTTCTTTGCACACTTTCTTTTGGTAGCAGGACTTTTAGACCTAAACGCCTTTTTATAGATCAGAAATCAAAGTACAGAATTATATTCACAAATGACTATGGCCTCTGATCGGTTGAATCACGTATCTCGGCTCCTATTCGGAATTTTTAGAAAATTCCTTCCGATTCTCAAAGACATTTTTTTTGCCCACATTTGCCAACATTTAGTGAAAAGTTTCAAACTTGACGACATTTTTTCATTTAGGGCCAAGCATGTGTTTTGGCATTGGTAATATTGAGTCGAATATCCCAGCAAATCTCGCCAATGTCGCTAACATTTCACCAAAATTGGCGATATAACTTTACAACTTTGTTTACTGCCAATTGTTCTTAAACTTAATAACTGTTTCAACCTTCTTTCACATTGAAATGCATTGACCCGTATTGACCAAAAATTACCCAATAATTGAATTTTCTTGAACATATGATCTAGCGAAATGGTCTTCTTCTAATCAAAAATGGTAGCATAAAAAAATTAGTCGAAATCGTTAGAAACCGTTATTAAGTGAGAATTAGTGAAGAGAATTAGCGAAATCGTTTTTTAGCTATAATTAGCTGTATCCTGACCAGTAGTGACCCGGTCACCCAATCCGATGCAGATTCGTCACATTTTTCACATTGAAGTCGTACGGTGATTTCACAAAGTAGTCACAATGTGAGGTGACAGAAAGTCTTGAAAACGGCCATAACGACTTCACATTCAGGTCACAGTGACTTCACATCCACGTCACGTGACGTCATGTCGACGGTCAGAAAGTCATAGTGTGACATCATTGGGATGTCACCGTGACGTCACAATGCCTAACGGGAAATGGCCCACTAATGAAATTTTCTTGAACATGTGAACCAGCCCAATGGTTTTCTCGTACCTCAAGATGGTAAGATACAAAATTTAGTCAAAATCGTTAGATCCATTTTTTTAGATAAAATTATCTTGACCCGTAGTGACCCAAAAATGACCCACTAATAGAATTTTCTCGAACTCGTGACTTAGCCCAATTGTTTTCTCGTAATCCAAAATGGTAGAATACAAAAGTTAGTCAAAATCGTTCGAGCCGTTTTTTAAATAGAATTAGCTTGACCATGGAAAGGATTGATTCTGATCGCATACCAAAAGCAGCCTTGAATTATAAACGAAGGGGGGAAAGAGACAGAGGAAGGCCCCTGGTAATTTTCTAAAATACTTTCTTATTGCTTGCTTAGGTCATAACAGCAATCTACTGTCTAAATTTCGTGATCCTAACTTTAGTCGTTTCAGCTGGGCGTTGATGAGTCTCCCAGTTAGTCAGGCGTTCTCTTTTATATAACACTACAGATGAAATGGTAAATTTTATCCTGTTTTCAATAAAGTTTATTCAGAATATTCGTATAGCTATTTGAATTTTTCGAGAATTGTTTTATGCGAATCTTAGCGGGGTTTTTTTAAATACGTATAAGGAATCCGATTTCAATCTTTTAGTCCAATATAGTAATTTTTATCTTCTAAGATTTTTTGAATCTTTCATGAAATTTTTATACGATTTTCGATAGTTTGGAGTTTTGTACGTAATTTTTAGCGTTATTTGCCTTTTGTGGCGATTTTTCGACATTCTCAATAGAAATCCAGTTTCATTCTTTTAGCCCAATATAAATTTTGTCGCCTGCGATATCTGGGAGCACGGCAGTGCGTCCGCCAAGTTCGCACAGGCCGTAAGCTACCTTTTCCCTGACCATTTCGGCCTACTTTTCACCCCCTCATAACTGCGTTTTGGTGAGAGCTAGAGAGTTTTCCTTTTTAACACACATTAATATAATGAAACTGAACTAGGTTCCAAGATTTCTTATTTCTGTATTTAATATTTTTCGAAATATGAGATTCCGAAAAAGGGCTTTTTTGTAACTGACTCACAGGGGATCATCAAATAACTAAAAAAAAAGTTGGTGATCATCAAATAACTAAGGTACTTCTAACAGTCGTAGAATCATAAAATTTGACAAGTAAGTAGGTTTTGTCACACAATTAACCAGAAAAGTCTGAAAACATAGAATTTCTGCCTTTAAACCCTTCAAATAGGGGGTGCTGATTTGGCTATATACAGTTCGTAACACATTCAATTGGCAAATTAAATTAATTGCATTGTTGCAACCATTTGTGTTTTTTGTTGTACGATAAACATTTAAGTAATAAGAGTTGCCTAGACAATCATTTCCTCGCTCATATTTGGCGCCAGAGTTGGTCGCCAAAGCCTGATTACAGAAAATTAGCCTGAGTTTAAAGGTGTTACATTGGTTTCAAGCAGAATGAATTTTTTATATTCTTTTCCGAAAATGTTGGGAAGGCTTTTAGTTTATCTGTCCGTTTTTCTATTTTTTACTTCCTTAAAATAAATCTACCCTATATATATAAAATCCTAATGAAACGAATTTGTGAAACGATTTTATGAAACGAATTTATGAAACGATTTTATGAAACGACTGATTAAACGACTGATTATGTTTCAGGGCTATTTTTAATAAAATATTAAACGCTTGATGGTGAAATTAATACCAATTGTCCATAAAAATCCGCGGATATCAAAACTGGTAATAGAATTTTGAAATTGGAATTAGTTTTCGAGATATTAATTTTTTTCTAATTTTAATGACATTTCTATAATGATGGCAACTAATTACTCAGTTTTTTTGTGACAAAAAACGGGGAAAAAATTGAAAAGGATCCCGATAGGGATTATTGATTTCTTTTTATTTGTCATGTTTAAATTGAAATTGAATTTATCTTTTATTTCAATCGATAATGAAGACAAGATTGTGATTAAATTATGTTTTTCAGGAAAATTTGAAAAAAAAATCACATTTCTATCATCAGGATTCAATCGTCTGTCAGCATTTAATTTAATTTATAAACTGAAAATATTTTGAATAAATTCGTCCAAATGACGTCATTTATGTAAACGCAAAAGAAAGGGGTGGAAAGGAATTAATAGTAATTATTATTTATTGATATTGATATGGGGCCTTGACGAAACAGAGAAAATAGCCTTGGCGGAAAAGGAAATTTGGCAACATACTTTCTGTCAACCTATTCACTTTGTAATTTCGCATACAGAAGCATTTTTTCAATATTTATCCAATTTGCTTAGCGTAAAATGTCATTTATCCTATTTTATATATAATCAGAAGTAATTGGTATAGAAAAAACAATAATAATATACGTATAATTAAAATACGCATATAAACAAAAAAATCGTCGAATTTGTTTCCATGGCTGTTTATGTCATTTGGCACCAAATCTCACTTTCTGATGCCCGAATTGCGCCAAGCTTTTTAAAAAAGCGTCAAGACCCCTATAATAGAAAAGCACCAAAAGTTCATTGGGTTTGTTTTCATAACTTTTGGCAACAAATCTATGTATATTAACGAATCTATCCCTTTTTGAAGCTCGAATTACGCCAAACCTAAAAGCAAAGGATTCTATACTGGAAAAATACCCGATTTTCTTATGGACAATATTCAAGTGACATAACATGGTGTAAAATTATCGCGGATAGCAAATTTGTTTAAATATCTCATCAATTGATGCCGAATAAATGCAAGCATGCATGCACAAAATATTTAATTAATTTTGTATGATAAATAATTATTAGAAAATTCGTATATATATATTAATTAAAATAAATAATTTACATATTTAAAATAACATGAAAATATGCATGATGGTGCACTAAAATAGAGAGAAAATTAAAACATGTTACTGAAAATGTCTATAACATAGTACTTTTCAATACCGGGGTTCTTAATGTTATTCACAAGCAGATAGAATTTTTCTCATCCTTAAACGCAAAGGAAGAATAGAATACAGATCGTTCTTATAAAAGTCCTAGACGTAGCCACAATTTAAACCTAACCATTTTATACAAGCTGGTTTTCAAGTTGTAATTGATTTTACTTATGAATCCCTAAAACAGTCGTCAGTTGTCGCAACAGCTGTGTATGAGGCCATGATAATCAAAAAATGCCCCATTAAAACGTCAAAAGCATGGCAACACAATTACAGATTTACCAATATTTTTAAAACAAAGCACGCTGTCATGTTTTTAGAGGCCTCGAAGTCTGAGCGGGGGTTGGCGAGCGTAGTTCGCAGGGGGTAGGCCCCCTAGTTTTATTATAAATTTCGGTATTCTAATCACAATAGCACTCAGTCAATCTGGCAAAATTCCAGTGGGTTGTTAGTTCTTTAAGTGCATTTTAATGATGTTAATAAACTTTATATATATATATATATATATATATATATATATATGCACACTGGATTTTATTTGAAATATATTTATATCTATACTAATATTATAAAGTAGTAAAGTTTGTTTGTTTGTTTGTTTGTTTGTAGGGGGTAATCTCTGTAACTACTGAAGAGATTTCGAAAGTGATGGTGGCAAATTGATGGTGACAATCCCTGCTCCAACATAGGTGTCCGACATATTTTATGTCGGTGCCACTACCCCCAAGGGGATGCAAAAGCGAAAAACGTTCTAAAATTTCGATTTTTTTTATAGTGGAGGAGCTAGGAACATGAAATTTGGCATGGTAGTTACTTATAAGATATAAATGCTCTCTAAGAACAAATTCTAATAAAACTCGAAATTTAAAAGGATGAGATGAGCGAAAAACGTTCTAAAAACATTCTAAATTACAATTTCTATATGGAATATCTGGAACTACAGAACCGTTTTCAAAAGTGATTGTGGCAAATTGATGGTGACAGTCCCTGCTCCAACATACGCTATATTTTATGTCGGTGTTACTACCCCAGGGGGGGGGGGGATGCAGGAGCGAAAAACGTTCTGAAATTTCGATTTTTTTTATACTGAAGGAGCTAGAAACATGAAAATTGGCATGGTAGTTACTTGTAAGATGTAAATGCTCTCTAAGAACAAATTCTAATAAAATTCGAAATTTAAAAGGGTGAGATGAGCGAAAAGCGTTCTAAAAACATTCTAAATTACAATTTCAATGGAATATCTGGAACTACAGAACTGTTTTCAAAAGTGATTGTGGCAAATTGATGGTCACAGTTCCTGCTGTAACATAGGCTATATTTCATGCCGGTGCCGCTGCCCCCAGGGGAGTGCATGAGCGAAAAACTTTCTAAAATTTCGATTTTTTTGTACTGAAGGTGTTAGAAACATTAAATTTGGCATGGTAGTTACTTATAAGATGTAAATGCTCTCTAAGAACAAATTCTAAAAAAAATTCGAAATTTAAAACTGTGCGATGAGCGAAAAGCCTTCTTAAAACATTCTAAATTAAAATTTTTATGGAATCTCTGGAACTACCGAACCCTTTTAAAAAGTGATGGTGGCAAATTTTTTATGGCAATCCCTGCTCCAACATAGGCTATATTTTACGTCGGTGCCACTAATCCCAGGGGGGTGCAGGAGCGAAAAATGTTCTAAAATTGCATTTTTTTTTATACTAAAGGAGCTAGAAATTTGAAATTTGGCATTGTAGTTACTTATAAGATGTAAATGCTCTCTAAGAACAAAATTTAAAAAAATCGAAATTTAAAAGGGTGAAATGAGCGAAAAGCGTTTTAAATCATTCTAAATTACAATTTCTATGGAATCTCTGGAACTACAGAACCGATTTCAAAAGTGATGGTGACAATCCCTTCTCCAACATCCTCTTTAATATAAAGCTATGCGTTGCTGACGACTAGGTTTTTCGCTAATCTTTGCTACAGATTAAACTCGGAAAATGAAACATTTGAAGTTACTGAAAAAAATAATAGCTCGAAAAGTATTTGTGAGAAAATTGTTAAACAAACTACGCTTGAAAAGTAAAAAAAATGTATATTTTTTAACATAAATTTCAAATCTAATGATTATGCCATTTTTCAACTATTGATATTCAAAAATTACCAAATTTCACAATGGAGTACCATAGCGAAAAGATAATGATAAGGGCGACGTGTCCTGACGTTTATATTGGCTATAGCACGAGTCACAAATTATAGTAGTCTTATTATTCTGTTAAAATATAAAAGTGAACTATGAAATGTCAATATTTTGTTTGATTAAAAATTCGTTAAAAATTCGTTTTTGTCGCCATATTTGGTGATATTTCGTTAAGTGTCGCAAAGCTTGGAGAGAATTTGACGCTAAAGGCTATTTTTCATTGCGAATTTTTAGAGCGAGTAATCATCTATTAATATTATATGGTTAATTAAATGGCATAACGCACGAATGTTAATAAAGTTTCAATCTTTCGTCACTACACAAGACCTCTGCTCTTGCTATTATATTGTACTGTTATTATACTTACTTTTACTATATTGTTAGTCTTTACTCTCTTAAAAGTGTATTATAGAAAGAGAATTTTCAGAATTAAAGCATCGAAACTGCCAGTTCTAGATTATTATAATTTTATAACATATATATCCAGTTTATCAATATGTACGTTCGAATGAATCTTCTATAATGGGGTTCCTCGCATTTTAGCTTCAGGTTTTCGAGTAAATTTAGCTAAAATCTTAAAACCAAGACAAATTGACATATTATCTAAGACGATTAGATGAGAGTAATGGTAGATTTTCTAATGGAAGAACGGCAGTGCGTCCGTAGATTTTCTAATCTTCCTTAATCGTTCCAATGTTAGAATGAAAGGGGAAAAAAATTAGCATCAATATGGTTTAATGTAAAAATGGATAGCTTAACAGGCGTTTAACAAGAACCACTTCACTTCAGTGTAAATTACAGAAGATTACTTAACAGGATTAAAAATCTCCGTATTAGAGAGTGTAACGATGCAAACAGACATGAAGCGTAAATTCCTAAGTAAATTAAGCGGTAATTGTCAATAAAGATGAAATGGATAACAAGACAAAATATAAGATATGCTGCCAATGATCGCAAAGAGAATTTCTCTAACAGAAACTTCCGATTTGGCGAAGGATTGAGCAAGTAAATCTAATACATGAAAATGAAAATTTGTTTGTCTGTCTGCACTTCTATACAAATCAACGGTTTGAAAGCCAGAATTGTGAAATGCTACTTGTAGGTGTATTAAAACACGGGCGAGGCAACTAAAGTAATCCGGAATCGAAATATAATGCAGAGTTAATTTTTAAATAATAAAAAACCAAAAATCTATCAGTTTCCATATCCTGTGCTGGTTCACGCGATTGGCAAAAAAATCCAAACTGCTGCCAAAAGAGGTGTGATGTCACGTAGATAATGTCAATTCTAGTTGTTAAGTTAAAACTCCAAAGACTGAATATTGCAACAACCAAATCAAACATTTATCGCCAAAAACAACTCGCCAAACCTACCAACACAGGATATTGAACTCTTCCCGCCTTTTCCTATTAAATTTGAACATTTTTCGTTATAGCAGTTGCCAACAATTAAAAATCCACAACGAAATTCTTTCTACAATAATTAATTTTCTATGGAAAGATTTCCACGTGAAAAATGAAAATAAAAATAAAAAGTTTCAGGAATGGAAAAAAAGATTAATATGACGTCATATTGGTAATATAACGAAAATTTTCAAACATTTCTCAATAATACAAGGAGTATGAGTATGTGCAAATACAGAAAGCAGTAATATAATAATAGAATATGACGTCATTCGATAATTTAAAAAGAAAATTAATATAACGTCACATTGGAAGTTTAACGCACTTTTTCAAATGTTTGGTAACTATACAAAGAGAGTATCAATATGAGTAATAGTGAAAGCAAGTAAGTAAGATGTCAGCAGGTGAGTACAACGTCATACGAGTTTGAGGAACGTATTGAATCATGATAAAAGCATGATTATAGAAGTATTGGCATATTTTAACATTTTGAAGTTATCTATATAACATGTTTAATTTTGAAATTGATTTTTTCTACACAAACATTCTTAAAATCTCGAACAGCACCAAGTACTTCGGCTAGTTATGAATAAAAGTAATATCATGAAGTGCTTAGCATACATATTAGAAAGAATATATTGTTTGCCTGAGACGGCTAGTATTTTGATGTAAACTACAAATAAAAATATAGATTTGTAAAGCATAATAAAATAATTTTAAAATTCTTTGACATTTATACATTTATTATATTTATATCCTTTATACATTTGATAAAACCTACAAAAAGTAGTGATATCCCATCAAAAAACTTTCTGTAAAAAAAAAAGCGCCAAGTTCTCCTTAATGTTTCGGCCGTAAAAAGTACTGATATCTGATGTTCGCCCAAGTTAAAAGTCAAACATCCGAAATCTTTCATTCAAAATGGCTTCCTGCGACTTGGCCGTTAATGCATTTTAGAAGATTTTTCAAATTCTAAAGATTGTATAATGATCTACATGTCTACTACATTCTTTTGAACATTTTACGAGGCGGGTGACAGCATTTTGTTGTACAAAGTACTAAAATATAATACACGTTTTTAAAAACATAATTTCGAGATCACAGCTGTTGATAATGGTCCACTCTGGTTCTCAACGTCTCATATAATGTAACACAATGTGAAATTTGATGAAAAAAATATTCATTGGAATTCGTGTTAATGACAATAGACCGTACAAAATGGTCATTAAACCATGGTAAAACTAAATGATGGTTAATCAAAACTAATGTTTCTTGAAACTCAAAGGTATGTATCACAAAGCTTTTAATTACAATGTCATCATACGAATTTGCCTATTTGCATTCCGATATTACTTTTAAATGCATAATTTCTAATCATTAATTTTGAAATGATTTATCGACGCAATTATTTATTTCAAATGAAAGATATGGCATGTTTAACATCAATGAGGGTGTATTATGTATTCTAATTTATTTTTCTCAGTATTACATTCTTCTAATGTTTTTAACCTAGAATGCATTAACGGCCAAGTCGCAGGAAGCCATTTTGAATGAAAGATTTCGGATGTTTGACTTTTAACTTGGGCGAACATCAGATATCAGTACTTTTTACGGCCGAAACATTAAGGAGAACTTGGCGCTTTTTTTTTTACAGAAAGTTTTTTGATGGGATTTGATTATTTCGCGAAATTTTTATCCAATTTTTAATTTTTTTTTTCTTTTTTTTTTTGCGTTTTGCGGCGATTTTTTTGACATTCGTTTAACGAACCCGGTTTCAAACTTTCAGCAAAATATACATAATTTTGTCTTCTACGAATTTTGACTTTTTCGCGAAAATTTTATGCAAATTTTATCGTATTTTCGCGCCTTGTGGCGAATTTTTTACATTCGTAAAAGGAATCTGTCTTCAATCTTGTAGCTCAACATTTTTATTATTTTCTTTTGGGATTTTTGAATTTTTTCTTAAAGTTTATACGTTTTTTAGTAATTTCTTGATATTTGTAAAAGGAAATCGGTTTCAATCTCTTAGCCCAGTATCGTAATCTTTGTTCTGTACCATTTTTGAAAATTTTTAAGCTATTTTTAGCGTTTATGGTCTCTTGTAAAAGGAATCCTATGTAAATATTTTAGCTTAATATATTAAAATTTGTTCTCTTCAATTTTTGAATTTATCACGAACTTTTTATGCTAATTTTAATGATTTTTCACCTTTCGCGGCGATTTTTTGACATTCGTACATGGAACATGGTTTCAATCTTTTGACAAAATATAGAAAATTTTGTCATCTACAATTGAGGGGTTCGGTCTAAGCCACATTTTTGAACTTCTGACATATTAACATTTGAAAATTTGATCAAATTTTCAAATCAGGATATATAACATAAAGTTTTTTCGCCAATGTCTTAGTAACATATGAGACATTCTAAGTAACCAAATGGGATTACTTTAATGATATTACTATTACGCTCTTTGTAAATTAGCTATATCTTCATTGGGGGCATAAACGACTGGGGCAAAAACGAAACTTGGGGCATATGCCGCCACCAAGTGACATTAGAAACAAATTATATGTCGGATATTATATTTACAATAATAAGCAACAGATTACAGTGTTAGATTTATATCACCAAAAATGCGGCTTGGCGCTTACCTTGCCCCGACCGCTCAAATGTTAATTTTTTTCACGAAATGTTAATGTGATTTTTACCGGGTTTTTTTGCGCTCTATGGCGAATTTTTGGCATTCGTAAGAGGAATCTGGTTTCAATATTTTTGCCCAATCAGGGTTCGTACGCATCAGGAGATTCGGAAGATTTTATGTGTTTTAGTACCAGAAATTTCGTAGAGTACTGGTCACTGTATCTGAAGATAGCATTTTTTTTCATTAAATAAGTCAAATATTACTTTACGAAAATTCTGGTAAAAGGTGCTTGAAAGTCCTTGAAGCGTACGAACCCTGCCAATATAAAAAATTTTGTTCTGTGCGATTTTTTAAAAATAATAATAAAATTTTTTGCGTTTTCGCCGCATTTTTTTTTTTCTTTTGACAGCATATTTTTTTTTTAAACGGAAGAATTCTCCGGAAAATTTTGCCACTTCTATGACTGAATTCAAGTTAGAAGAATACCAAATCTGTTCCTGTAGCAACGTGAGCGCCAATGCTGAAAATTTGTATCTAATCTGGGTCGAAATTTTAAAAAAATCGCAATATCCAGCTACGAGCCTGATGTACGTTGCTGATGGCAGTGGAGAACATAACCCCAGGTTTGTTAGTATTTCCGGTAACAGTTTGATAAATAATTATTTTATGTTTGTTTATGTTGACATATCTTATATTCATTCAATTATGTTTCCAATTGAAACTATTGCGTTGTAAAAATAATTGCATATTCTGCAAAACGATAAATTAAGAAGTCTGCATACAGAATCCTTATAATAATATATTAAATAATGTAATTTAAAATGCATAGCAAAATGTAATTATAACATGTGAGTAATTTATAATTCATTTAATCAAGTAATTGTCATTGATTGTTAACCATTTTCTCTAAATATGAATAAATTAATGATATAGTTATAATATTCACACAGTGGTGTTAGCATCATTACATTTCACAAACTTAATTTGACGTAAATATATATTAAACAAGTTAAATGGCTAATATGACATCACGAAATTTCCTTACAAAGCTTAGAAATAGAAATCAATCATTTAAGTAACGCTATACTCTTATGAAATTAATACGATACTGAATTCAATTAATCGGAAGCAATTGTGGATAATAAATGAAGTAATGTATTTTGCATGACAGTGGTATCAGTTAAAATACGTTTATGTGTCCGAAATATTATAAGACACATACATTTTTCCCTTTTAAAGATTTTATTCAGTACATTGCAAATAATATATAATGTTACCGTCAAAAGCAGAAATCGGTTAAAACCCAACTTGAGTAATTTTAAAACTTTCTTAACTACGCTCCTTATTTTAATTAATGTTAATTTTTAGTAAGGGGTAATTAAAGCTAGTTTCTATTAGTTAAATTTAATTTTTACCAAGGAGTTTAATTTTTAACTAGTCAAATCGCGTTTTAACTGGTTTTGGATTTTGACTTTAGGTATTAATAGCACTTTGATGAAAATATTTCGAAAGTTATAAAAGTGATTTAAATGCTTAAGTGATAAAAGTACGACACTTAAAAGCTTATAAAAGCCTTTTAATATAAGGATCGACATATTTCGAACGTACAAACGGCGCCATTATCAAGATCTACTCGATAAACAAGCAATTCTCGCAAGCATTTTTGAAAATAAACTTGAAAAACATAAATCACGAGATCATATATGCATTAAAAGCATGTGCTTAAAAATAGTCAACTGTAAACGTGAAAACTAATATTTCTTTATTGCTTTTCTAAACTAGAACAAGGCCTCGTGTCAGATTTTAGGTATTTCAAAAGAGGCTGATTCATTGCATATGTTCTCATTAATGCAATAAGGAAATATTAATTTTCACGTTTACAGTTAACAATTTTTAAGCACCTGCTTTTATTACATATATGATCTCGTAATTTATGCTTTTCTAGTTTACTTTTTTAAAAATTTTGCGATAATAGTTTGTTTATTGTGCAGACCTTGATAATGGCGCAGTTTATACATTGGAAACATGTCAATCATGAAGGTTTTTATAAGCCTTTTTGTGTTCTACTTTTATCACTTAAGCTTTTACATCTGTATTTTAATGATAATTAGGGATTTTATTATATGATTATATAAAACTGGGTTTAAAAATTCGGAAACTTACGTATAAAATTGAATTACAAAATAGTATATTAAAGCACATAAACACAATACGTCTGATCACTATATTTATAATAACATTTATAACTCAGATAATTTTAAATACACAAACCCAACATGAGTGAAAAACTGACTGGGGCCAGGACTCGAACCTGGGACATTCAGCGTAACGTGCTGACGCTCTGCCACTGAGCAACCCCTGGTTGATAGCCTAGCAACAATTTCTCATATTTATACATGTTGGAAAGAGTCCCCCGTCTAGCATTTAGCAGCTTCAGATACTAACCGGTTCTCATTAAATGCTAGCCGGTGACTCTTTCCAACATGTATAAATGTGAGAAATTGCCGGGCTAGGATATCGACCAGGGCTTGCTCAGTGGCAGAGCATCAGCACGTTACGCTGAAGGTCCTAGGCTCGAGTCCTAACCCCGGTCAGTTTTTCAATCATGTTTGGTTTGTGTATTTATAATTGTCTGAATAGAAATGTTATTATACAAAATAGTAAATTGCTTAGAGATATGAAAGAACGATTTACGATTGATTACGGATTTTTATATAAAACCGTACCTCAGTTTACAAAATTGTTTCTTTCGGGTAGATTTATTTTGAAAACATCCTAGTATAAGTGCATTACAGAGCTATTTTTAAAAAAGTGCTAAGAATAGAATTAAAAAAAATCCACTGGGACATATTTGGTCCAATATATAATCGAAGGGTTAATAGAATAATCCCACAAAATTCAAATTGGAAGAGAAAGATTCGAAAGCTGGCTGTTAAGAACTCAGAAGATGAAACTTTGATTTAGTGGAAATATAAAGCTGATGTTATAAATTATTATTTTTTTTTGTCTACTTGTTTTCATTTAATATTAAAAGCTCGATACTTTTTGCTTCGTTGTATTATGATAATTTCTAAATAAATAAATGATAGAGTATTACTTATAATATACATGCTAGTTTCAGTATTAAATAATGTTGAGGTGAAGGTTGGTCAAATGTTGATAACATTTAGCATCACCGCCCTTTTAATCCGCAAAGTTTTATAAAATTACATTCTGTTACGACCAATACATACCGAGTTATGATTATTTGAATTCTATGAAACTTAATCCTTTTTTCTCACTAAAATGAAAAAAAAACATCTTTTAAATGCAAGAAAACGCTGAAATTACACAAAATGTAAGATATCATAACTTGGTATGTTTTCGTCATAAAAAAGTGAAATTTTACTGTTACATTTGTTAAAGCATGAAAAATGTTTATCTAAATATACAGTAGCGCTCAAAAGTATTTTGACAAGGACAATAATTGGGCTAATTTAATACAAATAAAAGACACAAATATACAACTATTTTTTATTGGAAGAAACTTGATTTGTCTACATATTTTTGTAAAAGAAATTGTGGTTTGATAGCAAAATTACAAAATCAAACTAAAAATAAAGAACATGATTGATCAAAAGTATTTTGACACTGTAATTAAATGAAAATTTTTAACACTTAAATATCATTTTTATTTTTAAATGAATCAATATTTAGTAGCATATCCATTAGCCTTTATAACAGCCTCACAACGAGCCGGCATCGAGTCGACTAACTTCTGTATTCGATCCAAAGGAATTTTTTCCCACTCCTTGTTAAGAGCTTGAAATAAAGCCTCTTTATTTGAATAATTTTTACATCTTATTCTGCGATCTAACTCCTCCCACAGATACTCTATGGGATTTAGATCAGCACTTTGACTTGGCCATTCGAGAACTTTAACTTTTTTACTTTTCAAAAATTCAGTTATGTGCTTGGACTTGTGTTTTGGATCATTATCGTGTTGAAAGTACCACCCAGGTGGCATGTTCTCTTTACCATAGGGCAGCATTTGCGTCTTTAATATGTTCTCATACATAAATCGATCCATATTCCCTTCAATGCGAACTAGCGGTCCTACTCCATGGCGTGAAAAACAGCCCCAAACCATAACACTGCCACCTCCATGTTTGATGGTGGGCACTTGGTATCGGATATCATATTTTTTGTTAACAGGACGTCGAATGTACTTAATCCCATCAGATGACACTAAATTAAATTTGCTTTCGTCGCTCCACAAAATACGAGACCATTCAGAACTCGTCCACAGATTGTGCCGTTTCGCAAACGCAATTCGTACCTTCTTGTTTTTTGTAGATATAAGAGGCTTCTTTGTGGGTCGACGGCCGTGTAATCCATAAGATATTAGACGACGTTTGACGGTTGAAACATGAATATCCGTGTCGTAATTTTCTTTCAGCTCGTTTTTTATTGCTACTGCCGACTTACGAACATCACTAGCGGATAGTCTTTTTATTATGCGATCAACAGTAAGAGTTGTTTTTTTCGGACGACCACTTCGGGACTTGTTTTTGATAGTCCCTCGTTTATTGAACACTTTATTCCATATACTAACAAGCTGCCGAGACACGTTAAAATTACATGCAACTTCTGCTTGTGTCTTTCCTTGTTTTAGGGCGGTTATAACAGCTTTTTTAAAGTCATTGGAATATTCTTTCACCTTCGGCATGTTAAGAGAATCACAATAAACTGATATAAACACAAATCCAATAATACTACAACCGACACTTTGGAAAACCCGAAACAAAATGACTTGTCAAAATACTTTTGATCACAAGATATGACATGTTTGCTGCGGCTACTGTGACAAACAAGTTTAGACTTGTTATTTACTTATTACCTGCAATCACATCATACTTAACGATAAACTAAAACTTTTTTATTTAGCACTATGTAACGCGTAATAATAAAGAATTTCTTGTTGTCAAAATATTTTTGAGCGCTACGGTAACTTATAGACCTAGTGAGCGTATAAATATTTAAAGTTCATAAAATGTTGAAAAAATAACTATTTTGACGTCAATTAGTTTCTATGCGATGGCTATACATTTGAAATATTTTTCAATGGTAAGAATATCAGCTACACTAACGATTTAGAAATTAGCTATTGATCAACGATAAGAAGGGACACCATGTATTCTTAGATATGCAACTTTCAATGCATGCAATATATATAATAACCCTTTTTCATCAGTTTATGGCTTTCAATTTTGATAACAAATATTTATTAAATATAGTTAACATGTAGTCAGAATTATAATTAAAAAAATATTCTCAGTGGATTCTTAACCATCACATATGAAATTCAATGAAGTATTAGATCGGACAACGTTGCCAGTTGGGCAGGATTTTTTTTTTATTCGAAATGCTACCACTTTTTGTTTATCCATTTAAACGCTACTTTACACCGTACGCTGAAAAATGTCGTTTCAAGATAAACGTATTTAAGGTTTTTGAAAAGAAAACGAGTATAAAAATGTTTGGTTCATCGTTATATTTTTCAACTTAACAGTAAGTCCCCAATTCCTGGATTTATACATACAAAACAAATAATTCAGCACGCGCGCAACTATGTCCCACCGGGTCCTGTATACCTGTTTTTCAGCCGGTCCGCGCACGCTTTCAATTGACTAATTTATGACATCCTTTCAATTTCGAATTCCATCTACAGTTCTAGGGGCTTATTCTACAGACTATAAGGATTTCAAAAATGTAAATAAAAAAATTTATATATATATATATATATATATATATATATATATATATATATATATATATATACAGGGTGATTATAAAAAACTATCCCGACATTTGGGCCCCTAACTATCATACCATTCACAAAAACTGAATGAAATTATGGCAAAAGGTATTTTGAGGTATGCGCTCAACAATGATATGGAAAACAACAGTGTCACTTAAACAGTTACGGTTACAGTGAGAAAATTTCGAAAAAATCAAATGGCAACACCCAGATTTTTGTATTGGAATGTGATCTCCATTGTGAAAAACCCTAAAGAGCGTTGGAACGGCAACTGTAGCATGAAAATCACCGGCGATAGATAGGCTAAAAGTGAGGACAACCAATGACAGAGAAGCAGCATAAAATAAAGCATTTTATTGCGTTTCACAAATTTTCCACATGAACTCCTTCACACACGATGACACTTTGCATGCGGCGATGATGGATAGCACTACAGCACGTATCATGGCAATAGAAATCTCTTAAATCGCAGTTCTGATGGCATCTTTCAAATCAGATGTAGTTTGAGGACGAAACTGACGCACTTTGGATTTCAGATATCCCCACGGCCAGAAATCCATTGGTGTCACATCAGGAGACCTTGGTGGTCACGGAAACGGGAAATGACGGGAACTAACTCTGTCACCAAACTGTTGAGTTAAGACACGTGTGACTGAAGACCCGACATGTGGAGGAGCGCCATCTTGCATCCACACAACTTCAGATAGAGCATTTTGCCGTTGCAATGCGGGAATCGCGTAATGAGTTAACATGTCCAGATAGCGAGCACTCGTTACTGTACACGTTTGCAGATGACCGGCAGTAACCACTTCAAAAAATTAAGTGCCGAGGATTAACGTACTCGTTATACCACACCACACAGTCACTTTTTCCTCGTGTAATTTACCTGCATGCACATCATGTGGATTATTCTCTGCCCAGTGCACACAATTTTTCGAATTTACGTTACCAGTTAATGAGAAATGTGCCTCATCTGTCCACAGAATGCGTAAAGGCCAGTTGCTATCTTCATCATACCCGATAAGAATTGATTTGCAAAATCCAGCAGTAATTGATAGTCTTCCGCTTCCAACATCTGGACACGCTGGAATCGATACGGAAACATGTTTAGAACAGAGCGCAGAATCTTGCGTACAGTTGAATTCGGCAGATCCAGAACACGTGAAACACCGCGTGCAGTTGCGGGACGAACTGTGCTTATCGTCTGATGGACTTCTGCAACAGCTTCTACAGGAACGGAAGGTCGCCCAGACCAAGGTTGATCGCATGTGCAACCAGTTTCTTCAAATTTATTAATCAAGTCCCGTACAGCTTTGACAGTGCACGGGCCTCGCCGTAATCCATGGTTTCTGTGGTAAACACGAATGTCTCTGCGGCATTTTGTCCATTCAGGTAATAAATCTTTACGATTTCCCCACGTTCTTCCTCCGAAAGCGGCATCTTGTTCGGAATGGCAGAAAGGAACATACGCGGCTCGCATTTCGCAGTGCCTTTTCTTTCACCTAGCGTGACGACATCAGTCATGACTGTGTCTTATGTAGAACCCGAAATTTGCGTTTCTTGGTTTCTTCTTCTCGTTTTGTGGAGAACTAATCAGGCTGGGATATCAGCCAAAGAAACGGTGTGACGTGTAACGTAAATGAAACGAAAATTAATGCTCTGGTGCACGGCAAAGTCCTTTTTACTTTTCCCTTGCCTAGTTCCGGTGATTTTCATGCTACAGTTGCCGTTCCAACGCTATTTAGGGTTTTTCACAATGGAGATCACATTCCAATACAAAAAACTGGGTGTTGCCATTTGATTTTTTTGAAATTTTCTCATTGTAACCGTAACTGTTTGAGTGACACTGTTGTTTTCCATATCATTCTTGAGCGCATACTTCAAAATACCTTTTGCCAAAATTTCATTCAGTTTCTGTGAATGGTATGATAGTTAGGGGCCCAAATGTTGAGATAGTTTTTTTTATAATCGCCCTGTATATCTTCATAAAAGTTTTCTTTTCCAAAATATCCCCCCCTTCTCCCGTAATGACTCCACTTTTCAATGTAAACTTTTAAGATCTCTAATTACCATGTGAGAAATTAAATATACATTTAAACATGCAGTCTCAATAGATTATTAACGATCACCTTTAAAATTGAATAAGTGAGTAATAAAATCATAACTTTAATCCAATGCGATAGTCTCTTTACATTTCACAAATCTAGCATGACAAAAGCATATTTCTAACGAGCAATTAAAACTTCATCTAATCAAACGAAATGTTCTACGAAAGCTTCAGAATAGAAATTAATAATTTCCCGCAATGCTATCCTATTTCTAAAGTAAACAGATATTCAATGGAATTAATCTGAAATGATATAGGTGATAAATGTAGTCTATATTACAAGTTAATGCCTTCATTTAAAATATATTTATGCATATTGAAGGCCATGCATCACTTATTTTCTCTAGTACACAAATATCTTGGCTTTTATTGCCTCAATTCGCTTGCAAATGTTTTTGCTGAATATAACCAACAATATAATTTAATTAGGAATAATTATACAATCAAATTACACCATACAATTTGATATTTTCAGTCATTACTGGAAAGAAACTCTTCAAATTTCCATTAATGAATTTTGATATAATTATTAGACTAATATCATACAAAATTTTCTAATCAGGATTTCTTTTAACAGTAAACATTTGACTTTTTAGATCTACTCCGCATCATTGAAATATTTAGTATATATTTCTTCCTACCAACTGTAAATTATTTGAATGATATAATATGGTGATATTTCAAAACAGTCCTAATGTTCGTTGTGATTTTGAGTCTTGCAATAGAGAAAAAAAAATGTTTCGATCTCCCATATGTAATAAAAAGGGGGGGGGGGTTACTTTTATAAAAATTTTAGACTTAATGGCCATCACATTTAAAATTGAACAAAAGTGTAATAAAAAAATGTCTTTCATCCAGTACAATGTTTTCAAAATTCACAAATCTAACGTGACAAAAATATAATTCAGGCAAGCAATTAAAGGCTTCATCTGATGACCCCAATGTTTCTTAGGAGAAATATGCTACATTCATCTTACTTCATCTACATTCATCTTACACATTGCTACATTCATCTTACTTCATCTACATTCATCTTACTTCATCTACATTCATCTTACACATTGCTACATTCATCTTACACATTGCTACATTCATCTTACACATTGCTACATTCATCTTACTGAAATAAACTGATGTTTTCCTGAAATGATGTAAACAGTGGTTCGCAACATTTTATTGGCCACGGCCCACCGAAGCATCAGTAAAATCACGATGTCCCCGACAATTACTCTGTAACATATCGCTCTTATAATTTAAAAAACTTAAATCTATTCACATGGAGGAAACCCAACAGTGCCTTAACAATAATAAATCATTTAACATTTTTAGCTTATTAAACAGGTAAATTAGTTGTTCCTTGCCAACTTAAATCAGTGATATGGTCTGCATTTTTATCTTCACAAAATATCTTGAAGATACTTTCATATTTGGAATTGAAGTTGATAACATTGACACATTTTATAATTGATTTTAATAACACATAAAGAGCTGGTGGAAAATTTTTGAACATAAAATTTTCTCTTTGTTGATAACCACAATACACAAGAATCATTTCAGGATTCTCATCTTTATCAATTTTAAGCCTCCATTTTTTCCCATCATAACACATTTCTCTGTCAGCGAGCTTTTCTTTTCCCATTTTCGTCAGTTGACTGCTGTGCATTATCTGATTTAAAAATTTTAAATGTATATGTCATGGTGTATATTTATTTATTGTGTAGGAAGCTTGGATGAAAGCATTTACTGTTTACACAGTTATTTTTCTAATGTCCATTTGTTTATTAATTTTATAAAGTTTGTAATACCACATTTAAAATTTTAAAGTATTTTTTTAGTTAAATATGTTGAAGACAGTCAGTTTTAAGCTCGTAAGTAGTTTCACGTGGAAAGTTTCTTCTACACTAAAATGACCTCCATTAAAATTTATAGGAAAAATAAAACATTTCCCAATTTAAAAAAATATATTGTTAGATACATTAGACATGTGTATTTGCATTGTTATAAAATATTTTGTGCTATTAATAATAAAAACAAAGAATTAAATTATTGTAAGACGTATATTGAAAACGCAGAAGTAGAATAAGCCCACTTATTTCGAACAGGGAAGCAAAATTGTGCAGTTGACTTAGAAGTACGCAGAAAATCGAAATTTTATTTAGTTGAAGCATTAAGCTAAAGGCTACAGATTTTTTATTTTATTTTGAAAGTTTGAAAGTTTTTTCCTGCATTACATGGTATAGCCATTTGGCAATACTTTTTATATATTGGATTACGAAAATACTTTGTCATGCTAATATCTGAAAATATCTCTTAGGATAAGCTTCGGATTTGCTGTTACAGAAAAATGTTTACAAAAATCCTTCAATAAAAAGCGTTACGTTTTCTAGTAGTAGTTTTAACTCTAGTAAATGGACAGATGCGAGATTCTTGTTTGGATCAAAAGTCTTTACTTATAAAACTTGTAGTAAAATTAAAACATTTTCCTATTTAAAAAAAAAGTTTAGTAAATTGTTAACATTTTGTGCTTTTTAAAAATTAAATCCAGCACGAAATCTACTTATTGACATCTGGCTACACTATACAATAGAGAACTTCAGTACAACTTCAATAACTTCAATATAAGTTCAAAACAACTAATTTTGCATTCGTTTTTCCTTGAATCAATGCTGGATATGCTGGATGTTCTTTTGATTTGAAAATTTATACCCGGGTTAATAAAAAAGTATGAATCGACTTTCTTATAAACCAAATTTTGAATTTAGAAATAATGTTGTCATTTGACTAACTTGAATAGTGTCTTAACATTTATTTTATAAACAGCAATCAATCCAACCCGGCTTATCCGGGTTAAAGATGACCAATATAATACCGGTATACAAAACATAGATGAAAGTCGTTTTTCATTGAAAATTCTAATAGATTTTTTATATTTACTATATTTTCAAGAATTACCACACCAACTACACCAAAAAGCATTTTTGGTATTATCATAGTAGCTGCATACAAGCTGTCAATTGCGAAACATTTCACTATTTATAACAAGCTTTGTTATTCTGATTATTTCAGTATTTTACTGCGTAGTTCGAATACATATCTTTTAAATACGTTTTATTATTTACTAACTGAACCATCCAGCATTGCCCGGTGCATGAAAATAACTAGAAATTACTTAAAATTAGTGTTGCATGATTTTACATTTTAAAACAAAAATCTTTCCAAACGAACCTAATGCTGGGGAGACCAGTGCCTTCAGCAGAGTACATCCTCGAATTTGTATTAGACCAGGAGGGGGCAGCACAGACAATCACCTCATCGAGTTTGCGGCTGAAATTCCAGAATTAGTTAAAACTCGATTCGCATATTAAAACGCAATCGGTCTGCCAAGTCATATCTTGGTGGAAAACACGTTAAAACCCGATTTTAGTGGTTGACTCGTACACTGTAAAAAATGGGGAGTATAATTACGCTTAATTTGGGTTTATGAAATGCCAAATAAGGTTTAAATATGCACTAATTTTGGTGTCAACACTGAATTAAGTGTTATAATACACTTAAAATAGTTTATCTGTACTCTTTAAAAAAAAAATCGGTGATATCACACACCAAGAATGACAATTTGAAATTAATTCCGGAAACCAAAACTCCAATATAGGTGTACATTTTTATCTCGCAATCCAGCTCTGTGGTGTTGAAATATACGATGACGTCAGAGTGTTGCGTCAGCAGACGACAACAGAGCAGAGAACGGAATGAACCATTTTGATTTCATTATGAAGTGCTGTTAATAACATAAGGTAAGCCTAGTAATTATTCCTTATATATTTAATAGATAATACTAAATAGTGTTTGTATAGTTAGATGAGGGAAATTAACTAAACAAAGCATGAGAATTTTTACTTTGTTAGTTGTTTTTGCTTAATAATCCTCTTCACGCACTTGACAACACTCGATCGCTAATGTTAATTCTATATTCTATAGGCATTATTTTTCTAATATCTCGTTTGTATTTGAATAGTTTTAAATGTTTTTTTTTTGTTTTTTTTTTTTTTACATTGGGTAGCAGAGATTAATCTCTATTTCCGCCGTTGATTACGTTTTCGATTTTCTTTGCGGATTTTTTTTTAGGAAGATGCTTTTACTTTCGAAACCGGTTCCGAAAATGAAAGTATCTTCGTAGAAAAAAATCGAAAAAGTAATCAACGGCGGAAATAGAGATTGATCTCTGCTATCCAGTGCAAAAAAAAAATAATAAAATAAATAAAATAAAATAAAATAAAATCATTTAAAAATATTTAAATGCAAACGAGATATTAGAAAAATAATGCCCTATAGAATTAACATTAGCCCTTAATAAAAAATTATCATATTTTAGAACATAATATTTAGTTCCTGTTTTAATTTTAAAGCAAAATACTTGTGGATTGCATTAAAAGAACATTTAAATCATATTTTAAAGGGGAAAAAATCAGTAGTGTATGTTGTATCTGAATAATAACGTTTAGAAATCATTGTTTATGTGAAAAAAAAACAGTATTTATTGTTAAATATCTAAGCAGTCCATAGTGATTTGAATTTTCATAATTTTTCCTCTGTACTGTGAGGAGTTTTGAAATCTTGTATGCAGCATAATTAAAAGTAAGCTTATTCCCTGGACTACACTCTCTTTGTGTTTGGCTTTTCTAGAAATTCGTATTAACATTTGTTAAACATTTGCTCAAAAGCAAACTTTTGTGATTATAAAAATATAATTTGCTGCTTCCGTAGAAGATTTTTAGCTTTTGGAAATCTACTTTTATTTATTTTATAATTCTGCAATAGTTGTGATATAATTAATATAATCCTAATAACAGTATTTTTTACAAATCTTCTAGATTAAAAAAAAAATGACCCCCCCCCCACACCCCCTTAGGAAAGATTCTCAGGTCACCAAATGAAACTGTTCAAAAATCGAACTTTGTTTTGGGATCCTTTTACATTTTTTAACATTCTTACAAATACTAAATTGTAATATGTATAAAAACTGCAAATAAGTGTTTTAAAAACAATAACTTTAAAATGCAAAGTACATCCTTGATTTTGTCAATTTTTTTTATCGTATACAAATACAACTTTAAAATCCTTAAGGGTAGGGAATTTTAATAAAATAATTAAAGGTTGCAACTCTTTATGAAACGGGTGAACCGCAAGCTTTTTATTTATTGTTGACATCATCACTTATTATTTCACCAGTATAATTATACACTAGTTTACACTGGAAATTTTTATTCTCCAGCCTTTTCTTTTCTTAGTATACAATGATGTTATCAACAATTTAATAAAAAACATAGTGCCTAGAATATGAATATACACTAATTTATCTTTCTGCATAATACTTTGATTAAAGGTTGCAACTCTTTATGAAACGGGTGAACCGCAAGCTTTTTATTTATTGTTGACATCATCACTTATTATTTCACCAGTATAATTATACACTAGTTTACACTGGAAATTTTTATTCTCCAGCCTTTTCTTTTCTTAGTATACAATGATGTTATCAACAATTTAATAAAAAACATAGTGCCTAGAATATGAATATACACTAATTTATCTTTCTGCATAATACTTTGATTAAAGGTTGCAACTCTTTATGAAACGGGTGAACCGCAAGCTTTTTATTTATTGTTGACATCATCACTTATTATTTCACCAGTATAATTATACACTAGTTTACACTGGAAATTTTTATTCTCCAGCCTTTTCTTTTCTTAGTATACAATGATGTTATCAACAATTTAATAAAAAACATAGTGCCTAGAATATGAATATACACTAATTTATCTTTCTGCATAATACTTTGATCATCTATATATATATGTGTGTGTGTTTTTGTGCGTGCATGTGTCAGAGAGAGAGAGAAAAAAAAATATGAGCCTCCGCTACATTTTCTTGAGACCCCCCCCCTATTATTCACATCTAGCTACAGCCCTAATTTTTAAATATTAGAAACTTTACTTATTTTTTCTTGATTTATGCTCTTGTATATGGTATTATTCTAAAATTTGATTTAGTTTATATTTTATCATTTTTAGCATGGAAAAAGATATTTTGGTATCCTATAATTCAAGAAGTAAATTGTTTAATTTACCAGCATCATTGGATGAATTTGAAAATGTAAGATATTTAAATTTTGCAATGTTTTTTGTAAAGAAATTAATGTTTACTATTTTCTAAACAATATTGATGTTTAATGCTACTTTATTAAATGGTACTTGTGTACTAACGCCACCGCAGCAGAAGTTGCGCTAATGTGCCAATAAAGAACAATCTTGTTGTTTGCACGCGCACACAGTTATCTTTTGGATTCCTTGTTGTTTGCTGATTTTTGACGCCATTTTTTAGTGCTATGAAAGATTGGCGGCACTTAAAAACCGCCAAATCTGTACCTACGGTGGTGTTAATACGTAAGTAAATATTAAATTTTAACTTTCTTCTTTATTGTTTCATTTTCCCCAAAATTTATCAACTTTGAACTTTAAAAGTTAAATCTAAAGCTCTATTAAAGCTGTTTTCAAGTTCACTGTGCAACAAATTCAAAATTTTCTGACACAATGACGGGCTAATTTTTAAATGTAAAGATACAAACAGTGTTGAATTCAGGAGGTGACCCAGGGTGGACAATAATAAACGTTGTATGTGTCACATGTTAAAAAATATACACAATCTTTATATAAATATGTATTATTTTATGTATACTAGATGGAACCCGTCAAAACCTGACAGAAACAAATTACTATAACAATATGAGTAAAATAAGCTTCTTTATTATTTAATAGGGGGATAGTATGAAAAAGTGTTTCATAAATTTTATTTTAGAAGTTCTTCCCCTAGTGAAACACAGTACTATTTTCGATGCAAACTCCAAACAGACAATCTGTAAACAACTGTGTAATGCAAATCGTTTCGAAATTGCAGTTATATTCAGTACTGCAAGAAATAAATTTTCAAGGACTTATGATCAT
Source organism: Maratus michaelseni (assembly GCA_963931845.1). NCBI lineage: Eukaryota > Metazoa > Arthropoda > Arachnida > Araneae > Salticidae > Maratus > Maratus michaelseni. The sequence continues at coordinate 259,816,318 of OZ007594.1, forward strand.
GCAAATAATATATTCCTTTGTCCATATCATATTCAGTAAATAAACGAACGTAGTATAAATAAAGTACATTACCCTGTGATAATACAACCGAGTGAGCTCCTATGCGCATTCTGCATTGCATCTGCTCAAAGGCACCATGGAAATTTTATGTTAAGGCGGTATTAAAAAAATATTTTTCCACGCTCAGCAACTCAAAATTTTGAGACACATTTTCAGACTCATTTTTAAAAGTAAAAACATGAAACTTGGCGGTGTGATTTATGAAGAGATTTATAAGGGACCTATGTTTTTATTTTTCGTTCAATTAATTAGAAATTGAATTACGAACATTTATTTTCACAGTATAATTTTTTTTGTTTTCAGCGCTATCGCTTTGGGAAATTTTGTTCAAAATGTCCACTTTGACAGCATTTTTTGAAATATATTCTGCCTTTATCAAAACATTGAGACAATACAGACATTATAAAAGTTTCTGAATAAGAGAACCTGCCAATTGGAGGCATTTTAGAGCAAAATTGAATTTAAAAATGTGTATCAAAATAAGCAGTTTGGATTTGAATACTCTTAATTTTTTTTTTTTAATATTTAAAAGAATGTTTTAAAATGTCCTCTTTAATCATTGTTCGTTTCAAATCCATATCTTCTAAAACACATCCATTGTTGTAAACTAATCAATTTTTATGCAAAGATGGAGAAATTTTCGCTATTGCCAAACTATGGGATTTAAAGCTAAAAATAATGATCGTGACGTCAAATGCGTTACACGTGCTTGTTATTTCATCAAATGATTTTTAATCGGATGTTAATGATTTTTTAATGATGTTTTACTGATTTATTAGTTACTTCATTAACTAAAATAAAAATTACGTCTTCGACATCATGATATTTAAACAGAAAAAGCATTGAAAATATGTTGCAATGTGTAGTTACGTACAATAAATCACTTTCAACTGACATCACAAATATTTATCCAACAGTCGAGAGGGATAATTAAAAAAAATAATGTAAATAAATAAATATCAAAGATTATTTTGGTTTCTTTTTTCTTTAATGTATTGTAAATTTTATTGTTTAAACTTGCTGAGAAATGATACTTTAATGAATGGGGCTTTCCTAATTTCTTTTTCTTTCGTTTCTTTTCCTTACTTTTTTTTTTGAGATTCAAATGGCAACATTCTTTCATTTGTTTATTGGATGCTACAGTTTGGCAAATAATTTGGCGATAGTTTTTTTTTTTTTTACGGAAATTGGTTGACTGGATAATATAGAAGTACCAGAATATTTTTCTGCATTTTATAGTTATATTAATAAAAATACATTTTTAAGATTTGCTGAATCACTTATTTGTTTACTTTTTCATGCATTACATTACTGAAGATTGTCCTGTTATTCTTTTAAATATCCTCTACTTACATAAAAAAATAGCATGTGTTTTCTATGGTGTTTCTCATAAACATTGTAAAATTAAGATTATTAGATTTTATTCAATTTCAACTGTCATAACTGCTGATGAAGCAGTTATTTTTGGCGATTTTTCTGTTACCTGTAAAATGGTTGTTTTTGGTATAGCCGTAAATAAGAAAAAAATTTCCAATCGATCAAATAATTGTATTTCATTAATCATTATATTTTCTGATTTTTAAGCTAAGAAAGAAACAATAATCATGGATTTAATTAATTTTTCAATTTTTAATCATTAATTTCAGTACACCCAAACAATTGTGATTAAATCGGTACAGATGTCACTGCACAGGGTTTTCTTTTTGGCACCATAAATGGCGATTTTTGCTGTGTATAGCAACCTGTTTTTTTATAATAAAAATGAATATATGTGTAAATAAATCAAATAATATAAAAATAATAAATTCAATTAAATGCGTGTGTGTAATAAAAGATTGGGAAAATTGGGTTTTTTTGCCAAAATGGCGCAAAGAAAAATTGCACAAATCCCGGTGCATCTGCGACATCTGTTCCATTAAATCATGTAAGGGTAGTTTTTATTTAATAAATAATGAATTTTGTAAGAAGCCTATGGCTATGTTAGTAAAATGGATTTTGAGAATGGGCTTGCTTTATTAAATGAGTTTTTATGAAATAGGCCTCCAATTTTGTCAGGATCAACTCCTGGTATGGTTACTGAATTTATACAAGATGTACTTGAAACTTATGCATTCTTATTTGATGTTTCAGGAGGTTTATGCTAGATTTTGTATTGATCGGACAGTATCCATTATTATACAGTTTTTTAATGAAGTTTGGCAGGAGTACATTGATGTACAAAAAGATGAAAACATTCTTCCAGGTAAGAAATATAGAATTGTGTTAGATACACCCAAAGTATTATATATTGAAAATTCAGTTCCTGACTGTGCTGAATCGAAATCATCATCCCATATAGCTGAACCATTTTTCACTGATGAGATAAAAGCTTCTGGTTCCTGTGAATCATCAGAACCAGATCTATTTGCTGCAGCAACTCCACAGTCATCTTTTCCCCTAGATAATTTCACAATACCGGCTAAAGACTTTTCAAGTCGCCTAAGACAAGCTTTGCAAGATGAGGTACCCTTACCTAGGGTTTTGCGGTCAGAATTAATACATACCATATGTTCATCTGTTGTGAAACATTCAAAATATCCGACATCAGTTATGGTGACCGACATGGCAAGAGCCATTGTTTCTAAATACCCATATTTAAAAGAGTCCATTGGAACTGGATATGGTGGATGGCGACAGGCTATTCGAGATAAATTGAAAAATATGCGTAGATTTGATCAAAGTGAGGAAGTAAAGCAGAAGAAAATAACCAATAAGTTCCATAACAAAGGAGAAAAAGCGAATGAAAAGAAAGAAATACCACAGTTCAAAAAACAACTCATGGTTATTAATGAACAGGCTAGTGCTTCATCTGAGTTAAATGAAACATTTGACATTAGAAGAGATGAAATTGTCAATCAATATATGAAAGTTGCTGATTTAAAAATTAAATATCCAAACTTATTTAATAAACAGCACTTTGCTGATGAATTTTTCCGAATAACAGGGAAATCTAACATTTTTCAGTGTATTCCAAAATTTCTCAGTTTATATAATAAGCAGCTCTATAATTTATTATTGGCACGAAAAAGCCTTCCTTCATGGGTTGAAACTCTGAAATGTCTCCAAGAGCAAGCTGACACAGCAATAGCTAAAGATGAATTTCTGCTGATCTCATTACCTGTGCATTTTTCTGAAGACCAGCTATTTTTAACATACACGGTAAGTGATAAATTACAAATACTGTTATTAATTTATTTGATTATCTGCAAAAATAAGGTGTCTTTGGAGAAGAAAGGTTTAACATAAGAGTAAGAGTTTCCCCCTTCTCCTCCTCGAGGGATGTTGTGCCTAATGTTTACATAAGATAGTTAGGTAATATTTTATATGCAATGTTGCTTTCACATTTACAAAATGACAGCATTTTTTTATACAATTTTTATCGCTCTTATTAAATGTTTAAAGTTTTTATAACATGCTATTTAATTTATTTACAGTGTTAGTGACCGTACAAGACAATAACATGTTTTGGTACTTTTCCATTATACTGACACCATGCCAAAATGTATGTTAATGCATAATGTATATATTAAATGTATGCTTGGCGACAATGGTATCCGTATAATGGAAAAGTAACCATATTTTTTCTTGCCCACTTTTATTTTCTGTGCATCTATATTAGAAACATTTCTTTGATATTAAATTAAAATGTCTTGGTTTGTAACATTATTTTTCTTTTTTATGAAATGTGTGAAAAGTATGTATTTTATTTGCATGTGTTAGAAATGAATTTAATGTGGTTGAAAATGATAGGAATATTATTTAGCAGTGTGCCACCTGTTATTGACTTACATAAAAAGTATTGTTATTACATACATGTAAATGTTTAAAATGTCTTCCATTGCCCTTAAATTTTCAGGAAAAGATTTCTAAGATTCCTGCCTAATATGTTAGAAAAATCCTAGTTTTAGCTCTGCATTTAATCAAAGACATTCTTATAAAAATGATTTTCATCATGATTTAAATTTCAGTTTAAATAATATTTAATAGAGCCTCCGTACAAAGCCCTGTGGGTCGGTTTTGGGTTGGGAGATGGGGGTGAAGGCTGATTGTGCAAAATGTTGGGGATTTTCAACATTACAATTGAATAATAGGTAAAATGTAGCACTATAATAAATACGGCAATGTTTTCACATTTTATAAATAAATTATACCCCTCAATTAATATTTCACAGGTTTCTATGAAAGGAGACTGCAAATATCAGCTTTAACTATTGTTGCTCATGTGTTTATAAATTACTTTCATATGCTAAAAAAATGAGTCACTTGTCTCTAAGATTGATTAGAAGCTATAACTTTTAGATTTCACCTAGTATTAGAAAAATATTTATCTATCAAATCTTACATTTAAATTAAACAACCCTGATAATGTAGTCTGTTCCCTTATGTCACAATCTCATTAAAGATTTGAATTGCTTGATAAAGAATCAAACTAAAGATCTCATCAAAATGATAAATATTTGCTTGTACAAACCTTTTTTGTTGTTGTTGATGTTGCCCATATTTATGTAATTTACAATAGACTGCCAAAATAAAGCATTTATAGTCAGTTACAACAGATGAAAGAGAAAAAATACATTCTTTATTTTACATATCAGAATCTGCTAAATCTCTTTAACTGTTTGTTAAAGGATTACTAAACTTGTAGTATCAATAAATATTTCTTTATAATTTTTCTTCCTGCATGCCATACTTTCTAAGTTGGTTTGTTTTCTGCACGTTACTCTTTGTATAAGTGAAATATAGCTAAAATCTATGTGGTAAATGTTTTGTCTATAAAACGATAAATCTTGTCTTAATCTTTCTTCTACATTATCAGTTATCAAGTTTTATAATAGCATGCTTGGATGATCAAGGGTCGATCCAGGAAAATTTTGGGGTCTATTTAGAGCCCGTTCACAAAAATCTTATTTAACAAAACATTCTCCTTCACAAAATTCATTTTAAAAAAATAAACATTTTCACAAATTTCTATTCCATAAAAACATACTCTTCATTGATTATTTTTATTTCGTTATGTTTTAAAATTTGTAATTTGCCAACAAAACAAGTTCACTGAAAAGTAAAACTTTAACAGAAGGACTTAAAGAAGAAATTATTATTAAATGCTTCGTTTGAATTTGAGTTAGCTAAATTTCATCCTTTGTTACAAAATGTTATTTTTCACAAAAATATGATAAATTTCACAATGATAACTTATTTTTCACAAAATGGGCCCCAAGAAAAAAAAAAAACTGCATCGACCGCATGATGAGGTTTATGCTATATTTAAAGAAAAAAATTAAAATTGTATTTGTCATGCAGTGAAATCGAGTAGCACTGATTTTAATTTTAATTTCTCTTATAGGCAACTACTTCTATTGATGACATTAAGAAAGCAGGTTATTCATCGCCTCATGTAGGAATCATTGGGTTTGAGACTAAACAAGAAAAATACTATGTGCTAGCTGTAGCTGAGCATGAAATTATTCTCCACTGCAATTCATTATCGGAAGCAGTCACCAATCTGATAGCATCATACTTTATATTTAATTTCGAGTATCCAAAACGTTGCAGTTTTTCCTCTTATCGATCACATTTGAGTAGAAAACATACATATTATACGCACACTGATAAAAGTAAAAATAATTTGAATAATTGCGATGAAGAATTTTTAAGTCACATTAATTGTAGTAAAGATCCGTTAATGGACTTTAAATCAATAAATGTAGAAGATGATATAGGTGCAACTGAAGAAAATTTTGATTCAAAAATGAAACGACATGTTAGTTTATTATTATTAAAAGCTCAGGAAAAACACATGCTACCTCTGTCCACAACCCAAAAAATCTTGCAGGATTTTAATTCTTTGTTGGAAATGCAGAGTGATTATTTAATTAACAAAATTAAAAATGAAACTTCTAATTTAAGTATAAGTAATGAGAGTTTTCTAAAGATTAATGAAATTTTGAAACAAAATTGTATTTTTGCGAGCATTGATTCATTATCTAATAATTATAGGAGAATGAAGTACTATGAAACAAACATGCAAATGGTTCTTCCTGTTGAGTATATTTTAGGAAATAATAGTTTCAACAAGTCGTGTTGTTTTCATTATGTGTCTATATTAAAAACTTTGAAATTTTTGTTGATGCAAGATGATGTATTTACACAAGTTGTGAACCCTAAGTGTGACAAAGCCAAAAATCTTATAACAAGTTTTGATGATGGTAAATTCTGTAAAACTCATCCCCTGTTTTCTACCAACTTCCATTCCTTAAAATTAAATCTGTTTTGTGATGAATTTGAGATTTGTAACCCATTAGGTGTTCATAGAAAAACTCACAAATTACTGGCATTTTACTATGTTCTAGGAAATGTATATCCACAGTATAGATCTTCAACTGATATAATTCAATTAGTTATTATTTGTAAAAGTACAGATGTGAAATATTTTGGTATTGGTAAAATTGTTGAACCCTTAGTTAAGGATTTGAATATTCTTGCAACTGATGGAATTTCTGTGAGAGCTGAAACTTTTGTTGGCTGTCTGTCTTTTATTAGTGGTGACAATTTAGGAAGCAATATGATTGGTGGTTTTGTGGAATCATTCTCTAATAAAGTAAACTGTTATTGCAGAACATGCTTGTGTAATAAGGCTGAGATACAAAACACATATACTGATGATCATATTACATTGAGGACTCCTGAAAACTATAAACAACATGTAACAGAGTTGCTTGCTGATGACACAAAGTTAATTCAGTATGGAATAAAAAACAATTCTCCATTTAATTCAGAATTTTTTCATGTTACACGTGGTCTCCCTCCTGATATTGCCCATGATTTGCTAGAAGGAGTTGTCCCATATGAAACAGGTTTAGTTTTAGAAGCTTTACACACACACAAAGTAATTTCTATTGATTATATAAATAAACAAATTGAAATGTGGCCTTATGGACCTTTAGATTCTATTGATAAACCATCTTTAATAAATAAAAAATGTAAAATAAATCAGACAGCTGCTCGAATGTGGACACTTGTCAGATTACTCCCGTTAATGTGTGCTGCTGTCATTCCTGAAGACAATTCATATTGGAAATTGTTTATAGATTTAAAGGGTATTGTTGAACTTATTTTTGCCCCTGTTCTCACAGTAGACCATATTGCTTATTTAAAAATTAGAATTGATGACCACCTACATTTTTTTAGAGAACTTTTTCCTGATAAAATGATGATACCAAAGCAGCACTTTCTTATTCATTACCCTTCTCACATGTTAAATTTTGGGCCTCTCCGTCACTGTTGGACATTGAGATTTGAAGCGAAGCATTATTATTTTAAGAGACTTGCTGCAATAGGAAAAAATTTTAAAAATATAACTCTCACATTAGCAAATCGCCATCAATTACGCCAAGCATATTATGCTTGTAATTCAAATGGATACCTTCAGCATAATAAATCGGTTGGGATTACCAAACCACTTGAATTAAGTTCTATACAACCAGAAGCTGCTCAGGTTATTGTGAAAGACAAAGGATTCACTAGGGAACTATATTCTGTTTCACACTTTACTATTAACTTTTTAAAATATGTTAGTGGTTTATTTATTGTTAGGAAATTAGTTGAAGAAGAACCAATTTTTTCAAAAATTTTGCTCATTATAACAGATAGTGATAAAGTTTTTTTTCTTTTAGAAGATTATGAGTGTGTTTTCAATGATCATTTTGGTGCATATAAAATTTAAAAAATGTCTAATAAGGACTGTTCAAGATTTTTTTTTATGGATGCAAGTCTCTTGCAATTTAGATATCCATTTTCCAGCTACTACAAAAATGGAAACTGGTACATTGTCTTAAAACATATTTTGGTAACATTAAATGATGTTTCATACATGGAATGTAATACTTAAGATTTTTTTTTGTTACATATAAAAATTGTATAATATTGTGTGTAATATATCTTAAGTGGGCAATTTGAACAGTACAAATCCAAAATGACAATTAAAAAATTGTGTAAGCCTGTTTTGGGTTTAACTGTAATACTATTTTGGTTAATATCAATATATTTAACCATGAAATGTGTTTTGATAATGTTAAGTAATAATTATATGCTGTTTGTGTGGTTTGGTACACTGCAATATGCAATTTTTTTTTATGATTAGCTAAAACCGTTCTTTACTTTTAACCTTGACTTATGCTTTTTTATGTGCTTATAAAAATCATTTTTTTATTGTGAAATTGCAAATATACTGATTTGACCAAAGGCTTACTGTCAGAACTTTGCCCACCTAAGATATGAGTAAGTAAATGTCTTCAGAGAAAATTCTATAATTTTTTTTGCTAACTTTATGAGAAAAGTATGTGTCTAACCCATTGGTCTGCAAGCTGTTAAGAATTATTATAAGCATTGCTTGCCTGTTCAAATTAAGTTAGGTTATTTTGTTTATTAATGCATTCAAATTTCTTTAAGATATTTTGAATTTAACTTTTTTTCTTTCTTCACTGTATTTCATTCGTTCTTACTTAGTTATTAGTCTCTGATTATTTTCATATAATACTTTTAGTATTGACAAATGTGTATTATACTTTCCAATTCAGTATTAGTTAAATAAATATCATAAAAGTTATTTTGTTCTTAATTCTTACTATTAAAATTTTGAATAAATTCTGCATACATGGTTACCTGATTATTCTATTGACCAACTAAGTTATAACCAGAAATGTAAGATGTGTTGGGATGCCATAGTTAAATATCACTAACAAGTAATACTTGTAATTAAATCCAATTAATTTAAGCTTCTTAAGAGTGATATTTTAAAATTAATTTTTATTTAAAGTGAGTAACATTTTCCTTGGGGTATTTCTTAAGAAATTTATTCAAAACGCAAAACATTCATTACTAGGATAATAAAATATTAGGTGTTAATAAGAGTGGGGGATGGCCATAACTTCTACAATGCTATATTGAAAATCGATTAAACCCTTTCACTACTAAAAATAAGTGCAAATAGTTTCATGTGGCTTCATTGTTAAATACGTAAGTATTTTGACATGAAAAAATACAAAGTCTAACAGAATTTCCTGACTAAGTTTATTTTAACATTTATGTAATCACAACATTTATATTGTTAAATTTCTATATGGAATTCTTTGTAATTATAACTGTAATTGAATAAGGTTTTATTAATGGTGGCAACAAAGTTGCTATCATAATTGTTGTAATTAAACACCCGATAAATCTTGCAGCACCAAATTATTTTTTATAGCTAAGCTCTTTTTAAGTCTTTGACCGGAAATCTGTCGTCCCAAATTATCCTAAGAGAAAAGGTGATTGAAAGGTTATGGATATTTACGTAAAGCTACCGGCATTTTTACTGGATTTTTCTTCTTTTGATTAAAAGATAACATATTTTGAAACATCAGTAAACTTTTATAATTAAAATTAAAAAAAATTATATTGAGGATTTCAATTACAGATTTGCGAATTGACTTTTAAATATCCTTTTCTGAATCAAAGAGAAAAAGATCTCTAAATTTTCTGTAAACTGTTATACATTTATATAAAACTTAGACATATTTTTCTCTTTGATTCAGAAAAGGATATTTCAAAATTAATTCGCAAATTTGTAATTGAAATCCTCAATATATTTTTTTAAATTTTAATTATAAAAGTTGTTTCAAAATATGTTATCTTTTAATTAAGAGGGGAAAAATCCAGTAAAAATGCCTGTAGCTTTACATAAATATCCATAACCTTTCAATCACTTTTCCTCGTAGGATAATTTGGGACGACAGATTTTGAACACCAAATTTGGTGTGATGCTGCATCGAAGTGGCATATCCTGAATTAGTTAGTAGGACACCCAATTTGGTGTTAAAGCACACCAAATTGATGATGGTGTTTTATTACACCACTTTTGGTGGCAACTTTGTTGCCACCAAAAGTGGTGTTTCTTTACACTAATTAATTTTTGGTGTTTCATTACACCAATTTACAAGGGGTGTTTCTTTACACCGTTTTTGGTGGCAACTTTGTTGCCACCATTTTTGGTGTAAAGTAACACTAATATTTTTTACAGTGTAGGTTTACCATTGTGTTTTCCTGCACCCAGTTCTCCATGTTTTCATACTTTTGGGTGCAGGAAAACACAATGGTAAACCTACGAGTCAACCGCTAAAATTGGGTTTTAACGTGTTTTCCACCAAGATATGACTTGGCAGACCGATTGCGTTTTAATATGCGAATCGAGTTTTAACTAATTCTGGAATTTCGGCCGTGAACTAGATGAGCTGATTATCTGTGCTGCCGCCTCCCGGTCTATATGATTTTATATTTTAAAAAAATCTGTCCAAACGGATCTAGAGATGGAGGGACTCACTTCATTCGGCAACGTACACAGAGTATGCTACGCACGATTTTGATTTTATATTTTTAAACGAATATCTTTCGAAATGAACCTAATGTGGTTATCCCCCAGCTGTGGGGAAAACCACATGCGAATGTGTATAATTTTATATTTTTTAACGAAAATATATCCAAATGAACCAAGAGTTGAAGACCTCACTGCCTTCGACAGCATATGGCACGAGATACCTAAAATCACTTATAAAAGGAGTCCAATTTTTGATGGCGAGCGTTTTGTCCGATGCCAAACACGTGTGCATGAAAGCAACATCTTCCCATCACTTCTCTAATTTTCACAAGTGAAATTATATTTCTCGAAATCTGTGTTTCGTGGTTATTTCATGCAGTTTTATGTTAAATAGGTCACAATGGTCAGCTGGAGAGGTATAAAAATGGGAGTGAAATATTGAATGGGCGAATTTAAGTCGAGTCCTGCCTCAGAGAGGAGCCTTAGACTTGGAGCTCTTGCTTTGGAATTGAAATATCGATTTGCTGCCACGTGCTTGGATATTCCTGTCTTGTTTTAGCTGAAGAGTTCGCTGTTTGGTAAGGAGTTTCTTCATCGTATTTGAATAAAGTGATTTTGCAGAAACCACGTTTTTCTAGTTAATAGTGACATTTAGGACATTTGAATTGTTTTTTAGCAAAGTATTTACAGACATACAGATTCTTCGACAGCGAAACCGTCCAGAGTGCAATTTTGATAAGCAATTTTCTATCGCGTAAGTAAAGCTTACATTAGTACTTTTGCATTTAAATTAAATTGGGAGTTAGTTGAATTTAAATTGAGTCATTAATTCACCCGCTCCACGACCAGCCAAAACTACTTCTTATTTTAACAAACAGTGTTTGTTTCAACGTAAATATTTGTCATGACTACCTTTATATGTATATATATATATATATATATATATATATATATATACTGCAAACCAGACCCCTACCTACCGGGCATGAGTACCTAGCTTGACGAATTAGTTCCTGGGCGCGGGACGATATTCCCCTGATAACAGCATGGCTGTGATCTACCTGACAAGAGCCTTGTTGGAATCACTACAGTGCTCTCTAGTGGTTTGCTACAGTTTTCATTGTTTGTCGGTTCAAGATTTCTATTTAACTTTGTTGAATTGGCAGATTTAAAAAAAGGCAAAAATTAAAGATGAGAGAGGAATTGGTCTTGTAATTTAGAACCTTGATCAGGTGACGAGACCTTCGCCTGACTAAGCACCTCCAGAGTTATAATTCATAGCGAACATGGAGAACTTTGCACCCACTACGGATTTCACATGCACCAAGCGCTATTATCGTACATGGCGTCATGACTACCTTATTAAGTGACGTGGCGAACTGACCATTAGAAAGATACATCAATTTTTTGTATATTTATAAAGCACATCATGCTCAAACTTATGCTTATTCAATATAATCTTACTATTGATATAAAGTTCTTATGAATACATGTACGCTATTTTATTAATGAGATCTTTATCCTTATATCCTTTTACATATTTGTCTATTTCAGATTCGTAGATGGTCACTTTTAACTCAACGCTGGCTACTGAATATTTCGGTATCAGACAACTTCTTTGTGACCACAAAACAGGGTATTTATTTGTAAAAATTAATATTCACGTATATAAACCCAAAATAAAAAATGCTACTTTTTTTAAACAAGAAATTTTCTCAGATGAAGAAGTCCATCAGCATTCGTGTATGACAGATGTATTTCACAAAGAGTTTTCTTAAAATGTTTTCCGTAATTTCAACAAATTTTGTTTTTCATAACTCTGAAGATAATAATTCCATGTGTTTCATTTCAGGATCGACGAAATGTTTATTACTTGTACTGTCAATATATTTTTTTGCAACACTATATAAGTACACAAACACCATATAAGTACTGGTAGCAAAGGATTTTTATACCTCTTCACAATTTCATCAGTTTTACTTTTCCTTTTTTCACCTTACATCTTTTTTTTTCTTTTTATTGCTGGTGGGGGATGGAGATCATGAAGTACTAATATGTTTTCTTTCCTTCGGTAAATGTTTGGGATGAAAGGACAACATTGATTAGAAAAGAAAAGTTGCCTTGTTTCAATGGATTATTTTAGTCGGAAATATGGTCGGAAAATCTATTTTAGTCGGAAAATCTATTAGTAGGAAAATGTAATAACAGAAAAATGCAGTCTGTATCGCCCACGTTCCATGATTTGCCGATCTTTGCTATATATTTCTGAAACATTTTCTTATATAGAAAATCCATTTACTAAACTTTATTTTAATATTATAATTACGAATGATTCTGGAAATTTTTATTTAACTTTCAGAAGCCGTTAGAAAAAGACGGAATATGATACCGTAGAAATCAACAGGTTTCCGAAATTTAAAAAACATTTCTTGCCGAAATTTATGGAGAACAAACAGGTACTTTTATTTCAGAAGCGTTTTCGTACAATTCAAAACCTACTGTTTTATGCGGGCTGAAACTGGTTCTTCTTCAGACGATTTCTGAAAATAAGTAAAAAGTTATTCAAATCATGGATACCCACGAGGTGTCATTGAGTTTTTGAAAATAATTCTGCTATACCAGAAAACCTACTGTTTTATGGGGGCTGAAACGGGTTCTTCTTCAGACGATTTCTGAAAATAAGTAAAAAGTTATTAAAATCATGGTTACCCACGAGGTGTCATTGAGTTTTTGAAAATAATTCTGCTATACCAGAAAACCTACTGTTTTATGGGGGCTGAAACTGGTTCTTCTTCAGACGATTTCTGGAAATAAGTTAAAGGTTATTGAAATCATGGATACCCACTAGGTGTCACTGAGTTTTTGAAAATGATTCTGCTGTACCAGAAAACCTACTAGGTATAAAGGTACACTTTGTGTGGTTATCAATACGAAAAAGCTAAAAACAACGTTGAAGCACACAAATTAAAAAACTTTAAAACACATACGGCCGTTTCAAAGATGCATAGATCCCCTTCATCAGCGTAAGATGTGGGAAAAAAAAATCAGTGTAAGGTGTGGGGAAAAAAAAAATCAGTGTAAGGTGTGGGAAAAAAAAAAAAATTGCAATTTTGAATAATTTTGGCTTCGGAAAAGTTAAATCTATGGTCAAAATTCCAACAATGCTTCGCTATTGTAGATTTATCAAGTTCTTGCTTTTTGATATAATTTTCGTGTTCTTTTAATCTAAATTTAAGTGCTCGCCTCGTCTGACCAATATAAGATAGACCACATTCACAATATATTCTGTAAATTCCCCAACTGTTATGACTTGGAATCGGATCTTTAAGATTAGAGAAAGTGACTTTATTTATTGGAGAAAAAACAACTTTAAAATGAAATTTATTTAGAATCCGTGAAATTTGAGAACTGACTTTTGGAAAATATGGTAGTACAATAACATTTTTAAAATCTTTGTTTCCAGATATAGGATTATCTATCTTAGGGGATTTAGATAAAATACGATCAATGGTATCCAATGGAAAACCACGATCGATAGCAATGGCTTTAATATAATTTATTTCACTATTGAATAACTATGTATTCGAACACACGTTACGAGCACGGGAAATGAATGTATTGAAAGAAGCAAACTTATGTGCAGGGGGATGATTAGATCTGAAATGAGGGGGCAAACAAACAGCAAAGGGTTTACGAAAAACAGTCGTAGAAAAATCATGTTCATTACGAATTACTAGAACGTCAAGAAAAGCCAGACGTTGCTGACTTTCTATTTCATAAGTAAACTGGATGTAGGGGTCAATTGAATTTAATAAATTAAGAACAGCATCAATATTATATTGAGACAAATCGATTAAGGCAAAAGAGTCATCCACATACCGAGTATAAAATGGAAACTGTATTAGTTTAAATAACTTAACCTCAAAATAGTGCATATAAATATCACTTAAGATGGGGCTCAAAGGATTACCCATAGCCAAACCATCAGACATTCTGTAAAACTTATTTTGAAAAACAAATGTAGTTTGAGACAAACATTTGTTGGTTAAAGAAATAAGGTTATCAATCTCGTACTGAAAGAAATGAAATTCACTTAATCTATTTCTTAAACATTCCAAAGCGCCCTGTACCGGTACATTTGTAAAAAGTCACTTAACGTCAAACGAAACCATAGTATATCCTGCTGTATTAAAGTTACGTATTTTATTGGCAAACTGAACTGAGTTTTTTGATGTATAACTATTGTTAACCATTAGGGGGGAAAACCTGGAAACTAAATATTTTGCTAACTTATAAGATGCAGTACCAATATTAGAAACAATCGGGCGAAAAGGAACATCGAGTTTATGTACTTTAGGTAAGGCATATAAACGAGCACAGTTGGCAATAGAAGGAATAAGGGACTGTTTAATAGAATCACATATAATGGGAGAAGTCTTAACCGCAGATTTTATTTGATTCAACTCAGAGCTGGATGGATCTTTTTTCCAATTAATGTAAGGCCCCTCATTAATCAACTTCAAAACATTTGAAACGTAATCAGTTTTATTCAAAACAACAATTTGACCTCCCTTATCAGCTTTGGTTATAATAATATCAGGATTAGATTTAAGAGTTTTGAGAGAGTTTTTAACTGAATTATTCAAATTACTATTGTTAAGCTTTTGATTAAAGTCTACATTATTCTTAATGAGATGTCTAATGGAATCTTTTTGTAAGGGGGATAATGCACTGAACTTAAACGCCCTTTCAATAGGAGCAAAGCAAGTGTAACCAGAGCAAAAGTGACGCAGCTGACAGGAAATGCTGACCATCAACATTATCACTTGTCCATCAACATTGTCACTGCGCAGAGCCTGCGCAGTGATGCCTGTTTTCGGTGATTTCCTGTCAGCTGCGTCACTTCTGCTCTGGTTACACTTGCTTTGCCATTTTGGTCAGATTACAGCCAGTACTCGGGGCTATAGCCGAGCGTGGGTCTTTTGAACCCTTTTAACATTTTTTTTCCCCACACCTTACACTGATGAAGGGGATCTATGCATCTTTGAAACGGCCGTATGTGTTTTAAAGTTTTTTAATTTGTGTGCTTCAACGTTGTTTTTAGCTTTTTCGTATTGATAACCACACAAAGTGTACCTTTATACCTAATATTTGGCTTCAACGGGCTTTTTGGTCATTTGTAAATTTTAGTGTTTCTTTTCTTTTTCTTTTGTTTTTGAGTCTAGAATGTCTTTGCATAATCGCTTTGTGAGTCTCCGACTCAAGCGCTTTAAATTTCTCAATCATTTATGGTTTTTAATTAATTGTCGTCGTCGGAGAATTATTCCTGGTTTTATTTCAGTTAATTGTAATTTATTTCATTCCATAAGTATTAAAAAATCTTTATTTAATTTTCGCTTATCTCTTTTGAGAGCACTGATTCAAGACACTCGCTCTCGTTTGGCCGAGATTGAAAAAGAATTGTACAGGTCACATCTTTCATTAGCTGCTTCCCATCAGGATTTTTCGAGTTTTGATAACATGTCTTGGAATAGAGCCTGTTCATCTGCTCATTACCATAAAATTGGTTTGGAAAGGAAATTTTCTAATTTAGTTTGTCGTCTCAGTCCTACCGTCCCAAATAATTTACCTACTGTTAATATTCAATCTGTGGTTAATTTATCTGATTTTGAACTCAATGATAGTCATATGGATGCTCTTAAACTAAATAACAATTTTTCAATTAGTAAACCTCCCGATATTCCTAAATTAATTGCTCCTATTGAAAGGGCGTTTAAGTTCAGTGCATTATCCCCCTTACAAAAAGATTCCATTAGACATCTCATTAAGAATAATGTAGACTTTAATCAAAAGCTTAACAATAGTAATTTGAATAATTCAGTTAAAAACTCTCTCAAAACTCTTAAATCTAATCCTGATATTATTATAACCAAAGCTGATAAGGGAGGTCAAATTGTTGTTTTGAATAAAACTGATTACGTTTCAAATGTTTTGAAGTTGATTAATGAGGGGCCTTACATTAATTGGAAAAAAGATCCATCCAGCTCCGAGTTGAATCAAATAAAATCTGCGGTTAAGACTTCTCCCATTATATGTGATTCTATTAAACAGTCCCTTATTCCTTCTATTGCCAACTGTGCTCGTTTATATACCTTACCTAAAATACATAAACTCGATGTTCCTTTTCGCCCGATTGTTTCTAATATTGGTACTGCATCTTATAAGTTAGCAAAATATTTAGTTTCCAGGTTTTCCCCCCTAATGGTAAACAATAGTTATACATCAAAAAACGCAGTTCAGTTTGCCAATAAAATACGTAACTTTAATACAGCAGGATATACTATGGTTTCGTTTGACGTTAAGTCACTTTTTACAAATGTACCAGTACAGGGCGCTTTGGAATGTTTAAGAAATAGATTAAATGAATTTCATTTCTTTCAGTACGAGATTGATAACCTTATTTCTTTAACCAACAAATGTTTGTCTCAAACTACATTTGTTTTTCAAAATAAGTTTTACAGAATGTCTGATGGTTTGGCTATGGGTAATCCTTTGAGCCCCGTCTTAAGTGAAATTTATATGCACTATTTTGAGGTTAAGTTATTTAAACTAATACAGTTTCCA
This sequence comes from Maratus michaelseni, assembly GCA_963931845.1. NCBI lineage: Eukaryota > Metazoa > Arthropoda > Arachnida > Araneae > Salticidae > Maratus > Maratus michaelseni. The sequence continues at coordinate 259,833,392 of OZ007594.1, forward strand.
TTTTATACTCGATATGTGGATGACTCTTTTGCCTTAATCGATTTGTCTCAATATAATATTGATGCTGTTCTTAATTTATTAAATTCAATTGACCCCTACATCCAGTTTACTTATGAAATAGAAAGTCAGCAACGTCTGGCTTTTCTTGACGTTCTAGTAATTCGTAATGAACATGATTTTTCTACGACTGTTTTTCGTAAACCCTTTGCTGTTTGTTTGCCCCCTCATTTCAGATCTAATCATCCCCCTGCACATAAGTTTGCTTCTTTCAATACATTAATTTCCCGTGCTCGTAACGTGTGTTCGAATACAGAGTTATTCAATAGTGAAATAAATTATATTAAAGCCATTGCTATCGATCGTGGTTTTCCATTGGATACCATTGATCGTATTTTATCTAAATCCCCTAAGACAGATAATCCTATATCTGGAAACAAAGATTTTAAAAATGTTATTGTACTACCATATTTTCCAAAAGTCAGTTCTCAAATTTCACGGATTCTAAATAAATTTCATTTTAAAGTTGTTTTTTCTCCAATAAATAAAGTCACTTTCTCTAATCTTAAAGATCCGATTCCAAGTCATAACAGTTGGGGAATTTACAGAATATATTGTGAATGTGGTCTATCTTATAATGGTCAGACGAGGCGAGCACTTAAATTTAGATTAAAAGAACACGAAAATTATATCAAAAAGCAAGAACTTGATAAATCTACAATAGCGAAGCATTGTTGGAATTTTGACCATAGATTTAACTTTTCCGGAGCCAAAATTATTCAAAATTGCAATTCAATTTTTGATCTTGATTTTTATGAAGCACATTATATTTATAAATGTACAGATTCATTGGTGAACGACATATCTAGCACCCCTTTTCTTTCTCCCGTTTGGAGAGAGCCTGCGCAGTGATGCCTGTTTTCGGTGATTTCCTGTCAGCTGCGTCACTTCTGCTCTGGTTACACTTGCTTTGCCATTTTGGTCAGATTACAGCCAGTACTCGGGGCTATAGCCGAGCGTGGGTCTTTTGAACCCTTTTAACATTTTTTTCCCCACACCTTACACTGATGAAGGGGATCTATGCATCTTTGAAACGGCCGTATGTGTTTTAAAGTTTTTTTAATTTGTGTGCTTCAACGTTGTTTTTAGCTTTTTCGTACAGAAAACCTACTGTTTTATGGGGGCTGAAACTGGTTCTTCTTCAGACGATTTCTGGAAATAAGTTAAAGGTTATTGAAATCATGGATACCCACGAGGTGTCATTGAGTTTTTGAAAATGATTCTGCTATACCAGAAAACCTACTGTTTTATGGGGGTTGAAACTGGTTCCTCTTCAGCCGATTTCTGAAAATAAGTTAAAGGTTCTTGAAATCATGGATACCCACGAGGTGTCATTGAGTTTTTGAAAATGATTCTGCTATACCAGAAAACCTACTGTTTTATGGGGGTTGAAACTGGTTCCTCTTCAGCCGATTTCTGAAAATAAGTTAAAGGTTCTTGAAATCATGGATACCCACGAGGTGTCATTGAGTTTTTGAAAATGAGTCTGCTATACCAGAAAACTTCCCATTAATTTTAAAATTTTGTAACGATACTGAAACGACCAGAAAAAAAAATACTATTATTGTCAGTGTCAAAGTCGGTTGAATGATTCGAATGTAAAATAAAATATAAATACTAAACAGATGCAAGATATTTATATAACATTTTAAGTTAATCTCAGTTAGTAATAAAAATAATTATTGTAATGAGTAATTAATCAGCTTCAATTATGCTTTAATGCAAGAAAATGCACCAACTTTTGCTGCATAGCAGAAGTGTTTTCCGGGAGGTGCATATTGGTCCCGTATGCATCAATCGGATGGTCAGCTGACTTGTCACTGGCTGAGGATCAAGTGAGCGGGCACATACTAGTCATTTCGTTAAAGGTGGAAACTGAAATAGGTGTGTCTTGTGCACGTATAGGCCCTGGTTAGCACTGGTGCACGAATGTGCATCCCCTTATTGGGCTCGGTATTGGGTGGTGCGGCCGGGGGTCTGATTTTTTTCTCTCTCTCTAATATGGATGGAAATACTTCAAATACTTCTATTTCTCTCCCATGTGGAGAGCAACAAACTGTGCATAATGTTTCATTCACACGTTTTTTTGTAGTTCGTCGCACTGATAGTCTCTCAAATACTTCTTTTAAGAGAACTTCTCCATTTCTTATTGCAAAAACATTTCAGTCAACTTTTGGAGATTGTCATTCACTTAAAAAATGCAGTCTGGGGATTTGCTGGTGGAGGTTTCTTCAGCGAGTCACTCAGAATTTCTCTCAAATTGCAAAGAAATAGGTTCTTTTTCTGTTTCTGTTCAGGCCCATCAAACTCTTAACTCAAGCCGTGGTGTAATATCAGAACCAGATCTTTTACTCTCTACGAAAGACGAACTCTTGCATAATTTAAAAGATCAAAATGTTATAGACGTACGCCGTATCACTATTCGTCGGAATGAGCAAGTACTTCCTACCAAGAACATTATTCTGACATTCAATAGTCCTACTCTATCAACTAGAATTAAAGCTGCATACCTGAGTTGCCCCGTCCGGCCATATATTCCTAACCCTCTCCGTTGTTTTAAGTACCAGCGTCATGGCCACAGTAAAACTACCTGTCGTGAATCTGTTACATGTGCAAGATGTTCAGAAGCCGGCCATGAGAGTAACTCATGTGAAAAATCTGAACGTTGTATAAACTGCAAGGGTGGCCTTGTAGCATATTCTCGCTTTTGTCCAAACTGGATACGTGAAAAAGAAATTCTTACCATCAAAATCACTCAGAAACTTTCTTAACCTGAAGCTCGAAAACTGGTTGAATCTAGAACACCATCTGTAGGAGTCTCTTATTCTAGTTTACACAAGCAACAAATGCAATCCTTAAGACATATAAGCACCCAAACTGAATTCTCTTTCCCACCAAATGATTCATCTATTACACTAACCAGCACTATGAAGAAAAAAACCCGTAGTATTGGTGCTTCTGCTAGAATAAGACCTATGCCTGCACTAAAACTTTTGCCACCATCATCCGAACCTGTAAAAATAGAATATTATAATAGTCAATCTAACCAGTTCATTAAAGATGATACAGGTCAAACGTCTGTTTCATCTGCAAACAATTTGAAAAAAACCTATTTCCACTACACAGAAAGCAAAGAAAAGTAGTAAGAAAACGCATAACACAGCTGAAAATTCGCCTTCTGCGTTTCTACAAATAGACGGAAACATACTTGATATCTTTTGTACAGCCCTGTACAGATTTTTATAAGCTCAACATATTAAGCTAAAATTTATTTCAGAAAAAATACGCTTAAAACTACTGAAATCACACTTACAAACATTACCATTCATAGGTGGCAATGTATAAAGATCCCTTCATTGCCATGTATATGATTTTATTTATAGTCAGCACATCTTTTAGTATATACTAAATATGGTTCAATTTTAAAATGCATAACTCAGTTAAAAAAAATTTTTAATCAATTTTAGTTCATACACAGTAAAACTTGCGAATTATTTTGTGTAGCCGTGCATGTGATATATAGAATTTCTACACACAACGTAGTATGAAAAAAAAAGTTAAGCTTAAAAACGCTTACCATAACTGAAAATGCAATTATCGCTAATATACAGGACTTCGGATACCGCACTGAATCCGAAATCTTTTGTTTATCTCTGTAAATAAACGATAAATGCAATGCACATAATATTCTACAGCAAATATTTTGTAATAAATCTCATACTGTAAATCAATTTCATTATATTTGAAACAGTGTTACATAATTAAAATTGGCTACAAACAATTTTTCCCCGCAGACCACTATGTAGCCGAATTCTTTTGTGTGGCTCTGTAAATGAATGGTTAATGCTTTATATTCCATATTTTACAGAAAGCATGTTTTAGTGCACCTCAGCAATTCATATCAATATCATTAAGTTTGAAATAGTGTAACATCATTAAAATACACCTCAAACGATTTTTTCCCATGGATGCTAATATAACGGAATTCGTTTGAGTGCCCCTGTAAGCAAACTATAAGTGTTAAACATACCATATTTTATAGTAATACTCTTGTAGTGTACATCGATTTCAACATGTTTAAAATAGTGTAACATCATTAAAATACACTTCAAAGGATTTTTCCCCATAAATCATAATGTAACGGAATTCTTCCGAGTATCCCTGTAACCAAACTATACATCCTACATTCTTCATTTTAAATACCGAACATGCAATGCTAAACCTCAATAACGTACAGGGTTATTCTAAATGATGGACCCATTTTCAAAAAATTGTATTTATTAAAGTACAAATCCAAAATTGAACAATCTTTATACCAATGAAAAGAGGAAGTTTCACTTTTTTTTAAGACATTATAAATATTCAATGTGTCCACCGTTTGCTGCACGGCAAACATCTACACGATAGCCAAACTCGTCCCACACACGAGAAAGAATATCTGCTGTTACTGAGTGCACGGCTTTCAAAGCGGTGAAGGTTCCAGAGACGGCCGGTAGAGGTCGCGCGGCAATAGGCCACTGCGAGCTGAGTGCACTGCTGCCGTGCACTCAGTAACAGCAGACAGGCTTTCTCGTGTGTGGGACGAATTTGGCTATCGCGTAGATGTTTGCCGTGAAGCAAATGGTGGACACATTGAACATTTATAATGACTTAATAAAAACTTTGAAACTTCCTTATTTCATTGGTTTGAAGATTGTTCATTTTGGATTTGCACTTTAATAAATACAATTTTTTGAAAATGGGTCCATCATTTAGAATAACCCTGTATATCAATTACAGGAAATCCAAGTATACTTAGACCGAGTATATTAGACAGACAGACCGCCAGACAAATCGAACGTACAAACACTTTTCAACTATATTGGAAAGTGTTAAAAATTGCTTGCTTAAAAAGAAATATTGCACAAACTTGAAACTGAAATATATATCTCAAGGTGTCCGCTGTTAATTTATTTCTGCGGTTTCAAAATGCTGAAATATGCTGTTACAGAAATAATATTAACACTTTGCACTCCTGACTGTTTAAAAGCCATTTATTAAATGTCCTCCCCAGCGGAGCCACTGGAGTTCATGAGGTTAATTTTTACTGAAATCAGCATTACAGTTTAATGAATAATTGCATTATTCAAGTTCTACTGATAGAATCATCGTACCTTTATGAACTGATGTAGTAAGGACACATGTGACAGGGTGATTGCAACACACGTTTTTTAAATAGTAATAATTAATTATTATTACTCATGTATTTATTTATTTCAAGATCCCTTATTATCTGTCTTTTAAATCATCCACAATGAGAAATTAAGCCTTTTGATACAAAAATAATATATGAAAAATATCACATCATATTACACGCATTTCATGATTGAAACTTTAAATCTAAAGTTTAAAAAATGTTCGTTGTGACACTCTTAATAAAAAAAGAAGCCAAATGAATACAATTTTCTTCGAGGAAAACTTATTCTTGGAAAACATTTCATTATAGATCTTCCGAGAATTTTACTTAGAATAAAAGATACTCTTTAAAGCCATACTGTTGTATGGATTTTAAAAAAATATATCGATTTAAATATTTTTCGTATATATTCTGAATTCTGTTTAAAAAAAATCAACTGTTAATTTTGGAAAGTTATTGGTTTATGAGATGGATTCGCGTTTTATTAGGCCTTCTTTTATTAAGCCTTCTTTTAATCGTTTCTGAAGATTAAGGAAAGATTTTCAGAATAATGTTTAAATACAAGGAGAAAACAGAAAAACGCTACTCTAGCGCCTGAAAACGCTGCAAAATTCATAACATTCAAAGTATCAAAACTCGGTAAGTTCCGGTCGTATAAAAAGTGGAATTTTTACTGCTTTATTTGTTAGAGCATAGAGAATTTTTATCGAAATAACTATAGAACATGGGGACGATATAAAAATTTTAATTGCGCAACTTTAAAAAAAAAATAGCAATCGTTACATAAATAGATTTTCATATAATAAAGCCCGGAACTAAAATGGAAGGTAGCTTTGGGTTATGGAGGCCCCTACAGTTACAATTATGCCAAGATTGCAGTTAGGATTTCGCCAAGATCATCGCATAGATTATATATGCATCATATAATATGCATCATATAATATGCATATATATATATACTCCAAACGCTGCCATATATACATCATATACGTCTTATACACTTGTCATATATGTTGTGTTCTGCTATTTATTTCAGCTCCATACAACAGTCGAAATAAAAAGATGATAAACATCTACAAATTTAATGCAGTCGTAGTATGAACTTTACGCATCAACAGCCGAGTGAAAATGTAGATAGAAGGAAAAAAGAAACACGATTGGCACTCGAATCCATTTATTTAAACACAATCATCTTTAGATTCCGGGGAAATGCTCTCTTTACATAATGATAATATTAACAAATCTCCATATTTAAAAACAACATTATTTTATATTAGACCCCCATTCGACGGCCAAATTCAGCAGCGTTTTATTTTTAACACTCATTTCGACGACACAAATCCCTTTCTCTTTGCGTCCGTCAGTTCGTTTTAAGCGAAGAAGCGCAAGAAGAATTTCGTAACACGTGACCTATTTTAACCAATACATGTTCAACTTTATCCGCGTACTCATTTTTATCTGTGAATTAATATCGAAGAAATAAGTCTCTCCGATGTTTTTGGCGGGAAAAGAATTTTCTAGAACATTATCGAAATTAAAAAACGCGGTAAACTGAAAGAATAAGTTTCGATTTTTGCGTATTTAATTTAAAAGAATGATTTTTTTAGACTATTAGTAGAGGGAACATGGTGAATTTACACAGATTAAAAGAAATAAAAAGATTTAAATACGGGAATAAATAGGAAATATTTAATATAATAAAGAATTTAAGAAAATAGGTTTTTTGAGAAGAAAAATTCTTTATAAAATGTGATTTTTACATCTTATTTGCCGGGAAAAGTGAATTTAAGTAGATTAGGATAAAAAATGTTTTAAAATAGGGACATTAATGGCATTTTTTTAAGAAAGGGAATATTTTAATAAACTAGGGTTGCAAATGGAATATTAATAAAAGGAATTTTTTATACAATGAATTTAATAGGGTACGGAATTTTTGATTTTGTAATATATATATATATATATATATATATATATATATATACGTCTTATATGCGTCAAATATAACTGGGCCATATGCATCACGAAATGTTATATACATCATGTGTTATCATAATGTGATATCTGCTTTAGAATTTGGTGATAATCATCCTTGGCGGTTCATCCTTGGAGACCACTATAACCCAAAAGTACTGAATGGAAAAACAGAAAAATATAAATAACGTTAACACAACAGCTGTTGTTTTTACCAGCATAGCTACAAACCGATCAAATTGTCTGACTCGTCTGCATGAAACTGAAACTGGAGCTGAAAATACGTGCATTTCGAACTATACCTCTCAAACTAACAGTTTGGGAATTAGCTATTGGTCAACGAAAATAAAAGGCGGCCTGTATATATATCACAATATACCACACACATATTTCATGATTATTAACGGGAATCAAAGGTAAAACATTTTATCTGTGATTTTAATAAAAAAGATGCCATAAAAAAGTACTCTTTCAAAATAGTTCGCTGTAGAATTTCCAAGAATTTTACTTATGAAAGAAATTCTTTAAAGCCATATATACTATTGTAAATGCTTTTTTAAAAAATATCTCATTTTTATTGTTTTTAGCATGTATTCTAACTTTTTTTCTTCTCCTAAAGTTTTTCTTTTGGAAACGAATTGTCTGAAGAAATCAAACGTTAATTTTGGAGACTTACTGGTTTGTGAAGATGCATTATTTTTTTTTATTATTTCTTCTTCTAAAATTTTCTTAATATTAGGAAAAGGTTTCCACAAGAGTTTGAAAATACGAAGAGAAACAAGTAAACGCACTATTAGTTCCAGAAAAAGCCGAAATTTCATAAAAGGAAAAGTATCATAACTCGGTAATTTTTGATCGTACAAAGATTGAATTATTTTTTTTGTTGTTGTTTAGAGCAGAGCGAAAGTTTTTCTAAATATAACTTCTAGGAATCTGGAATCGTAAATAAATTAAAATTTTGTAAATTTTTAAAAAGTAAGTACCGGCGTAAATGAATTTTTATATGATGAAAACTTAAACATTACAACTGTAACATTTAAAACATTTTTAAATTTGGAATTATACCTCTCAAATTAAAGGTTTAGGAATGAGCTATTAGTCAACGAGAAGAAAGGATACCCTGTATATATCAGATTATATCGCATGTATTTCGTGATTAAAAACCTGAATCTAAGGTAAAAAAAACTATCCCTGTGACAATCGGAAAGGAAGCTATAAAAATATGTCTCTTCATCGAAAACTTTCTCTTGCAAAACAAATCACTGTAGAGTTTCCAAGAACTTTACTTATAGAATATTTTTTTAAAAAGCCATACTGCTGTAAATATTTCAAAAACATACGCCATTTTGCAATCATTCTATCCCTTTTTTTCGCTTAAAATTTCTCTTTTAGAAATGAATTGTCTGTAGAAACCAAATGTTAAATTTAGATTGTTTGTGATTTTTATTGGTTTGTAAAGTGAGCTTGGTTTCTTATCAATTTTTCTTCCAAAAGTTCATGAAGATTTGGGGCAGATTTCCTGAATAATGTGTAAATGCGAGAAAAAAACCGAAAAATTCAATTTTAGAGCCAGAAAACGCTAAAAATCAATTAAATTCAAAATATCCAATCTCGGTATGTTTCTGTCGTACACAATGGAAATTTTACTGTTTTAATTGTTAGAACACGGTGAATGTTTAAAAATATATAATAATAGGACACGTGGACGGTATAAATGTTTTAATTTCTTAACTTTTTAATTTTAACAATCGTGACATAAATGGATTCTCATAAGATAAAGATCAAAATTTAAATAGAAAAACAGACAAAAATAAATAAAGTGAACAGTTGATTTTACCAGCAAGCACTACTAGCTATAAACCGGTCAAGATGGCAGTTTCAAGTTGGTTGAAACTGAAACTGAAGCTGAAAATGTGTGCATTTCGAACTATACCTCTTAAACTAGCACTTAAAAACCTGAATCTAAGGTAAAAAACTTTCTCTGTGACCATCTAAATAAAAAGAAAGCCATAAAAAAATGCTCCATCGAAAACCTAGTCTTACAAGCCAGTTTATTAAGGATTTTCCAAGAATTTTACTTATAGAAAAAAATTCTTTAACGCGATACTGCTATAAATATTTAAAAAAATATATCAATTTTAAATATTTTTAGCATACATTATACCTCGTTTTCTTCGTCTAAACTCTAAAGTTTTTCTTTCTGAAATGAATTTCCTCTAAAAATCAAATGTTAATTTTAGGGACTTTTTGGTTTATGAGATGGATTGGCTTCTGATTAGTTCTTCTCCTAAAATTTTCTGAAGTATAGGAATTGGTTTCCAAAACACTATGTAAATACGAGTAAAAACGTAGAAAAACGCTCTTTTAGCAACAGAAAACGCAGAAAATTCAGAAAAATTATCGTAACTCGGTACGTTTTGGTCTGACAAAAATGGAATTTTCATTCTTTTATTTGTCAGAGCGGGCAAAGGTTTTTCTAAACATAATTTACAGGATATAAGGACCGTAAATAAATTTAAATTTTTCCACTTTTTAAAAAGCAATTATTTTGTCACAAATTTATTTTCCAATGATGAAGAAATACATTGAAAACACTTTTACTTTTTTCTATCTATAATATAAGAAAGTATTGTAAATGAATTTTTTTCGACTTCCGATTTTCAACGGATTTACACGTTTTAGGGGTCAGAGATGCTGAAAATCATGTTTATAAAAATGTCTGTCTGTCCGTATGTGTGTCCTCATTGTTTCATCAAAAAATGTATGAAGTTATGCAAAGAATTGAACCAAATTTCATATACAAGGTTATTCTAAATGATGGACCCATTTTCAAAAAATTGTATTTATTAAAGTACAAATTCAAAATGAACAATCTTTATAACAATGAAAAGAGGAAGTTTCAAAGTTTTTTTAAGACATTATAAATGTTCAATGTTTCCACCGTTTGCTCACTTCTTGCGAACTCAAGAACGCAGAAAACCTTGTGCTCCACAGTAGTCATCTCACTCACAACTGACAGTGAAACGAAATCGCGGCCTATTGCCGCTCGACCTCTACCGGCCGCCTCTGGAACCATCACCGCTTTGAAAGCCGTGCACTCAGTAACAGCAGATACACTTTCTCGTGTATGGGATGAGTTTGGCTATCGCGTAGATGTTTGCCGTGCAGCAAACGGTGGACACATTGAATATTTATAATGTCTTTAAAAAAATTTGAAACTTCCTCTTTTCACTGGTAAAAAGATTGATCATTTTGGATTTGTACTTTAATAAATACATTTTTTTGAAAATGGGTCCCTCATTTAGAATAACCCTGTATATGTTTTTCGCTAAGGCCAGCAGTTTCCAGTTATATTTGGAAATATTCAGTCGGAAGAGGGCGCTGTGATAGCTGTTTCTGTTCCATTTACATTATTGTATCATCGAAAAGATTATAAAATTATGCATAGAATTAAACCAAATTTCATATATATGTTTTGGCTATGGCAAATAGGTCCCAGTTGAATTTGGGGATATTCCGCTGGAAGGGAGCGCTGAGATAGCAATTTTTGTGCCATTTTCATTATTATATCATCGAAAAGTGTATGAGATAAACATAGAATTGAACCAAATTTCATATATATGTTTTTAGCTATGGACATCAGGTCCCAGTTGAAAATAGTGATATTCCGCAGAAAGGGGGGACTGTAATAACGATTTTTGTGTGATTTTCTCGATTTTTTGCAGTTTGAGTGAAGAATAAATGAATATTTTTCGACGAAATTTTTAATTTAGATGTAATGTATGGCCGAGGTTTGTATAAAATTTAGTAGAAAATCGGCTTGAAGGTAACGTTCTGATAGCGAATTTTGTTCGATTTTCGGGACAGGCATGGTAGCAGTTGAAAAAAAATTATGCTGAATCACCCAGCTGTCCAATCTAGGTTTAATTTGCATATTTGTAATAAGCAAAATTGTTCACGTTTTTTTATGTATTACCCGTTGATTAAACATCATTATATATTTTTTTCTTCCTCCCTTTGGTTTTGAAACATTTATTGACAAAAAACTTGAAATGTAATAAAAAATATATATATAACAGATCTGTTAACTACTCATTTTTTTTTTGTTTCTAAAATGCATAATTAAAAATATTACGCTTTTTGGAATATTAACGTGTATGAATGAGATAGAAGAAAGTTTTGAGATTGGCACATTTGACTAGTATAACGCTGGATTGTCTTAGCTTGATGAAATACAAATGACGGGTCTAAAAATAATAGAAACTTTTAATATGCACACAAACATACAAAAGTCGTTTTAAAAGTAGCGAAAACGAATTTAGGTAACCTCAAAATATACAGATATATCAAAATTTCTATAATCGGGTTTTTATCATGATTACAAAACATTTATTACACTACATGTGTCCCGACACATCCGACTAGTTAACAGTTGGAACAATATTCTCAAATATTCTCATATATTTAATACCTCCCATTAGCTATTGGTCAACGAAAGGAAAAGACATGCTGTATGTATACTCGTAATATATCACATTATACCACACATATTCCATGATTAAAAATCTGAATCTAAGGTAAAAAACTTTCTTTGTGACAATCTTATAAAAAGAAAGCCATAAAAATATACCCCTTCATTGAAAACCTTCTCTTGCAAGACAATTCACTACAGAATTTCTAAGACTTTTACTTATAAAATAAATTCTTTAAAGCCATACTGCTGTAAATATTTCAGAAGCATATCCCATTTTGAATATTTTTAGCTCTTTTTCTACGCTTAAAATTTTTATTTTAGAAACGAATTGTTTGAAGTAATCAAATATAGAGAAACGTGATGTTTCATTCAATATTTGTCTCTCGTTTCAAGGTTCTGAGAAGTTAGGAGGGAACGTTTTTTGAATTTTTATAAGAACATATTGTTTTACAGAAAGAACGACCGTAAAACATCATTTAAATGTCATACTTTTTCTAAATGGGTCTTCTCTTCGTGTCTTGCGATGTAACAAAAAATTATGCAATACTATTAAGTTATTTCACTGTTATGTTTGACATCCAATTTTTTTAACAAAGCAAAATATAATACTGAATGTTTCAAATAGATCTGTATATAAAAAGGCAATTCCAGTTGTTAAATACCGGGTGGTTATAAAATAAGTATCTCTATTTGGAACTGTCTGTAGCTTGAAGGAATAACCGGAATGAAACCAAAATCGGTGCACTTACTATTCAAGAAGGGGGTAGAAGAATGGAACAATAAAAATAATTAATTGCAATAATCGACGACAGATGGCGCTTTTGAGTGTGAAATGTAATGTGTAATATTATGTACTGTGGAGGTGTCGCAAACCTCAATTACTTTACTGCATATCAAAACATGTGCGAAACATCACTCCTGATGCGTTACATTCCGCAGTTGAGCAAGTCGTGCACCACTTGAATTGTGTCCTCGAGCACAATGGCCGTGTGGAACCTGAACATGATCGGCATCGCCTTGCGAAAGCGTAACCAAATTCACTGTGACATTTTCGAATAAATTAAGTGTGTCATCTGGTTTGACGCTTTAATTATTTGTGCTTGTATTACACATTACATTTCACACTCAGTTGCGCCATCTGTCGGTGCTTATTGCAATTATTATTTTTTATTATTCCATTCTTCTTTCCCCTTCACGAATAGTAAGTGTACCGATTTTGGCTTCATTCGGGTTATTCCTTCGAGCTACAGACAGCTCCAAATAGGGATACTTATATTATAACCACCCTGTATATTATTTTGATGCCACTTAATTTTAATTTTTAGAAATTTAACCCTCCGACCGCCCAGCAAAAGCGCAAAATTGTAATCTTGTTTTCTCTGTAATTTTTTTAAATGCTAAGAAAAGATGATTTTTTTAAAACATGATATAAAAAACTTAATTACGTATATGAATATAATCCTTCAGAGTATTAATCATTACTGAATGTTTTAAAAATTCATTAAATCTGAAGAATTATATTAATTTAAATAATGCTTCTATTGCAGTCAAACTTACAACTTAGTGAACGGATATATCTGTTCGCGGGGATAAATGACACAATGTTTGGTACTTACCAAAAATGTCCTGGCGTCAGAAATAATGATAGTTTACACATTTTATTCCATAAATATACAATTTGAGATTCTAAAAATATAATGTACTACAATGTAAGGCATAAACGAAAACATTCCTAATTTATGTCCATTAGAAATATCATTTTGGTGATTTTTCATACATATTTTGTATGTTCATTCATAAAAAAAGTAGTAAAATTTCAGGAATTTCTCAGATATTTAAACCGATTGTTTATTACACTCACACCATCACATTTAGTATAGGCGAAAGCGTAAGTCATGTGACTGTCATCAACAGTTCCGGGATGGCCGTTTCACTTTTTCATATGCCAGGCGGCCATTTTTATTAAAAATTATTTTATCAAATAAAACTGCATAAAAGTTACATTTTAAGAAAGATCGTTCAAAATAAATTAATATTTGAGAGATGACTTGCGTTCAATTATGTATATATTCTGCAATAACTTCAGTCGAAATTAGGTTCTCAGTTCAAATTATCTATTCATGAAAGTAAACAAAAAAAAAGATTAATTCGTCGTGAACATTTAAAATATTAAATCATGGAGGTAATAATTCGCAAAGCAAGTTCTCGCGAATGAATTTTTGGACAGCTGCCTCGCGTCAAAAAAATAACTCGCACCAGTGAGACAATCAAAGTTTACCATAATTATGTGCTATTCAACTCAACTTCCTTCCGGACCTTTTCTTGACGTAAATTGAACTCATCCTCTTTAATAAAAAGGTATGTGTTGCTGACGACTGGGATCGTTGCCACAGATTAATATCAGAAAATGAAACATTTGAAGTTACTGAAAAAATTAATTGCTCGAAAGAAAACTTCACGCATAAAAAAATAATAATAACAGCAATATGTCAGCACGAATCACAAATTATAGTAACCGTATTATTCTGTTAAAATATAAAAGTGAATTATGATGTCACGAGTGCATGATTTTTATTTAATTCTCGACAAATACTAGATGCGCCATTTCTATTTAGTTGTGAATAATATAGGTTTATTTCCGTTATTAAAATATGTAGCTATAAAACATATAAATCAATGGAAAAGGGTAGGTAATAAATTGTAAACGTAATAATAAACCGTATTAAAAAAACATAACTTAGTGAAATAAGTATCCGTTTTTATGTTATTATTATAGGATATCTAGGTAAAGGTGCAGATTACTTTAAAATACAAGGTTAAATTCACCGATATAGTTCGCTTGATTCAAGGTTCTTTTGGAGAAACCGACCAGCGCAGCGGGCGTAGTCTGCTAGTTTAATATAGGCGATAACTATATAAATATAACCTATACAAATCCTATAAAAATATAACCATAATTTTTGGAGGTAGAAGGTTTTTCGTAACTGACAGTTTGTGAAAATCATGTACTTAGAAAAAATACTTATAAACGTATTTAATTTTTTTATTTTTGAAAATCTATTACAAATATTTACCACAAGTTGCTAAAAAGCGTCATATTTATATGGTATACCTTCCTTAATCTCAATATTAGAAGATATTTTCTTTCTTAAGGTTACGAATATATACAAATGTCCAGTTACTTAAATCGCACTTCCGGTTTGGGAGCTGAAATTAAAAATGTCCCAACTACACTCCCGATAATCCTATGAAGAAAACAATAACTGTTTTGAATAGCTAATTTTGTACAATCTTTAAAATAAAGCAATAAAATAAATTCTGTTATATTTACAGAAAATTGACTAATTAAACGTAGTAGGATACCTTAATGATAATAAAAGTTATTATATCTGAAACACAGGGCACATTTTTCCACAGTTTGGATACACAATTTATCTGAAATACTTCTTTAGAGAAAAAAAAATAGAACTTTTTTAAATGTTAGTTAATGAAACACCACTTTAAATTTGATATAACTTAATTTTAAAGAAAAATAATAAAATAATTTTGAAAACGCCAGCTAACTTTAGAAAACTTAAAGAAAATTACAGTATATTAAATAAATACTTTTCTTTCATAAAGAGAGATTTGTAAGATCGGCTGTTTGATATTTGAGAAATATTTTCTATAATATTACAAGATGATTTAACTGTACAGTGCATTTATTTTACTCTATTGTTATTATCTTTGCTTATGTTTTTGTATATATTTTGTGTATGTAGTTGTATATTTACTGTACGTCGAGTTCACGAAAACTATCTGCATCATTGTAATGAATGATAATGATATAATTTGAATATCAGACAATCTGACGCTGGTTTATCGTTTGATTGTTATTGGAATTTCCATTGGTGAGGGTGGTACTTATACCGAAGGGTCGGCTTCTCACGAGTGGGTGAATAAAGTCAAGTACATACATATGAAAGATATCTCTCTGTACTAAAAAAACAATAAAGAAAAATCATGCGTCAAGCATAGCTTATGAAATACTTTCCAGCACTTCCAGAATATTTTAACAAAAGTTCAATGATTCATAAGGTAAATAAAGTACCTAAGGTAACATTTTAGAAAATGTATAACATATTTGAAAATCAGATTTCAGCAATTGCCGCCCATAGATTGAAAAGTACTCCAAATATTTTGTACAGCATTGCATTTTATCAATAGGTTTGTATATATTCTACATAGTAAGCTAAAATTTAGTTTAGTAAGAAAACGCATTAAAGGTTGAAAATTCACCTTCAGCAATATCTACCAATAGGTGGAAATATACTTGAAATCCTTTGTACAGCCTTGTATATTACCAACAGATATATATATACACGCCACATATTAAACTAAAATTTAGTTCAAGCTAAAATACGCTAAAACTACAAACGATACAAAAATTAAAAATTCGGCCCGAGCCCGGCCCGGCCCGAACAAAAGAATATTGGCCCGGCCCGGCCCGGAAAAAAGTTAAAATCTCGGCACGAGCTCAGCCCGGCCCGAGTGAATTTCTACAAAACATTGATTTTTACGTCGATTTGGTTAAAAATTTGTCTCATAGGAGAAGATCTAACCAAAAATTCCTATCTTAGCCTTTTTTTTCATGTTTATAATCTTCATTTTTATAGAGGTGCCGCAACCTGGAATATTTATTTATTTTTTAATAAATCTCTATTTGTTGTATGTATGTGTTTAAGTTATCATTAATATTGTTAATCCATATTCCATTTATTGAAGTGTTTAAAATCAGAAAAATGCTATACAGTAAAATCTTCTAAGATGGAATTGCATAGGGAAGAAAAAAAAAGAGTTATAGACAATTTGCCTTCTTAGCAGGTGTAAATGTTATTATACATTCTTTTCTTACGTATTAGCATATTCATTTTTCATGGATCAACACATTTTTCGGTTTAAGACAGGATTCCGTCATAAGCAGGTTCTTTTTCACACGTTGTACTATATTTTAATTTAGCCACATTTTAATAAGTGTATAAATCTACTATTCTTTAACAAGAATAAATTTTAATGTTTAATTGTAGAATAATGGCGATTTAAAAATGTAAGGTAAAGCTAGGATAGTCTGCGCACAATTCAAAAGAATAGCAATAAAAAATCTAAATATTATTTTTTTGCTAAACTATCCATGAATAATTTTTACTTCATTTGTTTTTTATGCATTTCCATTGCTATTTTGTTGTTATGTTGCAATTTAATAGAGCAGTTGTAATAAAACTAAGAAAGTTATTTTGCGCAATCTCTCCTTACAGGGTTGGTGTGATTGCGCACATGGGTAGGAGAGATTGTTACTAATAATAACTACAATTAAACTGTTAACAATAATAATTACACTTAAATGACATAGCTGTAAGGTTTTTGTTAACAAATTTTATTGTATTAGGAGTGAATATTTCAATCTAATGCTTAAAGATTCAGAAAAAGGAAATAATTTTAAAAACGATTAAAAAATTTTAATTAAAGGGAAAAAAATTTAAAGTATCAGAAAAAGCAAGTCCAGATAAGATTGCAAAATAAAATTATGTAACTTAATATCACGTTTAACTTAACATTAGTCCATTTTCATTTTTCATTTTTTTTATGCAAATTTACCAATAAGCTGCGTAATCTCTCCTAGCATAGAAACTAATGAAAACAATGCGCCATCTCTCCTAAGTAGCAGATGCGCAAACTCTCCAATTTCGGTAGGAGAGATTGCGTGGCCTTTTATTTAAACATGGCCGCTACTAAAACGAACCGTTGATGTTCACATTGTTAGTCTAGATTAGTAGCTTATGAGAAATCGTTTAAGTTTAAAATATTTTGTACTATTGACATAGTATAGACATTCTGATGATTAGCTATGAAAATTCAAGCACTTAGTTTGGGAAAACAAAACAAAATAGCAATGCTTTATCTTAGACGCTCAAAGCAATCAACGTGCACTTTCAAGTAGACACTCCACTAGTGTTGTTGTACAACTACCTGGAGTCGCTGCGCACTCACTCTACTCCTTCCCCCCGAACCTCTATGTGCGCAATCTCTCCGACTGCGTCATCTCTCCTGGCTTTACCTTATGCATGTTTTGCAAAGATTTTTGTGCCAGGTCTTAATTTACTGACCTTCGAACGGACCAGGCCACGCCGAGACAATGATTTTCATACGGGTCAAAACCAGGACTGAAAATTTTGGTGCGTGAAGACTAGGAAGAATGAAACCAGTCCCGGCTCCGTACGGAAAAATTAATTTAAGACACGGCCTTATCCTTCAGGAAAAAAGTAAGGCCCGGCCCGGCCCGAGTGCCGTGAAGGAAAATAAGCCCGAGCCCGGCCCGCGGGCCGGGCTGGGCTCGGGCTTCGGGCCTTGGCCCAGCCCGTGCAGATTTCTAGACCGGGCCACGTTTACGCATGGGGCACGTTTACGCAAGTGACTTCCACCTATAAGAAATTTTTTTACGGTTAAAAACACAAATAAGGCAACAACTGAATACACAAATTTTGACTTTATTAACTGCTTTATAAAACCACAATGTCTAAAATTTTCTAAGTTAAAACAGAAAGATTGGAAAATTCATTGAAAAAAATTCGCGTAAATGTGCCCCGGTCTACCCTACTAAATAAGGTAAAGCTAGGATAGTCTGCGCACAATTCAAAAGAATGGCAATAAAAAATCTAAATATTATTTTTTTGCTAAACTATCCATGAATAATTTTTACTTCATTTGTTTTTTATGCATTTCCATTGCTATTTTGTTGTTATGTTGCAATTTAATAGAACAGTTGTAATAAAACTAAGAAAGTTATTTTGCGCAATCTCTCCTTACAGGGTTGGTGTGATTGCGCACATGGGTAGGAGAGATTGTTACTAATAATAACTACAATTAAACTGTTAACAATAATAATTACACTTAAATGACATAGCTGTAAGGTTTTTGTTAACAAATTTTATTGTATTAGGAGTGAATATTTCAATCTAATGCTTAAAGATTCAGAAAAAGGAAATAATTTTAAAAACGATTAAAAATTTTTAATTAAAGGGAAAAAAATTTAAAGTATCAGAAAAAGCAAGTCCAGATAAGATTGCAAAATAAAATTATGTAACTTAATATCACGTTTAACTTAACATTAGTCCATTTTCATTTTTCATTTTTTTTATGCAAATTTACCAATAAGCTGCGTAATCTCTCCTAGCATAGAAACTAATGAAAACAATGCGCCATCTCTCCTAAGTAGCAGATGCGCAAACTCTCCTATTTCGGTAGAAGAGATTGCGTGGCCTTTTATTTAAACATTGCCGCTACTAAAACGAACCGTTGATGTTCACATTGTTAGTCTAGATTAGTAGCTTATGAGAAATCGTTTAAGTTTAAAACATTTTGTACTATTGACATAGTATAGAAATTCTGATGTTTAGCTATGAAAATTCAAGCACTTACTTTGGGAAAACAAAACAAAATAGCAATACTTTATCTTAGACGCTCAAAGCAATCAACGTGCACTTTCAAGTAGACACTCCACTAGTGTTGCTGTACAACTACCTGGAGTCGCTGCGCTCTCACTCTACTCCTTCCCCCCGAACCTCTATGTGCGCAATCTCTCCGACTGCGTCATCTCTCCTGGCTTTACCTTATAGTTTACCTTGAACTTTCATAACTTAATAAAAAATCAACTTTAATCAATTGAAGCTCATATTGCATAACGCTTACGAGTTGACGAGTTCTTTTTTGTATCTCTGTATCTATAGCATTTATACACACAACGTAATATGGAAAAATTTAGTTAAACTTAAAAGCACATACCATAATTAAGAACACACACTTCCAGCAATTATCGCTAATAGACAGTACTTCGGATACAGAACTGTAACGGAACTCTGTAATGTAAATAAACGATAAATGCTATGCACATCATATTCTGCAGCAAGTATCTTGTAGAAAACCTCAGTAGTGTAGAGTAACTCCGGGAGAGTCGCCGCATATGGGATAGATTTCTTGTAATTATCGATATATGACAGTCAGACGCAGAGTATAGGTACGCAATGGGGTTACTTTAACCAGTGTACAGCGTGAATCCCCACTTCGATGTTTACTTGTAGCTGTACAATCCTTATTTTGAGGTAGGCACATGATTTCACTGTCCAAATTTTAAACACGTTATGCTTAAATACTTTTTATACGCTAATTACTAAATTCATGCATGATTTCGAAGTCAAAACTGAGTGTAGTGTCTGTATAGAGTACTGTATGTATGGTTGCGTCATTTTTCTTTCGATGGCAGGCAACTGTGATATGTTACTTCCGTACCGTACAAAATGGGATACATGCCGCAGTTACTTTTGTAAGGGATGCCGCGATTAATAAAATTCAGTTCATCAGACATTGATGAATGTTCAAACAGTATGAAGTTTACTACACATAAGGAGAAAAAGGAAAAAATAAAAAGTAAGAAGGCGAAGAAAGATGAAAGTCAAGAGGAAAATAATGAAAAGTAGGCTAAAACATGTGACGCAGACGTTCTATTTAAGGAATATGTATAAAACTACTTCAGAACTAAGGGCAAGTGTAATTGGCTTCGTTGCATCACGTGTCAGATGTGGTTACATGAAGACTGTACTATTTTCGACACTTTTTGTGTAGATTGCGGTCGAAAAAACAAGTCAAATAACACAATGTAAACACTATTTTATATTTTTATTTTCCCTCTTTAATACACTGATGTTACGTTGTTGCTGAAATAACAATTGAAATCCAATCTTTAAAAAATAAGTAGCTAATTTTAGTAGTGAACAAAGTAGACTAATGTTGATTTGAACCTTGCTAGTACGTTTCATTGTACTCGTTTAGTTTCTTTTTGTTCTAACATAGTTAATTATAGTCCAAACATGAATATTTGTTTGAATATATTTTATTTATAATTTCAATCCGTTCTTATCACAAGCACAGTATAACTCCCGCACAAGTGCGGCGTCTCACCTTCAATGTACGGGTGACGTGTTGCAGTGTAATGTTTTAGAATTTTTTTTTTCAGTATACTTAACATTAAATTGATATGTATTTATGAAGTGCACTATAACATGCATTTTGTAGAACATGGGGTGCAAAGCATTTATTGTGATTTTTTTAGTGATCAGTATGTAGTTAGTAGATGCAGCATGATTTTTTTAGTTTATTTGCACCACGGGATTTTATACACAAATTTAAAAAAAATGTGGCAACTCACCCGGAATTGCTCTATATCGATTTCATTATATTTGAAATAGTGTTACATAATACTCTACAATTTTTTTTCCACCATAGACCATTATATAACGGAAATATTTTGTGTGGCCCTGTAAATGAATAATAAATGCTTTGCACCCCATGTTCTACTGAATGCATGTTATAGCGCACTTCATAAATACATATCAATTTCATTATGTTTGAAATGGCATAACATCATTAAAATGCACTTCAAACGATTTTTTACCATCGACCGTGATGTAATTGAACACTTTTGACTGTCCCTGTAAAAGAACTATAAATACACATTACATTTTCAATAGCGATCGTGCTTAAACTTTAATAACATACAATAATTACAGTGCAATCCTAGTATCTTTATGACAGTCAGAGCACGGACAGGCGGACAGACAAATCGAAGTCATAAACACTTTTCAACTATGTTCGAAAGCGAAAGTATTAAAACAACCATTGTTGCTGTGTCTTAAATTATTGAATTTATTCGAACCTCTTCACTTTCTCGGCTTATATTGCAAAATCTAATACATATAAAAACGTGAAAATAGAGAAATGTATGATAATCACACGCAGAAATAGAGAGTTTCTAAATCAAAGAATTATTTTCAGTGCTTATTTAATGTTGGTTTTATGAGATAAAAAATTACGCATAGCAATTTAACCATCTTTTGCAAGCATGTAAATAACTAGACTGCAGTGTACTATGCGCAATCATTATTTTAAGAGATGCACAAAAGAATTCGATTAAAGGACTGACTATGATCGATAGTTACTGGAAGTGCATTTTGCCCCGTGGTATGCATTTTTTAACTTACAATGCTTATGTTATCTTATAATTTTTTTTTACTGTATTACATGTTCTGTATAAAATCTATAGATGTTATACAGGGCTGCACAAAATAAATCGCACACATAAGAGGATATGGACAGCAATTGCTGAAAATGGATTTTTGCTAAGTTATATGTTTCTTAAATTGATTATTTAGATATATCATTTCATTGTATGAAAAAAATTAAATGAATTGATACTATATTTCTTTTAAATGCTAAAAGGTGTAAATTAACAACATAATAAATACAAAGTAAAATATATTTTATTAGGTTGTTGACATGTTTCGACTCACTCCGTGACATTTTCAAAAACAAATGAGAATATTTTATATTTGCACGGGCTTTGAAGTTATTATTTAAAATGCTATCATTTAATTTTCATGTACTTTTAAAAAATTACGCACGTTATCTTTTATTTTTGCTTGATTGTTTATTTTCATATCTGTACACTGTAAAACATTTGTGTAAGTTTACCATGGTTTATCTGTGTAACATTACACAAATTCTGGAGTAACCCCTTCTGATTATTTAAAAACACACATCGCCGGTGAAACGTTTCACAGTGCTGTGTGAAGATACCGTTCTCCGGAATAACGGATGACGTAAATTCCAAACGCATGCGCAATGATAAATATTCTCACACGTGACAGGCGGGAAATGAAGAAACGAGGCAGAAACAAATGCGATAACGTGAAGGAAAGGACGCTGTTGCAAGTTACTAGTCGCCATTTCAGGAAGAAACTTAAATATTAAGTAAGTTGTCATTTTCTTAATATTTTTTATGCAAAATATAGAGTATTTTAAGGGCCTGATTAATGCACGGGCCTCGGCCCTGGGCCCACAAATTATGTGGCTGATTATTTTTTTTCCTTAATCAAATACTTTTCAAATAATATTGTTTATAATATATATATTGTTTTCAAATAATTTGTTATATCTCCCCCCCCCCCCTGTGTGACGTCGGGCTTCCCCTATATGTAAGTCCTAAGCGGGCGGGCCCTTGATTACCAGACTTTTAGGGAAAACACAATTTTTATGATTTTGGATAAGGCGAGTTTTGAAAAAGACGTCTTTATTTATTCTGCAACATAAACTGTGGATCATAGATGTTTGTGAATTATACAAATGCTTATTTGAGAAAGTGGACGGTAATTCATTTTCTTGATTATTCTTGTAGGTTAATTTTTTTTTTTGTAAACTTGAAACTTTCACCCAAACAACTTTGTCAACTCATCAAATAAACCTACTTTTTTTTTTTTTAAAGTGTCGCCGGGAATGGGGAGGTAGGGGGGGATGTTCCGAAGTTCCACTGTTTTTCAGGGAAAATCTTAATGAACATGCTAAGAGCTAGCTTCACTTAATAAATTTATATATTCTATATTTTCTTTCAAAATTTGGATGTGTTTGTTTTGGTAACTGAATTTTATATACTCACGGCCATTTACAAAATTTATTTTTAAAGTTTTAAGACCAATGTACATTATTATTATAAATAAAAATTTAATTGTAAATAACAGAAAAAATATGAATCGAACTTTAATTGTAAATAACAGAAAAATATCAAAATTCCAGTAATTGACACCCCACAAAAAAGAAAATAAATATAATTGTTTTTATGACTGTATTTAGTACCAGAATTTAATGAAAACATTCTAATAAAAAAAATAGTTATATTAAAGTAAATTTACCAATTATGATATCAATGATTATCACAATATCAGTATTTTAATTATTTTAGATAGATGTTTTAAAATACTAAATATCAGGGAATTACAGTTGTCAAATTGAGAGAGAGTGGGGGGGGGGGGGGGTGATAACAAAAAAAATCTGAACAAAAAAAGTTTTGGAATAGTTTTGCATAGATTCGTATAATTCCCACTATTTTTAACAGTTAAATTCCCCGAAACTACTTGATATATTATTTGTTGTAATTAGTATTACAAATATAAAAGAAATTTTTCTGCGGATTGAATTTTTTAAATAATAAGTAAAATAATTTTTAAAAAAATTGTAGAATTAACGTTCGAGGCCACTGATCTGCAGATTTACTAGTTTCATTGCTACTATAAATTTAATTAAAATTATTATTATTATTATTATTATTTTTTTTTTTTTTTTTTTTTTTTTTGGTCGGAGGTGAATAAGCAAACATTTAAGACCTGTCCTGGCCACAGATTGTCATTATTTCTTATGGTCAGTGGTTGAGAAAAACTATTTTTTGTAGCAAACTATCACTACACATACCTTTCAGGTTAAGAGCTCTGAATCTTTCGCACTTCTGCAGATGTCTGTTTTTTTTTTTTTTTTTTTTTAAGAAAATCTACCCCCTCCCCTCCCCCCCCCCTTCAGCAGCACACAAAATTTAAATTTTTTATTGTAATAATCAGTCATCTAAAATCAGTGGTCGCCAACCTTTGGAATCTCACAGACCAGTAAATTTATAATTTTTAGTTCTGCGGATCACCATGATGATATTTTGTGGAACATAAAATAGTACTTGTGTACTATAACGGTCAGAGAACTGCCATTTTTTTAAGAAATAAAATGTATCTGTTTAATATCTAACAAAATTCTTATTTAATCGCAACATAAATCTTTAAAGGTTATTTAATTGTAATAAAATTTGTTTACTTGTTACAATTTAATTGAAGCTTATCTAAGTATTGCATATTTAGTGTAGGGGAGACCGGTACACACTAGACCTATGGACACAGTGGACTACCCCCTAATTATTTATTTATTAAAAAAAAAATTTAAGCTTCTCTTCTATCCTAATAGACAACAGCACTGCACTGATTATTTATGGCCTTCAGAAAATATGTTTAGCTCAGATTGAAATATTTTATCCTGATGGGTTGTTCTGAGCTTCTAAAAATAAAATTTTTCATTATCATATTTTATTTTTTTAGTAATTAAAGGTTGTAGATAAATAAGGTAAAACAGCCTTTTTGCAAAGCTCAGATACTTCTTTTTTATTTAACTTTAAAGTTAATATGTTTAAAAGAAAGCTATAAACAAATATTAATATGATTATTTATTGAACTTCAATATGAGGCACAATGTACCACCCACTCCTGGGGCATAGTGGTCCACAATCCACTCTGCTCCTGTAATGCAGAATGTTCAAAATATTTAATAATTGCTTATTTTCTATTAAGAAATATTGTTTTAAAGTAGTATTTAACTGTAAAATAAAGTAAACAAATAAAAATAACAATTTATTTAACATAGTAAGAAATATTTTGTTTTGTATTTACTGTCTTTGATAAATATAACTGTAGTCTAATTGGTGATAATTATATTCAAGTAAAATTCAATGCAAATGAGATGCAAATTGAATGGAAATCAGTTTATTTTCCCCGAAACTGTAGATGAATCTGCTGTTGATGTCAAGGATATTATAATGTTGCTCCCTCACCCAAAAGTATTTCAGGAAAATTCCATGCTCAATCTTACTCATAATCATAAGTATTTTGGAATTTCATTTGCAAATTTTAATGTGTGCTGATTTTTTTTGTACTTAAGTAATAACTTCAACTAAATTGCAATTGTTCCTGTATTAATCTGTTATTATTTTCAAAATATAATTATTCTTGTTTTTGTTTCAAAATGTTACTTGTAAATTTATATTATTATTATGTTATTTTGCGGGCAAAGGGGAAATAAAAAAGAATTAGATTAATGAAAAATAGATTTATATTGTATTTCAGATAATACCTAACAGCGGTCCACTGTGCCCCGGTGGGTGGGCGGTCCGCTTTATGGGTGCATATAAAAAAAAAATTAAAAATGTATTGAAAACTACGTTTTGAGAAAATTATGCTGAATGTATAAAGGTTTAAAGAATATTCAAAAATATTTTCATGCAGATCAGTTTACCTGTTACAGAGAAGAAAAAAAATTAACTGAAAAAGTGGTCCACTGTGTACCAGTCTCCCCTAATATTTGCAGAGTTTCCCCCAGGTTTAAAAAAAGGCAGGGTGCTGCTGGTGAGAAAAGGGCACTATTTTATTCTTAAGGGCACTTTTTGGATTCTTAAAGGCACTTTTTTTTAATTGTTAAAAGGTATTATTTTGAACTAAAATAACTTCTTTAAAAACACCATAATTTTTTTTTTTTTTTTTTTTTTTTTTTTTTTTTTTTTTTTAATGCGCTAGGCCTTTCGAAAGATCTAGTTCTTTCCAAGGAGGGTGCTAATTATTTTATGAGGGGCAAGAAGGGTGCTATTTTGTAAAGAAAAGGGCAGGCAGGGTGCAGCACCCTTCTGAAACTGTCTGGGAGAAACTCTGATATTTGCTCTAGTTTGTTTTCAAATAATCTGATTGGTTTTGGCTCGAATGATGTTGCTGAAAAACAGAAAGTGGTCAAGTTACTATTTTATTTGCTGTGACAAATAAAAAGTCTTGTTGCACAAATGTGTTTTTGAAAACTAAATTAAAATGTTCATTGCTTTTTTTCAGCAATGGGTGCTCATTTTTTATTTAGCATAATAAGAAACAAATAATATTTGGTAAACGTAATTATTATAGCCTGTTATTATTTAAAATTTCAAAACTAAACATATCTTAAGATTCATAAATATAAGAATTTCTTGGAATAATATATTTGTTTTAATATAATTAAAATAAAAAATCAAATATATATTCAAATGTAAACAATAAAATTGAAAGTAAAGATATTGAAACAAAAAAGGCAGCAAGAAACTTTTTTTAAACCATTTTTTACAGAAAGTTACTGCTATTTCTTTAAACATTAATTCAATGAAAATTTCAGTTTAATCCTTGCTTCTCCTGGAACCATAAATTAAACGATAATTAAATCAACAGTTTAAAAATATATATAGTACAGTAGATTCCCTCAAATCTGCATAACTTGAAACCAAAGATTGTGCAGATTTTAGAATTTTGCGGATTTCTGGTCACTGTTTTGTTTACATTTTTTAAACAGTCATTTGAATGTAATAATGCACTGTAAATTATAATGAATGCTTACAATAAAGTAAAATATTAAAATAATTAAGTAAAGTAAGAAAATTTAAAACATGATTAAAATTTTAAAGGTAAAGGTCAAGTACACAATAATACATAACTAAAAATAGGCATAATAACGATGAGATTTTTTTTCTTTTAATTATTCAATGAAACTTGCCTGATAAAGTTACACTAATAATTTACATAAAAATCATAAAATAAAAGTTTTATTTCATGCTTAGGCAAACTTAATATCCAAAAGTTCTCGATTAATACATTAATTTATTTGGTAAAAAGATCACAATCACCACTGAGAACAGCACTGTCTTGAATTTTTTTTTCAGAAATAAAGTTATACTTCCTTGATGAGAAAGCATGTTCAGCCAATTAATAAGAATTACATATTAAAATGTACATGGAATGATATAATCATTTAAAAAATCCTGAATTTTTTCCCTACATCTCAACTGTAAGTTTCATTGTTTTCATTTGTAATGATGTGCAGATTTTAGGGAGTCTACTGTATTCAATTTTATCGAAGCAGTCTTTCATTTCTGAACAAGGAATGTCATATTTTTCATTACTTGCTAGATACAATTTCCAAACAGAAATCTAAATTACTGAAATATACAACTAATACATCAATGTTTCATAAAATAAAAACTAATCATTGGTCAATGTGTATTTTGATTTGTGTATTTAAATGTAACACATATGCAAAAGAGAAATAATAACAAATAATTAACAATAATCTTCAAAATTGTATAATTTACATGACTTTTAATCCCAAACTTTGGAGATTAGAGGGAATGGAATTGATTTATATAAATAGACCCTTTCTAACTACTATTAAATACTTTAATTTTTAAAAATGAAAGTACATTGTGAAAATATTTGCATAATTTATTGTATAAAATTACCCTATATAAATAATATTCAGATTTTTATATTGTTTTAATGTTAGTCTCATTCTAAGTCTTTTTTTCTATGGAACAACATGTTGTAGCAAAACACTAGTTTGGATGCTTTCTGTTCTTCAAGTTTGTTTTGCAATTAGGAGTGGATAAATCCAAAATTGGAAAATATCGCACAATTGATGCTGAACTGCATGGACTGGAAACTGGAATGCAACTCCATGAGCTGTATAAATTAACTTGTTATATTGGTTTTTTAAGCTTTCCCACCTACCATTGCAGGTACAGCTTAATAGAATCCAAACAAAGAAAAAATGGTACTTTTCGGTTAGCCGGGTGCCAATGATTTATGTACATATATAAATAAATATATATATATGTAAGTATATATATAATATATTTTCATACATATAAGTGTATATATATATATATATAAATAAATAAATATGTAAGTATATATATAATATATTTTCATACATATAAGTGTGTATATATATATATATATATATATATATATATATATATATATGTGTGTGTGTGTGTATATACATATATTTTCGGTTAGCCGGGTGCCAATGATTTATGTACATATATAAATAAATAAATATATATGTAAGTATATATATAATATATTTTCATACATATAAGTGTATATATATATATATATATATAAATAAATAAATATGTAAGTATATATATAATATATTTTCATACATATAAGTGTGTATATATATATATATGTGTGTGTATATATACATGTATATGTATGACTGGTGCCCGGCTAACCGAAAAGTACCGAAAAAAGGCTACCTGTTCTTTGCTTGCAAATGCACATTCTACAAACTAAGGATTAAGGCTAGGCTTACAGCTACAAACGTGAAATAACATGCTCAAAAAAGAAGGGGTGCAGGGACTTTTTTATAATTTATAAAAATAAAATTTAACATAAACATTGTTCTAAATGATTGAACTGAATTTAACATAATAAAATTGAAGATATTAGATATGTAAATATTGAAAATAACAAACCATCTTCTTTTAAGTTATTGATTTAAAGAATGTTTAATTATATTGGTTTCATATTATAATTCATTTAATTACTCAGAGAACATTTGTGTTGCATATGTACAAAAACAAACATTTAGAAATTAAAAATCTAGGTAACTTATGATCAGTCATTGAATAATGGCCACTTTAGCTTTACACAACCTCTTTTTTTTTTTTATAAACATAAATTAGATAAGGGATTAGATTTTAACATAAATTAGATTGCGTTTTTTTCTGTGGCTTTATAGCTCAGCATGTGTCTTTACTATTTTAAAAACTAATGATAAATTATTTAATCTTTTTCAGCTGGATATAAGTTGCTTCATTCATGGAGAAGGAAATTCAAGAGGGACTGCATATTTAATTCTTTGCATAATCAAGAAACTGATGCAGCCAGAAAGAGCTACATGAAGTGCAATAACAATGGTATTTTTAAATTGATTTGCATATGTCTGTGTTAAATATTTGTTTAGCATTGTTATATGTGACATATTACATGTTGCTACATTGCATGACACTACCTTCATAATTCTAATTAGGCACTATAAATTACATAGACTGTGATTTAAATATATATATATATGCATATATATATATATATATATATATGCATATATAAATAAATGTTTGAAGTGTGTTTTGATTTTTATAGTGCGAAATAATCTTACAAATTCAGATTTTCTTTCATATGTACTTTTGTCTGGCAAAATCAAAATAAGAATATTGTTTTTCTGATATTCCTCGCTATCATGATTGCTTAGCTTATACATTTTTTTTTTAAAACCGTATCTTGCCCAACTTTATCTTCTGACTGACTGTACATGATTTAAGATTTAATTAATATTCAAGTTTTGTTGTACATGTATTTATATTAAATAAATTACTTTACACTTTAAATTCCTGATTTTTTTTTTTTTTTTAAACCCATTTAAACACTATTGTTTTTATGCGTTTGTTTTACAATTGTGGCCACTGGATTTTTTGGGTTTAGAAGCCAGTGACTCCTTCCAAATTTTGGAAACCCAAATTTGGGATGCACCTATAATGCCCAGCCAGTAGTGCTGCAATCGACAGAATATTTTCCAACTTCTCTTTTGTCCACTCAAAAATTCGAAATAGGTTGACAATAAGTAATGTTTCCGAACTTGTTTTTTGGTATGGAATGCTGAAAAAATAATTATTTTGTAATGATGATGACGGTGATGAAAGTGCCGCTTAATGTTGAATGTGTAATTTCTTATGTTATTAAAATATTTAATTTTTTAAAAGAAATTTTAGATTTCACTTATTTGAACACAATATATTAATACATGTACTCACTACTATTGCTTATATTTTGCATCTCTGAATTATTGCATTATGCTGATTGATAGGTTGATACATCTTATTTTAAAACTAGAAGTGTTTATAATTTCTGTAGATTTTGCAATATTGTTAATTTATTGCAGCATAAAAATCAGACTAACAATAGCTTTTTTTCAATTAATTTTTTTTTTTTTTTTTATGGTGAAATTAATAATTTCTCAGTTATTTAGAGTATATTAAGTTACCATCATAATGCATTGTACTACTATTCTGTGATTGTTAATTTAAGATAAGTAAAAGAAATAAAACATGCATTTATAATTTTTTTAATTTATGATTTTTTGCCAGGACGGTTTTTACCGCAGTTTTTTCCACCTGCAGCACAAACTTACCAACCCTGAACTAAATAATAAATAAAAAAAATTAAGTTTAAAGTAATCAAATTGTATTACAATAGCTTATAAATTATCAAATTTATAAAGATTAAATTAATGGTAAATAAAGTAACATACATAACCTAAAGAAAAACCTAGTATTGCAAAATTAAAATTGACTTTTCAACGTTTCTCGATTGTTACTTATTAAATTAGCTCACATGTTTATGTTAATGGAAGTTCATGGAAATTGGATACTTTTCTTAAAGGTTCAAATCAAGCTGTAATATGTATTTTCTAACAATAATACATCAAAAACAATATCAATACATTATTATATATTATTTTTTTTAATAGTGGTGTACCGAGTAGTGCTTTGGCCGCGTACCGAGTGAATACCGAGTAATTGTGTTTCAGAAAGAATCACTGATTCGAACATGAAGTGTGCTTAGTGGTAACACTTCTATGTGTGTGTGTGTGTGTTTATATATATATACCTATTTATAAACATGCATCTTGAGCATATAATTTAATCATATTTTATAAAATTAACTTCAATTTTTGAAATTTTATTTATTGTGGACCTTTTAAAGACAATTTTTGTATATTCAAAAATTTTAAAACAGTAACATTATTTAAAATTTATATATATAAAAAGAATTGATATATAAAAAGTTCAATTAACCAATATGAAATTAAAACTGATTATTCAACACAACTTTACCCATTTGTCATTTTGATACCTGAAATCTGTCTATCAAAAATGGTTTTTGCTTGCTGTAACAATACCTTTGAATAATGCAAAAGTTTCATATTTTTTAAAAGTAGCTTATTTTCTTTTGATTAAAAAAATTGGGTACTTTTGTGTAATAGCAGCCCCTGAGGATGAATCGCCAAGCGACCAAGATTTATCGCCAAATTATAAAGCATGTATGACATAATATGATATATTTTTACGTTAAATCATTACTTTTGTGATGTATATGGCCAAGTTATTAGTCATATATAACACATATATGATGTATACATATAACATGTGCATAAGTTGTATAGGATGTATATATATGGCATATAAAACGTAAATAATATGTATGTAATGACGTATAATGGGTGTTTGGAATAATATGTGTATATATGATGCATATATAAGCTTTTCGATGATCTTGGCGAAATCAGAGCTGAAACCTTGGCATAATTGTAATTGTGGAGGCCGCTATAACACGAAAACATCAAAAAAGGGGGCGGGGCTTTACAGTTTCTTTTCTTTTCTCTTTTGTGTGTGTTTGTAATGTACAGCTAAAATGCTATTTTATAAGTGCTCGCAGTGAACCCATTTTTTCTGAAGCACACTGCAAAAAAAAATTGTTGTTTTACAGTATAAAACTGGCATCCCAGCTAAGCAGTAATACGCTGCCGTGCAAGCAGTAATACACTATCGTGCATGCGCGGTAACGTATTACTACTTGCACGGCAGCGTATTACTGCTTATTTTACTGTTTAATACTGTTAATTTTATGGTATAATACTGGCAGCTGGGGTGCCAGTTTTAATACTGTAAAATCAACAATTATTTTTTGCAGTGCAGGCCAAATTTACATCAATAAAAGAAATGCCCTATCTCCTGAAAATGTAGAAAGATTGTAGTGTTTTTGTACCATAATTTGTCATACAGCAAATTTAATTACCGTATATACTCATGTATAAGTCGAAGAATTTTAGACAAAATTTGGGAGCTGAAAATGGCGGGTCGACTTATACACGAGTAAGTAGAAAAAAAAAAAAAAATAGCGGAGTGAAATACCGGAGTCATATGTTTTTCGCAGATAGTTGGTGAATGTGCAAGTCTTTTAATTAATCACATATGGGTCTAGGTTGGAGAGACAGATAAAAGCAGACAATGGTGATTGATAAAAAAAAAAGCTCAACAATAATGCTTCTGTAATTGTTCTGCACTCATTTTCTCTTGGGATAGAATTCCCTTCAATACAGGGGCATTCCTTTCAACATTTTAATCACCTTTTCAAAAAGAGTTCAACTTGAGAATGCTACTAGATTTCTCTCCTAAAAGTCCTACAATACAAAGAAGTACTATATTTTAGCAGTTTAAGAAGTTGTTTACCTTGTAAATAAGGCTTGAATAGATTAAGAAGAAAAAAAAAGTAAGTAATCATTAAATTGATGTGAATAGCTTTCAAAATAGTTTAAGCTTCTTTAGTTATACATAATTATACAATTTTAAAATGTTGAATTAAAAAAAAAAAAAAAAAAAAAAAAAAAAAGTCTGATTAGAAACGTAAAAAAAAAAAAAAAAAAATACTAATACTAATTTAATGAATGGTTTTTCTTTAAATCCTGGATTACAAATCATTTTTGAACATACTGCCAGAAATGTGATTCGACTTTTACACGAAAATTCAATTTTTTCCAAAATTTTGCGTAAGAATTGGGGGGGGGGGGGTCGACTTATACACGAGTATATACGGTATTATTTTTTTTAATTGCATTTATTGTATTTTCTGTTTCTGCACACTGCTTCTTTATCCAAAATCAGTCTTTTCCTACAGTTTTAAAAATGACTTTTTTCTTTTTTTTAAATATAAACTAAACTTTAATTTACATTAATTTTGCAGGGGGGGGGGGGGGTTCTTACCTTTTGCTATGTTTTATAGATAAATTTTTATGTACCGAGTAAATAGTTTTATGAATTAGGGCATATATTATACATTTATATTCAAATACCTTTTTATAGATCACATATAAATTAATTTGTCTTCAAATATGCTTAAAAAATGAAATTCTTGCAACTACTCGGAATTGGCCGAGTACAGAGTATATACAGAGTACTCGGTACGGCTCTAATTTTTAACTCAAACTGATTGATAAAAATATTATATGAATTGACATTTTTCCAACTGAGTGAAAATACGTCCAGGCCGAGAGTCGAAATCAAGACCTTTGGATAAATTGTCTGTGTTGAGCTACCTGGGCCGATAGCCAGCAGACACATTTCACTTAGATAACCTGATTGGCGATTATGTTAGCATCCATTTTTAATTAAGTTCCATTACCTGTAGTTTATTCTGTTGAATTCAGAACAGATGTTATTGCCAACAGTTGTCTGTCCAGGTAGCTCAATAGGCATGTCAATTTAAGTGAAAGGTTTCAAGTTTGACTCTCAACCTGAACACATTTTAGTCAGGAATTTACTCTAGTAATAGAATTTTTTTAAAAACAGGTATTAGAATTTGTGTGAATTTGTAGATATGATCAAGTATTAAATATTAATTATTTTCTTATAAATTTCTCCCTAGGGTGAATATACTACTTCTCAACAGAAGAGACCTGTTCCAAGTTTTTTGAAATGGCCGTCTGTTTTGACCAATTGTATATAATTTTTAATTAGACTGTGCAACTATTTTATTAGATTTTATATTGCATTTAAAATTTTATTGCATCTACAGTAAATTTAATAAATTATATTTTATTTATATGTCTTATATTTTTATTTTCCCATCTATTGTGTTTTATTTCTTTTAAAGTATTTAAGCTCTTAGGCATCAGTAATGACAATAATTTTTATGTTCTCTCTTTTGATATAATTTTTGAAGGATAAAAGAAAACATGGGACAAAATGGTAAAATAAACATTAAATGCTGGGAGTATATATATATATATATATATATATATAAACTATTTGACATCCAGCACAAATTTATTAAATGTGACCACTGATACACCAATTCACTGTTATGTTTTATATCCCCCCCCCCACCCTTTTTTTTTAGATTAAATCAACCACAAATCATTTTTAATATGTTGATGAATTATTTTTATGCTTCTTAGCTTTAAAAATTATGTATAAAATAAACAAATCAAAACTTTGTAAGTTATCATTTGACGACGGGAGAAATAGTATTAAATACTGTAACCTTCTCTTCTGTCTAATGTGAAATTAATTAGGACTAAGAACATTTTCCGTCATATTATTTTACCTTCAGCAAAGTTTACTCTACGTCTATAAATTCACTGGGACTTGAAAATCTTTCTGCGGTAGACAGAGTTTACTGTAAATGTATAATTATAAAATGTATTTATTTACACGCCATATAATGAATATTTCCAACTGAAAGAGAGAGAGAGAGTTAATAAAATGAGGTATGAAAATTATTTAATTTAAGTAGATGGTTGATATAAAGGGATTTTTTATGATAGAAGAGTAAAAATAAGATGTTAAGATATAACCTCTTAAACTTATTTTTTGATTAAATCTTAAACTGGAAAACATTAATTTGTAATCTAAAAGAAAAAAAAGTTTTATAAATGTAAAGTTGTGAAAATAAATGTATATCATAAGATTTTTTACTTTTGTTATTTATATGTCTAATTTCTTTTATTCAAGCTGTTCCTCTTATTGTTATCCCATACCAAGTTCTTAAGCAGCTTTAAAAGTATATTTCTAATTGCAAAAATGTTTCAAAATGTTCTTTATCATATTAAAAACTTTACTTTTATTAAATACTTCTTTTTTTTTTTTTTAAACATTAAAAATTTAAATTTTTTGTGTGCTCCTTGCATTCTAGAGTTATATGTAGAAAATTTTCCTTCATTTCTTTACAAGTAAAAACAAAATTCTTTCCTTTACGGCAAAATCCTACTGACTTTTTCTATTCTTTTAATTTTCAGTATTTTTCTATACAAGAGTCTTTGTTTTTAGAACCTGTAAACACTGAATATTCATAAAATTCAAAGTATCCTAATTCTGTTAGTTTTGTCATAAAAGAAAAAAAAAATAATTAAGAGGGACACCCTGTATAAGTATTAATTTATTGACTTGGGTTATATTGGAAATGAGATGTACAATAAAAACATGTACCACCATCTTTAGAGGCACAGAATATATTTTTACATAAGAAGCACTATCATATAAATTGAAAGGCACAATGTGCCTCTTAATCTCAAAGGCAAATGTGTCTCTGAATATTCAGGGGCGCAAACATTCCAAATGTACCTTTTATATCAGAGACACAGTTTTAAGAGTATAATTTAGCTGTTAACAGCATTCCTACATTTGTGTGGCATAAAGCAAATTATGAGCACCATATTTGCTTTTATGCTTTTTGTTTTGAATATTGTCTGTACTGCGCCAAGAACTACAAGTCAAGAATATTAAGCAAGTGTTAATATTTTTTTTTTATCAAATTTTAAATCATCATGTAGTTTTTAAACCTTATGTGTTAATTGTATTATGTACTGTGGAGTTTAGCAGTTATTTACGATTTCATATTACTTTTTTTCATTGCCATTATCAAGTTAAATTTTTCTCCACTCCCTTTAAATAATTAAATATCAAATACAACATTTTATATTTATAAGTAATAGTTATAAATCTGTGTTAATATTTGTTTGTCTTGAAAAATGTCTGATTAAGTGGCCCCAAATTTAATATTGTATGACCATTAAAACTTCCTAAGTTTAATTTAAGCATGATCACAAGTAAATTTAACAAAGTGGTGATCCATGGCAATCATATATATTATTTCTGTTGTCAACATCCCTTTTTCTATGAATTTACGAAGCGCAGAACAATGAATGAAGTATCATTCAAAAGGTTTTAAAAGCAGCTTCTGACATATACACTTACATTTTCCTAAAACATCTTTCTTGATTAAAAATTGCTGTTAATTAAAAATTAAATTGGCATTGTTTTCATAAATGAAACGATAGGTTTTCTTCAAATTGTCTTGCCACAAAAATTAAATTCCGGAGTATATCACACTCACAATGATTATCTTTTTTATACTATTTATATTTTTATAAAGTGTGACATCTCTGCACATGTTTATTTTATATTTATGATAAAAAAGCAAAATTCGAATTTCAATGTTTAGGAGAAAAAAATACCATAGATTGTCCATGTTGTACCTTTTTTAAGCGAATGATGTCATCTAATGCAGTTTACGATTATTTTGTTTTTCTCGCGCATGCTTTTTTGTAAGTTTGATGGAATGAGTTGATATTCTGGCTTGACTAATCTTATGGAATAGATATCGCAGACGCTCCAGGGTTGCTTAAAAATTTTTTGTGGTGCTATTTTGGGAAGAAAATCTCATTTTCGAATAATTGTTAGACGGCCTATAAAATTGTATTATAATTTTATTTTAAAACACGCACATTTAATTTTATTATTACACAGTTTTATTTAAAACACATTATTTTTAATACACGTGTATTTAATTTTATTTAGTAATTATTTTAAATTTATTTACATACACATTTCATTTTGTTATAAAATACCATGTTGTCATATGATGCAAAAGTCACCAGGTTACCACACCAAGCAAAAAATCACACCATTTTGGTGCCAAAAAGAAACCCCGGTGCATCCGTGACATCTGTACCACTATGGTTTTGTTTCATTAGAAGTTTAAATCTATAAATAAAAAGTTTAGATTGCAGTGCAAAATTCTTGCATGAGTTCACTTTTTTTTTTTTTTTTTTTTTTTTTTTAAGCTATGCTAAATACACAATAGCTGAATATAAATGTTTAGACAATAAAATTTCCTAATGTACCTAATATATTTTACTGTATTTTTTTCATATTTTTTAAGAATAATTATTAAATTATTAAAATCTGTTTAAACAAAGATTTGAAGATTAAATGTAATAGTCAGCAAGAATAAAATATAATTACTTGAAAATAATATTTGAGTAAACGTGGGGTACTATAGTCTTTAAAAGATATAGTCTTTATCAACTCTATTCCATTTAAATGTGGGTTTATAAGCATTTTAAGCATCGACACAAGGCCTGAATATTATATTCATATATAAAATATCACAAAACTATGTACGTGATAAATAACAATTATGATTTCCCTATTCGACATAGTAGTCAAAGTAACCCCAATTGATCTTTCTAATGTTAAAAGCAAATCTATTGCTTGTGGTAAGAATAATATTCTATCAATATTCTAAGAAATTTAAAAAATGAGAGACAAAAATTAGTACAAATCTGTATCTTAATTTTCTTTTAATATGACAAATGAAAGAAATCATAAAAGCTGGTGTCATAACACATTTAATTTGGTAGTTTATCTCATAAGAAAGTCATAATTTTGTTTCAAATCAAGATCCCGAGAAGAAGGATTCTAAATATTGAGAAAATTCCAGAAGTTGCTGAGAAAATTATTCAGCTATTTATTATTGGAATCTCATCGAAATTGAGCTAATTGTCTTATATTTCAAATATGAATAATTTTTGGAGGTACGATTTTAACTTTAAAATTTTACTGTAATGTTTTAATAAAAGCAATAAGTTATGAAGCTGTACACTAATAAACATTTAAAATAAATTCATAAATACTGTATCCAGCATTTTGGATGATTGTGCTATGTTAAAAATAATAGGCACTAAATGTGTCAAGAAAGGTATTTAAATTTATCAAAATTGGATGTTGAATTCATCCTAAAACAGGTATTTAAAGGCGCCCAAATTGAGTATTCATGTGTTCTAAAATAGATATTTAAGATTGTGCAAAATAGGTGTTAGCATGGCCAAAATGGGTACTTAGTGGTATTCATATTGGGTGTATAACCAAATTGGATATTAAATACTGCCTAAAATGGATTCTCAGTATTCACTGAAACATTTGGTGTAACGTTACTCCATAAAACTGGAGGCAGCATTGCTGCCTCCAATCTTACGGTGATATTTAACTGATATAACTGGTGTAACATTACACAGCTCTTGTGTAAGTTTACACCATAATATTGTGAAACATATCACAATTTCTGTGTAACGTTACACCACAATTGTGTGTAAGCTTTCACAGTAATTGTGTGTAAGGTTACACCACAATTACTGTGAAAGCATACACGCAATTGTGATGTAACCTTACACACAATTGTGGTGTAACCTTACACACAATTACTGTGAAAGCTTACACGCAATTGTGGTGTAACCTTACACACAATTACTGTGGAAGCTTACACGCAATTGTGGTGTAACCTTACACACAATTACTGTGAAAGCTTACACGCAATTATGGTGTAACCTTACGCGCAATTGTGGTGTAACCTTACACAGAAATTGTGATATGTTCCACAATATTATGGTGTAAACTTACACAATAGCTGTGTAATGTTACACCAGTTATATCAGTTAAATACCACCGTAAAACTGGAGGCAGCAATGCTGCCTCCAGTTTTATGGAGTAACGTTACACCAAATGTTTTACAGTGTATCCATGGAGTAACTCGAGCCACAATTTCGGTGAGTTAAAAGATGCTGCATCGTTACATATTGTATTTTTGCGTGTTAGTATCTCTATGGTTTCTCTTATTATGGATGGATACTATAGACTGGAGGGAAAACTTATTTTACTTTCATTGAAATTTATTTGGATGGTTTCTTCTTGATATAATCTTGCCAGAGCTGTGGTTTTTCTATTATACTTAATATCAGCTACATGCTCCTTTTTTTGTAACTAAATTTCCTGAATATTAATAATTATATTAATAAATATTTATTGAAAATATTAAGCATAATAGAGAAATCACAGCTATGGCAAGATTATATCAAGAAGAAACCATCCGAATAAATTTCAATTAAAGTAAAATAATTTTCCCTCCAGTCTATATTATCCATCCATAAAAAGAGAAACCATAGAGATACTAACACGCAAAAATACAATATGCAACGATGCGTCATCTTTTAACTTACCAAAATTGTGGCTCGAGTTACTCTTTGGATACAGATATGAAAATAAACAACCAAGTAAAAATAAAAGATAACGTGAGTAATTTTTAAAAAGTACATTAAAATTAAATGATAGCATTTTAAATAATAACTTCAAAGCCCGTTAAATTATGGAATATTCTCTTTTGTTTTTGAAAATGACTCGGAGTGACTCGAAACATGTCAAACAACCAAATAAAAGATATTTTACTATGTATTTATTATCTTGTTAATTTACACCTTTTAGCATTTAAAAGAAATACATTATTACAAGGTGTTATAATTTATTATATTGTTGTATTGATACTATTCTGTTGGTGTTGGGAAATGTTTCATGCCTGATGCATGATTTTTCGTTCTCGTCCATTGATGCATGACTTTTCGATCTCGTCTTTTGATGCATGATTTTTCGCTCTCGTTTATTTTCTCAATTCGAATAATATCTACAATGAAAAGTTTGAACCTGAAATTTGATTCTTTTCAGTGGCAAGTACAAAATTAGAGTTATTTGATATTAAATATATTCTATGTTGATCTTTCATACGTGCTTAGATAAAATCTGAAAAGATATGCATATGCGTAAACAATAAAGTAAAAATTTTCAAGACGGAACCTGTATAAAACGAAACGTATATAATGCAATCCTGCCTTTAGTGGAAAAAATTCACTGTCTAGGCGAAAAAAATACAATACATTTTCAGTACATGCTAAGACGGAAAAATCAAAAAATGAAATTGTCTTCGTTTCCTTACGATTATTATAGGGTCCATCAATTACATCATATTTCAAAAGATGGTTATGGGGTCCACAAAGTGTGACACAGTGTGACAAATGGAGGAGGAGAAGTTAACCCACATTGTGACATCACATCCACAGTATAAAAACAATTACAATGTAAAAAAAAAATGTGAAAACACGAAAAATGTACTGGCAGCGAAGTCTCGTCTATTCTCCGTTTTCTAGATGGAATTTTTTTGCTATTTATGACGATAAATTTATGTTTTTGAAAATAACTCTGAGCAATAGCACAATATTTTTTAATCTAAATAATAATTATACAGGGTGGCAGCACTCAGCGTGATCTGTAGTGCAATCTAATTGTGAGAATGGAGCCAAATTTTGTATTATGCTTAAATAAAACGGGGAACGAAAGAATTCCGCGAAAAAAAATTACTTCCAAAAGTCACTGCTTGGTGAAACTGTGTCGTTGTTTAATAGAAAAGAAAGTTTCAAAAATGCAGAATCAATACTTCCATAAAATTAAATAACATCACATAAAGTTAATTTTATTTGAGTATTGTATCTGCGTTTTTAAAACTATCTTTTGTGTTACACAGCGCCACATTTTCACCTAGCGGTAACTTTTGGAAGTTTTTTTGCAGAATTATTTCGTTCCCCATCTTATTTAATGATAATACAAAATTTGTCTCCAATTCCGCAATTAGACCGCGTTACAGAGCACCCTGAGTACTCTCATTTTAATTATGGTTACCCTGTATATGCTAATGTACATTACTAGGGGGCTCAGCCTCTTACTTGCAAACGCTCGCCAACAGGGCTGCACAAAACTATTCGAGTATATTTCTGCCTATTGGTGGAATGAGAATTTTCAGCAGTGTTATGCGTTTTCTAAATGAACTATTTTTTTGCATACCATATAGAACATATAGAAATCTAAATATCATATACAGGAGTGCATAAAAGAATTCGAATACTTTTCCGACTATTGATGGTAACTGAGAAAATTACATTTTCAAATGTGCTATGCGTTTTCTAAAATGTTTACTTTAGTTTCGTATTTACCTTATTACGAATATACCTTTGCTTATCGGTCATCTTTCACCTTATTCCTTATTTTTCAGTATTCTGAACGTGTTGAAAAGTGTTTCATAACCTATGCTTGACGTATGATCTTTCTTTCTTGTTCTTTCTGTTTTGCACGAATGAAGATTTTGTCGAAGAATTTCGGCTCTTGCATCTAACAAACACATAACCAAAAACATTTTCTTTTTCTTTTAACTTTTTGGTAGGGTATGTAAATTATCACAAATAACTCATACTAATAATTTTTGCTTGCTTGTAAACGTTATATCAGGGTCGTTTTGTAATTTTGCAATAAATACAAGATTTTTTTAAATTGAACATTATTTGTTTTTAAT
Organism: Maratus michaelseni; assembly: GCA_963931845.1. Classification (NCBI taxonomy): domain Eukaryota; kingdom Metazoa; phylum Arthropoda; class Arachnida; order Araneae; family Salticidae; genus Maratus; species Maratus michaelseni. Next base: position 259,874,661 of record OZ007594.1, read on the forward strand.
AATCATTTAAAATTTATTTTAAGTACAAAATATGTTTTTCATCCATCTAAAAATACTTCATGCATGAGAAAGTAAATATGCATTTTTTTTTAGTTTTCTTCCATACTTTATTTTAGATAATCTGTCAAATAATCCATTTAACAAAACTGTTTTTCTTTTTTAATAACAGCTATATGTGATCTATGTATTATAATCTAATTTATCACTTGATGTCAAAACGAATATTATCTCTAAAGAATATTTTTTTTACAACCAACCAACAAGCATGATGTTTTAAACATCTCCCGAAAATGCTAAACTTGAAACTTGAAAACTTTGTTTTAGAGCATTAAAAACATGTCGGTGTGACAGTTAGAGTGATTGATTTTTGTTGAGGATAAAATAAACCCATATATAAATTATCTAATAAATTGGTATTTATCAATATTAATATGTTTGTTATTCTCAAATTTCCACACATCAGCAATTTTACCTTCGCAATCAAGCGTATATAATTGCTGCCGAAATCGGTAAAATTTGTGAAATTGCGTTGTGTAATACCATAGCATAAAACTCTTTCAAACAGGTGACGTTAATTATACTGTAAGACTATAATTATTAATTAAAAAAATGTTTTCATTCTAGGATTTAAATTAAATAACGAAATTTATTTACATAATAAGTGAAAAATTTATATTCTACAGCATTAAATATAGATTTAAGAGTACATTTTGAACATCCTTAATTTCTCGTAAACAAGTAATTCTAGAATATTATAAATAACCGTAATTTCTTAATTGCTTGAATAATGAATGTATAATTAAATGAGATCTAACCAATTTAATCATTGACGTTAAATATTAAAAATTGTTAAGCAGTAAACACTGTGCAACACTCGCATAGACAATATGCGGAGGTACCAAGACCATAACTCGAAAATAATAATTTTTATATGTCATATAATCATGTAAATAAATAAAATGTTACCAGCATTTTTGTAGACATGTGACATACGGACTCGAAACGAAGTGGTCTACCTTTGTGATCACACACATACACATATATAGAAATAACCGTACTTGGCCAATTTAGGCTAAAATTACCCCTGATGAACTCATTATTATTTTTTTATTATTATTAGAGCAAATAAACCTTCTATAGCGAAGGACTAAGCACAATCTCAAGATACTTTTTCTGGTACTTTTCCAGTATAGCGGCCTTGGCGAGATAGAGAAAATGCCCATGGCGAAAGAAGGAAATGTGGCATAATATTTTCTGGAAAACTTTTCACAGTTTCATATACACAAGCAATTTTTTTAATATTTATACAATCTATTTAATATATAAAGAAGCCATTTGTCTATTTTACATACAAACGGAAGTAGATTGTATTTTAAAAACAATAATATATATAGTACGTCCACTAAAGTCCCTTGCCACTCTTTGAACTTCGGAACGGCTGCTGCTATATTCATAAAAGAGATGTCTAGGTATAGTAAAATAGCCATGCGCTACTGAATGAAACCACCTACGGCGCCACCTGGTGGAAAACTGCAGAGATAGCATTCTTATCTTGAAAACGGAAAGAGATAGAGAAAAAAAGTGATTTACAAAGTAGTAGAGCATCATCGATTTAGTACGAAAAGATGCCTTGTGTACATTAATGCGAAGAAAAGAACGGTTAAAACGCGCATTTGTTTTTTCCTGATTTCCTACACTGTGACGTCACGAACCATAAACGGTAGGAGAAATGGTTATATTTCGAATAAAACACGACACCGCAATGTGGCACAGTGGTATCGCTTGTGATCCCTAATCAAAAGGACTGCGGTTCAAATTCAGAGGGTAGTATCCTTGTACTTATTTTCTTTATAAACACGGTAGACAATATGTAGATCGTGTAAAATAGTGTCCTATCAACTCATCGCAACTTCCGCTTGGTGTTCGAAATTTTTGCAGTATGAAAATACGTAAGAAACGTCATGCCTGTAGGACGTTACACATACACATAAATATGTGCATTGGGAGTTGGTTAGGGATCACCTGCGAAGATGTTAAGAAAAAACTCAAAAACACCCATTGCAGTAAAAAAGCTGACAATCCCTGTTCTACAAAAAAGTAAACATTCCTGTGATTCCTTTTCATTGTATATTGTATAGCCACAGTTACTTAGAGTAATACATAAAGTAATAATCCGTAATAATAATACAAAAAATCTTAAAATAACCTAGTGCATAAAGTCGTGTTTATACCTATTCAACATTCTTCTCAAACTATATTTAGTTGATCTGTTTATTCAATATCTAAGCAGAAAGCCTTCTTACATATGCACATGACAACATACTTCTATCTCTTATCACACATAATAGCTGTAATCGATGAACTACATTTATTATCTATTTGGTCTTTCGATGTCAAAGACAGCATTATGTTTCTTGAAAACCCTCTTTGTTAATATCATCGTTTGGTTCAAATATAAGGCGTGTTGTTCTGAAAAGAATCGAACAAAGAAATGTAGATATTTTTAAACGATTGAACTATTGTATATTATGGTGAAATTTTTAAGAGAATGTGAGTTTATGAAACCTATAGACATACATTCAATTGAAAGAGCCACAGAACTAAAAAAAAAATTTCCTAATTTTTACTTTCTTCTATCTTTACAAGAAGAAAGTATTGGATTCGTGAAAAATTTCGATTTCCTGTTTTCAACGGATTTATACGTTTTAGAAGGTCCTGAATTTTTTGACTGTTTTTAGAAAATGTCTGTCTGTGAATCTGTTTGTCTGTCTGTGCGTGTACGTGTGCGTGTATCTGTAAATGACACAAATTTTGTGGGCACTCTATCTCAAGAACTATCACACGGCATTTAATAAAACTTCGGATTCAGTTAGACCTTGATATAAATTGGTTCTGATTAGTTTTTGGTGTAAATCGCCCTACAGGCGCTGCTATGCTGCATTTTTCACGATTTCCGAATAGCTCTATCTCAAGAACTAATGCACGGATTTTTATCCAACTTCAAATTCAATTAGACGTTGACATAAGTCGCTGCTGATTAAGTTTTGGTGTAAATAGCCCAACAGGTGGCGCAGAATTTTTTAGGCTTGTAAAAACTCCGGCGGGATTTATAAAATTCGAACTGGTAGCTGTGGCTAACCGGAGTAATTACTATAGCTGATTTTTAAAAGAAATATTTCTTTTATTTGTAACATCAACTTACAAAACATTCCTCCGATAGATTTCGGTATTAACATAAATTAAGGAGTGCGTGAGATGCGGTGATTATAAACCATGCGATAGTCTTTAAGTCTCTCCTTTCGATCTCTTCGCTCGAAATACTCTTGTTATAGACTTTGATTTAGACCTCCGAATGAGGCAATACGATTTAACAGGACAGGGTGTCCTTGGGGATGCTTGGATGGCTTCTCGGAAATCTCTCTCACAGATCGGGGCGTCTGTTTCCTCCGGCTTCCCCTGCGCTGCTCTTTTCTCCCCGCAATTCTCGGCTTCCTAGGGTCACGTCCTACCCTTTTGCCTCCAAAAAAACCTCTCCTCTCCTCTCCTCTTCTTTCTCTAGCCTCCGAAAAAAAGGGGGGCGGGGGGAGGTTCATCCCGGCCTCTCAAACTTACGGCAGCCTATCGTTGTCGATATCTGGTTCCCATTCGCAGATTTTAAAGGACTTCCCTTGGCGTCCGATGGTCTCTGGGAACCCTCTCCATCTGCGACCTCACAAGTAGAATCAATAATTCGTTACCGTCGGGTAGGTGCCAGCCAGTCTCCAGTATTGTTTCCCTAATGTCCAAACCATTCAGCGTAGGAGATGGATCGCTTCCTTAGGTTCGGCCCGACAACTCCTGCGGTCCATAGTAAAGTAACTCAGCTGGGATATGGGAAAATGTCACAGGCTTTACACTATTTGAGTGATAGTCATATGTTAAGAATAATGCACAGATTTTCATCAAACTTCAGATTCGGTTTGACATTGACATAAGTTAAAGCTGATTATGTTTTCGTGTAAATCATATAACAGGTCGCGCTGTTATGCTGCATTTTTGGGTTCTAAAATGCATAAGTATAATAAAAAAAAAACTGCCCAGTTAAACTGAGGGCATTGAGCTCACAGGCTATTCACACTAATTGTATATTATACTATTTTTTCAAAGAATAATGCCACTCGAAAAATAAAGAAATCGAGAATATATTAAGGGGGGGGGGATAAGCACCGGTTCCCACCCTTTATACTTAACAAATGAAGACCCAAAACTAATCAGGCAAGCGCCTTACCACAATGAATCTATATACAAAATTTGAAGAAAATCGGATAATTCTACATGAAAAACCCATTTATCTAAATTAAGGGGGATTAGCCCCTAGTTTACGCCCCTTTATACTTACCCAATGAACACCCAAAATTAATTAGGGAAGGGCCTTATAACAATGAGCCTATATACAAAGTTTAAAGAAAATCGGATAATTCTGCATGAACAACCCATTTATCTAAATTAAGGGGGGGGTAGCCCCCCTTTCCCCCCCCCCTTTATACTTATCCAATGAACCCCCAAAACTAATCAGGGAGGTGCCTTATCACAATGAGCCTATATACAAAATTTGAAGAAAATCGGATAATTCTGCATGAAAAACCGATTTATCTAAATTAAGGGGGTTATCCCCCCGTTTCCCCCTTTATACTTAACTAATGAACTCCCAAAAATAATCAGGGAAGCACCTTACCACAATGAACCTATATACGAAATTTGAAGAAAAACGGATACTTCTGCATGAAAAACCCATTTATCTAAATTAAGGGGGAGTTATCCCCCTTTCCCCCCTTTATACTTAACCAATGAACTCCCAAAACTAATCAGGGAAGCGCCTTTTTAGAATGAACCTGTAAACAAAATTTGAAGCAAAACGGATAATTCTATCACGAGTTATCGCGTTACGTACATACATAGATACGTACATACATACAAACAATACGGGCGGGCACATTAGCTCTCAGGCTTTGATAGCCTGTGAGCTAAAAATTACACTTTTTGAAGTGCTAATGAAATGAGATTGAATAACGTATGTGCCTAATACTCAGTCCTTCATGTTATGTAGTATAGTCTCACACATTCTATTAACATGTGTGAGATAGAGGAAAATTTTGGGATTGGCACTTCCGACTTGTTTGTTAATAATATAGTGTAATTAAAAGTTTCGCATTATGTAAAATTTGTATAAGTTTATATTACAGAGGAGACCGGCTCAGCCCGACCCCGAGAACGAAACGGGCTCGAATTTTATATCAGTCTTTGGTCTAGGGCTCAACATGAAAATTTTATTTTTACAAAAATTCAAAAGAGAAAAATATAATTTACTACTTGAGAAACAAGAATGTAATCCAAAATTAAAAGTGTTTTGCAATTCTTCAAAAATCAGGAATTTGAACTGTTATTGATGGAATACAAGATAAATATTTTATGGGATTCTGAAACCTTCGCACGGTCAGTGTTAGTAACATAAAGAAGCCATGGGATGTCCCCTGTCTATCCTCGCTTCTTGTTTCAAGTTCTTTTTCCCGAATTTCTAGAAATTAAAACTGACGTCTTTCTTCATAAGTTGTACAATGATATTTTAAAAGAATAAGATTTGTGAGTTTTGCAGATTTCTGCCAATCGTTGGGTATAAATGAAAAATTAACTATTTTAAACAGACTATCGGGGAGATGAAAATCACGAAACGTTGTCATGAGAAAGTATTTAGTATTAATATACTTATCTCTATGCAAGAAAAGATTTTTAAATAAGAAATTTTTCTTGAAAATTTTTTTAAATGCTATAAACAATTTTTTACTGGGTACTTTTAGCATCGGGCTAAGGCTCCGAAAAAAGATCCCGAACTCATCTCTAGTTTATATTATATTATTTTATTAATAAGAAACACGCTTCTAAATATGCTGCTAAATAAGAAATATGCTCCTAAAACTGAATTTTAATCTTTAACCTTCTCAAGCATGAGTTATTTTCAAATGGATGAAAAATCATGTTTTGCACTTTAAATAGATATACGATGGCTTATTAAGAATAAATAATGTTGAAGTTATAAAAAATCTTACATTATTTTGCAAAATTACAAAACGAGACTGATATAACGTTTACAAGATTTAAATTATTACTAAAAATCACCTTTGGGATAATTCAAACTAAGGTAAAATTGGACACCTAACCACAAAGTAATATATATATATATATAAAACATGTATATAAACATAACATATAACATATATAAACATGTTTTAGTTTAGATCCACGGGAAGAAAATCTTCTGTTGTGCAGAAAAGGAGAACAAATGCGACAAAGGCGAAGTTTTTAACTGTGAATATTCGAAAAGGAAATGGTTCTGCCATCTATTGCTGCATTTCACAAGCCTTAGCGGACTTCATTTAGGATTTATATGTGATACCGAAATAAAAATAAATTATTCACATATCGCTGGAGTTGTTTTTTAATATAATCTCATATGAGGTTCCCATAATACATGAGAGAATTTAGCATTTAATTTATAAAATGTAGATGTTTCACTTTGATGCATATAATCTATAATATAAAGCAAATATATATATTATATATATATATATCTGTGAGTAACATCATACTGACGGTGATGACATCCGACCAATAAATTTCGCATTTACTGCAATATTTTTAACTTCTAAACATCTCACCATTTCACTTTTTACACCTAGAATAGAAGAGGCGGGGGGATGTTACAACTTGTTTGAAAAGTGTATCACAATTAACGGATTTTTTGTGTTTTTTAAAATAATTTTCAAGCATGATTTTAAAAAAATCTATCTCTATTTCTTGCAGCCCGATTTCAAAAAAAATAAGTTGATTGCTCTTAAAACGATATAAATAGTTCGGCATTTGTTTCCGACTAATACCGCATAACCAAATTGATACTTCATGAATAAATAAATTACATAAATAAAACACAAATTTAACAGACTAGTAATTGAACTACGCGCTTAAACCACTGAAATAATCTTAGTCATAAAGACTCCTGTAAATAGCGAAATTTTTGACGATTTCTTCGGCTATTAACTCCTGGCATGCGGCTTATACGAAATTATCGCTTTTAATAAATGTCAAATCTTTATTCGATATTCGAATACATAATTGGTATTTTTCACGAAAAGCGCTTTTTGATGTTGTTAGTGGGAAATCTAAAATATATACATATTAAATGTAAAATATCTATTAGGGTAAAAAAAAAAAAAAAAAAAAAAAAAAAGAAAGAAAAAAGAAATAAAGAAGAAGAAGAAGAAGGTTTTCACACATATATTCTGTGATCCGGAAGGCCCGAGTTCGATCCCTATAGTATTTATAAAAAATGAGAAAGTTTTTGGAAGAAATAAAAATGCCTAAGTTCAATTTTTCTCTTACAAATTAGAATTAATATTATATTATTTTAAATATTTAGCAACTTCTGCTTAATGAACAAATAATAAAACAATTTTTAAATATTTCTGAAAAATTAATTGATACTGTCTATCTAATAATTTATTGTATTTCATAACATTTATCAATAGACATAGGTGAATTCTAGTACATTAAAAAATACTATTAAAAAAGAAAGTACTTTATATGGATTGAAAAAATATCATTTATGGTGCGAAACTTTATTTTTTTCATAACATAAATTATAAATAAAATTTTAAATCTGTATAAATATGAATATAGAATAAAAAGTTTGGTTGAGTAAAAAAAGATAAATAAAATAAACAAAATAAAATAAAATAAATGAATTTATAAAAATGTGCCTTAAATGTTTATGTTTAGTTAGCACGTAACTAATTAAGTATATTTATTTAATAAGATACTTCAAAAATATATTCGTTTCCAAACAAATAAAAAATTCTTCTCACTTAAAAAATGCCACTTACGAACATAAAAAATCTTTTTTTTTTTTTTAATTAATTAAAACTAATATTATTGTGCTTTTTTAAAAAAGTGAATGTTTTCTTTTTCTGTTAAAAAATATTTATTTTTTGTATATGTAATTAATTTGTTGTATTTATTCAATACAATGTTTCAAGAAGTCTGGATTTCAATGCATAAAAAAATGTTGTCTATAGAATTTTAAAACATAAACTAAAAAAAATCACAATTTTATTAAGCATAATAATAAAGTTTAAATAATTTCATGAACGTATACTACTATTTCTTATATTTGATTTTTGATTATTTGACTTTAAGTTAGTACACAATCAGTGATTTTTTTCGATCGGTAAACATTTATATGACTATGTCTTTCTTTAATATTTTCCGAAACACAAAAGTGTACTTTTTTTTTTAATTTATAAATAATTTGCACTTATTTCTTTAAGTATGTTTATTTATATGTTACCGGTATTGTACAGAATGCCTAAAATTGAACATCGAAGTATGAAACGATTAATCTTTCACACATTTCCTGTAGGTATTCTATGCAATGCCATAAGACAAAGCGGCAGTGTATAAACCACCTTCCTTAATGATATTTCTAATGTCAGGTGGTTTTCAATATCTGCTTTTGTTGATATGATCATATTTGTTCGGTGGTAGCGGAATGAATTACTTTGAATTTTCATATTAACTATAACATTACGATTAAGATAAATAGGTAAATGTTTCGAGAAAATACAATTCAGAAGTACAATTGGCATTGTAGATCATTTTTGCATTTTGAAAATTAAAACTATGGCTTTAATAACAAGAATGCATGGCAATACAGGATTTAGAATTTTTTTGATTAGATACATAAAGGAAGTGTTCTTTTAAGCTGTTTTCGAGATTTCTTTAGTTAAGATTTCTTTAGTTAATTCGAGATTTCTTTAGTTAATAAGATAAATGACAAACATTATAAGGAACGCTATAGATTTCCCATCTGCGAAGAACAGGAGACTTAGTACTGGGGAGGGACTTAAAAAACACTCCTGTTATGTCTCTCAAGAAATTTCTAAATCTTCTATTGCCAAGCATTCTTGGGATTCAGGCCATAGGGTTAATTTTCAAAATTCTAAACTATCTTTTATACCAATAGCACTTTTGAATTGGATTTTCTTGAAAATCACTTTGAATTTGTTCGGCAAAGAACTTTAGCCCATATTGTGTTGTATGACGATGGAGCAGCAAAGTGTGATATGTTAAGATGTAACGGTGATTCTACGATGTGCTGTCTAATGTGTGGATCAATATTGCAAAAAAAAAAATAAGTTTTTCGAACCAAAATGGTTTAACAGAAGTTAATAAGCTACGTGAAAAATTCCATTATAAGAAGAGCGTGCTGCTGAATCGCAGTATATATTGTGATGTTAGTAAAAAACAAAATAAATTGATTTATACTGTTAAAGAAGGCCTTAGTGCTATATCACGATCTGTAAGTTGGTTATTTTACGCACACTTCAATACACTCACTAAGTAAATTTGGATGGAAAACGTGACAAAATGTTGAAACAACTTTCATCCAAATACAAGAAAGTTTTCGTCATGATACTGAATCTTACATTAACGTTTTGTGAGCCGGGCTAGGAAAATCAGTAATCTGTTATAAAGGGTGTTTCCGTGCAGCCAATGATTTTTCAGAATATGTTTTATATTATCAGGTTGATCTCAATGAATTTCAGTCCCAACCTACCATGGAATATAAATTTATAATGAGGTACTAAGATCATTTCACTAACTTTGTTGTTCTCAATGTTCGAATTTCAAAGAGAGTCGCTCTGGTAAGTATTTCTTGGCCTTGTAGCACCATCCATTTTACTGTCTGACTACGTTAAGAAGCTTACGAATAACGTGGTAAGCGGTTTGAAGTAGAGATCCCAGAATGTCCAGTTGAAGAAACGAATATTGGATGACAATGAAGATAGCATAGCAAGCACGCTTCGCCACTCATAAAACCAGGGAATCGTCGAAATAGCTAATAAAGATATTGAAATATGCTATGTACTTGGATGCAGAATGGAAAATATGTCCGTTGGAGTGAGGGTAAGAGTAAATTCAAAAGCTCGTTGAGAAGACTTCATGCTAAGCAATTTACCACTTCCATTCACGCTACCTCAGCTACACACATTTTTATCCGTTCTATATATTTCCTATTATTAGAAATCTCAAAAGTAATAGTTAAATTTATCTGTTAGATCCAGAATTAATGTGATATTCTATTGAGGTTAAATATTAGTTTACTGGTTAACGAAAAATTTAATGATCATCAATTAGGATTAATGAACAGATAAAAAAAAACCTCACTACCTATAATGAGAAAAATGTTGCGAGAAATTTTAAGATAATTTAAAAACTCTTTCATTTCGCTTTTCTTTTTCTTTCAATCTGTATTAAAGCCCCAAAACTAAGCATTTCGTTTTGAATTTGAGTCTAACGAATGGAAATTTGAGAACATACTTAACGAACTTAAATAAAGTTTACAAATAGTCTGGCATAAAGAGATAAAAATATCATATTTCAGAAACATAACTGGCTCGTCAATAAATGCAAAATTAATTATTAGGAATGTTTTGAATAAAATGCTGTTATGTAAAGCAGACTGTAAATGCAGTTTGTTGATCATTAATGAAATTTATATAATTAACGAATAGGCTATCTGAAATATTTCGAATTAATTAATTTGTATGGAAGGGATTTGTAGAAATTGCGTTTTCAAGTTACCTTTTTAAGTTACCTTTTCAGATTAAATAAATTTTCCTACATAATGTGACGTGAGTGTAATATATATGCATTCATATGCAGTTGCAGGCCAGCATAAAATGATATGCATACATTGCAGTCAAGCGATGGTAATTACCGAATAAACATTTCTATAGTTGTTTTATGCCCAGTTGAATTAAAGTTTAGCTCTACTATATTGTATATTATAAAAATCTATAAATCACACACATGGCTACACAATAGAATTCGCATACATTACAGTCTAAGGACAGAAATTGATGAAAATCTTTATTTAACTAAATTGTTTATTTAATTTCCTTTTTACGAAAAATGAAGTGATAAAAATATCAAATTGAGAATGAAAAAAAAAAAAAGAAATATTTTTACAATATTCTGAAGAGTGTTGGAATTGTTTTCATAATCAATAAGTGATGCATGATTTTTCGTTTTTTTTTTTTTTTTTTTTTTTTTTAAATTTAGTGGCTATCATGTATTTTTTAACCATCTCAACTTTGCAATTAATAGTCATATTTTTCACAAAAAGTTTTAGAAACATTTTCAAGATAACAAAATATTTTTTAAACTATTTTATTATTCAAAATAACTATAATAATAAAAAAAAATAATAAGGCTTAGTGAATGTCCTAATTTGTTGCTCAAATTTTCAATATTTTTATTTTAAGTATTTCTTTTCATCTTTGAGAAAAAGAAAAAAAAGTATTTTTTAAGGGATTGTTTTTGACTTATCCCACTGATATTTACTTAAGGTACGCCAATTGGCATATTGTAGTGAGAGGGGTTTTGCCACAGTAGAAAGTTTTTGTGGCTATACTTATTGTTAGCCACATTCACTTTAAATCCATAGTTGGCAATATCCCTCCTTTTGATTCGCAGTAGATGACAATATATTACAATTTTTGACATGCCTCTAAAAAAAAAAAAAAAAAAAAAAAAAAAAAAAAAAAAAAAAAATGCATTAGGCAAATATTTTGAAACACTTTTCAACAGCAACAGAATGATGCATATTTAACTGCATATTTAAACTGATATTCGACGATGAATTTGGTTTTTAAATATAAAACTTTACTTTTTCTTACCAATTTTCAAACATAAGTGCTTAATCAATTTACACTTGTTTCAAGTAAAAAAAATGCTTGAAAATTTTGCGTTATCATTAAAATATTAATTGAAATGGAGATAATCAAATATCATCCTCACTATAATGTGATTGTAACTCAAATTTCCCAATTCACATTACAAGAATATAAAGATAATCATATTCATGTTCTCAAGTACAGTTGTAATAAAAGCTAATTTAAAATTCTACTGTTTCGATTACATGTAATTGTAACTAAAATTTCTTGGTTACCGTTACAGCCCCGTGATGAAAAAAATGACGGAAATTGCAATTAAAGGGTAATCTTCTATTCGGAATCAACTACTCTTCAATCGTCAGATAATAATAAAGTACTTTAAAATTGCAGTAAACAACTTTAATTATCTCGTCGGAAAAACCCATTCATAAACTGTTTTCAACTCAGCTAAGTACATGGAATAAACGCCCACGTGAAAGAATGATTATCACGTGCTATCATGTGCTTTTTCCCAGTGACGTCATCCAAGGCTATCAAGGACTGAAAAACCTTTAGATTTTAGTCAGTTGTTGTGTGAATTTCTTTGAATAATGTAGCGTGTGAAAATGTCAGAGCAAATGTAAATGCTCTGTTATGTAATAATCCAGAAATTAAATAATAGTTAATCGTAAGGCAAATGGCACTAATTTTGTCTATGAAGTTTCAATTGTGCTAATATATATATATTTCAGAAATGAGTAATGTGCTGATCATCATCGATAATCATTTGGATTACATCGTGAATATGGAAACTCACAATGTGCTACGATATAACCCATTGGATAAACTTTACGAAGGTTTCAACTTATAATCAGGTAAGCGAATGCATGCTTACTTAACTCTATTTTTGAATAACTGTTTTTATACAATTAAAGAAACTATTTTACACCTTAAATAAACTGCGCTGCCAATAGATTATGAGACTGATAATATGTATTAAATAAAAATTTTAAGCACATTAGCTATATGCTGAAAAAACTGGCTTTATAGAAAATAAAAACGAACGCAAAGAAAAGCGATTCGTATAAAATTAAATTAAATATCTTTAAAAATAATTAAAGATAGAAAATAAAAATGGCTACATTTAAAGAAAGCCAATTCATCGAGAAGCTAAATTCGAGCAATTATTCCAACTGGAAATTTAAGCTCGAAATGCTTCTCATTAAAGAAGACTTATTCGAAGTAATAAGTGATCAACCGCCAACTCCTTTAAATGAGGATTGGAACAAAAAAGATAGAAAAGCAAGAGCTTTAATTAATCTAAGCATAGATGACGCACAAATTGTGCATGTAAAAAATTCTACCACAGCCAGGCAAACCTGGGAAGTTCTCAAAAGTACGCACGAAAGAGCAAATCTGAGTAGCAAACTGTATTTATTGAGAAAACTGTACAGTACTAAACTGCCCGAAAACGGTAATATGATTAATCATATAACAAATATTCTACAAATAGTAGATAAATTATCCGCCATAGGCGAGAATATAAATGACTCACACATATCCGCACTATTTCTATGCTCATTACCGCCCAGCTACAACACGCTTATCACAGCATTAGAGGCAAGGCCCGAAGCCGAATTATCCCCAGATTTTATCAGAAGTAAACTCATAGATGAGTATAATCGCAGACAAGAAATGTCTGAACAAAACAACAGCTCTGAAAAGGCATTTAAAACACAAAGAAAACACACTTATAACGACTACAAAAGAAATTCAAAATATTGCAGTCACTGTAAGATGACAAATCACAGTAATAGCGAGTGCTATCACCTCAAGAGCAGATACACACAGCACAACAAAAACAAACACACATATCAAAATGTGAATAACTTTAATAATAAAAATAAATCTAAACCTTTCTCATCATCACTATGCTATGAAAACACAGAGAATTATAAAGAGAATACTGACTGTCACGATAGCGCGAATGATCAGAAAATAAGCTCAAAAACTAATCAATCCGAAGATCGCGTGCTAATAACAGAAAAATTAGGAAAACAAAAGTGGATACTCGACAGTGGCAGTACCTCACACATTGCAAATGATAAAAGATTATTTGATAAATTTAACAATTTTGAAAAATCATCAGTCACCATCGCAAACGGCAACAAACTCGAAGCATTCGGTTCAGGCGACGTTTTAATAAAAACGAAATCCCCAAATGGAGAAATAAAACTCACAAGACTACAGGAAGTCCTATACGTTCCAGAACTAGAATCCAATTTAATATCCGTAAGCAAAGCAACTAAAAATGGATGCAAATTAATCTTTGAAAATGACAAGTGCGATTTAACGTTCGACGGTGAAATTTATATAAGAGCGAAGAACAAAAATAATTTATACATAATCGAACAAACAAACCACTCAGAAAATGCAGAAAACTATGCAAACGTCACACTAAGCTGTAATAATAATAAAGAATGTTTAGAAGTATGGCATCGAAGACTAGGACATCGTGATTATGAAGCAATCAAAACAATTGTTAACAAACAGCTAGCTACCGGAATAAAAATTAAAAACTGCAGACACAATAATAGATTATGCGAAACCTGCATCAAATCTAAATTAAACGACGCGCCATATCCAAAATCGGCTACAAATAGAGCAAACAAAGTTCTCGATTTAATACACAGCGACGTCTGTGGACCTATAAGTACACCAACACTAGCAGGAAAACAATACTTTCTCACATTCATCGACGATTACTCGAGATATACAACTATATACTTACTATCTAAGAAAAGCGAAGTAATTGATAAATTAAAAGAATACATTGCAATGGTAAATAATCAATTCGGTAGAAAACCAAAAGAAATAAGATCCGATAATGGAGGAGAATATAATAGCAACGAAATAGAGAATTATCTAAAGGAAAACGGGATATTACACCAATTCACAATTCCACACAACCCGAGCCAGAACGGCGTGGCAGAAAGGAAGAATAAAAGCCTACTCGATATGACACGTAGCATGCTTTTAGAAGCAAATTTAAATAAAAAATTTTGGGGAGAGGCAATACACACAGCGACATATTTACAAAACAGATTACCAACAAGAGCGAACGACAAAACTCCATATGAACTATGGAAAGGTATCAAACCTGATCTCAAACATTTAAGAACCTTTGGATGTGAAGCATTTGTTTACATTAATAAAATACATCGAGGAAAACTAGATAATAGAGCGCAAGAAGGTATTTTTCTAGGTTACGACACACGTTCCAAAGGATATCGCATACACACAAAAGACAAACAAATAATAATTGCCAGGACTGTAAAATTCATAGAACATGAAATAAAACACTCAAACAACATTGAGGAAGATTCAAATCTCGAAGAAATCTCCACTGATGATAGAAATCAAGAAGAGAAGAATAAAAATTACATTGAAATTGACATTAATGATAATGAAAAACAACCATGCGAGTCCAAACAAACACAAATAGAACCAAGAAGGTCAAATAGATCTAACAGAGGAGTACCACCAGATAGATTTGTCTGTTTAGTTAAAGACACACAATCAAATGAACCAAAGAATTGGAACGATATCATGGAAATGAAAAATCCACACGATAGGGAAAATTGGCTCAAAGCCACCGAAAACGAAATCAAGTGTCTAGCTAAAAATAAAACTTGGACATTAGTCGATCCGCCACCAGGAAAGAAAGTGATAGGTTCAAAATGGACTTTTAAATTAAAACGCGACAACCTAAACCAAGTGCAAACCTATAAAGCACGACTCGTGGCACAGGGATACAGTCAGAAATTCGGAGTAGATTATGACGAGACCTTTGCTCCAGTTGTCTCTCATACCACAATCCGTGCATTTCTCATAGCAGCATTAAATCATAACCTTAAAGTTAATCATATCGACGTGAATACAGCGTTTTTACACGGAAACCTACAAGAAGAGGTATACATGAAACAGCCGGAAGGCTATATAGCTCCAAATCAACAAAACTAAGTATGTAAATTACAAAAAGCAATATACGGGCTCAAGCAAGCCGCCAGAGCATGGCACACGAAAATCTCCGAGAGTCTTAAAGCATTAAATTTTTTACAAAGTACATCTGACTCATGTCTTTTTATACGCGAAAATGGTGAAAACTCGACATACATTATAGTTTATGTGGACGATTTGTTAATCGCCGGAAAAAACGAAGATATAATTGAATTAATAAACAATCTCAAAAGGGAATATGAATTGAAAGATTTGGGAGAAGTCAATAACTATCTCGGAATAAATATAAAAAGAGACGATAAAAATTTCTACTTAAACCAAAATTCAAAAATTGAAGAATTGGTAGATAAACTCAATTTTCAAAACGCAAAACCTTACAGCACACCTATGGAAGCAGGTTACAATCGACTCAACGATGATGAAAATCTATTACCTAACAATATTAAATTCAGACAAGCAACGGGAACATTACTCTACATCTCAACATTAACCAGGCCCGATATTTCAGCAGCGGTCAACATACTCAGCCGTAGAAATGAAACCCCTCGAGAAAAAGACTGGAAAGCAGTCAAAAGAATCGTAACATACTTAAACAACACAAAACACCTCAACCTGACGCTAAGTTCGAAAAATAAGCCTATTCTCGAAGTTTACGCAGATGCAGATTGGGGAGGTGATCCACCAGCGGAAATATATTTATGTTAGGAAAATGTCCCATACATTGGACAACGAAAAGACAGACATGCGTTGCTCTGTCATCAGCAGAAGCTGAATACATTTCTGTAAGTAACGCAGCACAGGAAATACTATGGATGATAAAACTCCTGGAAGATTTAAAATTACCACAACAAAAACCCATAACAATATACGAGGACAATCAGCCATGTATAAAAATGGTTGAAAGTGAAAAACATACTCGAAAAGTAAACATATAGATATCAGATTCCACGCGATAAGACAACTCAAGGAAGATGGAATAATAGATTTAAAGTATTGTCCCACAGAATTTATGACCGCAGATTCACTCACCAAGCCCAACCCCAAACCTGAATTCATTAAACACCGAAACAATCTGAACTTACTTCCTTATCCTACATAGAAGATTAAGGGGGAGTGACGGAAATTGCAATTAAAGGGTAATCTTCTATTCGGAATCAACTACTCTTCAATCGTCAGAAATTTGAGAACATACTTAACGAACTTAAATAAAGTTTACAAATAGTCTGGCATAAAGAGATAAAAATATCATATTTCAGAAACATAACTGGCTCGTCAATAAATGCAAAATTAATTATTAGGAATGTTTTGAATAAAATGCTGTTATGTAAAGCAGACTGTAAATGCAGTTTGTTGATCATTAATGAAATTTATATAATTAACGAATAGGCTATCTGAAATATTTCGAATTAATTAATTTGTATGGAAGGGATTTGTAGAAATTGCGTTTTCAAGTTACCTTTTTAAGTTACCTTTTCAGATTAAATAAATTTTCCTACATAATGTGACGTGAGTGTAATATATATGCATTCATATGCAGTTGCAGGCCAGCATAAAATGATATGCATACATTGCAGTCAAGCGATGGTAATTACCGAATAAACATTTCTATAGTTGTTTTATGCCCAGTTGAATTAAAGTTTAGCTCTACTATATTGTATATTATAAAAATCTATAAATCACACACATGGCTACACAATAGAATTCGCATACATTACAGTCTAAGGACAGAAATTGATGAAAATCTTTATTTAACTAAATTGTTTATTTAATTTCCTTTTTACGAAAAATGAAGTGATAAAAATATCAAATTGAGAATGAAAAAAAAAAAAAGAAATATTTTTACAATATTCTGAAGAGTGTTGGAATTGTTTTCATAATCAATAAGTGATGCATGATTTTTCGTTTTTTTTTTTTTTTTTTTTTTTAAATTTAGTGGCTATCATGTATTTTTTAACCATCTCAACTTTGCAATTAATAGTCATATTTTTCACAAAAAGTTTTAGAAACATTTTCAAGATAACAAAATATTTTTTAAACTATTTTATTATTCAAAATAACTATAATAATAAAAAAAAATAATAAGGCTTAGTGAATGTCCTAATTTGTTGCTCAAATTTTCAATATTTTTATTTTAAGTATTTCTTTTCATCTTTGAGAAAAAGAAAAAAAAGTATTTTTTAAGGGATTGTTTTTGACTTATCCCACTGATATTTACTTAAGGTACGCCAATTGGCATATTGTAGTGAGAGGGGTTTTGCCACAGTAGAAAGTTTTTGTGGCTATACTTATTGTTAGCCACATTCACTTTAAATCCATAGTTGGCAATATCCCTCCTTTTGATTCGCAGTAGATGACAATATATTACAATTTTTGACATGCCTCTAAAAAAAAAAAAAAAAAAAAAAAAAAAAAAAAAAAAAAATGCATTAGGCAAATATTTTGAAACACTTTTCAACAGCAACAGAATGATGCATATTTAACTGCATATTTAAACTGATATTCGACGATGAATTTGGTTTTTAAATATAAAACTTTACTTTTTCTTACCAATTTTCAAACATAAGTGCTTAATCAATTTACACTTGTTTCAAGTAAAAAAAATGCTTGAAAATTTTGCGTTATCATTAAAATATTAATTGAAATGGAGATAATCAAATATCATCCTCACTATAATGTGATTGTAACTCAAATTTCCCAATTCACATTACAAGAATATAAAGATAATCATATTCATGTTCTCAAGTACAGTTGTAATAAAAGCTAATTTAAAATTCTACTGTTTCGATTACATGTAATTGTAACTAAAATTTCTTGGTTACCGTTACAGCCCCGTGATGAAAAAAATGACGGAAATTGCAATTAAAGGGTAATCTTCTATTCGGAATCAACTACTCTTCAATCGTCAGATAATAATAAAGTACTTTAAAATTGCAGTAAACAACTTTAATTATCTCGTCGGAAAAACCCATTCATAAACTGTTTTCAACTCAGCTAAGTACATGGAATAAACGCCCACGTGAAAGAATGATTATCACGTGCTATCATGTGCTTTTTCCCAGTGACGTCATCCAAGGCTATCAAGGACTGAAAAACCTTTAGATTTTAGTCAGTTGTTGTGTGAATTTCTTTGAATAATGTAGCGTGTGAAAATGTCAGAGCAAATGTAAATGCTCTGTTATGTAATAATCCAGAAATTAAATAATAGTTAATCGTAAGGCAAATGGCACTAATTTTGTCTATGAAGTTTCAATTGTGCTAATATATATATATTTCAGAAATGAGTAATGTGCTGATCATCATCGATAATCATTTGGATTACATCGTGAATATGGAAACTCACAATGTGCTACGATATAACCCATTGGATAAACTTTACGAAGGTTTCAACTTATAATCAGGTAAGCGAATGCATGCTTACTTAACTCTATTTTTGAATAACTGTTTTTATACAATTAAAGAAACTATTTTACACCTTAAATAAACTGCGCTGCCGATAAAAAACAACCTTCTGCAGTACAACTATCAACAGTACTAGTAACCATCTGCAGTACATCCCATCTTATTTTAAAATTTGCCATTACAATTATACGTAATTCTAACTATAAGTTTTGAATTACAATTACATAATTATAATCATAGCATTTATGATTATGTTTGCAATGCTACTGTATTTTCAAATTCACCATTATCATTACATGTAATGGAAATTATTATATCTTAACATGCCATTAAATTGTAATTAAATTACAGATTAATCAGATTGCGAATTTGCCTAGTAACTGGACACGTATGTCTATTGACTGTCCGCATATTTGCAATGCAAAAACTGTTTATTCAACTGCCGATGTAAGTGACAGAGAATAAAATTTAAAAATAGACCGGGAGGCGGCAGCACATACAATCACCTCATCGAGTTCACGGCTGAAATTTCAGAATTAGTAAAAACTCGATTCGCATATTAAAACGCAATCGGTATGCCAAGTGATATCTTGATGGAAAACACCTTAAAACCCGATTTTAGTGGTTGACTCGTAGGTGACTCGTGTTTTCCTGCACCCAAAGGTATGAAAAAATGGAGGACTGGGAGCAGGAACACACAATGGTAAACCTACGATACAGTGCCTAGAAGTATATAGTGTTGTTATCGGCGTCAATATTATACTTCAGAAATAGAGGACGCCGATAGATGGCGCCAGTGTTCTCGCCGCGGCTATGCTAATTTTCGTTTTTACATACACCTCATTTTAAATCTATTTTTTTCTGTATAAATCAGTACTTTAAAATGCTTTAGATAAAAAATAAACAAGGAAAAAATTCTAATAATGAATATACAGTTGAAGAGAAATGTAATTGATTTCATAGCAATTAATTGTAATGAACTCAAACAGTTACAAACTTTATCATAGGACAATGTTTTTCTTCCTACAATATTTAGTTATTTCTAAAATTGGATAAATACAATGTATTGGATAAATACATTATACTATGATGAATTCTTGCAAAAACATGTCCCTATTTTGACAACTTTTTAATCGGTATTCATATTACATAACTTGTTTACATCCTGTTAACAAACTAAGAGTAAATTGAGTTGTTAAAAATTTCTGATATTTCGGAGCTTTAGTTTTGAGTAAAATAATTTAAGGTATACTAGCAAACATCAAACATTAAATTAATGATAATTTCAAATCTAGAAAAAAAAATAATTACTCTCCTGAAAGTATGACAAGAATGCATTTTCTTTAAATTAGGGTAGATGCGCCAATCATCCTTAAAAAATTATTTAAAAATTATTTTTTATTAATAGTTATTATTATTATTATTATTATTATTATTATTATTACATTAAGTATCAACAATATTTAACCATTCTCATACTCACATTTCTCAAATGTGAATCAAAATTTTAATAACAGAAATAAATCAAACACTTTCCAGTTTTTTTCGAGTAATAGACACCCTACAAAAAGTAATACATTGATTTTGTGAATGTATTTAAAACTATGATTGAATGAAAGCATACTAATGAAACAAAATAGTCATGTTAAAATAAATTTTAAAGTTAGGATATCAATAATTAATAAAATATTTATGATAATGTTCATTGTTTAAATTATTTATTGTCATTATCACAAGATAAATATTTTAATTATTTTAGATAGAAAAATTAAAATACTAAATTAAAAATAATTGAGCAAATCTTCTTTCCCTTCAATAGTGTATTTGTAATTTCTCTCAATAAATCGCTCATGAAAATGCGATTCACATTAGAGTCCTGCATCGGGTCGGGTTACCCGCACCCGACCTGTCCCGCGGTTCGGGTCGGGTTGGCGCTCTTTTTTTTTTGTTGAGGTTCGGGTCGGGTTGACTTCTACTTTTTGCTGCGGGTCCGGTTGACATTCATTTTTTCGGGTTCGGGTTGGGTTTTTACTCTTGCCGGTCGGGTTCGGGATGACCCGCTTTTTCAAAAGAATGTCCAATATTTTTTCAGATTAAGGAAATCGAGGTAAATTTTTTGTCGGGTTCGGGTCGGGTTGCTAGTTGACTTCAAATGAAATTTGCGGGTTCGGGTCGGGTACAACCCGACCAGTGCAGGACTCTAATTCACATGCAACTGAATGTTGGTTCAGATCTTTGTCGACACGAGGAATGACTTTTAACCATTTTTCAAATTAGTTTTAGTCTTTGGGGGGGAGGGGGGGGGGGGATAGAGTTATGTTAGTTTTGTTGCTTTTATATCCACTAGTATATCCGGGAACGAAGCATGTTCAGGGCTTAATTTGCGCCGGAGCCCACCAGACCTCAGCTCCGGTACTTCTCTATTTTTAGTAAATGTTTAAATATTGGCCAGAATTCACCGGAGCTCATAAACACTGCGCTCCGGAGCCCAGTGCAATAACGCTTCCGAAAAACGAATTCTAAATTACCCTTTCCTTTCCCTCCCATCCCCAATTTTTTGCTTGCTTTTGTATCAAAACACTTATAAGTGAGGTAATGTGTCGCTCACGTAAGAGATTGGGATAAAACGGGCTCGGTTTTTATATCAGTCTTGGGAGGCTTGAACTCAATCTGTCTTAAATTCAAATTTTATTTATTTCCATTTCAAATCATTTTAATGCTATTTTGATCAGAATAACGAGTAAACAGAAATAGTCTTTTTTCTATTCCGCATAGCTGCGAACTATTAATTTTTTGTGTTAACACTATTTCCGAATCATAATCCTGAGCTTATTTAATCGCAGAATTCTGCGATTAATTAACATTAAGATTAGGTAAAGCAAAGGTTTCTATTTGGAAGTAGTAATAACAAAAAAATGGAACAGTTGATATCTAAGTATACGCAGATAGATGTATTTAATTATTTTTATTTTGCTAAAAAAAAAAAAAAAAGTGTTTTAAATTTTGAAGATAATGTATGAAATATAAATAGGCAGACTGGAGTGACGGTGGGGGGGGGGGGGGGGGTGCGTGTTAGTACCGCAGAATATTAGGGCTCCGGCACTTTTTTTCTTAGAAATTAAGCCCGGAGCATGTTCGATCAGCTTTTCTTTTCTTAGTATTTGCAGATTTATCCATACTGATTTATCATTAAACAGGCATAATATATGTTTACTTTAAAATATTATAGAAATAGAAACATTCGTATAGTTTGTTTGAAAATACAGCGTTAATTACATTGAAACTAACATTAGGATCTAGCCTGTTAAATGAAACTTCAAACGTTAATAACGGCGGTGGGAACTCGACGCCCTCTCGCGGAGAATCTGGTTTTCCTCCTGTTAGGGACATTTTTTTTTTTTTATTGCGGTTGTATTGGCGATAGGCACACTACTTACATCTAGGCACTGTACCTACGAGCCAACCGCTAAAATCGGGTTTTCGGGTGTTTTCCACCAAGATATGACTTGGCAGACCGATTGCGTTTTAATATACGAATCAAGTTTTAACTAATTCAGGAAAATTCAGCCGTGAACTCGATGAGGTGATTGTCTGTGCTGCCGCCTCCCGGTATAAAATGAAACTGCACGAAGATCACCTAAATTATGCGAACAATTCAAAGGACGGATCTCAAGACAAATAGACATGTTCTGTCACTTGCGTTGAATTTCACATAAAAAATAAATTAGTAGCCAAAAAGTTAAAAAGTTAAGTGGTACTTGAGTGCCTTAACATAGTGTTTAAATTTTGTATTACTTGCTCAATTTTTAGAAAATTTCAAAAAGAGAAAGAGGCGAGAAAGAAAAAAAAAATAAATAAATAAATACAAATAAAAATAAATAAAATAATAAAATAAAACAGACAGGTAGAGGAACATACCACTTTTGAATAATCAAAACGTGCCTTTTCGAACAACAACAACAACAACAAAAAAAAATATATATATATATATATATATCAAAATCGGAACATCCGTTCAAAAGTAAAGTGTAGACGTACACTGAAAAAATGCACATACAAAACGCACAACGAAGAGCGAGACATCATACGACAAGTTTTTCAACAGTTTTTTTGACATAGTACACTCAAATTTCGTTAAACCACGTTGCTTGATAAAAACTACTGTTAATTAAAAATTAATGCAAAAAGTATTATCAAAAAATTTCACAAAGATTGTACGAAAGCCTCGCACGGGTCCACTGGTTTTAACATATTTATTTACTGAGTATTTTTCTTCATCTGTAAGGGAAAAAAAAAAGTAAAGTAAAATAAAATGAGAGACGTTCATAATTAGCAAATATCTGAATGCAATAAATTTCTAAATAATTTTTTCAAATTTCATCATGGCACAAAATAATTTCTAATTAATTTTTTTTATGTATAAACATATATATATATATATATATATATAACTTTTATTCGTCAAATCTTACGACGTTTTTTAAGGTTGCAAAAATTTGAAGAATTTTAAAGAGGCATAGCATTAATTAAATGCGCATATTTTTAATTAAAATGTGCACAAAATCATAAAAATGAATCTAGTTTTTACATATCCTTCAAGCAATAGATATTCCTTTTCCAAATAGAACGTAAATAAAATTTAACATTTACATCAGATGTCCCACGTTCATTTTAATGGAATATATTTGAATTTTTAAAAAACATTAATTGGACTACATTTGTAAAAAAGTTAAACTTTGAATGTTTCACTCTCTTATAATTTTCTGTACTCTCATGCTTGGTTGTAACCACACGCAATAAACTTTTTTTTTCCCAAATTAATTTATGTTTACTTTGTATTTTAAAATCGTGTTTACACCCTTTTATTTAATTTAATTTGTTTTTTCTATGTAAAATGTGATTTTGTAATCGATTTTGTAATCGATTTTGTACTCACTTCCTGATAGGATAGAATTATTAAGATTATTATTATTATTGTAATTATTATTATTGTAATTATTTTCATTATTTTCAAAGGTGTGTTTCCGATGATAATACAACAATTTAATATTTGTAGAATTTTATTATTAATTAATAAAGTTTTTTTTTTAAAGTAGAGTTGTAAAAACCCGGTTTAAAAAACAGCCCGTTCGACTAACTAGGCAGGTACCCGGGCATCTACCACCTACAACCCTTAGGGTTGTAAAAAAAATCCCAGCCTAAGAGGGTAGCTAGGCTGGTAGCTAGGCGGGTACCCGTGCAGCTACCCACTAAAACCCTTCTTTTAAGGCACTTTTTCGTTAGCCGTCCGCAAGTGATTAATCTTCCAATATTCTTTATGGTTACAGATGTTTACGTGTTACAAAAACACTGGAGTTAATGATGTGCAAACCACTCTCTCCAAAATAGACCAATTGGCTGTGAAAATGGAACAACACAATATTTTAAACACTGAAAAGTAGAAAATATAGAGTAATATATTTTTATATTAATTATATTAGGATTATACGTTGAAAAAACAGTTTAGAAATCCTGAATAGATAGTTTAAGTGATGCTTTTTCGTTACTATATCTTAAAAAATAAACTAATCAAAAATTATAATTTCTTTTAATATATTGAATAGTTCGCGCTTTCTATCAAAACATTAAATTTTCAATCAAAACATTAAATCAAAACATTAAATTTCCAATATTCGGGACCCACGCCCAAATTCACGTATAGTAACAGAATGTTTTTGGAACAACATGAATTGTAGTCATGAATTTAGGCGCGATTATAAGACAAACATTGAAATTTATAAAAGAGTATTTTTATAAA
This sequence comes from Maratus michaelseni, assembly GCA_963931845.1. NCBI lineage: Eukaryota > Metazoa > Arthropoda > Arachnida > Araneae > Salticidae > Maratus > Maratus michaelseni. The sequence goes on from OZ007594.1 coordinate 259,899,624, forward strand.
GCTGTTTTTACTTTTATGCTTATTAATATTAGAGAAAACTTTAGAAAATAATAATACGAAAATTTAAATCTAATATGAATATGTATCAGTTGTGACAGGCCAACTGCAAACGAAATAATATTAACTCCTTCAAATCAAAAATGTTTTTTTATTCGTTAAAAAAGTGCTAAACTAATAAAACAATTTTAGTTGCGATAAAATTTAATTCTTCGGTGATTTCAACGTTCTTCTGTGAAGAATTCAGAAATGAAATAACTTCGCTCGACTTTCTACCTGAATTTTCTTCCTATCTGTTTAACATTCAACTTGTTTCACATTTCTATCTCTCACTGTTTCGAAGTTATGTCATTTCAAAGTTGGAGAGTCCTTTCTAGAACATCCTGTAAATACTTGACGATTTTGCTAAACGATTTTGAATGATAATAAGGTAAGCGCAAAGCCTCTTTCCCTGATTACAAAACATTAGCATGAAATAACCTTTGAAGATAGAAATGTAAAATGTTATCTTAGATTACCCCTGTTCTTCTTATCCTCTTCGGTCCCTGGGTCTCCATATGGAGACCTCTGTTCTTTTCCTTATAAAAATTAAAATGTCAGTTTTTTTTTTTTTTACATTTTCACATCACTTCTTATTAGCTGAATTATTTTTGCGTTCAAAGCAAACGAATAAGTGGCAGAATCGCCCTCATAAAACAAATGTTATTTTCATCTAAGTTTGCAAAATGCCTTCAAGACAGTGTGACCAAGAAAGTGAGAAATTTTTATAAGTATTTAACTTAAATCTTTTTTCAATAAAAAAAATTGAGGATTTGTAGATTATTTATTTGTTTGAGAGCTCTTAAATTTGTGATTGCGTTAACTTAGTTAAATGGTTATTAAATTAATGTTTTAAGGGGGTTTGTAGTTTTAGATCCATAATTTTTAACCTAAAATTACTAGGTGCCTAAAGGATCAATTTCAGGAAAGATATTTTTTCTGGCATTTACGATGGCATTTCGTTTAAGAAAAAACAATGAATAAGTATTTGTATTATTATTCAAGCTTCGGAACTGAAAAGGTTATTACTATTTTTTTATAATTTACAAAAATAAACATATATCTAAATATAATATTTTTTCTGCAATAAATTTTTGTAATCAGGAACAGGTTTTTTGTGTGTATTATTTTTATTATGGGGAAATACAATTTGAAAAAACATTTTAGCTTTGAAATATCGTATTAGCCATAAAAAAGGGAACCATATTTAGCAATATATAAGCGTTTATCATTTACAAGTTGGGTGAAGGTTTTTAAAAAGTTGCAGAACTTGCATAAATGAAGAATTGAATAATTTCACATAACATAAAATATGCTTTTAAAGATCACTATTTTAAATGTTTTAAAAATTGTTTTGAAATAAGGGTAAAAGCTTTTAAAAGTGTAAAACGAATATTCCTCTTTTGACGTTAAGGGGAGGTTATCACAGACAAATAATAATGATTAAAAAAAAAAAAAACACTTTTTTTTTTTTTTAAGCTTCTAAAGTGTTTAGAATATGACATCAAAACTGTTTTTTATTCTACCCAACATTTATATCGTGACAAGTTTAAGGTGTTCTCAAATGACCTGTTCAGCAACGGGAAACTTTCTGACTCATTTTTAAACGCAAAGGCATGACATAGGCACACCTGACTATTGAAGCGATTTGGAATCGAAATGAGTTTTCCTTTTTTTTTTATATATAAATAAATTACTTATGGAGTTATAAGCGATTTGTATCACGTGGCAACACATTTTCCCCCTATCTCATGCTGAAACATCGGGAATTCGGTTCAAAACGCCGACTTTGACAGTGTTTCTGAAATATCTTCTGCATTTACCAAGAAATAGAAATCGTGTTTGGATTACATAGTTTCTGAATAACAACACCTTCCCATTTCATGCCTGTCCGAACAAAAGGGAATTAAAAAATGTGTCTGAAAGTAGTCCCTTTGGATTTGAGAACACCTTTTACAGACCCTGTGTCATTGCTAACAAAGAGGCTGATTGAAAAAAAATTAAACGTTTTTTACTTTAAATGAGTGTTTTTGAATCGGTGCAAGTTATCACGCTTAAACTGCTCAATCTATCGATGTTTTGTTTTTTGCAAATTAAACTAGAATTTTTTAATTGTTGAAAAATTATTTAAAAATTAAAGATAATAAAAATTTCAATTTTTTAAACAGTTTTAAAAATGAAAAATAGTGCCAAAAATTTAATTCAGCCTTCAAACAGCCTCCATTTTGTCAAATTTTGTTTTACTTTATCTGTTTGCTCCAACTAAGATAACATATTTTAAGAATCCATGTGAAAAAAAAATCATATAATTTTAAGAGCATAATCACCCACACCAATTTAATGTGCACGTTATGTGGAGATGTTTCGATAGATTAAAATATCAAAATTTTTACATGAAAACATTCCCACACTTGCGGGTGAAAGTACAATAAATCCAATGCCAAAAAACCTTTTTTTTCTACGTGTAATTTCAACAAAAAGAAATTTCCCGAAAATGCCCTAAAAATAATCCGTATTTGGAAAAAAAAACCCTTAAACTACATGCGAAAGAAATAACATTCAGATCACTAAACAAAGATGTTTGCTTTGTCCGTTCAAAAAAAAAAAAAAAAAATCTAAACCAATAAAAATAGCTTGTTTAAATAAAAATCCAAAATCCATTCTTCTTTCCACTTATCAGATTCAAATATTCTTCTCTTGAGAACTCAGAGGTGAAAGTAATTTAACGCTACTTCTTGTCTCAATTTCACTTATTTGAGTAATTTTATGTAAAAATACTAAATACAAAGAGAATGTATGACATTTGCTTCAGATATTTTTTATGGCATGTGAAGTTTTTAAATGCATTTGATATTTTCCATAGCTTATTAACCATGAAAAGTAAATCGTATTTAGCAACAAATGTTTTAAGCGAAAATGAATTACGAATTGAGAATGGGGAAATTTTTCAAAACTGAAGAATACGTAAAATTAAATGAATGAGTAATTTAACATGCCAATTAGAAATTACTCAAAAAATCACTATTTTTTGTTAACCGTTTTAAAATATGAATAAATTTTTAAAAACATTTTTTATATATAAAGATTTAAGTGTAAAATGGATATTTACTGTTTGAAAAAAAAAACTCATCTGCAGTAGAAATATTATTCATTCCTTGTAAACAAAAATATTTTCTTATCCATCACAAAAATCTAAACGAATAACAAAGTTTCTTAGAATAACATTTTATTCATATTTCACAAACAATTGAAAAATACTTTTCTTCAAAACTCAGATGAAAATAATCTTTCTACATTTTCACGAAATCTCGACTAGTACTTAAGTACTTTTATATAAAATGAAAGCGTATTTTTAAAAAAACATTATTACACTTTTTATTTTTTATTTATATTTATTTTCTACTTTTGAATGTTTAACATACTTCATTGTTGCAGTTTCACAGCAGTTGACATATTTTATCGAGCGTGTATTGGCACATGATTAACTACATTGCTGTAAATCGTATATAGTAAATGTATTGTTATCTCACCGTATAATAAAAACTTAATTCAATTTGTTACTTTTTCGTTAGTCGGGCGCAAATCACGCAAATAGCAAATGTTTTCCTCCCCAATAGCAGCTTTTGCTTTTGTGTATGTGAATTGGAAACAGTGGTTTCATATTGCAATAAAATGTTTTTGATTTATGATAATATTTCTTATTAAAATATTTTTAATTTTTTTTAATTTTAAATTAATTAAGTGAAATATTATCTATTTTAAATATACTTAATGTACGTGTTTTAAATTAAATGAGTGAAATATTTATTTTTTAAAAGGAATGGGGGCAATGCGAGTGTAAGGTATATTTGACAATTTATCACATCCACCCGATTGACGAAAAAATACCTTAAAGTTAATTTATTAATTTACAATGGTGTTCTCAAATATTAAAATGTTGTATTATCATCGGAAACACACCTGTGTACGTAATTTTTTGTTTTATAATTCTAACATATCAAGAAGTCAGTGAAAAATCGATTTCAAAACTGAATCTTTACATACAGATATCAAGTTAAGTTAAATAAAAGAGTGTAATTACTAGAGTCAAATACTAGGTAATTTGTATGATATATTTTATTTACAGCGTGAAAAATCTCAAAAGTATTTGGACTTTATAATAGCTTGTTAGCCACGGGAAAAGAAAAAAAAACATATCTAGTATCGCACTTTTATGCATCTATCATTCGCAAGACGGGAGAAAGTTTTTAAAAACTTACAGAATATACATAAATAAAAGATTGAATAATTTTATATAAAACATAATACAGTCCAAAGATTACTATTTTAAATTATTTTTAAATCATTTTTTAATATGAAGAAAGCTTTCAATAATATTTTTATAATAAGAAGTATTGAATCGGTCATTTCAAAAATCACATAAGTCAAGTTTTTCCCAAATATACTTTTTTTTTTTTTTGTCGCGAATGCTTCCTTAAACGTAGAGCCATGATCTGTGTAATAACCACATAAGTCAGTGTATTCCTGCCTCTTCAAACAATACCTTCAAATTTTCGTTCATTACTTAAACGACAACATATAAGTCAGCGACTTAAGCGGTTTTTGCGTGCGATACCAGATTACATGCGGATACCATATTACATTATCATATTACCATTTGCATGCAATATCATATTAAAGCATAATAATTCGCCTGTTTTATTGGCGTATCTTCAGTTCTTCAGGCGTATCTTCATAGTGTTATCTTCATTAATTTAGATTAAAAATATGTTTAATATGACTGTTTTGTTCAAATTAAATACCACCTAACCTTATTTCTTGCTAAACCAACATAATACAGGAACAGTTTTTCTGTTATTCTTCTTTATATTATTCAAACATTATACAAATTATTCAATATTGACAAACTTTGAAGTCCAAACTCTATAAACAGCTCAAAAAACCCCATAAAAGTTAGTTTACTTGTGAATAATACAGTTTTTTTTTTTTAAATTTCGGAAATGTTCTGATTCTTTGACTTGTGTGGTTTTTGAAGTGATCGATTCAATTAAATGTAAAATGAATATCCTTCTTTTGTAAATAAATCGACTGTGAAAGAAGTAATATTAAAAATAAAACAAAATATTCAGCCGTTGAAAAAATCTAAACCGATGCAAAAGCCTTGTCGTAATAAAATTCCATTCCTTTAACAGTTTCAACACTCTTCTATAAGAACTCGGAGATCAAAATAACCTTATTTTAACGTTTTCACCAAATCTCAATCGCTTGAGAATTTTTATATAAAAATACTTGAGATAAACGCTAGACGATTTCGAATCCTAAATTTTATTTGTTGTTATGCTGAATTTTCAAAAGTATTTTAGATTTTCAATAGCTTATCAGCAACGAAAAAAAACTCCATCTGAAAATATACTTTATTCTTATAAAATTTATAAGTAGGCCAAAGGTTGTCGAAAGTTGTGGCATATGCATAAATAACAGAATAATTTCATATAACATAAAATATACTCCAAATACTATTAATTATTAAATAATAATGTTTTTCTATTTAAAATTCTTTTAAAATTGTTTTCCAATATGGAGAAAGATTTTTTTTAAAACCATTTTTGTAAAAGTATATTATGTAAAGATTTAAGTATGAAATGAATAAACATTTTTTGATACTTGTAAAAAGCAACTTTAAAACTCATTCAGTAAACACAAAAATACTTTTTCATGCGTTAAAAAAAAAAAAAAAAAATCTAAACCAATAGATAAGTAGTGGAAAAAAATGTAACTTTCCATTCAATAGTTTCTACATTCTTCTTTTCAAAATTCAAATTTATAATAATTTCGCTATATATTTTTCTCTAAATTTCAGTCCCTTGAGTATTTTTTATATAAAAACACTAATAAGACAAAGAGTATGTGATTTGAATCATATATATTTTTTTATAGCACGGAGAAATATCAAAAGCATTTGAGCCTTTTCGTAGCTTATTAATAATGAAATGGAATCATATTTAGTAACATGTATAACATGTATAACATCTAACATATTCTAAGCGTTTATCATTTACAAGTTGAGCATGCAGATTTCCAGAACATGCATAAAAAAAATCTTTTCTTTGACTGATTTTAGTTTAGTGCCAAAGGGCGATATTTTATGATTACTCTCATGATTAATCTACACTTTCTCCTTTTACTTACCCATCATACGTAGTATAGGGTAAGTTTTGTAATCGTTTTAAAAATCGAAAAAAACATATTTTTTTGACGGATTTACACGTTTTAGACACTGGAGATTTCGAAAGACATATTTTTAGAAAAAAAAATTGGCTGTCCGGCTGTCTGTGTATGTGTCTGTGTGTCTGTAAACGCTCTATCTCCCGAACAAATTGAGATAGAGACTTGAAATTTGGTACGCACTTAGTATGTAATAATCAGACGAAGCCAATTGAATTTCAGTAACCTCGATTATTCGGAACTATTTGTTTCGAACTCTCGAAATATTCGTTCTGATAAAAGGTATATAAAATTTTTCGAAATTGTTTATTTTAAGGAGTGAATATAAAAGACAATAAAAAACAAATTTTGCATAAAGAATGAAGTCGATGGGATAATTAGTTGCCGAGATATTTGTAATCATATTTCCCACACTCTTCGAATTTTCCTGACACTGTATTTTATTCAGATTTCAATTCAAAGATATATTTTAATTGGAAATGAGACGCTTAATCTGACGCAGTAAACTGTTAGTTAATATTAGATTAATTTTAACACAATTATTCAAATTGGTAAAGACTCGTAAGTTAGTTAATATGATTAGCCTTTTTGGAGTTATAAGGATGTTTCTTTTACGCAATTCAGTAATAGAGCATTTAAAATTTATGATGTCATCAAGCCACGATTTTACAGAATCTATCTACCGAATTTATCTACCGAACAAATTGTAATAGAAGCTTGAAATTTGGTATGTGCTTAAAATGTAATAGTGCGACAAAGCCTATTAAATTTCAGTAACCTTAGTTATCCGGAACTATTTTTTTCGGACTTTCGAAATATTCGTTCTGATGAAGCGTATATAAAAATTTTCGGAATTATTCCTGTTTACATACTAATAGGATAAACACATAAATTTCAAAAGAAAAAGTTTTAATATTTGTTTTAAATCGTTTATTATATTGTATATTATATATAAGATCTACAAAAACAACTTTTCAAAAGTAAAAAAAGCCAAGCGTAAAAAAAAAAAAAGTTGTGGCTAAAAAATGATGTGATATCAAATTTCCAAGCTATTGTATTGCTTATTTAACTTTTTTCCATTAAATAAGTTATATATATAAGTCGAGTGCCTACGTATATGTTAATAGAAATCGTTTTCTCCTGTACTAAATACATCCTAACGAGTTTCTGAAAATTCATTTTTTTTCAAATTATGCATGATGGGCTTGGCGGCCATCTTTGCTTATTATTCACAAAATTCTAACCAACCAAATCCGTAGTTAAAATCCGATGTTCAAAATTGTTATTTAAGCAAATATTTAAGAGTTTCATTTATAGACTTGTATGCTCTGAAAATTGTGACTTAAGATAATGATGACTTATATTAAAGATTCATCTTATGATTTACTTTTTTGAGTGATTATTAATTTCAAACTAGTAAAAATCAATTTATCAAAATATCAGTCTTATCTAATTTATCTGTCCGTAGTTAGAATCTGAAGTTCGAAATTTTTATAAACATATTACATTGCAAACATATTACGCTTTTACTTTAGAAATTTGGGTGCTTAGAAATATGGAAAGATGGCCGCCAAGCCCATCATGCATAATTTGAAAAAAATTGAATTTTCAGAAACTCGTTAGGATGTATTTAGTACAGGAGAAAACGATTTCTATTAACATATACGAAGGCACTCGACTTATATATATAACTTATTTAATGGAAAAAAGTTAAATAAGCAATACAATAGCTTGGAAATTTGATATCACATCATTTTTTAGCCACAACTTTTTTTTTTTTACGCTTGGCTTTTTTTACTTTTGAAAAGTTGTTTTTGTAGATATCATTTCTTTTTTTTTTTTAAATATATTGAACATAAATTAAATAATCTAAATATGAGAAATAATTTAAAATTACATTTTACTTTCTGTCATTGTTTAAAGGGTTAACTAGAAATACCAGTAGATTTTTCAATTAAACTAATTACACTCTTAAAACAACATACTAAATGTGGCTTATTATAATACTTGTTATCCTCCGTTAAAAAATATCACTGACTAATCCATTAAATGAATAAAAATGGAATACGTACATAGCGTGTCAGCGCTGCATTAGAAATCAAACGTGATATCACGCTCTTTTATTATTAGCACTAGCTGGCTTCGCCTGCTAGCGGGCCCCTAATTTACACCGGAGCCTCAAATCTTGTAAAACCTCGAATAAGATAAACCACGAACCTCCGACCTGGTTCCTCGCTGCCTTCGGCACCGGATAATCCCTTAATTTGTACATCGAATTGTATAAACCTCTAAACAAACGAACTTCCGACACGGGTCCCCGCTGCTTTCGGCACCGTATAGCAGTCGTGGTGCGCACGCTCAAGTTGTATCTTCCACCACCAGGTAGCGTAATCTGTTCTATATGAACCTCGGGCACTGAAATCGTTAATGCTATAGATGTCGAGTCGAATGAGCTATACCCCGTCGTGATCTAGCCCATAGAACCAGAGATAGGAAAGCGCCCACAGGTGGTGAAAGCTAATCGCGTTTGGGGGCAAATTGGGGGTATGAACACCGGAGATGCATAATAAGATTAGGCGGTCGCAGACTTTTCCAACGATGTATCACATGAGGGATATGTGCAAAATTCAGAAAATACCCCCCCCCCCCCCTGCATAATTTGATTAAGCGTTCGCAGACCTTTCCAACGATATATCACATGAGAGGTGTCGGCAAAATTTAGAAAAGTGCCCCCTTTGGGGGGAGTGAAAGTGGGAGGATGCACCCCGAAGATGCATAATATGAATAAGCGGTCACAGGCCTTTCGAACAATATATCACATGAGTAGTGTCGGGGGGCGCAAAATGTGGGGGTTTCACCTGTGGTGCATAACATGAATAAGTGGTCACAGCCCTTTGTAACGATATCTGACATGTCGGATATCGTTAAAATTTAGAAAAGTGCCCCCCCCCCCTTGTGTAGGCAAAACGCGCCCCGCCCCTCCCTATAATTTTTGACGCAGCTTTATTTTTAAAATTTATGTTATGTGTTATAAAATATCGTAAAGTTTCAAACAGATAGCCTTATTATACTTCCAAATTTTGTTCACGCCCCTCCCCGAACTGTGATGCGCCATTCTTTTTTATAAATTTTTTAACATGTGTTATAAACTATCTTAAAGTTTAAAACAGATCGCATTGGAATTTAATATATTTGCTGAAATTACTATTATATGTAGAGTAATATAGAAATAAACCCTCCTTTAGATTGTAATTAAGATACAGGGTGATTTTTTTTAAAGTTGTGAAAGTAAAACACAATAACAAAAAAACCACTGATTTAAATCACCTGAAATTTCACCAGTAAGCTTCCAAAGCAATGGGGATTTTTTAGGAGTGGTTAAAAAACACTTAAAATCGCACCGACAGATGGCACTGTATATGCAGTAAAGTCGGGAGACGAGCTTGCGAACGGCACAGGCACATTGTATACTCGTCACTCTGTTCTGGAACATGCGGTTTCAAGTTTCCAACTTGTAGCTGAAAACGGTGGACAGCACATTTAAAATATGTTGCTCTAGTTACGCAGTTCCGTACGAATGCTTTACTCCATATTTTTTTTTTTCGTTCTGTTTCTCCGAAGGTGTTCGCAATTCCTTTTCCCAATTACTGCGTTCTGTATGTTTTTGATATGTGTAATAAAGTTTTATTTTTCTCAAAGTACAGTCCATTGTTTTCCTCCCACTGACGATATTCGTTGTTTCTGTTAACTTACAGCGCCATCTGTCGGTGCGATTTTCAGTTTTTTTAACCACGCCAAATAAATCCCCATTTCTTTGGGAGCATAGTGGTAAAATATCAGGTCATTTGGATCAGTGGTTCTTTTGTTATAGGGTTTTACTTTCACAACCTTAAAAAAAATCACCCTGTATATGAACAATTTTTATAATTTCTGAAAGCTGATTTTTATTTATTTATTTATTTATTTATCTATTTATTTATTTTTTGTTTATTTATTTATTTATTTATTTATTTTTTGTTTATTTATTTATTTATTTATTTATTTTGCATTGCCCTGTGCATGTTTGCAATTTCTTAGATTTACATTATTTTATTCAATTAAACATTGTACTGTTACAATAAATTAAAATGGAAACTTCACTTCTAAAACAAAAATAATTTAACAACTGGATTTCATTAATTTATAGAAAAATGACGTAAAAGGTATTCCTGCGAACGAAACGCCTGTCCTTTACTGTGTTTTCTTTCTTTCTTTTTTCTTTTTTTAAAATAAATGGATCACTTTTAATTAATTAAAAATTTTTTGTTTACATTTGGAAAGACATTTTAAATGCCGATAACTCTTAATGTATACATTTTAGAAGGTACACCTTCATTCAAAAACTAATGTATTTTTAAAGATCTTTCTAAAAACGTAAATTATATATTTAAAATATTTTTTAAAGCATAAACACTACGTCTGATTACTTTATTTTACAATATTATAAGAACACGCATTTTATCAGACAATTAAATGCACTAAACAAACACGAGTGAAAAATTGACCTGGACCAGGACTCGAACCTGGGACCTTACGCATAACGTTCCGACGCTCTGCGACCGAGCCACCCAGATCGATACGCTTGACGGGAATTTCTCATACTTATTCTAGCTGGAAACAGTCATCTGCCACAGTTTGCAGTCATATTTAATTGTTTGATAAAATGTGTGTTGGGGCCTCCGTGGCCGAGTGGTTAAGGCACCACTCCGCTAATCGCTTCATAGCGTAGGAAGCAAGGCCGGCGGTGTTCGACTCCCGCCAGCTCCATTGCACACACTTTGTGGAGCTCCCGGATGTAACTCTTGGTGTTGTAAATTTCCTTATACTGTCTCGTCAAGATTTATGTAATTGTTGAAGTCATGTCTGTGTTTCTGTGAATAAAGAAAATGTATATGGATCATTCGAGACGACAGCCTAGTAGCTATAGGTCTCAAAGCCCACCCCCTTCAAAGTTCAAAAAAATGTGTGTTCTTATAATTATGAAGTTTTATTTTTTTTTAAATATCTTCAGAAGAAAATGGCTGACTTGCAGATGAAATTTGATGTTGTTATAACTTGTAACTGATTTGTGCTATTATAATACAGATGGTACATGGTCGTTGGCATGTTTTATCTCTGTTTTGGCATAATTTTTTTAATCGCCATGTTAATTAACAGTTTTTTGCTAATTAAGGATAGAAAATAATATTACACTGGATTTTATAAAAGCACATAGATTACGTAATTACTCGTCCAAAAATGTAATCCTTTTTTTATTCTGCCGAATATTAAGGTCTGTAGGTTGTTTGAAAAAAAAAAGTTTGACGAAGAAAAAAGTGATCATTTTAAGTAACTCGACGTTTTTTTTTTAAATCTATATCTCTGTTTATAAATCACTTATGAAGATGAGTTTGGTCTTAAATTGAAGAAATTCTTCATTAGATTCCTCTAGTTTTCGTTTTTTTTTTCTGCGACGCTTGGTTTATTTGATATCTGATATTTTAATCTGGCATGTTTTTGTCAATTTAACATTGCGAAGTTGATTTCTGTAAGTAAGCAGTAGCGGTCTAGTTCAGTTCATATCTTGGCTTGGCAGAGCGACCGCCCTGCTTGATTATATATATAGAATAATATAGAAATAAACCCTCCTTTAGCTTGTAATTAAGATATACGAACAATTTTTAGAATTTCTGAAAGCTGATTTTTATTTATTTATTTACCTATTTATTTATTTTTTGTTTATTTATTTATTTTTATTTATTTATTTATTTTTTTTTTGCGTTGCCCTGTGCATGTTTAGAATTTCTTAGCAATTTCTTAGATTTACAATATTTTATTCAATTAAACATTGTACTGTTTGTAGATACAATAAATTTAAATGGAAACTTCACTTCTAAAACAAAAATAATTTAACAACTGGATTTCGGTAATTTATAGGAAAATGACGTGAAAGGTATTCCTGCGAAACGTTCGGAAAGAAATTTTAAATGCCGATAAGTCTTAATGTATACATTTTAGAAGGTACATCTTCCCTCAAAAACTAATTTATTTTTAAAGATCTTTCTAAAAACGCAAATTATATATTTAAATTATTTTTTAAAGCATAAACACTACGTCTGATTACTTTATTTTACAATATTATAGGAACACGCATTTTATCAGACAATTAAATATACTAAACAAACATGAGTGAAAAGTTGACCTGGGGCAGGACTCGAACCTGGGACCTTGTGCATGCCGTGCTGACGCGCTGCGACTGAACCACCCAGACCGATATCCCTGAGCGGCAATTTCTCATACTTATTCATGTTGGAAACTGTCTTCTGCCACAGTTTGCAGTCATATTTAATTGTCTGATAAAATATGTGTTCTTATAATTATGAAGTTTTATTTAAAAAAATATCTTCAGAAGAAAATGGCTGATTTGCAGATGAAATTTGATGTGGTTATATTATAACCTGTAAGTGATTTGTGCTATTTTAATACAGATGGTACATGGTCGTTGGCGGGTTTTATCTCTGTTTTGGCATAATTTTTTAATCGCCAAGTTAATTAACAGTTTTTTGCTAATTAAGGATAGAAAATAATTTTTTTTTTACACTGAATTTTATAAAAGCACATAGATTACGTAATTACTTGTCCAAAAATGCAATCCTTTTTTTATTCTGCCCAATATTAAGGCCTGTAGCTTGTTTGAAAAAAAAAAGTTTGACGAAGAAAATAGTGATCATTTTAAGTAACTCGACGTTTTAAAAAAAAAGCTATATCTCTGTTTATAAATCACTTATGAAGATGAGTTTGGTCTTAAATTGAAGAAATTCTTCCTTAGATTCTTCTAGTTTTCGTTTTTTTTTTCTACGACGCTTGGTTTGTTTGATATCTGATATTTTAATCTGGCATGTTTTGTCGATTTAACATTGCGAAGTTGCTTTCTGTATATAAGCATTAGCGGTCTTTATTCCAGTTCTTGGCGTTGTTTGTGTGGCGCTTTTTTTTTTAAGCTTGGCTTGGCAGAGCGACCGCCCTGCTTGATTATATGTTATATATTGTCTATTATTATTCTTCATTTGTTTAAATATTTGTTTAGAAATCGAATGTTCGGCGATTTTTAAGTGTACAGATTTGTATAATTGTTTATATGAATAAATATTTTTAAAATAATTAAAATTGCGTTTAAATTTTATTTTGGAATTGCAATGCATTTTATAAATAGTTTACACATGTTTTATTTTCATATTTTATATTATGCTTATCCATGATGGGTAAGTATTACGGTCGCGTCCAACGACTAGTTTAATTTGCTCTGGGAAATCAATTTTCAACTGTGAGAATTCTTCCAGTAGTTATTGTAGCAAACAGATGTTCATTGTTGAGATAAATTTAAAACAAATTATGTTGGAAAATTATTTAAAAAGTCATAAAATGTCGGTAAATTAAGCTTCAGTTTTCAAATAGATTTCATTATAAAGAACATTTTTTTCTCCCTTTTATGATGTAAAATTTTAAATTATGCGATATTCAGAACTCATGTGTGAATGATAAAAGTGAATGCGATACCATCATGGGTTGTCTTCATCGTTATGCATTTCTAAAAATGATAAATGATTTTTCGCATGCATCCAAAAGTGGACTACAAATATTTATGGACAGAAATATCCGTATTGAAAGAAATAGGATTTTACTGCTAAAAAGGAGTAATTTAACTTAGAACAAAATACAATTCAAAGATTCTTTTCAAATCGTTTTGAAACATGAAGAAATCTTTTTGAAAACATTTTTTTTTTTTATTATTACAAACAGATTCCATTGTTAAGTGGATATTTATTGTTAGACAGAAAAAAAAGAAACAATTGCAACAGAAATAATATTGATACCTTGCAAACAAAACATTTTTTTATTTGTTAAAAAAAAAATCGAAACCGATACAAAAACTATATAGGAATAAAATTTCTTTCCTTTAACAGTTTCAATATTTTTCTGCAAAGAACTCAAATAACTTTATTTTTCTCTTTCACCAAATCTCAATCACTTGAGTGTTTTTATATAAAAAAGAAAACTTAGAGTCAAGGACTAGACGATTTGTATCACAAATTTTATTCACGGCATGCTAAATTTTCAAAAGTGTTTGAGCTTTTCAATAGCTTATTGGCCATGAAAAAGAAACCCCATCTGAAAACGTACTTTTATGGCTTGTAACATTTGTAAGTTGGATGAAGGTTTTTCAAACTTGCGGACCATGCATACATAAGAAATTTAGTAATTTCACGTAAAGCAGAATCTAATTCAAAGACTACATTTTTAAAAATGTTTTCAAACACTCAGAAAGCTTTAAAAGTATTTTATGCTATAAAAGTACTTTTTAGAGGCATTATTGTTTGCTTACATGAATGCATTTTAAGTGCAAGCTAAAAATATGCATTTATCTTTGTAGATTAAAAGCTAAAAATATGCATTTATCTTTATTATAAATGATTTCATAAGATTTGTGTTTATGATGCCGAAAACGTTATGAATGATTATATAACTACGTGTGCGATTTTTTAAATGTTTTAAGTAGAAGAGGTTATGATAGTTTTTTTTTTTTTTTTTGTAAGTGTATATTTGAATATGGTTTTGTTAGAAGGTCATTAGCCACTGAATGGAAATTTTGAAAAATTTAAAAATAGTAATAACTACATACATATTTTATTTAGAAATAATATAGTACATTTTTTAAATAATAGTTAGTAATATTATACCTAGGTTTATAGTTGAATGACAATTTATTAAAACAAAGTATCAATTAATTCAAATTATGGAGAATTTAAAAAATATAGAGCTTTCCCTTTTTTTGCGTGTGTGTGTGTTGTTGAATGTATAAAATTATATTTTTCTTCTTAAAGGTGGCATGCAAAAAGTAATTTTCATAGTCCTATTTTTTTTTAATGTTGTCGAATAAAAAATTGTATCATACACAGAAGTACAGACTTTGGACCAAGTTTCACCACAACTGCAATGTATGTATATATGTATGTGTGTGCGGTTTATATATATATGTATATTCGTGTTTTTGTTTTGTACATATTGATACAGTCTTTTCTTACGTTAATTATTTTTTGCTTTTCTATTTATTTTATTTTTATGTATGTAATTGTAATATATGTGTCCCAACCGGGCCAGCACTAACGCTATAAAGCCGTGAAGTTTAACTCTCCAGGGTATCTCTATACTTACCCCTGTTGAGACATAATTGTTGAGGCATCATAACGATATACCATGATTTACTTCAACATATGAAACAAGAACGAAATATCATGCGTCAAGCATTGATTATGAAACACTTTCCAACACAACCAGAAAACTGTAACGAAACTTCACCGTTAAATAAGGTGAAAAAAGATATGTAAGTAAACAGTTTAGAAAACATATAACACATTAAAAAATACAGTTTTCGAAATTACCTGCCATTGCAAAAAAAAAGTAGTCGAATTATTTTGCACAGCGCTGTATATGATCAATAGATGTGGATATATAGCATGATAAAATTTAGCTCAGTTAGAGTATTCACATTTAGCAATTTTCGCAAATTGATGGAAATGCACTCGAAATCTTTTGTACAGCCCTGTATATTATCTGAGGACTTTTGTACACACCACATATTAAGCTAAAAGACAACTTAAACTCACTCGCATCAATTACCATCCGTAAACGACAGTGTATCTTTTTCTTTGCGTAGCCCTGTATATGAATTTATTTATATTCCACAAACTTCTATTAGTCCACTAAATATAGTTCAGTAGTAAAATGTATAAAACAATTAAAAACTACCTTTAAGCAATTCACTCCCATAGTCTGTAATACTTACGGATTCCCTTGTGTAGCCCTGTATATGAACAACCGAGTTTATAAACACACACGTACTATGAAAAAAAACTGTTAAACTTAAAAACGCAAACCAAAGTTGTAAACGCACTTATCACACATTCGATTGTATATATCGCATATGTACAGTAACCGATGTCTTTTGTGTGTCCCTGTAAATAAACGCAAAGCACACCACACTTTCAAGAGAGCAATTTATAGTGCACTTCAGTAATGGATATAATTTTAGTTAGGTTTTAAATAGTGAAATATCACTAAATTACACTGCAAACGATTTTTTCCCATAGAACAATATGTAACAGAATTCTTTTGTTTGACCTTGTAAATGTATAATTAATGCTTTGTACCCCATGTTCTACAAAAAGCATGTTTTAATACGCTTTATAATTATATAACAATTTCATCATGTTATAAATGACGCAACATCATCAAAATGCACTTGAAACAATTATTTCCCATTGACTGTAATGTAACGGAATACTTTTGACTGTCCTTGCAAAAAAACTATAAGTGCTACACGCTTTAGCGGAAATAGGGAACATGCTATATTAAACGACAATAACATAAAACAATTTCAGGGCGATCCGAGTATATATATGTGTGTTAGAGCACGGCCAGACGGCCAGACGGCCTGACGTTATAAACACTTTTCAACTAGGTTGGAAAGTGTTAACAAGAACGAAAACTCATGCGTCAAGCATAGATTATGTAACACTTTCCAACGCTTCCAAAATAATTTTACAAATCATTACTGTTTAATAAACTGAAAAATAACATCTAAGTAAACAATTTTGAAAACGCATAACATATTTAAAAACGTAATTTCAGGAATTTCGAACATATATTTCCGACATATACAATATTCAGAAAAATATCCGAATACTTTTATTCAGCCCTGTATATGATCTCTAGATTTGTATATATACTACATTTGATGCTAAATTTTAGTTTAGATAGGAAACGCGTTGCACAGTTTAATAAGGTGAAAGATGATATCTAAGTAAGTAGTATAGAAAACGCATAACACGTTTGAAAATCCAATCTCTTCAATTCCCATCAATAGTCGTCGAAAAATATCCAAATTCTTTTATGCAACCCTGTATACGATCTATAGATTTAAGTATACTACAGAGTTTGCTAAAATTTACTTCAGTTAGGAAACGTATAGCATTGTTGAAAATCTCCTTTCACCAATTTCCGTCAATAAACAGAAAAATACTCGAAATCTTTTCTGCAGCCCTACGTACGATCTATAGAATTTATACGTACAGTAATAGGCAAAAAATTAATTAAAATGTAAATCGCGAACCACAACTGAAAACGCACTTCCAGCAATTATTATTGATATAGACAGTACTGTAACTAATTTCTTTTGTGTATCCCTACAAATGAAAGATGAATGCTATGCTCACCATATTCTAAAGTAAACACCTTGTAGTGTACATCATTGATGTATATCAATTTCAATATGTTTGAAATAGTGTAATATCATTAAAAAACACCGCAAACGGTTTTTCCCCATAGTCCGTAAAAGTAACGGAATTCTTTTGAGTATCTCTGTAAATGAACTATGAATGCTATACACTTCATTTTCAATACCGAACATGGCATAATAAAGTTCAATAACATATATCAATTGCATGGCAATCCGAGTGTATTTGCGCGAGTTAGAGCCCGGATAAGTCAACAGACAGACAAGCCGAATTCATAAAGACTTTTCAACTATGTTGCAAAGTGTTAAAAAGATAAAAATCAGACGGTACTAAATCTTTTCCACGGCCCAGACAAACTCGCCAGTCATAAGTATAGTGCAGCGAGATGTTTCGGTTATGCGGTACTCAGATTATGAGGTACCCTTCTTTTCAATTCTTCCACGACGCATTGCGTGGATTCAATGCGCAGCACGCTAATCCATATTTAGAATAAACAAATTATTTTCGCATGTTCCATGCTATTTTTTTTTGTTACATTTTTTAAAAAGTGTAATATCTAAGCAATATCATTGTGATTAGAAAGTATCCAGAATGATGGCATAAAACAAAAGGTATCAATTTATTGCCTCACTTCTCCTAACGTTTTTTTCAATCATCAAAACATGCCTTAAATTTGTTTTTGTGGAACCCCTTCAGAGTTCGTACAGAAATTTTGCTAACGAATTAATGGACCCAAAACAATGACCACGAAAAAGTACTTTCAACAGTGTAAATAAGAAAAAGTCACATGGTGCCATATCAGGTGAATACGGAGCTTGTGGAGCCGTATTTTTTGAACTCTTAGTTAACAACTTACAGATAACTATTGCACTGTGAGGAGGAACATTATCGTTGTGCAAAAGCCGCGAGATTTCTCCCCACATTTCAGATTGTTTCCGACGAATTGCTTCACGCAAACGGCGCAAAATACTGAAATAATAATTTTTATTGACTGTCTGGCCAGTTTGTAGAAATTCATAATGCACAACACCACAACAATAAAAAAACAGTCAACATTAACTTGATTTTTGAGCGAGTTTCACTACCATCTTTAAGCATTTCATACCAATCAAATACTGTTGTTTATGATAAAAAGTCGTCTTTAAAAGCTTTTTGCATCATTTCACCTGCTTTTGTAGAATAAATGTCATTGAGAAAACAAAATTTAACGCATGTCTTTTGCTCAATAATATTCGCCATTTCGGAAAATCAACAGAGTAAAAATTCTTATCTCATTAAAAACAAATTTATTTTCAGACGATTAAATGAAATAAATTCCTGATTATTGCCAGATGATAATAGAAGTCGTAAAAATGTTTGATAAAAGTTTGCAGATGATATCTGCTATACTAGATTAATTTTAACACAATTATTCAAATTGGTAAAGAAATCATATGAGTTGTAATTTTCCAACTGGGCGTAAAATGTCCTGGCCAGGATTCGAACCTGGAATCTCTTGGCTGAAGCTGCCATGCTCTACCAACTGAGCTATCTTGGTCGGGTTCAGTTGGTAGAGCATGGCAGCTTCAGCCAAGAGATCCCAGGTTCGAATCCTGGCCCGGACACTTTTCGTCCCGTTGGAAAATTACAACTCATATAATATCTACTATAGATGTATTTTAAATGAAGCATTCCGGATACTTTTTGATCATAGTTCGAAGTAAGAATCTTCAATTTATAAACTTTAGACCTGCCTAAGATTTAATGCGAAATTTTTATGATTTATTAATGATTAAGTCTATATTTTCCAAGACGTAAGTATTATTTATGGTTCAATAAATCTGAAACGACCAAGATCACATTCCATTGTTTAAAATTCGGATAGAACTTGCCACATAAGTTTGGCTACTCATAAGTTAAGGTCGCTCAATCCTTTTCTCATCGTTCATCATATTCCGTCCTTCATTAAACAGTCGCATAATTTCTGTACCGTTGCGTCTCTCATGGTCCATTCATCATATACAAGTTTTGCGGTGAATTTGAGCTGCTGACACATCTGTATTCAAATTTTGTGTGACTGAGAAAATATCATTCTTGCAAGCATTTCGATTTTCCTGAACTTTATCTCAGCTCCCTTCCAAGCATTTGCGCTGTTGTCTTCTCCAACACTTCAGATTTGAAGATACGTCCATTTAATCGACGTGCATGAACACTGTTGCAATTGCGACATAAATTGCGAACTGGACACGCATTGTCTAATTATTCGCAACTTAACATTTAACCAAGGAAAGAATTTTGGTGTAATAAACTTTTAGTGTAATAAACTTTTGGTATAATTTACTATTAATTCAAAATATACTGGATTTATGCCCTTGTAATCTTTATGCTATCAATATAGGATGTATTAAGAAGATTAAATTGTTTGATTTAAAATGTTAATTTTTGCTCTATAATTTACTTTATTTAATTAACTAAAAGATAAGATAATTAATTAGTTCTTGATAGAAATCTATTGACATGTGTTTTTTACACTCTTTCTATGACAATGGCAGTTGCGAAATGTTTGATCCTCTGCATTTTGGGATATTTGATCCGAGTAAATTTTCCCGTATATCATCCAGTGTAAATGAACAAATTTTAATCAATAATAATAATAATAAACTTATTTCAACAATTAATAGCATAATTTATATAAATATTTTAAGAACTATAAAAGAGTATTTCAATAGAATTTGAATGCAAAAATACTTATTAATAAATGATCTGCAGAATAAATTAAAACAAAAATGTTTTACAATTCGGAACAAATTATTCAAAATACAGCTACGTAGATCTTAAATATATATACATATATTAAATGCTTGTGCTAAGGATATTGCATTAGTTTACTCTGAGGGTCATCTTAAACTAGAATATCCAATCACCAATTGAGGTTTAAAAAGAGTAGATTAAAAAATGATATTTTACCTTCCTGGTTATGGAAATAATTCATTAACTTGTAAAATTGTGAAAGCGAGATATTAACATATTGGGAATCATTAACTTTACTCAGTAGGGAGATCAAATAAATATGTTTCGTACCAAAAATTTTCACCACTTCAATGTTCCCAACTTCCCTTACAAAACCACTTCAGCAAGATTTTGCCCTGTTAGAGGTACAGGAAATAATTTTTTTAAAGAATCATTTAGTGCATTTTTTAAATTTTGACGGTGTAAAAAGGTAGAATAAGTAATAAGCATTTATATGTGACAAGCTGAGATGCTATTGTATGTCAACCACAAATTACGACCATTTTAGTAAAACGTGAGTCAAACATTCCGAGCTTCTTCCATTTAATGTAATTTTTTTAATAATAAAAGATGGGGAGGAAATTACCTTGGTTAGATTTACTTTTTTATGTTGAATCCACCAATTTAGCGTTGTTTCACCACAATATAATGCAATAGCATTATTACCAGCACATGATATTCTTTTGGTGAAGAATCTGACTTAACATCTGTCTTTGCCTAGATTGTAAAAATGATCTAAAATGTGGCATAGCATTTGGTGACACCATTTAGTAAAACCAATCTAGCATGAATCCATTTAATATATCTCCTACTACCTACAACTCATCCTCAGTAACACTACAACTCCGCTATGTACAACTCATCAACTATATCAACAGTAGATATTTTGCGATACTTGGATATAATACCAATTGAAATAACTTCAATCTTTTGTTAAAGCTGTCTGAAATCTGTGGTTAGCGGTCTGAAAAAAAAATACGAGAAGCTCTAAGCCAAAGATAGTGGGTTTTGTTCCATCTAGCCTCCTTTAAGGTTCCCAGGATTTTAATTGACGAAAACGACAATTCATGTCACGTTTCCTTCAAAAGATCCTCCTTGAAAGCAGTTCTCCAATAGTCTAATTCCCGAAATGCCTTATGCTTAATAAAACTAATATTTGCTCCCACAACTTTTGTTTTAGATTTATACTTAATTTTCTGTAAATTATTCGGTCATGTTTCAAGATATCAGAGCCTCAAACCGCCGAGTTTTCGTGTTCATTATATCTACTTAAAAACTAACATTGATGAACTTCAACAATACATTAAACTAGAAAGAAGTGTTAACTAATTGTACTGTATTAACAAACAAATGTTTCTTCTACCAAAATATAATATAACCACGAATGAAAATATGCAAAAATCTTTTCCAGGTTACCACGTTGCAAAAATGTTCCTTTATCTTTAGAAACTTCGAGTACTAATAGATTTTAGAGATTTAAAAAAGCATTTATAAAAACAATGTTTCTTTTGTTGCAACTTATTTTCGGAAACGTTTCCAGGTAGTTTCTATTGTGCATTAATCAATTTTTCTCAACCAGGAATACAGGTTTTTAGGATGAGGTTTTTGATATTTTCCTAGACTAAGAAACATTTGTCTTTTTACAGTACCACGATTGATGTTTAACCAGAAGGTACCGTGCGAAGCTTTCGCACTGTAATTTTTGAGACTATTTCCTGGTACATTTTAGCACTAATTTTTAATTAACTAATGTTTTTTAATCAAACAACGCGTTTTAACGAAATGTGGGTGTACTATCTCAGAAACTTGTTCAAAAACTTTTCGAATGATACCTCATTCATCGTTGTATGGTTTGTATAGTCATAGCAAAAAGGATGTTGACAGCAAAAATAATATATATGATGATTGCATGTAAATAAGAAAATGGGAATAGATTGTTTGGGAAATGGGAATTTAAGAAAATGCGAATAGATTGCCAGAAATTTTTTTGCCAAATTTTCTTCTCTTGCCAAGGTCATTTCTCTAGGTTGTCAAGACCACTATACTGAAAAAAAAATGAAACACTGAATCAGACGGTTAGGGAATTCATATGAAAGCATTTCCTCAGATTTTGCAAAACTGTTCCAGAAATGTATTAAATACAAAAATCAATATTTGGTACACCACTTTTTTGCAAGCCTATGGGAACTTAAACATGGGATGTTCAAACTTTGTGGTCCAAGTGACATTTAAGTGACGTCAGATATCGCTGGCCTATTAACAGCGTGATGAAATATTAAAAAATAAATACTTACAATTTTTGTGAATCCTAATAAACTGTGTATCTAAATGGAAGATAATCCTTAAATTACGTAATCTACTGGTGCTCCGATACAGTACGCATATACACAGCCATGATTAAACAAGGAAGACAAATAAACAATAGGTGACGCACGCGTAAAAATTAAGTAAAAACCCGATTAAAAGCTCGATATTTTTTCAAAAAGTACGCGCAAGAAATAAATTAACAATCGTATTTTAATTGCATTATAGTATGACGTCATCTGATAATGCAGTATTTTACTTTTATGGCAACACTGATTTGAGAAAACCTTTCATTTCATTTATGAAAAAACAATGTCAATTTAATTTTTAATTAATATAAACTTTTAATCAAACAACATGTTTTAAAGAAATGTAAGTGTACTATGTCATCAGACTGTTCAAAATCGTTTCATATGGCATTTCATTCATCGTTCTGCGTTTTGTATTTTCTTAGAAAAAGACAACAGAAATAATATATACGATGTTTCATTTTATTGCAACAGCTTTTATAATTTAAAACACAAAAAGAAACAAGACTATTATGATGATGAGAAAGATGAAAAGAATAATAAAGTACAATTTTCTTGTGGGTTTTTTTCAACATGTACTCACATTTTTTATCATTCTATAATCTCTAACTTTATTATAGAAAAAAAAGGAGAGTACATTTTATGACCTTTAGTATCTTATAAATGCATCAGTATTTTCTCGACTCTGTATATTATTGCTACCAGATTTGAATTTTAATAATCCACTCCCCTTAGAACACATCTTGAACATGAATTTGTAAACTTCTTAAATATGAATCAGTTTTGAAAAATATTTCATTTATTTATTTTGCACCAAGTCTA
The DNA here is from genome assembly GCA_963931845.1 of Maratus michaelseni. Lineage (NCBI taxonomy): Eukaryota > Metazoa > Arthropoda > Arachnida > Araneae > Salticidae > Maratus > Maratus michaelseni. Next base: position 259,923,121 of record OZ007594.1, read on the forward strand.
AAATTTTAACATTGTTCCTTTTTTGTGTACTCCCAAATGCAGAATATTTATTTTATATGTGTGAAACGAAAATATGTAACGCTTTTTTCTTCGCCGCTTGTTTTTATTCTCAGTAAATAATGTAACTGTAAATATTTTTTGCAGAGCTGCGAGAGTTTTATTTATTTTATGAGATGAGGAATTTAAAGAAAGCAGAGAAAAAGCACTTCTTTACTTTACTTTTTTTTTTGAGAAAAATATATGCTCTTGATATGTATTTTATCAAAACTGTGGAATGATTGGGAAAATAAGTAAGAATATATAAGACTGCAAACACATATTTACTGAAGATAGCCAGTTTTCAGCATCCGATTTTCTTTTATTATATTTGTGAGAATTTATAGCGTAAGATATATCTATTTCCAGTCGTTCTTTATCATTTGAGTGTTTTACATCATTTCGAAAAAAAAAAAAACAGGGTATTTTTGTACTTCTTATAAGTTTTGCCTGATTAAAATGAAACGTAATGTTATATAAATGTGTACATTTATTTAGTAAAAACATAGCATAATTATTTTGAATTTTAATAAACTCTGTCGTTTATCAGTTAAGTATATCTCATACACAAATGTATCTTAAACTATCGTTGCATACGGCTAAAAAATGTATTCAATCATACTATGTCATATTTAATATTTTAACATATTTTCCCTTTTTAATTTTTTTTTATATTTTATTTTAAACTGGATATTTTTCAAAAAAAATTCCGAAAATTAATCCACAAATTTTTATAGAATCCAATGATGACTCGGATATCTTGTTGGGTGTTTCTCTGTATATTTATACCTTAAACGTTCTAATAATTTTAAAATGTATTGTTAATATGTCAATTAAAAATGCAATATATAAATAATTAATTTCTTATACCCGCTAAAAGAACCAAAGTTATTTTCACGAGCCCGAGGCATGCAGCAGTATCACATAATAGAAGCAAAATTGTATTTCATTTTTCATTGTAGCAACATGTGACTTCCGTGTATATAATTAATATTAATAATCGAAAGAGTTGCTTGTTGATTTTAATCTCTACAAAAACATCATTTCTGATATAAACAACCCCATAATGAAAAATAAGTGTGTAAGTGTGATCGAAGATAGTACCGTTTAATATACCTTTCAAAACACTTTATCCTTTAATTAATAAATCCAAATCATTAATTTATAACTATCCTTATCATTTACCAATACTCTTTATCAATAAGAGCATAGATGGCAGCAACATTAAATCTAATAATAAAATTATAACAAGAGGAATATATGTTTAAAATCAAATTTAAAAAATTGAAGAACTGCCTTTGAGACAATTGCAACAGCATATGTTTGTATATCTGAAAAGCATATTTAATTACATGATTTCGTTTTAGCTCTTAAAAGGGAAAAAAAGTAATAATTAAAAAAAAAGAAAAAAATCCTTTAAAATGGCAAAAAATTACGAAAGTTCTTTTAATTAAATCCATCGGACAATGAAATGTAAAAATCGAAAATTTCAACTTCCATCATCGAGAATAGAACCCGGAACTTTTGGGTTAGGATGAACATACGCTACCACTGAACCATCTAGCTTACACGAAAAAGACTGAAATAAGGTTCTGTTTTAAAACCTAGCAAAAAAATACGAAAGTTCTTTTAATTAAATCCATTGGACAATGAAATGTAAAAATCGAAAATTTCAACTTCCATCATCGAGAATAGAACCCGGAACTTTTGGGTTAGGATAAAAATGCGCTACCACTGAACCATCTAGCTTACACGAAAAAGACTGAAATAAGGTTCTGTTTTAAAATCTAGCAAAAAAATACGAAAGTTCTTTTAATTAAATCCATCGGACAATGAAATGTAAAAATCGAAAATTTCAACTTCCATCACCGAGAATAGAACCCGGAACTTTTGGGTTAGGATGAAAATACGCTACCACTGAACAGTCTACCTTATACGAAAAAGACTGAAATTAAGGTTCTGTTTTAAAATCTAAAAAAAATCGCAGAAACGGTCAGATGTCCTTAAAATTCATTTAATTAAAATAATATGACTTTTTCAAAATTTTATGATTTGTCGTGAGACATGCGGTATTCAACTATAAGTATGCAAAACTAACTTACGCAGTTCTAACACACTCTCTAACTTATACAGTTTCCGAGTACGAACTTTGTGGTAGACAGACAAATAAGTGAGACGAATAGGTTTTTGTCAAATTCACAAAACCCAAATTATGTTACTGTAGCAATTGTTGTGTTGTGAATTAGAATTATAAAAGATTCCTAATTAAATCACAACTGCACTTTCAATAGTTGAAAAAAAGGGTTATAATCTTTATATCGTATGTCTTAAATGCTGTTGTATGTAACTATCTTAGAAGTATCTAAGTAAGCATATACGAAAGAAAAACATGTATCTAATTTTGGAGATAATTTATTAAATAGAATAGTCAGCTTGAAAGTAGTTTAAAAATAAAAATCAGCAGTTTCAAAATAATAATCTAACCACTTTAGCAAGTAATTAAAATCTTCAAATAAGGCGGGGTTTTTAAACTTTGTTATTATCTTTATCCTTATTATTATTATTATTATCATTATTATGGAACGATGGGGCACAATAGACAGTTTTTGAAGTTCTTATTTCTTTCTTCTAAAATTTACAAATCCTTCTATATTAAAAAAAAGTAATCTGGAACTGAGCCAAAAACGATTTAGAAATGGACCAATCAAATTCTGCGTAGATATTCCGGGTTATTCTCATCGCATTTTTACTAGGGACTTTTTTGAGGAGCTATTACTTTTTTTCTAGCCATCCTACGGATTCAAAAGTCATACCACCAGACGCTAAATATAACAAGCTTTCAGAAATTCAAAAAATTATCACAGTCGGACAATAAAAACTCAAAAAATTCTTAAAAATCGAGTAAAAAATCTTTTATTGCAAAAGTGATTTTTTTTATATTATTGCCAAAATCTAAATAAGCGCAAAGGATTATGTTTTATCTCAAATAAAAAATGTATTTGAGCGAGACTATTAAAAACAATAATGAAAGTTTAAAATAATAATTAAATGATCACGTGTTGAAAGCAGGAAATAAAGAAAATTACGTCATAAAAATTGTGTTTACACAAGAATATTAAAAATAAAAAAGATGAATTAAATGGAAAAGAATTATAACCAGTTAAATGAAAAAGCATTATAACCTGATTACAGAAGATAGTCGCCGTTCGTGATATCATCTTCATCATCTTTTTAAAGCAGGATACATTACCAGGTTTTAAGAGGCTGTGAACTCATAACGGGGGTTGGTGAGCGTAGCGAGCAGGGGGCAGAGCCCCTTAGTCCATCTACATGAAAAAAAAGAGAATATTCCTTAGTCATTTATTTCCACTTATTAATTTTCTCAAAGCATAAGTCTTAATAGTCTTTTAAAAGAAAAAATATTTTTTAAATCTTAAAAACGTGTCGATCTGAACTTCGTGTCAGGGGTACAGTGGGGCATAGTGAACCATGCATAGTTAAAGATAAATTACAATATTAATACATATTTAAGGGTCGAAGTGCTTTATTAGAACTCTTTTGCCATATTTTTCAATACACAGAAAAAACCAATTGATTACACGCATAAAAATATTTAAAAGAATATCTTTTCAGAATGACATTTAATGCCTAAATATAGCTATCAAAGTTTTACTTGGAAATTTAATTTTAAATAAAAGTATTTTAGCATGTGTTAAACATAACGTAAATAAGATAGTATGAAGCATATTTTTCTTTGCAACGTCCTGATGACTTTAGTTAAAGAAAATTAAAAAAGTACACAAACTTTTTAGGGTTTAAATGATATAAATTTTATGTTTTTAAAGAAAAAAAAACTGAAAGCAAATACCCTTCTAAATAAACTTTTCTCAGTTTAATATGAATTAATAGTCATATTATTCAAGATATTAAAATTTCGCAGAATACAAAAGTTTTTTTTTTTTTTTTAATATTACACAACAAAATATAGTAGAATATTTTCTTAACTGCAGTTTTAATTTTAAATGAAAATATTTCCTAAACATTGTTTTAACAGTTTAAGTTAATTTATTGAAAGTTTCACCATTGAATCAATATAAAAGAGTGGTCTACTGTGCTCCTTTATGAGGCACTCATATTCCATGTAAACATGGAATAAGAAAATTTTCAAAAATATTTCATTTGATGTAAAATCACAAATTTTGCATAGATTTACCAATAAATGTGCGCCCTTTCTTTAAACTTTAACTAATGTTCTACCGAGCTTCTAAATCATTATTAGCCAAAAATCTAAAATTCCAAAAGAGAAATATTTTACTTTTTTAGTCAAAAGCAAATTTCTTCTAAAATGAATAAATTCTTACTATATTTCCATTTATGAATAGTAATGAAAAGTTAAAACAATGTAAAATAAACAAACACAATTTGAAGGATAGGCCATTGTGTCCCACCTTCTGCTATACGGAGCCTCATTGAAATTTATAATTTATTATCATCAACAAACACCGGAAAATGCAAAACATTTCACAAAATTTAATGATATTGTTGCGACACATTACTCTATTGTTTCTTCAGAAAAATAAAGTCATGAGATCATAGGTAGATTTTTAAGAAGCCAGTCAAAAATTATTCAACCCATGATTGTCATGAGAGAGCTTCAATCTTTTCGAAACTTGAACCTGTTACACACATAAAGCAAAATATTTTCTTTTTGGAAAATATTCAGCTTATGTATGTTCTTTTCTTATGAAGAGGTATTACTATCTCAATATCAAGTATAAGTGCTGACTATACAATGGATTAAATATCATTCTTGATATTTAAAACACAAAACATCCGTTTAGCATTTTCATCATAATCATTAGGAAATTTTAAAGCCATAATGGGCGTAGTGATTACATGTACACTGATAATTACCATATTTTACTCCCTGGTAATACTTAAGAAAAACATTTTTAATTTTTGCATTTGTTATATCATGCTAATAATTTTTTAATGGATTTATTAGTATTCAATATTCATTATTATTATTTTCCTTTTTTGACAAAATGATTCTCTAAAAACAACCATTCAACTTTTATCATGGGTAAATGCATTACCATAACTAATCCACGAAATTTAATTCATTTTGTACGTGAGGAGTTAATTTAAAATAATGATTGTACAGTGTTAGAAAACTCAAAATAAAGCAAATAAACTTACGTAACGGTAAGTGAAAACATTCTTAAGAAAGGAAATTATTTTGTTTATCAATATTGTTAACAATATACGTAAAGAAAAACCTGCCGCAAAAGTAAATATCCATACACTGCAAAAAATAATTGTTGATTTTACAGTATAAAACTGGCACCCCAGCTGCCAGTATTATACCGTAAAATTAACAGTATTAAACAGTAAAAAAAGCAGTAAAAAGCATTAAATTCGCTGCCGTGTAAGCAGTAATATGCTACCGCGCATGCGCGGTAGCATATTACTGCTTACACGGCAGCGAATTACTGCTTTTTTTACTGTTTAATACTGTTAATTTTACGGTATAATACTGGCAGCTGGGGTGCCAGTTTTATACTGTAAAATCAACAATTATTTTTTGCAGTGTAGGTAAAACTAGTCGGATATGCCAATCCCAAAACTTTCTTCTATCTCATACATGTTAATACTTCAAAATTCGCTATCACAGTACCAAAATTAAATAACAATCTTCTATGCCCATCATGAGGATTCTAAAAGTGGATTCGTTGAATTGTGTGCATTTAAAGAGGAAATATAAGCATCGCATTTTTTAAACAAATCATTGAATTTCGGCACCCACCCACATTGATCTCTGTGACAAAAATTCATAACCCAAAGAGCAAAAAAGCGACACCTGTTGGGCAGTGTACACCCAAGCCTAATAAGGATCTATTTATGTGAAAGTATAACATAATATGAAGTTTGATTAAATTCGATGCATTAGTTATTGAGATATAGCTTTCGCGAAAATCGTAAAAAATGCAGCAGAGCAGGCGCCATCTGTTATATTATTTACACGAAAACCTAATCAGCACCAATATATGTCAAGGTCTAACAGAATATGAAGTTTGGTTGAAATTCAGTGAATTAGTTCTTGAGATATGACTGTCGCTTGATGGGTTTGACAGCCCATCTTTTTATACTTTACATAAATTACCAAGCACCCAATGCGCAATTAAAATTCGGAGTACAAAATTGTTACTCAAGGAAGAATTTTACTCTTTTTATTTATATATGGTTTTATTTTTAAGTTGGCTGCCAAGCCCATCATGCATAATTTTTTTAAATTTCAATTTTTAGATATAATTTATGATTCATTTAGTATACAGGAGAAAACAATTTATATCAACATATCATACATAGACACTTCTACTGTATATATATATAACACAAACAGAAATTTCGTTCCGTTCCTTTATAACTCGAGTTCTGCTGAATGGAATTTGATGGAATTTGCACTGTTGGATAGATAATGTTTCAGGGAAGGTTTTAGTATATAACACAACGTTCTACGTAGAATAGTTATAGAATTATGATGGAATATTCCGTTATTTTGGACGATAAGATTACCATTGCTAATATTTTGGCAACCATTATTGTTGCAGAAAGAAATGAAACGGCTATACATCTCGAAAAATAAAAGAAAAACTGTTGCTAATTTTATTTAAAAAAAAAGAAAGAAAGAAAGAAAAAAGAAAGAGAAAGAAAAGAAAAAAAAAAGAAAAAGAGTTTTGATGAGAGATAATATAATAAAACGAAAATATTTAATTTAAACATGATTGGGAATGTTCATAATGCTTAAAAAATTATTCAAGGGTTCCAGATTGCTATTGAAAGAATATTTGGCGTTTTATCTTTTGTTTTTGGGGATTTTGATTTTACTTTTGACCCCAAACAATTTGATCTTAAGCCAAAAGGTGTTTTTTTTTTCAGAAAGAATTAAAATGGCTATACATCTGGAAAAATAAAAGAAAAAGCTCTTATTAGTTTTATTTTAAAAAAAAAGAAAAAAATGAAAAAAATGAAAACCGTTTTGATGAGAGATTTTAAGCCAAAAGGTATTTTTCAAGTGTACGACAGCATTTTTTGTTGGTACTTTTCGGTTATCCGGGCGCCAGTGATAGATATATACATGTATATATATACACACACATATATCTACACAAATACATATATATACACTTATATGTATAATTCAAGGGGGTACATTTATATATGTACATATTTCACTGGCGCTCGGCTAACCGAAAAGTACCTTTTTTTTATTCAAATGCAAACTATATTAATGGCAATATACTTCTACCTTATATATAAAATTTCGTTCCGGCTGCTTATAACTCGAGTTCTGCTTAATGGATTTTCGTAGAACTTAAACTGTAAGATAATTTTTCAGGGAAGGTTTTATAGTATAACATATCGTTTTACGTTGCTTAGTTATAGAATTATTATGGAAAGTTCTATAATCAGATCAATCCAAATTATGAAAGATCAGCCCTTTTAAAAGATTTTGCCGAATGTATTTCGATGGAGCCTACACTGTTAGATAATTTTCTAGGGAAAGTTTTATTATATAACATATCATTCTACGTTGCTTATTTCTAGAATTATAGGGGGAAATTCGAAAATCGGATGACCATTTTCTTAATCAAATATTAGCCTTTTCAATATTTGATTCCGATTATGAAAGATTAGCCTTCCGAAAAAGTTCTACTGGACGGATTTTGATGAGAATTGCATTGTTAGTTAGTTAGATGATATTTCAGGAATGGTTACAATGTACTACATATTGTTCTACGTTGCTTAGTCAAACAGTTATGTGTGAAGGTTATATAGTCAGGTGAACCCGATTCCGAAAGATTAGTCTTTTTGAGAGTTTTTACTGGGCGGTATTTTTTGGAACTTGCATTGTTAAGCAGATAATTTGTAAGGACGGTTTTAGTATATTTCATATCGTTCTGTTAGTTTTAGAATTATGTGGAAAAGTTCTATAATCAGATGAAGCCGATTATCAAAGATTACCCTCTATAAAAACTTCTACTGAATGGATTTTGTTAGTTAATTTGTTTGCATTGTTAGTTCGATAATTTTTAGTGATGGTTTTAGTATATTGCATATAGTTTTATCATTCTTTAGCAAACCCTAACTGTAAATGACCAAATAAAAGAGCTGGTCCTTAACAGCTAAAATTTTGACTGCACATTAGAAAATATAATAACGCAATGACGTCATTTTTCAGCAATGTGAAAGGATATTCCAGGTAAATATATAGATTGCTTTCAAATACAAGGTCAAATTAAACGATATATTTCGTTTGATTCAAGGTTCATTTGTAGAAACCGACCAGCGCAGTGGGCGTAGCTTGCTAGTAACTTATATATGGTAACTTAGTTAATGGAAAATTTTAAATAAGTACCAGAATATAAGTTTGGAAATTTGATATCATACAATTGTCTAGACACAACCTTTATTCTGTTTTCTTTTTCTTTCTTTCTTTTTCTTTTTAAAAGTTGTTTTTGTAAATGTCATTTCATATTTTTAAAGTGCTTACATAATTTAAATAATCTACTCACTGAAATTAACATGAGCTCTCGTAAAACTTTTTTCAGCAAAAGAAAACACAATATAGATGCATTTTGTATATAGATAATTCATTTCTGTGAGTAATTTATCATTTAAAGGCAGTGAAAACCAATTTCTTTTCTTTAACGATAAGACTTTTTTATTTATATGTTATTGATATTTTATAATGAATAAATTATAAGTAAAAAACTGAACGAATCTATATAAAATAAAGTTATCTGTGTTTGGTTTGTAGTTGGTTGTTCGATAAAAATATCTTTTATTTTTGTGCGACATTTTGCAGGTTTTTTTTTTGTCATTGCAAATATCCAAGGCTAATCCAATAATCAATCACGGAGACGTCTAAGGAAAAGAAAATCAGATTAAAGACAGATGGATCCACCAATTTTCTCCATAATGGGTTGTCTAAAACACATGATAAGAAAAATTTATTTAATAAAAAGAAAATCTTTAAAAAAAAGAAAGAAAGAACCTATCAGTAAAATTACTGCCTTTGTTCATATCGGGTTCTATAGAAGAAAGATGAAAAGTGTATTTTTTACTCCAATACACTGAGAAAAATGACACTTTCAAATCTGAGTAAATCGATGTTTTCCTTTTGTTATGAAACTTTTTATTTCAAATATGGCGACTCAATGCTTTCAATTTTGAAATACCAGAAATACTCAGAATATTGAAACATGGACATACTCAAAACTAAGCACATAGAAGTCGATTCATACTCATTTTTGTAACATGGACATACTCAAAAATGATTAGAATCAGTTCAAACTCATTTTTGAAACATGGAAATACTCAAAACTGAGCACATAGAAGTCGGTTCATACTCATTTTTTTAACAGGGACATACTCAAAAATGATTAGAATCAGTTCAAAGTCATTTTTGAAACATGGAAATACTAAAACTGAGCACATAGAAGTCGGTTCATACTCATTTTTGTAACATGAACTTACTCAAATATGAGCAAATGATGTTTTATTCTTGAGTGTATGCACGTTTTCAGAAATGAGTATACTTATGTTTCAAACTTGATTAATTTTGATTCGGAGCTATTTTGACTATGCGACATACTCAGATTTGAGTATTTTTTGCTCAGTTTTAAAACTGTCATTTTTAGCGTGTATATTTAACCATATCTGTCTGCATAAGTATGAGAATATTTTTTCGCATAAAAATACCCCTAAATTGACTGTCTTCAATAAGATATTATTAAAGCCGTATATATTAAGTGAATTTGTTTTTGCCGGCAGAAAATTGTCTAATACTTAGTCTCAGAGTTCGACATACTTGCTTATGGTATTTTTAGATTACAGAGGTACTTTCCCTAAACTCTTACAAAGAATCACAGATATCAAAATTTTAACCAAGTATTTTTAACTTTTTTATTTTCCTATCGGAATGTTTTTTTAGGAGATAGGGAAGGGGGAGTTCCCCTACAAGAAATTCATCTTGTTAGTAAATTTCTGAATTAATCATTTAAAATATTTATCATAAATAAATCTTGTTGTGGAATTTTAAATTAGCTAATAGTTTCATCAATATTACTTGCAAATCATGTGAATCAATATATTAAAGTATTTTTATAAAATAATAGGTAAGCATCTTTAATATTTCTAGGTCATTTCTCTACCTTTTAACCGATTAACGCCCAAGTTATTTTCTTCGTTAAAATTTAAATTTTAGGTTTCCCACCACTTTTAAATGAATGGTATTTTTTATATTATTTTATCAAGGGATTTGTCTCGTGAAAGAGAGTATATATTTATCTTCATATTTACTGTTGTGAAAGACGCTTTCTTGCCACTAAGTCAAGTGATCTAAAAATATGCCACTGGGCGTTAATGGGTTAATTTTAAGAGACATTTGAAATTATCTACAAGATTTTTATTCGAATTAAGGATTGATAATGATCAGAATGTACACATTTAACTTCATTAAATGTTGTAGATTGAATCATATAGTTTTGATTGTTGAATGAGAAATAACACTTTTTGGGTACAAATTGGTTTGTAAAATATGTAAGCATCTTAATATTTCTAGGCTATTTGTCTATTGTAGGGGAGTTATTTCTTGTTTCAGGACTTTACATAACTTATGACGGAATTACTTTAGTTTAAAGCATTTCGTTTTTGAATTAATTAAATATTTGCTCTTCAAACAATCTGTTATGTGGCGAGTTTCAAGATGATTTTTACTGAAATTTTTATTCACGGAATTGCCATAAAAAATATCTTAGCAATTTGTTGGACTTACGTGATTTATTTCAAACCTTTTTATTAAACTTTATAATTTTTTATTAAACATAAATGCACATTAATAGCACGCAAATACGCCAATTCCAAAAACATAGTTTAATGGAAATATCGTGTTGTACTGTATTATTGTTTATATGAAACGGTTCATTTTTAGCACTTTACAACATAGTTGAAAAGTTTTTATAAATTCGTTTTATCTGTCTGTCTGTCTTCCTGACCCTACCCTGACTAGCATAAATATAGTCGGATTGACATGTAATTGACATATATTATTAAGGTTTATCATCGTATGTTTGGTATTAAAAATGAAGTGCGTTTCATTTATAGTCCGTTTATAGAACACTCAAAAGAATGCCATTACATTATGATCTATGGGGAAGAATAGTTTGTAGTGTATTTTTTATGACATTACACTATTTCAAACATATTGAAATTGATATACATTACTGATATGCACTACAAGATACTCACTATAGAATATAGTGTGCATAATATTTATCGTTCATTTACCGGGACACACAAAAGAATTCGGTTACAGTACTGCCTATTAGCAATAATTGCTGGAAGTGCGTTTTATATTGTGGTACGCATTTTTAAATTTGACTAATTTTTTGCATATTACTTGGTGTGTATAAATTGTATATAGATCATATACAGGGCTGCACAAAAGAATTCGTATATTTCTCCGACTATAGATGGTAATTGCTGAAATTAGGTTTTCAAATGTGCTATAAGTTTTCCAAATATAATTAGGTAAACAAACCTGCTGGGCGGGGCTAGTTGAGCTTAAGCCGAAAGGTAGGCCACCCCGCCCGGTTTGACCTTGACTTTGTTTACTTTGACTAATGTTTCACTTCATTAAACAGTGAAGTTTTATTGCAGTATTCTGAATGTGTTGGAAAGTGTTTCATAATTTATGCTTGACGCATGATTTTTCCTTCTAGATTGTAAGCGATGTAAGATGCCAGAAAAAAAAAAAGATGCGAAAAACGGCGATCGGAAAGAGATATCGATCGATGCAAAATTTAAACAAGACTGACAATAAGAAAGAGAAAATGACAAGATGCTAGTTCGTAGATTGTGAACAAAAATAGATGTGTGATGCATTACGAGGCACATGCTGCAATTAATGGGAAAATATGAGCAGGAAGTAAAAGTTTAAATTTCAGGTAAATAAATTGCATACAGTTGATTTAATTTATGATTACCAATTAACTTTGAGAAAAGCGAAGATATAGCAATCGAAATTGGAAGAGACTTACCTTCCTAACGATAATAATAAAAAAAGTTGGGAATTGTACGTTATACGTGACAAATGAGGTGCATTCGTACTGTAGCTAGTTATATAAATATTCAGATCTTGGTGATTTTTAATTCTGTGAAATTATTTGTATCGTCTGCAGATTAATTTCTGTCATAAAATAAGTATCTCGGTCGCTTGACGGTTAAACCTCGGAAGCTCCTAACAAAAAAGCACCGATTTTTTTTAATTCAAATTTCTTAATAAATATTTTTATTAATATATTCTAAAGTTTTGATTTGATTTTCAAAAAATTTGAAATGTCTCGACAAAATTCTGCAAAGATAATATATCTTAAATTTCAAACCATTCGGTTGGGTAGTTTTTGCGTTGTTATATGCGGACGGAGGACAGACAGACAGACGGACGGACCAGACGAGGACAATAGGTGCTACGTATTTATATAATTATAAACGCACCTAAAAAGGATATATAAGACCTTTTATATTAAAAAGATGAGACATTTATCCGTGAGCAGTGTGACGCTGGGACAGAAAAGCCCACTGATTTGAATTTTTTAACAAAAAATACTCTAGAAGAGAAACGAGAACAACTTGTACGAATCTATACAGTTTGTCTTTCCTTAAGTATTATTGTTCAATATTGGAGCAATTTTTTCCGAGAATGTTCAGCTAATATAGTGAAATATTCAGAAAGGTGATAGTACAAGTAAAAAAAAAAAAACTAATTTTACACTGTAATGTGCGGCTGCAATCAAATTTTTCAGTCAAAAATATAGGGTATTTCACTCTAACCAAAATCTTTTTTTCCCTTAATAACTTTGAAAAAAGTTAAGATATAGCAATGAAATTGGAAAACACTTATTTTGCTTTGTTTGAAATATGATGACAAAACGAAACGTGCTCGAAAATTACAGTAATTCAATCAGTGATACTGTACGCACTGGAAACCATATTCCAAAACGTGGAGCGTCAAATTAGTGCTGAATGGATACAAGATGAGGATTTTTCTAGCACTTGACTTCATTTTATCACATTTTACAGAAAGCAAGTATTCATTATAATATTTCTACTTTTATCAAAGTTAGTAACAGAAATCTGAGTTCGATTAAAGTTTGAAAATCCTGTATTTTTGATTGAAAAATGAAGTTAAAAATTGTGATTCATGTAATTGTAACGTACTGTAACGACTTGTACGTATTGTAATTCGGATATGTTTAAAATCGAGTATATAGGGTGTTGAGTAAAGATGGGGAAACATTTAGAGAAACAATACAAATCTAGGCAAACAAATTTTGCAATGGAACTTTTGATAACAATCTGTTTTTCAGTCAAAAATAGAGGGTTCCAACCGATCTCGGACTTTAATAACTTTGATACAATTTTAAATATTGTAATGGAAATACGAAGGGACTTGCCTTATTTTCTGCAAAATGTGATAAAATCAAGACAGGTGCTAAAAATTTGCATTATTTGCATCTAATCCACATGAATTTGACGTTTCACATTTTAGAAGGTGATTTTCCATGCGTACAGTATCATTCACTGAATTACTGTTTTTTTCTAACATTTTACGTTATTTATCAGATTTAAAACAAAGCAAGTCGCTTTAAATTTTTCTTACAATATTTCCACTTTTATCAAAGTTCGCAAATTTTATGCTTTTTTTTTTTTTTTTTTTTTTTTTTTGTCTTTCAATTTATTATTATCCGCATACGTAATTTTTATTACTGTGTATCTTTCTTGTATTTTTTTTTCTTATGTTGTTTTCAATCATGTCTAAAATTCTGTTTTGTCAAATTTAACTTTAAAACCAGCCTCTCTTTTTTAGACGAGTGCAATTTTATTTTAAAAGAGAATTGTCTCTTGCAATTTTCATGCAGAAATATGCATTTATAGTTAAACGCAGTATACTTTATAAAATTTGCAAACCATGAATTAGCTTGCTAAAATTCATTGATTTCATTAATTCAAGAATTAACTTAATTCTTTAAGAATTTTCGAAAACATGATTTTGTCTTTAAATTCTGTAGCACAGACTCTACAATTACCTATTCCTGTTATAAGAGAAGCAAATCTATGTCTTCCCTCCATCTTATTGGATGATTTACATAAATTAAATTACTTTATTTAAAATGCTTATCTAGCATATTATTTACTATTTTGGAAAATTCAATAGAAACTTTAACAAGAACGAAAAATCATGCGTCAAGCATAGATTATGTAACACTTTCCAACGCTTCCAAAATAATTTTACGAATCATACTCTTTTATAAGCTAAAAGATAACATCTAAGTAATCCGAATACTTTATTCAGCCCTGTATAGGATCTATAGATTTGTATATATACTACATAGGATGCTAAATTTTAGTTCAGTTAGGAAACACGTAGCACAGTTTAAAATTCTCCGTCTGGAGTTAAATAATACGGAAATGTGTTCCCGAACTTTTGTACTTCCCTGTATAGGATCTACAGAATTTATACACACCACGTAATATACAAAAAGCGATTTAAAATTAAAATCGCATTCAGTAACTTAAAACGCACTTCCAGGAATTATTGTTAACATACAGTAGAGAATTCTTTTGTGTGTCCCTGTAAATGAACGATGACTGCTATACACACAATATTCTGTAGTAAGTCTCTTGTAATGAACCTTATATAAATTTCAATGCGTTTAAAATAGTGAAACATTATTTAAATAAACCGCAGACGATTTTTCTCCATAGACGTAATGTAACGGAATTCTTTTGACTGTCCCTGTAAAGTAAGTATAAGTGCTATGCACACCCTATTCCATATTAAGCTTCTTCTAATGCACCTTAGTGATATATATAAATTTCAATGCGTTTAAAGTATTGAAACATTATTTAAATAAACCGCAAATGATTTTTCCCCATAGACCGCAATGTAACGGAATTCTTTTGAGTATCCCTGTAAAAAAACTATAAGTGCTACACACTTCCGTTGAAATAGGGAACATGCTATAGATAACGATTATAACATATAAAATTTGCAGGGCAATCCGAGCATATTTACGGGAGTTAGAGCACGGACAGACGGCAGACGGCAGACGGCAGACGGCCAGACGGCCAGACGGCCAGACAAACCGAAGTCATAAACACTTTTCAACTAGGTTGGAAAGTGTTAAAAATAAGTGGGAATGACGGAAAGTCAATTTGTAAGACTTAGTGTGAGAATATTAAATGTGCAAATGTTCAATATCACTTAAGGATTACACAAGGAAAACGTTCCATCTGACGGAATCGAAGGTAAAGATTTTCTTTTTTGTCTTTCTTATTCCATTGTGAGTTATGAATTATGCGATAATTCGTGGTTGGAGCGTATTTTGGGAGTTTTTTTTTTATTTTGGTATAATTAAAATATTTATAATTTCTAGAAATAAAATGAATACGATACGATATCACTGGATAATTAAACATGTTTCTAAGGAATTTAATTAATCATTGTAATGATTTATTTTAATGTCAATATTATTCATTGTGTCAATTAATAGAATCTAGTAAGGGATTGTAATCCTACTCAATTATATTTTATCCTATAACTCATCTCTTTATGTTTAATTTACATTTAACTGTCTATTTTTTTTATCGTGTGTAAATAATGTAAATAAAGTATGTTAATTTTAATTAATTGGTTTTTTTTTTTATTGATCTTATAACATTAAGTGTAAATTTTCTTAAGTATAAGGATATTGTAATCCAGGTTATAAAATTCTGTTTTTATGTTTAATTCAATTTATTCGGTATTAATATAAATTTATTCGGGTACGTAGCGGGCCTGTTGGGGGTACGTGAAATTAATATCGGTAATGGCGGAAATCACAAAACTGGTTCAACTGAAAATGCATAAACAAGGTTGGTAGTTTCGGATTACGAAGTTGAGTCTCATGCGTAACTCCAATATATTACTCTTAAAATGAGGAAAAAGCCCAAATTCATTGATAATTCAATATCGCTACATTTGCTCACCTCTAATAATATTGCATGATTACTTTTGTTTATCCCCATCTTCTCAAAAATGAAAGATAACCAAAAACTCAGTGAAAATTATCAAGATACTTGTTATCTTTCACAAATACAGAGCTTGTCGGAAGAGAATGTTCGTCTTATGCATATATGAAGGATGCATGTATTAAGCTCGACGCTGCTTCTGACTTGAGATTACATCTTTTTTCGTTTGAACCTGATTTTAAAAACTCAGCTCCAAGAAACAAGCCCAAAGATCCCATTGAGAGAACACTGTAAAAAATAACCAATGTTTCTTATTTTATGAAAATATACTATAACCACGAACGTGAATATAATATAAACTTGTGAGTTATTCGAAATTCCGAATAGCGTGTTCCATTGCCTTTTGAATCCCCAGAAACCAATACATTTCCAAAATTTAAAGAATTATTTATAAAAACAAAGTATTTTTCGCTGCCCGAATTTTTCAGAAACGTTTTTATAGTGTATTAATTAGTGTCCCCAGCCTGGAATACCTGTTTTTCGAATGCTATCCATTCTCAAGTAAACATTTTCATGTTCAAAAAATATGTTTAACAGACAAACGTGCAAAATTAACAGCGTTAACAATAACATTAAAATTAAGGTTATTGCTTTACTTTTTCATGTATAAATTAACTTATGCGGTTGAAAACGTTTACTTGAGAATTGATAACATTTGAAAAACAGGTATTCCAGGCTGAGGACACTAATTAATACATTATAAAAACCCTTCGGAAACGTTTCTGAAAAATACGGGCAGAGAAAAATACTTTGTTTTTATAAATAATTTTTTTAATTTTGGAAATGTATTGGTTTCTGGGGATTCAAAACACAATGGAACACGCTATTCGGAATTTCGGGTAACTCAGAAGATTATATTATATTTTCGTTCGTGCTTATAGTATATTTTCATAAAATAAGAAACATTGGTCATTTTTTACAGTGCATTAAAAGCCAATTTTGGCTTCTTGGATATGAGGGGATTAGAATGACAGTGGAGGGAGTCAAAAATTTTGAAAATCGAGGTAACTATATTTTCACTGAACGTATATTAATTTCTGTTCAATGGCAATACAACAATTTTCACAAAACCCTTCATTTCTCAAATAACTCAATTTTGACTTACTCCACTGTCATTCTAACCCCTTCATATCATGATAGCTATACTGTTATAAACTTTCATTAAAAATTATTTTTTTAACACTTTCCAACTTAGTTGAAAAATGTTTGTGACTTCGGTTTGTCTGCCGTCTGTCCGTGCTCTAACTCCCGTAAATATGCTCGGATTGCCCTGCAATTTTTATATGTTATTGTCGTTATCTATAGTACGTTCCCTATTTCAACCGAAGTGTGTAGCACTTATAGTGTTTTTTACAGGGACACTCAAAAGAATTCCGTTACATGACGGTCTATGTGAAAAAATCATTTGCGGTTCATTTTAATGATGTTACACAATTTCAAACACATTGTAATTGATACATATCACTACGGTGCATTACAAGAGGCTTACTACAGAGTATTGTGTGTATAGCAGTCATCGTTCATTTACAGGGACACACAAAAGAATTCTCTACTGCCTGTTAAAAATAATTCCTGGAAGTGCGTTTTAAGTTACTGAACGCGATTTTAAATTTAACTCACTTTTTGTTTATTACGTGGTGTGTAAAATTCTGTAGATCCTATACAGGGAAGCACAAAAGTTCGCGAACACATTTCCGTTTATTGACAGAAACTCCAGAAGAAGAATTTTAAACTGTGCTACGCGTTTCTTAACTGAACTAAAATTTAGCATCCTATGTAGTATATATACAAATCTATAGATCATATACAGGGCTGAATAAAAGTATTCGGATATTTTTCCGAATATTGTATACGTTGGAAATTCCTGAAATTATGTTTTTAAATGTGTTATGCGTTTTCCAAATTGTTTACTTAAATGTTATCTTTCAGCTTATTAAACGGTATGATTTGTAAAATTATTTTGGAAACGTTGGAAAGTGTTACATAATCTATGCTTGACGCATGATTTTTCGCTCTTGTTTAAATGTTGGCTTTGATGTTAAATTAATATTATAAAAAGTAAAATTAACTTTAAAATGCAAGATGAAAAATAAAAGTTTAGAAATGTCAATGTAATTTGAGTCGATTTGTTTAACTCTGCTAAGAATATTAATAATTTAATGAAAACAAGCATGATTGCGTTGTGTAGATGAATAAGGTTGTGTTTATGAAAAAAGTGGTTACTCCTAAATCGAAAGACTTAGAAAGGGGTAAGTGAAAGAAAAAAGGTTGGGAACCGCTGCCTTAGACGATTGCTTTGGCTTATTTGGATGTCGATCTTCGTAAACATTTCACATCGCTCTTTTTCTTAATTTTAAATAGGTAATATCGTAATTAATAATCATTCTTGATTTTAGATTGTATCATTGAGTCTCTAAGAGCATAGGTGAAAAGACTATACGGATCTGGATGACTTTTATCATATTTAAATGCGTAATACCTAACGCAGAAGAAAATTATCTAATCCTGGGTTGGAATGTTCATTATTTTAAGCAGGTTTTTAGTAAGCTACACTAAAGCGTTCCAGCATAGGGATTATTTACTTTCTAGTTTTTTATAATATGTTATAATTACATGCGTTTCAACATCTGATAGAACAAATGTTATACAGTAGAAAGCTTATTATTCGAACTTCAATTTTACCAAACATCCAATAATCCGAATTTTTATTAATCACTTTATCTTAGACTTAAGGGTACTCGACACCCAAAAAAAAAAAAAAAAAAAAAAAAAAAAAATGTCATCAACTTTAAAAAGAAATAGTTTTATATATTATTATGTAAATGTTAAATAAAAATAATTTAATCTAAAATATTTTTTTTTAATTAAAATTATCTTTTCGACAAATTTGAAAAAAAAAAATCAATTATTTCAAACATTTTCTAACTGAATCTAGAGTTTTATTAAATTCCGTTCATTAGTTTTTGAGATAGAGCGCCCACAAAATTTTCGCCACATGCAGACTGTATTTCGTCACATACAGACATATACGCAAACAGACAGACTCGCTGACAGACATTTTCTAAAAACAGTCAAATCGTGTTCAGGACCTTCTAAAATCCGTCGAAAACTGGTAGTCGAAAATTTTCATTAATCCAATACCTTCTTCTAGTAAAGATAGAAAAAAGTAAAAAAATTTAAAAAATTTAAAAAAATGTAATAATACAAATAAATGTGCAAAAGAAAAAGTGTCAGAACAAGCCAAAAGAAATGTATCAAATGTAAAAATGTAATAGAGTTTCAATTAAAAACGACTTTCTCCTATGTTCTGTAAACCGAGCAATACGTTCTGTACCCGGCTAGCCCAAGATGGATTTTCTAATTTATATTTAATGAAATTTAAAAACTATTATCCTGAAAATTAAAACAAGCTTTTCCAGTATCATTCTTTAACTGTAGTCCAAGTGCTATACGACCAAAATAAGGTGAAAACTGCATATCGTGATAAGAATATACCGATTGGTCAGTAACGACTTTATATTAATACAATGCTTATAAGAAGGGGAGGCACCGTGCAAAGTCATAGGAATTCAAGATGGCGGCTGTAATTCAAAATGATGTCATTTTCTGAATTTTCTTTCTATCCATCATATAAAAGTGCGTTCAATCTCAATTTCAAATTTTTAGGTCTAAAATACAATTTGTAATACTTTCCAACATAGTTGAAAAGTGTTTATGAATTCAGTTTGTCTGTCTGTCTGCCTGTCTTTTCGTGCTCTAATTCGTGTAACTTTTGATTGTCATGTAATTTATAAATGTTATTGAAGTTTACCATAACATGTTCGGAATACAAAATGAAGTGTGTAGCCCTTATAGTTAGTTTACAGGAACACTCAAAATAATTCCGTGACACTATTGTCTATGGGGGGGGGGGGGATCGTTTGCAATGCATTTTAATGATGTTATATACTGATTGAAACATATTTAAACTGATATACATCAATGCGGTGCACTACAGGATACTTATTATAGAATATGGTGTGCATAGTATTTATCGTTCATTTACAGTGAACGACACACAAAAGAAAAGTTTCGACGCACAAAAGAAAAGAATACTATTACAGTACTGTCTATGCGCATAGTGCTGTCTATACGCGTTTTTAACTTGTGTATAAATTTTATAGATCATCAGCTAAATCAATTGTTATTAGTGGAGGTGCTAGCCATGAAAAAGCCGCAATTTGGGACAAGAATATCCCGATTGGTCCGTATCTACTTTATGCACTGACCTCCAAAAGTTAAGATACAGCCAGTTTTTTGACACTCACTATTAAAAGAATGAAAATAATGGTAAAAAATATGGTTTATGTGAATGATGATAAGTAACTTCAATAAAATCTTATGAAAAAATTTTACCCATCTCAATTATTTTAATGTATCGGATACTTATATGTTTGTAAGGAGGAACTGCGAATGTCCCCCTTTGAGAATTTGTATGATTTTTTTTTTTTTATGGTTGTGATCTTGAATTGTTGGTTCTAAAATAGTGTTGCTCATGTCTAGGAGATGTCGTTTACTTGATTCGTTAAGATAGTGGGCAATCTGATGGATGGAAATGAGGTTATTACAAGCTGGTGCTGCTAGACATCTTAATGTGTCTCGTAGTGTGGTCCAAAGCCTCTGAAATCAATTTGAATCCAAAAAATCAGTATCAAGAAGACCACTCATGGGTTACAATCCCTGTACAAGATCGCTTTCTAGCTTTTTAGGCTCGACGGAGAAGCATCACTACTGCGGCTCAGCTCCTTTTAGATCATCGTAAAGCAACAGGGATGACAATACCTGCGATTACGATACATAGATGTTTTCACAATTAAGGACTCAATGCAAGACGACCCGTTGTGTGTGGCCCTCTTAATCGACAACACAGAAGTGCACTTTTATGCTGGCCAAAAGAACACGTTACCTGGAGCACACAACAATGGGCTTCCATACTGTTCACAGATGAGTCCCGGTTTACTTGGGAGAGCGATTCAGTTCATGTGCTATTCTAGAGAGAACAACGCATCAGATTCTACATATGTAACATTGTTAAAAGACACAGTTATAGAGACGGTGGAATTATGGCTTCAATTGGAATCTCTCTTTTGGTCACAGTAGCTTCCATGTGTGCCATAGAAGAATTCTTACTGCTGTGAAATATCGGGACGAGATCCTTGCTCCGTTTGTCGCACCGTATGGTGGTGCTATTAATGATGAATTAATCTGAATGGTTGATAATGCCCGATCGAAATGAGCTAGAGTCGTTGATGAATATCTAGAGGATCAAGGTTTGAAACGAATGGAATGGGCAGCACAATCTTTGGACTTTGGACCTTGAAAAGTGTTACAAATGACATTTTTGACCTCAAAAACATCGAAATTGACATCAAACATACTTTTATAAGATGAATAATAATAAAATTGCAAGAATTGCAGAAAACGACGTCATTTTGAATTACAGCCACCATCTGGAATTCTTATGACGATACACGATGCCTTCCTCTCTTATATGCATTGTATTAATATAAAGTAGATACTGACCAATCGGGATACTATTATCACGATTTGTAGTTTTTTCATACCTACCACCCGGACTATTGCTAAAAGGTGTTAAATAAAGTAGTAAAAAAGTTTTATATACAAACTGCCTAGAAGTTTCGGCTTCACCGAAGCCATATGCAACACAAATGAGAAAATTCTACAGACGCACAATCTACAATGCAATGGTTGAAAACGCCCTCATTCACATGTTTCACATTCTCTTTCAGATTGCTCACGTTATTTTATTTTATTTTTACTTTGATGCTTATTTCCATACTCGTTCACTGTTTGCATTCTCGTTTTTACTGTTTTATTTAACACATTTTAGAAATTAACGAAGTACATTATTTTTGGATGTTGGAATTTGTTTTAAATTTAAGCTTTTGCAGATTTTACTTCTTAAAAATTTTTAATATAAAGTGTTTATTATTCTACTTCTCGACAAGCTCTTTATTTGAATGTCTTTATTTTTAAAATATTATATTGTTATATAAATAAAAGGTTTTATTACTATCCTAAATTAAGCTACTCCAGAAAAATAAAATTTGTTGGTGTCTAAAACGAAAAGCAATTTATACAAGTTTTTTTTTTTTATTTATCAAAGATTGCTAGGGGCGACAACATTAAAATTCTTGTTTTATGCATATGCCGGCAGTAATTAGTAATATTTTTTTAAATATTTACTCGACATGAAAACTTCCGAAAGAGGAGAGAAAAGAAAATAAATTGAAATATTTTTTAGCTCTCAAAAAATTAAATACAGTACAAGCAAATAAATAGATATTTATCGATTACTGTTCATGTTTTTATCCTTTCTTGGAAAAATATTTTAACGTTTGTTTCTTCTGGGAACTCAGTAACTAAAAACGATTTAATGCAAAATTTAAAAAAATGTTTTAAAAATATTATTAAATACATGTTAGAAGCTATTTTAAATGTATCTTAATGTATTTTTTTTATCTTGTCCTTTTAATATATTTTCATAATTTTGTCAGTCAATATATAATTAAAAATTTAAATTTTTTCATATTTTTACCCTATTTTATTTAACCCGACATGGTTTTTGTATGTAAAAATGGAATTTTGTAATTGTTTTTAACTCATTTCTTTATAGACTAGAAACATAAAAACTATATTCAAAGTTGTGTTTTCGATGACAATACAATATTTTAATATTTTTAAACCTTAATTATAAGCTAATAAATTAATTTTAATGCACTTTTACCTTATCCGCCCCCAGCTGATAAATCTCCAAATATTCTTTATGGTTACAATTTTATACGAGGTAAAGCAACAATGGATTTAATTATGCACTAAACTACGCTTCTCCAAAGAAGGACATCTGGCTGTGAAGCTGCAACAACGAAATATTTTAAGCACTAATTAGTAGAAAATATAAATAAAAATTAAAGAGTGTAATATATATATTTTTTAAATTTGGTTTAGTCATTTAATAATTTAATATTAATTAAAATATGATTATACGTTAAAAAATCAATTTAGAAATCCTAAAAAAAAATAGTTTAAAAAAATATTTCTTTTTTTTTTCTTTTTGCCATATGTTAAACAAGAAACAGAGCAAAAATTAATACACAAATTAATAACTAGCTCACGTTTTCTACAAAGCATTTAAAAAAAACAAAAAAAAAACAGTGAATTTGCCATAATCGAGTTCGATGTCAGCACTAAATTCGCGCATTATAAAGAAATTTTTTGGGAAAAGTATAAAATGCAGTCATGAAACTAGGCGTGATTTTCAAGATAAACATCGAACGCTTATAAAAGGGTGTTTTTTTTAACTATTTTTACATTTATTTCTTTAATAGTATTTTTTTGCTGTTAATAGTAATATAGTCGACAAATATATCGGTCGGATTTATGTTACTGGCATTAATTTTATGTGAAAAATAATTTAGACTACAATCATAATCAAAACTAGTATGTTGTTTTCTATATCTGTTTGTACTTAAATCGCTACTACCATAACATTTATCTTTCGAAATTAGCAATTATTCTATTACCACACACTTTAAGGTAGTTATCGCGATATATCCCCAAATATTAATATTAACTCGTTGATATATAGCGATGTTAAATTTCTGATATCGTCCAGCCGTAGTGGTGACATCAAAACTGCTGGAACACCCACATTTCGCGTCCAAATGATACTGATGTAGACACTTTATGCTTCAGAATGTAGATGATGTGTTGCACTGATGTGTTTCCAATGATATCACTTTCATAGAAAGCAAAGTAATCTGTTGAAACTTTTTATAAAATTTTCATTATTGTTAAATATATGTACAAAATCAGACATCGGCTTGGAATAAGATAACCTACCTTTTTTCTATAAGTAAAAAGATTGCAACCCTAGTTTTCTATGTACAAAATAAATGTAAGCCATATCCCTACCATATCTTAAAATTTTGCCCATGATTTCTGAATCACTTTATATTGATTAAGCAGCTGTAAGAAACTTCTTTAACTAAACATGAACGATAATCATAAATCAAAGATTATGTAACACTTTGCAATAGTATCAGAATATTGTTACGAAATTCCATTTTTCATACAATGAAATGAGATATCAAAATGAACACTTTAGAAAACATTTAACGCAATTAAAAACTAATTTTGA
This sequence comes from Maratus michaelseni, assembly GCA_963931845.1. Taxonomy (NCBI): domain Eukaryota; kingdom Metazoa; phylum Arthropoda; class Arachnida; order Araneae; family Salticidae; genus Maratus; species Maratus michaelseni. Next base: position 259,947,494 of record OZ007594.1, read on the forward strand.
ACAATTACTGTCCGCAAACAGTAACGTATGCGAATTCTTTTGCGCGGCCTTGTATACGATCTATAGATTTTTATACATCCCATATATGAAATAAAACTAATTTAGCAGGAAAATGCGTAAAAAACTAAAAAGTATTCATAACAATACAAGATACATTACTTAACCCTTTTAGTGCGGGAGTCGACAAAAGTCGACATCTAAGAGTTGGGTGCTGTAGACTACATTAAGCGTCGACAAAAGTCGCCTAGGGGTTCACGGAGTTTCGTGTTGTTTTTGAATAAATCGCTTTTTTGTTCAAAATATTCCGCACAGGGCATTAACCTCCCAGAAAAAATTCCGCACTGAAAGGGTTAAAGGTGTCTAATTTTGATGTAATATATATATATATATATATATATATATATATATATATATATATATATATATATATATATTTAAAACCGTAAATACTTTCAAATGCATTCGTCATCAGGGTTAAAACAAGAAAACACACAATCAGAGAAAACTGTTACATTACACCATGAAACTTGATTGGTTGGTGAGTAAAAAAAATGTACATGACTATCGGAATAAGTTGATCATTATCTTTGGAATATCATAGGACAAGGCTTCGTTACAAAGCAATAACTCCTGGACAAAATTTCTAAAGACTCTCTAACAGAAAGATCGCGAAATCCGAAAATTTTCATAATTCTGTCTTTCTTAAAATGTATTGTAACGTCACTTATTTGGGTTAGCGGTATGAAGGCGGTCCAATTTAATATCAGAAATATGTTCTTTAAGGCGCGTTTTAAATTTTCTTTTTATAACTAAAAAGTACTTTTCTGGCAATTTTCATCCATAGACGGCAGTGTGGTCATATTATTTTTGAGCAGACCCGTATGGGAATTTATTAAACTCACACTGTCACACCACATAGTATAGTAAATTTTAGTTCAGCTGAAATATGCATAATAGGGTTAAAAAGCACTCTAAGCGACTTACGTCCATAAGACAATAATTAATTCGAATTTTTTTATGTAGCCCTTCACACAACCTATGAAATACAAACCAAATAACATAATAAAGTTTAGTAAAGCTTCGAAACGCACAAGAAAACTAAGGACGTACTTCTTGCAATTATTGTTCATAGACTATATCCTATCTGGATTTTTTCTTTTGTGTGTGTGTGTGTGCCGTCCTCGAAAAAAATAATAAATGTTGCATCTCTATTTCTATCTCAGTAGCTTCTTCCGAATTACCTATGATTGCGTAAAACGTTTTTTATCATTAGAGATATTTAAGGAATTATTTTTAAAACAAAAGTTTCTTTTGATGCCACTTGTTTTCGGAAACGTTTCACAGTAGTTTTTATGGCGTATAGTTTCATCAACCTGAAATATTGGTTTGTCGGATGCTATCAGTTCTCAAGGAAGCATTTTTATGTTCAACAAACGTGCTTTACAAGTAAACATGATAGATTAACATTACTAAGAGTAGGATTAAAATTAACATTATTTTGTTAGTGTTGCACGTATAAATTCCGTTAGCATTCTAAAAAACGATATTCTGGTTTGAGAAAACTGATTAATCTACTATAAAAACTACTCCAAAACGTTTTCGAAAATCAGTGGCAACAAAAGAATGTGCAGTAAAAGAATTTTTTTATGTTAACAACAATGCTACGAATATTTTACCATGTATTTTTAATGTCTGATTTTGTAAATTTTTAATAAACATACACTCTTTTTAGAAATTGTACTTTTGTAAGTATTTTGCTTTTGTATTATTCACCTTATTCTTTTTACAACCATACGCGCTGAATATTTAATTTCCAAAACTTGTATCATAAAAATAATCCATTTAATAATTTGTTAGTTGCATAAGCTAGATAAATACTTGAAGATTTGGCTTAGTGAACCTTTTGTAGCTATTTTTGTTACCATTGCATGGACCAATAGATAAAAACAAATTTTTGTCGAATTAGAATAAACCCCCAAGCATATAAAACGAAAGAAATATTGAGGGGCTTCACTATGAAGTTTTGTCCCGGGGCCTACAAGTTTATAGTTACGTCCCTGGTTTTGTCATAAAATTTTACTATCGTTTGGGCAAAACGCCTCCAGAAACAGTTAAGTTAATGAAAGAAGCTTACAAAGAAAATTGTTTTGGTGAGTCTACGATTTTTACATGGCATGGTGATTTCAAGCAAGGACGCTTGTCTGCAGAACTGGCTCCTAAGCCTGACCGACCAGAAAGTGTTGTGAATGATCGAAATGTTAACACTGTATGGGCAATCTTGCAGGAAAATCGGCGAATGTCATGTCAGGGGATAGCGGCATCAACTAACATTTCGAAAACGTCGATATTTCGCATTCTACTCAACAATTTACAGTTTCGCCATGTTTGTTCCAGATGGGTCCCTCATCACCTTACTAAAGAACAAATGCAAACAAGAATTCACCAATGTTGTCAGTGGAAACAGATACTTCAAAACGATCCGAATTTCCTAACGACTGTAATAACAGATGACGAAACTTGGGTGCATCATTTTGACCTCCTTGCCAAGTCCGATTCTGAACTTATTTCAGCAGTGCAGGGTTCTTTGAAGCAGCTTCCAGAAAAAGGCTTCTCTACTTGTTTTGAAAAGTGGATTGAACGATGGGACCGTTGCATATCATTTGAGGGACGGTATTTTGAAAATGATGTATTTTTTGCTGTAAATATATTTCTTGATTTTTTATGATTTTACTCTCATTTTGAATGGAACGCCCTTTGTATTAACCGGTTATTATTAATAATTACCGGATTAATCATATTGACCGTAAAATATATACAAATCTATAGATCCTATAAAGGGCTGCATAAAAGAATTCGGATATTGTTCCGACTATACATGGTAATTGCTGACATTGGGTTTTCAAATGTGTTATGCGTTTTCCGAATTATTTACGTAGACATAATTTTTCACCATATTACACTATGAAGTTTTATTGCCGTATACTGAAAGCGTTGGAAAATGTTTCATAATCTATACTTGGCGCATGATTTTTCGTTCTTGTTTACAATGTATAAAGCAATTTAAATATATTTTTGTTTCAGTTTTAAGTAAACAAATGAAAATGTTCTCATTTTTAAAAATTCCAACGCAATATTTCAGTAAATCTCAAAAAATCCCAGTTTAGGTTATAGAAGCATAAAACTCAAATAACCTTAATTTTATGCGTTAATACTAATTTCCGATTTTTGCTTCCAACAGTGTAATAAATAAACTGGAAATATAATGCGCAACTCATATTAAATCTTCACAGGCAAAAATTTGACCGCAACTATTTAAAAATAAATACTAGTCGGATGTGCCAATCCTAAAACTTTCTTCTATCTCATACATGTTAATACTTCAAAATTCGCAGCGCCAATAAAATCAATATTTTTCGTCATTCTGCTGTACGTCAGCTGCTTGTGAATCGCCAGGTTGCCTGGATGCGAAGCACTCTTCACTGCACGAGCAGGCATGTGTACAATTACGAAAAATCGAGAAAATCACACACAAGTCGCTATCACACCGCTCCCTTCGGGCTTAATAGCTTCAAATTCAACTGGAACCTGCTGGCCATATCCGAAAACATATATAGGAAATTTAGTTAAAATGCTATGCATAACTTAAAGCAGCAAAAAAAAATTTAGTTAAAAATGTCACTGGTAGAGGGCACTGATGACCCAAAAGCGAAACACAATGAACAGGACAACAGTACGCTCCATCCATTTATTCTTGGAATTACAATCGTTCAACATGACCTTCAGAACATTGTAGGACACAACTAAGACGATTCACAACGCCCGTTACAGCTGCAATATATCGACGCAACATGTCGGAATGAATTGCAGAAACCTAACGACAGATAGAATCTTTGAGTTCGGCTAATGTTATGTCGTACAATGTTCTGGAGGTCAAGTTGAACAATTGATATTGCAAGAATAAATGGATGGAGCGTACTGTTGTCCTGTTCATTGTGTTTCGTGTGGTCAGCGCCCTCTACCAGTGACATTTTTAACTAAATTTTTTTTTGCTGCTAAAAAAAATCCGACTACCTTGTGATCTCTTTCATGCAAACCGCACTTCTTTATCATAATTTATTCCTTTTTTATGAATTTTTAAAGTTTTAACGAAGTTAACCCGATATATATAATTTGATTCAGTTTTATGCATAACTTCATACACTTTACGATGATACAATAATGAAAATGGAACAAAAAATACTTCCGGTGGAATATCCCCAAATTCAACTGGGACCTGCTGACCATAGCCAAAAACATATCGATAAAATTTGGTTCAATTCTATCTGTAACTTCATACACTTTTCGATGATACAAAAAGGACACGCACACGAACACACAGACGCACAAAGATACGGACACACAGACACGCGGACACGCAGACATTTTGTAAAAACATGTTTTCCGAGATCTCTGAACTGTAAAACGTGCAAACTGGGGGCCTCCGTGGCCGAGTGGTTAAGGCACCACTCCGCTAATCGCTTCATAGCGTAGGAAGCAAGGCCGGCGGTGTTCGACTCCCGCCAGCTCCATTGCACGCACTTTGTGGAGCTCCCGGATGTAACTCTTGGTGTTGTAAATTTCCTTGTACTGTCTCGTCAAGATTTATGTAATTGTTGAAGTCATGTCTGTGTTTCTGTGAATAAAAAAAAATGCATATGGATCATTCGAGACGACAGCCTAGTAGCTATAGGTCTCAAAGCCCACCCCCCCTTCAAAGTTCAAAGTACGTGCAAACTGTCAAAAACCGGTAGTCGAAAAAATTTGGATTGCAATATTTTCTTCTATATAGATAGAAGAAAGTTATAACGGAAAAGGAAACTATATATCATAAATCATAACAGAATTTTTCTTAATTTAGCTTTTAAAGTGTTCAACCGAGCCAAACAGCGAACGTTTTATGCTTTTAACGAAATTTAAATTTTCCTAATATCATATAACAATGAAAAGTTAATAAATAGTATTGACAATTTTAGATTGAATATCTCACAACTTTATATTTGTATGTGATGAGAAATAAGGTATGCAGTAAAATTTATTCTGCAGTAAAATTTATTCTTCAATAAAATTTATTCTGCAGTAAAGTGTTGAGAAATGCCCTCGGGTATACACATACGGCATAAACTTAATCTCATACATGCTTGTTTCTAAAAATATCACTCGACGCTGCTACTGTAACTCATTCAAAATTTATGACTAAACGAAATATTTTCGTACTATTGATTATTTTAACACATATACTTTCTAAAGTATGTAAGAAATATCTCAAAAGTTGAATAATTTAAAATGTCAACTGAGAAACATGAAATTTAGAAAATAATTCAAAGAAAGGAACATTGCTGGCACTGCCATACAAAATTATAATATTTTTTTAAGCGTATATTTCTTGGTTTTTCAATCAATTATATACTTTTGGATATTTAATTTTGATTAAAAAATGTATAAATTAACCGAATTCAATTTACAAAAGTAACTATAATTCAAAATTATGTCCTTCATTAAAAATAAATAAATAAATAAATAAAAATTCTGATTTTTAAAGATATTATTTTTAGCTCACAGGCTATCAAAGCCTGAGAGCTAGTGTGCCCGTTGGTTTTGTATGTACGTACGTATATATGTACGTATACGTACAAATATGTATGTATGTATGTATGTACATAACGCGATAACTCTTGAAAGAAATAACCGTTTTGCTTCAAATTTTGTTTATAGGTTCATTGTGAAAAAGGCGCTTCCTTAATTAATTTTGGCGGTTCATTGGTTAAGTACAAACGGGTGAACGAGGGGCTAACCCCTTTAATTTAGATAAATGGGTTTTTCATGCAGAATTATTCGATTTTCTTCAAATTTTTTATATAGGTTCATTGCGATAAGGCGCTCTCCTGATTAGTTTTGGGGTTCATTGGTTAAGTATAAAGGGGGTAACCGGGGGCTAATTGTCCCCCCTTAATTTAGATAAATGGGTTTTCATGCAGAATTATCTGATTTGCTTCAAATTTTGTTTATATGTCCATTGTAATAAGGCGCTTCCCTGATTAGTTTTGGAATTCATTGGTTAATTATAAGGTGAGGAACGGGCGGATGATCCCCTCTTAATATATTGTCGATTTCTTTATTTTTCGAGGGGTTTATTTCCTATTCTTTGAAATAAGAGTATAATATACAATTAGTGTCAATAGCTTGTGAGCTCAATGCCCTCAGTTTAACTGGGTAGTTTTCTTTCTTTTTTTTTTTTTTTTTTTTTTTCAGGTAATTGTAATAGGTATTGAACGTTATTTCTGGTGTTTATTTATTTTTGTTAGAAAAAAACGTCATTTTTTTTTTTACTGCAATTGTTCTTTGAAGAATATTTCTTCTAAACTTCTAAAGGAAAAACTATACAGTAATAGGAAAACGTATAAGAACAAATAATACTTGCATAAAAGTAAATTCACTATCAATAAAAGTTTGACACAAAATATTACTTAAATATAAAAAACAATAATTAACTTTAATATAAAACAACAGAAAGTTGAAAATTATACAAGTTCGCATGATCTGTAATGCATTAAACAAAAGCTGGAAAAAGTGTACGGGCAAACCTTTTTATGGCTTCCAAAACATATTAATAATCAACAAATTTGCTTTTTCTTCCTGTGATGTGAATGAGTCTTGATATCATAGATTCACAAACGTCTTGCGTATTTTGGGGAGTTTTATTCCAAAACAGATGAATGGAAAAAAAATGAGATCTCTTTACAGAAGTTTTTATCATGAAGCACGCCATGAAAGTTAAATTCTGTTTGCGTTGAAATAAGAATAATCCACCGCCTCTAATAATAACAGCATATTAGAATTTTCATTACTATTAGAATTTAATTACCCTTTCTTCAGGACATTTTATAACCAGCGAAGTATCCAGGCATAAATATATCTATGGTGACACCCGAGAAAGATTCTTTTTTTATATAGGTAACAGCAGACTAATCAACAGGCAACTGTACTACAGATGAAAATGTTCACATATCACCTTTTAATCTAGCGTACTCAATTAGCTAGTAATGCCAAAGCAGCCGTTAATAGCGAATATTACTGAAATACGTAAATAAAACTAACAAGTTGGAAATTGTACTACGTCAAAGTTGACAAACGAGGTGCGTTCGTACTATAGCTAGTTATATAAATATTCAGATCTTGGTGATTTTTAATTCTGTGAAATGAATTATATCGTCTGCAGATTAATTTCTGTCATAAAATAAGTATCTCGGTCGCTTGACGATTAAACCTCGGAAGCTCCTATAACAAGAAAGCGCCGATTTAAAAAAAAATTCAAATTTCTTAATAAATATTTTTATTAATATCTTCTAAAGTTTTGATTCGATTTTCATAAAATTTGAAATGTCTCGACACAATTCTGCAAAGATAATATATCTTAAATTTCAAACCATTTGATTGGGTAGTTTTTGCGCTGTTATATGCGGACAGACGGACGGATCAGACGACGACTATAGGTGCTACGTATTTATATAATTAGGAACGCACCTAAAAACTTTGAATAGCATGTAAATGTATCTTAACGAGTCTAGTGATTTTTATCAGAAGGAAAATGCCTGAGAATGAACATAACGAATCGTATAGTGATTGAGAAAGGTAATTGCAGACAAAACACAGAGTTACCCTTTTTAGTTTACTTTATGCAATACGGCAGCAAAAGAGATGAGAAACTGAGTAGTGATAAAATAAATCAAGTGAAACCGCATTACAGAGGGTAAATGGAGAAATAAAATTGATATTTCTTTTACTTTTTATTTTTGAATGAAATCTATGACAGATAAATTTTAATTTTAGGAGAAAAATTAAAACAAGCTAATAAATGTGGAAGATTAAAAAAAAGTTTTTATGTGTAATTCAACATAGCAATCTTTCTTTCTTTTGGAATTGTGTACAATTTTTGTATGGTTCTCGGACAGAATGCTCCGCAACTTTTTCATGAGTCTCAAAATTAGACTCTTAACTGGCCAGTCAATCAGTTTAATAAATTTGCTTCAAACTATGTTTTAGCAGTCTTCGAAACGTGTATGAACGCATTGTCCTTTTGAAACAAACAGTCTCGATAAGTTGTAAGTGGTGCTTCTGGTAGAAGGTTTTCTACCAACATGTCTAAGTCTCCGAAGTCAATTAAACTACAATGAAGTTTAGTCTCTCATCTGGAATTGGTTCAAAATTAGGTGATTTCGTTTCTGTGGTATATGGATCATGCTTTATGTGGATTAAGACAGCTATACAGAAATATAAAGCTGCTCACCGGACCCAATAGGGTCAAAACAACAACAACAACAACAATGAAGGCAATGGGGATTGTTCTTTTGCTGCAAAACAACCCACACTATAAAGTGCTATTTATTACACGAGGCGTCAAAGTTGCTGCTAATTTCGGGCGACACCATGTTCAACTCAAGGCTTCAAAAGAGTTGCTCAAAAACCGAGCAACTTTTCACTGTAGGAAAAATTTTGTCGGATGTGGTGCTACTTTGTTTTAGGATCTCCCGAAACAGCCAATGAAATTCTTGGAAAACTGACGAGGGAAAAGCCTTGCCTTGAATAGCCAATGAAATGCTTGGAAAACTGACGAGTCGCTTCAGTTTTTGTCGCTTCAAATTATCACATGTAATAACACTGTAAGGGAATTTCTATCAAATTCTTGTTTGGAGAAAATAACTTTGTTCATGCGAAGATCGTACGAAAAGTATTTAAAATTACCAGGTCCATCCAACTTCAATTTCTTTTTTGTCGGATGAGAAAGCGTTTTCCCACTTTGAATCCATATTAATGCATATCTTAGCAAAATCCACTCTCAGTTTCTTATGCTGCTTTCAAAGCAAAAGATGAGACTATTTTTCCATACCAAATGTTTGGATTTTTTTCTCTAAAAGACTGAAAACAGCTCTACTAATGTACGAATGTACGGAAAATTTAAAATTTTTCTAATCTCATTTCAGAAGACGTTAATTTTTTCTCACGTTCTATATGGGTTATCAGCTTTTTTTTGTCAAGCTGTAAGTGATTCAGGTCTAACTTCATGTTTAAGCTTGCAAAAAATTTCCTAACTTTCCAAAAGATTGTCATTTACTGTTTTTGATCTATTAATATATCTTCCAATATCACGCGCATTTACTCTACAACTACTAAATTCCAATATTATGCCTTTGTACAATATCTGAAATATGTATGCCTGTTGAAAGAAAAGTTCAAATTGTTATTTTCGTTGAAAACCAAAGTGTCCTTTTCCAATTTAATACATGTTAAAAATTAATTAAATATTTTAAGTTTCTATTTTTAAAATAAATTACACAAACTTTACACTAAAAATGTTTGTTTTCATGTCTTTGAGCCAATTTAAAAGAAATTGTATAACTTTGTAGGCTAATGTTTTCCACATTTCGTGATTTTTCACCATATATTTTCTCATCAATGTATCAGAAATACTCATGGCTAGCCTTCTATTTGAAAGAGCCTTCTATTTGATTGCAAGCTGTATTTAGAACACTAAATTATTTTTAAAAGTAAAAAATATGTCTGTTAATCTGATTGGAGGCGAGGGTCTCATGTAGTGTTGCCAAGTGTCCCGATTTTCGGGAGTTTCAAGACGTGCCCCGCGTAACTACTGTGCGGGACACCAAAAGTCCCGATTTTCCATGATACACAAATTCTTTTATATTTCTTTTAGTACCATGCTAATAGTTAGTTCGCATCGAGTGAAACTTAATACAGTAAAACGTGTGAAGACAGAACCTGTCTATAAAAGAAAGTTTGTACAGCCCGTTCCAAAGAAATACCTTATAATTCTACCTACTTAGACGGAAACCTGTCAAAAAGGAAATTTATAATAACTCACGTTGTTCAGTAAACCCTGTGTGCACGGAATCTATTTATAACGGAATTCTGTTTTGAAAGTAAAAATTTCATTGTCCATACAATAGGAATGCTATACAATTATACCTGCCAATTTGCAATTTTGTGTCAGTCCCTAGCGATTCGCTTTCACACGTTTTACTGTATAAGTTTGTTGTGTTTTTTTTTATTTTTTTTTAGTATATAATAAAACTTGCTGTGACGGAATCGCGAGGGACAGGCTGTTTTAAACAGGGTTTCGCCTTATCAGATATAGTTGCATGATATTCTTGCCTTAGGGACAATGAAATTTTGACTTTTAAGACAGCATTTTGTTTTTGACAGGTGCACCTTTTTCCTAGGCTTTACTGTATTTTTATGTCCCGATTTAAAAGCTACTGTCCCACTTTTTTTCTCTCCCAGTCACGTTTTTTTGTGACACTGCTACACAATTCAAAACATTTTAAATCCGAAATGTTTGTGACAGAGTTAAAAAAGTGGGGGAGGGGGCAAGTTTCATTGGAAGGATATCTATTGGAGATGAGGTGGGCTCAGTCCGAACCTGAGCCCGAAATGGGCTTGAACTCAAAGTGATAGTATTATTTCTTCAAAAAAAATAAATAAATAAATAAATTACCAGTTGATATTTGAGAAACAAGAATGTAGTCTAAATTTCTTAAAATGTTTTGCAATCCTCTAAAAATCAGTTTGCAAAGGGATTGAATTAAGAAGGATGAATATAATGAGAAATAGTCTACATGATTCTAAAGCCTTGGTACGGTTAATGTTAGTAACATATAAAAAATGTCCGTTGTAAAAAACATATAAATATTCCTTATATATCCTCTCTTTCTGTTAAAGTCCATTTTCAGAGTTATTTTAAAACAAAACATATGTATTTCTACCATAATTGTACAATATTTTAAAAGAATACGAATTGTGACTTTTGCAGATTTCTGCCAGTGGTTGGGTATAAATAACAAACTTGCAAATTTTCAGGGACATGGACATCATGAAACGTCGTCATGGAAAAGTATTTGCGATTATTTGTTATTTCTATGGAATATCATATTTTTACTGAGATATGAGCTTATTTAAACGAGAAAATTAATCTTAAAACAATTTTAAAATGTTATTAACAATTTTCTACTACATATTTTCAGTACTGGGATCGGGCTCTGATGAAACAAAAATGTTCAGGCTCAGGCGGCGAAAAAAGACCCTGAATTAATTTCTAGTTTTTATACTGAAGCACATAGCACCCATTGCATCCAAGTACTAACAGCAAGCTGCTTAAAGGGGGACACCGGTTTTAACGTCGTCGGAAGGAAGATCATACTTTAGAATTTTTTGTGGGTTTCAATAACAACGTAAACTAGTAAATCTGCAGATCAGGAGCCTCAACGTCAGCTCTGAAAGTCATTGTTTTCTAATCTCACTTTTCATATTATTTAGCATCTTACAATTCGCAATTTAATTTTTTTTTAATGTTGCACACATATTTATAGTCATATAAAATACTTCGGAGGTTTCAGAAATTAGAAGCGTTAAATTAAACACGATTTATGCAATGATATTCTGAAATTCTTATGAATTTCTTATTCTTGTATTTTTTTAGATAAAAAAAATGCATTTCTTATTTTAATATTCTTTGAAATATAGGGTTGCTAAGCAACTAATAAAATAAAGAGGAAAGGAAAAGAAATGCATTTTAAAATTTGTAAAACATAAGAAAATAAAATGTTTTATTTTTCACGAACAGTTGCAAAATTTTTCCCAATAATTAAAACAATTAATTTCTAAATTCTAATAGATGTATCGGCAAATTTTCAAGGCTATTGCCTATATTTAAAACCTCCATATCGAAAATTTAGTATCCGTAATTTACGTTTAAATCCATTATTCAAATATGCGATTTTCATTTCAGTTAAAAATGAAATTTGAAAATCGTCTGCGTTCCAATAAGAAAGCATTATGACCTAAAACGAAATGTTCTATATTTTTCGAATGACTGAACCAAATGCAACCAAAAACTATACAGCTAATTCCGGGTACCTCACCAACATACCCACCAAAAATCAAACTAATCGGACGCTTTTTACGGCAGTTATCGCGGAACAGACAGACAAACAGACGGAAACCAAAAACTTTTCGCGTCTCCACTGTGAGCCTTCACTGACGTTTCGGCAACTATTGGGAGGGGGGAGGTGCATTACATGGTGTTTCAAAAAGAATCACCCGATTTGAAAATGCGTATATTTGGGTAAATATTGAACATGGACACTTAAGATTAATTTTATATTACATGACCAATCATAATTTTATTTTACAAAACCAAATTAAAAGTGCTCAATATGTTCACCTTTGGAACCGATTTCGAAAGTGAAAGTATCTTCGTAAAAAAAATAAATCCGCAAGGAAAATCGAAATAGTCATTAACGGCGGAAATAGAAATCGATCTCAGCTATCCAATGCAAAAAACAGTCGTTTAAATGTATTGAAATGCAAACAAAATAGTATTAGAAAATAATTGCCCTCATAGGATTAAAATTAACGAGCGGATGTTTTCGCACTAGGGGAGAGGACCCTTAATACAATTTTTAGCGTATTAGCTATGGCGTAGTGTAGGATTTCTTTTTTATATATATTTTTGAAAACCATAATGGTTCATAAAAGTAATCATAAAATGCTTGTCAAAATTCTAAAAATAAAAATATTAAAATGAAATCCTACGTAATGCAACAGAAATTCAATTTTAAGCATTTGTATTAAAATTTAAAGAGAATCGGTCGAGTGGATCTCGAACCATCCAAACTGTGAGGTAAAAAAATGTAGGTAAATAGTATTAGAAAATAATTGCCCTCATAGGATTAAAATTAACGAGCGGATGTTTTCGCACTAGGGGAGAGGACCCTTAATACAATTTTTAGCGTATTAGCTATGGCGTAGTGTAGGATTTCTTTTTTTATATATATTTTTGAAAACCATAATGGTTCATAAAAGTAATCATAAAATGCTTGTCAAAATTCTAAAAATAAAAATATTAAAATGAAATCCTACGTAATGCAACAGAAATCCAATTTTAAGCATTTGTATTAAAATTTAAAGAGAATCGGTCGAGTGGATCTCGAACCATCCAAACTGTGAGGTAAAAAAATGTAGGTAAATAGTATTAGAAAATAATTGCCCTCATAGGATTAAAATTAACAAGCGGATGTTTTCGCACTAGGGGAGAGGACCCTTAATACAATTTTTAGCGTATTAGCTATGGCGTAGTGTAGGATTTCTTTTTTTATATATATTTTTGAAAACCATAATGGTTCATAAAAGTAATCATAAAATGCTTGTCAAAATTCTAAAAATAAAAATATTAAAATGAAATCCTACGTAATGCAACAGAAATTCAATTTTAAGCATTTGTATTAAAATTTAAAGAGAATCGGTCGAGTGGATCTCGAACCATCCAAACTGTGAGGTAAAAAAATGTAGGTTTGAAAAAAAAAGTGCTTAGAGCTTTGTTTAACGGCAAGTAATTTCAGCGGCATATTTTACGATTGAAATTTTGTAATTATTAAAATTTCAAAAAATCGTTTTTAGGTTATATTCTAGGCATTCTAAGCTATCAAAAATTAATAAATAATCGATTTTTTGAAAGTTTTAAACTGGTATTCCCCTTAGTTATCTTTTTCCCATGCTGGCAAATGCATCTTAGTGTAATAGGAAAAAAAAGGCTTAGTAATGTGTTTAATAAAAAAAATATTTAAAACAACACAAAAAAATATCCGCTAACTCTTCTCACAAAATATTTAACCGTGTCATACTATAAAAGCTTAACTCTTTTAGATATTCCCTATATCACATATCATGAAAAATTAATAAGTAGTTATTGACAACTTTTCGATTGAATATCTGGAGACTTTATGCTTATTTGTCATGGAAAAAAATGAGGTTTGCAATAAAGATTTATAACCCCGTTGAGAAATGCCGTTGGCTACATCAATACGACATAAACTGAATCTTTTATAAGCTCCCAAAAGTGTCTCACGGCACTGCCTATGAGACTCATTCAGAATTTATTGCGAAAGGGAAATATATTTGTTCATATGTTTTTATGTATGTACTTTTAAATTCTACATCGTCTATAAGAAAATTTAAAGAAAAAATATAATTTAAGCCAGACGAGGATTACATACAAGTAATTTTTAAGGAAAAATAAAATAAAAATAAAACCCACTTCAAAAGATTGTTTCTGTGTTTTTTTTTTCTTTTTGACAAAACTTTATTGTTATCCACACATTATCTTGCATAGAACGGGATATACATACATAGCTTCCAACTTCTACACTTTTGTAAATTATCAACCATACTTTGAATCCCAAAAATTATTTACTGAAAAGTATGCTGCGTTTATTTAATGAAGTGTAGTACATATTTTATTTTATTTATCAAGTATAATTTCTGGTTCCGATATGTTTATTTAACTAAAAAAAGCGTAGAAGGTGGCAGCCATGGATATACCCGCACTTCGAAAAATTGTTTCTTAGTTTCGTGGCTTTTTTTTTTTCCTTACAAACCTTTATTGTTATCCACACATTATCTTGCATAGATCGAGATTAGAGTGGAGTGAGAAAATCGAAATCGGAAAATCAAAATGTAATACCGCGCAAAAGTTAAATATGCTCCTCAGTAATAAAACTGCAATTTTTTTTCCAAATCAAGTGTTATCCTCCGGTGCCCCCAGGCCCCAATTTTTGCGAAATTCGTCAAAACGTATTACAACTTATAAATCGAAATAAACATAAAGGAGAAAAATAAAAAAGTCATGCCCCGCAAAAGTTTGGTATGGTACGTAGTAAAATACCTGGATAATTTTTTTTTTAATCATATAATATTTTTCGATGTCCTCAAACTCTTCAATTTTCGCAAAATTCGTCATTTACAGCTTCAAATTTATCACACTAGATGAAGTTACTTTTTGTGGGATTCGGCCAAAGCGCGGAAACAAGTTTTACAAAGTTAACGAAGTTTTACAAGTTAATAGACGTTAGTTTTGTTCAATGCTCTTTCATTCACTGTGATTCTCGATTAAGGTAAGCTTTTTTTTAAAAATTCGTCACTATTTTAAAATATCCGAGTAAAAAAATCATAATTGATTCACGTTGATTCACGTTAATTCACGTTGATTTGAATTACATTCGTCACTTTTGTTAAATATCCGCTTAGAAAGATCATAATATATTGATTTGAATTACATTTTTATTGTAGGCTATTGCGTTCGTATTACTGAATATTTGCATGTTTGAACCTGAACGAACACGCGGTGCCCGGACTGTTTGGACCACTGCATTCTGCACGAGTATACAGTAGTGTAATTTCGTGCAATGGCAGTGGAATAGGTACCATCCTCTCATTAATATTCCGTAATATGCGGGTTAATTTGACCCAGGTTTAACACATTTCGCACCAGAAATATTTTTAAGAAATGAAATTAAATAAATTCCAGGTAGAAACCTGAAATTGAATAAATAAAGATTCATCCAATAATTTTTCTGGTTTGAAGCGTTGTTAAACTGGGTCAAATTAACCCGCATATTACGGAATATTAATGAGAGGTTGGCACCTATGGCAGTGGTGAAAAGCAAATCAACTAGATCAAAATTTAATTGCTCTATTTTCGGATCTTTAAATGAATGTAACGATTTCACTTTACCCATGCATGAAGAGATCGTGAAGGAATATCTGTGGAAGCAACATTTGAATAAAATTGAATCAGGCTTCGGCCCTTCTGTTTCTGTTGCAGCCAACGGACTAGTTGATAACTTAATGTTAATATGGGACAAAGAGTCAATTCCAATTGTGAATAAAACTAGAATTATGCAAAAATTTCGGAACCATCACCAAAAGTACAGGAATTTATTATAACCCTAGAAAGAACGTAAGGACAATGAAGATTACAAAGCCAAGGTGTGTAAATTCAAAGAAGATTCTAAAAATCTATTTGACCTAGCGGGTTACAAATGCGATTTCAAGAGCTGTCATTGCGAAAAATGTCGAGTGCTAATGAATGAGCAAATTTTTCTTCAGGATCAGCGAACCGAACGTAAAATTTTTATTGGCGGAATGAATAAGACGTTCATTAAAACACTTGTAAAACGTGCAGAGAGAAAAAAATAGATAATAAGGGCATTATTGCGTCTTTTCCTACTGCTTCAACAGCTAGACGGATTCAGCAGGGGACCATACAGTTATAGTGGTCCGATTGAAAAAATGTTAGATAAGTATAAATCCATTCCCATAGTTTCTTTCCAGACTATCGACATTCATTATAATCTCGAAGCAATTATTGACATTCTCAATACCCATCAAAAATACCTGAAGAAAATGACGCTATCTATTAAGAAAATAAATTGTTCGAAAGACCTTGCAAATAGATTTCTTGGTAGACAGCAGGTGGGTACCACCGCCAACAGAACTGTGAGACCCTATGTGGCAATTCAGGATCCAACGTCAAATCTGAAGATATTGACGGAGTTTGTAGTCAAGGTGTACGCACGTGTGTATGGTTTGCAATAAAGTGCAAGCCGTCCTGCAAAGACAGTGCAAGCCATCTTTGGGAAATTGTTTTTTTCTCCAAGGATATGCCCCAGACAGTTAAAGTTGTCATTGACCCAGTAATCCAGCGCAATGCCTTTTTGCCAATCCGGAAAATCTGCTAATTGGCATGGTCATTGACGATCAGAAACACATCCGCGAGCTAGGATTTCGTAGAATCCTTAAAGCGCGAAGTGCGAATACTAGTGGAGAACTCAGGCAGTTCCAAGTTCCTGCAATCAACTTTAGCGCAGCAGATTGTGTTGATGTGATTCCGTGGGATAAGGTAGAAGTTACACAACCATCTATTTTGACTCATCTTTCATACGGTGATTTAAAGATGTACATTGACAAACGTGATCGTGAAGATATCGTTTCGTTCGCTGAGTTTCCATGCTACACTCAAGGTGTAGAAAAGTGTTTCAAAGAAATAACTGAAGCTGCCGCGAGAGTTTGTGGAGCAAACAACATGGATAGATTTATAAGATCTCGATTACAATTAGGAGCCATTATGCTCTATTTCGAAATTAAGTCAGATTTCAAGGTTACAAAACTCAGGACCAACAATAAACACCAAGCCGAAACATTTACATTTTTGTTTTGAAGAGAATGAACTGATTTAATTGAATTTTGGATAAATACTTTTAACAGATTGAAATGTTTGTATTTAATTATTGAACTTTAATTGTTTGTGTTCTTTTCACAGATAAAATGTTTGTATTGCAATCTTGCTTCTTATGTGATGCATTCTATTATAGATGTACAACAGATAAAAGGAAATTTACGCTTATTTTTTCTGGATTTGTGGACTTCCTTCTCTTGATCAGACCCGACTCGCAAGAGTCAAATTCCATCCCGAAATCAACCCGAATCCGAAACAGAGTCGACATGATCGAATTGAATTCGCAACGAAAAAACTAGTACAAACCCAACCGAGTAGAGGCCGGCAAAATGAAAGCAAGTTGCCCGGGCCGATAAAAAAACAAGTGGGTAAGTGTGATCGGAGATCGCTCAAAATGTTTCGTTTAATATTCCTTTCAAAACACTTTATCCTTTCTTTAACAAATCCAAATAAATTTCATTTAGCAAAAAAAAAAAAAAAAAAAAAAAAAAAGTCATGTATTTTATAAAGTAAAAATTTACCGGTCTATTTTTTCGTTTTTTCGAATATCTAAACCAGCCCAATAGCGAGCGAAGCCCACTATTATATTCTGTCATGCGGACTAAATGCGATATTTAAAAAAATAATTTCAAAGTTAAACATGTTGTACACCTTCAAAATGTTAAAATATGCGAATATTTCCATAATCGGATTTTTATCACGATTCAATATGTTTCTCAAACTCATATATTTACTATTATCTATTACTCATATTGATACTTGCTTTGTATTATTTTCAAACATTTGAAAAATTCGTTAAACTTTCAATATGACGTCAGATTTTCTTTTTAATTCTCTAATGACGTGTTATTAATCTGTTTTGTGTACATACACATACTAATACTCCTTGTACTATTGAGAAATCTTAGAAATTTTCCGTTTTATTACCACTATGACGTCAATCAATTTTATTTCATATTTATCCTTTTTTTAATTGGTGAAACTTTTTATTTCATTTTCATTTTTCACGTTGAAATCGTTCAATAGAAAATTAATTATTGTATAACGAATTTCATTGTGGATTTTTAATTTTTTGTAACTGCTATAACGAAAAATGTTTAAATTTAATAGGAAAAGGCTGTTAGAATTTTGGTTTTTTATCTCTAGTTATTAAAAAAATAGGATTTTTTCAAATTTTAATATTTTGAGCTTCATAGCTAGTATTCAGTTATATATAAGCAAAGTTCCAACTCTGTAAGTTACATAGTTTCTGAGAATGGCTCTGTGACGGTCAGACAACGGAGCGGGAGTAATAGGGTTTCGTGAGATGAACGAAACCCTAAAAAATAAAAAAAGGCAGGGGGAGGTGGGGGCGGTAAAAAATTTAAGCGAACCGACCGGCTTGATATAACAAATTTAAACGGATCAAACTAAGCTGATAAAATATGAACAATTTTTAATGGACGTGACTGGGCCGAGAATAAGTATAAACGTGCTACACGAGCCGGTGCTAGTTTAACAAACATCAATAATATACAGAAATAAAACATGTCCAGCGTAGCTATCGGCATCGAACTGAGCCCGGGTTTAATTGTTTCAGCAGACTCGGGCCAAGTCGGGATCGGGCAAACATTTTATTCTACATACTCGGACAGGGCTGGAACTGACTTAATTGTTCCCAGGACGTGTCGAGCAAGCAATTTGTTTTGTTAAAATAGTAATAGCGATTATAAATTGCTGTTAACGAAATCTTTGGAAATATAGTTTAATAAATTATAGAGATACATTTTCAAAAATCTGCATTTTTTTATACAGTTTCAAAACTTATGATGTTTTTTCTTTTATTCTAAGCTACATTAATTTTTTCAACGAGTGTTTGTTTGAATGTAATAGTCTAAGAATCTACAGACCAGACCTGGGGGTGGAAGGAAGCTTCGGCTCGTGCAGACCTCTAGCTCTTAGGTGAAAATAAAATAGATGATGTATGATCTTTATTTCTTTACTTCAGTCTCTATTGTGTTTAAAACGAAACGTTGTTGATTCATAAAAACATATTATTTAAACAAGTAATAGCAAGTATTCACTTTTAACACTCCTTTCTTTTCTGCTGACAAAAGCATTTTTGTATTGTAAAAATAAATGTTTAATAATGTGATAAGGAAATGCTTAAAACAAATATTTAATAACACAGAAATAGCTTTGTTCAAAAGTACTGAGCACTCCCATATTTATATTATAAAGCAAGACCATGTCCCTGCATAAGATTGACATCATATGAGTGTGGCAACACCTGACATATAAATTTCACTTTTACTGCAAGTTTTTTAGCTTTTAAGCATCGCACAATTTCAATTCTTACACGGTCAAATAGGTAAACAATTTTCTTATTTTAAATGCAATTTTTTGCGAATTGTATCTCAGTTTACTGATTTTTTATGGTTGTAATTTTCACTATTTCTTTTATCTATCTCTATCGCGTGCAGCCATTTACGAAAGATTAACATGTTTGCACTTAAAATATTATAAATAGTTCAGCATTTGTTTCCGGATAATATTGCCTATTGATATTAAAACTTCATCAATAAATAAATAAAATAATATAAATAAACACAAATTTAACAGATATATAATTGAATACACGCTTAAACCACTGAAATTGTCACAATCAAAAAGACTGCTGTATTCAGCGGTCTTTAGTGATTCTATCGTAAATTAACTCCTGGCATGCGGTAATACGAAAGTGTCGCCTTTAATAAATTTCAAAACTTTATTTGAATATATTATTAATATTTTTCATATAAAAATACTTGGGTATTGTTAAAGGGACAACATAAAATTATATATAGTAAATGTAAAACATCTATTAGAGTTTTCAAAAAAAAAAATTTGCATTTATGTTCGGAACTCGAAAAGCCTCGTTTGGACACCTTGTATTTATTTAGTAACACAAATACAGCTTTGATAAAAAGTATTGAGCACGTCGATATTTTTAATATATTTTTATAAGTAAAAATCGGATACAAGTAGGGAATTGCATACATTTATAAATCTCTTTTTTTTAAGTTAATAGAGTTTGTAAAAAATGACAATAAACAAAAAACTCAACTTTTAATTGAACCATTTATTTTAAAAATAAAAATATTTTTAAAAATACTAAACTACTTGGATTTTTTGAAATACCGTTTTGTTTTGTTATGCAAGTTATTAGAGAATAATGACACTTAGAATAATTCTTGCAAAAAAATTCGAAACATAATGAACTTAGTATACTTAGCAACGAAAATAAGAATAAAAAAATTTGTATGTTAAAAAAAAATCAATAAAGGAAACAATTTTTGCATTTATACGTAATTTTCTTTATTGCTCTTATTAACACGCGTTCAAAAAATAAAAAATAAAAAAATATGTGAAAATTTTCAAAAAATATATATTTTCTTTCCTTCATTATTTTTGTTGCTAAAAATTAACGCTAAGTTCTTAGAATGCAAAAATTAGTCTAATGTTCGTGATTGTATATTAGCTTGCACAATACAACCACGAAGCTTTCGTATAAACAAAGTAATTTTGAATTTTTTTTAAACTTTTTTTATTACAAATAGTTAATTAAAAAGATGAGTTGTTCGTTTGCCGTCATTTTTTTACAAACTATAATACAGCAATGGGAAGAAAGAAATTCCTAATTGTAATGCAATTAAACATGTGTATCGAACTAATACTTTTAAAGATAAATTAAAGATGTGTGTCGAAAAGCTAAATATAGCTTTATTATCCAAAATTCTATAGATTGGATTATTAAAAAACGTTATTTTTAAACAAGTGTTTCTGAAAGTGGAGTACATCTTCCATTTGTTGAGTTCTTCCACTGATTGATTTAAAATAAATGCTCTTCTTTCCTTTAAAAAAAAAAAAAAAAAAGAAGAAAAAAAGAAAGAAAGAAAAACAGTCACTTAAATAAAGCCATGTCTCATCTAGATGTACCACAATTTTCCCTTTATGCTGATAATACAACAGAATCTGGCATTTGTTAAGGCGGCTCCCAAAACAAATATAGTCCCTTGCTCAACAACGCGAAACTTTAAGACACATTTTCTGACTCATTTTTAAACGTAAAAGCCGGAAACTCGCAGGCATAAATATTGAAGTCATTTGTAATAGGACAGTTTTTCTGATTTTCCGATAAATGAATTAAATATTCAGTTATAAGCGATTGTTGCTCAAAGACGGCACTTTTGATCTTTTCCTGCGCTGTCGCGCGCAGAAATTTGGTTCAAAACGCCAACTTTTACAGCATTTTCTGAAAAATCGCCTGCCTTTTCCGAAAAACGAAAAAAAAACAGTTCGATTACATAGTTTCTTAATAAGTGCACCTGTCAATGTGATACGTTTGCGAACAAAAAATAATTTAAAAATGTGTCAGAATAAAGAAACAAATTTGTATTTCAGAACAGCCTTAAAGCGAGCTTTAGGAAGACAACATCCACAAAATTTCAAATATTATAGAAAGCCGCTTAAAAAGAGCGAAAAGAAAAATTTTCATGACTATGCAAAGAAAATATTGACTGTCGTGAAAAGGTTGAGTTAGAGGTGTCAAAGGTATCAGAGAGAGTTGAACTGTCCCAAAGAATGTCCCATTTATGCCTAGAAATTAACTGTGAAAGTCGTTTCCATAAAGTGTAAACGGCCTGGTGTATAGTAAAAAAAATTACAATTGCACCAATTTTCTTTAGATTGCTTTATAGATTTCTTTGTATTGCTTTATATAAATGTTTGTATTACACACAATAAATTTTGAAAAGTTTAACATTAAATTACACTATTATTGATTTAAATAAATGCTTGTAGTATATTACACACAATAATTTTTGAAAAGTTTAACGTTAAATTATACTAATATTTCAAATTTTAATTGCTTAAAAGGCGTACAGGCAACATAGTAAAAAAGTATCCAAGCCGGGACATCAGTATAGCGTACTGACGTTCTACCAACTGAACCACTTGGAACGATACCCATCCTGGCACTTCTCACTATTACGTGTTGGCAAGGATACAATCGCAGCACAAGATGGAATATTTTTCCGTGAGCCACCTACCCTGGGGCAAACACGAAACTAAAGAGAATTCAGCATCGATGATTGAATAAATCTATTTTAATACTTGGAAATATTTTCTTAGAAAATATCTCTCGCCTTGCATACATAATATTTAAAATTTTAATTGCTTAAAAGGCGTATAGCCAGCATACATCGTTCCAATGGTTCAGTTGGTAGAATGTCAGTGCGCTATACTGAAGAGCCGGATTCGAGTCCCGGCTTAGATACTTTTTCACTCTGTTGGCTATACGCCTTTTAAGCAATTAAAATTTGAAATATTATGTGTGCAAGGCGTGAGAAGTTTTCTATGGAAAAATTTCCAAGTATTAAAATATATTTATTAAATGATACTATTATCAGTCTTCTTAACTGTTACAAAAAAAATCATTAAAATTAAATCGATAGTCTCAATTTGCTTGCATGTAAATATTTAAGGGAATAAAGATGATGCAGTTAATTGAAAATTAACAACTTGGAATTCTTTCACGTTTAATCCTAATTGATTAACGGAGAACATTGATTCTTGGATTTCCTCTGTACATGAAGTAATTGGAATGTTTTATCTTTAGTGAACTTTTAAAGATTACACGAGAATGTCTACATTTTATTTTTTGATTAATTTAGTTTTTCATTTTTCACAGTAATATACGTATGTTGCTCGTAAAGAAATATTCATTTAGGCCTAAATTATCAGTTTTGTAGTAAAAGATAGACAACTTTCCAGCAATTACTATTTACTTCGGAGAATATGAGAAAAACAATGCGTTTTAATTTAATTAGATTTAATTAACATACTGAATCATTCAAAAACTGTTTTACCAAGATTAGATTAAACAAATATATTGTTATTGCAATCATGTAGGGTTTACAAGACCAAATTAAGGAAATACTAAATTAATTTCATTTTATAATATACAAATTAAAATTTTACTAATATATAAGTTGTGAAATTAATGTATCATACTGAATCATTCCAAAACTGCTTTACCAAGATTAAAGAAATTTATTATTTTTGCCATCATGTATGGTTTACAAGAACAAAATTAGGAAATACTAAATTAATCTCATTTTATAATATTAAAATTAAAATTTTCATAATATATAAGTTGTAAAATTAATATTCGTTATAAAATATGAACTGTAACTTATAAAAATTTTAATAAAAATAAATTTTTAGAAGCTTTAAATATGAGAATCCAAACTGTCAGCTCATCCGCTGAGTTATGCTTAAAAATGATCCGCATTGCAGCTTATTTTGTAACTACTGAAAATTAATTTAACATTACAAGTTAAAAATACATGATTATTCAAATCAAAGTATCCTCTTTAGAACACTCTGTGAAGAGAACATGTGGAGAAAGCGACTCTATATTTGAATGATATGCCTTTTAGATTGTGGGAAAATTACTGGTGCAATAAAAAAAATTAGTTATAAGAATAGCCGATAGGGAACAATGTGGCTCTGTAATTATTTTGATGTAGTGAATGTACAAGACATTTCTAATAAAGACCATCATAGGTTCTTAGGAAGTATCATCATGTAAATGTGTTAACTCACACTTTACACGCACAAATTTTCGATGACGCAGAGATGTGGGTAACACCACTAACAAAATGACTAACAAACAAAAATTTCTAGAAGCTTCTTCAAAATAGTCTCACCTTGTTCAATATACACATCGCGTTACCAAGAAAATTGATATCGTTTCACAACAATAGTAACTGATCAGTAGAAATCTTACGTCCCTATGCAACCTTGTATAGCTCTTCCTATTTTATCGAATGTCTAACTCTTGTGTAAAGAAAATCTCCTCGCTACGGCATGAGCATCGCACGTTCCCACTGCATTCTCATTGGACTGCAAAACAACAAAACTTGCAACATTTTCAGTCGCTTGTAATATTTCTTGTTTTCACCCTCATAATACCTGAAATGGAAGCATTACTGTCTTCTAGAACCAAAAATACAGTCTACCAAAAACACAAGCTGTTCGTGGATCTCTAAGCAATCCTTTCTGTGTCGTATACTCACGAAGAGCTCTACAAGTATTTTCGCTGTTTTGGTAAAGCAACTTTAAAAGCAACGAACGTTTCTTCAACAACAGAAACATCGTGCTCGTCGCATAATGCTCCTAAATGCAACACCTCATTTTATGTTTGATGATGCATTGCCCATTCATGCGAATGCTATGCAAATTTTGATACCCGATACAGTTATAAGCGCCATCTATCGGTCATTTTTGTAAATATTTTTTTTTTTATCGTCAAGCATTTTATCATGTCCTGGTATGTATATACTCCAAATATGGAGTCGTTACGGCTATAGGTTGTCTCTCCAAAACGTTCCAAACAGAGGATTTAAATTTTATTCACCCTGTGTTACATCAGCGTAACTCCAAAACTTCTTCACCAAATGAATTCCCGTTTGGTATCCGAAAATAAAAATTCCGAAGAATCCAAATATGATATCATAATTAGATTTTAATATTAGAAGTCTTAAAGTTTGTTCTGTTTCAGCATGGCGATGGCCCCCTAAGTTTTCTTTATTTATAAAGAATTATAGAAGACACAATTAATTTCCAGCATAATGGTATCTTTCTGAACTCTCTGGAATAATTTCGAAATAAAATAGGTTGCGGAAGGGGGAGGGTTGGGCATTTTGTTTTTGGACGATTAGTACATAACTTAAGCATGAACACTTAATTAAAATGCTTGCACTATATTACATATTAAGTCTTTAAATTTAAATATTAAATTTTGGTATAATCCCTTTTTAATTGATTTATCGTAAAAAAAAAGTATTTGATTAAGGATTACTCAAACTTAAATTGAGCTTTCATTTTGTTTGCTTGTAAATTTTTAAGCGAATCAAGCTTACGTTCTTAATTAAAAACTGGAACTTGAAGTTCTTAAATTTTTAATCCAAAGAAAGAGTTCTGTATTTTCGCAATACGTGAAATAATTAGTAAGTTTTGTCTCCAGTTAAACCTTTAACGATATACTTTGGGATGTTTGCATCTTATTTGTTTCGTAATTTATTTCTTCAATTTTGCCATAGTAAATGCTGTTCTGCTTAGGTTTATATAATCAGTTTTGTAGCAAAAAAAGGAGATAAAAATTGAACAATTACTATAAATTTCAAAAGATATGGGAAGACCTATTTATGCTTTCAGTTAGTTTAGTCCGGAATTTTTGATTCTGGAAACACTGATTTCTGCATTTACACCAGTAGCGCCCACAAGGGTCCATGGAACAACCCGTCCCCTCTCCTCATCATGAATATTTTCACTTGAATTTTATCTGCTTTAAACAACGGATTGCTACTTTTATATTTTCAGGTTAATATTTAATACACTAGATAAATTTTAACACAATTATTTCAAATTGGTAAAGAAATAATACAAGTTGTAATTTTCCAACTGGACGAAAAATGTACGGGCCAGGAATCGAACCTGGGATCTCTTGGCTGAAGCGCCCTTGGTAATGCCCTCCAGATTCGACCGGGATAGCTCAGTTCGTAGAGCGTGGCAGCTTCAGCCAAGAGATCCCAGGTTCGAATCCTGGCCCGGACTATTTTCGTCCAGTTGGAAAATTACAACTTGTATAATATTTAATGGTATATCGACGGTCATTGGGAAGAAGTAAGTATTTCTCATTGACTACAATACTGGCACAACAAATGGTTGTTTCAATATAAAATTATACTAGTAAATCTGCAGATCAAGAGCCTCAACGTCAGCTCTGAAAGTCATTGTTTTTTAATCTCACTTTCATATTATTTAGCATATTACAATCGCAATTTGATTTTTTTTTATGATACATATATATTTATAGGCATATAAAATACTTCGGAGGTTTCAGAAAGTAGAAGCGTTAAATTAAACACGATTTAAGCAATGATATTCTAAATTTCTTATGAACTCCTTATTCTTGTAATTTTTTAGATAAAAAAATGCATTTCTTATTTTGATATTCTTTGAAATAGGATTACTAAGCAACTAATAAAATAAAGAGGAAATAAAAAGAAATACATTTTAAAATTTGTAAAAAATAGAAAAATAAAATGTTTTATATTTCCCGAACAGTTGCAAAAAAAATGTCCAATAATTTAAACAATTAATTTCTAAATTCTAATAGATGTATCGGCAAATTTTCAAAGCTATTCCATATATTTAAGACCTTCATATCGAAAATTTAGTACCCGTAATTTTACGTTTAAATCCATTATTCAAATATGCGATTTTCACTTCAGTTAAAAATGAAATTTAAAATCGTCTGCATTCCCATAGGAAAGCATTATGACCTATAAAGGAATGTTCTATATATTTCGAACGAATGAACCAAATATAACTAAAAACTATACAGCTAATTCCGGGTACCTCACCAACATACCCACGACAAATCAACTTATTAGGACGATTTTTACGGCAGTTATCGCGGAACAGACAGACGGAAACCAACAACTTTTCGCATTTCCACAGTGAGCCTTCACTGACGTTTCGGCAAATATATTTAAAACGCAAAGCGGATTTTTTAAGACCGATATTTGCTGATCTGAGTATGCGCAATGAGCATTTTAGGGTGCTTTTCTGTCACTAAATGGAGTGGGAAACCAGTTTTGAACTGGTATCATTTTAGAGGAACGTTCAGCAAAATAGCCGAGTGGTCTAAGCAACACATCCGACTAGACAAGAAGTAACACATCCTACCGTAGAATGTGTTAATCTCAGGCGCCAGACAGCTGAATTCTTGCTCTCCGAAGGGTTCTCTTTTCTCAATTTACGTCTAGGTCTAAATAAATATGAATTTCATGTAATTTAGTATATTATCTCTTGAATTAGAGCGGCAGCCAAATTTGCATAACACATAGTCAGATATCAGCCAGCCAGACATTTTCCAAAAACAGTTAAATCATATTCAGAACACCCCAAACTTGTAAATACATCAAACATTATAAGTTTAAATCCATTATTCAAATATGCGATTTTCATTTCAGTTAAAAATGAAATTTGAAAATCGTCTGCGTTCCAATAAGAAAGCATTATGACCTAAAACGAAATGTTCTATATTTTTCGAACGAACGAACCAAATGTAACTAAAAACTGTACAGCTAATTCCGGGTACCTCACCAACATATTCACCAAAAATCAATTTAATAGGACGATTTTTACGGCAATTATCGTGAAACAGACAGACAAACAGACAGATAAACAGACAGACGGAAACTAAAAACTTTTTGCGTCTCCACACTGAGCCTTCACTGATGTTTCGGCAAATATTTTATTTCGCAGTAGCTACAAAACTAAGTAAAATATAATGAATGAAATATTTGAATAAATATGTATACTCATGCGCAGCGAAACTTTTAAACTCTTTTTTCTCTCAAATGGTACTTTTTAGGGTTTCGTTCATCTCACGAAACCCTATTACTCCCGCTCCGTTGTCTGTCCGTCACAGAGCCATTCTCAAAAAGTATATAACTTACAGAGTTGAAACTTTGTGTATATAGATGAATACCATCTGTGAAGAGCTCAAAATATTAAAATTTGAAAAATTCGTATTATTTTAATAAATAGAGATAAAAAACGAAAATTCTAACAGCTTTTTCCTATTAAATTTAAATATTTTTCGTTATAGCAGATGCCATAAATTTAAAATCCACAGTGAAATTCTTACTACAATAATTAATTTTCTATCAGACAATTTCCACTTGAAAAATGAAAATGAAATAAAAAGTTTCAACAATTGAAAAAAAGATAAATATGAAATAAAATTGATTGAAGTCATAGTAGTAATAAAACGGAAAATGTATAAGATTTCTTAATAATACAAGGAGTATGAGTATGTGTATATGTACACAAAGCAGATTAATATCACGCCATTAGAGAATTAAAAAGAAAATCTGACGTCCTATTGGAAGTTTAACGAATTTTTCAAATGTTTGAAAATAATACAAAGTGAGTATCAATATGAGTAATAGAGAATAGGAAATATATGAGTTTGAGAAACATATTGAATCGTGATAAAAATCCGGTTATGGAAATATTCGCATATTTTAACATTTTGAAGGTGTACAACGTGTTTAATTTTGAAATTATTTTTTTAAATATCGTATTTAGTCCACTTGACAAGATATTATTATGACAGAATATAATAGCGGGCTGGTTTAGATATTCGAAAAAAAAAAACGAAAAAATAGACCGGTAAATTTTTACTTTATAAAAAAGATGACTTTTTTTTTTTTTTTTTTTTTTTTTTTTTGGCTAAATGAAATTTATTTGGATTTATTAAAGAAAGGATAAAGTGCTTTGAAAGGAATATTAAACGAAACCCTTTGAGCTATCTTCGATCACACTTACCCACTTGTTTTTTCTTTTCTTTCTTTTTAGGGTTTCGTTCATCTCAAAAAACCCTATTACTCCCGCTCCGTTGTCTGTCCGGCACAGAGCCATTCTCAGAAACTATGTAACTTACAGAGTTGAAACTTTGCGTATATATAGCTGAATACCAGCTATGAAACTCAAAAAATGAAAAATTGAAAAAATCTTATTATTTTAATAAACAGAGATAAAAAACCAAAATTCTAACAGCCTTTTCCTATTAAATTTAAACATGTTTCGTTATAGCAGTTGCCAAAAATTAAAAATCCACAATGAAATTCTTTCTACAATAATTAATTTTCTGTTGAACGATTTCCACGTGAAAAATGAAAATGAAATAAAAAGTTTCACCAATTGAAAAAAAAGATAAATATGAAATAAAATTGATTGACGTCATAGTGGTAATAAAATGGAAAATTTCTAAGATTTCTCAATAATACCATAACTCATATGGAGTTTTTTCGTTGGCTTTAGTCGGCAGTCGATTTTGTAGGTGATTTGCGGTGCAGATCGCCTCTCCCCAGAAATGTAATGGTACATTAGAATCACTTAACAATGTTCTTGTCATTTCAATTAATGATCTATACTTTCGTTCAGCAACACCATTCTGGCTGGGAGAATATGGTACTGTTAGCTGTCGCTTAATTCCATTTTCTTTTAGAAAATTATCTATATTAGAATTTTTAAATTCTTTCCCATTATCAGTTCTGAGTTCTGTAGGCTTTTTGCCAAATTTATTGTTGACCAGGGCAACAAATTCTTTTAATTTCTCAAATACCTCACTTTTATTTTGTAGGAGATATAATATCGTAAATCTAGAGTAATCATCTATGAAAGTTAAAAAATAATTTTTCCCACCTATAGTTGGAGTTTGAATAGGACCACATACGTCTGAATGCACCAACTGCAAAATTTTATTTGCTCTAAATTCCGTCTTTTTGGGGTATGGTGCTTCAGTTATTTTTGCTTTGATGCAAGGCTCACATTCGGTACTATGGGAACAATTATTTATGTTTATTCCGCATGCTAATTCCTTAGTCATTATTTCCCTCATTGACGCGACGTTTTTATGTCCTAATCTTATATGCCACAGTTCAACGCAATTTTTATTTTTGCAATTTGTTATCATATTTACGAAATTTTCATCTGTGATTTCGTTAGTTTGCTGAATTTCGTATAAATTGTTTTTTCTTGTACCTTCCAAGCGAATTAATCCTTCATATTCTAGAAAACATTTATTGTTCTCGAACATTATTTTGCATCCGTTTTTCGTAGCTTTAGCTACCGAAAATAAATTAGTTTCAATTTCGGGTACTAGTAGAACATCTTTTAATGTTATTTCATGTGCTCTACGGTCGGAGGTTATTGTGGTAATGTTTACATTACCCGACCCATAGGATTTTAGTTTATTGCCGTTGGCAATTACGACGTTGGTATGTTCTTTATTTGTAAATTCAGAAAATAAGTTTTCATCATTTGATATATGGGAGGACGAGCCAGAATCTATGATCCATGCTTTATTTTGCGATTTGTTCGCTATAAATGCGCAATTTTTCTTTTCTTCGGTTCCGAAATAAGCTGTGCTTTTATTGTTCGGTTTATTTGAGTCCGCGCTTTTTAACCTGTTCTCGTCTTTTTGAAAGACTAATGAAGAAGAGAAGTTTTTTTCTTACATTTTGTTTAAAGATATTTGTTTTATGTTTGTTATGCCAGCAATTAACTGTGTTGTGGTTTTTCAATCGACAAATCGTGCAGTATTTTTCTTCTTTTTTAAAACCTGTGGGTTTAAATTTTCTATCAGCTCTAAAGGCTTTGTTGGTATTATCACTTGTATTTGAATGCTCATTTCTTTTATTAAATTCGTCTGTTAATTTACTCTTTATAAACTCTGGAGTTAATTCGTCTTCCTGCCTGGCTTCTAATGCGGTTATGAGGGTGTCGTATGAAAGAGGTAAAGATCAGAGCAGTAATGCTGAAATATGATTTGTTTTAATTTCTTCGCCTATGGCTGATAACTTATCGATAATTTCTAATATTTTGGTTATATGAGTAATCATATTTTCTCCTTCAGATAATTTCGTTCCATAAAGTCTCCTAAGGAGAAATAGTTTACTGGAGAGATTTGATCTCTCATGGATGTTTTTTAACGTGTTCCATGTGTCCCGTGCATTTTGTAAATGCTTAATATGGATTATTTGGTTATCCTCAATACTTAAATTGATAAGAGCTCTTGCTTTTTTATCTTTCTTAGACCATTCCGTTGTAATTGGATTAGGTGGGTCGTCTGTGACAACTTCAAAGAGCTCTTCTCTTATCAAGAGCATCTCCACCTTAAATTTCCAGTTTGCATAGTTGCTGGAATTTAATTTTTCAATTATACTACCTTCTTTGAAGGTTGCCATTTTTCTATTTTAGAATATATCTAAAATTAATTAATTTCTTTTAAGTATTCGAGGATTTAAGGACACTATATTTATTTTTATTTTTATCCTTTATATACTTTAGAATATTTCGTTCTCATAATCTTTGTTAGGAAAATTTTGTCGGTAGGCAGTAATTTTGCGCGCTCTAAAGTAATAAGGTATATAATAAACAATTATACTTTTGGAACAAAAGATAGGTAAGATATTGCTTACCTCCATTTTTAAGCAATCATCCACACTCCTCATTATACCGCGTAGTAGGTCCGCCAGAATCACTGGTTAATCCATTAAGAAAATTGATGTATCCATTACTTTTTGCACACACAATGTGTAAATCCTTGATTGAAGAATATCCATGTGACTAAGCAATGTGTATAAGTTATTGATTAATGAAACATTCATTATACTGATTAAAGAATTTAATTTACAATTTTATATTTAATAGTTACATAATTTTAATCTTAAACATTAATTAAATTTGATAAGTTTAAGGGAGATCGGAGTATACAGTTCCATCTCCATCGCGAGAGAAAAAGCTTCTATTAAAGTTCTATATAGCAGAATGAAATCAGTCTTTAGTCCTTATCAAGTGATGTCATTTTACAGTTCTTTCATTGGATGGATATGACGTAAAGTCAATGTACGTCATTCATTCGTATTTTAGTCTCTTACTTCCTTGTTCAGTTCACGAGTCTGTAAAAACTTCTTCATATTGCATTATGTATTTCATTTCCTCTTTGAAATTGGATAAACACTATTTATATTGATGAGTTTTTAAGTGAACTGTCATAAAAATCAATTTGCGGAGATTATTATCATGATGTATTATCAACAAAAATAGACCGGTAAATTTTTACTTTATAAAAAATATGACTTTCTTTGTTGCTAAATGAAATTTATTTGGATTTATTAAATAAAGGATAAAGTGTTTTGAAAGGAATATTAAACGATACCCTTTGAGCTATCTTCGATCACACTTACCCACTTGTTTTATTTGTATCACTGTTACAGCTCACGAGAAATATTCATTGGACCATAAATTTACATTGTGGATACTTTACAATTACATATTACAAATAATAAAAAGGTGAAAGTACCATGTTTGTTATTCCATGAATACAAAATAAATTACGAGCGTTTTTGCTCTAATGATGTTATTTAAATGATAAATGTGTTTTGACTTTTTTTCTTTAATTTTTGAAAGAAGTATACATATTGTTAGAATACAACGTTCATTTCTCCTTTTTGAACGTTTTGCTCACCTCAAAATGTTCAACGAGATTACAAGACTGTTCTGTGAGCGAGAGCATGATGTTGAATCGGAAAGATGTCAACGCTTAGTCGCATTCCAGCTGTGTGAATAGTTTTTATTTGTGTTAGTGTAATTAAAAAGTTTTATGTCGTGCTTATTCTGCGTGTCTCATAAAACAACATTTAGTTATGGGTCCAGGGAAGTGATTTATAGAACTGTAACTAGAAGAAGATATTTTTAACTCAAATTTTCGTACTTTGAAGTCTTAAGGCTGTTCGTCAGTGAACATCCCGATTCCCCTCGCTAATGTTAAACCTATGGGCGTAGGATGCATTCGTATATTTAAAATATCTTCTCGGGAAATTAATATTTTTAACTTCTGTTTTCTTTGTACTGTTCTTAAAGAATGTCTCTTTTTTTATTAGTTATCAAAATATTTCTAATATATGAGCTTAATTTACAATTTTATATGTTAAAATCTTATATTATAACAATTTTATGTTAAACTGAATAGGTTTTTAACACTTCACATAAAATTAAACACATATTTTAGAAATATTTCGATAACTAAGAAAAAAAGAGAAATCCTTTAAGAACAGTACGAAGAAAACAGAAGTTGAAAATATTAATTTCCTGAGAAAAATTTTTAAATATACGAATGCATCTGTACTGTAAGTTTAGTATACAATAGTTGACGTTTGCATTCTAATAATATTATCGAAGAGTTGGCCTGATCGTCACAGTGGATATTTTACTATAAAAGTACATAATTATAAAAATGAAGTTCGTTGTACCGCAAAACACTTCAGATGCGTTTCCTGAGTAAAGAGAGACAACAATAGTTCGGAGATATAATAAGAACTCATTCTGTCGAAATTAGTCCTTTACTTGAAGCGAAAAGCAGCATAACAGCAAAAGCAAAACAGGTGGTCGGCTTGCTCCATAGCAAGGCAGTATTAAAAGAAGTCTTTTCACCTCTACATCTCAGCAAAGACGGCTCATCTCAAATCATGACAATGTTCACAGGTCAGTGGGTATTTTACACTAAAAATAAAGCAATTGGCAAGATCCATTAACGCCAGCAAAAATAATCGTTAATGATAAGAAATAGATATATTTAAATTTGGCGATTAAAGAGGAGGGGGTGTAATATCACAAAGTTCATCAGTAACCTTTTTGTGGCTTTTTGGGCTGGGAAAACCATCTGCGATCACGAAATATCGAGACATAAATAACAATTTGTAAAAACATAAATTGCGGATGTATATAAATTTTGTGTTAAACTGAAATAATTACAAGGCTAAAAGTAAATGTATTATGATAACTAGCAGATGCTCAAAGTTCAGAATTAAAAATAAAGAAAATAATACCGGACAAAGTGCATACACACGGCGAGAAACATATTGCTCTAATAATCGAACTGCGGTGTACATGTAAAATAAAAAGGTAAAAGATGAGAGAAAAAATTGCATCTGCCTGCAAAAAGGATAAAGCATTAATCTGTTAATAAATGAGACCTGATTTTAGAATAAAAAGAAAAGAGAAGAAATACTTTTAACAAAAGAATTAAAAATGGTTTTTTTGCCTGTATATTAAAAATGCATATATATGGATCTATACCATGGCATCTATGGGTTTAACATTAGCGACAGAATCGGGAAGTTCACTGACGAACAAAAACCTATCCTTCGTTCTGTTCAGACTCTTCATTAATCGTTTATATTTCTGGATGTGAGAGCTTAAATTATGTCTCATTTAACGACTATGGAAAAGCTTGGTATTTGATAGCTGGTTCAATTTTGGTAGATGGATGTTTCAAATACAAGATGTATGAATCCAAACGATCATTGGAGTTACATAATATAACCGGTAAATAAATAAAACCAGCAAAAGGAACCACAGAAGAATAGCAGAGGCTACAGGCTAATCAAAAAGCTTTTGCTGATATAATTCTTGCCATCTATTGTATCATGCTCAACTAAGTGGATGTTACAGACAGCCTATCGAGTGAAACCCAGTTTATTCCATTTCGTAATTTCCTAATCTTCTACCCCTTCTCTATTCTATTTATACATGTATTGCATCTCATCCTGAATTCAATATTGGCTAAATCTTGAAAATTAATGTGTTAGTAAATTTATATAACTTAGGATGAAGTTAATGGTAAATTAACTTAATTTATCTCATGCAATATTTTGCTTATTTTTTTAAAGCCTTTGTCTCTCACCCCAACTCCATGCTGGTCCTATTTTTAATCATTTTGCTTCTAATGTGATGATGGTTTTCTTTACATTTTTATATAGGTTTCCTCTTTCTCCCAAAATTGTTTTACTCATATATATGCTTGCTTTCAGTTATGTTACAATTTTATTATTACCCTTTCTCTTTTTATTCATATTTTATTTATTGCGGTCGACGTTTATTTTAGAGATCACCAAACAGCGAACCGGGGTTTGTTTCGTTTAGCCACGAATCATAGCGCATATGATGAGACAACAATTAGTTTTCATTCACTATAACCACGCTATATACCTTCACCCCACCGTTTTATGTACTGTGTGGCTCTCATAAGAAAAGACCTAGAATCGATCTCGTCTTGGTCCTGATGTCAAGGTAACTGTTTAGTCGACTTCATTTTAGGTATGTCTGGAATTTTCTTTTCTCGCCAATTACCTCCCGTTCAATCGGTCAATCCGTGAAGTCTTGTTTTACTTTCCACCGAGAACGGTTTTGTAACAACTCTCTCAAATATAGTAACCCTACTCTTAAGGACGAACTTCTCTCTATACAAGTTTCAGGACTTTAATAAGAAGCAACCCTAACCAGGGATTTTCTTATTGGAGCCACACAGTAGCAACGTTTTTGGAGCTCTTAAAATCGATCCAATAATTCTAATCAATCGAAAGCGTATAGTCTGTGAAACAAGTATTCATAATAATTAAAGACATTCGATTTTGTAATAATTAAAGACATTCGATTTATTAATAAGTTTGAAAACGATCCCCCATGCAAAAGTAAAATAAAATTAATTTTTTCTTTCTCTCAAAGCAATGAACATACGAATATAAACAAAATTGCGCAACAGGCAGAAAAATTTCACTTTGTGAAGAATGAGCCAGAAACTGATGGCGACAGCGACAGGGAAAATGTTACACGCTATCTAAAATTAGCAACCCTCCCCCCCCCCCCCTACTTTCAGAGCTTACCGAAAACCCAGAAAAATAAAAACGGGTAAAAAAGTAGCCCAAAGATGGAATAAAATAATTACCCCACTAAAGGAGGAAAAATCTCAAGTCGCAGTAGAAAATTCATTTTCTGACTCATGTCCGGAATTTTCTGAGGCTTTAAATGGTCCTTTTAAAAGTAAATTGGTGTATCCGTAAGAAATATAATTAATTAATTAATACGATAAAATGCTTGGCAAATCATTAATAGGCCAAAACATTAGAAAATTATATGATGTAAATGAGTATTAAAAACTAAATAAAAACAAGATGGTTCAATCGAGAAGTTCAAAGCTAGATAAGCAGCAAAAGTGTGATCTCCAAAACCTGGAATTGATTTTGAAGAAATTTTTCACCTGTAGCTAAATTAAGATCAAAACTGCAATCGATTAAGTTCAAAATGTTTTCACTGCTTACCAGTTAGATTCTATTATGCTTTAAGTAAATGGTGATTGATTTAGCTGAAGAAATATATATGGAGTTACCTGAAGGTTTTAAAAAATTAATCTAATTTTGACAAAGTTTGTATATTTAAAAAAAAATCACTCTACATATTAAAATAATCAGGTCGTCAAAGGTTCAAAAAATAAAATAAAAAATTTAAACTGATGAAGTTTGAATCGCTAAATGCTGATAAATGTGTTTATTTTTCTAAATATCCAACTGAAGATATTATCATTGTTTACTATGAGGATCTCATAATTCTTACTACATGTAAAGAAGATTATGAATACATTAGAGATGAATTAGCAAAATCATTTAAAATGAAAGTTTTAGGTCTCTTACACTATTGTTTCTGCATAAAATTTATACAAAGCAGTGACAGTATTATGATTATTTAAAATAAGCCTATTGAAGATAGTCTGAACAAATTTAACATGCAGAATCACAATCAATGTCTACACATTTCGATAACAACGTGAATCTTTCTAAAGATTTGTGTGCCAAAACTGAAGAGGAAATATCTGAAATGCATAATATTCCCTATCTTGAACTACTCTGTCTAGAACTCTTATATATATATCAATCGCAATTGACATAACTCATGCTTTATACACTGCTCAAAACAATTAAAGGATATTGCAGTTTTAGGTGGATTTTGTATCTGGGAAACTTTTTTGATTGATACATGGTCGACAGACATAGTAGGTTATATGAGAATAAATTACACATGTTTGGCAGAAAAAAATGCATTTTATTGCGCATTTGTGTACAAAAGGAAAAAAACACAATTTGTGCATATAAGAAAAAAAGAATAAGAAAAGGTGTTTTCTTCAAAGAAAATCATTTTCAGTATGGGGTATGGTTTCCACGGGTGGCCAGCAACGTTGAACACCTTTGAGGCATGGACTCAATGAGGCTATTAATGACGAGTTGGGGTATTCTGCCCCACTCTTCCAGAAGAGCTCTTTCCAGTTCTTGGAGAGTTTGTGGGGGTTGTTGGCGGCCAGAAACTCGTCTTCCTAGAGCGTCCCAAACGTGCTCGATTGGATTCATGTCTGGAGAACACGCTGGCCATTCCATTCGAACGATTCCTTCCTCGAAAAGGAAATCCTCCACCAGGTTTGCACGATGTGGCCTGCAGTTATCGTCCATTAAAATGAAGTTATCTCCGATTGCTGCAGCGTAAGGGACTACAATAGGTCTGAGGATCTCATCCCTATATCGGCGACCAGTCAGAGCTCCATCTCGAATGATGTAGAGGTCAGTGCGCCCGTCAATGGAGATGCCACCATACACCAACACTCCTCCACCGCCAAATCTGACACTTTCGTGCACGAACGCAGGATTATTCCTACTGCCACGGTCCCTCCAGATGAAAATACGCCTATTATCCGGATGCACAGAAAAACGGGACTCGTCAGAAAACAGAATATTGCTCCATTCATTTCTCCTCCAGTTGACATGCTCGGTTGCCCACTCCCTGCGGTCGCGACGATGCCTTGATGTTAATCTAACATATACCATCGGTCGGCGAGCATACAGACTTACAGCATGGAGCCGGTTTCGGACAGTCTGAGTTAAAATGGTGGTGCCTGTAGCCGAGCGAAGGTGTTGTTGGAGAAGAGTAGCGTTCATGTTTCGGTGTCTCCGAGCTGTTAACGCTAAATACCGATCTTCATTGGGCGTTGTTGCCCGTCTACGACCTTGCCCTGGTCTTCGGCCTGCACATCCACTCTCCAAAAAACGGTTCCAGATCCTGGAAATGACACTTTGTGACACTCCAATGGCTTGCGCTACTTCGGCTTGAGTTTGGCCCCCTTCTAACCTACCAACAATTCTCCAAGCTTCTGAATCTGTCAAATGACTTCGCTGAGACATCGTACTCATCGAAACAAAGCAATCACTGAATGCCGATCATCCTTGTCTTCATTCTCTTTTATCCAGTTGAAAGTCAAATTTCATTCGCTGCCGCTGAAGCGACGTTTTTGACGTCGAACTCAAAATTTGCATACTCCACAGTTTGAAAACCAGAAAAATTTGCATTTGTGATTCTCTTCTTCTATTTTCGGCAAAAAAAATTTCGTTTATATCTTTATTTTATATAAAACTTCAAATATCCTTTAATTGTTTTGAGCAGTGTATTTTCTATGCCTGTTCAGCAATAAACCAGGCAAACCTCATCAGAAGCGGCAAAGGTACTTTAAAGGTACCCAAGATCAAGGAATGAACGTGACGGTTAAACATGATGCTAAGTCCTTAATTGCATTTGTTGATGCGATTGGACTTCAGCTTTAAACAACAGAAAGCCCTACACAGTATTCATCTGTAAGTGTGTCGCTGGTGCTATATCTTGAGAATGGAGAAAGCAGCGAACTGTTCCTTTATCCACAACTGAAACAGAATATGTGATCTTATCAGCAGGCTACTAAAAGAGACTCTACATCTTATACGGTTCTTAAATTAACTTTTCACTGAAACACTGACTGTGCCTACTATAACATTGTGAGATAACCAATCTGCTCAGAAATTATTACGGAATTAAATCTATCACTCACACACAAAACATATAGATATGCGTCATCATTTTATGTGAGAAATATGTGATAGTGGTGAAATGGACGTTAATCACTTAGGAACAGAAAATATAACACTGCAGACATTTTAAATAATATATCAAACGTTTGAAAACTTAAGAAATGTTGTGAATTCATAAGATTAAGTATTTAGAAATATTCGGTGTTATTTTGTATTCTCTTTTCATGTAAGTTTAAGGCATATATTTATGTTTGTAATTTTATACTAATATTGTTTCGCTGTAATTTGCATATATATTATTTGCTTAATATGAGAATAATGTTTAGTTCGGGAAATGCGCGTTGCAAGGGAGAAATTGTTGGAATACAACGTTCATTTCTCTTTTCGTACATATTACGCGCATGCCGATAGTGACAAAACTACAAGACTGCTCTGGGAGCGAAGTATGTTGATAAATCTGAAAGATGTCAGCGCTTGGTCACTTTCCAGCTATGTAAATATTTTTTCTTCGTGTTAGTGTAATTAAAATTTTTATATCAAGCTACTCTGCTTATTCTGCGTGCCTCATAAACCGACATATATATCGACGTACACATAACCGGCGCGTGAATTTTCTGTAGTGTGTGCAAAAAATTTTGGAATCTATTGAAGAAACAAAAAACGAAATGTCATATCATACATAAATTATGTAAAACAAAAATTATGTAAATTATGTAATAAATTATGTAAAAAAAATTATGTACATAAACTATGTATTCCATTATTCTATCTCAATAATGCAAAACATCAAAATTTCATTAAAATTTATTTTATAAAAAAATTGTTGAGAAGTTTAACGTCCATGTTTTAAAATAACTTTGAAATATTCATTACTAGCCCCAAACAATTGACAAGTCTATGGTGATTTTAGTTATATAGTTTATAAAATCAGCAATTTTACTTAGATAAGAAATTACAGTATATCTCAATAATATTTTGAAATTTTATAATTTTATAAACCATTGAAAAGTTATTATAAATTATAAAAAAGAAATTCCATTTGTAATTATTATAGATGATAATGTTTTAATTGTTTAATACTCTTCTAGAAAAATATCTCTTATTACACACTTCTTAATAACAAGTATAGCAAAATAATTTTTCGACATTATTTTCAAATTTAGTTTCGATGAGAGCTCATTATAATAGTTTTAGTGCGACCGAGCAAACAGACATGAAAACAGTTTTGAAATACTTTCAATCAGAATCAAATAATGAACAATTCGGTAAGTTAAATAACAGAGGTATAAAAAATTCTTTTAATTACTTTAGATAAAAAATTTTAATTGTAAATGCAATTTGCCAACATAAACAACCCTTATAGAAATGTTTAATTCTGGTGAAAGGAATTCGACAGCTTTTATATTTGATGATTCCTCAAATAATTCGACTATGTCAGTTGAAGAAACGATATCTTTTTAATCGAAAGAATAGATAGAACTTTCAATTTATATTGACTCATGCTTAATTTCGAATTATTTTTAGCACTTTCCAATATAGTTCAAAAGTGTTTATGAGTTCAGTTTGTCCGTCTGCCGTCTATCTATGTACTCTAACTCTCGTAAATACACTCAGATTGCTATATAATTAATATATGTTATTGAGGTTTACTAGGATCTCTATTGAAAATGGAATTTGCAGCATTTATAGTTCGTTTACAGGGACATTCAAAAGAATCCCATTACATTATTTTCTGTGGGAGAAAATAGTTTGCGGTGTATTTTAATGATGTTACACTTTTTCAAACACAATGAAATTGGTATGTATTTGTGAGGTGCGCTAAAACATGCTTTCTGTAGAATATGAGGTGCAAAGCATTTACCATTCATTTGCAGGGTCACACAGAAAAATTCTGTTACAGAATGGTCTACGATAAAAATTGCTTGCAGCGTATTTTAATAATATTACACTATTTCAAATAGAATGAAATGTATATACATTACTGTGGTGCACTAGTAGATGCTTACCGTAGAATATGACGTGCATAACAGTTATCCTTAATTTACAGGAACACACAAACAATCTCGGTTACAGTACTGTCTATGAGCGAAAAATGCTGGTAGTACATTTTCAGTTTTTGCATACGTTTTTAAGTTTAATTACATTTTGCGTTATATGTGGTGTGTATAAATTCTTTATATCATACACAGGGCCACACAAAAACATTACTGTGTATGAGCGTGAATTGTGTAAGAGTGTTTTTAGGTGCGTTCGTAATTATATAAATATGTAGCACCTATTGTCGTCGTCTGGTCTGTCCGTCTGTCTGTCCACATGTAACAACCCGAAAACTACCCAACCAAATGGTTTGAAATTTAAGATATATTATCTTTGCAGAATTTTGTCGAGACATTTCAAATTTTATGAAAATCGAATCAATACTTTAGAAGATATTGATAAGAATATTTATTAAGAAATTTGAATTTTTTTAAACAATCGGTGCTTTTTTGTTATAGCTGCTTCCGAGATTTAATAGTCAAGCGACCGAGATACTTATTTTATTATAGAAATTAATTGCAGACGATATTATTCATTTCACGTTTTTAAAAATCATCAAGATCTGAATATTTATATAACTAGCTATAGTACGAACGCATCTCATTTGTCACGTTTGGCATACAATTTCCAACTTGTTTAATTGGGTAATGCATTTTCCAACTGAACTATATTTAGTATAACAAGAGATGTTTGTAGAATATAAATAAAAACTAGATGGAACCCGTCAAAATTTGACGGCAAAAAACTTGATAGTACCATAAAAATAAAATTCATAGCTGCTTTAAAATGTTTGAAACTTTTGCAGAATAATTCAAATAAATAAAAAACCCACTTTGAATTAAAGCTAGGTTGAAGAACAGCAATTGGCTAAGTTTCACTGGCACATGCACTCGCGGAATTTCTTTCATTTGACACATTTAGCGCTGTTGTGCAAGTAAATGGTAAGTGCCCCCTTGGGGAGGGGGAAATGGCAGGATGGACCAAGGAGATGCATAACATGAATAAGCAGTCAAAGACCTTTCAAACGATATGTAACATGAGGGGTGTGTGCAAAATTTAAAAAAGTACCCCCTTGGGGGGGGGGGGGTAAAGTAGGGGATGGACACGGAACATGCATAATATGATTAAGTGGTCACAGACCTTTCCAACGATATATAACATGAGGGTTGTGTGCAAAATTTAGAAAAGTACCTCTTTGGGGGGGGGGGCAAAGTGGGGAGATGGACATCAGAGATATGCATATGATTAAG
Organism: Maratus michaelseni; assembly: GCA_963931845.1. Lineage (NCBI taxonomy): Eukaryota > Metazoa > Arthropoda > Arachnida > Araneae > Salticidae > Maratus > Maratus michaelseni. The sequence continues at coordinate 259,989,229 of OZ007594.1, forward strand.
CAGTCACAGACCTTTCCAACGATATATGACATGAGGGTTGTCTGCAAAATTTAGAAAAGTACCCCCTTGGGGGAGGGGGGGCAAAGTGGGGAAATGGACATTGGAGATATGCATATGATTAAGCAGTCACAGACCTTTCCAACGATATATGACATGAGGGTTGTCTGCAAAATTTAGAAAAGTACCCCCTTGGGGGAGGGGGAGGGCAAAGTGGGGAGATGGACATTGGAGATGCATAATATGTTTAAGCAGTCACAGACCTTTCCAACAATATATGACATGAGGGTTGTGTGCAAAATTTAGAAAAGTACCTCTTTGGGGGGGGGGGCAAAGTGGGGAGATGGACATCAGAGATATGCATATGATTAAGCAGTCACAGACCTTTCCAACGATATATGACATGAGGGTTGTCTGCAAAATTTAGAAAAGTACCCCCTTGGGGGAGGGGGGGACAAATTGGGGAGATGGACATTGGAGATGCATAATATCATTAAGCGGTCACAGACCTTTCCAACAATATATGACATGAGGGGTGTCAACAAAATTTAGAAAATTGCCCCCTTGGGGGGGGGGGGGCAAATTGGGGAGATGGACATTGGAGATGCATATGATTAAGCGGTCACAGATCTTTCCAACAATATATGACATGAGGGGTGTCAACAAAATTTAGAAAAGTGCCCCCCTTAAAAGGGGGGAAATGGCGGGATGGACCCCGGAGATGCATAACATGAATAAGCAGTCAAAGACCTTTCCAACAATACGTAACATGAAGGGTTTGTGCAAAATTTACAAAAGTACCCCCTTGGGGGGGGCAAAGTGGGGGATGGACACCGGAGATGCATAATATGATTAAGCGGTCACAGATCTTTTTAACGATATATAACATGAGTGGTATGTGCAAAATTTAGAAAAGTGCCCCAATTGACGGGGGGGGGATGGACCACACAGATGCATAACATGAAAAGGCAGTCACAGGCCTTTCGAACGATATATCATATGAGTGGTGTCAGCAAAGAAAAGTCTCTGCCCCGTGTGGGCAAAACATACTCCCCCCCGCCGCCATAATTATTGATGCGGACTCATTTTTTAAATTCGTTCGCACCCCTCTTCTCCCGCAAAATGTGAATTTTAAAAACTCCCCTTCCGAATTTTTTTATACCAAAAGCACTTATGTCCATCGTCTGCATGCAGAGTTTTGTGCTTACAGACGCCAGACACAACAACACACACACAGGCAGACGTTTACCGACATTAATAGCAGTGTTTCACCCAGACAGTTTCAGAAGGGTGCTGCACCCTGCCTGCCCTTTGGTTTGCAAAATAGCACCCTTCTTGCCCCTCATAAAAATAATTAGCACCCTTCTTGCCCCCTCCAGCAAAATAATTAGCACCCTTCTTGCCCCCTACAGCAAAATAATTAGCACCCTTCTTGCTCTCAGTAAAAAAAGTGCCCTTTCTCCTTTTTGCATTAAAAAATTTGGTTTCATAATAAAAACTGACTCAATGTTGTCTTAAAAAGAGTGTTTTGACTTTGAAATATCAAAAGTGGCTTTAAAAACCAAAAGAATACCTTTAAGCTTTAACAATTAAAAAAGTGCCCTTAAGATTCTGAAAAGTGCCCTTAAGATTCTGAAAAGTGCTCTCAAAAATCCAAAAAGTGCCCTTAAGAATAAAAAAAGTGCCCTTTTTCTCACCAGCAGCACCTTGCCCCTTTTTAAACCTGGGGGAAACTCTGTTAATAGTATAGATGATACTCAGTGCCTACACATTTCACCCTTTATAATTCAGTCAATGAGTTGACAGTCGTTCATTTCCAGAAACGAAACAATAATTCTTTAGGATGAATTTTGTTTGTTTGGCGTCACAAACTTTTTAGGGCACCTGCAGACTAAAAACATATAATCAATCTTCGCGGGAAAAAAATCCTAGATTTCGTCAAATGATCACAGAAAAAACACTAATTTCATCAAAGGATCATGTAAAACGTGAATTTTGTTAAAAGGCCACAGAAAAACGTGATTTACGCAAAAGATGAGCAAATTTTGTCAAAGAATCGCAAAACAGGAAATTCCACCAAAAGATAGCGCTTTCTTGCCAAATTTCGTCTAAAAATTTGCGGAATAAAATGTATTTTATCAAAAAATCGCTGGAAAACGCACATTTCGTTAAAGTATCGCGAGAAAAATGCGAATTTCTTCAAAGATTGCTGAAAAAACGCGAATTTCATCGAAGGATTGCTGAAAATTCATGAATCTTATCAAAAGGCAGCAGAGAAAATGTGATTATTATCAAAGCATTGCGAAAAAAGAAAATTTCGTCTAAGGATCACAGAAAAACACAAATTTCATAAAAGAATAATGGAAAATAACGCAAATTTCGTGAAAAAAAAAAAATCGCAGAAAAAACACAAATTTCGTCAAATTATCGCTGAAAAAAAACACGAATTACGTCATAGGATAGCTGAAAAAATTGTGAATCTCGACAAAAAAAAGATACAGAAAAAAATGCGAATTTCATTAAAGAATCACGAAAAAAAATGCAAATTTTGTTAAAGGATTGCGCAAAGAATGTGAATTTTTTGAAAGGTTCTTGTGAAAAATGAAACTGTCTTTATTAAAAACAGCACACACACAAACATCTATACAAACCTCAATACACACAAACATATTATAGGCAGGGCTTGAAATTCAATTTTTCCAAGGACGGGAGTCTCCCTACCAACATTTTTAAATGGAGGGGAGTTGTAATGTTTGGGAGGGAGAAAAAAAAATTTTAAACCCCACTATTATTTTACGTGTTATTTAAAGAATTACATTAATGCAGACATGACAAAATACCATTGAAAAAATTAAGTCAACTGAGAATGATTATGTAAAATGTTTATTTTTATTATAAAAAAGGGAAGAATGTTAAGTTTTATATATGCAGTGTATTTTTCAAGTTCCATTAAATGTGTTAGGGACCCTTAACAATTAGGTTGTTAAATAAATTTCTGACTTTAGATTTTACTTGATTGAGATTCACCGATCGATCGTGGAAAAGACGCAAAGTTCATCGATCTGTCGCAGAAAAAACGCTAAGTTTGTCGATCAGTCGGGGGAAAAAAGCAAATTTCGTCGATCGATTGCAGAATAAACACAAAGTTCGTCGATCTGTCCCCAAAAAACGCAAGGTTCGTCGATCAGTCGCTTAAAAAACGCAATGTTCGTCTATCTGTCTCAGAAAAAACGCAAAGTTCGTTGATCTGTCGCGGAAAAAACGCAAAGTTCGTCGATCAGTTGCGGAAAAAAGCAAATTTCGTCGATCGATTGCGGAATAAATGCAAAGTTCGTCGATCAGTCAGGGAAAAAAGAAAAATTTTATCGATCGATTGTGGAATAAACGCAAACTTCGTCGATATGTCCCCAAAAAACGCAAGGTTCGTCGATCAGTCACTTAAAAAACGCAATGTTCGTCGATCTGTCGCGTTCGTTTGATGTCGTTGTTGAAAATTTATGAATTTCTATTATTAAAGTAATTTTTTCATTTTACCGTATTTATTTTATTTTTGTGTTGTATGTATTTTGCTACTTTGAATTTTTTTAAACTAACCCTTTTTTTTTTGGAGAGTGAGAGAGAGAGATTTAGTAATTTGGTGACACGAAGTTCCGCAAATTCTTAAAATCCACAAATCGTTTCCAATGTAAACAATGAAATTTACAATTAAGTTGCAAGTGCAAAATTTCAGTTTTTTAAAATTTTCATGTCATTCTGTACACATTTTAATATGTCATTCTGATCATTATACATATTTAGTTACGCATTATTAATTATTTACTTGACCTTTACTTTTAATATTTTAAATATTTCAAACTTACAGCTGAATGTAATTATTAAAACATTTGAAATACTGCATTCGAAAAATGAAATTTCAGCTTAGAAACGCGACAATTACTATTAGGTTAAAAAAATTTAAAGTAGAAAAGTACTTATGATATAAAAAGAAGAAAAAAAAATACACCAGAATTTATCTGTATTACGAAAGCGGGAGAAATGATTTTCTGTGCTATATGAAAAGATATCCAAATAACTCAATCATAAACATAGAAATAGGTATCGGTTTCTATGTTCATGTGCACTCAATCCAAACTTGAAACTTTTAAAAAGGTCATTGAATGAATGAAATTCATCTCCGCCTTTCACATCCAGAAAACTTGCTGTGTCGCCAATTATGTTTATATTTTATATATATATACTAGAGGGCCTACCCCCTGCGAGCTACGCTCGCCAACCCCCGCTCAGACTTTGAGGCCTCTAAAAACATGACAGCGTGTTTTATTTTTTAAATATCGGTAAATCTGTAATTGGGTTGCCATGCTTTTAACGTTTTAATGGGACATTTTTTGATTACCATGGTCTCATACACAGCTGTTGCGACAACTGACGACTGTTTTCGGGATTGATAAGTAAAATCAGTTACAACTTGAAAACCAGCTTGTATAAAATGGTTAGGTTTAAATTGTGGCTACCTCTCGGACTTTTATAACAACGATCTGTATTCTATTCTTCCTTTGCGTTTAAAGATGAGAAAAATTCCATCTGCTTGTGAATAACATTAAGAACCACGGTATTGAAAAGTACTATGTTATACACATTTTCATTAACAGGTTTTAATTTTCTCTCTATTTTAGTGCACCATCATGCATACTTTCATGTTATTTTAAATAAGTAAATTATTTATTTTAATTAATATGTATATACGAATTTTCTAATAATTATGTATCATACAAAATTAATTAAATATTTTGTGCATGCATGCCTGCATTTATTCGGCATCAATTGATGAGATATTTAAACAAATTTGCTATCCGCGATAATTTTACACCATGTTATGTCACTTGAATATTGTCCATAAGAAAATCGGGTACTTTTCCAGTATAGGTTCCTTTGCTTTTAGGTTTGGCGTAATTCGAGCTTCAAAAAGGGATATATTCGTTAATATATATAGATTTGTTGCCAAAAGTTATGAAAACAAACCCAATGAACTTTTGGTGCTTTTCTATTATAGGGGTCTTTGACGCTTTTTTAAAAAGCTTGGCGGAAAAAACCAAGCAGGATATTTTATTCTCCTTCCGTTCAGTTGGGCAATTGTTATTTTATATATTCGTTTCAAATATCCGAATTAGTGATTTATAAATTCGCTTAATTAAATTTTACAAAAAAATAACAAAATGATAGCAATAAATATTAATTACTATTAATTCCTTTCCCCCCTTTCTTTTGCGTTTACATAAATGACGTCATTTGGACGAATTTATTCAAAATATTTTCAGTTTATAAATTAAATTAAATGCTGACAGACGATTGAATCCTGACGATAGAAATGTGATTTTTTTTTTCAAATTTTCCTGAAAAACATAATTTAATCACAATCTTGTCTTCATTATCGATTGGAATAAAAGATAAATTCAATTTCAATTTGAAAATGACGAATAAAAAGAAATCAATAATTCCTATCGGGATCCTTTTCAATTTTTTTCCCTTTTTTGTCACAAAAAAAACTGAGTAATTAGTTGCCATCATTACAGAAATATCATTAAAATTAGAAAAAAATTAATATCTTGAAAACTAATTCCAATTTCAAAATTCTATTACCAGTTTTGACATCCGCGGATTTTTATGGACAATTGGTATTAATTTCACCATCAAGCGTTTAATATTTTATTAAAAATAGCCCTGAAACATAATCAGTCGTTTAATCAGTCGTTTCATAAAATCGTTTCATAAATTCGTTTCATAAAATCGTTTCACAAATTCGTTTCATTAGGATTTTATATATATAGGGTAGATATAAAAAAATAATAATTCAGGCACTTTTCCGTTATATGGACACCATTGTCGCCAAACATACATACATACATACATTTTGGCATAGTGTCCGTATAACAGAAAAGTACTAAAGTTCATGGTTTAAAATCACAATAAAATATCATGAAATTTATTGATTAGTTGTGGGAAAATATCGGGGAAATAATGTGTTTTTCGTGAATTTTTTGTTTTGTTAACAATGTGGTTAGAGAGCCAGGGAGAAATCCAGAAAACTTGCTGTGTCGCCAATTATGTTCATATTTTATATATATATATATATAAATAATAATTCAGGCACTTTTCCGTTATACGTACACCATTGTCGCCAAACATACATACATACATACATTTACATACATACATACATTTTGGCATAGTGTCCGTAAAACAGAAAAGTACTAAAGTTCATGGTTTAAAATCGCAATAAAATATCATGAAATTTATTGATTAGTTGTGGGAAAATATCCGGGAAATAATGTGTTTTTGTGAAATTTTTTGTTTTGTGTTGTTGTGTTTAATTGTAAGCATTCATTATAATTTTCAGTGCATTATTAAATTGAAATTTTTGTTTAAAATATGTAAACAAAACAGTGACCAGAAACCTGCACAATTTCTAATATAGATAGATAGATAGATAGATGCATGCATGTAGTACTTTTAATTATTTGGTAAAAATACTGTGATCGTCACTGAAAAAACCTTAATTTAACCTAAAAGTAATTGTCGAGTGTTTAAGCTGAAATTTCATTTTACGAATACAGTATTTCAAATGTTTTAATAATTACATTCAGCTGTAAGTTTGAAATATTAAAAGTAAAGGCCAAGTAAATAATTAATAATGCATAACTAAAAGTAATTGTCGAGTGTTTAAGCTGAAATTTCATTTTACGAATACAATATTTCAAATGTTTTAATAGTTACATTCAACTGTAAGTTTGAAATATTAAAAGTAAAGGCCAAGTAAATAATTAATAATGCATAACTAAAAGTAATTGTCGAGTGTTTAAGCTAATTTCATTTTATGAATACAGTATTTCAAATGTTTTAATAGTTACATTCAGCTGTAAGTTTGAAATATTAAAATTAAAGGCCAAGTAAATAATTAATAATGCATAAGTAAAAGTAATTGTCGAGTGTTTAAGCTGAAATTTCATTTTACGAATACAGTATTTCAAATGTTTTAATAGTTACATTCAGCTGTAAGTTTGAAATATTAAAAGTAAAGGCCAAGTAAATAATTAATAATGCGTAACTAAATATGTATAATGATGAGATTTTTTTTCCTTGAATTATTCAGTGAAACTCGCCTTATAAATGTACGCAAATAATTCACATCAAAATCTTAAAATAACAAAGTTTTCTTTCGTGTTTAGCTATGCTTAATAACCAAAAAAGCTTGATTAATACAAAAAATTTTTCGTAAAAATACTGTGATCGTCGCTGAGAAAACCTGAATTTAATCATATCACACAGAATTACATATTAAAAGTTTAAAAAACTGAAATTTTACACTTGTTTACATCGGAAACGATTCGCGGAATTTCGTGCCACGAAATCTCTCTCTCTCTCTCAAAAAAAGGGTTAGTTATAAAAAATTCAAAGTAATAAAATACATACGACTTAAAAAGAAAATAAATACGGTAAAATGAAAAAATACCTTAATAAAAGAAATCCATAAAGTTTCAACAACCGAACAACCAAATGGAGTCGTAGTAATCCACATACGCTTCTAGAGAGAGGAAAAAGCCTTCACCTCATTGGCTGAAATATCGCGTCTGAAGATAGTAAAAGCCTCTAGCTGATTAGCTGAATGCTCGCGCATGCCTATAAAAGGCATTTTTGCACGAAAAACTAAAAAGCAGGTTAGCTTTAAGTATATGGATATGTGCAGGGCTACGCAAAGAACTGGAGACATTGCCGTCTATAGATGGTTTATTTCTGAAAGTACGTTTTCAGTTGTTATCCATTTTCTAAATTGTGTACTTACAATATCCTCTTATACCTTATTAAACGGTGACGTTCCGTTACAATTTTCTGGAAGAGTTGGAAAGTGTTTCATAATTTATGCAGGACGTATGACTTTTCTTTATCGTTAAATAATTTTACAAGCCCGCTACTAAAATGGTTTTACTTGAGTCAACATACTAGGTTAGCGAAAAATAAATTACTAAATTCAAAGAGCCTGGTAGGCGTGTTCTACGTCTCTGAATAAGATAGAATATAAGCTACAGATAACTCAAATCATTTGCAATTATTAGATAAAAATATTCCTTACGAAAATCCTTCGAATGACATTGAAATAATTCTTTAGCAGGATTATATATTCTAACGCTTTCGTAGAAATATTTTATGTGCTTTAAATAAATGTTCAGTTTGTTCACTTTTATTAAAACAACATTATTCTTAATCGCAAAACTACACTTCCTATAGCTAAGTTTAGTGAGTCTGGCCAAATATCCAAAACTTAAAACTTTTTCAACTGACTTGCCCATCAGTTGAATTATCTGGTAATTTAAATTTTAGTAGAACGCATTTCATCTGATAAAAAATGTCTGCAACCAAATTGAAAAAAAAATATAAAAACGTACAACGTTGATCGACCCTCATCTGCTCTCTTATACAAACAAGAAAATTTTAAAAGATGCTCTCATTGACATTAGTTAGCGAGTGCCACTGTGCGAACCGACAACAAAGTTCTTAAGCTTATAATGTCAAAATGTCAGCAAAAAAAGAATAAAAAATTCCACAAGTAGTTACTTTGGAAAAAAACATGCAGTATAGACTCAGAATTTTTTTTTTTTTTAATCAGGAAAACCACAAGTATTCCGTGCAAAAACATGCTGTGACAATGCAAGTTTTTTATGCAAAGGGATCATATAGATTTTTACCTAAAGTAAAACTGAAGATATTTCCGACAAAAAAGTGAAGGGAAAATACAGGGGTTTTTTTTGTTGTTGTTGTTTAAAGGAAAACTGAAGGTATTTCGGACAAAAAAGTAAAGGGGAAATTCAGGTTTTATACCTATAGAAAAACTGAAGTTTATTTCGGGCAAAAAGTGAAGGGAAAAAGGGAAAATGCAGGTTTTATGTTCGAAAAACCTTCAGTTTTTTAAAGGTTTTTGTCCTCTGTGGCGTGTTATTCATTTTTGTTAACTCTGTATTTCATAAAGGACCGTGACTTATTTACCTATAAATTCATCACTGAAATTTAACCCATTTTCTATAGCAGAAAAATTGTTTTCAGTGTACTTCATTATTGATGGTTCAAACCTTGTCATATGCCACCTGTGATTAGTTCATTTATTTGAATGACCAAAAATTTCACTACAATATATTTTACAGCAAAAATAACAAATTCGTATAAAATTTGCTTAAATATGAATTACATAACCTATTCGTCTTTACAAGAAAGGTTCTAAATTTGGATGATCAATTTTAAATTTCTAAAGTAAATACCCAGATAGCAAGCAAGGTTCCGAAAACGGTCTCTTTTCATTTTCTTTCGACTTTTCTGTGAAGGTATATTATCTTTAGCGTATATCACGGTCACAGTAATGTTTTGAATATTAGGCTTTTGGAATAACCGTCAGGAAACCTACCTTCTAAAATCATCCTTTACACTTTCATTTTCCGCGCATGCGCAACTTATTTTATAACTTTGTTAGCTGCAACTGCAAATTGTGCTTATTCATTCACCCATTGAAGGTGATATTGGCGTGCGAGTAGGTCACGTAGCATCGCTTTGCCTGTGCTGGGCTGGCTTTTCATTTACATGTGCAATCAAAATCATAGTCAATCCGAAGTATGTTAAACTATTTTGTATTGATTTAATTTGATATAGATTTATCTTATTGCAAGAACTACATACATACGCATATTTCTGTTATAGTTCTTGAAATTTCCATTTATAATATGTTTTTTATTCTTAACGAATTAATGCGAGTTCTTTAACCATACTTTCATTGCAAAATACAATAGATACAGAGTGGCATTTGTTTATGTTTATATTTTAAATTATATTATTATCGTTTATGTCATTATCTATTGATGTTCCCCAATTTTAAAATATCCATCTTATAGTTCATGTGATTAAAAATTACCTTCAAAAGTTTGAAATATTGCGTAATAATAATAATAGATTGTGTACTTGTATTTAAACTGCAATTTAGTCAAAGTTAGTTATTTTTAGGCATATGTTTTATTTTCTTATAATTTAGTCATTTATATTGCATAAAATTATATCATTCAATTACGTACGTTTAAGATATAAAATTTTTATTGCATGCGTTGCTAGAATATTTTAAATTATTGTTATTTTTATTACTTTCTTTAATACATTTTATTTTCATGAATTTTAAAATATGAATTTTGATGAAGTCAGACTATTTAAATTTTTGACGTTTCAATATACATGCTAATAATTATGAGCGATTTTTAAAATGAAGATTTACATTTTAAAGGAAAAAAGGTCTAAATAATGTTAACTGATTATTATTATTTATTTTTAATTACGGAGCATCAATAGATTTAATTCAGAGATAAATCATTCTGAAAAATTATTGTCCTTCTGTGTTAAGTAGAATGAAAACATGCTTAAAGTAAAGATTAAAAATAAACAAATAGGTAATATGCATATAATATAAAAATATTATAAATGGAAATTGCATGTTATTTTTCTCAGTAATTATATAAATACCAAAATTTGGTTTTATATAGTTCTTAAATGGAGATAAATCTTTATCAAATTAAATTATGCAGTTATGTTTAACTTTCTTCAGTTTGTCAATCAACTAATAAATAAGAATAATTGATACTGGGTTAACCATTATCAGTTTTCAAATATGAAAACACAAAGGTAAAGACAACATAAAAACCAAGACATAAGCAATTCCCAACTCAGAAATTTAAAATATTGTGAAACTTTCAAGATAGTAGGGCTTAAGCAAAAATATAGTATACAAATTTTCTTGTTGCCTGAATTCACTGTAAAAGGAAAATATCCCCGCTTTATTTTAAAACTGATTAATTGTAAAAAATACAAAGATAAAAGTTATCTATTTTAATTAGTTTTGTCAAATTCAAACAAAAGTTAGGAAACTTCTGTAAAATAATTCTTACCGTTCATTCTAACAAAATGTATATTAGATTTATTTTTTTTTTAATGTTATCAACAATTAATATTTGTAGCATACTTTAAAGGATAAAATGCAATATATTAATTAAAATATAAAAAATAAATATATTCAAATTTTAGCAATTACTTTAAAGGGAAAAAAGCAATATATTAATTAAAATATGTAACTTGCTAAATGTAATATGACTTCTTAAATATAATGTGTGCAAATAAAAATCATTATTTTCCATTTTTTTTCTTTCAATATATAAATATGCTAAAATTTAGTTTCCTACAGAAACAAAAGAAAAATTCTAAGTCAAGTTATTTTGATGAAAATCTCATACCTCTGTCAATTAAGATTTAAAACTAACAGATTAATCAAAACCTTTTTCATTTCCTTTATAAATGCTTATAATAAAAGCATTATTATCTACATTTGATTGTAATTCCTGTTACAATGGTCAATATGAAATCCTGTAACTAGCCTTACATTTCTACATTTTGGTATGCTTGTCCTAAAACACTTACAAAGTACCTCAGATTGTGTCAACTAGCAACCTTTTATAATCCTTTTTACAATGTTTGCAAACCTTTCAGACAAAGCCTTTAAAAAGCATCTAGTCATTTACATGTAGAGGTTAGAAAAATGTTTTAAAAATCAAAAATTGTTAACTGGGTATTATCTTCTGGTTTCTAGAATATTAGAATAATCACATGTGATACACATTAAAGCTTAAGATTTAAAATTTTCTCAAACATCTTAAAATATTTTCTGAGATTGGAATTTTCAAAAAATATTTTCATAATTATGAAAAATTTTCAGTCACCTTATCTCGAAGCGCCTGTGTGCACCGCATACTTCACACACGCTATGCACCGGCTTTGTATATACATTTATTTACACACACACACACACACACACACACACACACACACATATATATATATATAAACTTATTGCAAAAATTAACCATATATATACAGGTGTCGGAAGTAGCGAAACTACTGTAGCTTCTACTTTTTACAGTAGTTTGTAGTGTAGCGCGCTACATTTTGAAGAATGTAGTGTAGCGAGTAGTGCGATACAAAAAATCCGTAGTTTGTAGCGAGAACCGACGCTACTTTTAACGCTACTTCAGGGGTGGGAAACCTACAATTCTGCAAATCACGTTGCCGAAATTTGCTTCTTTATTGCAAAATTTGTTCTGCTCAACAATTTGCAAATATCAGCTGCAAATCTCAGCTGCAACGTATAACAACGTATCGCATGAAGTGATAGATTTTCCCCATTGACAGTTTCTGCTAAAATCAAGTACTAATCCACCAAATGAATTAATTTTCTTTCTGGCAACACTTGTCTATTTACTCATTATTAAGTCTTTATGTTTTAACGCCGGTTTCTTAATATTCGGAATTTCTTGATTTAGAGATTTATTTATTATTTGCATCTAGGGTTGTTTTTCTGTAATATTCTAGATTATAATCTCTCTCACAATTTTTCTACGGAATTTAATGTGTGTATAAATTATCATTTTCTCGTATGTTATCCTTTTTAATGCCCCCGATTATGTTGCATTAATTTAATTCACTACCCAACATAAAAAATGTTTCGGACTCAAAAATAGTTATTTGTGAAGTATTTTGTCTTGCTAAACACGAAAATCAACATAAAAAGTTGAGATTTGCTCTTGTTTTCAAGATAGGAATCAACTTGAGAAATCTCACTATGGCTGTTTTATGGGAAATCGAATGTTCGGAAGTTGGTACTCCTAATAGCTGTAATTCCCCTCAACTGCATTCCCTGTGTAGAATCTTTTTGACATTATTTTTCCCCAGCAGATGGAAGCACCTTCCCTGGGACCGACCGTCTTTTTTACCGGTAAGAGAGTCAGTAGAACGAAAAAAGATAACAGTGCACGATTCAAGTGACATTCTCTGCTATTCGCCTTACAACTAAAGGTAAGCAATTTAATTATATCAACTGTATCAGTCTAACCGACGGTATCCATCACTCTATTTGACCTTTAGAATGAAGTTTCAAATTTTTAAGGCCACTTTGGAGTTTAAAACCAGTAAAAATTGCTGTTTTGAGGCTACATTTCAATTACGATTTCTGACATTTTGATCATAGATCTTGCAATTTCAACAGGTGTAGTGGATGTATATTAACACACTTGTTATCTTTTTTTCAGAAAAACATGGGCTTTCAAATGCAAAAATTAAAAAATAATAATAAATTTGACAATTTAAAATCGAATTACGATTTAAAAACTATTTTTTTTAATACTTGTTATTTCAGAATTAGTCACTCAAACTAAAATTTAAAATTTTCTGTTTTCAGATCAGAATGCCACGGAAGTGTGTTAATGCCGTCAACAACTTTTGTTACATCTGTGGTGAAATAACTTTTGAAGCCCAGAAGCGAATCATTAGCCCAGTTGTAAAGACAGCTTACTTCCATTACTTCGGTGTGAAGGTAAGTGACCACGATAAATCATGAGCCCCACATGTTTGTTGTAACTCTTGCTCAGTGAGACTGCGAGAATGGCTGAATGGGAAGAAACGAACAATGAAGTTTGCTGTACACATGATTTGGCGTGAGCCAACAAACAACGTTGACAATTGTTATTTCTGCATGACGCCCTCCATGAATCGAGGTTGGACAAAAAAGAAGAATGAATCTGTACAGTATCCCAATGTTCCATCAGCCATTCGGCCCGTTCCTCACTCGGCTAATCTGCCAATTCCTGAGCCACCTCAAAATTATGAGATTGAAGAGGATGATGCTGTAGAAGAAGAAGTCACTAGACCTGGGACTTCCCATGGCACAGATTTCGAGGCAGAAGATTTGAATGAGCCTCACAGACTAAATCAGACAAAATTGAATGATCTCGTAAGAGATCTTGACTTTCCAAAGGAGAAAGCAGAGCTTCTGGCATCAAGACTGAAGCAAGGGCATCTACTCCAACCAGAAGTCAAGATCACAGAATACAGGACTCGTCACAAGAATCTTCTTCATTTCTTTGAGAAGAAAGAACATGTTGCTTGTACTGATGTTAATGGTTTGATGAATTCCATGAACATAACTCATGATCCACGGAAGTGGAGGTTATTTATAGACTCTTCCAAACTTAGTTTGAAAGCAGTCTTATTACACAACGGCAACATTATTCCTTCCATTCCCATTGGACATTCAATTCACATGCAGGAAACTTACGGGAATGTGAAATTACTTCTCGAGTCAATCAAATACGAGGATCATAAATGGCAGATTTGTGGTGACTTGAAAGTAATTGTTTTACTCCTGGGAATGCAATTAGGCAATACCAAGTACTGCTGTTTTCTGTGTTTGTGGACAGTCGAGATAGAAACTCTCACTACATAAAAGACAAATGGCCTTCAAGAAATCTAAATCCTGGGGAGAGAAATGTCCAAATGAGCCTCTAGTTGATCCAAATAACATTCTGCTTCCACCCCTGCACATTAAGCTGGTATTAATGAAGAACTTCGTGAAAGCCATGAACAAGGACGGAGAGGCTTTCCAGTACTTTAGAGTGAAATTTCCAAGACTGAGTGAATCAAAGGTTAAAGAGGGAATTTTTGTGGGCCCTCAAATATGCACAATAATGAAGGACCCTGCTTTTGATAAAGTTTTGGAAGGAAAAGATAAAGCAGCCTGAGAAGCCTTCAAAGGTGTGGTACGAGGATTTCTAGGCGACAGAAAAGCCGAGAACTACCAACAGTTGGTGAAAGAACTCCTACAAAAGTACCATGACCTTAGATTCAACATGTCTCTGAAACTTCATTTCCTCCACTCCCATCTTGATTTTTTCCCTAAAAACTGTGGAGCTGTAAACGATGAGCACGGTGAAAGGTTTCACAAAGATATCTCTGTAATGGAACGCAGATATCAGGGTCGTTGGGATGAGTCAATGCTGGCCGACTACTGCTGGACTGTTACAAGAGATGTTCGGGCGTTGACATACAAGAGACAATTCAAAAGGAAACTTTGGCAAGAATAGGCTAAAAACAACCACTGCTTTCTGAAAAATGAACATTGTTTAATGAAACATGCCTATTGTATTGTATTTATTACAAAGGAATTTTTCTTCTTCTTCAATTTGCTTTTAAATCGATGTGTGGGATGTTGTGTGTCTTTCTCCAGTGGATTGTATTGTATCTTGAAAACAAGAGCTAATAAAAAAATTTCATTTATATATTCGTTTTCTTCAACCCAAAATTAGTAAGAATTGACTATCTAGAACCAGGAAACTGTCAAAAATATTTTTTTTTTGTTGGGTAGTGATCCCGGCAGACGCGATATAACGTGGGGTTGCTTTATTATTTAATTTGTGCCTTCAATTTCTAGTGTAAATAAAACCTTTTGACAAAATCTGAAAGTAGCGAAGTAGCGACTACTTTGAAAAGTAGTTTGTAGTCGCTACTTTTTAAAACAAGTAGTTGTCGTTGTAGTTAACTACATTTTCGATAAAGTAGTTGTAGTTGTAGATCGCTACAATAAAAGAGTAGTTTTTCCGACCCCTGTATATATATATATATATATATATATATATAATACCTTTTGAAATCAAAAATAACATACAAATTCGTATAACAAAAATGTGCCAATCTCTTATTTAAAGATGGCAAGCAATTATACTTTACATTAATTATTACAATAAACAAAATATAAATAGAAGCACTATAATAAAGCCTTCCACATATACATGAGTGAATTGCATATAATCATTTTACTAATTTATTATTAATTACTTTATTAATTGTATGTTATTAAAAATAAATTTTACTAATTAGATATATTATTGTTTATTAATTAATTTATTATTGGGTATAATACAAAACATTTGATTTACACAGATGTGGAACCTTCGACGCCTGTATAAACTACGCGCCTCTGCCCCCCTCCCTTGCCAGTCCCCATGTCAGTAGTGTTCATATGCATGGATAAATAAAAAGCTAAAATATTCTAAAGATGTATTATTTTTGCAAATTTTATAATTTAAAATCCTTTAACTTCACTTATTTCTGAATGTACCGTTATTCTTTATTCTTTAAGAGAGATTTTTTGAATTTTAATTTTACAAATGGAAATTAAAGAACGAATATATTTAGCAAACTTTAATGAGCTTTTAAACCTAGTTTCTAAGTAAAGATTAAAATCCAAGATAAAAATAGTCTTTGTTTGTTACACAATGGCGAAAGGTTCATTAATCAATAAACAAGAGCACAAACGATAGCAAATGTTTTCAAATGAAATGGTAATAATTAGAATAACTTTAAATACACTTGTTGTTCTTTATTAAACCATTTAATCATCGGTTTTATTTTATCATCGTAATCAAGACAGCGCTATATTTAGACATGACGGTAGTTTTATATCTCTAAATAAAAATAATCTTTTCTTAGTAAATTAGAAAACAGAATAATAGATTATTTGTATAGTTTAATGTCGAAAAGGGAAATACGTACATTGTAAAGATATATGAAGTAATAATTTTTAGTCTTCTGTAATCTATGTTAGTTCAAGATACACTTAGTATATCTAAATTAATAGAGGGTCAGAGATCTAAAAAGTGATGATACATGTGAAGACAAACGATTTTTGTATTCGAAACCATAGTTGCAATCATTATTTAATACAGGGTATCTCGTTCCAAGCCGAACCCAACTTTTCACTCTTAACTGCAATAAAGGTATTTTAGCAAATTTGTCAAGAAACTTTTGCTTTGATTTCTGGGAAAAGGGATAAAATTACAAGATGTGTTAGTAATGGCCATAATATACGTACAAACAACACTGAGTTAGACGCTTCAAATTCAGATGTTAGCTGGCAGCTTACACAGCGTCACATATCAAACTACAGTGCAGTTCTTAAACTTCCCTTGATGTCATGGCATTTCACAGAAAACAATGTTATTCTGATAAAGATTCTGCTAAAATATCTTCATTATGTTGCAGTTATGAACAAAGGCTTTGACTTAGTGTGAGACACCCTGTATTTTTGATTGAATAAGTAGATTGCGACCCTAGTTTCCCATTCAAAAATAGTTTTAAAGTATCTCGGGATCTATGGGGCCAATTACGACGGGGTTTGGCTCATTCAACTAGGTATGGATAGCCTTACATATTTTAGTTCCACTTTCTACCGCCAGGGGGCGCATACAAAATGTTAATTAATTTTGAGTAATTTTTTAATGGAATATAAATTATTAAAAAATAGATATGTGAATTTTTAAATTTTACCAAAGAGTAAGAATATGGATTATAATTACACTACTTTGTTGATGAATAAATAAGCATTATCGTTTTAAATGTCATTTCAAAAAATAATTTTATACAAAATTGGGTTAAAGACAAAAAACCAATCAAACTTTATGTTTGCTTTAATTTATTATCATGGGCCCGGGCAATGCCCGCCGGGGCGGCCAGCTAGTCTATATTAATAAAATAAAGTTTCGCTCTGTGTTTCTGCCTGCCTGTCTGTCTGTCTCCGATGACTAGCGAAATCTACCGCACCTGGAAGTCTGAAATTTTGGGTGAGGATAGTCCAACGCAGGTCCTGAAGTATCTGAGGCTCAGAGTTTTAATCTTTTAAATTTTTGTGCCTTAAATTGTTAATAGCTTACCCCCTTTTTATCCGTTCTTTTTCGTTTTTGAGGCCCTTTCTCCATTTAATTATTTCGCAAATTCTACATTTCAGTTAAGACCTTATTTTAATACGATTTTCTTCTTTTTTGTGGTCCCTTTCTCCATTTAGTTATTCCCCATTTCTACATTCCAATTAAGACCTTGGCACCCTGAGGTGAACTTTTTGTGCGCATTGCATTATTCATCCCCCTAATTGTGTCATCTTCCAAATGCATAATTTTAAAGTTGAGTTTTGGACTCCTCTCAACAGTCTAATACCCTCATATTTTTATTGGGACCCCAAGGGTCCTTTTTTAAGCCTTCTCTCCCCATTTTAGCGAATTTCTTTCAAATGTATTCTAATGATTAATTCATACCCTATGCTTAATTTCGACTAATTGAAGATCTAAAGCGCTAAGTACTAGGACTTTTTAACATGTTTCCATCTTATAACCCTGCTCTCGACTATCAGTTGACCCCTTTTGGGCCCCTTACTATTGCTCCCTGAAAATAGTCCGATTCACTAGCTTTTTTTCTAACAACTTCTTAGGTCCTTCAGCTACTACGTGAACGACAAAAAAAATTCTATGACCTCAGCTATCAGCAATTTTTAATATTAATCTCCTTTTTGGGGCCTTTGGTGCAGCTTCTTTAAAAATGATACGAGTTTCTAACAATTTTCTTTAGTTTCAGTGTCCTCCGGCTACTTCATAAACTACTAATAAAATTCCTTAGACTAGCTACCACATTTTTCGAATCTTTTTTTTTCTTCATCAACTTACGTTTACTCACTTACGTTTACTCACGTTCATTCTTTCTTCTATTATTCTCTTCGTCATTCCTATGTAAGTAAGCTTTTCATTTCTGCTGTTTAGACAATTTATTTTGTATATTCCTGCTGTTTGTATTTCCTCATATTTTTCTATTTCATTTCTTATTGATTTGAAGAGGGATGGATTGGGGGTTAGTGGGACTATTTTTCCTAATTTTTCTAATTCTCGTTTTATTTTCAAAGATACACCTTTTATATATGGCATAGGAGGAGTGTTTGTTAGATTCTTCTGTGATGGCTGTATATGATCAATTCTTTCTCTTACTCTTTCAATTAGTTTAAGTATAGTTTTTCTCGGATGTCCTGCCTTTAAATATATGTTTTCAATGATTTTTAATTCTTCTTTTAGTGATTTTTTTGTTGAACAAACATGTAGGGCTCTATTTATATATGTATTCATGGCTCCTAATCTGTACGGTAGTGGAGTATCGGCTTTATAGGAGATTATATTTAAGTTTGCTGTGGGTTTTCTATATACTGTAGTATTTATTTTAGTTATATCATGAGTTATTTTTAAATCTAAGTAGTTGATCGAATGCTTTATTTCTTTTTCTATTGTAAACTGGATATTCTTGTCATACGAATTTACTTTGTTAAGGAGGTTATCTAGATTAATTCGTTTATTATTAGATTATTTGGTATTTGGTAAAATGGACAATAAATAGTAAATTTACAGACATTAACAAATTAACACCTGTTTTTAATTTTTTTAGTAGATTTGTTTTCCTGATTTTCGCGCTCCTACCTATAACTGCTGCTGAGATATGGCGAAATGACCTAAATCATTCGACCACCTCCCTTTAACCCCTTCTAGGGGGATTTTCTAAAATCGCTGAAATGGGTGTTTAATCATTTTTTAGTAGATTTGTTTTCCTGATTTTCGCGCTCCTACATTATAACTGCTGCTGAGATACGGCAAAATGACCTAAAACATTCGAACCCCCCTTTAATCCCCTTCGGGAGGGAATTTTCAAAAATACCTTCTTATTGCTTGCCTATTAGGCCATAACAGCAATCTACATTCCAAATTGCGTGGCCCTGACTTTAGTAGCTTCGACTGGGCGTTGATGAGTCAGTCAGTCAGTCAGTCACCGTTTCCTCTTTATATAATAGTATAGATATGTTCTTTATTCTGACCCACAAAAGAACGTAATAATCTGAAATTAACAAACAAAACTGAATTTTTTTGATTTTGACTCCTTAAATGATTATCTAATGCTAAGAATAAAAGTAGGAAAAAATGAAATTTGAAACTTGTCAGCGAGAGTGAAAACTATACAAACTTCACAATTTTTCTTGTTTAAATTAAAGCTTATCTTTTGGTATAAATATTTTCAATGCATTTTAATAAATTACTACCTGTAACAAACGTGTCTAACATTGTTAGATGACAACGTCATGTTTTAAATTTATAATATCGAAACTATCTAACCAGTGTGAAAAATTTTGAAAATTATACATAAGCTGCTTGAGATTGAATTTATCAAACATAAATAATCACTTTAAAGAAATTTTACCTTGTAAACTTTAATTAATTAAGATGCTTTGAAAGAGCAACTTCGCATTTATATTAATGTCGGTGGATCATAATAATGAAGGTTCAGTATATTACCTGTGAAAACTAAATTCTGTTTAGCGTTTCTGAACCTTAGTATGTTCATTAATTCTCGTTACCTGAAATTAGTAGTTTTGAGTCCAGCACGGGTCGGATTGTACCTGACTCGAACCCGAAAAATTCTGCTTAATATCAACCCAAAACCAAACTGAAATCCGCCAAAAAAAATCGTTAAAGGAACACCTTCTAATTTTATATGTTGGCGAACAAAATTAATTCAGGAATGTTTCAGAAAATAGAGTGTTTGAAGTTGATTAAGACAAGTTTAAAAACCTTCGGGCATTTTAAATAATTTTTCTCTACAATCCATAGAATTATTTGCATGAAATTACTGTCCAACCTCGCTATTCCCACCCATGGAAAGTGCGACATTTTAGTTAAGCTTTTAAAGTGTACTTATATGTTAATCATCAGTCATACACTTGGTTTTACAGGACTTCTTAAATCTATCCTTTAGACCCCCTACCCCCTCAATAAAAAGTGAAGATATGAAAAAAGAAAGAAAAAAATATTTTATAGTTGTGCGTTTATTTCTTCCAATGTTGAAAAATATCTTATGAAATCTTCCAAATTGGACACCTTTATAAGCTGGGCATTTGATTAACCCATCAGTTCTTACGTACGATCTACCGGAGCAAATTTTAATTTTTTTCCATTTTTTCTTTTGCTTATTTTTATTACGTTGTTATATATGGGTCGCCCAAATGACTACAGTCGGCACTACAGTCGGTTTGAGAGATGGTTTAATGGTATTAATATACAAAAGAAAGAAGTAATAGAGACATAACAGATAGGCTAGACAAAGTCACCTTGTAGGTTGAAACAAGTGTCCCAGTGGTCAACGAGACGATGATACCCTGAGTGAAGAAGCTCCGAGGCTGGTTGTGGAACCAATTTTCAACGGCAGCTTGTACCTCATTATCGTCGGCAAATCGCCGTCCCTTCACAGCTTTCTTGAGTGGACCGAAGATGTGGTAGTCACACGACGAGAAGTCTGGGCTGTAAGGGAGATGTTCGAGAACCTCCCAGCGGAATTGCCGTAACAATGTTTGGCACGCCACAGTCATATGAGGACGAGCATTATCATGCAAAAAACATTTTCCATTCGACGATAGATTTCACTAGCACTCACATTTTACTCTGTTAAAAATTGCACGACCGCGCGTTGACACCGTTTGGAAGTTCGACATGATGCGAACGATGCCTTTTAATGTGCTCCCACGCTATCACACATGCATCTGGCGGGATATGACGATATCGCATACATTCCCAGCACACTGCGCCCTCTATAGGAGCATGCGCAGTTATCTTTCTTTTCAATCGGCTGAGTTATTACAGCAATGCCACTTTCATTTGGGCGACCCTTATAGTATCGCACTCTGCAGCGTGCATTTAGCGCTGGATCGATTAATCTTTGACGATTTTTACACGCGACTTCTAAATCAATAATACTAACCTATAAACCGTGAAAAAATATCAGTACTCACCTTTTACAAGTCATGGTAAACAAAAGACTTATCTAAATCGAAGTGCCGTAAATGAAAAAGATCACGAGCAAGTTTAAAAGTGAAAAAAAAAATCTAGTTATAACAGCAAGTAGTGATTAGATATCAACATCTTCATCACTTCCCAAAGAAATCGAAGATGGGCCGGAACATGCCTGTGGCGATTTTTTCCCCAGAATTACGGAACAAAAAAAGACACAAAATGAAGGATCCATTGGAAACTGGAGGGTTAGTGTATGTTGATTGAAGATTCCATCAAAACGATTAATCAATAAATTTTTCTATTAAATACATCTGTAAAATTTGGATAAAGATAACAGAAAGTAGCTTCAAGCATATTAGTTTTCGCAAAATGTTTTCAAAGTAACATTTAAAACAACAAAATTATAAATTTGGAAAAAAAGAGAAAGAAAAGAATTAGGCCAATATAGATATTTTGAGACTTCAGAAGGACTTTATATACAAGTCCAGCAAAATTAAGTAAATCAATCTAGAATTATTTTCCCTTAATTTCTGAGGGATTTTTATTTTTCTCATGTTGATGACATGATCATATAATTTGCGCTATTTATGCTAAATTAAAACATGTTTCAATTAAGAAATCGATATATGACTTTATATATATATATATATATATATATATATATATATATATATATATTAATACTATTAATATATATACTATATACTAGAATCTAGGGCCTCTACTCCCTGCGCCCTTCGTGCGCCAATCCAAGGACTGTCAGCAGATGTGCGCGTTGCATATTTGTTCCTAATTTGTTCCTAATTCATCCATTGGTGGAAACAAATTGTAATCCACCATAATAACCTCTTAAAATTCCGTGGATTAGGAGCATCTTAAAAAATGTAAATTGTGTATGTGTGGATAAGCAGTCAGATAAATTAATATCCTATACCTAGTTTGCGTTTGTGTGTTTTATATAACAACTTGGTTGGTAGTTTAATATCAGTAATAAACATCTAATTTCTATTCATTTACATATCCGTAATTTAGAATTTTGTTTGCATTATACAATGAGTTTAAATTCAAAGTAATCAACGAAATGTTTTAATATAGTAAAAAACGTAAAAAATCAACTTAAATTAAATGTAGATGGGTTTTTTTTCCAGCCAATGGTCCCAACAAATGCAAAAGAAATTGTGCTGAATCAGTATTACTTATTAGGTAGCTTTCAATACAAAAAAGTATAAAGCTACCTATTGCAGCCGTTCGGAGGAAAGCAGTTCCAGAAAATTTCGATATATTTTCACCGATCATGACCCCCAGACCCCAAAACCACCCTCCGTTCAAATGTTGATTTATATATATATATATATATCCATATATATACCTGACCTATGTCATACGATAACGCTCGTATTTATAAATCAATTTTGATGAAACTAATTGTGTGTATTAAGCTCACCAATGTCTCGACCGAGTTCGTTGGCCAGCTTGGTCCGCCATTTTGTTTCAAGATGGCGGCCATTTAAAAATTTAAAACTAAAATAAATATACAAAAAAGTTAAAAATTCAAATTTATTTTTTAATTACGTGTTAGGACTTGATACAAGGATTCCAGAGCATTTTTTGGTTTACCTCTATCTTAAAAAATGGCTGAGATAGAGCAGTTTGAAATTCTAGGGTGGCTGACATTTTGAAACAAAACAGCACATTAACGCGATTACTGGCAAATTATTTTCTTTCATTGTTGTAATAATTTTCCCAATCATACGCATAAAACTATATATTCATATCCATTAGCGCCAAATTCTCGCCAAATTTGACGACATTTGGCGAAATATCGCCAAATTTGGTGACCAAAATAAGTCTTCATAAATGAAGCCAATTTGGCTATTGCTCAATAATTTGGTGAATTTCTTATTCAAATTCAGTATTAACGAATCTTTTGTAAACGTTTCTTTGCATTTTAACTTGCTGTTTTCGTGTAACATTAGCTAAAATTTTAAAACGAAGATATAGGAAAGCTACCTTTTCCTCCCGGTACAGGCCGGAAAGACTTTTTTAATCTTGAGTACGGCCATCATACAGTGAAACAAACAAAAAATAAACACTTTAATTTAAATTTTGTTAATATATTTCTCGCTAGGAGGCGTTTTCGACGATAAAGAAAGTAAAGTTTAAATTACCTTATCCAATTTTAACTTGGAGTATATGGTTACCACATGAAAAAAACATAAACAAAAATCAATTTTAAAACTTTGGTTATGCAATTTGCCTTCAGCGATGCTACCAGCAGAAAAAAATATATCCTGTTAAAAACTTTGCCGAGGCTGAAGTTTATTCTGAAGATTTATGTAATATATATATATATATATATATATATATATATATATATTTCGTTTGGTTATTTTATTTTCTCCAAGAAAGCGCTATAAACGCAAAAGAAAAATATGCTGAATTTGTATGCCGTAATTTTAACTTGCAGTATGGTTGTCATATGAGAAACAAACAAAAAAAAATTTCTATTTTAAATCTTGGTTATGAAATTTCTCACCGGAGGCGCTACCAGCGTAAAAAAAACCTATGATATGATTTTTTTTTTTCAAAACGTAAACTTGTCAGGCAGGAGTTTATTCTGAAGATTTATTAAAAAACAAAAATAATAATAATTTTATTTAAATTTGGCTAACCTATTTCCTCCCAGGAGACGCTATAAACGCAATAGAAAAATTTGTTGAATCCGTACCCCACAATTTTAACTATGAATATGGTAGCCGGAATAGAAAGCATAAAAAAATCCATTTTGAAGTTTTTATTATGCAATTTCCCACTGTGGGTACTAGCAGCGTAAAAAATAAATAAATAAATAAAATAAAATAAACCTATCTTTTGAAAATGTTTATCAAAAAACAATGAGAATCTATACTACTTATTTTTACATCAGTATAACTGTCAGTAAAACATAAAAAAAAATCCATTTTACGTAAATTTGGTTCCCCTATTTCCTCCCAGAAGCCACTATAAACACTAAAGAAAATTTTGTTTAATCTGTATTTTCCCTTGAAATAGGGTTGTTGTAAGACAAAACATTAAAATATATATATATATAATTTAACAAATTACAATAACTATTGGGAAGATGTTCCAACAGCTTTAAAAAATAAATAAAATAATTAATTAATTAATTTTTTAAAAAAAACGTACTTTTGTGTTATAGCGTCCCCCACAATTATGATTATGCGCAAGGTTGCAGTTATGATTTCACAAAGATCATCGCAAAGCTTATATATAGGTCGCTTGGAGATTCATCCTTGAAAGCCGCTATAACACGAAAGTACCAAATTTACAATATATTAATGAAAACAGAAACAAAAATGTTATATATATATATATGTCATATATTATTATAATGTCATACATGCTTTATAATTTGGCGATAAATCTTGGTCGCTTGGCGATACATCCTTGGGGGCCGCTATAACACGAAAGTACCAAATTTACAATACATTAATGAAAACAGAAACAAAAAAATATATAAGACGATTTCTCATCCGACGTCAATTTTTTAATTCGACTTTTTTTCATATCTGATAATTTGCATTTAATCCTTTTTGTAATTTTAATATTTTTGTATCGATTTTATGCATTTCCATTGCCTATTCAAAGAAAAATTCTTCTACAGTTACAGAATTTCGTTAAAAATTCTTGTAAAATTACAGCATTTCGTTAAAAACGCTTAAAAAAAAAAATAAAGTGACGACGTCAATAAAATTACGACGTCAAGAGGTCCATTCTCGACCGAAAACAACAACCATTTTCCCAATGGTTAAAAAAATTAAATTAAATTTTAGTTATGCAATTTCCCACCAAGGTCGCAACCAGCGTAAAAAAAAAAAAAAAAAAAAAAAATGAATTTTTTTTATCAAAACACAAATTTCGAAGTTTATTTTGAAAATTTATTTTAAAAATATAAAAAACCAATTTTATTTATATTTAATTACCCTATTTCCCACCAGGGGACACTATAAACACAAAAGAAAATTGTGTTGAACCTGTGTCAGCTACTTTTAACTTCAGTATAGCTAGATAGCTATCATACAGTGAAACATAAAAAATTCCATTTTACTTCAGTTTTGTCACCCTATTTCCTCCCAGAGGGCACTATAACCCCAAAAGTAAATTGTGTTGAATCAGTACTACCTATTTTTATCTTGAATACGACCATCCTACAGTGAAACTAAAAAACAAACTTTCGTTTATATTTGGTTTATATTTTTCTCTTTACAAGGCGCTATCGGCGTATAACAAGGTGAGTTTAAATTACCCTATCAGATTTTAACTTGGAGTATAGTTGCTATACGAGAAAACATTTAAAAAAATCCATTTTAAATTTTTAGAAATGCAATTTCCCATCAAAGGCACTACCAGCGTAAAAAGACTATTGAGAAAAATTTTACCAATATATATATATATATATATATATATATATATATATATGAGAATGGCGGAAGCTTTTTCTGTCAAAATTAGCCCATGGAGGTGAGTTTAAAATGCGTTCAAAAAATTGATTGAAGACACAATTATACACATAGAGATACAAGAAGCATCATAAGTTAAATAAATGTCATATAAAATAGCTCTTCCAACAGTAATTGGCGATGTGTATGCATCTGTTTTTATGTTGCCCTGTTTGAAAAAAAAGAAAAAAACTATAAATGCTACATCCCAAATGGAGAACAATCAATGGAGAATTTGACGCAGTAAAGTTTAGTAGCATATACAAATTTCGTAGATTTTCAAATAACATAATGATACTAAAATGCAATTTGAGTAATTACCGCCTATAGACAGTAGTGTAATCATCCAATTATTTTGTGTGGTCCTGTACAATCAGAATAAATGCTAGATATACTGTATTCAAGAAAAAGCATGCAGTAGGTGACTGTAACATCATACTAAAATTATATTACTATCCGCGTTCTCGAAACCCACGTTTTACATATATTCCTTTCATAAAATTGATACATATATCCGTATTTTTTTTGTGCGACCCTGTGCAATAACTATAAATTCTTCATACAAATTCAATTATATAGATCATTACATTATATTAATAAATTTAATATTATATAGATTAAATTTAACGTTATATAAATTTAATATTATATATGATCAGGGTTCGTACGGATCAGGGATTTTTCCAGGAGTGTTAGCAGTATTTTTGTATAGAAAAAGAAATCTGGATTAAACTTGCGAAACTTCGTCTTCTTTAAAGGAGAGATTTTCTGTAAGAAATTACTGGTAACGAAGAATTTCCTGGTCGCAAAATTCAAGGAGCCGTACGAACCCTGTGTGATATTAAATTATATTAATATTATAAATTAAGTATTTCAAGAGAAAACATGCTACAGGTGGCTGAAACAAAATACTAAAATTATATTACCGTCAGCGTTCTACATACCCTGCATTGAACATTA
Organism: Maratus michaelseni; assembly: GCA_963931845.1. NCBI lineage: Eukaryota > Metazoa > Arthropoda > Arachnida > Araneae > Salticidae > Maratus > Maratus michaelseni. The sequence continues at coordinate 260,016,233 of OZ007594.1, forward strand.
TATTCGTTTCATATACTCGTACTATTTTGTTCGGCAACGTAGAATATTTATAAATGCTATATACATACTCTTCAAGAAAAAACATGCTGCAGGTGACTGTAACAACATACTAAAATTATATTACTATCAGCGTTTTAGAAACCCCGCTCTTAACATACAATCCATTTAATCAGTCGTTTCACAAAATTGTCTCACAAATTTGTTTCATTAGGATTTTATATATATAGGATAGGGTAGCTATATTTAATGTTACGCGATTATTTAATGTTAGCAATAAAGTATTTCGACTTATCTATATTCCGATTATTTCGGACACTAAAATGTATGGTATAACCAGAATTCCAAAACAATTATATTAAAAGTCTATATACAAACTGTAAAGTTATCCCCCGGAAAAAAAAAATGTTGTATAACTGAGAAAATATTGTCATTCAGACAAAATTTTTTATCGTTCATACGATTACTTCGGACACTCAAAAGTTTGAAAAAATAGGATTTTCAATATAGTTATATTAAAGAGCTGTATAAAGGCCATAAAGTTTCCGCACCCCTTCAAAAAAAAAAAAAAAAAAAAAAAAAAAAAAAAAAAAAAAAAAGAATACTTTAAAACTGCAAAAATATTCCAGCGCTCAAAAATTTTTTTGTTGCTCAAACACGTTCAAACCTATGCTGTTTTCTGTTTTTAAATCTCATAAAGTTCGGGGTAGGGGGGGGGGCAATTTCACGTGAATTTGGACCTCGAGTTTTTTTTTGCTTATTTATAAGTTTGTCGCTGAAACGAAAATTTTTGTCGCTCAAATGACTCTCAAACTTATACTGTTTTCAGTTTTTAAATTCCATAAAGTTGAGAGGGCGGGGGGGGGGGTAACTTCACAAAAAGAAGGCTCCTCCAAGTTTGTTTTTGCTTATAACTTTTTTCAACTTGTCGCTCAAACGCGTCCAAGCGACACTCAAACTGTTTTTAGTTTTTAAATCCCGTAAATTCGAGTGGCGACTTCACAAAAAGTAGGCCCTTTCGTATTGCTTATAACTTTTTAAGTTTGTCGCTCAAACGACTCTCAAACCTATACTGTTTTCAGATTATAAACTCTATTAAGCTTCATAGACCTACATAAAATATCAAATGAACAAACTATGAAAAACATTATGTTGTTTTAAGATATATATATAAGTAAAATAAAATAATAATAAATACTTTCATGAATGGTAGATGTGAAACATTCATAAATTTCAGATTTTAATGTATCATTTAAAAAAGACGGAAAACTTAAAACTGGAGAAAGATCAAAGCAACAGGTTAAAAGATAACCAACTTCTTGTATTTACTTATTTCTCTATGCTTGATTTATCTCTCTTTACAGTTTAACTTCAAAGAGTAAAGTTCTGAAACGTAACTAAACATGATATTGAAAAACGTTATTGACAAACTCACTTATTCCAAACAATCTCAATATTTCATACATTACGGTTATAGAACTTCACAAGCATTTTTGAATAGCAAAATAGGTTTTGAAGTTCTATAAAACTTTAAGAAGAACTTGAAGTTTTGTATTCTTTTAAAATTTTACTTCAGTCACTAAAATCTTTTGAAAAACATCCAAACATTTAACAAAAGCATGAATACATTTCAGTTTATATAACTGGACAACAATTTTAATTCTGATCTTATGCAAACTGAAAAATATATGACCAAACATAAAAGAAAAGGAATTATTGAAAGGAAAAGGTATTATGGAAAAATATTCTAAATGGTGATTGTATGTATGTAAATAAAAAAATAAAAACCTTTGCATCATTAATTTCATAGCTGATAAAAAAAAAAAAAAAAAAAAAAAAAAAAAAAACTGAAATTTTGATTAAATTATATACTTTCGAAAAGAAACCATACGTAGTAGAATCTTTTCAGGCTTCTGTTTTCAATTAATTAATTTTCCAAGTACGATTTTTGCAAAATATGTTTAAATAAGAAATGCAGTCTCACTTGCTTATTAGTAAACGTATTCATTCGATGACAAAAGTAAATTTACGTAGAAAGTGAGTTTGAATGTATAGGAATATACAAAACAAAAATAGAAATATCTTTTGTGTGTTTAATAACATTACACTTTCATCACAAAAACATATAATTTATATTAAAAGGTTTCTCATGATAAATTTCTTATCTGATGAAGATTAATTCTAAAGAAATTTCGATTCTTGAATAGTCTGAAATTAATGAGGTCATTTTTTATAATAATGTACTAACTGTTTACATGAGTACTAGTGATTCTTCCAAAATATTTGAAAAATAATAATGACTTCGGTAATTCTGTTTGTTAGCTTGTTTGTGTAGAAGAAATGAGGTGGGCGATATTATTATTCTGTGAGACATTATTCTATTGTTATTCTGTGAGACAGAGATATTAAAAATGGCCGACCTATGCTGGAATTGCAACATGAAGAATCTCGTGCTCCATCATCTTTATATTTGCGGAGTTGCTTCGGTATTCGTATGAAAGATTATTCGAAATAAGTAGATTCTGTCATTAATTTACATCATTATTCTCATTGAAAAGTCGATGGGTTAGAAACATACAGTTCGGGTAAAAAGTTTAAGCACATGAACATCATTTTCAAACTAAACTTTAAATATTTACTCACTCTGTATTGACCCGCTGTTTTAAAAATATATTTAACACAATCTATATATTTAAAATAAAATTCGCCCTCTACTCTGCGCTTTCTACCAAACCAAGTTTAATAATTTTCCTTTTAATTGAAAGTTGTTCATTTGTAGATGAGCCCCCGCTAGCCATTTTTATTTAAATATTTCCATTTTTATATATATTTTTTTTTATTTAAAGATTTAAATAAATTTTCTTCAAAAAATTGGCAATTGTTGCAGAAAAAAAGGGAATACTTATTATTTTATCTTGAGTCATTATATTTTTATTCATTTATCATGTCAATTAAAAAGAAAATATATTTTTAATTTGAATACATGATGTTTAAGACAAACTTTCAAGACCTTAAAAGTTAATTGACATCATTTTTTAAAAGAAAACATCTATTTAAATACATAAAAGTTAAGCATTTTTCTATAATTGCAGGAAAATAACATCATTTTCAGAGATTTTCATTTCACAAGCTTTGAAATTGGGAAAATTTTCAAGAATAAAATGCTTTCGCCTGTAAAAATGACATGATTTTTAAAAGGCTTTCAACCAAAAGCGTATGTTTACTTTCAGAAAACTCGTTCGTAATAAATCTGTGCAATACCTCTGACTAGCTCTTTTATGGTCACTGAAAGGGAAAATATGTAATTACATTTCTTACTGTCTTCATGAAACAGGAATGAAAACGGTAGTAAAGATGACAAACGTTTTAATAAAAAACGTTCTTTCTTTCAACTTGAATTTAACAGGAAGAATTTTCTCATCTTGGCCATTATTTTTTTTAAAGAAGAATCAAATTTAATAATCCGGCGGACTAAGAACGAAAAAATCTGAAAAACATCGTCGTTTTAAAAATAGAAGAGTCAATCTTCTCAGAAATGCATCACCTCTACAGACTCCGTACACACTCGAACTGACTTAAATCATACGCTCAGAAATTAAATTTTATAAAAACGATTTTTCCGAAATAAGAACAAGCAAATTTTAAACTGATATGCTGAGATTAGAAACGGCCGAACTTAAAGAAGCAATAAAACATCCGTTTAAAGTGGAATCAAACCCGTTTTTGCATTTTACCCGAATCAGGAATCGAATTCCACACCTCTTGAATATTAGGTTTTTAACCATTTCACAAGAAAGTGCATTTGGGTACAGCGTCCTATGATAAATAATTGTAACAGATGCTTGTAAATTTCGTGTCAAACACGCATGACTTATGCACCTTAACAGTTTTCTCCTTTTTTTTTTTTTTTTTTTTTTTAATGACTGCGGTATGCCTAAAAGGAATATATGTTTGTCAATCTGTTTGTAGGAATCCCAAAGATATCATGGAGATAGAAAAAATCAATGTGGCTGGGAGCAGACTTCAGAATGACCGACATTTTTTTTCACACCACCATGTCATGTTGAAGGCATCAAAATGTCTTCTTAAATGATTATAAAGTTGTATAAATCGGTATATATCTCTCAAAATTAGAAGAAAAGAAAATCAATTACTATTTTATAATTCCACATTTTCCACGAAATGTAAATTCCAAGTAGAACTTTATTAACAGTTTATTTTAAATAAAATTTTAACTAGACAAAATGACCATTTAATAGTTATACCACGTACTTTGTATCTCAGAAAAAAATGGACTCAATAAATGGAATGATTTATAATTATCAGGTATACATAGATAAAAATTATCACAATGTTATAATGAATTTGTAAAGGAAAACTTTTATAATCAAATGTTTAAAATCGTCATATTCACCGTTTAGTAGATCTAGAGTAAATTTACATATTTTTATTTGAAAAATAAAATTATACAGATTATATACTATCGACTACCATCCCATAAATACAACGTTAATTGAATTTTGGTTTATACGGAGGTCTCTTTGGAGATGGGGTTTTCTTTTTCGTTAAACATTTTACCATAAATATTTGTTTCCATTCATTTTCTAATATTACAGCATACGAAAAGAAAATGGAAATACATAATACTTTTCTTCCTAAACACTCACTGTGGAATAAATACAATGTTAATGTCTATTAAATGGATCGTTGCCATTGCTTACTATTTAATAAAGCATTATCCGCGTAATCATTTATTAGTACCATCCCTGAACGTTCACATCCTGTCTCATTTACATGTTTCATAAACACAAAAATATAAATAACACCTTAGGTGTGGTCGGAGAAACAAAATGTGCGAAGTCAACGCTTTTTTCTGCATTTGTTTACACAATTTTTTTATTTAATAACATGTATAAAATACGTGGTTTTCGGAATTTATCCTTAGTAAGCTTTTTGTGAGAAAACCCATAAAAGCGTTTAAGGTGTCGTATAGCTTCTTTTAGTTTATTTATTTAGAATAGCGGGAAAATCAAAGATGTTTTTGGATGTTTTAGCTTACAAGAATTATATATATCAAAATGACTGGCCGCAAATGTATGATCCTTACTTTCAAATTTACACTTCGTTACAAACTTTTCAGTTAACTAATAAATTTTTAATACATAACCCTCAAAAACACACGACTACAAATGGCCTTCTTCAGCATTTTCCAACAGAGTTTAAAATTGTTTATGACTTGTTCAAGAGGTTCGTTTGTCTCTCCGCTCGTCAGTCTATTGGTCCATTTGCAAATCTGCCCACATCCTAATTTTCATAAACACTCTTGCCACAAAATTTACCATAACATACGCCTTATTGAAGATAGTGTGCGTAGCAGCTATATTTCCTTTACAAATATTCACAAAGTAATAATCTCGAAAGCATAACAGATAACATTCTTATCAGTTATTTACTCATTACTTAAACTTGAAACTTTCTATGTAGCTGATAACTATGCGATATTGGCACAGAGGTTACTTAATGTTTTTTGCCATTAATGCTAAACGATTTAAAGAGTATTCTTCTAACAATAATCAACAACAAATTATAATATTTTCGGACTTTTACTTGTGATCCAGTATAATGAGTAAATAATGAGCCGACGATCTTGAAGCAGTAAATATATATTTTATCTCAAAATTATTTACCGCAATTGTTGAAACATTTATAAGAATAGAATACCATGCGGACAATTGCTGTCTCGTAAAACTTGAGTGTTTACAAAACACTTAACTCAAATCAAAAATGTCCTCACTGTTCGTTCTGCAAGATCCTAAGAAAGTTACTTTAACTAACTATAAACACTGCAATCTCACTACAAAATATCGCTAGAAGCACTGTAATATCACTATAAAATTGGAACCCCATGGATTTCAATAATCCTTTATTTTCAAACTACGAAGATTAATCTCTTACCACGCTGGCGAAACTCACATCCGTAGATTCTATCTGAAACCGCTAATGGGAAACTCCGCTTGAATTCTATATTGTGGACGCTCAAATCCAGAACTCGAGTACCTTGCGGCAGTTCCAAATCCGTCGATTCCAAAACCTATCGCATTATATATATATATATATATATATATATAGAAACTACACAACCACAGACCTGATTATCATATCATTGAAAGAAATGACGGTGCAATTACATTCTCAAAGGAATGACAGAATAGGTGGCTAATTCACGCATAAATGTTAGAATGTTCAGGACACAATGACCGCACACAAAATCTCAAAACTAATTCGACTACAGAATATCTTCATAAAACAGTAGCAAGGCACTAATCCTACAACATGGAGACACAACGAAATCTATCAGGGAAATTATGAAGTGGAAACATGAACAAGAACACATATTAATTAATTCAGTCAGAGATAAAAGACATACTTGTGATACAAAACATAATTTATATGAAGATAGAAACTTAAAAATGAGTGTTCCTATCAAATAATAGCAGAAATCAGTGAACACAGAAGTAGTCTGGCGATTTATTCGCACCATCCGAAGAGCGTTTAATAGTAACTAAAGGCCAGTTTTTCATACGGCATTTGTTACAACAATAGCAATTCTTTCGGTTTGCACGTGGAGATATTCAAGTTACAGTCGGCTTAAAAGTTGGTTGTTCGAAAAATTGTTGAATATGACAGTAATTTTACATAGCTGTCTCTTGGGAACTTGTTGACTCGTTCTTTATGGAACACCTTATTACAATATGTTAACACTATTCAAAATGAAAAATTCCTTTTGCTCCAACAATATTCTTATCAGATTTTCTAGCAATACGAGTCTTTTTTATAGGGACTGTGATACCCATATGATGACTTGAATTTATAGTAAATAGAATATACCGGGTACCCTAAAATGGACTGACTGATTTTAAAATTCAACTTCCAAATCAACTTCCTAAATCAACTTCCAAACGGTGACAAATATTACAAAAACTTGGAGGAGAGTAATGTATGATGTCAGGTGTTTTCGTACTGCAATTCTTGATTTTAGTTCGAATTATCAGCAACAGATGGCGCTGTGAATTTGCGACTTTGAATCGAGACAAAGGCAGAAATCATCCAGCATTGATGTGAAGGATGGAGGTTCAATACATGGAGTGGGTCTCATTCACCAAGAAAATCTCATTCAGGATCGGGCCCTAAGAACAAGATTGTATTAGCGAATGAGACTCACTTGATGTATTGAACCTCCTTCCTTCACATCAATACTGGGTGATTTTAGTTTTTGCCTGGATTACACTCCTATCGCTCGCAGCGCCATCTATTGCTGGGAATTCAAACTAAAAATCAGGAATCACAGTAAAAAAAAACTCCTGACATCTTACATTACTATCCCGCAATAATTTTTTAAATATCTGTCACCGTTTAGAAGTTATTTAATTTTAAAATCAGTCAGTTCATTTTAAGACACCCGGTATATTCAATTTTTTTTTATATTTTACACAATACAAAAATCGGCACTCGATACAAATAAATATTTTTAAAGTTAAAATACTAAAATTTATTTGAACAACATATTCATATTTTGTGGTAATCTGAATATTTTTTATTGTTGTTTTTTGTTTGTTTGTTTTGTTTTTACCGTGACCAATGATGACGATTTATTCGAAACTTGTTTTGCTGTGCTACTAAAAAAGCAAGTTAAGATTACCAGTCTTTAAAAGGTTAAAAATATCCGATTCCTACTTCAATTGAAAACTCATTAATTCTGATTCTCAAATATTTTTTTCGGTAATTAAACTATGAAAAAAAGGAGAAAATAGACAGACAAACTTGATGTCTTTATTTAATACTAGTTATTTTTACACAAAACCGCCATAAAACAATTTTTCTAGAAATAGGATGAGAATTTTAAAAATTGATGTCTTTTTCCGAAAGTCACGATTGCTTATACCTCCCGCGTGGTTCATAATTAAGTAAACAAAGTTTTTTCTAAATAACTGTTGAGCCTTTGCCTTGTCATGTAATGTATTTATATTGACAAAATAAAATGCAAAATGTGCAAATTACGTCCATACACAAACGCAAATAGAATAATGACTATTTGATTTTTAACACTTTCCAACATTGTTGAAAAGTGTTTATGACTTCGACTTGTCTGGTTGTCTCGTCTGTCCGTCTAGCCGTCTGTCCGAGCTCTAACTCTCATAAATGTACTCAAATTGCCCTGTAAATTATATATTTTATTGACATTTACTATAGTACGATAGATATTGAAAATGAATTGTGTAACATTTAAACTTTGTGTATAGGGAAGTCAGAAGTTATCTGTTACATTACGGTCAATGGGAAAAAATCGATTCAAATGCATTTTAATGCTGTTACATCATTTCAAACATAATGAAATTGATATGCATTTATGAAGTGCATTCAGTAGAATATGGGGTGCAAAGCATTTATTATTCATTTACCGGGCCACGCAAAAGAATTTTGTTACATGATGGTCTACGGGGGAAAACTGTTTACAGCGTATTCTAATTATGTTACACTATTTCAAATATAAAGAAATTGTTGCACGTTACTGAGGGTTACTGGTGTGTATAAATGCTATCGATCATATACCGGGCTACACAAAAAAAAAATTCGTAAACATTACTGAATATGAGCGTGGCTTGCCTAAATGTGGTTTTTAATTGAGTTATGCATTTTCAAGCTGAAATATATTTAGTATACGAAAAGATGTTCGTAGAATATAACTATAATCATATTAGAAGGCTACGCTGGATACATGGCCGCCTTAGGGACGATAATTTCTGGAAAATTGATTTCAGGAATTTTAAGTATATTTGAGCATGAATTAAATTTTATCTTAATATGTGACGTGTACAAAAATCTGTAGGTAATATGCAGGACTGTACTAAAGAATTCATGTATGTTTCCGTCTATTGGTTGAAATTGCTGAAGGTCGATTTTCAACATTTGATGCGTTTTATTACTAAATTAAATTTTAGCATACTATGTAGAATGTATACAAACCTATTGATCAAATACAGAACTGTACAAAAGAATTAGAGTACTTTTCCGCCTATGGATTGTAATTGCTAAAATCTGGTTTTCAAATGTGTTTTCTAAAATTTTTACTTAGGTATTTTTTTTACATTAATATCAACGAAGTTTTGTTTAAATATTCTGGAAGTGTTTCATAATCTATGCTAGACGCGTGATTTTTCTTTCTCATGTAATAAACGTTACAAAAGTTTGTGTGGTTTTTATAGGAGATATGACGAACATTTATTCTCGGAAATTCAAAATTTCTGGAATATCCGCAACTGAGACACTGATTATTCTAATTCAATCCTTTTTTAATATTTTTGAAAATTGTGTATGAATTCGGTTTGTCTACCGGTCTGTCTGTCTGTCCGTTTGTTCGTGCTCTAACTCGCGTAAATATACTCGAATTGTGATGTAATTTTTATGTGTTATCGAGTTGTACTATGACATGTTCGGCATTGAAAATGAAGTGTGTACCAGTTATGATTAGTTTACAGGGACGCTCAAAAGTCTTCCATTACACTACGATAAATCAGCAAAGAATTTTTCGGGCATTTTAATGTTATTACAACATTTAAAAACAAGTTGGAAATTGTACGTCAAACTTGACAAATGAGGTGCGTTCGTACTATAGCTTGTTACATAAATATTCAGATCTTTCCTGATTTTTAATTCTGTGAAATGAATTATATCGTCTGCAGATTAATTTCTGTAATAAAATAAGTATCTCGGTCGCTTGACGATTAAATTTCGGAAGCTCCTATAACAAAAAAGCACCGATTTAAAAAAAAAAAAATTCAAATTTCTTAATAAATATTTTTATTAATATCTCCTAAAGTTTTGATTCGATTTTAATAAAATTTGAAATGTCTCGACAAAATTCTGCAAAGATAATATATTTTAAATTGCAAATCATTCGGTTGGGTAGTTTTTGCGTTGTTATATGCGGACGGACGGACAGACAGACAGACGGACGGACAGACGGACGGACCAAGCGACGACAATAGGGGCTACGTATTTATATAATTACGAACGCACCTAATAAATAATAAAACAATACATAATACATAATAAAACAATGCATAATATATAATAAAATTGATATGCATCATTTAGGTGGATGACAAAGTGTTATCTGTAGAGAATCAAGTAAGTAGCAATTATAATTCGTTTACAGGGATGCACAAAATAATTCAATTACATTGTGATCTATTGAGGGAAATCGTTTGCTGTGTTTTGTTCCTTGCTGAGATGCTTATAGATCATATAAAGGACGAAACAGCTGCATCATTACCGGTTATGTACAGCCATTGCTGTAAATACATTTTTGCTGTTTTTATTTGTTTTTTTTTTGTGTGTGTTTATGTTTGATATATCTCATTTCATTGTATGAACAAATTGAAATTTCTTAACAATATTCCGACAGTGTTGAAAAGTGTTTCATAATCTGTACCGTGGTGCATGATTTTGTGTTCTTGTTTTAATTTATGAATGCTTTATTAAATTAAAATATTTGAGGGTTTTCCTGCATTTTCGACTTAAATGCTTGTGACTTACAACAGTGGTGTTAGTTATTAGGGCACTTAATACAGACCAGTGTCGTGTGGTATGATTTCTAAATGTTTTTTCACAAGTTTCTCACTATTTATAAATCATTTCAATGAAGGAACGGTATTTGATAATTAATTGCGATGGAGATATTTTTCCTAATTCAAGTTAAATTTAGAAATTTAATCTAACACTATATAAACTAGTCGTTGGGGGCCACCGTAATACTTACCCATCATGGATATGCAATGCATAATATAAAATATGAAAATAAAACATGTGTAAACTATTTATTCATAAAATGCATTGCAATTCGAATAAAATCGTGGCTTGATGACGTCCTAAACTTTAAATGCTCTATTACTGAATTGCGTAAAAGAAACATCGTTATAACTCCAAAATTGTTAATCATATTAACTAACGGTTTACTGCGTCGTATTAAGCATCTCATTTCCAATTATAATATATCTTTGAATTGATAAGCTTCCTTCCATTGTTACATACTAAATACATACCAAATTTCCAGTCTCTGTCTCAATTTGTTCGTTTACAGACACACAGACAGACGGACGGCAATTTTTTTTTTTTCTAAAAATATGTTTTTCGAAATCTCCAGTGCCTGAAACGGGTAAATCCGTCAAAAAAATGTTTTCTATTTTCAAAACGATTACAAGACTTACCCTATACTACGTATGATAGGTAAGTAAAAAATAAATAAAAAACGAAATAAAAGTTAGTAATTCCATGCCGATGTAACTTTTAAGATATATAAAAGCTTCAAGTAATATAATAATAACCGGTGGACACGTGCGAAGATTTGAAACTTCTAAAAAAATTAGGATTAAAAATATCTGCAATCAACATTAGTCAAGCCAGAATATCATCTCATTTATTCCATCAATGTTACAGTAAAAACCGATAGAAGATAGCGAAGGCAGAAAAAAAAAATTATCAATCGTATTTTAATTGCATTAGAGGATGACATCATCTGTTTCGGAAAAAAACATGGGACAGAAAAAAATGAGCATTAAATTTAATTTTTGCTTTTTAATCATAAATTTAAAACAAACCCGTGCAGCAACAATGTCCTACTTTATCTTTATTTTACAATTATTTTTATAATCATTGTTGAGCACGATGTAAAGCGGTATTTTATTTTTGTGGCAACATTGATTTGAGAAAAAAAAATTTCATTTCATTTATTTCATCAATGTTGATTTATTTTTTTATTGAATGCAATTTTTAATCAAAAAACATGTTTTAACGAAATGTAAGAGTACTATGTCAGGAAACGGTTCAAAATCCTTTAATATGGTATCTCATTTATTGTTCTGCATTTTGTATTTGCTTAGAAAAAGGGGATGTTGACAACAGAAATAATAGATATGATAATACTAAAAATAATATAATCTATATATATAAAAGAAAGTCCTTTCTGGCTAGATGATCAACGCACAGCCAAAACTACTGAACCTACAACGACGAAACTTGCAGGAAAAATACTTCTTAGTATGTAGAGGCGCACTAAGACGGGATTTTCAAAAACTCCACCCCTAAGGGGGGTAAAAAGGGAAACAAACTTTAAAAAAATTCCTTAAAAATCGGGTATTATAGTTATGTGAAAAATTAGTTATGTAATATAGTTATGTGAGATATTGCACATTTTTCTAATTTGGCGAAGTCTTTGACGTCAAAATCTAACAATTCTAGCAATACAAGTGAGAATTTCTAAAAAGACATCCGTTACTATAGCAATGGAAGAAATTCAAATTAATTCTTTTTGTTATTTAATTCTTTTGTTTATTTTTACAGATAGAAACATTAACTGTTCAATTGGGAATGGAATATTATTCTTATGGATATTTATGTAATTGTGTATTATTAATGCTACAAACGCCACGATTTAAAATAAAACGTGATTGCTAAAATAAAGTTTCGAAGGTCTGTTTAGTATTATATATTGCTTCTTTATTTGTTTTCAGTCTTCAGTCATGTTTCCCCTTTTCTTTGGGTAGTTAGTTATTCATACAATTTCGGGCTAATTTTTCGCAATAAGATACCTCGCCAATTGGCGTTTTAGCTACCATGTTGGGTACTTCTCTATTATCCCGTCGATCACTTTTCATAACAAAAAACTATCGCCAAACTGTAATGCCAAATAAACGGGAGAACGTTGCCATTGGAATATCAAAATAAATTAATAAATAAAATATAAGACTGTAAGGACACAATTTTTTTTAATTAATGAAATAACTAATAAATCAGTAAAACATAATGAAAAATACACGCAAATGTCGAATTAAAAACCACTTGATGACGTAACAAACACGTATAATGTTTCTGACATCAAGTAAATAGGACTGCATTTTTAGCGTTTAATCTTACAATTTGGCGATAGCTTTTTGTTATGAAAAGTGGTCGACGGGATAATAGAGAAGTACCCAATGAGGAAAAGCATCGTTTATGTTTGAAGCGAAACCTTCATGATGAATCCTATTACAGAAAATCATATCATCATCTACTATGAGTATAAACCTCATATTCATATTTTAATCCGATTATTCATGTATTCATGATATTTTGTTAGGTTTTACACTGTTAGTTAAGTAATGTTTTTTGAAAGGTTTTCGATTATAGCTATTCTATGTTACTCTGTTATAGACATACAGAGGAAAGCTCTAAAATTAAGTGAACCCGATTATTAAAGATTACCTTTACAAAAAAATTCTACTGAACAAATTTTGATGGAAGTGACTTTTCAGGTATGGTTAATGACCCTATAATATATCATTCTATGTTGCTTAGTGATAGAGCTAATGGGAAAGTGATTGGGAAAGGTGAGTGCAATTATGAAAGATATATCTAAATATATAAAATGCAAATTCGTATTTCATTCCGACCGTTTATAATTTGAAAACTGCTGGAAGGACTTTGGTGGGATTTACACAGTTAGTTACGCAATTTTGTGGAGATGGTTGGTAATTATCTGTAGAAAAGTTTTCCTCTGCGTTTCTTTTCTGAAGCAAAAGCTTGACAACGAATCCGATTACAGAAATCATATCATCATCATCTACTATATTTATAAAACGCAAATTCGTATTTCAATCAGATCGATTAAAACTCAGGTTCTACCGAACAGATTTTTATAGGATTTCACTATTAGTCAGGTAATTTGTTTTAGAAAGGTTTAAAAAGAAAGCACATTGCTCTACATTGCTTATTTATAGAGTTACGGGGGGAAGTTTTAGATAAAATTAGGTGAACCCGATTATGAAAGATTACCCTTTTTAAAGTTCTACTGAATGGATTTTGATGGAAGTTTCACAGTGAGTTAGATAATATTTCAGGGATTGATTTTCTACATTGTTTAGTTATGGAGCTATGGCAGAAAGTTGTCAGTGGTATAGTCGTAAAAAAACTGTGCATATACGCTATATGTTACAGCTACGGAGGGTGTGCAGAGTTTCTTTTTATAAATTCCAGAAGGTAGACTGCGTATACCAGCATGTACTCTCTACAACATTCCTGAATGATCTATCATCAGGTCAAGATGATTATGAAAGATACATTCGCCTATCTACTGTATATATATAATGCAAAGGGGAATTTCGATCCGGCCACTTATAACTGGAATTTTGTTGAATGAATTTTGATGGGACTTGCACTGTTAGTTAGCTAAATTTTGAAGCAAGATTTTAGTGCATAACATATCATTCAACGTTGTTTAGTTATAGAATTAGGGGGAATTTCTATAATCAATTGAACCCGATTATGAAGCATTATCCTTTTTAAAAGATTCTGTTAAATGGATTTCAATGCAACTTGCATTGTTAATTTTTCAGGGATAGTTTTGGTGTAGTGCATTATCGTCATATATTTTTCTTTAGGAAATCCCACTGTAAATGATTAAATAAACGAATTGGTCTTTAACAACCTAAATTTTGTGTAATACATTAGAAAATATAACAGCGCTATGGCGGTCGTATCGTTTTACAACAATGTAATTGCTTTAAAACACAAGGTCAAATTCACCGATATATTTTGTTTCATTCAAGGTTCGTTTGTAGAAACTGACCCGCAGCGTAGTGGGCAAAGCCTGCTAGGTAAAAATAATGGTTAATTTTATATGTACATAAATAAAATTCTATATATAAAAAAAAGTCCTGAATGGGGAGATCATCAACGCACAGTCCAAACTACTGAACCTACAAACACGAAAAATGCGGGGAAAATGCTTCTGAGGATGTAGAGGCGCAATAAGAAATGATTTTTTAAAATTCCACTAAGGGGTGTAAAAATGGGAACTAACTTTAAAAAAATTCCTTAAAAAATGGGTATTATAGTTATGTGTCAAATGATAACATAATTCAATGTATTTTTGAATGCTGAATCGAATGGTACCAAATTAAATATTCCAAGTCCAACAATTCGTAAGATGTTGCACATTTTGAAATTTGGCGATGTCTTTGGCGACAAAACCTCAAAATTTATTGCAGTGATCGCAAACTGATAATTTCTAAAACACATCTGTCATCTATCTACTATATATATAAAACACAAACGGAAATTTCGTTCGGTTCCTTTATAACTCGAGTTCCGCTGAATGGATTTTGATGGAACTTGCGCTGTTCGATAGATAATTTTTCAGGGAAGGTATTAGTATAACCAACGATCCAACGTTCTACGTAGATTAGTTACAGAATTATGATGGAATGTTCTGTTATTTTGGACAAAAAGATTACCATTGCTAATTTTTTGGCGACCATTATTGTTGCAGAAAGAATTGAAAAGGCTCGAAAAATAAAAGATAAAACTGTTGCTAATTTTATTTTTTTTAAAGAAAGAAAAAAAGAAAGAGAAAGAAAAGAAAAACAGTTTTGATGAGAGATAATATTATGAAACGAAAATGTTTAATTTAAACATGGTTGGGAATGTTCGTAATGCTTAAAAAATTATTCAATGGGCAAGATTGCTATTGAAACAATATTTGGCGATTTATCTTTTGTTTTCGGCGATTTTGATTTTACTTTTGACCCCAAATAGTTTGACTTTAAGCCAAAGGGTGTTTTTTTTTGTTGTTGTTGCAAAAAGAATTAAAATGGCTATACCTCTCGAAAAATAAAAGAAAAAACTGTTACTAATTTTATTTTTAAAAAAAGAAAGAAAGAGAAAGAAAAGAAAAAAAAGAAAAACAGTTTTGATGAGAGATAATATTATAAAACAAAAATATTTATTTTAAACATGATTGAGGAAGTTCGTAATGCTTAAAAATTTATTCAATGTGCAAGATTGCTATTGAAACAATATTTGGCGATTTATCTTTTGTTTTCGGCGATTTTGATTTTACTTTTGACCCCAAATAGTTTGACTTTAAGCCAAAGGGTGTTTTTTTTTGTTGTTGTTGCAAAAAGAATTAAAATGGCTATACCTCTCGAAAAATAAAAGAAAAAACTGTTACTAATTTTATTTTTAAAAAAAGAAAGAAAGAGAAAGAAAAGAAAAAAAAGAAAAACAGTTTTGATGAGAGATAATATTATAAAACAAAAATATTTATTTTAAACATGATTGAGGAAGTTCGTAATGCTTAAAAATTTATTCAATGTGCAAGATTGCTATTGAAACAATATTTGTCGATTTATCTTTTGTTTTTGGCGATTTTGATTTTATTTTTGTCCAATTTTTCAAGTATACGACAGTATTTTTGGATTTTTTTTGGTACTTTTCGGTTTGCCGGATATATATATATATATATATATATATATATATATATAAGCTCCTTTTTTTTACTCAAATGTAAATTATATTAATAGCAATATACTTCTATTTACTTCTACCTTATATATGTGAAATTTCGTTCCGGTTGCTTATAACTCGAGTTCTGCTGAATGGATTTTCATAGAACTTAAACTGTAAGATAGATATTTTTTCAGAGAAGGTTTTACAGTATAACATATCGTTCTACGTTGCTTAGTTATAGAGTTATGTGGGAAAGTTCTATAATCAGGTGAATCCGATTATGAAAGATTAGCCTTTTGAAAAAGTTCTACTGGACGGATTTTGATGAGAATTGTATTGTTAGTTAGATGCTATTTCAGGAATGGTTTTACTGTGCTATATATTGTTCTACGTTGCTGAGTCAAACAGTTATGTGTGAAGGTTATATAATCAGGTAAACCCGATTCCGAAAGATTGGCCTTTTTGAAAGTTTTTACTGGGCGTATTTTTTGCGATAATTTTTAAGGAAGGTTTTAGTATATTTCATATCGTTCATTGTTATTTTTAGGATTATGTGGAAAAGCTCTATAATCAGATAAACCCGATTATCAAAGATTAGCCTATATAAAAACTTCTACTGGATGGATTTTGTTAGTTAATTTGTTTGCATTGTTAGTTCGATAATTTTTAGTGATGGTTTTAGTATATTGCATATAGTTTTATCGTTCTTTACCAAACCCTAACTGTAAATGACCAAATTGGTCCTTAACAGCTAAAATTTTTACTGCACATTAGAAAATATAATAGCGCAATGGCGTCATTTTTCAGTAATGTGGTAGGATATTCCAGGTAAATATACAGATTGCTTTCAAATACCAGGTCAAATAAAACGATATATTTCGTTTTTTTCAAGGTTCTTTTCTAGAAGCCGACCAGCGCAGCGGGCGTAGCTTGCTAGTATTATAATATTAGTAATATTCTGGTTATTAAAATG
The DNA here is from genome assembly GCA_963931845.1 of Maratus michaelseni. Lineage (NCBI taxonomy): Eukaryota > Metazoa > Arthropoda > Arachnida > Araneae > Salticidae > Maratus > Maratus michaelseni. Next base: position 260,033,526 of record OZ007594.1, read on the forward strand.
TTAATTGAAGCTAAATGAAAATTTCCAATCAAAAACAAAACAAAGATTTATTATTCTACTCGTATTATATTTGTACATAATATGCACAATTTTAATTTTATTTTAATATGAGTTTAGTAAATATAAATATACTGGTTTTAAAGTTACCAAAAAAAAAAACCTTGCTGAGTTAATTTTCGACTACCATGTGTATTAAAAAATATATGGCTGAATCCAGTAATTCCTCTTTTTAAAAACCGGTGAAATATGAGATATTAAATTTATTCGACATAGGAAAATGAAATATTTCCAAGTGCTCTCTACCAAAAAAACATAAACAACAATATTTTTTAGAGCAAAACTTTAATATGTGACATTTTAGATTGCAAAGTTTTCAGTATCCCGAAAAAAAAAAGGATTTTTTTTTATTATTATTATTTATTTTCTATTTTACAAGTTTTACTGTTTATTGATTTTGAACAACTGGTGTTTTATATTACATTTTTTTCAGCTGTAAAGATATAGTTTTAAAATTCTGCTCGGACGACAAAGAAAAATCACTCCCTTCGACTGTGAAATGAAAATACCTGTAAAGAAGTAAGAATATATCTACATATTAATTTATGAAATTTATTCGCTTCCTATTTAATATAAAAGCTCTATCAAAAAGTCTGAAACATATGGTAAAATAAAGTAATAGAAATTCGCTTTCACGTAAGCATTTCATTTCTTTTCTATTTTCGGAAAAAAAATATGAATAATTTCCGATAAATCAATCACACGGAAACTTTTAAGCCATTAATTTACTTAATGAAAACAGTTTTGCATGAAAAGTTGCATATTTAATGTTCTGCATTAAAAGTACTGTTCTTTAAAATGATATTATTAAAAATTGAAAGATTTTTATTTCCTTACACAAATTTCCATTTCCCAATATCTTAACTAAAATTAATGCCTCCTGATATTAAAAACATAAAAACAATTCTGTTAATGAAGGGATTAAAGAAACAGATTCATCAAAGATTTTTATGCAGTGTTATCAAGAAACTCATATTGTAAAACTATAGTTTCTCAAACCATAAAAATAATTACAAGAAAGAAAAATCATGCATCGCTCATAGAATATGAAACACTTTCCAACACTTCCAGAAGACTTTAACGAAACTTCATAAAAAGCTATTGAACTAAACAATTTAGAAAACTGATAACACAGTCGAACACTCAATTTCAGCAATTCGCACCCGTAGCCGATAAGATATTTCAATTCTTTTTTAATTCAAATTCCACCTATAAAAGTTAATTTGACATTTTTTGTGCAGTTCTGTATATGTCCTATAGATTTTTATACTCATTCCATACTAAGCTAAAATTTAATTCAGCTAGGAAATACAAAGCACACCTAAAATTGCACTTCCAGAAATTACCATCCACGGAACACAATATATCCAGTTTCTTGCTTAACAGTGTATATCAATTTATTTATATTTTATAAGCATATTTTAGTATACTAAATTCCATCATAGACGTCTCGTATATAAAATGTAGTCAAATCTTGTTACTCTTTAACCATTAAAAATTCTGAGATCATGTCGAGCCATTTTTAGCCCTCTTATTAACTCTTACATTTTAATTCGCAAATCACAACTTTAGTTGGCTGATTATTTTGGGACTTGGCAATTAAGCAGCACAGGATGCAACGGCTCTAGCTTAGATTTTAATAATCACGTTTAGTAACAAAGTATTGCATAAAATGGTATTTATATGAGCCCTGAACGTATATGTATTTGTAGCATAGAGTTAATTTTACATAATATTGTAAGCCCGGCTGCGAACCTCTTTCACGATCGAGCCGTCAATCCCTGTCTATTCCGTCAATTCCTGACACGCGTAACCCCCCCATTCGAAATGGACAGGTCTTGTTACTGTAGCGACCGCTACTAACCAGACATCTTGGCGAGAGCCATTCTTGTGATCGACAGACAGTATATTGTATGGTATAATAGACCGCAACGCCTCGTTGAGTATCAGAATTCGATCTCTATGGAAATTTTGTGCAAATATTTTAATAACTTGCGAGATAGGTCTAATCTTGAGATCGGCATGGATGACATCATTCCGGGCAAACGTTGTTGTTGCCTTGCAGATCCTACGCAATAATTTATTTTGGAAAATTTGATTTTTTTGCATTTGAGTTTCACAAGTAGATCCCCAGACAACAGACCTGTAAATCATAGTTGATCTGATGAAATATTTATTATTAATAACTTATTTGAAAGTGACAGACAGCTATGATAAGCTAATAAAAATATGAGGGAATCTTGTGCTTTGGTAGATTTGGCTAACAGGTCCGAAATCTGCCTAGCCCAGGTTAATTTTGAATCTTAATAAATACCTAGATATTTATAAAGTTGAGGGTATGTCATCACCATTAAGAGAAAGTTTAATGTCGGAGGAGATAGCTTTTTTTGAGAAAATCATGGCGGCATTTTTTGCTGCATTGACTTTGATGCGCCACTTCTGTAACCAGATATAAAAGTCTTGAATATAGGATTGGAGACTAGTAATCACAATGTATAGTGAAATGCTTCTGAACATGATGGCCGTATCATCCCCATATAATGCTAAGAGGATGTCGGGAATACGAGGGATATCATTAATATAAATGTTGAAAAGCCAAGTACTAAGCAATCCCCCCTGAGGTAGCCAGCCTCGATATCGCGAGAAGAAGAAATAGAATTGTTTACTCTGACAGAAAAGGAAAAGGAAAAGGAACTACCATTTAGAACTCCACTCCAGAAAAAGAACTACCTTTAAGGAAGTTCCAGAAAATAAGGATGAGTTGAGGTGGGGCCTTGAGCAAAATCAACTTATAAAGAAGTCCATAATGACAGACCCGGTCAAAGGCTTTAGTAATATCTACGAATAAAACACCGGTTTTTTTGGTGTTTCAGGAAGCCCTCATGAACAAGTTCAGTCACTCTCCAAAGCTGGTGTTGCGTCGAGTGCTTGGGTATACACTCAAACTGCTCGGGTATAATAATTGAATTGGAGGTGACGAACTCTTTCAGACGGTTCGCAAGTATGTATTCATAGACTTTAGAGAGGCAAGATAGAAAGGAGGTAGGTCTGAAGCTAGAAGAGTCATGTCTGTCCTGTTCCGTTATTCTCACCATAATGCACTTTCCTTTCGCTTTTATCGTCAGTTGACAACAGTTCCGAACTGATTTTAAATTTTATAATGTATCTGTCATAATGTATAATTATGTACTGTGAATGAGGACTGCACGAGAATCTCAAGTAATTTACTATTCACCCATTTTCTTCTGTGATGCAAGTTTGGAAGTTAATTATTTTTATGGTGTTGGTAATGCCTTGTTTCCATATTTCAAATATTTATTAGGTTAAATGTGTTCAAAATCACCAGTTTTAGATACAGCCTTATGTAATTTCATGTGTAAAAGTTTCTTCATGGCACATATTGAGGGGCGAATAGAAATACAAGTCTCATGAAACACTAGTTAAAAAGACTACAAAAATTCTAAAATAGAATTTTAACCAGAAAAATTATAATATTTTAATAGCTTGTATTTTAAACTTTTGTATGTGAAATTTTTAAAAATTGAATAAAAAAAATTATTTTTTCATTATTTTTTTAAAAATCTACAAACATATATTTATATTCTACAGCATTACTTTTACCAAAGAAGAACAAACCAAACAAATATAAGAAGTTTCTCAAACTGACATGGAATGGGTTAGTAATAAATCTGGTATTGCCCCTTTAAAAATTAAATTCTCCTCTGTTGGGCGTTTGCCCCACGTTGGCAACCACTGGATTAGAGGAATGAAAGAAGTTAACAAACATTAGCTTGGAGATTATTTTTTGTCCAAAATCGTCTCAACCAATCAAACTTTTTTGATCGTGTATCACCACTCTCTCATGTCTCTTATTACTCTGTTACACTGTGCCCCTCACATGTAAAATGCACGTTTATTTGTTTAAGAAATACTAGTTAATATGTATGTTCATTCCAGCAAGTGCTCTTTTTTTCTTTTTTTATAAGTGCATTTTAAGTGTTAATATTATTGTAGCTCTTTAAAATTAAGCGTGTTGTTTTCTAGACAATATATAGCCATATTTCACATTAATAATGCACTTAATCGTTTTATCATATTTTAGAATATTTTAACTTGTTTTCATAACAAATAATTCTGATTTTTATTCTAATTTATTTTTGTATGATTTACTCCACCGTTGTTTGAAGTTGTGACTTAATTTAAATTTTTGTCCTAGGAGCCCCTCATTCTGATTTACAGTTTCAAAAATTATAAAAAAATATATATATATACATAATCATAAATGAAATTTTAAATATGTGAATGAATTGAGCCATCTGTGATGAAATACATACTTCAGTTTTTTATGCTTTTTTTGGATAGCTTTGCGCTCGTAGTGCCATCTATGTGCAATTTTTGAACTTTTTTTCTTCTATCATGAGAAGCAGTTTCGTCCCAAACTGCACACTCATACTCAATTACTTGATTTTTTTAAATTTCGTCTAGCACTTTTGATTTACCCTGTATGTTATACTCGACCTTTTTTACAAACCTGTCAAAAACTATATCAAATGTAAAAATACCAAACTCTATTTCAACTATATTTGTCTCTTCTGTGTAATTTTTACAGAAGTCACGATATAATAAACGAGCAATTAAGTGGACTAACCATTTAAATTTGACTACCATTACATTTATATAGTAAGAACAAAATCGAAAAAAAAAAATAAATAAATAAACATATAAAACAGAGAGATAGACAGAATTTAAAAAGATATATATGCCTTCATTCAAAATCTACGCGTCAACATATATTGAAAAAAATATATGACCGTTTTTCAGTAATTCCCCCTTTGTTGAAATCGGTGAAATATGAGACATTAAATTTATTAACTATACAGAAAAGAAATATTCTTTTAAAGATTATGCAGGCTCATTTAAAAATGACTTCTGCTAAAACAGCATGAAAGGAATATTTGAAAGGGAAATTTTAGCATGTCAGATTTTTAATTTTGTAAAAAAAATTTTTTTTTTTTTTTTTTTAGATTTTCAAGTTTTTCAATTTCATGACTTCAAAAACTTGTATTTTATGTTATCTTTTTCCCCCTTAAAAATATTGCTTTAATATATATATCCAACAATCATTTTGACTGTGAAATGAAACTTTACATAAAGAAATAAGAATATCTATCTATATTTATTTATGAAATTTATTCACATCCTACTTAATATAAAACATCTATCAAAAAGTCTGTAATATATAGTAAAAGAAAGTAAACAAAATTCGCTTTCACACAAACATTTCACTTCTTTTCTATTTCAGGAAAAACGATGAATATCCGATAAGTCCATCAAGCAAAAACTTTCAAGCCATTAATTTCTTTAATTAAAACTTATGTTAATCTTACATGAAAAATTGAGCTTTTAATGTTTTGAATTCAAAAGTTATGAAAAGTTTTACACAAAAAATATTGTTATTTAAGATGGCTTTATTAAGGATTCCGTGATTTTTTTTTCTCTTCAATTTGTTTTTCCTCTTTCTAAGATCTAATCTGAAATTAAAAGCTTTTGGTGCCATAAAAAGAGGAAAATTTTTGTTTCCTGAGAGGGTGCGTTAAAAAAAAAAAAATCATAAGCGATTATTTTGCAATTTTTTCAGGAAATTCATATAATAAAAGAAGTAATTTCTCAGTATAAAAGTAAAATAACAAATAAAATCGAAACACTTTCTATGTGTATAGAAATTCTCTAAATCACGCCACACCGTAAAAAATAATTATAATGGCATTTTTTATTTAAAAAAAAAAAACATGCTTTCTTAATTTTATGGCACTTTATAGAAAATGGTAAGCTATGCCATTGGAAAAAGATTTTGGAATGGATTTAAATGGGAATTTCGCCAAATTAGCCAGCTATCGTCAAGTTGGTTTCATATATGGCAACTTATTTTTCTCGCCAAATTTGGCGATATTTCGCCAAGTAGGCTAAAATTTGGCGCTATTGGGGTAACTTTATCATTAGTACTTTTCAACAAATATTAATTGAATTCATATGTATTCATCAGTACATACTCATTCATATGCGTATATTTCATATAAATGCTGACGTCGTAATTATGTGAGCAACAATGTAATTAAAATGGATGAATGTTGTAACAATGGAGCTATTTTTTTTTTCAATTAATATTAAAAAATCGCAACGTTATTTCTATGGGGAAAATACAAGTTTTGGGTCGACTTCGCCCCCTCCACCTCATTAGGAATCGAATTTTAAAAAATCAATGTCCAATTGATATATTGCCCTCAGGAATACATATATAGTCCAAATTTCAAAGCTCTATGTCAACAGGAAGTGAGTAAAAAATGAGGGACAAGATTTGACTGCCACATACATATATAATTGTAAGCTAAAAGAAAACATGTAAAAAATATATACATTATATTTTAATCAAGAAAAATATAACCACAAACGAAACTACACAAAAATCTCTTCCATCTTATCCACGATTCCGAAAAGCGTTCTGTATCTTTAGATCTGTATCATCAGAAATGTTTACAAATAATTTTTACAGTATTCATAATCAGTTTTCTCAACCCGGAATATAGGTTTTTCGGATACTGTCAATTTTCAAGTAAACATTTTCATGTTCAACAAACATGTTTTACAGATATGTACACTGCAAAAAAAAACATTGTTGATTTTACAGTATAATACTAGCACCCCAGCTGTCAGTATTATACCGTAAAATTAACATGCACTGTAATGGACGACGGTAAGATGTGACTAACTGTTTGTGTAGAAAAACGGTACTGATAATTTACACTAAATATAGCTCTTGTTTAAATTTATATTAATACCACATGCATAAGCGTTTCTTCCTTGACAAGTTACCTTCATGAAATTAACTTTATACAGGGTACGCCATAAATTCTTTAAAACTAGAAAAAAAATCATTAAAAAAGAACAAATGATGCTAAAAAATTGCGGTTTGCTCGAAAAGAATTAGAGGGTGATCGGATTTTTTTTAATAACAAAAATGTTGTGGTTCAAAAAATACCGATAGATGTCGCTGAAATGCTTCAAAATGATTCAAGACGAAATAAGGGCCCGTTTCATGTGCTGAGATACAGAAGCTTGTCAGACGCGTCGAAGAAACGGGTCTTTTATTATAAGCCTAATTTGCATACATCTGCTAGTATCATATTATGCATTTCAGTAAAATAAGCAGTAATACGCTGCCGGCCGGCTAGGCAGCGTATTACTGCTTATTTTACTGTTTATTACTGTTAATTTTACGGTATAATACTGACAGCTGGGGTGCCAGTATTATACTGTAAAATCAACAATTTTTTTATTTTATTTTTTGCAGTGTATGATAAAATAACAATAAAAACTTTAACTATTAACTTTAAAATTTATATTATTTTGTTACTCTTGCATGTATACATTATATTACGTAACTGTACCTCTGCGATTTCTTTTAATTTCTGTGTTCTTTAAACTATTCTTTTTCTTTACTATCCTTTTTTTATAAAATTCTTATCTATTTATAAATTAAGAATTAAAAAAAATGAGGGTAAATGTTAAATTGCTACTGGTAATTTAACTTCACCCGTCTAATCCAGAAATGTAAAATAGCATCTATAATATCAATCATTCTGTAATTTTCAATAATTGATCTGAATTCTTACTTATTTTCTTACGTTTTCATTGAACGTGGTCATTTGAGAAGATGGTTATGATGAGAATATGCTGTACCTTCATTCGTCGTTGTTGTAAACGTGTTCGCAATGTTGAAAAAAAATGTTGATTTTATAGAAGGAAAACTGTCAGCCCAGACGCCAAAAATAAACTGTTTATTTTACAGAAAAAAATCGCCAGCCTGTTCATTTTACATCAAAATATATCGTAATAAATACAGATTTTTCTTCCATAGATAAACAGAAATTTACTGGAGACTCGCAGTTTTCTTTCTATAAAATGAACAGATATATTTTCTTTTCTTCTAGTGAAAATAAATAAAAAGAAAACTACCCAGTTAAACTGAGGGCATTGAGCTCTTAGGCTATTCACACTAATTGTATATTATACTCTTATTTCAAGGAATTTGAAATAAGCCCCTCGAAAAATAAAAAAATCGACAATATATTAAGGAGGATCATCCCTCACCCCTTATAATTAACCAATGAACACCCAAAACTATTCCCCCCCGGGCATATATCTCTAGTGTAGATAATTGGCCGTCAATAATCAACCCAACACAACCCAAAACTATTCAGGGAAGCACCTTATTACAATGAACATATATACAAAATTTGAAGCAAATTGAATAATTCTGCAGGAAAAATCCATTTATCTAAATTAAGTTGGGATTAGACCCCCGTATCCCTCTTTATACTTTACCAATGCACCCCCCAAACTAATCAGGTAAGCGCCTTATCACAATGAACCTATATACAAAATTTGAAGAAAATCGGATAATTCTGCATGAAAACCACATTTATCTAAATTGAGGGGGGTTAGCCCCCCGTTTCCCCCTATATACTTAACCAATGAGCCCCCAAAACTAATCAGGGAATCGCCTTATCACAATGAAGCTAAAAACAAAATTTGAAGCAAAACGGTTGTTTCTATCAAGAGTTATCGCGTTACGTACATACATACATACGTACATGTCCCAAAAAGGAGTACCTATTTTTAAAAATGAATAAGAAACAAACGAATAGAGTTATTAAAAAAATTCTTGCAGGAAACGGATGTGTGAAGTCTGGAATTTTGTTTAGAACACTTTATTATGATAGTTCAAAATCTGACCGACAGATGGCGCTACAGCACATTTTGGTGGCTATATGAACAAACGGAGCATGCGTGAAGACCAGACAGAAGCAGACGTGGTCAGTGAAAGTTCATTCTAAGACTCCGGCATGTTATTGTGATGAATTGAGGACATATTGAAAATATTGTCATTTAATTTTCAACTATTTCTGATGAATGCAGTAGCCCCAGCGCCATCTGTCGGTAAGAATTTTAACTAACATAATAAAGTACTCTAAACAAAATTCCAGACTTCACACAACCGTTTCCTGCAAGAATTTATTCAATAACTCTATTCGTTTGTTTCTTATTCATTTTTAAAAATAGGTACTCCTTTTTGGGACACCCTGTACATACATACGTATACATACAGAACGGGCGGGCACATTAGCTCTCAGGCTTTGATAGCCTGTGAGCTAAAAATAAATAAAAATAAATGTAGATTTATTTATTTTTTTAAATCTAGTATTTGGAATATTATAAAAGATTCTATGATTCCATTTAAATATATTTCAGAATATCCAAGAGTTATTTAAATTTTAAATAGTGGTGTCTGGCTCAGTATTTATTTTTTTTTTTTTAATTAACAGTTTTTGTTACATTGTGACCGCAGTAAATTAACATTTGTTGACCATCTAGATGGTACGAAATCTATATTATAAAGAAAAAACACGCCCGTCGATAAAAAACACGCCCGTTGATGCATCATTTTGACGATGGCAACACCTAATAAATTTCGTTTTTATTGCAACTTTTTTAATTTCAAAACATCGTACAGTTTTAATTTTTACATCGCCGAATAGGGGAAATTTTTTTTCAAACGCTATTTGTTTGAAAACCGTATCTCAGTTTACTGTTTTTTTATGGGTTTAAAAATAATTTTCAAGCATGTTTTTGTTTTTAATCTATCTCCATAGCTTGCAGCCCGATTACGAAAGATTAATCCGTTTGCATTTAAAACAATATAAATAGTACATCATTTGTTTTTGGCTAATATTCCATAACGAAATTAAAACTTCATCAATAAATAAATAAAGGAATATAAATAAAACACAAGTTTAAGAGACATGTAATAAACCATAGAAATTATCAGAATCAAAGAGACTGCTATAAGTAGTGAAATCTTCGGCAATTTCTTCGGTTATTAACTCCTGGCATGCGGCTAATAGGAGAGTATCGCTTTTAATAAATTTCGAAAGTTTATTTGAATACATAATTGATATTTTCATATAAAAATGGTTTTTGGTTTTACTAGTGAATAATATAAAAATATATTAAATGGGAAAAAAAAAATATTATATGAGTTTCCAGAAAAAAAGTAGTTTTCGCCTAATGTTCTGTAACTCGAGAAGCCCGGGTTGTAGTAGCCCCTATTTATTGTAAAAACAAATCCTTTGAAAATTAAGATACTTTTAAAAATTTGTTATCTTCAAAATTCATGTACGAATAAATATTAAAAAATATATAGTCAATTCATAAACTTCTTCTTATCTGGAATCTATTAAAAATGCGATATTAAATTTATTCACTATACAAAAATGAAATATTATGTTTGAAAGTATTTTGGTGAATTCCGAAATGCTTTTTTTTTTTTCCAGGAAGAACGTGAAAGGGATTTTTTTAAAAGAGAAACTTTAATATAAAAGATTTTTGGAAACATTTTAAATATCTCGTGGAAAAAAAACGAGATATTTTAAACTTTTTTTTTTACGATTTGATTTTTTGTGTGGATTTTTCATGTAAAAAAAAAATCCAGTTTAATTACTTTTAACAGCTTTGATTTTGCATCACTATTAACACCTGTAAAAATAGCGCTTAAAAGATTGTCATGGAATAAAAACATAGATTAAAACAAGAAAGAAAAATCATGCGTCATGTATAGATTTTGAAACAATTTCCAATACTTCTAGAATACTTTAACAAAACTTTGCTGTTTAATAAGGTAGAGAAGATGCCTATAGTAAGTAAACATTTTAGAAAACGCATAACACATTTGAAAGCCATATTCCAGCAATTACCGTTCTTAGCCAGAAAGGTACTACATTTTTTTTTCTTTTGCGTAGCCCTGTATATGATCTATAGATATATAACAGTATTAACCCTGACAACAGAACTAGTTACCAAGAAAAGTGACAGAAATAGCCATTGTGACAATAAAACCCTGAAAATTGACTACAATGCAAGCGAGGGCAGGGCGACCAACTTCCAGCAAGCACCAAAGATTGACAACAAAACAAATCAACTACGACAAAAGCAAAAAGATAAGTATAAATTTTTAATTGTAATTTATTTCTATGAAATTTGTGTTTTGTTTATGTATTTTTTTTTCTTTATTGCAAAAATTAGGGGTCTGGTCATCGGTTTGAGGTAGCAGATACGAAACCATGTATGCTAATGGCGCATGATGCATGTAAAATCCGTCGTGGGTGCAAAGTCCTCCAAGTCTCCCATGAATTATACCTCTGGAGGTGCCTAGTCAGGTGAAGGTCTCGTCAGTTGATCAAGGTTCTAAATTACGAGACCAATTCCTTTCTTTTTTTTTTTTTTTTTGCTTTTTTTTTTTATTTAAATCTACCAATTTAACAGAGTTAAATAGAAACCATGAACCGTCAAAAAAAGAAACTGTAGCAAACTACTAGAGAACACTACAGCGGAGTCAATATATAATGGATAGTGGAAACACAAAGATTTAAACTGAATTATGTTAACTTGTCATAGTCTATATTAGCAACTATAGTCAGTGTGAATACGGCCCGGAAGCAAGCCTTTTTTTTTTCTTCCTTTCCTTATTCGACAACGTACCCAGAAACCCATAATTAATAACAAACTAGAACCGGCCAACACAGTAACAAAAGTGACTAATAGCGTTGCAGCCAATGACACCCAAGGAGCTAGTCAGGTAGATCTTCGCTATGAGGAGTTAAGGTGAATTTCGATCCGCGGTCAGGTACACAAACCCGTTAAGCTAGGCATTATGCCCGGCAGGTAGAGGCCTGGTCTGCAGTTTAATAATAATAATAATAATAGATATATGTAAGAAGAAGATATGTAAACAGTTGATTTACTGAAATTATATGAACAAACAGGCGTTAAATAACAGAATATAAACTTTAATACAGTCCTAGACAGATAACTCTACAGTACTTTACTAATAATTTCTTTTCAGCTAATACACTTTTCACCCAACATATACAATATATTTATTTTCCAATAGTCCAACTAGGCCTAACAGTGCCTTTACTGGCTATTTCTCATTTCGATGCTTGCTTCACAAGAAAAATTAGAAGACTGGCTCTTTTTCCATTTTGAAGATATTCTGTTCTCGCGATCTAAACTTTTTATAACTCGTACTAGAGCGTCAGTTAATTTTATGATCATGCACGTCATAAAGGAAATTAAGTGTTTAAACTGAAATCCTACAAATCGGTCATCCTGACGTGATGGCGTCTCGACATCAACATCTTGATTTATTATGTTTTTAATGCCTAAAAAGTTAATTTTTTGAGATTTTTATTTATTTCCGGATATTTCTCTTTATCTTTAGAAGCTATATATCTGTTTTCCCAGTAATTTCTCTCTGCTTATTGATCTTTATTTTTGGAATCTGCATATCTAATATCTCTGTAATTTCTTTCTTCATTATAACTAACCTTACATGATCGTCGGTCATCATAATTATAATTATTTCGACCATGATAGTAGCCTCTATATATGTACCTTGGGAGAAAATTTGGATTATACCTTGCTTTTGAATTAGGTGAAGCATTTTCTGTTATGTCTTGCGGTATCAAACAATCTTTAGTCTCAAAGTTTTCAGGAATCTTCTTGTATCTGTATTTTCTTAATTTCAAAATCTCTTTCGCGGTCTTTTTGCTCCAATCCTTCTTTCCATTTTCTCTCTTCCCTTTCCATTTTCATTTGCAACCAGCATTTTCTTTCTTCTAGTTCTGCTTGTAATTTCTTCTCTTCTAGTTCTGCTTGTAATTTCTTCTCTTGAACTTTCGATTGCGCCTGTAGTTTTTCTCTTCTCTTTCTCTTTCTCTTTCTTCTTCTGTTTTCTATTTTCTAGCTGCTATAACTACTTCTAAACGATCTTTTATAAAATCTTCATCTAACTCTCCCAGCTTTTAATCAGCTTTATTAGGACAGGTATTGTCGGTTTTTCTGGTGCTTCAATTCCGCATTCCTCGCAGAGATTTATTAGATCAATTCTCTTAGCTTTATTTAGAGTTCCCATTTTTATCTTTCAAAATTGTACTTGGAGTAATACGATTACGGTTTTCACCTTGCTAATTCGTAACCCAACTTTTGATACTGGCGTTTTACAACACTTTAGCTTTGGTTTCCATTTCACTACTAGTTGCTTTTACTTTTAATTATCCTGGCATTGAAAGTTGTTCTTCCTTTTAATTATCCTGGCATCGAGCCCCCAAATTAGGGGCCTGATCTGCAGTTTAATAATAATAATAATAATAGATATATGTAAGAAGAAGATATGTAAACAGTTGATTTACTGGAATTATATGAACAAACAGGCGTTAAATAACAGAATATAAACTTTAATACAGTCCTAGACAGATAACTCTACAGTACTTTACTAATAATTTCTTTTCAGCTAATACACTTTTCACCCAACATATACAATATATTTATTTTCCAATAGTCCAACTAGACCTAACAGTGCCTTTACTGGCTATTTCTCATTTCGATGCTTGCTTCACAAGAAAAATTAGAAGACTGGCTCTTTTTCCATTTTGAAGATATTCTGATCTCGCGATCTAAACTTTTTATAACTCGTGCATTTAAATCATGGATAATAGTAGTACTAGAGCGTCAGTTAATTTGATGATCATGCACGTCATAAAGGAAATTAAGTGTTTAAACTGAAATCCTACATATATATATGTTCTACATAGTATGCGCTAAAATGTAGTTTAGAGAAAAACGAAAAACGCATAAGACAGTTAAAAAATTCACCTTCAGCAATTTCATCAATAGAGAGAAACGTACTTGAATTCTTTTGTACAGCCCTGTATATTACCTAGAGATTATTATATGCGGCACATATTAAGCTAAAAATTAGTTTAGGCAATAACACATTTAAAATTACTGAAATTACATTTCCAAAAATTATCATCCATAAGCAGACGTTGACGCATGCGCAAACAGACGATTTTTATGTGCATTTGACAGAATACGTTTTTCGTTTTAAATATATAGATTCTGCAATCATCTTTCAATATACTAAATATAGTTATACTGGGAAATGCATAACTCAATAAAAACGATCTTTAAGCAATCCATGCTCATACTCAGTAATGCTTACAAATTCTTTTGTGTAGCCCTATATACGATCTATAGAATTTATACACAAAACGTAGTCTCAAAAAATTTAGTTGAATTTAAAAACACTTATGATAACTGTAAACGCACTTCTAGCAATTATCACTAATAGACAGTAATGTATCAGAAATATCATATTTTGTGTGTCCCTGTAAATGAACGACAAATGCTATGCATATCATATTCTATATCAAGTATCTTGCAGTAAACCTCAGTAATGTATATTGATTTAAATATATTTGAAAGTGTAGCATGATTAAAATACGCTGAAAACAGTTTTTAACCATTTAACTGAATTCTTTTGTGTGACCCTGTTAATCAATAATAAATTCTTTCCATTCTATATTCTACAGAAAGCATGCTTTAGTGCACTTCAGCAATTCATATCAATTTCATTGTTTTTAAAATAGCATAACATTATTAAAATATACCGGAAACGATTTTCCCCATTGATCATAATATTATAGAATTATTTTCAGAGCATCTGTACACGACATATAAGTGCTTCACATATATTCTATAGTAAGCATATTGTAGTGCACTTCAGTGATGTATGACAATTTCAATATGTTTTGAATAGTGTAACATAATTAAAATAGACTGCAAAGGATATTTTCCCATAGACTATATATTGTAATGGAATTTTTTGAGAGCCCCTGTAAACGAATTATATACATACTACACATTTTTCTATCAATTTCGAATACGCCATGGCAAACTTCAATAACATATATCAATAACATGGAAATCCTAGTATACTTACGCGAGTTAGAGCTCGGACAGACAGACAAACCGAATGCATAAACATTTTTCAATTATAAAACAGTCGTGTCAATTATAAAATAGTCGTTCAATTATAAAACAGAGTGTTAAAAACAGTCGTTTTGACTGTGAAACGAAGATATCTGTAAAAATACAAGAACGGGTTGTATTTAATTCTGAAAGGGGGGGAGGGGGGTTAAGTATATTTTACATTTTTTCCTATTTTTGAAAAAATATGAATACACGAAATTAATTGCTCAAGAACTTTCAAGCAATTAATTTGTTTAATTAAAACTTACATTAAGAGTATTTGAAGAATTGTGCTTATAATATTGTGCATTCAAAACTATGAAATCTTTTGCATTCAAAAAACGCAATTATTAAAACTTAAACGAATTTTTTCTTCTTGTAATAAATTTTCTCTACTAATATGTAATTTAAAATTAATAGCTTTTGGTGTTATAAAAAGAAGCCGTTTCTATTAAGGAAGATGGTATTATAGAAAATATCTCTAGAAGCGGCTGTAATGTCTCTTATGCAGTGTTTCCCAGAATTTCATATGATAAAGAAACTTTCCAAAAATTCAAGAAAAATAAAAATAAAATAAGAGCAGAGCACTTTCTTTGCGATGTAAGACAACATTATATAACTTCAATCTGTGTTACGAAATACAACATTTTTATGTTTTACGTGAATATGTGTATAGTACACCAAATATGATATTATACACGACACACGTTCGAGGCACGTCTGAACAAGAACAACTAGATTAGTTGCCGAAACGTTAGTTGAGGCTCACTGTTGAGACCCGAAAAGTTTTTGGTTTCTGTCTGTTTGTTTGTCTGTCTGTTCCGCGATAACTGCCGCAAAAATGATCCGATTAGTTTGATTTTTAATGAGTATGTTGGTGAGGTACCCGGAATTAGCTGTATAGTTTTTAGTTACATTTGGTTCATTTGTTCGAAAAATATAAAACATTTCTTTTTAGGTCATAATGCTTTTTTAAATTTCATTTTTAACTGAAATGAAAATCACATATTTGAATAATAGATTTAAACATAAAGTTATATATATATGCTGAATTTTTTACATGGATATTTTAAATATATCCAAAAGTTTTGAAAATTTGCCTATACATTTATTAGAATTTAAAAATTAATTGTTTAAATTATTGAAAAATGTTTTGCATCTGTTCGGGAAATATAACACATTTTACTTTCATATATTTTACAAATTTTAAAATGCATTTCTTTTTACTTTGGTTACAGTGCCTGCTGTACTTTGGTCTTTAATTTATTAGTTGCTTAGCAACCATATTTCAAAGAATATCAAAATAATAAAATTCAAGTAACTCGCGCTAATTTTCTGCAGTATTTATGTATTTTTTTTATAAATGTATTTTTTTATAATCTAAAAAATTACAAGAATAAGTTCATAAGAACGTCAGAATATTAATGCATAAACCGTGTTTAATTTAACGTTTCTAATTTCTGAAACCTTTGAATTATTTTATATGCCTCTAAATATATACGTAATTTTTAAAAAATAATTTGCGGATTGGAAGATGATAAATAATATAAAAAGTGAGATTAAAAAACAATGACTTTCAAGAGCTGACATTGAGGCTCCTGATCTGAAGATTTACTAGTCTATAGCAGGGGTTCCCAAACTATGGTACGCGTACCAGTACTGGTATGCAAAGTTCTGGTTACTGGTACGCAAAAGTGCGATGGTGGTAAGTGAAATGATATACAAGCATAATATTATAAACTCAAAAACGGCATGAATTTATCACTTTGCAAATTTTTGAATGAAAATTAGAGACTGTAAAAGAGACTTTTTTGTTGTTGTTGTTATTGTTGTTACTAGAAATGTTTGTTATAGCAAACTGTCTGAAATCCGCACACGCTGCTTATGATACAACCAGTCTTTCACAATAAACACATGTAATTATTACATTTATACGGGGAAAATTTAAATAATTTGTAAATAAAGACGTAATTTAAAAATTAATCAATGAAACAGTTTTGAACATGTTTTTTAAATGATATTATCTGAAGGTAATGTCTAAATACGTGAAAGTAGGAGGAGCTTGTTCGAATAGAACTTTTTTTTTTTTTTTCTTACTGTTGAGGTTTTATTTGAAACATAATTTATTATGCATTTATGTATGTCAATAGAATTTTTCTCTTCTTCTGTACCAAATGTGTAAGTTTATTTCTATTTTATGGAAATCGGTTTTTAATACAGTAAAGTTATTTAAAATGGTGATTTGAAATCGAACAAAATATGGGAAGTTCCACTTCCACAGTTTTTTCTTTATTAGCATTACGTTTCCTGTCTGGTAGTACGCGGAAGTATGAACTTCGATTTAGTGTCTTCGATTAGTAACTTCGTTTTGATCAGCTTTTCTGAAACATCAGCAGTAGCGGCAGTTTTTAGCTTTTGAAGTAGCTGACTAGGTTTCATAGTGCCAAGTTCAATTCCGGTTATCAATCACTAAATTCGAACGTTTTCACTTTCCTTAAATAAATTAAGCAATCTAGTTTTCGAATCGGAATATTTGGTTAAGCTTTCACTACTTATTATGTCCCACATATTTTCTACGAATTTCGGCTCAAGTTGCGCAATTAAATAAGTGAATTTAGTTTCTTCTTTAGTTATTTCATTAATTTTAAACTGAACCTCAAGTTGATAAAACCAGATATCTGGTCTATCAATCCGGAAAGGTGGAATTTTAATACTCACCTTGTTAATTTCCGGCTTTTCCGTGGAAGGCGAATCACTCTTCACCGGTTCACTCGTAAGCATTTTTTTAACTTAACGGGTCACCAGCTTGTGTGGGGAGTGGCTCGTACAATGTTAGAAAGGAGCGTGAATAATATACGTATTTTGATAGATAAATGTCTTTATAAAACTTATTAATTATCACAAATAATACAGTATCCAAACGATAACATTTTATTCTTTTTCTCATTCTAAAAACAACAAACCTGGACAGTTGCCAGATTTCAAATAAAAAATGTGCCGATAATTTTAACAGCAAAATAAATAAAAATGAAATAAAATAAATGGAACATGGAATTAATAAAAAGGATATTCACTTGCTTTAAACTGTGTAATCGAGCCACTACAGTACGTCGGTCTAAAAGTTTGGGAAACCCTGGTCTATAGTTTTAGTTCTAGAATTAGACCGTATATACACACATTATTCCACATTTTGAAAATTACAATTACATTGTAAGCATTGCCATTTAACATTAAACTTTTATGTCAAATTACTGTAAAAACACCTGAATTAGAAAGCAGTAGATCAGACAATTCTGAAACAATGCGCTCTTAAAGTTGATGCTTCTGCTCAAAGACCTATAAAAAAATATCAATTAAACTTTTTTACAGAGAGTAACCTTGATTATCTAAAACCTATTCACACTGAAAGGATAAAAAAATGGTATAAACATATGGTACAAATTAAATAATTGTAAAAAAATAATAGTAGATGTTATAAATAAAAAAGCAGTTTATACTAAAAATACCTTACTGTACTATAATTACCCAGACACGGGATATACATTTAAAAATTATATAATCAAATTTAGCAACTTTCTTTTTCTCGAAATCGACTAAAAATAAGATATTAAATCTATTCGACGTATAAAATTGAAATATGCTTAAAAAATACTTATAGGCGCATTCAGAAAAGTCTATACCCGGAAACAACGTAAAAGATAAATGCGAGTATACTTAGGTTTTTTTTTTCTTTTTCTTACAATTTAAAAATTTAGTTCCTTTAAACAGCTTGAATTTATATTACCTCCTTTCATCTGCAGAAATATTTCTCAAAAGTTCTGTTAGGAATTTTAAAAAACTCAATCCTTTTGACTTGACATGGAAATATGCGTAAAGAAATAAGAAATTACATTTATATGTGAAAAATATTCACACCGTGTACTATATATATAAAAAAAAAAAATCTGGGTAAAGAATTTGTAACAGGTGGTTAAAAAAGTAATCAAAAATCACTTTCATGCAAATATTTTTTTTTTCTATTTTCAGAAAAAATGTGAGAAATGCATATGAAATTAACCACGCAAACACTTTTTTACAATTTATTTGTTTAACTAAAAGTTATATTACTCTTATACGAAACATTATACTTCCAACATTCTGCATTCAAAACCTTTGTAAATTTTTGCATTAAAAAAAGGTGTAATTTAAGATGCATTAATTCAAAATACAAACAGTTTTTATCTCCTGTGACAGGTTTATATCCCTAATATCTAATTTGTAAAATTAGTAGATTTTGGTTTTATAAACAGAAATACGCTTCTGTAAACGAAGAGACTGATATTAAAAATGAGTCCATATGTGACTTTTATGCAATGTTTCCAAGAAGCTCATACGCTAAAGCTAGTTTTTTTTGTTTTTCTTTTCATAATGTAAGTAAAATAAAAACAAATTAAAAACACTTTCTTTTAGTTGAAAGTAGTTTCGTTGTCAGGAACTATATGACACGTTACCATACATGCACCATATACACGATTATATATATAACAACACACTGTAAAACATATCCCGTATATATAAAGATGATTTTATGTGAAATTTCTGTATTTTAATGGAAACATTTTGTTTGGGGTGGAAAACGAACAATTTCCTGGAATAAACGAAATTTTTATATATACATATATATATCCTTTTGAACATTTGAAAGGGGGTGCTTTGAGACCTATAGCTACAAATGCTGTTGTCTCGAATTATCCATATATATTTTTTTAACTCACAGAAATACATACAAGACATCAACAATTACATACATCTTCTTGATGAGGACGGTATAGAAACAAGAAAGTAGCCATCACTGAAGAATACAGCTGGTAACTCAACAAAGAGTGTGCAACGGAGTCAGAGGGAGTCGAACCCGTCGGCTGCTTCTACGCTCTCAAGCGATTAGTGGGGTGGTTGGTGTCTTACTTACTCAGCCACGGAGGGCCCTTGTTTTGTCCTTAATCGTTACATAAAAACCAAAATGTCCTTTCCATTGCAGAGAAACGGAAATGTTCTTTTTTAACTGAGATAAAACGGAGAATATCCAGTTAAATTTTCACAATTGATATTTTCGCCTCTAACCAAGTCGTTGCATGAGGTCAGATGGTGTAAAAACAGAGCATTCATTATCTGGTAGCGAGTACCAAAGTTCGAATCCATGAGGAAAACAAGGCGATATAAAACGGATGTGACAATATGTAATATCATGCCCCTTTTTCGTATAAATATGTATCAGTATATATAATTATTATACATATTTTTCTTTTACATTGCGCTATTGCTCATATTTCTTTCTAAAAACAGAATTTTCCACCCTGAATAGCTAAAAAACTTCCATATTCAAAATGGAAAAATACCAAAACGAAAGTTTTGTGAAAAAAAAAACGGACAATATACGACATCTTTTCTGCCAGTACATTATCCGTTTTTACATGAAATTTATTTTACAGTGTATATATATAATATTTTAAATAACCTGACTTCCTTAAACTATTAATCCTATCATTCTTAACTAAATTATTCTTTTGGTCTAACAGACATATCTTTGCGGAATTTTGAAAGGGTTCAAACATATAATCTTGCGCACTGCAAAAAAAAAAAAAAAAAAAAAAAAAAAAAAATTGTTGATTTTACGGTATAATACTGGCATTCCAGCTGTCAGTATTATACCGTAAAATTAACAGTAATAAGCAGTAAAATAAACAGTAATACGCTACCGTGCATACCATAAAATAAATATTTTTTTTCAGTATATTGTTTTAAAACTTCAAGAAAATAATGAATTCAGGAAAATTTGTCGTAAGCATCAAAGTATTTCTAATATTACATAAACATGGTTAATATAAAAAAATTTAAAATATTTAAAATTGAAGTGCAATATTATAAAAAGTTTCTGACTGTCGCTATAAGTGCCAAGATAAAAAAAAAAAAAAAACAAGTTGGAAATTGTACGTCAAACGTTACAAACGAGGTGCGTTCGTACGCACGTTTTAGAATTAAATTCATGATATCCCGTGCGTAGAACGGGTTAAACAGCTAGTTAAGTATATATTTTATGACACTGTTCATACAAATATCTTAACTAGTTATATAAATATTCAGATAGCTAGTTATATAAATATTCAGATCTTGATGATTTTTAATTCTGTGAAATGAATTATATCGTCTGCAGATTAATTTCTGTAATAAAATAAGTATCTCGGTCGCTTGACGATTTAACATCCATCGGAAGCTCATATAACAAAAAAGCACCGATTTAAAAAAAAAATCAAATTTCTTAATAAATATTTTTATTAATATCTCCTAAAGTTTTGATTCGATTTTGATAAAATTTGAAATGTCTCGACAAATTTATGCAAAGATAATATATTTCAAATTGCAAACCATTTGGTTGGGTAGTTTTTGCGTTGTTATATGCGGACGGACAGACAGACGGACGGACAGACAGACAGACGGACGGACAGACGGACGGACCAAACGACGACTATAGGTGCTACGTATTTATATAATTACGAACGCACCTAAAAAGTGTACATAGATGTGTAAAACAAAGTTTTTTCTAAAATTGCAATATTTGCAATATATGTCCAGTCAGAAAAGTACTAATATAAAACAAGATTATATTTTGCAATTAATTATGACATAAACAAATTTGAATGATATTTCGCTTAACGAACACCATTTTATTTCAAGCATAAATATTGCTGCGGAAACTAAATAGGTATAAAATTGCTTTTAATCTTAAAAAAAAAATTGTATGTTTGAAATAAATTTTGTATTAATGTAAATTAACGGTCTCCATAAGCCAAAATATTCAGGCTCGGGTCGATTTCGGACCCATCCAACTCAACATCTACAAAAAAGTCCAACATTTCTTAAACAACATTTTCTTACAAATAAATTTCTTTTTAAAATGTACATATTTATACAAAAATTAAGTACAGCACTTTTCAGATTATAAGTCGGCAAGTCATTGAATACGAATAATAATATTAATAATCATTTAGGAGGTAATTATATTCAAATGAAATTTCATTAAAACAATTAATGTAATTTAGAATGAAAGGATTGTGGCGGATCATTCGGACCCATAACTAAGAAAGTAGCCATGATTAACAATAAAACCAATTTATTTTAAATCAGTAATCAATGAAAGATGGATACCGATTATCAAAATATAAGATAAGCTGGAACAGCAAAAAGATACGGAGGGAAGGAATGTTATCCCCAACCAATTTTCTGAATTATAATACTAACGTAAAACAAAATGGCTACGTTGATTGTATTCCGGAACCAAAGAAAAGTTCACCCCAGTTCGCTACGAAAATGTCACCATTAACTCTGAAATAGCACTATACAAAATGTCACTGGAAAATACGACAGTACCACTAATTGAAGAGAACTCCGTGGATTCCAGTATACTTTTATTTGAAGTATCATATGTAACACTTTATTACGTAGACAACTCTCAGTTGAAGAAACTATGCCAAACTCACAGCTATGCGGAATGTCACAGCTAATGGCCGTGGATGGCTCGATGAAGCTCAAAACTGGTCTTGATTTTCCACTCAGGAACCAGATGCGACAAACTCCTATTATACTCACTTCTACGGCCTTATTTATATCCGTTAGACGGTCACAGTTTAGAGATCTGCACAGGCCCGGACTTGGCCCAAGGCCTGTACCCGGCCCGGCAGAATTAGTAGACTTTTTTTAACGGGCCGGGCAGACAAAAAAAAAATTATCGGGATCACGGGCTTGGCCCGTACAGACTTCTAGATTTTTACCTGTTGAAACATTTTCATTGCATCGTCAGAATCAGAATATTTGGAAACTTAACATATATTTCCCGTCTTTGCAACAAAATCATTTCATCACTGTCACTATCACATACCAATTTCAAAATTAATTTTACATTTAAGCGATCCGATATAAAAATTTAAACGAAGCCTATGAAATACGAACCATTTTCAACAAATATGAATTTCGCGAGAATAAGTATTAATGTGCTTCACGAGCTGACGGCAACATCAATTCAGTAATATAACATTTCAAGCATAAGAGATCGGCATCGGACATTTTACATCGTTTCTGATTCCGAATTTAATTGCTTTAGCAGACTCGGGTTGAGCCGAGTTCAGGCTTACATTTTTATTTTCTACATAGTGGAGCCAGCTGGAACTGAATTAATTGTTCCCAGACAATTTTTTTTTATAAAAATAATAAATTTCTGATAATGAAATCAGTGGAAATATACCTTAAGTAGTTCTCAACAACACGAAACTGTCTGAAACATTTTCTGACTTATTTTTAACTGTAAATGCATAAAATTGACAGATTTGACTTTTGAAACGATTTAGAATAGAGTAGTGTTTTTCATTTTTTGATAAATGAATTACTTATCGAGATATAAGTGATTCTTGTCACATGACGACAGGTTTTTATCCTTTTCTGTGCTAGCACGTCCAGAAATTTGATTCAAAATGCCAATTTTGTCAGTATTCTCAGAAAGATCTTTTGCATTTAAAAAAAAAATGGAAAACGCCATTCCATTACATAGTTTCTGAATAAGAACATTTGCCAATTTTATGCGTTTCTGAACAAAATCGAATTCAAAAATGTGTCAGAAAGTAACTACTTTCGATTTGAGAAATGTCTTAACAGAAAAATATTTTCACAAATCTACTTTTTTTTTTTTTGTATAAAGTTTCAAATCTTTTTTCTTTAATTTTGAATGCTGTTATTGTTTTCAACGAATTTTTATTTGAATCTAAGAATCTAATGAGTCTAAACGAATTATTATATTTATTATTCTAAATGATTTGGCTTCTGAACATATAGCCATCTAAAATATACTGTTAAATCTTTCCATAAATATCTATTAAGTATTCAAGAAAAGAATCTTAATTGTATCTTAAGGAAAATCGGAATTTTTTATGTGAAAATTGAGTTAAACTTGAATTTTACTGATTTTTGCACAGGTCGGACCGGACCGAACCAAGCCCGGCCGGGCCTGTTTTTACTGATTTTTGAACTGGCCGGGTCGTGAACCGCGAAATTACAAACGGGCCGGGCCCGGGCCGAACTTTTAATTTCTGTATGGGGCCGGGCTGGGCCTAGATAGCTTTCTTTCGGGCCGGGCCCCAGCCTGAAAATTTCGACCCGTGCAGACTTCTACCACAGTTACCTAATTATCATATCGTTGCTCAAAATAACAGCGAAAATCAGATTTCTGGAAATTTAAACACACTTCCCGAAAAATGAAATGACAGAATAGGAAGCTCATTTCCGTACAAATTTTAAAATTGAGGACGCTACAATCGCACGCAAACTCAAAATCTACTTGACCATAGACTGCCTTCATAAGTGTCGAAAATGTGATTAAAATAAAATAAAATCCAGGTGTCGCTGCAAATGCACCCTCCTCACCAGTGAAGTGTAGTGAAATGATTTCATTATTGATACTGAACAAACGATGCAATGATTATGATGTTATGTTAAAAGCTTTAAAACGAAAGCTAAAATTAATATGCATCTGGCATATGGTCTTATTGAAGGAGCGATCCTTATAATATCGTGTAGGTATGTGAAATAAATATTTGTGGTTTTGTGTGATGAAAGGAATTGGTTTTATGCCTTTTGAGTCTTTTACTATGTTTCATTTTGAAGTTTGAAACCCGGTAAGAACAAATTGGAAACATGCCAAAGTTTCTAAATGGTGCATCGGTTCCGAGAAGTAAGAGATTAATCGTTTTGATTATATTTTAAAGTGAAATATTTTATTTAAAATAAAATACGAAAGTATATTTCATGTGATGATTAAAGAAAAAAAAAAAAGCTTCAGTTTGATATGACGATACGTAAAAATATGTTTTATTTATTTGATTAATGAGAAACGAAAGTGATGTTTTGTATTGATAATGTGAAATGGAAAAAGAAAGAAAAACAGTGAATTTAATATTTTGTAATTGATATATTTTTTTCTTCTGGTTGGTTTTGCTGCTAAAAGATAATAAACATGAACACATTGACAAAGCTAAAAAAAGAACGGTCTGTTTTGAGAACAGCCGTAACTAAATATTTGAATAAATTGGAAAGTGAGGATTTAGAAAAATGTGCAGAAGGCACATTGGAAGAATTTATTGGTTACTTAGATAAAGTAAGCAAAGATTTAAAGCCCCTTGATAATGAAATTAAAACATTAATTAATGAAGAAACGGAATTCGAAAATGAAGTGCAGAATGCGATTGAATATAATCAAAAAATTACGATATGGCTCAGTAAAATTAGCGCAAGAATAAAATGTAATAAAAATTTAAAGGAAATTACATCATCCAGTCCCGACACGCCGCCGGAAGGGGTCATTGCGAATAATGTTAATAAATCATATGAGAATGTTAATTTTAATAATATAACAGTAAAGTTACCTAAAATCGCAATTGCGAAATATTTTGGCGATCCGTGTTTATGGATGGAATTTTGGAATCAGTTTCAAAGCACTATTGATAATAACGAAACTTTGTCTAAAATTGATAAATTTTCATATTTAAAAACTCTTTTAGGAGGGGTTGCGTTCAATGTTGTAAACGGATTTGCTCTGTCGGAGGAAAATTATGAAAAAGCAGTAAAATTACTAAAACAAAGATTCGGTAGGCAAGAATTAGTTATTAATGCTCATATGTCGAAATTGTTAAATCTTAATCCCGTTAAGGATTCTACTAATATATTTGAGTTAAGAAAATTGTATGACGTTGTTGAAATTCAAATTCGAAGTTTAGAATCATTAAATGTGACGACTCAAATGTACGGTCACCTTTTGTATCCCATTCTGATTAGATTAATCCCAGATGATTTCGCTCTAAATTTTAATAGAAAACGTTTAGAGAAATCGGATGAAAATGAATTTAATGTTTTAGAACTATTGAGATATTTAAAAATCGAAATTGAATGTCGGGAATCTTCTGTTATGCTTAATCATTTCAAGGATACTAAGCGGAAGAATACAGGTACACCCGATAAGGAATGTAGCAAAAGTTATTTCAAGGGTTCAAGTTCTGCTAGTGCTCTTAATGCACAAATTTTATCATGTATATTTTGTTCTGCCCCTCATGACTCATTCAAATGTAGCCTGACCCCACAGGATAAGTTTAAGATATTGAAAAATTCCAATCGGTGTTTTAAATGTTTCAAATTTTTTCACAACAGTAAAAAATGTAGAAGTAAATTTTCATGCTTTAAATGTAAGAATCAATATCATCATGGTTCTATTTGTACGAAAGATAACAGAGGGTCGAATACTGTTCGAGATAATAGAATAAGCAATAAGCAAGAGAGTCCTGATTCTCGTAATTATGAAGTTGAAGCGACAGGGAGTACAAACAATTCTAGTTCAGAAATTGTTAGTTCGGTTTCACAATGTAATAATAATCTGACGTATTCTAAAAATGTTTATTTACAGACGTGTAAAGTTGTCGCGAGTTCTAATTTCAATTCAAAATTAACTAGAATACTCCTTGATAATGGGAGTCAGCGGACATTCGTGAGTGAAAATTTAGTGCATGCTTTAAATTTGAAACCAGTAGGTCAAGAAGTCTTATCAGTGTATTCTTTCGGAATGCAAAGTGCAGTAGAAAAAGTATATCCAATAATTGAAGTCGAAATCAAAAGCTTAGATCATTCTTTCAAAGCGAAAATTAAAGCACTCGTTGTTTCTCAGATATCAGGCGCCGAGATGTACGAACCGTCTGCTCAAATTAGGGAATTTATGAGAGATAATAAAATGGAAATGGCTGACGCTTGTTTAGGGAAAGATTTGATGAGTGTTGAAATACTAATTGGATCAGACTTATTTTGGGAATTTATTTTAAACGAAAGAATATACATTAATAATGACTCGGGAGCTATTAAAACAGTTTTTGGATGGGTAATTACGGGACAGGAATTGAAAAAGGGAAATAGTTGTTCTCAAAATATAGCAGTAATGAAAAATGCGGTTGAGGTAAACGATTTAAAAATATTTTGGGAAATTGATTCAATCGGCATATCGGACGAGAGTGAGGAATTATCTCAAAAGGATAAAATGTTAATAGAAGATTTTGAAAGGGGGTTGGAATACAAGAATAATAGATACACGACTAATCTTATTTGGGACTCAAGTCCAAACGAAATTAATAATAATTTTTACATTGCTAAAAGGCGATTCGATAATTTGAAAGAAAAATTTAATAAAAATAAAGCAATATGCGAAGAGTATAAGAAAGTTATAGATGAGCAAGTTCGCGAAGGCATTGTGGAAGAATCTAAAAATGATAAGCTATTGTCTGGATACTATATGCCACATAAGGCTGTTTTAAGGCCAGACAAAGAAACTACGCGAGTGAGGATAGTTTTTGATGCATCATCAAAGGAAAATCATTCGAAATCTTTAAATGATTTTTTGGTATCAGGTCCAAATTTAAATCCTAATTTATTGGATATGATGCTTAAATTTCGAACATATCAGGTTGCTTTTTCCTCTGACATTGAGAAGGCATACTTAATGATAGAGATAGCAAAAGAAGATAGGAAATACTTAAAATTTCTTTGGTTTAATAGCGGTGACTCTGATTCTTTCAGGGTAATGAATATGGCACGATTACCTTTTGGAATTCGGTGTAGCGCTTTTATCTTAGCTGCCACAATTAAAGTGCACATTAAAGAATATAAAGGTTTTTGTCCTGGGGTTTTTGATATGTTAAATAACTCAATGTATGTTGATGATCTTTATTATGGAGCAAATACAGCTGAAAATGCTTATAATCTTTCATCTAGTGCTAGCACTGTACTTAAGGACGCGAGCATGAACTTGCGTAAATTCAATTCAAATTCAAAAGAGTTAAAAGAGTTGTGGCAGCAAAATGGCATATCGTGTAACCCGTCTGAGCGGTCTGTGTTATTGGGACTGGAATGGGACACTAATAAAGACATTATAAGGATTGATTCATTGGAATTACAAAATGTTTCGACTAGCACCAGTCTATCCACTAAAAGATCAGTACTGCGTGCTGCAGCAAAAATCTATGACCCCGCTGGATATATAGCCCCCTTTATAATAAGAATTAAGTTGTTAATGCAGAAAATATGGCTAAAGGGATTAGAATGGGACGAGGAACTTCCCGAAAATCTAGAAATGGAGTTTAAAAACTGGTTAGCTGAAGTTAAAGAGTTGCAAAACATATCAATACAAAGAAAGTATTTTGAGGGAGGTGCAGATCCAAATGAAGTAACTATACATATATTTTGCGATGCTAGTGAAAGGGCCTATGGAGCTGTCGCATATTTCAGATATATAACCAAAAAGGGAAAAGTGAATACATCCCTTATAATGGCAAAATCACGTGTTGCTCCTCTTAAAAGTCTGACACTACCTCGTCTGGAGCTAATGGGAGCAATAATTGCAGTGAGAACCTATAAATATTTGAATAAAATATTTAATGTCTATTGCACTAAAACAACTTTTTGGACCGATTCAGAAATAGTTTTAAGTTGGATAAAGAGCTCCGCAAAAGAGTGGAAACCATTTGTCTGTAACAGAGTAACCGAAATACAAAACATTTCAGATCCAAAAAATTGGAACTATTGCTCGGGCAAGGAAAACCCGGCGGATTTATTAACCAGAGGATTGAAATTAAAATCTTTAAATGAAAATTCGTTATGGTGGCAAGGACCGCCTTGGTTAAAGTGTTTCACGGATTGGCCTGTGCAATCGAAAAAATTTTCAAATAAGAATAACATATCAGAACGTCGTAAAAATATTATAGTTAATGAATGCACTATTGAGAACGATGAATTTGTAAAATTGGAAAGAAACTTTAGTAGTATGCTGAAACTACTTCGAACAATTGCATGGGTGAAGCGTTTCATAAGGAAAGTTAGAAAATTACCTGTAGTCGATGGTCCGTTATGTGCGAGTGAAATTCAAGAAGCGGAAATATTCTGCATTAAGTCAGTGCAGAAACGGTTTTATAAGCCAGAAATCGACATGCTTAAATCGACGAGTGAGCTCTCAAAGAAGTCTAGCTTAGTATCATTGGCACCATTTCTTGATGAAAATGATATATTGAGAATAAAGGGAAGACTAGACGAGAGTAAATGTACTTATGGAGAAAAACATCCAATTCTCCTCCCAAAGAACTCTCGATTCACAGAATTGCTAATATTACGTGAGCACAGCAAAATGCTTCATAGTGGAGTTGCTGCAACACTATGTAAATTGCGAGAAAATTACTGGATTCCTAAGGGGAGGCAAGCAATTAAAAGGGTTATAAACAAATGCCTCATATGCCGAAAATATACATTGAAGCCAGCAAAACAATTGACAGCGCAACTTCCCAGAGATCGAATCGCCGAAACACCAGTATTCTCCGTCTCTGGAGTAGACTTCACTGGACCTGTTTATATAAAAAATGGGGATAACACCGATAAAGCTTACATAGCTTTATTCACTTGTGCTGTAACACGTGCTGTTCACATTGAACTAGTTTCAGACTTATCAACCAAGAAGTTCATGTTGGCACTTAGACGTTTCCTTAGTCGAAGAGGGAACTGTCATACATTCTACTCAGACAATGCCAAAACCTTTAAATGTGCTAACAAAGAAATTCAATATTTCTTTGACATCCTTAAGAGCCAAGACTTTCAAAATTTTATTTCTACAGAAAGAATAACATGGAAATTCATCGTTGAACTTGCCCCATGGTGGGGAGGTTTCTACGAGAGGCTCATGAAAAGTATTAAAGATCCCCTAAGAAAAATCTTAGGAAAAGCTTTATTGACTTTTGAAGAACTTATGACTGTGCTTGTAGAGGTTGAAAACGTTCTTAACCACAGGCCTCTAACATATGTCTGTGATGACGCCTCTGAACCTGAACCACTCACACCTGCCCACTTCTTGCTTGCTGGACACAAGGTAGAATACCCATTTAACTTTAATGAAGTGTTTAATACCTCCATTACTAAAACTAGCTTAATTAAAAGAAAGGCGTATCAGACAAAACTTCTGAGTCAAATTTGGCAGAAATGGAAATCTGAGTATTTGCTCGCGACTAAAAGTTTACATTCTTTTGGAACTCCTAATGCTCAAAAGGACTTGAAAGTCAATGACATTGTTTTGATTGAAGGACCGAGTAAATCAAAGTTCTTATGGAACTTAGGACGAATTATCGAGGTTAATAAAGGTCGTGATGGTCTAGTCAGGTCTTGTGTCGTCAAGACCAAAAAGGGAAATTTAAGACGACCTATACAACTTATATATCCTTTTGAAATTGCTAATTAACTAAATATTTTGTAAATAAAATTTTCTTTGAATTAATATAATGATAATTTTAGTATATTGTATATGTGTAAATATGTAAATAATATTTTACTGTATTTATTGCTGTATATATTTATATATTCTTAGCTATACTATAAATGTTCTTAATGTTACTTATATTGCATTTATTATAATATTTGATGAGTTTCTTGCAAAAAATCCTGGCCAGGTATATTTAACTAGATACATATTGGTAAAATATATATATACATATATTATGATTGTTTATTTGGTGATTCATTTCAGGTCTAAAAGGTAAATGTTTATAAAATCTTTTGTGTGTTTGAATTATTGCATATTGTATAACTTCATATTTGTATATTGTATGTACTGAATAGACATTGAACATTGAAATTGATTATTAGTAAAAATTAGATTATAAATTTATAGTGATAATTTTGAAAATTATCAGGTGGGGAGTGTCGAAAATGTGATTAAAATAAAATAAAATCCAGGTGTCGCTGCAAATGCACCCTCCTCACCAGTGAAGTGTAGTGAAATGATTTCATTATTGATACTGAACAAACGATGCAATGATTATGATGTTATGTTAAAAGCTTTAAAACGAAAGCTAAAATTAATATGCATCTGGCATATGGTCTTATTGAAGGAGCGATCCTTATAATATCGTGTAGGTATGTGAAATAAATATTTGTGGTTTTGTGTGATGAAAGGAATTGGTTTTATGCCTTTTGAGTCTTTTACTATGTTTCATTTTGAAGTTTGAAACCCGGTAAGAACAAATTGGAAACATGCCAAAGTTTCTAAAATAAGAGAGTAGCTGGTGTTATAGAACTAATAATACAGAAAAAGATAGTTAAAAAACACATATTTTAAAACTTTATATAAGGATTTTAAAAAAATGGTGATTTTTTAAAATTATTTCCTTATTATATAAAATTAAATTTCAAACGATTCCATTAAACAAATTGGTATTATTTATACAAATGAAGCTACCTACTCAATACAACCCGAGCCGGCCCGAATCTGTTGAAAAAAAATCCCTGACGGCTCGGTCTACAGGCTCAGGTAGATTTCGAAGACTCAGCCCGTGGGGAGCCTGTTTGTTGGGAATTGTGGAAGAAATGACATTTTTGCCATGATGCGGCAGTTGGAACCGCCTACTTCGAAACCTAACTTGTTTACAGGCGGAACAGGCAGGGATTTTTTTTTCTTTTGCTATAAAGGTTGGTTCTATAAAAAAAACTTGTCAATATAAAAGTTTTAGATAATAGTAAGAGGATTTATAATAAATTTAAGTGGATTTGATATCTTTTGAATTGACGAAGTTATGCATTTTTTTCTTCTAAAACCGCCCTTCCCCCCCCCCCTCTTGGGGCCATTTTTAATGATATCAAAAATCTGTCATATATAAATTTTCGGCCCTTTTCCTAGAAGTAATAATAACTTTAAACGGATGCGATACGTATCATAATTAAGAAATTATGGGGTGGGGGAGGGTTCTGTTAGTTTAATGTCGAAAAGGGAAATACGTACATTGTAAAGATATATGAAGTAATAATTTTTAGTCTTCTGTAATTTTTAGTCTTCTGTAATCTATGTTAGTTCAAGATACACTTAGTATATCTAAATTAATAGAGGGTCAGAGATCTAAAAAGTGATGATACATGTGAAGACAAACGATTTTTGTATTCGAAACCATAGTTGCAATCATTATTTAATACAGGGTATCTCGTTCCAAGCCGAACCCAACTTTTCACTCTTAACTGCAATAAAGGTATTTTAGCAAATTTGTCAAGAAACTTTTGCTTTGATTTCTGGGAAAAGGGATAAAATTACAAGATGTGTTAGTAATGGCCATAATATACGTACAAACAACACTGAGTTAGACGCTTCAAATTCAGATGTTAGCTGGCAGCTTACACAGCGTCACATATCAAACTACAGTGCAGTTCTTAAACTTCCCTTGATGTCATGGCATTTCACAGAAAACAATGTTATTCTGATAAAGATTCTGCTAAAATATCTTCATTATGTTGCAGTTATGAACAAAGGCTTTGACTTAGTGTGAGACACCCTGTATTTTTGATTGAATAAGTAGATTGCGACCCTAGTTTCCCATTCAAAAATAGTTTTAAAGTATCTCGGGATCTATGGGGCCAATTACGACGGGGTTTGGCTCATTCAACTAGGTATGGATAGCCTTACATATTTTAGTTCCACTTTCTACCGCCAGGGGGCGCATACAAAATGTTAATTAATTTTGAGTAATTTTTTAATGGAATATAAATTATTAAAAAATAGATATGTGAATTTTTAAATTTTACCAAAGAGTAAGAATATGGATTATAATTACACTACTTTGTTGATGAATAAATAAGCATTATCGTTTTAAATGTCATTTCAAAAAATAATTTTATACAAAATTGGGTTAAAGACAAAAAACCAATCAAACTTTATGTTTGCTTTAATTTATTATCATGGGCCCGGGCAATGCCCGCCGGGGCGGCCAGCTAGTCTATATTAATAAAATAAAGTTTCGCTCTGTGTTTCTGCCTGCCTGTCTGTCTGTCTCCGATGACTAGCGAAATCTACCGCACCTGGAAGTCTGAAATTTTGGGTGAGGATAGTCCAACGCAGGTCCTGAAGTATCTGAGGCTCAGAGTTTTAATCTTTTAAATTTTTGTGCCTTAAATTGTTAATAGCTTACCCCCTTTTTATCCGTTCTTTTTCGTTTTTGAGGCCCTTTCTCCATTTAATTATTTCGCAAATTCTACATTTCAGTTAAGACCTTATTTTAATACGATTTTCTTCTTTTTTGTGGTCCCTTTCTCCATTTAGTTATTCCCCATTTCTACATTCCAATTAAGGCCTTGGCACCCTGAGGTGAACTTTTTGTGCGCATTGCATTATTCATCCCCCTAATTGTGTCATCTTCCAAATGCATAATTTTAAAGTTGAGTTTTGGACTCCTCTCAACAGTCTAATACCCTCATATTTTTATTGGGACCCCAAGGGTCCTTTTTTAAGCCTTCTCTCCCCATTTTAGCGAATTTCTTTCAAATGTATTCTAATGATTAATTCATACCCTATGCTTAATTTCGACTAATTGAAGATCAAAAGCGCTAAGTACTAGGACTTTTTAACATGTTTCCATCTTATAACCCTGCTATCGACTATCAGTTGACCCCTTTTGGGCCCCTTACTATTGCTCCCTGAAAATAGTCCGATTCACTAGCTTTTTTTCTAACAACTTCTTAGGTCCTTCAGCTACTACGTGAACGACAAAAAAAATTCTATGACCTCAGCTATCAGCAATTTTTAATATTAATCTCCTTTTTGGGGCCTTTGGTGCAGCTTCTTTAAAAATGATACGAGTTTCTAACAATTTTCTTTAGTTTCAGTGTCCTCCGGCTACTTCATAAACTACTAATAAAATTCCTTAGACTAGCTACCACATTTTTCGAATCTTTTTTTTTCTTCATCAACTTACGTTTACTCACTTACGTTTACTCACGTTCATTCTTTCTTCTATTATTCTCTTCGTCATTCCTATGTAAGTAAGCTTTTCATTTCTGCTGTTTAGACAATTTATTTTGTATATTCCTGCTGTTTGTATTTCCTCATATTTTTCTATTTCATTTCTTATTGATTTGAAGAGGGATGGATTGGGGGTTAGTGGGACTATTTTTCCTAATTTTTCTAATTCTCGTTTTATTTTCAAAGATACACCTTTTATATATGGCATAGGAGGAGTGTTTGTTAGATTCTTCTGTGATGGCTGTATATGATCAATTCTTTCTCTTACTCTTTCAATTAGTTTAAGTATAGTTTTTCTCGGATGTCCTGCCTTTAAATATATGTTTTCAATGATTTTTAATTCTTCTTTTAGTGATTTTTTTGTTGAACAAACATGTAGGGCTCTATTTATATATGTATTCATGGCTCCTAATCTGTACGGTAGTGGAGTATCGGCTTTATAGGAGATTATATTTAAGTTTGCTGTGGGTTTTCTATATACTGTAGTATTTATTTTAGTTATATCATGAGTTATTTTTAAATCTAAGTAGTTGATCGAATGCTTTATTTCTTTTTCTATTGTAAACTGGATATTCTTGTCATACGAATTTACTTTGTTAAGGAGGTTATCTAGATTAATTCGTTTATTATTAGATTATTTGGTATTTGGTAAAATGGACAATAAATAGTAAATTTACAGACATTAACAAATTAACACCTGTTTTTAATTTTTTTTAGTAGATTTGTTTTCCTGATTTTCGCGCTCCTACCTATAACTGCTGCTGAGATATGGCGAAATGACCTAAATCATTCGACCACCTCCCTTTAACCCCTTCTAGGGGGAATTTCTAAAATCGCTGAAATAGGTGTTTAATCATTTTTTAGTAGATTTGTTTTCCTGATTTTCGCGCTCCTACATTATAACTGCTGCTGAGATACGGCAAAATGACCTAAAACATTCGAACCCCCCTTTAATCCCCTTCGGGAGGGAATTTTCAAAAATACCTTCTTATTGCTTGCCTATTAGGCCATAACAGCAATCTACATTCCAAATTGCGTGGCCCTGACTTTAGTAGCTTCGACTGGGCGTTGATGAGTCAGTCAGTCAGTCAGTCACCGTTTCCTCTTTATATAATAGTATAGATATGTTCTTTATTCTGACCCACAAAAGAACGTAATAATCTGAAATTAACAAACAAAACTGAATTTTTTTGATTTTGACTCCTTAAATGATTATCTAATGCTAAGAAAAAAAGTAGGAAAAAATGAAATTTGAAACTTGTCAGCGAGAGTGAAAACTATACAAACTTCACAATTTTTCTTGTTTAAATTAAAGCTTATCTTTTGGTATAAATATTTTCAATGCATTTTAATAAATTACTACCTGTAACAAACGTGTCTAACATTGTTAGATGACA
The DNA here is from genome assembly GCA_963931845.1 of Maratus michaelseni. Taxonomy (NCBI): domain Eukaryota; kingdom Metazoa; phylum Arthropoda; class Arachnida; order Araneae; family Salticidae; genus Maratus; species Maratus michaelseni. Next base: position 260,068,779 of record OZ007594.1, read on the forward strand.
ACGTCATGTTTTAAATTTATAATATCGAAACTATCTAACCAGTGTGAAAAATTTTGAAAATTATACATAAACTGCTTGAGATTGAATTTATCAAACATAAATAATCACTTTAAAGAAATTTTACCTTGTAAACTTTAATTAATTAAGATGCTTTGAAAGAGCAACTTCGCATTTATATTAATGTCGGTGGATCATAATAATGAAGGTTCAGTATATTACCTGTGAAAACTAAATTCTGTTTAGCGTTTCTGAACCTTAGTATGTTCATTAATTCTCGTTACCTGAAATTAGTAGTTTTGAGTCCAGCACGGGTCGGATTGTACCTGACTCGAACCCGAAAAATTCTGCTTAATATCAACCCAAAACCAAACTGAAATCCGCCAAAAAAATCGTTAAAGGAACACCTTCTAATTTTATATGTTGGCGAACAAAATTAATTCAGGAATGTTTCAGAAAATAGAGTGTTTGAAGTTGATTAAGACAAGTTTAAAAACCTTCGGGCATTTTAAATAATTTTTCTCTACAATCCATAGAATTATTTGCATGAAATTACTGTCCAACCTCGCTATTCCCACCCATGGAAAGTGCGACATTTTAGTTAAGCTTTTAAAGTGTACTTATATGTTAATCATCAGTCATACACTTGGTTTTACAGGACTTCTTAAATCTATCCTTTAGACCCCCTACCCCCTCAATAAAAAGTGAAGATATGAAAAAAGAAAGAAAAAAATATTTTATAGTTGTGCGTTTATTTCTTCCAATGTTGAAAAATATCTTATGAAATCTTCCAAATTGGACACCTTTATAAGCTGGGCATTTGATTAACCCATCAGTTCTTACGTACGATCTACCGGAGCAAATTTTAATTTTTTTCCATTTTTTCTTTTGCTTATTTTTATTACGTTGTTATATATGGGTCGCCCAAATGACTACAGTCGGCACTACAGTCGGTTTGAGAGATGGTTTAATGGTATTAATATACAAAAGAAAGAAGTAATAGAGACGTAACAGATAGGCTAGACAAAGTCACCTTGTAGGTTGAAACAAGTGTCCCAGTGGTCAACGAGACGATGATACCCTGAGTGAAGAAGCTCCGAGGTTGGTTGTGGAACCAATTTTCAACGGCAGCTTGTACCTCATTATCGTCGGCAAATCGCCGTCCCTTCACAGCTTTCTTGAGTGGACCGAAGATGTGGTAGTCACACGACGAGAAGTCTGGGCTGTAAGGGAGATGTTCGAGAACCTCCCAGCGGAATTGCCGTAACAATGTTTGGCACGCCACAGTCATATGAGGACGAGCATTATCATGAAAAAAACATTTTCCATTCGACGATAGATTTCACTAGCACTCACATTTTACTCTGTTAAAAATTGCACGACCGCGCGTTGACACCGTTTGGAGGTTCGACATGATGCGAACGATGCCTTTTAATGTGCTCCCACGCTATCACACATGCATCTGGCGGGATATGACGATATCGCATACATTCCCAGCACACTGCGCCCTCTATAGGAGCATGCGCAGTTATCTTTCTTTTCAATCGGCTGAGTTATTACAGCAATGCCACTTTCATTTGGGCGACCCTTATAGTATCGCACTCTGCAGCGTGCATTTAGCGCTGGATCGATTAATCTTTGACGATTTTTACACGCGACTTCTAAATCAATAATACTAACCTATAAACCGTGAAAAAATATCAGTACTCACCTTTTACAAGTCATGGTAAACAAAAGACTTATCTAAATCGAAGTGCCGTAAATGAAAAAGATCACGAGCAAGTTTTAAAAGTGAAAAAAAAAAATCTAGTTATAACAGCAAGTAGTGATTAGATATCAACATCTTCATCACTTCCCAAAGAAATCGAAGATGGGCCGGAACATGCCTGTGGCGATTTTTTCCCCAGAATTACGGAACAAAAAAAGACACAAAATGAAGGATCCATTGGAAACTGAAGGGTTAGTGTATGTTGATTGAAGATTCCATCAAACCGATTAATCAATAAATTTTTCTATTAAATACATCTGTAAAATTTGGATAAAGATAACAGAAAGTAGCTTCAAGCATATTAGTTTTCGCAAAATGTTTTCAAAGTAACATTTAAAACAACAAAATTATAAATTTGGAAAAAAAGAGAAAGAAAAGAATTAGGCCAATATAGATATTTTGAGACTTCAGAAGGACTTTATATACAAGTCCAGCAAAATTAAGTAAATCAATCTAGAATTATTTTCCCTTAATTTCTGAGGGATTTTTATTTTTCTCATGTTGATGACATGATCATATAATTTGCGCTATTTATGCTAAATTAAAACATGTTTCAATTAAGAAATCGATATATGACTTTATATATATATATATATATATATATATATATATATATATATATATATATATATATATATTAATACTATTAATATATATACTATATACTAGAATCTAGGGCCTCTACTCCCTGCGCCCTTCGTGCGCCAATCCAAGGACTGTCAGCAGATGTGCGCGTTGCATATTTGTTCCTAATTTGTTCCTAATTCATCCATTGGTGGAAACAAATTGTAATCCACCATAATAACCTCTTAAAATTCCGTGGATTAAGAGCATCTTAAAAAATGTAAATTGTGTATGTGTGGATAAGCAGTCAGATAAATTAATATCCTATACCTAGTTTGCGTTTGTGTGTTTTATATAACAACTTAGTTGGTAGTTTAATATCAGTAATAAACATCTAATTTCTATTCATTTACATATCCGTAATTTAGAATTTTGTTTGCATTATACAATGAGTTTAAATTCAAAGTAATCAACGAAATGTTTTAATATAGTAAAAAACGTAAAAAATCAACTTAAATTAAATGTAGATGGTTTTTTTTTCCAGCCAATGGTCCCAACAAATGCAAAAGAAATTGTGCTGAATCAGTATTACTTATTAGGTAGCTTTCAATACAAAAAAGTATAAAGCTACCTATTGCAGCCGTTCGGAGGAAAGCAGTTCCAGAAAATTTCGATATATTTTCACCGATCATGACCCCCAGACCCCAAAACCACCCTCCGTTCAAATGTTGATTTATATATATATATATATATATATATATATATATCCATATGTATACCTGACCTATGTCATACGATAACGCTCGTATTTATAAATCAATTTTGATGAAACTAATTGTGTGTATTAAGCTCACCAATGTCTCGACCGAGTTCGTTGGCCAGCTTGGTCCGCCATTTTGTTTCAAGATGGCGGCCATTTAAAAATTTAAAACTAAAATAAATATACAAAAAAGTTAAAAATTCAAATTTATTTTTTAATTACGTGTTAGGACTTGATACAAGGATTCCAGAGCATTTTTTGGTTTACCTCTATCTAAAAAATGGCTGAGATAGAGCAGTTTGAAATTCTAGGGTGGCTGACATTTTGAAACAAAACAGCACATTAACGCGATTACTGGCAAATTATTTTCTTTCATTGTTGTAATAATTTTCCCAATCATACGCATAAAACTATATATTCATATCCATTAGCGCCAAATTCTCGCCAAATTTGACGACATTTGGCGAAATATCGCCAAATTTGGCGACCAAAATAAGTCTTCATAAATGAAGCCAATTTGGCTATTGCTCAATAATTTGGTGAATTTCTTATTCAAATTCAGTATTAACGAATCTTTTGTAAACGTTTCTTTTCATTTTAACTTGCTGTTTTCGTGTAACATTAGCTAAAATTTTAAAACGAAGATATAGGAAAGCTACCTTTTCCTCCCGGTACAGGCCGGAAGGACTTTTTTAATCTTGAGTACGGCCATCATACAGTGAAACAAACAAAAAATAAACACTTTAATTTAAATTTTGTTAATATATTTCTCGCTAGGAGGCGTTATCGACGATAAAGAAAGTAAAGTTTAAATTACCTTATCCAATTTTAACTTGGAGTATATGGTTACCACATGAAAAAAACATAAACAAAAATCAATTTTAAAACTTTGGTTATGCAATTTGCCTTCAGCGATGCTACCAGCAGAAAAAAATATATCCTGTTAAAAACTTTTCCGAGGCTGAAGTTTATTCTGAAGATTTATGTAATATATATATATATATATATATATATATATATATATATATATATATATTCGTTTGGTTATTTTATTTTCTCCAAGAAAGCGCTATAAACGCAAAAGAAAAATATGCTGAATTTGTATGCCGTAATTTTAACTTGCAGTATGGTTGTCATATGAGAAACAAACAAAAAAAAATTTCTATTTTAAATCTTGGTTATGAAATTTCTCACCGGAGGCGCTACCAGCGTAAAAAAAACCTATGATATGATTTTTTTTTTTTTTTTCAAAACGTAAACTTGTCAGGCAGGAGTTTATTCTGAAGATTTATTAAAAAACAAAAATAATAATAAATTTATTTAAATTTGGCTAACCTATTTCCTCCCAGGAGACGCTATAAACGCAATAGAAAAATTTGTTGAATCCGTACCCCACAATTTTAACTATGAATATGGTAGCCGGAATAGGAAGCATAAAAAAATCCATTTTGAAGTTTTTATTATGCAATTTCCCACTGTGGGTACTAGCAGCGTAAAAAATAAATAAATAAATAAAATAAAATAAACCTATCTTTTGAAAATGTTTATCAAAAAACAATGAGAATCTATACTACTTATTTTTACATCAGTATAACTGTCAGTAAAACATAAAAAAAAATCCATTTTACGTAAATTTGGTTCCCCTATTTCCTCCCAGAAGCCACTATAAACACTAAAGAAAATTTTGTTTAATCTGTATTTTCCCTTGAAATAGGGTTGTTGTAAGACAAAACATTAAAATATATATACATATAATTTAACAAATTACAATAACTATTGGGAAAATGTTCCAACAGCTTTAAAAAATAAATAAAATAATTAATTAATTAATTTAAAAAAAAAAAAACGTACTTTTGTGTTATAGCGTCCCCCACAATTATGATTATGCGCAAGGTTGCAGTTATGATTTCACAAAGATCATCGCAAAGCTTATATATAGGTCGCTTGGAGATTCATCCTTGAAAGCCGCTATAACACGAAAGTACCAAATTTACAATATATTAATGAAAACAGAAACAAAAATGTTATATATATATATATGTCATATATTATTATAATGTCATACATGCTTTATAATTTGGCGATAAATCTTGGTCGCTTGGCGATTCATCCTTGGGGGCCGCTATAACACGAAAGTACCAAATTTACAATACATTAATGAAAACAGAAACAAAAAAATATATAAGACGATTTCTCATCCGACGTCAATTTTTTAATTCGACTTTTTTTCATATCTGATAATTTGCATTTAATCCTTTTTGTAATTTTAATATTTTTGTAACGATTTTATGCATTTCCATTGCCTATTCAAAGAAAAATTCTTCTACAGTTACAGAATTTCGTTAAAAATTCTTGTAAAATTACAGCATTTCGTTAAAAACGCTTAAAAAAAAAATAAAGTGACGACGTCAATAAAATTACGACGTCAAGAGGTCCATTCTCGACCGAAAACAACAACCATTTTCCCAATGGTTAAAAAAATTAAATTAAATTTTAGTTATGCAATTTCCCACCAAGGTCGCAACCAGCGTAAAAAAAAAAAAAAAAAAAAAAAAAAAAATGAATTTTTTTTATCAAAACACAAATTTCGAAGTTTATTTTGAAAATTTATTTTAAAAATATAAAAAAACCAATTTTATTTATATTTAATTACCCTATTTCCCACCAGGGGACACTATAAACACAAAAGAAAATTGTGTTGAACCTGTGTCAGCTACTTTTAACTTCAGTATAGCTAGATAGCTATCATACAGTGAAACATAAAAAATTCCATTTTACTTCAGTTTTATCACCCTATTTCCTCCCAGAGGGCACTATAACCCCAAAAGTAAATTGTGTTGAATCAGTACTACCTATTTTTATCTTGAATACGACCATCCTACAGTGAAACTAAAAAACAAACTTTCGTTTATATTTGGTTTATATTTTTCTCTTTACAAGGCGCTATCGGCGTATAACAAGGTGAGTTTAAATTACCCTATCAGATTTTAACTTGGAGTATAGTTGCTATACGAGAAAACATTTAAAAAAATCCATTTTAAATTTTTAGAAATGCAATTTCCCATCAAAGGCACTACCAGCGTAAAAAGACTATTGAGAAAAATTTTACCAATATATATATATATATATATATGAGAATGGCGGAAGCTTTTTCTGTCAAAATTAGCCCATGGAGGTGAGTTTAAAATGCGTTCAAAAAATTGATTGAAGACACAATTATACACATAGAGATACATGAAGCATCATAAGTTAAATAAATGTCATATAAAATAGCTCTTCCAACAGTAATTGGCGATGTGTATGCATCTGTTTTTATGTTGCCCTGTTTGAAAAAAAAAAAAAAAAAAACTATAAATGCTACATCCCAAATGGAGAACAATCAATGGAGAATTTGACGCAGTAAAGTTTAGTAGCATATACAAATTTCGTAGATTTTCAAATAACATAATGATACTAAAATGCAATTTGAGTAATTACCGCCTATAGACAGTAGTGTAATCATCCAATTATTTTGTGTGGTCCTGTACAATCAGAATAAATGCTAGATATACTGTATTCAAGAAAAAGCATGCAGTAGGTGACTGTAACATCATACTAAAATTATATTACTATCCGCGTTCTCGAAACCCACGTTTTACATATATCCCTTTCATAAAATTGATACATATATCCGTATTTTTTTTGTGCGACCCTGTGCAATAACTATACATTCTTCATACAAATTCAATTATATAGATTATTACATTATATTAATAAATTTAATATTATATAGATTAAATTTAACGTTATATAAATTTAATATTTTATATGATCAGGGTTCGTACGGATCAGGGATTTTTCCAGGAGTGTTAGCAGTATTTTTGTATAGAAAAAGAAATCTGGGTTAAACTTGCGAAACTTCGTCTTCTTTAAAGGAGAGATTTTCTGTAAGAAATTACTGGTAACGAAGAATTTCCTGGTCGCAAAATTCAAGGAGCCGTACGAACCCTGTGTGATATTAAATTATATTAATATTATAAATTAAGTATTTCAAGAGAAAACATGCTACAGGTGGCTGAAACAAAATACTAAAATTATATTACCGTCAGCGTTCTACATACCCTGCATTGAACATTATATTCGTTTCATATACTCGTACTATTTTGTTCGGCAACGTAGAATATTTATAAATGCTATATACATACTCTTCAAGAAAAAACATGCTGCAGGTGACTGTAACAACATACTAAAATTATATTACTATCAGCGTTTTAGAAACCCCGCTCTTAACATACAATCCATTTAATCAGTCGTTTCACAAAATCGTCTCACAAATTTGTTTCATTAGGATTTTATATATATAGGATAGGGTAGCTATATTTAATGTTACGCGATTATTTAATGTTAGCAATAAAGTATTTCGACTTATCTATATTCCGATTATTTCGGACACTAAAATGTATGGTATAACCAGAATTCCAAAACAATTATATTAAAAGTCTATATACAAACTGTAAAGTTATCCCCCGGAAAAAAAAAATGTTGTATAACTGAGAAAATATTGTCATTCAGACAAAATTTTTTATCGTTCATACGATTACTTCGGACACTCAAAAGTTTGAAAAAATACGATTTTCAATATAGTTATATTAAAGAGCTGTATAAAGGCCATAAAATTTCCGCACCCCTTCAAAAAAAAAAAAAAAAAAAAAAAAAAAGAATACTTTAAAACTGCAAAAATATTCCAGCGCTCAAAAATTTTTTTGTTGCTCAAACACGTTCAAACCTATGCTGTTTTCTGTTTTTAAATCTCATAAAGTTCGGGGTAGGGGGGGGGGGGGCAATTTCACGTGAATTTGGACCTCGAGTTTTTTTTTGCTTATTTATAAGTTTGTCGCTGAAACGAAAATTTTTGTCGCTCAAATGACTCTCAAACTTATACTGTTTTCAGTTTTTAAATTCCATAAAGTTGAGAGGGCGGGGGGGGGTAACTTCACAAAAAGAAGGCTCCTCCAAGTTTGTTTTTGCTTATAACTTTTTTCAACTTGTCGCTCAAACGCGTCCAAGCGACACTCAAACTGTTTTTAGTTTTTAAATCCCGTAAATTCGAGTGGCGACTTCACAAAAAGTAGGCCCTTTCGTATTGCTTATAACTTTTTAAGTTTGTCGCTCAAACGACTCTCAAACCTATACTGTTTTCAGATTATAAACTCTATTAAGCTTCATAGACCTACATAAAATATCAAATGAACAAACTATGAAAAACATTATGTTGTTTTAAGATATATATATAAGTAAAATAAAATAATAATAAATACTTTCATGAATGGTAGATGTGAAACATTCATAAATTTCAGATTTTAATGTATCATTTAAAAAAGACGGAAAACTTAAAACTGGAGAAAGATCAAAGCAACAGGTTAAAAGATAACCAACTTCTTGTATTTACTTATTTCTCTATGCTTGATTTATCTCTCTTTACAGTTTAACTTCAAAGAGTAAAGTTCTGAAACGTAACTAAACATGATATTGAAAAACGTTATTGACAAACTCACTTATTCCAAACAATCTCAATATTTCATACATTACGGTTATAGAACTTCACAAGCATTTTTGAATAGCAAAATAGGTTTTGAAGTTCTATAAAACTTTAAGAAGAACTTGAAGTTTTGTATTCTTTTAAAATTTTACTTCAGTCACTAAAATCTTTTGAAAAACATCCAAACATTTAACAAAAGCATGAATACATTTCAGTTTATATAACTGGACAACAATTTTAATTCTGATCTTATGCAAACTGAAAAATATATGACCAAACATAAAAGAAAAGGAATTATTGAAAGGAAAAGGTATTATGGAAAAATATTCTAAATGGTGATTGTATGTATGTAAATAAAAAAATAAAAACCTTTGCATCATTAATTTCATAGCTGATAAAAAAAAAAAAAAAAAAACTGAAATTTTGATTAAATTATATACTTTCGAAAAGAAACCATACGTAGTAGAATCTTTTCAGGCTTCTGTTTTCAATTAATTAATTTTCCAAGTACGATTTTTGCAAAATATGTTTAAATAAGAAATGCAGTCTCACTTGCTTATTAGTAAACGTATTCATTCGATGACAAAAGTAAATTTACGTAGAAAGTGAGTTTGAATGTATAGGAATATACAAAACAAAAATAGAAATATCTTTTGTGTGTTTAATAACATTACACTTTCATCACAAAAACATATAATTTATATTAAAAGGTTTCTCATGATAAATTTCTTATCTGATGAAGATTAATTCTAAAGAAATTTCGATTCTTGAATAGTCTGAAATTAATGAGGTCATTTTTTATAATAATGTACTAACTGTTTACATGAGTACTAGTGATTCTTCCAAAATATTTGAAAAATAATAATGACTTCGGTAATTCTGTTTGTTAGCTTGTTTGTGTAGAAGAAATGAGGTGGGCGATATTATTATTCTGTGAGACATTATTCTATTGTTATTCTGTGAGACAGAGATATTAAAAATGGCCGACCTATGCTGGAATTGCAACATGAAGAATCTCGTGCTCCATCATCTTTATATTTGCGGAGTTGCTTCGGTATTCGTATGAAAGATTATTCGAAATAAGTAGATTCTGTCATTAATTTACATCATTATTCTCATTGAAAAGTCGATGGGTTAGAAACATACAGTTCGGGTAAAAAGTTTAAGCACATGAACATCATTTTCAAACTAAACTTTAAATATTTACTCACTCTGTATTGACCCGCTGTTTTAAAAATATATTTAACACAATCTATATATTTAAAATAAAATTCGCCCTCTACTCTGCGCTTTCTACCAAACCAAGTTTAATAATTTTCCTTTTAATTGAAAGTTGTTCATTTGTAGATGAGCCCCGCTAGCCATTTTTATTTAAATATTTCCATTTATATATATATTTTTTTTTTATTTAAAGATTTAAATAAATTTTCTTCAAAAAATTGGCAATTGTTGCAGAAAAAAAGGGAATACTTATTATTTTATCTTGAGTCATTATATTTTTATTCATTTGTCATGTCAATTAAAAAGAAAATATATTTTTAATTTGAATACATGATGTTTAAGACAAACTTTCAAGACCTTAAAAGTTAATTGACATCATTTTTTAAAAGAAAACATCTATTTAAATACATAAAAGTTAAGCATTTTTCTATAATTGCAGGAAAATAACATCATTTTCAGAGATTTTCATTTCACAAGCTTTGAAATTGGGAAAATTTTCAAGAATAAAATGCTTTCGCCTGTAAAAATGACATGATTTTTAAAAAGCTTTCAACCAAAAGCGTATGTTTACTTTCAGAAAACTCGTTCGTAATAAATCTGTGCAATACCTCTGACTAGCTCTTTTATGGTCACTGAAAGGGAAAATATGTAATTACATTTCTTACTGTCTTCATGAAACAGGAATGAAAACGGTAGTAAAGATGACAAACGTTTTAATAAAAAACGTTCTTTCTTTCAACTTGAATTTAACAGGAAGAATTTTCTCATCTTGGCCATTATTTTTTTTAAAGAAGAATCAAATTTAATAATCCGGCGGACTAAGAACGAAAAAATCTGAAAAACATCGTCGTTTTAAAAATAGAAGAGTCAATCTTCTCAGAAATGCATCACCTCTACAGACTCCGTACACACTCGAACTGACTTAAATCATACGCTCAGAAATTAAATTTTATAAAAACGAGGTTTCCGAAATAAGAACAAGCAAATTTTAAACTGATATGCTGAGATTAGAAACGGCCGAACTTAAAGAAGCAATAAAACATTCGTTTAAAGTGGAATCAAACCCGTTTTTGCATTTTACCCGAATCAGGAATCGAATTCCACACCTCTTGAATATTAGGTTTTTAACCATTTCACAAGAAAGTGCATTTGGGTACAGCGTCCTATGATAAATAATTGTAACAGATGCTTGTAAATTTCGTGTCAAACACGCATGACTTATGCACCTCAACAGTTTTCTCTTTTTTTTTTTTTTTTTTTTTTTTTTTTTTTTAATGACTGCGGTATGCCTAAAAGGAATATATGTTTGTCAGTCTGTTTGTAGGAATCCCAAAGATATCATGGAGATAGAAAAAATCAATGTGGCTGGGAGCAGACTTCAGAATGACCGACATTTTTTTTCACACCACCAAGGAGGTCATCTTGACAAACATGTCATGTTGAAGGCATCAAAATGTCTTCTTAAATGATTATAAAGTTGTATAAATCGGTATATATCTCTCAAAATTAGAAGAAAAGAAAATCAATTACTATTTTATAATTCCACATTTTCCACGAAATGTAAATTCTAAGTAGAACTTTATTAACAGTTTATTTTAAATAAAATTTTAACTAGACAAAATGACCATTTAATAGTTATACCACGTACTTTGTATCTCAGAAAAAAATGGACTCAATAAATGGAATGATTTATAATTATCAGGTATACATAGATAAAAATTATCACAATGTTATAATGAATTTGTAAAGGAAAACTTTTATAATCAAATGTTTAAAATCGTCATATTCACCGTTTAGTAGATCTAGAGTAAATTTACATATTTTTATTTGAAAAATAAAATTATACAGATTATATACTATCGACTACCATCCCATAAATACAACGTTAATTGAATTTTGGTTTATACGGAGGTCTCTTTGGAGATGGGGTTTTCTTTTTCGTTAAACATTTTACCATAAATATTTGTTTCCATTCATTTTCTAATATTACAGCATACGAAAAGAAAATGGAAATACATAATACTTTTCTTCCTAAACACTCACTGTGGAATAAATACAATGTTAATGTCTATTAAATGGATCGTTGCCATTGCTTACTATTTAATAAAGCATTATCCGCGTAATCATTTATTAGTACCATCCCTGAACGTTCACATCCTGTCTCATTTACATGTTTCATAAACACAAAAATATAAATAACACCTTAGGTGTGGTCGGAGAAACAAAATGTGCGAAGTCAACGCTTTTTTCTGCATTTGTTTACACAATTTTTTTATTTAATAACATGTATAAAATACGTGGTTTTCGGAATTTATCCTTAATAAGCTTTTTGTGAGAAAACCCATAAAAGCGTTTAAGGTGTCGTATAGCTTCTTTTAGTTTATTTATTTAGAATAGCGGGAAAATCAAAGATGTTTTTGGATGTTTTAGCTTACAAGAATTATATATATCAAAATGACTGGCCGCAAATGTATGATCCTTACTTTCAAATTTACACTTCGTTACAAACTTTTCAGTTAACTAATAAATTTTTAATACATAACCCTCAAAAACACACGACTACAAATGGCCTTCTTCAGCATTTTCCAACAGAGTTGAAAATTGTTTATGACTTGTTCAAGAGGTTCGTTTGTCTCTCCGCTCGTCAGTCTATTGGTCCATTTGCAAATCTGCCCACATCCTAATTTTCATAAACACTCTTGCCACAAAATTTACCATAACATACGCCTTATTGAAGATAGTGTGCGTAGCAGCTATATTTCCTTTACAAATATTCACAAAGTAATAATCTCGAAAGCATAACAGATAACATTCTTATCAGTTATTTACTCATTACTTAAACTTGAAACTTTCTATGTAGCTGATAACTATGCGATATTGGCACAGAGGTTACTTAATGTTTTTTGCCATTAATGCTAAACGATTTAAAGAGTATTCTTCTAACAATAATCAACAACAAATTATAATATTTTCGGACTTTTACTTGTGATCCAGTATAATGAGTAAATAATGAGCCGACGATCTTGAAGCAGTAAATATATATTTTATCTCAAAATTATTTACCGCAATTGTTGAAACATTTATAAGAATAGAATACCATGCGGACAATTGCTGTCTCGTAAAACTTGAGTGTTTACAAAACACTTAACTCAAATCAAAAATGTCCTCACTGTTCGTTCTGCAAGATCCTAAGAAAGTTACTTTAACTAACTATAAACACTGCAATCTCACTACAAAATATCGCTAGAAGCACTGTAATATCACTATAAAATTGGAACCCCGTGGATTTCAATAATCCTTTATTTTCAAACTACGAAGATTAATCTCTTACCACGCTGGCGAAACTCACATCCGTAGATTCTATCTGAAACCGCTAATGGGAAACTCCGCTTGAATTCTATATTGTGGGCGCTCAAATCCAGAACTCAAGTACCTTGCGGCAGTTCCAAATCCGTCGATTCCAAAACCTATCGCATTATATATATATATATATATATATATATATATATATATAGAAACTACACAACCACAGACCTGATTATCATATCATTGAAAGAAATGACGGTGCAATTACATTCTCAAAGGAATGACAGAATAGGTGGCTAATTCACGCATAAATGTTAGAATGTTCAGGACACAATGACCGCACACAAAATCTCAAAACTAATTCGACTACAGAATATCTTCATAAAACAGTAGCAAGGCACTAATCCTACAACATGGAGACACAACGAAATCTATCAGGGAAATTATGAAGTGGAAACATGAACAAGAACACATATTAATTAATTCAGTCAGAGATAAAAGACATACTTGTGATACAAAACATAATTTATATGAAGATAGAAACTTAAAAATGAGTGTTCCTATCAAATAATAGCAGAAATCAGTGAACACAGAAGTAGTCTGGCGATTTATTCGCACCATCCGAAGAGCGTTTAATAGTAACTAAAGGCCAGTTTTTCATACGGCATTTGTTACAACAATAGCAATTCTTTCGGTTTGCACGTGGAGATATTCAAGTTACAGTCGGCTTAAAAGTTGGTTGTTCGAAAAATTGTTGAATATGACAGTAATTTTACATAGCTGTCTCTTGGGAACTTGTTGACTCGTTCTTTATGGAACACCTTATTACAATATGTTAACACTATTCAAAATGAAAAATTCCTTTTGCTCCAACAATATTCTTATCAGATTTTCTAGCAATACGAGTCTTTTTTATAGGGACTGTGATACCCATATGATGACTTGAATTTATAGTAAATAGAATATACCGGGTACCCTAAAATGGACTGACTGATTTTAAAATTCAACTTCCAAATCAACTTCCTAAATCAACTTCCAAACGGTGACAAATATTACAAAAACTTGGAGGAGAGTAATGTATGATGTCAGGTGTTTTCGTACTGCAATTCTTGATTTTAGTTCGAATTATCAGCAACAGATGGCGCTGTGAATTTGCGACTTTGAATCGAGACAAAGGCAGAAATCATCCAGCATTGATGTGAAGGATGGAGGTTCAATACATGGAGTGGGTCTCATTCACCAAGAAAATCTCATTCAGGATCGGGCCCTAAGAACAAGATTGTATTAGCGAATGAGACTCACTTGATGTATTGAACCTCCTTCCTTCACATCAATACTGGGTGATTTTAGTTTTTGCCTGGATTACACTCCTATCGCTCGCAGCGCCATCTATTGCTGGGAATTCAAACTAAAAATCAGGAATCACAGTAAAAAAAAACTCCTGACATCTTACATTACTATCCCGCAATAATTTTTTAAATATCTGTCACCGTTTAGAAGTTATTTAATTTTAAAATCAGTCAGTTCATTTTAAGACACCCGGTATATTCAATTTTTTTTTATATTTTACACAATACAAAAATCGGCACTCGATACAAATAAATATTTTTAAAGTTAAAATACTAAAATTTATTTGAACAACATATTCATATTTTGTGGTAATCTGAATATTTTTTATTGTTGTTTTTTGTTTGTTTGTTTTGTTTTTACCGTGACCAATGATGACGATTTATTCGAAACTTGTTTTGCTGTGCTACTAAAAAAGCAAGTTAAGATTACCAGTCTTTAAAAGGTTAAAAATATCCGATTCCTACTTCAATTGAAAACTCATTAATTCTGATTCTCAAATATTTTTTTCGGTAATTAAAATATGAAAAAAAGGAGAAAATAGACAGACAAACTTGATGTCTTTATTTAATACTAGTTATTTTTACACAAAACCGCCATAAAACAATTTTTCTAGAAATAGGATGAGAATTTTAAAAATTGATGTCTTTTTCCGAAAGTCACGATTGCTTATACCTCCCGCGTGGTTCATAATTAAGTAAACAAAGTTTTTTCTAAATAACTGTTGAGCCTTTGCCTTGTCATGTAATGTATTTATATTGACAAAATAAAATGCAAAATGTGCAAATTACGTCCATACACAAACGCAAATAGAATAATGACTATTTGATTTTTAACACTTTCCAACATTGTTGAAAAGTGTTTATGACTTCGACTTGTCTGGTTGTCTCGTCTGTCCGTCTAGCCGTCTGTCCGAGCTCTAACTCTCATAAATGTACTCAAATTGCCCTGTAAATTATATATTTTATTGACATTTACTATAGTACGATAGATATTGAAAATGAATTGTGTAACATTTAAACTTTGTGTATAGGGAAGTCAGAAGTTATCTGTTACATTACGGTCAATGGGAAAAAATCGATTCAAATGCATTTTAATGCTGTTACATCATTTCAAACATAATGAAATTGATATGCATTTATGAAGTGCATTCAGTAGAATATGGGGTGCAAAGCATTTATTATTCATTTACCGGGCCACGCAAAAGAATTTTGTTACATGATGGTCTACGGGGGAAAACTGTTTACAGCGTATTCTAATTATGTTACACTATTTCAAATATAAAGAAATTGTTGCACGTTACTGAGGGTTACTGGTGTGTATAAATGCTATCGATCATATACCGGGCTACACAAAAAAAAAATTCGTAAACATTACTGAATATGAGCGTGGCTTGCCTAAATGTGGTTTTTAATTGAGTTATGCATTTTCAAGCTGAAATATATTTAGTATACGAAAAGATGTTCGTAGAATATAACTATAATCATATTAGAAGGCTACGCTGGATACATGGCCGCCTTAGGGACGATAATTTCTGGAAAATTGATTTCAGGAATTTTAAGTATATTTGAGCATGAATTAAATTTTATCTTAATATGTGACGTGTACAAAAATCTGTAGGTAATATGCAGGACTGTACTAAAGAATTCATGTATGTTTCCGTCTATTGGTTGAAATTGCTGAAGGTCGATTTTCAACATTTGATGCGTTTTATTACTAAATTAAATTTTAGCATACTATGTAGAATGTATACAAACCTATTGATCAAATACAGAACTGTACAAAAGAATTAGAGTACTTTTCCGCCTATGGATTGTAATTGCTAAAATCTGGTTTTCAAATGTGTTTTCTAAAATTTTTACTTAGGTATTTTTTTTACATTAATATCAACGAAGTTTTGTTTAAATATTCTGGAAGTGTTTCATAATCTATGCTAGACGCGTGATTTTTCTTTCTAATGTAATAAACGTTACAAAAGTTTGTGTGGTTTTTATAGGAGATATGACGAACATTTATTCTCGGAAATTCAAAATTTCTGGAATATCCGCAACTGAGACACTGATTATTCTAATTCAATCCTTTTTTAATATTTTTGAAAATTGTGTATGAATTCGGTTTGTCTACCGGTCTGTCTGTCTGTCCGTTTGTTCGTGCTCTAACTCGCGTAAATATACTCGAATTGTGATGTAATTTTTATGTGTTATTGAGTTGTACTATGACATGTTCGGCATTGAAAATGAAGTGTGTACCAGTTATGATTAGTTTACAGGGACGCTCAAAAGTCTTCCATTACACTACGATCAATCAGCAAAGAATTTTTCGGGCATTTTAATGTTATTACAACATTTAAAAACAAGTTGGAAATTGTACGTCAAACTTGACAAATGAGGTGCGTTCGTACTATAGCTTGTTACATAAATATTCAGATCTTTTCTGATTTTTAATTCTGTGAAATGAATTATATCGTCTGCAGATTAATTTCTGTAATAAAATAAGTATCTCGGTCGCTTGACGATTAAATTTCGGAAGCTCCTATAACAAAAAAGCACCGATTTAAAAAAAAAAAAATTCAAATTTCTTAATAAATATTTTTATTAATATCTCCTAAAGTTTTGATTCGATTTTAATAAAATTTGAAATGTCTCGACAAAATTCTGCAAAGATAATATATTTTAAATTGCAAATCATTCGGTTGGGTAGTTTTTGCGTTGTTATATGCGGATGGACGGACAGACGGACGGACCAAGCGACGACAATAGGGGCTACGTATTTATATAATTACGAACGCACCTAATAAATAATAAAACAATACATAATACATAATAAAACAATGCATAATATATAATAAAATTGATATGCATCATTTAGGTGGATGACAAAGTGTTATCTGTAGAGAATCAAGTAAGTAGCAATTATAATTCGTTTACAGGGATGCACAAAATAATTCAATTACATTGTGATCTATTGAGGGAAATCGTTTGCTGTGTTTTGTTCCTTGCTGAGATGCTTAGATCATATAAAGGACGAAACAGCTGCATCATTATCGGTTATGTACAGCCATTGCTGTAAATACATTTTTGCTGTTTTTATTTTTTTTTTTTTTTTGTGTGTGTTTATGTTTGATATATCTCATTTCATTGTATGAACAAATTGAAATTTCTTAACAATATTTCGACAGTGTTGAAAAGTGTTTCATAATCTGTACCGTGGTGCATGATTTTGTGTTCTTGTTTTAATTTATGAATGCTTTATTAAATTAAAATATTTGAGGGTTTTCCTGCATTTTCGACTTAAATGCTTGTGACTTACAACAGTGGTGTTTAGTTATTAGGGCACTTAATACAGACCAGTGTCGTGTGGTATGATTTCTAAATGTTTTTCACAAGTTTCTCACTATTTATAAATCATTTCAATGAAGGAACGGTATTTGATAATTAATTTCGATGGAGATATTTTTCCTAATTCAAGTTAAATTTAGAAATTTAATCTAACACTATATAAACTAGTCGTTGGGGGCCACCGTAATACTTACCCATCATGGATATGCAATGCATAACATAAAATATGAAAATAAAACATGTGTAAACTATTTATTCATAAAATGCATTGCAATTCGAATAAAATCGTGGCTTGATGACGTCTTAAACTTTAAATGCTCTATTACTGAATTGCGTAAAAGAAACATCGTTATAACTCCAAAATTGTTAATCATATTAACTAACGGTTTACTGCGTCGTATTAAGCATCTCATTTCCAATTATAATATATCTTTGAATTGATAAGCTTCCTTCCATTGTTACATACTAAATACATACCAAATTTCCAGTCTCTGTCTCAATTTGTTCGTTTACAGACACACAGACAGACGGACGGCAATTTTTTTTTTTCTAAAAATATGTTTTTCGAAATCTCCAGTGCCTGAAACGGGTAAATCCGTCAAAAAAATGTTTTCTATTTTCAAAACGATTACAAGACTTACCCTATACTACGTATGATAGGTAAGTAAAAAATAAATAAAAAACGAAATAAAAGTTAGTAATTCCATGTCGATGTAACTTTTAAGATATATAAAAGCTTCAAGTAATATAATAATAACCGGTGGACACGTGCGAAGATTTGAAACTTCTAAAAAAATTAGGATTAAAAATATCTGCAATCAACATTAGTCAAGCCAGAATATCATCTCATTTATTCCATCAATGTTACAGTAAAAACCGATAGAAGATAGCGAAGGCAGAAAAAAAAAATTATCAATCGTATTTTAATTGCATTAGAGGATGACATCATCTGTTTCGGAAAAAAACATGGGACAGAAAAAAATGAGCATTAAATTTAATTTTTGCTTTTTAATCATAAATTTAAAACAAACCCGTGCAGCAACAATGTCCTACTTTATCTTTATTTTACAATTATTTTTATAATCATTGTTGAGCACGATGTAAAGCGGTATTTTATTTTTGTGGCAACATTGATTTGAGAAAAAAAACTTTCATTTCATTTATTTCATCAATGTTGATTTATTTTTTTATTGAATGCAATTTTTAATCAAAAAACATGTTTTAACGAAATGTAAGAGTACTATGTCAGGAAACGGTTCAAAATCCTTTAATATGGTATCTCATTTATTGTTCTGCATTTTGTATTTGCTTAGAAAAAGGGGATGTTGACAACAGAAATAATAGATATGATAATACTAAAAATAATATAATATTATAATATTAGTAATATTCTGGTTATTAAAATGTTAATTGAAGCTAAATGAAAATTTCCAATCAAAAACAAAACAAAGATTTATTATTCTACTCGTATTATATTTGTACATAATATGCACAATTTTAATTTTATTTTAATATGAGTTTAGTAAATATAAATATACTGGTTTTAAAGTTACCAAAAAAAAAAACCTTGCTGAGTTAATTTTCGACTACCATGTGTATTAAAAAATATATGGCTGAATCCAGTAATTCCTCTTTTTAAAAACCGGTGAAATATGAGATATTAAATTTATTCGACATAGGAAAATGAAATATTTCCAAGTGCTCTCTACCAAAAAAACATAAACAACAATATTTTTTAGAGCAAAACTTTAATATGTGACATTTTAGATTGCAAAGTTTTCAGTATCCCGAAAAAAAAAAGGATTTTTTTTTATTATTATTATTTATTTTCTATTTTACAAGTTTTACTGTTTATTGATTTTGAACAACTTGTGTTTTATATTACATTTTTTTCAGCTGTAAAGATATAGTTTTAAAATTCTGCTCGGACGACAAAGAAAAATCACTCCCTTCGACTGTGAAATGAAAATACCTGTAAAGAAGTAAGAATATATCTACATATTAATTTATGAAATTTATTCGCTTCCTATTTAATATAAAAGCTCTATCAAAAAGTCTGAAACATATGGTAAAATAAAGTAATAAAAATTCGCTTTCACGTAAGCATTTCATTTCTTTTCTATTTTCGGAAAAAAAAAAAAATGAATAATTTCCGATAAATCAATCACACGGAAACTTTTAAGCCATTAATTTACTTAATGAAAACAGTTTTGCATGAAAAGTTGCATATTTAATGTTCTGCATTAAAAGTACTGTTCTTTAAAATGATATTATTAAAAATTGAAAGATTTTTATTTCCTTACACAAATTTCCATTTCCCAATATCTTAACTAAAATTAATGCCTCCTGATATTAAAAACATAAAAACAATTCTGTTAATGAAGGGATTAAAGAAACAGATTCATCAAAGATTTTTATGCAGTGTTATCAAGAAACTCATATTGTAAAACTATAGTTTCTCAAACCATAAAAATAATTACAAGAAAGAAAAATCAGGCATCGCTCATAGAATATGAAACACTTTCCAACACTTCCAGAAGACTTTAACGAAACTTCATAAAAAGCTATTGAACTAAACAATTTAGAAAACTGATAACACAGTCGAACACTCAATTTCAGCAATTCGCACCCGTAGCCGATAAGATATTTCAATTCTTTTTTAATTCAAATTCCACCTATAAAAGTTAATTTGACATTTTTTGTGCAGTTCTGTATATGTCCTATAGATTTTTATACTCATTCCATACTAAGCTAAAATTTAATTCAGCTAGGAAATACAAAGCACACCTAAAATTGCACTTCCAGAAATTACCATCCACGGAACACAATATATCCAGTTTCTTGCTTAACAGTGTATATCAATTTATTTATATTTTATAAGCATATTTTAGTATACTAAATTCCATCATAAACGTCTCGTATATAAAATGTAGTCAAATCTTGTTACTCTTTAACCATTAAAAATTCTGAGATCATGTCGAGCCATTTTTAGCCCTCTTATTAACTCTTACATTTTAATTCGCAAATCACAACTTTAGTTGGCTGATTATTTTGGGACTTGGCAATTAAGCAGCACAGGATGCAACGGCTCTAGCTTAGATTTTAATAATCACGTTTATTAACAAAGTATTGCATAAAATGGTATTTATATGAGCCCTGAACGTATATGTATTTGTAGCATAGAGTTAATTTTACATAATATTGTAAGCCCGGCTGCGAACCTCTTTCACGATCGAGCCGTCAATCCCTGTCTATTCCGTCAATTCCTGACACGCGTAACCCCCCCCCCCCCCATTCGAAATGGACAGGTCTTGTTACTGTAGCGACCGCTACTAACCAGACATCTTGGCTAGAGCCATTCTTGTGATCGACAGACAGTATATTGTATGGTATAATAGACCGCAACGCCTCGTTGAGTATCAGAATTCGATCTCTATGGAAATTTTGTGCAAATATTTTAATAACTTGCGAGATAGGTCTAATCTTGAGATCGGCATGGATGACATCATTCCGGGCAAACGTTGTTGTTGCCTTGCAGATCCTACGCAATAATTTATTTTGGAAAATTTGATTTTTTTGCATTTGAGTTTCACAAGTAGATCCCCAGACAACAGACCTGTAAATCATAGTTGATCTGATGAAATATTTATTATTAATAACTTATTTGAAAGTGACAGACAGCTATGATAAGCTAATAAAAATATGAGGGAATCTTGTGCTTTGGTAGATTTGGCTAACAGGTCCGAAATCTGCCTAGCCCAGGTTAATTTTGAATCTTAATAAATACCTAGATATTTATAAAGTTGAGGGTATGTCATCACCATTAAGAGAAAGTTTAATGTCGGAGGAGATAGCTTTTTTTGAGAAAATCATGGCGGCATTTTTTGCTGCATTGACTTTGATGCGCCACTTCTGTAACCAGATATAAAAGTCTTGAATATAGGATTGGAGACTAGTAATCACAATGTATAGTGAAATGCTTCTGAACATGATGGCCGTATCATCCCCATATAATGCTAAGAGGATGTCGGGAATACGAGGGATATCATTAATATAAATGTTGAAAAGCCAAGTACTAAGCAATCCCCCCTGAGGTAGCCAGCCTCGATCTCGCGAGAAGAAGAAATAGAATTGTTTACTCTGACAGAAAAGGAAAAGGAAAAGGAACTACCATTTAGAACTCCACTCCAGAAAAAGAACTACCTTTAAGGAAGTTCCAGAAAATAAGGATGAGTTGAGGTGGGGCCTTGAGCAAAATCAACTTATAAAGAAGTCCATAATGACAGACCCGGTCAAAGGCTTTAGTAATATCTACGAATAAAACACCGGTTTTTTTGGTGTTTCAGGAAGCCCTCATGAACAAGTTCAGTCACTCTCCAAAGCTGGTGTTGCGTCGAGTGCTTGGGTATACACTCAAACTGCTCGGGTATAATAATTGAATTGGAGGTGACGAACTCTTTCAGACGGTTCGCAAGTATGTATTCATAGACTTTAGAGAGGCAAGATAGAAAGGAGGTAGGTCTGAAGCTAGAAGGGTCATGTCTGTCCTGTTCCGTTATTCTCACCATAATGAACTTTCCTTTCGCTTTTATCGTCAGTTGACAACAGTTCCGAACTGATTTTAAATTTTATAATGTATCTGTCATAATGTATAATTATGTACTGTGAATGAGGACTGCACGAGAATCTCAAGTAATTTACTATTCACCCATTTTCTTCTGTGATGCAAGTTTGGAAGTTAATTATTTTTATGGTGTTGGTAATGCCTTGTTTCCATATTTCAAATATTTATTAGGTTAAATGTGTTCAAAATCACCAGTTTTAGATACAGCCTTATGTAATTTCATGTGTAAAAGTTTCTTCATGGGACATATTGAGGGGCGAATAGAAATACAAGTCTCATGAAACACTAGTTAAAAAGACTACAAAAATTCTAAAATAGAATTTTAACCAGAAAAATTATAATATTTTAATAGCTTGTATTTTAAACTTTTGTATGTGAAATTTTTAAAAATTGAATAAAAAAAATTATTTTTTCATTATTTTTTTAAAAATCTACAAACATATATTTATATTTTACAGCATTACTTTTACCAAAGAAGAACAAACCAAACAAATATAAGAAGTTTCTCAAACTGACATGGAATGGGTTAGTAATAAATCTGGTATTGCCCCTTTAAAAATTAAATTCCCCTCTGTTGGGCGTTTGCCCCACGTTGGCAACCACTGGATTAGAGGAATGAAAGAAGTTAACAAACATTAGCTTGGAGATTATTTTTTGTCCAAAATCGTCTCAACCAATCAAACTTTTTTGATCGTGTATCACCACTCTCTCATGTCTCTTATTACTCTGTT
Source organism: Maratus michaelseni (assembly GCA_963931845.1). NCBI lineage: Eukaryota > Metazoa > Arthropoda > Arachnida > Araneae > Salticidae > Maratus > Maratus michaelseni. The sequence continues at coordinate 260,091,953 of OZ007594.1, forward strand.
ACACTGTGCCCCTCACATGTAAAATGCACGTTTATTTGTTTAAGAAATACTAGTTAATATGTATGTTCATTCCAGCAAGTGCTCTTTTTTTCTTTTTTTTATAAGTGCATTTTAAGTGTTAATATTATTGTAGCTCTTTAAAATTAAGCGTGTTGTTTTCTAGACAATATATAGCCATATTTCACATTAATAATGCACTTAATCGTTTTATCATATTTTAGAATATTTTAACTTGTTTTCATAACAAATAATTCTGATTTTTATTCTAATTTATTTTTGTATGATTTACTCCACCGTTGTTTGAAGTTGTGACTTAATTTAAATTTTTGTCCTAGGAGCCCCTCATTCTGATTTACAGTTTCAAAAATTATAAAAAAATATATATATATACATAATCATAAATGAAATTTTAAATATGTGAATGAATTGAGCCATCTGTGATGAAATACATACTTCAGTTTTTTATGCTTTTTTTGGATAGCTTTGCGCTCGTAGTGCCATCTATGTGCAATTTTTGAACTTTTTTTCTTCGATCATGAGAAGCAGTTTCGTCCCAAACTGCACACTCATACTCAATTACTTGATTTTTTTAAATTTCGTCTAGCACTTTTGATTTACCCTGTATGTTATACTCGACCTTTTTTACAAACCTGTCAAAAACTATATCAAATGTAAAAATACCAAACTCTATTTCAACTATATTTGTCTCTTCTGTGTAATTTTTACAGAAGTCACGATATAATAAACGAGCAATTAAGTGGACTAACCATTTAAATTTGACTACCATTACATTTATATAGTAAGAACAAAATCGAAAAAAATAAATAAATAAATAAACATATAAAACAGAGAGATAGACAGAATTTAAAAAGATATATATGCCTTCATTCAAAATCTACGCGTCAACATATATTGAAAAAAATATATGACCGTTTTTCAGTAATTCCCCCTTTGTTGAAATCGGTGAAATATGAGACATTAAATTTATTAACTATACAGAAAAGAAATATTCTTTTAAAGATTATGTAGACTCATTTAAAAATGACTTCTGCTAAAACAGCATGAAAGGAATATTTGAAAGGGAAATTTTAGCATGTCAGATTTCTAATTTTGTAAAAAAAATTTTTTTTTTTTTTTTTTTAGATTTTCAAGTTTTTCAATTTCATGACTTCAAAAACTTGTATTTTATGTTATCTTTTTCCCCCTTAAAAATATTGCTTTATATATATATCCAACAATCATTTTGACTGTGAAATGAAACTTTACATAAAGAAATAAGAATATCTATCTATATTTATTTATGAAATTTATTCACATCCTACTTAATATAAAACATCTATCAAAAAGTCTGTAATATATAGTAAAAGAAAGTAAACAAAATTCGCTTTCACACAAACATTTCACTTCTTTTCTATTTCAGGAAAAACGATGAATATCCGATAAGTCCATCAAGCAAAAACTTTCAAGCCATTAATTTCTTTAATTAAAACTTATATTAATCTTACATGAAAAATTGAGCTTTTAATGTTTTGAATTCAAAAGTTATGAAAAGTTTTACACAAAAAATATTGTTATTTAAGATGGCTTTATTAAGGATTCCGTGATTTTTTTTTCTCTTCAATTTGTTTTTCCTCTTTCTAAGATCTAATCTGAAATTAAAAGCTTTTGGTGCCATAAAAAGAGGAAAATTTTTGTTTCCTGAGAGGGTGCGTTAAAAAAAAAAAATCATAAGCGATTATTTTGCAATTTTTTCAGGAAATTCATATAATAAAAGAAGTAATTTCTCAGTATAAAAGTAAAATAACAAATAAAATCGAAACACTTTCTATGTGTATAGAAATTCTCTAAATCACGCCACACCGTAAAAAATAATTATAATGGCATTTTTTATTTAAAAAAAAAAAACATGCTTTCTTAATTTTATGGCACCTTATAGAAAATGGTAAGCTATGCCATTGGAAAAAGATTTTGGAATGGATTTAAATGGGAATTTCGCCAAATTAGCCAGCTATCGTCAAGTTGGTTTCATATATGGCAACTTATTTTTCTCGCCAAATTTTGCGATATTTCGCCAAGTAGGCTAAAATTTGGCGCTATTGGGGTAACTTTATCATTAGTACTTTTCAACAAATATTAATTGAATTCATATGTATTCATCAGTACATACTCATTCATATGCGTATATTTCATATAAATGCTGACGTCGTAATTATGTGAGCAACAATGTAATTAAAATGGATGAATGTTGTAACAATGGAGCTATTTTTTTTTTTCAATTAATATTAAAAAATCGCAACGTTATTTCTATGGGGAAAATACAAGTTTTGGGTCGACTTCGCCCCCTCCCCCTCATTAGGAATCGAATTTTAAAAAATCAATGTCCAATTGATATATTGCCCTCAGGAATACATATATAGTCCAAATTTCAAAGCTCTATGTCAACAGGAAGTGAGTAAAAAATGAGGGACAAGATTTGACTGCCACATACATATATAATTGTAAGCTAAAAGAAAACATGTAAAAAATATATACATTATATTTTAATCAAGAAAAATATAACCACAAACGAAACTACACAAAAATCTCTTCCATCTTATCCACGATTCCGAAAAGCGTTCTGTATCTTTAGATCTGTATCATCAGAAATGTTTACAAATAATTTTTACAGTATTCATAATCAGTTTTCTCAACCCGGAATATAGGTTTTTCGGATACTGTCAATTTTCAAGTAAACATTTTCATGTTCAACAAACATGTTTTACAGATATGTACACTGCAAAAAAAAAACATTGTTGATTTTACAGTATAATACTAGCACCCCAGCTGTCAGTATTATACCGTAAAATTAACATGCACTGTAATGGACGACGGTAAGATGTGACTAACTGTTTGTGTAGAAAAACGGTACTGATAATTTACACTAAATATAGCTCTTGTTTAAATTTATATTAATACCACATGCATAAGCGTTTCTTCCTTGACAAGTTACCTTCATGAAATTAACTTTATACAGGGTACGCCATAAATTCTTTAAAACTAGAAAAAAAATCATTAAAAAAGAACAAATGATGCTAAAAAATTGCGGTTTGCTCGAAAAGAATTAGAGGGTGATCGGATTTTTTTTAATAACAAAAATGTTGTGGTTCAAAAAATACCGATAGATGTCGCTGAAATGCTTCAAAATGATTCAAGACGAAATAAGGGCCCGTTTCATGTGCTGAGATACAGAAGCTTGTCAGACGCGTCGAAGAAACGGGTCTTTTATTATAAGCCTAATTTGCATACATCTGCTAGTATCATATTATGCATTTCAGTAAAATAAGCAGTAATACGCTGCCGGCCGGCTAGGCAGCGTATTACTGCTTATTTTACTGTTTATTACTGTTAATTTTACGGTATAATACTGACAGCTGGGGTGCCAGTATTATACTGTAAAATCAACAATTTTTTTATTTTATTTTTTGCAGTGTATGATAAAATAACAATAAAAACTTTAACTATTAACTTTAAAATGTATATTATTTTGTTACTCTTGCATGTATACATTATATTACGCAACTGTACCTCTGCGAATTTCTGTGTTCTTTAAACTATTCTTTTTCTTTACTATCCTTTTTTTATAAAATTCTTATCTATTTATAAATTAAGAATTAAAAAAAATGAGGGTAAATGTTAAATTGCTACTGGTAATTTAACTTCACCCGTCTAATCCAGAAATGTAAAATAGCATCTATAATATCAATCATTCTGTAATTTTCAATAATTGATCTGAATTCTTACTTATTTTCTTACGTTTTCATTGAACGTGGTCATTTGAGAAGATGGTTATGATGAGAATATGCTGTACCTTCATTCGTCGTTGTTGTAAACGTGTTCGCAATGTGGAAAAAAAATGTTGATTTTATAGAAGGAAAACTGTCAGCCCAGACGCCAAAAATAAACTGTTTATTTTACAGAAAAAAATCGCCAGCCTGTTCATTTTACATCAAAATATATCGTAACAAATACAGATTTTTCTTCCATAGATAAACAGAAATTTACTGGAGACTCGCAGTTTTCTTTCTATAAAATGAACAGATATATTTTCTTTTCTTCTAGTGAAAATAAATAAAAAGAAAACTACCCAGTTAAACTGAGGGCATTGAGCTCTTAGGCTATTCACACTAATTGTATATTATACTCTTATTTCAAGGAATTTGAAATAAGCCCCTCGAAAAATAAAAAAATCGACAATATATTAAGGAGGATCATCCCTCACCCCTTATAATTAACCAATGAACACCCAAAACTATTCCCCCCCGGGCATATATCTCTAGTGTAGATAATTGGCCGTCAATAATCAACCCAACACAACCCAAAACTATTCAGGGAAGCACCTTATTACAATGAACATATATACAAAATTTGAAGCAAATTGAATAATTCTGCAGGAAAAATCCATTTATCTAAATTAAGTGGGGATTAGACCCCCGTATCCCTCTTTATACTTTACCAATGCACCCCCCAAACTAATCAGGTAAGCGCCTTATCACAATGAACCTATATACAAAATTTGAAGAAAATCAGATAATTCTGCATGAAAACCACATTTATCTAAATTGAGGGGGGTTAGCCCCCCGTTTCCCCCTATATACTTAACCAATGAGCCCCCAAAACTAATCAGGGAATCGCCTTATCACAATGAAGCTAAAAACAAAATTTGAAGCAAAACGGTTGTTTCTATCAAGAGTTATCGCGTTACGTACATACATACATACGTACATGTCCCAAAAAGGAGTACCTATTTTTAAAAATGAATAAGAAACAAACGAATAGAGTTATTAAAAAAATTCTTGCAGGAAACGGATGTGTGAAGTCTGGAATTTTGTTTAGAACACTTTATTATGATAGTTCAAAATCTGACCGACAGATGGCGCTACAGCACATTTTGGTGGCTATATGAACAAACGGAGCATGCGTGAAGACCAGACAGAAGCAGACGTGGTCAGTGAAAGTTCATTCTAAGACTCCGGCATGTTATTGTGATGAATTGAGGACATATTGAAAATATTGTCATTTAATTTTCAACTATTTCTGATGAATGCAGTAGCCCCAGCGCCATCTGTCGGTAAGAATTTTAACTAACATAATAAAGTTGTAAGGTATTGACTACTCGCATCACGTGAGTAGGCAATGTGTGAATGAGATCGTTTTTGTCCATTAACCGACTATGTGCGTACAAGTTATAAAGGCTCTCTATCTTTCTTTAACTTTCGAAGGACAGCTGAATCCCTGAAATTGTGAGTCGCCGTGTGATTTCGATTATGCAAATTTTCTGGAGCTGGTCGATCGACACGGAAGTATATAAGCAGCGAATTTTGACTTGAGTGCAGAGCTCAGAGGAGCTGGTGAGCGCTCAGCAGAGACTTGGCCTGGGAAGTTGAATATTGCGACTGAGATTTAGGTTTAGCCTTGAGACCTCGCATCGAGTCTCGTGATTAAAAATCAGCCTTAGTATTCTTATACTGGAATTTTATACATTGATAAAGCTGACTTGAACCTGCATCAGTGCTTATGTAATTTGAAGGATAAGAGTATTGAATCGTGATTATATATTTAAAAAGGTTAAGGTTTAATTATATTGTTTCGTTTTTGTTTAAGCTACAAGTGTTAGCAAGAACTCTTTAGTTAATTTAATTTTTTAGGAAAATTTCGTGGAGCTCGCTCAAACTCCCTACTGATTGTGTTAATAAACCAGTTTTTGGTTTTAAAACAGTTGTACTTCTTTCCTCGTGCTCTACCACACAGCGGACATTTTAAGATGGCCGCTAGAAATGGCGCCCAACTTCACGGGTTGTACGATGGCCCACATCCACGAGAGATAGTCCCCAGAGTTTACTTTGCCGGACATTCTGATGTCACAGAATTTTTAAATAAATTGAACGATTATATTGCCTTTAACGATATTCCGGATAAAAACAAATATGTAGTATTGAAATGCTCTCTAAAGGATGAAGCCTTGCTTTGGCTTGAGAACATTGGACGTTTCTTGGTGACCGATGACGCGAAGAGATTTGAGCAAACATGCTCGGAGTTAACTAAAGCCTTTCCTAATCAGCGTAATGCAGCGGAATTAAGACGTGAATTCTATTGTAAACGCCAGACTATTTACGAAAAAGCGTCCGGATTTTTTCTGAGAAAGCTCGAATTAAAAAACAAGTTGGCACTTGACGTTACTCATCAGGAGCTGATGGATATTCTGCTTCCTCTTTTCGCAGTGTCAATCCAGGACTTTATCGAGCTGCGTGCCCCAGCGAATACAGCTGAACTCTATCAATTATTAATAAAGTATGAAGCGCGACATGAGGCGGATCACCATAGACAGAGAACCACACGAGAATTCAACGAGGGGGATAGGTTTATTAATAGGTCCAGGAATTATGATACTGAATATAATGGTCGTAATGTTCGTGGTCCAGTTAATTATGGGGATAGGCAAAATTTTCAAAGAGTTAGTGGTGGTTTACGGAATTATGATCAAACTTATAATAATGGTCTCAGAAGAAATGAGGGGGTGAGCAGTCGCAATAGCAATGGTTTGGATAGAAGGAACGAGGTTAACCCTCGGCAGAATAGTTCGTCCAGGGTTAGACAGTTGGTGGTTGGCGAAAAAGTCGTTCAGCGTAAAGAGGAAAGATCTGGTAAGGCTAGAAATTGTCAGCAGGGGTTAAACTGGTAGGTGGCTGTTGTGCTGAAGGTCAGCAGTCACAGGTTAACTCTTCAAAGCCTTCTGTGATCGATTTAAACACGGTAGTAGTTAACCCAGTGGAATTACCTGAGTTGTTAATAGTTTTGAGTGGAATAGTGGTGAAAAGTATTCTGGATACAGGCGCGGATAAAAGTTTTATATCGTTTGAGGTGTATCAGAAATATTTTTCGTATAAAAGGTTGCGACATGTTAATTTAGTGGTTCAATCGGCTCAAGGGATACAATGCAGTATAAAAGGTCTGGTGGATTTGGATGTAGAAATACGGTCGGTTAAAGCGAGGTGGCAATTTCTAGTATTAGATGGATTAAAAGCACATTGTATTGTTGGAGTTGATTTCATGAAAGATAGAGGGATGAGCCTGGATTTCTTTTCACGTACACTGGAGGTTAATAATGATGAGAATACTTGTACAAACGAGTCCTCATCACTCTCAATTGATTTAAGTGAATCTGGTTTAACAAAGGGGGAGATAAGCAAATTTAATAAGTTTTTACATGACTTCAGGGAAGTGTTTTCCGACAAACCGGGGTTGACACACGTTTCCTGGCATGAAATTAATACCGGTTCACATGCACCAGTAGCAAGCAAACCATACCGTTACGATAAAGTCAAACAGAAAATCATTAATTATCACATTCACAAAATGCTCCGCGACGACATCATTATGCCCATTGAATCTCCATACGCGTCACCAGTAGTATTATGTCGGAAAAACAATGGAAAAAGCATTGAGGATCCTGAGGCTTGGAGATTCGCTATAGATTATCGAAAACTCAATTCAATAACCCAATATCCACAGTATCCAATTCCTGTAATAGATGACATACTAGGCAATATTCAAAGTACTAAATTCATGTCCACACTCGATTTAACCTCCGGTTATTTTCAAATCAGCATGAAACCGGAAGACATACTTAAAACAGCATTTATAACGCATAATGGGTGTTTCGCATTTAAACGCATGAGTTTTGGATTATCGGGGGCTCCAGCCACGTTCCAGAAGGCAATGAATACCATTCTGAAACCCCTTCTTGGTTTCGGAGTTCTGGTATACCTCGACGATATTATAGTTATGTCTGAAACATTTGAGGAACATATAAATTTATTACGTAAAGTTTTCACATTGCTCAGAAACGCGGGTCTCACTGTCAAATTAGAAAAATGTAAATTTATTCGTAAAGAGTTAAAATATCTTGGTGTTCGAATCACACAAGAGGGCATACAAACAGACAAACAAAAAACAGATGCAATTGCGGCAATGGCACCTCCAAAGAATGCGAAACAAGTAGCAACATTTTTGGGTATGGTGGCTTGGTTTCAAAAATTTATACCACATTTTTCAGAAATCTGCGAACCACTATATGCTTTAAAACGAAAGAGGGTTAAATTTGTTTGGTCGAAAGCGGCTCAAAATGCTTTCGAACATTTAAAGAATTCTTTAATTTCTTCACCGGTTTTAGCTCATCCCGATTACTCTTCACAATTTGAATTATACTGTGACGCTAGCGCAGTCGGAATTGGTGCGATGTTAGCTCAGAAAGATCGCCCCATAGCTTTTGCGTCTAGAATTTTAAATGCAGCGGAACGGAACTATTCAATTACGGAACGCGAATGTCTTGCTGTAATTTGGGCTTTGAACAAATTTAGATGTTTCTTCTGTGATATCCCGGTCAAAGTGGTTACGGATCACTCTGCTTTAACAAAGTTAACGCACGGAAAAGGTTTATCGTCTCGAATGGTTCGATGGTGTTTGAAATTGGCGGAGTTTAATATTGTAATTGAGCATAGGGCCGGAAAGGAAAACGCAGTAGCAGATGCTTTATCGAGGAATCCCCAGGAGGGTGTTGAAATAGCTGAAGAGGTTAAGGTTTGTGTTTTGTCGTCGTTGGTTTTGAAGTCAAGAGAGCAACTTATAGAGGAACAGAAAAAGGATGAGGAATTTGGTCAGTTATATAATTATTTACAGGATGCTGACATGGTACAAAGCGCGGACGCGCATATGTTCCAAAATTGGTCCCGGAATTTCAAAATTATCGATGGTCTTCTGTTTTATTCAAAAACTGTAAATTCGCGTGGTGAATTAAAAGTGTATATTCCAGCTTCTCTTCGTAAGGCCATCTTGCACGAATTCCATGACAACCCTTTAGCAGGTCACCTAGGTGTCAGGAAAACATACGCTAGATTATGTGACTCCTGCTACTTCCCTAAAATGCGGGAAGCAGTGCGCGCTTATGTCTCCAGCTGCGACACATGCCAAAAATATAACTATAAAAACATAAGACCAGCTGGCAAACTAATTTCAATTAAAAAGTCCTTTCCCCTAGAATGTATCGGAGTTGATTTAATTGGTCCTTATCCTTTAACTGGAAATAGATATAGATTTGTATTAGTAATTGTAGATTATTTTAGTAAATGGGTTGAGTTTGTCCCCCTCAGAAAAGCTTCAGGAAAAATTGTAGCTAACACTTTATTTAACTGTTTTATTTCGAAATATGGTGCACCATCCCAGGTAATTAGTGATCACGGTCCCTGTTTTATATCCGAAATTTTTAAAGAATTGTGCACACAGCTGGAGATATCTCATTCTTTTACAGTTCCATACCGGCCACAGTCCAATATGGCTGAGAGGGTCAATAGAACCCTCATTCAAATGATTTCTTCCTTTATTGGCACTCATCATTCAAACTGGGACCAATTCTTGCAGCATTTTGCCTATGCTTTGCGTACGGCAGTTCACGAATCCACTGGGAAAACCCCTGCAGAGTTGTTTTTGGGTCGGAAAATCATTACTCCTTTTCAACAATTGATTAAAATTTCGGGAAATGAAAATGAATATATGATTCAGGACATCGATAAGTTGGTTAAGGAAGCACAAATAAAAATGGGAAAGGCTCAGAAAAAACAAGCGTAGTATTATAATATGCGTCGGAGAGAGTTGGAAATTAAAGTTGGTGATTTTGTGTTGTTAGAAAAACATTGGTTGAGTTCTAGTCGGCAGAAACGAGTCGCTAAGTTTGGACCTAAGTTTGAGGGACCGTATAAAGTGTTGGAAGTTAAAGGTAACAATTTAATTATTGATGTTGACGGTTGTCATACCACGGTAAACTTGGATCAGGTCAGAGTTTATACGTTTAGGGACACTAGCTCAAATGGTTCTCAAACGTCAGACGGTGAATCCTCTATGCCTCAGTCAAAGACCTCTCATTCTCCTTACGTCAGTCAATCTTCTTATGCAAATAATTCTTCTAATAATGATAGTGATAACATACGAACGGAGATGAAACGTAAATTTCCTCAAGTTAACCGAGACAGGGTTAACCAGCCAGCTGAACAGACATTACCTAAAGTGGTTCGAAAATATGGCAAAAGACAGCACCCGCATTCGATCTCGACAAGTAGTTCTAAGCCTCCAGACAAGAAGTTCATGCAGAACCCTTCTACGTCACATCGACCACAACACAAGAGACTGTTATCAAAGTCATCGACAGACATTCCTGCCAAGAGAGGCCGGAACGGCAATCCACCAACAGATCTCAACGAATCTTCCGATGGTCAACCATCTCAGAAGTCATCACATCGACAGTGCCAAAGTGACGCACGAAAACGTGGCATGGACTATCTCCCCTCTACAACCAAACGGCGCAGGAGAATCGGCAGAAAGCGGACCTTGCCCTCCACATCGATGTCGGGAGCCTCACGGAAACGAACGCCTTTCGATACTACATTCTTCAACCCTAGAGACAATCTTGCCCAGCGGCACCATCGCCGAGACCCGCCTAGAAATCGTCGAGTCGACACTTCAATAAGCCCGCCTAGCAATCATCAAATGGACAAATCAGTAAGCCCGCCTAGAAGTCGTCGAGTGGAATCTACGAGCAGTCGTCGAGTGGACACTACACGAGCTCCTCCCAAAGGACGTCGCCATGGTTACAACACCCGGCTGCAGGCACGACAAGCGACAGTGGCCTCTCCTTACCAGTCTGCATCAGAACGGAGTTTCGTCCAAGGATTTTGGGGACGCCGCCAGAGTTCTTCTATGAGCCTACAAGCTTCCAGTTCATCTTCACTATAAAATCAGGTGACGACGTTCCATTTTTATTAATTTCATTTAAAGTGCCTATATAAATGTCAACAAGTTCTATGGACTGGACAAAGCAGCTGAACTGTTATAGTTACCTTTCGACCATTGTTTGATTTTGTATCTCGGCTTCACAAGTTGTGCATTTAATTTCTGTTCAAAATTTTTTTTTGCCAAAATTTAAGTTATGATGTCAGAGAACATCTTTCGAGATTCACTGCTTTCATGTTCGAGAGATTGTTAAATTAATTGTATAATTGTTCTATAAGTGTTCTGTGAATATTCTATGTATAAATTATGTATATATTATGTGTATGATTGTTCTATATGTTGAATTTTGAAATATGAATTTAGTATTATGGGTTTTTTACACGCGCCGCGGATAGGCGTGCACGTGTTTTGCGGTCAAGAGTTGCCCTTGACACGCGCGTTCTATTTCACTTTACTAACATTGTTACCAAATCTAACTTTCTCCCTTCGGTCGTGTTCGTGGTCGTTATCGGTTTAGTGTTGTATGTTGGGTTTTCGCAAGTTATGTCGTTTTAAAAGTGTTGTTGGTTATGCACTAGTTATGAAGTTTTAAGTGTTGTTCGTTATACCCTAGTTAGGAACTTACTTATTAGTTCTGCTGTTGTTAATTATGAATATTGTTAGTGTATTTCATAGTTCTGACGTAACATTGTATGTAGATAATGAAGTTTGTTCCAGGAAGTAAATCATCTTGAAGCAGATAGTCTATTTATAAGTTTTTTTTATATTTTAGTTCTCAAGAAGAAGAATTGTCTTGAAGAAATTTGTAATGTATATTTATACCTTTATATTTTATAAAAGAAAATTGTTTCACTTTCACAGCTCTGTTAGCTGTTAGTTTGTGACCATTGTAATTGAGCGAGTCATCTACATTGAATTTCGGGGATGTGAGTTTTTGGCAATTTGGGAATTTTTAGGAAAGCTACTTTATTCTTTGACAGATAGTTTTGTAGTGACGTTCTACTTTGCAATTTGTTTCGGCACTTCATGGAATTTTGCAGGTAAAGTTGCGTATTTATTTTGGCAAGCTGTGAATTTTGTGAGGAAAATTTTGTGAGATTCTTTTGCATGATACTGCACATTTACAGGAGGTTATGTTGAAAGTGTCGTCGATCTGACCAGTTTTTGCGTGATGGGTTAAAAGTACAAAATTTACATTTGGATTCAAAATTTAAATTTACCCGTCACATGTTGTGTTCATTTTTTTTGGACTCTAAATTTTTAAAAGAAAAAGACGATGGTCTGCATTCAACCACCGCTTTTTCTTTCACAATTTCCGGGAGGGGTTGTAAGGTATTGACTACTCGCATCACGTGAGTAGGCAATGTGTGAATGAGATCGTTTTTGTCCATTAACCGACTATGTGCGTACAAGTTATAAAGGCTCTCTATCTTTCTTTAACTTTCGAAGGACAGCTGAATCCCTGAAATTGTGAGTCGCCGTGTGATTTCGATTATGCAAATTTTCTGGAGCTGGTCGATCGACACGGAAGTATATAAGCAGCGAATTTTGACTTGAGTGCAGAGCTCAGAGGAGCTGGTGAGCGCTCAGCAGAGACTTGGCCTGGGAAGTTGAATATTGCGACTGAGATTTAGGTTTAGCCTTGAGACCTCGCATCGAGTCTCGTGATTAAAAATCAGCCTTAGTATTCTTATACTGGAATTTTATACATTGATAAAGCTGACTTGAACCTGCATCAGTGCTTATGTAATTTGAAGGATAAGAGTATTGAATCGTGATTATATATTTAAAAAGGTTAAGGTTTAATTATATTGTTTCGTTTTTGTTTAAGCTACAAGTGTTAGCAAGAACTCTTTAGTTAATTTAATTTTTTAGGAAAATTTCGTGGAGCTCGCTCAAACTCCCTACTGATTGTGTTAATAAACCAGTTTTTGGTTTTAAAACAGTTGTACTTCTTTCCTCGTGCTCTACCACACAGCGGACATTTTAAGATGGCCGCTACAAAGTACTCTAAACAAAATTCCAGACTTCACACAACCGTTTCCTGCAAGAATTTATTCAATAACTCTATTCGTTTGTTTCTTATTCATTTTTAAAAATAGGTACTCCTTTTTGGGATACCCTGTACATACATACGTATACATACAGAACGGGCGGGCACATTAGCTCTCAGGCTTTGATAGCCTGTGAGCTAAAAATAAATAAAAATAAATGTAGATTTTTTTTTTTTTTTTTAATCTAGTATTTGGAGTATTATAAAAGATTCTATGATTCCATTTAAATATATTTCAGAATATCCAAGAGTTATTTAAATTTTAAATAGTGGTGTCTGGCTCAGTATTTATTTTTATTTTTTTATTTTTTATTTATTTTTTTTTTTTTAATTAACAGTTTTTGTTACATTGTGACCGCAGTAAATTAACATTTGTTGACCATCTAGATGGTACGAAATCTATATTATAAAGAAAAAACACGCCCGTCGATAAAAAACACGCCCGTTGATGCATCATTTTGACGATGGCAACACCTAATAAATTTCGTTTTTATTGCAACTTTTTTAATTTCAAAACATCGTACAGTTTTAATTTTTACATCGCCGAATAGGGGAAATTTTTTTTCAAACGCTATTTGTTTGAAAACCGTATCTCAGTTTACTGTTTTTTTATGGGTTTAAAAATAATTTTCAAGCATGTTTTTGTTTTTAATCTATCTCCATAGCTTGCAGCCCGATTACGAAAGATTAATCCGTTTGCATTTAAAACAATATAAATAGTACATCATTTGTTTTTGGCTAATATTCCATAACGAAATTAAAACTTCATCAATAAATAAATAAAGGAATATAAATAAAACACAAGTTTAAGAGACATGTGATAAACCATAGAAATTATCAGAATCAAAGAGACTGCTATAAGTAGTGAAATCTTCGGCAATTTCTTCGGTTATTAACTCCTGGCATGCGGCTAATAGGAGAGTATCGCTTTTAATAAATTTCAAAAGTTTATTTGAATACATAATTGATATTTTCATATAAAAATGGTTTTTGGTTTTACTAGTGAATAATATAAAAATATATTAAATGGGAAAAAAAAAATATTATATGAGTTTCCAGAAAAAAAGTAGTTTTCGCCTAATGTTCTGTAACTCGAGAAGCCCGGGTTGTAGTAGCCCCTATTTATTGTAAAAACAAATCCTTTGAAAATTAAGATACTTTTAAAAATTTGTTATCTTCAAAATTCATGTACGAATAAATATTAAAAAATATATAGTCAATTCATAAACTTCTTCTTATCTGGAATCTATTAAAAATGCGATATTAAATTTATTCACTATACAAAAATGAAATATTATGTTTGAAAGTATTTTGGTGAATTCCGAAATGCTTTTTTTTTTTCCAGGAAGAACGTGAAAGGGATTTTTTTAAAAGAGAAACTTTAATATAAAAGATTTTAGTTTGGAAACATTTTAAATATCTCGTGGAAAAAAAACGAGATATTTTAAACTTTTTTTTTTACGATTTGATTTTTTGTGTGGATTTTTCATGTAAAAAAAAAATCCAGTTTAATTACTTTTAACAGCTTTGATTTTGCATCACTATTAACACCTGTAAAAATATCGCTTAAAAGATTGTCATGGAATAAAAACATAGATTAAAACAAGAAAGAAAAATCATGCGTCATGTATAGATTTTGAAACAATTTCCAATACTTCTAGAATACTTTAACAAAACTTTGCTGTTTAATAAGGTAGCGAAGATGCCTATAGTAAGTAAACATTTTAGAAAACGCATAACACATTTGAAAGCCATATTCCAGCAATTACCGTTCTTAGCCAGAAAGGTACTACATTTTTTTTTCTTTTGCGTAGCCCTGTATATGATCTATAGATATATAACAGTATTAACCCTGACAACAGAACTAGTTACCAAGAAAAGTGACAGAAATAGCCATTGTGACAATAAAACCCTGAAAATTGACTACAATGCAAGCGAGGGCAGGGCGACCAACTTCCAGCAAGCACCAAAGATTGACAACAAAACAAATCAACTACGACAAAAGCAAAAAGATAAGTATAAATTTTTAATTGTAATTTATTTCTATGAAATTTGTGTTTTGTTTATGTATTTTTTTTTCTTTATTGCAAAAATTAGGGGTCTGGTCATCGGTTTGAGGTAGCAGATACGAAACCATGTATGCTAATGGCGCATAATGCATGTAAAATCCGTCGTGGGTGCAAAGTCCTCCAAGTCTCCCATGAATTATACCTCTGGAGGTGCCTAGTCAGGTGAAGGTCTCGTCAGTTGATCAAGGTTCTAAATTACGAGACCAATTCCTTTCTTTTTTTTTATTTTTGCATTTTTTTTTATTTAAATCTACCAATTTAACAGAGTTAAATAGAAACCATGAACCGTCAAAAAAGAAACTGTAGCAAACTACTAGAGAACACTACAGCGGAGCCAATATATAATGGATAGTGGAAACACAAAGATTTAAACTGAATTATGTTAACTTGTCATAGTCTATATTAGCAACTATAGTCAGTGTGAATACGGCCCGGAAGCAAGCCTTTTTTTTTTTCTTCCTTTCCTTATTCGACAACGTACCCAGAAACCCATAATTAATAACAAACTAGAACCGGCCAACACAGTAACAAAAGTGACTAATAGCGTTGCAGCCAATGACACCCAAGGAGCTAGTCAGGTAGATCTTCGCTATGAGGAGTTAAGGTGAATTTCGCCCCGCGGTCAGGTACACAAACCCGTTAAGCTAGGCATTATGCCCGGCAGGTAGAGGCCTGGTCTGCAGTTTAATAATAATAATAATAATAGATATATGTAAGAAGAAGATATGTAAACAGTTGATTTACTGAAATTATATGAACAAACAGGCGTTAAATAACAGAATATAAACTTTAATACAGTCCTAGACAGATAACTCTACAGTACTTTACTAATAATTTCTTTTCAGCTAATACACTTCTCACCCAACATATACAATATATTTATTTTCCAATAGTCCAACTAGGCCTAACAGTGCCTTTACTGGCTATTTCTCATTTCGATGCTTGCTTCACAAGAAAAATTAGAAGACTGGCTCTTTTTCCATTTTGAAGATATTCTGTTCTCGCGATCTAAACTTTTTATAACTCGTACTAGAGCGTCAGTTAATTTTATGATCATGCACGTCATAAAGGAAATTAAGTGTTTAAACTGAAATCCTACAAATCGGTCATCCTGACGTGATGGCGTCTCGACATCAACATCTTGATTTATTATATTTTTAATGCCTAAAAAGTTAATTTTTTGAGATTTTTATTTATTTCCGGATATTTCTCTTTATCTTTAGAAGCTATATATCTGTTTTCCCAGTAATTTCTCTCTGCTTATTGATCTTTATTTTTGGAATCTGCATATCTAATATCTCTGTAATTTCTTTCTTCATTATAACTAACCTTACATGATCGTCGGTCATCATAATTATAATTATTTCGACCATGATAGTAGCCTCTATATATGTACCTTGGGGGAAAATTTGGATTATACCTTGCTTTTGAATTAGGTGAAGCATTTTCTGTTATGTCTTGCGGTATCAAACAATCTTTAGTCTCAAAGTTTTCAGGAATCTTCTTGTATCTGTATTTTCTTAATTTCAAAATCTCTTTCGCGGTCTTTTTGCTCCAATCCTTCTTTCCATTTTCTCTCTTCCCTTTCCATTTTCATTTGCAACCACCATTTTCTTTCTTCTAGTTCTGCTTGTAATTTCTTCTCTTGAACTTTCGATTGCGCCTGTAGTTTTTCTCTTCTCTTTCTCTTTCTCTTTCTTCTTCTGTTTTCTATTTTCTAGCTGCTATAACTACTTCTAAACGATCTTTTATAAAATCTTCATCTAACTCTCCCAGCTTTTAATCAGCTTTATTAGGACAGGTATTGTCGGTTTTTCTGGTGCTTCAATTCCGCATTCCTCGCAGAGATTTATTAGATCAATTCTCTTAGCTTTATTTCGAGTTCCCATTTTTATCTTTCAAAATTGTACTTGGAGTAATACGATTACGGTTTTCACCTTGCTAATTCGTAACCCAACTTTTGATACTGGCGTTTTACAACACTTTAGCTTTGGTTTCCATTTCACTACTAGTTGCTTTTACTTTTAATTATCCTGGCATTGAAAGTTGTTCTTCCTTTTAATTATCCTGGCATCGAGCCCCCAAATTAGGGGCCTGATCTGCAGTTTAATAATAATAATAATAATAGATATATGTAAGAAGAAGATATGTAAACAGTTGATTTACTGGAATTATATGAACAAACAGGCGTTAAATAACAGAATATAAACTTTAATACAGTCCTAGACAGATAACTCTACAGTACTTTACTAATAATTTCTTTTCAGCTAATACACTTTTCACCCAACATATACAATATATTTATTTTCC
Source organism: Maratus michaelseni (assembly GCA_963931845.1). NCBI lineage: Eukaryota > Metazoa > Arthropoda > Arachnida > Araneae > Salticidae > Maratus > Maratus michaelseni. Next base: position 260,109,203 of record OZ007594.1, read on the forward strand.
AATAGTCCAACTAGGCCTAACAGTGCCTTTACTGGCTATTTCTCATTTCGATGCTTGCTTCACAAGAAAAATTAGAAGACTGGCTCTTTTTCCATTTTGAAGATATTCTGATCTCGCGATCTAAACTTTTTATAACTCGTGCATTTAAATCATGGATAATAGTAGCACTAGAGCGTCAGTTAATTTGATGATCATGCACGTCATAAAGGAAATTAAGTGTTTAAACTGAAATCCTACATATATATATGTTCTACATAGTATGCGCTAAAATGTAGTTTAGAGAAAAACGAAAAACGCATAAGACAGTTAAAAAATTCACCTTCAGCAATTTCATCAATAGAGAGAAACGTACTTGAATTCTTTTGTACAGCCCTGTATATTACCTAGAGATTATTATATGCGGCACATATTAAGCTAAAAATTAGTTTAGGCAATAACACATTTAAAATTACTGAAATTACATTTCCAAAAATTATCATCCATAAGCAGACGTTGACGCATGCGCAAAGAGACGATTTTTATGTGCATTTGACAGAATACGTTTTTCGTTTTAAATATATAGATTCTGCAATCATCTTTCAATATACTAAATATAGTTATACTGGGAAATGCACAACTCAATAAAAACGATCTTTAAGCAATCCATGCTCATACTCAGTAATGCTTACAAATTCTTTTGTGTAGCCCTATATACGATCTATAGAATTTATACACAAAACGTAGTCTCAAAAAATTTAGTTGAATTTAAAAACACTTATGATAACTGTAAACGCACTTCTAGCAATTATCACTAATAGACAGTAATGTATCAGAAATATCATATTTTGTGTGTCCCTGTAAATGAACGACAAATGCTATGCATATCATATTCTATATCAAGTATCTTGCAGTAAACCTCAGTAATGTATATTGATTTAAATATATTTGAAAGTGTAGCATGATTAAAATACGCTGAAAACAGTTTTTAACCATTTAACTGAATTCTTTTGTGTGACCCTGTTAATCAATAATAAATTCTTTCCATTCTATATTCTACAGAAAGCATGCTTTAGTGCACTTCAGCAATTCATATCAATTTCATTGTTTTTAAAATAGCATAACATTATTAAAATATACCGGAAACGATTTTCCCCATTGATCATAATATTATAGAATTATTTTCAGAGCATCTGTACACGACATATAAGTGCTTCACATATATTCTATAGTAAGCATATTGTAGTGCACTTCAGTGATGTATGACAATTTCAATATGTTTTGAATAGTGTAACATAATTAAAATAGACTGCAAACGATATTTTCCCATAGACTATATATTGTAATGGAATTTTTTGAGAGCCCCTGTAAACGAATTATATACATACTACACATTTTTCTATCAATTTCGAATACGCCATGGCAAACTTCAATAACATATATCAATAACATGGAAATCCTAGTATACTTACGCGAGTTAGAGCTCGGACAGACAGACAAACCGAATGCATAAACATTTTTCAATTATAAAACAGTCGTGTCAATTATAAAATAGTCGTTCAATTATAAAACAGAGTGTTAAAAACAGTCGTTTTGACTGTGAAACGAAGATATCTGTAAAAATACAAGAACGGGTTGTATTTAATTCTGAAAGGGGGGGAGGGGGGTTAAGTATATTTTACATTTTTTCCTATTTTTGAAAAAATATGAATACACGAAATTAATTGCTCAAGAACTTTCAAGCAATTAATTTGTTTAATTAAAACTTACATTAAGAGTATTTGAAGAATTGTGCTTATAATATTGTGCATTCAAAACTATGAAATATTTTGCATTCAAAAAACGCAGTTATTAAAACTTAAACGAATTTTTTCTTCTTGTAATAAATTTTCTCTACTAATATGTAATTTAAAATTAATAGCTTTTGGTGTTATAAAAAGAAGCCGTTTCTATTAAGGAAGATGGTATTATAGAAAATATCTCTAGAAGCGGCTGTAATGTCTCTTATGCAGTGTTTCCCAGAATTTCATATGATAAAGAAACTTTCCAAAAATTCAAGAAAAATAAAAATAAAATAAGAGCAGAGCACTTTCTTTGCGATGTAAGACAACATTATATAACTTCAATCTGTGTTACGAAATACAACATTTTTATGTTTTACGTGAATATGTGTATAGTACACCAAATATGATATTATACACGACACACGTTCGAGGCACGTCTGAACAAGAACAACTAGATTAGTTGCCGAAACGTCAGTTGAGGCTCACTGTTGAGACCCGAAAAGTTTTTGGTTTCTGTCTGTTTGTTTGTCTGTCTGTTCCGCGATAACTGCCGCAAAAATGATCCGATTAGTTTGATTTTTAATGAGTATGTTGGTGAGGTACCCGGAATTAGCTGTATAGTTTTTAGTTACATTTGGTTCATTTGTTCGAAAAATATAAAACATTTCTTTTTAGGTCATAATGCTTTTTTAAATTTCATTTTTAACTGAAATGAAAATCACATATTTGAATAATAGATTTAAACATAAAGTTATATATATATGCTGAATTTTTTACATGGATATTTTAAATATATCCAAAAGTTTTGAAAATTTGCCTATACATTTATTAGAATTTAAAAATTAATTGTTTAAATTATTGAAAAATGTTTTGCATCTGTTCGGGAAATATAACACATTTTACTTTCATATATTTTACAAATTTTAAAATGCATTTCTTTTTACTTTGGTTACAGTGCCTGCTGTACTTTGGTCTTTAATTTATTAGTTGCTTAGCAACCATATTTCAAAGAATATCAAAATAATAAAATTCAAGTAACTCGCGCTAATTTTCTGCAATATTTATGTATTTTTTTTATAAATGTATTTTTTTATAATCTAAAAAATTACAAGAATAAGTTCATAAGAACGTCAGAATATTAATGCATAAACCGTGTTTAATTTAACGTTTCTAATTTCTGAAACCTTTGAATTATTTTATATGCCTCTAAATATATACGTAATTTTTAAAAAATAATTTGCGGATTGGAAGATGATAAATAATATAAAAAGTGAGATTAAAAAACAATGACTTTCAAGAGCTGACATTGAGGCTCCTGATCTGAAGATTTACTAGTCTATAGCAGGGGTTCCCAAACTATGGTACGCGTACCAGTACTGGTATGCAAAGTTCTGGTTACTGGTACGCAAAAGTGCGATGGTGGTAAGTGAAATGATATACAAGCATAATATTATAAACTCAAAAACGGCATGAATTTATCACTTTGCAAATTTTTGAATGAAAATTAGAGACTGTAAAAGAGACTTTTTTGTTGTTGTTGTTATTGTTGTTACTAGAAATGTTTGTTATAGCAAACTGTCTGAAATCCGCACACGCTGCTTATGATACAACCAGTCTTTCACAATAAACACATGTAATTATTACATTTATACGGGGAAAATTTAAATAATTTGTAAATAAAGACGTAATTTAAAAATTAATCAATGAAACAGTTTTGAACATGTTTTTTAAATGATATTATCTGAAGGTAATGTCTAAATACGTGAAAGTAGGAGGAGCTTGTTCGAATAGAACTTTTTTTTTTTTCTTACTGTTGAGGTTTTATTTGAAACATAATTTATTATGCATTTATGTATGTCAATAGAATTTTTCTCTTCTTCTGTACCAAATGTGTAAGTTTATTTCTATTTTATGGAAATCGGTTTTTAATACAGTAAAGTTATTTAAAATGGTGATTTGAAATCGAACAAAATATGGGAAGTTCCACTTCCACAGTTTTTTCTTTATTAGCATTACGTTTCCTGTCTGGTAGTACGCGGAAGTATGAACTTCGATTTAGTGTCTTCGATTAGTAACTTCGTTTTGATCAGCTTTTCTGAAACATCAGCAGTAGCGGCAGTTTTTAGCTTTTGAAGTAGCTGACTAGGTTTCATAGTGCCAAGTTCAATTCCGGTTATCAATCACTAAATTCGAACGTTTTCACTTTCCTTAAATAAATTAAGCAATCTACAGGGTTCGTACGGATCAGGGAATTTTCCAGGAGTTTCACCAGTATTTTCTTTATAGAAAAAGAAATCTAGGTTAAACTCGAGAAACTTCGACTTCTTTTAAGGAGAGATTTTCTGTAAGAAAATACTGGTACCAAAGAATTTCCTGGTCGCAAAATTCCAGGAGCCGTACGAACCCTGAATCTAGTTTTCGAATCGGAATATTTGGTTAAGCTTTCACTACTTATTATGTCCCACATATTTTCTACGAATTTCGGCTCAAGTTGCGCAATTAAATAAGTGAATTTAGTTTCTTCTTTAGTTATTTCATTAATTTTAAACTGAACCTCAAGTTGATAAAACCAGATATCTGGTCTATCAATCCGGAAAGGTGGAATTTTAATACTCACCTTGTTAATTTCCGGCTTTTCCGTGGAAGGCGAATCACTCTTCACCGGTTCACTCGTAAGCATTTTTTTAACTTAACGGGTCACCAGCTTGTGTGGGGAGTGGCTCGTACAATGTTAGAAAGGAGCGTGAATAATATACGTATTTTGATAGATAAATGTCTTTATAAAACTTATTAATTATCACAAATAATACAGTATCCAAACGATAACATTTTATTCTTTTTCTCATTCTAAAAACAACAAACCTGGACAGTTGCCAGATTTCAAATAAAAAATGTGCCGATAATTTTAACAGCAAAATAAATAAAAATGAAATAAAATAAATGGAACATGGAGTTAATAAAAAGGATATTCACTTGCTTTAAACTGTGTAATCGAGCCACTACAGTACGTCGGTCTAAAAGTTTGGGAAACCCTGGTCTATAGTTTTAGTTCTAGAATTAGACCGTATATACACACATTATTCCACATTTTGAAAATTACAATTACATTGTAAGCATTGCCATTTAACATTAAACTTTTATGTCAAATTACTGTAAAAACACCTGAATTAGAAAGCAGTAGATCAGACAATTCTGAAACAATGCGCTCTTAAAGTTGATGCTTCTGCTCAAAGACCTATAAAAAAATATCAATTAAACTTTTTTACAGAGAGTAACCTTGATTATCTAAAACCTATTCACACTGAAAGGATAAAAAAATGGTATAAACATATGGTACAAATTAAATAATTGTAAAAAAATAATAGTAGATGTTATAAATAAAAAAGCAGTTTATACTAAAAATACCTTACTGTACTATAATTACCCAGACACGGGATATACATTTAAAAATTATATAATCAAATTTAGCAACTTTCTTTTTCTCGAAATCGACTAAAAATAAGATATTAAATCTATTCGACGTATAAAATTGAAATATGCTTAAAAAATACTTATAGGCGCATTCAGAAAAGTCTATACCCGGAAACAACGTAAAAGATAAATGCGAGTATACTTAGGTTTTTTTTTTTTCTTTTTCTTACAATTTAAAAATTTAGTTCCTTTAAACAGCTTGAATTTATATTACCTCCTTTCATCTGCAGAAATATTTCTCAAAAGTTCTGTTAGGAATTTTAAAAAACTCAATCCTTTTGACTTGACATGGAAATATGCGTAAAGAAATAAGAAATTACATTTATATGTGAAAAATATTCACACCGTGTACTATATATATAAAAAAAAAAAATCTGGGTAAAGAATTTGTAACAGGTGGTTAAAAAAGTAATCAAAAATCACTTTCATGCAAATATTTTTTTTTTCTATTTTCAGAAAAAATGTGAGAAATGCATATGAAATTAACCACGCAAACACTTTCTTACAATTTATTTGTTTAACTAAAAGTTATATTACTCTTATACGAAACATTATACTTCCAACATTCTGCATTCAAAACCTTTGTAAATTTTTGCATTAAAAAAAGGTGTAATTTAAGATGCATTAATTCAAAATACAAACAGTTTTTATCTCCTGTGACAGGTTTATATCCCTAATATCTAATTTGTAAAATTAGTAGATTTTGGTTTTATAAACAGAAATACGCTTCTGTAAACGAAGAGACTGATATTAAAAATGAGTCCATATGTGACTTTTATGCAATGTTTCCAAGAAGCTCATACGCTAAAGCTAGTTTTTTTTGTTTTTCTTTTCATAATGTAAGTAAAATAAAAACAAATTAAAAACACTTTCTTTTAGTTGAAAGTAGTTTCGTTGTCAGGAACTATATGACACGTTACCATACATGCACCATATACACGATTATATATATAACAACACACTGTAAAACATATCCCGTATATATAAAGATGATTTTATGTGAAATTTCTGTATTTTAATGGAAACATTTTGTTTGGGGTGGAAAACGAACAATTTCCTGGAATAAACGAAGTTTTTATATATACATATATATATCCTTTTGAACATTTGAAAGGGGGTGCTTTGAGACCTATAGCTACAAATGCTGTTGTCTCGAATTATCCATATATATTTTTTTAACTCACAGAAATACATACAAGACATCAACAATTACATACATCTTCTTGATGAGGACGGTATAGAAACAAGAAAGTAGCCATCACTGAAGAATACAGCTGGTAACTCAACAAAGAGTGTGCAACGGAGTCAGAGGGAGTCGAACCCGTCGGCTGCTTCTACGCTCTCAAGCGATTAGTGGGGTGGTTGGTGTCTTACTTACTCAGCCACGGAGGGCCCTTGTTTTGTCCTTAATCGTTACATAAAAACCAAAATGTCCTTTCCATTGCAGAGAAACGGAAATGTTCTTTTTTAACTGAGATAAAACGGAGAATATCCAGTTAAATTTTCACAATTGATATTTTCGCCTCTAACCAAGTCGTTGCATGAGGTCAGATGGTGTAAAAACAGAGCATTCATTATCTGGTAGCGAGTACCAAAGTTCGAATCCATGAGGAAAACAAGGCGATATAAAACGGATGTGACAATATGTAATATCATGCCCCTTTTTCGTATAAATATGTATCAGTATATATAATTATTATACATATTTTTCTTTTACATTGCGCTATTGCTCATATTTCTTTCTAAAAACAGAATTTTCCACCCTGAATAGCTAAAAAACTTCCATATTCAAAATGGAAAAATACCAAAACGAAAGTTTTGTGAAAAAAAAAACGGACAATATACGACATCTTTTCTGCCAGTACATTATCCGTTTTTACATGAAATTTATTTTACAGTGTATATATATAATATTTTAAATAACCTGACTTCCTTAAACTATTAATCCTATCATTCTTAACTAAATTATTCTTTTGGTCTAACAGACATATCTTTGTGGAATTTTGAAAGGGTTCAAACATATAATCTTGCGCACTGCAAAAAAAAAAAAAAAAAAAAAAAAAAAAAAATTGTTGATTTTACGGTATAATACTGGCATTCCAGCTGTCAGTATTATACCGTAAAATTAACAGTAATAAGCAGTAAAATAAACAGTAATACGCTACCGTGCATACCATAAAATAAATATTTTTTTTCAGTATATTGTTTTAAAACTTCAAGAAAATAATGAATTCAGGAAAATTTGTCGTAAGCATCAAAGTATTTCTAATATTACATAAACATGGTTAATATAAAAAATTTTAAAATATTTAAAATTGAAGTGCAATATTATAAAAAGTTTCTGACTGTCGCTATAAGTGCCAAGATTAAAAAAAAAAAAAAAAAAAAAAAAAAAAGTGTACATAGATGTGTAAAACAAAGTTTTTTCTAAAATTGCAATATTTGCAATATATGTCCAGTCAGAAAAGTACTAATATAAAACAAGATTATATTTTGCAATTAATTATGACATAAACAAATTTGAATGATATTTCGCTTAACGAACACCATTTTATTTCAAGCATAAATATTGCTGCGGAAACTAAATAGGTATAAAATTGCTTTTAATCTTAAAAAAAAAATTGTATGTTTGAAATAAATTTTGTATTAATGTAAATTAACGGTCTCCATAAGCCAAAATATTCAGGCTCGGGTCGATTTCGGACCCATCCAACTCAACATCTACAAAAAATTCCAACATTTCTTAAACAACATTTTCTTACAAATAAATTTCTTTTTAAAATGTACATATTTATACAAAAATTAAGTACAGCACTTTTCAGATTATAAGTCGGCAAGTCATTGAATACGAATAATAATATTAATAATCATTTAGGAGGTAATTATATTCAAATGAAATTTCATTAAAACAATTAATGTAATTTAGAATGAAAGGATTGTGGCGGATCATTCGGACCCATAACTAAGAAAGTAGCCATGATTAACAATAAAACCAATTTATTTTAAATCAGTAATCAATGAAAGATGGATACCGATGATCAAAATATAAGATAAGCTGGAACAGCAAAAAGATACGGAGGGAAGGAATGTTATCCCCAACCAATTTTCTGAATTATAATACTAACGTAAAACAAAATGGCTACGTTGATTGTATTCCGGAACCAAAGAAAAGTTCACCCCAGTTCGCTACGAAAATGTCACCATTTACTCTGAAATAGCACTATACAAAATGTCACTGGAAAATACGACAGTACCACTAATTGAAGAGAACTCCGTGGATTCCAGTATACTTTTATTTGAAGTATCATATGTAACACTTTATTACGTAGACAACTCTCAGTTGAAGAAACTATGCCAAACTCACAGCTATGCGGAATGTCACAGCTAATGGCCGTGGATGGCTCGATGAAGCTCAAAACTGGTCTTGATTTTCCACTCAGGAACCAGATGCGACAAACTCCTATTATACTCACTTCTACGGCCTTATTTATATCCGTTAGACGGTCACAGTTTAGAGATCTGCACAGGCCCGGACTTGGCCCAAGGCCTGTACCCGGCCCGGCAGAATTAGTAGACTTTTTTTAACGGGCCGGGCAGACAAAAAAAAAATTATCGGGATCACGGGATTGGCCCGTACAGACTTCTAGATTTTTACCTGTTGAAACATTTTCATTGCATCGTCAGAATCAGAATATTTGGAAACTTAACATATATTTCCCGTCTTTGCAACAAAATCATTTCATCACTGTCACTATCACATACCAATTTCAAAATTAATTTTACATTTAAGCGATCCGATATAAAAATTTAAACGAAGCCTATGAAATACGAACCATTTTCAACAAATATGAATTTCGCGAGAATAAGTATTAATGTGCTTCACGAGCTGACGGCAACATCAATTCAGTAATATAACATGTCAAGCATAAGAGATCGGCATCGGACATTTTACATCGTTTCTGATTCCGAATTTAATTGCTTTAGCAGACTCGGGTTGAGCCGAGTTCAGGCTTACATTTTTATTTTCTACATAGTGGAGCCAGCTGGAACTGAATTAATTGTTCCCAGGCAATTTTTTTTTATAAAAATAATAAATTTCTGATAATGAAATCAGTGGAAATATACCTTAAGTAGTTCTCAACAACACGAAACTGTCTGAAACATTTTCTGACTTATTTTTAACTGTAAATGCATAAAATTGACAGATTTGACTTTTGAAACGATTTAGAATAGAGTAGTGTTTTTCATTTTTTGATAAATAAATTACTTATCGAGATATAAGTGATTCTTGTCACATGACGACAGGTTTTTATCCTTTTCTGTGCTAGCACGTCCAGAAATTTGATTCAAAATGCCAATTTTGTCAGTATTCTCAGAAAGATCTTTTGCATTTAAAAAAAAAATGGAAAACGCCATTCCATTACATAGTTTCTGAATAAGAACATTTGCCAATTTTATGCGTTTCTGAACAAAATCGAATTCAAAAATGTGTCAGAAAGTAACTACTTTCGATTTGAGAAATGTCTTAACAGAAAAATATTTTCACAAATCTACTTTTTTTTTTTTTGTATAAAGTTTCAAATCTTTTTTCTTTAATTTTGAATGCTGTTATTGTTTTCAACGAATTTTTATTTGAATCTAAGAATCTAATGAGTCTAAGCGAATTATTATATTTATTATTCTAAATGATTTGGCTTCTGAACATATAGCCATCTAAAATATACTGTTAAATCTTTCCATAAATATCTATTAAGTATTCAAGAAAAGAATCTTAATTGTATCTTAAGGAAAATCGGAATTTTTTATGTGAAAATTGAGTTAAACTTGAATTTTACTGATTTTTGCACAGGTCGGACCGGACCGAACCAAGCCGGGCCGGGCCTGTTTTTACTGATTTTTGAACTGGCCGGATCGTGAACCGCGAAATTACAAACGGGCCGGGCCCGGGCCGAACTTTTAATTTCTGTATGGGGCCGGGCTGGGCCTAGATAGCTTTCTTTCGGGCCGGGCCCCAGCCTGAAAATTTCGACCCGTGCAGACTTCTACCACAGTTACCTAATTATCATATCGTTGCTCAAAATAACAGCGAAAATCAGATTTCTGGAAATTTAAACACACTTCCCGAAAAATGAAATGACAGAATAGGAAGCTCATTTCCGTACAAATTTTAAAATTGAGGACGCTACAATCGCACGCAAACTCAAAATCTACTTGACCATAGACTGCCTTCATAAGAGAGTAGCTGGTGTTATAGAACTAATAATACAGAAAAAGATAGTTAAAAAACACATATTTTAAAACTTTATATAAGGATTTTAAAAAAATGGTGATTTTTTAAAATTATTTCCTTATTATATATAATTAAATTTCAAACGATTCCATTAAACAAATTTGTATTATTTATACAAATGAAGCTACCTACTCAATACAACCCGAGCCGGCCCGAATCTGTTGAAAAAAAATCCCTGACGGCTCGGTCTACAGGCTCAGGTAGATTTCGAAGACTCAGCCCGTGGGGAGCCTGTTTGTTGGGAATTGTGGAAGAAATGACATTTTTGCCATGATGCGGCAGTTGGAACCGCCTACTTCGAAACCTAACTTGTTTACAGGCGGAACAGGCAGGGATTTTTTTTTCTTTTGCTATAAAGGTTGGTTCTATAAAAAAAACTTGTCAATATAAAAGTTTTAGATAATAGTAAGAGGATTTATAATAAATTTAAGTGGATTTGATATCTTTTGAATTGACGAAGTTATGCATTTTTTTCTTCTAAAACCGCCCTCCCCCCCCCCCTCTTGGGGCCATTTTTAATGATATCAAAAATCTGTCATACATAAATTTTCGGCCCTTTTCCTAGAAGTAATAATAACTTTAAACGGATGCGATACGTATCATAATTAAGAAATTATGGGGTGGGGGAGGGTTCTGTTTTCACAAAAAGCCCCCCCCCCCCCCCCATTTCCCGCCTTGGTTCGATTTTGCCCATTAACGAACTTGACCGATATTTTATGCCCCTTGATTTTATGTATCAGTATGGAAGAGATTTGTGCAGAATTATTGCAGATATCGTGTCCATAAAAAAGTGACATAGATAGATAGATAGATAGATAGATAGATAGATAGATAGATAGATTAGATAAATAGATAGATAGATAGATTAGGTAGATTAGATAAATAGATAGATAGATAGATAGATAGATAAAGTTTTGAACTGGGGGTGGTTTTGGGTTCTGGGAATCATGATCGGTGTAGATCTGAAATTTTTTTTCAAAAATTCCAACTTAGGGGAGAATGTAATAGGTAGTATTTCTTACGAAATCTACCTAATAACTGGGTTTTGTGGGTAACCTTGAGCTTCTATTCCACGTAAAATTGTGATTTTTTAAAAAATATATATTAAATTCGTGTTTGATAATTTCAGTGCCTTTTTCAGAAGAATGTAATGAAAAAAATCTTATTTAGTTTATTATTTAAAAAAACACTCGCGTCTTCCTTTTAATCTTTCATCTGGTATTCTATAATACAATCTCTTGTATTCCATCTCAGACTAATAGTTTCTACTTAATACGAAAAACTTCCTGCCTTCAATACTTTTAAACAGGCACGTGATAAATTATAAAAAGTTCAATTCCGAAGAAATTAAAATAATTAGTTACAATATTCAGATAGAAATTTTAAATATCAGAGTTATTCATCTTGGAGCATTAATCACTCAAAAAAAAAAAAAAAAAAAAAAATCTAATAATTATTTTAAGAAAAAAGGTTGAAACAATGGTATGAAAAAAAAAACGAAGTATTTGTATTAAAATATTTTTAACAATAGCATAGCACATTTTATCCAATTATATTCGATCAATTAATTTTATTTAATTAAATTTTTAAAGTAAAGCATTTTGAAGAATTGTATTACATTAAAAAAAAAAATTAGAATGTCATTTTATCTCGTTTCCATTAAAAATTACTTTGAAAGTTACTTATCACTTCCATTTTTTTTCTAAACTAATAGATTTGCGTGTAAAGTCATTCCTTTTATTTTTCTTGTATTGAAATGAAACATTATTGGGGAATTTTTATTACGTATGCATTTTTACGAAATTTCCTAATTTTGTAGTGGACTAGCGACTCTTTTAGAAAGGGATAAAGGAATTCTAGTTTTTTTTTTTTTTTTTTTTTTTTTTTTATGTGAACGTTCTGTCAATATTAACCCGTGTGCGCAATAGCAACATCTATACTTTGCTTTACTTTAATTTTCTGAAGTGTGTTTGTGGCTCTCGGAATGTGCTGTTATAGAATTTCGCGGGGATTTTATGCAAATTAGGGTTCGATGGTCAATCTGCGGAGTATAAAAGCAGAATCAAAAGCTCGTATCAGCGGGTTTCGGTCGAGTCCTTCCCTTTGCGGATACTAAGACGAACGACAAGTATTGGAAGCTAAGATTTTGCACGTGTTCCAGATATCGAAGAGTTTGGCATGTGGCTAGAGACGAGTTGCAATTTCGTGAGATTGAACTTTGGGCTATGATCTCATACACTCACAGTTTTTTTTTTTATTTTTTTTTTTATCGGTTATAAAAAGGAAAAAAATCGTCAAATTTAGCAGATTTTTTCCTTTAAAGGCAACCTAGCCATTGTATTAAGTTATTCGCTTGGCGCGGTCTTGAAAATCGCGCCAACAAAAAAGTCGCAAAACTTATGTTTATATGTTTGCGTGAGTGTAAAGCATCTGTTCCGAACTTTGTTTATAGTTCAAATAAAGTTGATCGACAACCGCGGGTTTGACTTAGAAACATTTAGCTAGGTTGTAGAAGTCTAAACTAATCTGTGGTGGCCGTGGTTAAAGTTTGAAGTTATCGGCGAATGCTTCTGAGTCGCCAGAGTTCTTTACGAAAGGGAACTTTATTGAATTAGTGATTTTGTATTTTTCGTATTATTGAATATTTATGTAGAGACTAACTATTGTTAATCCAGCATATTGTGGGCAAAATTGAAAAGAAGCTTCCCCACATACCTTACCCTATTAGTTTTAAATAAAGTTAACTTTATATATAAAATCTAGTTATGACTGCTCGTCAAAGTGACGGCCTTCCCGGGTACGTCACAATTTTACATAATGGTTCTCCATCGTTATTACAGTCAGTAAAGTAAATAAAGAAAAAAACGGTAATTTTTCTTGCAAAAAAAAATTGTTTTTATAATTACATTTTGAAGCACAACCACGGTTCTTGCTGCCGATCGTCATTCCCCCATGTTTCATTTGGCGAGGAAACAAAAAATTACAATCGCCAAATTGCGAGAGTTTATTTTCTTTCGAGGAAACTCTCGATGATGTTACTTATACGATTAAAAGTTTTATGTGTAAACTTATTTTTCGTGTTTTGGTGTTTTTCGGAACTCGTTCATTTTTTTTTTTTTCAATTTTATTTAATAATCTGTTTTTATTTAACCCACTAATATTCTATCCTGAATCCAGCGTTAACTCTGGTTTAATTTCATAAAACTATTTAGAAATGAATCAGGCTATAGAATTTTTTTTCTCGACTTTGCAAAGCATCTCTAATACACTGATATTATTAGTTTCTATAACCGATAGTTCAATTTAGATCAATAACTGTTCTAAAAACAATTACAATAAATTGGAACATACATTGAAAAGGAAAAAGAGTTAAGGAGTTTAAAAGACGATTTCAGGATCAGTGTTTCACAACCAATCCATTGCTAATATTATTTGAATTTGGCTATAGCTTTTTTTTTAATGAGTAGCCAAATTGCAAATTGCCAAATTGCTACCGCGCATGCGCGGCAGCGTATTAGTGCTTATTTTACTGTTTATTACTGTTAATTATACTGTAAAATCAACACTTTTTTTTTTCAGTGTGGAGAATTGAATCTATGAAAGATAACTGCTATCAAAGAACCGAAATAAAATATTATCCACAGTGAAGTTGAAACTGTGTTTTTTTAGGTGCATTGAAAATTGGAGCAGCATGAAGAAGCAGGACTATTGCTGCTACGTAACCGATTTTTTGCCATAAATTATAATGTAATAAAATTCTTTTGTGCGGCCCTGCGAACAAACTATAAATGTAACATATTCTATACTCTTTAGAAAGCACATTTTAGTTCATCTCACTAATGTATAGCAATCTCATTATGTTTCAAATATCGTAATATCAATAAAATTTACCGTAAACGATTTTTCCCCGTAGCCCAATAGCGTAACAGAATTCTTTTGTGAGTTTCTGTAAGCTATAAAGGCTATACATTTCACTTTCAGTGTCAATAATTCTATAGTAAACCTCAATAACATGGTAATCTGAGTATATTTACGAAAGTTAGAGCACATAAAGAATGACAGACAGACAGACAGAGAAACCAAATTGATAAATACTTTTGTAATTTGTTGTGTTCAAAAAGGGGTGCAGAATTAAAACAAAGAAAATATTTCAAATCGTCATGTAAATACAATCAATAATGTTATAACTATTTCATAAATTTGCTTTCGCTTTTTGTATTTTGAGTGAATATTGAAAATTAAATCACTATAAAAAGTTCACTATTTTTCAAAAATCACAATTTTTTTAAACCCCTTGGGGACGAGCGACACACGTATACGTGACGCATAAGATGCTCAGAATCCTCGATTATTCCCACCAGTTACTTTTTATTGTAAGATTTGCCTTATTTAATGACAGCATTTCTGCGATTCAATTAGGCGAAAATTTCTGTTTTGAAAAACCGGTGGTAAAAGATTAAAAATTCTGTAAAGGACGCTCGTCGCGAAAGGGTTAATACAATTTTTTTAATACAATTTTTTTAAATACAATAATATTTTTCACTATTATATTATTTTTAACTCTATGTTATTTTTTAATATACTAGTTTGAAAGCTAAGAAGCTATAAAATTATAACAAATTTCCAAATATAACACTGAACTGTATCTATAGGATAGGCGGCCCTGTGCTAAATCTTCGTCGCTTTGGTTGTAGTGCAGGAGAATTGGATGTCATTGTTAAGTCCCGTGACTGACGGATAATCGAAGTTTTACTGTACTTATATTTTGCATACTTTTTACGAATTGTGTATAAGCAGTTTGTCCTAGTTTTAGAGTATTCAAAAAATAAACTTTATTTATCTATTAAAAATGTAAGCATTTACTAACAAATATCTTCTGACAATATCAAAATACAAAGATTGGGTAACAGTACTGTGTTACAAATTACATTTTATAGTTATTTTTTAACTATATACGTTGTAATAAAACACCAGAAAACTTTCTCTCAAACACATTACTTAAAGTGGAAAACTAACAGATACTATAAGTATTAACTATAATCTTCTACCCGTTTCACAAATGACTCATTTCCCCTTTCAGACAGACTGGTAAATACAGTTAATTTAAAACAAATAATTACTTAATAAGATGTTTTCTTTAGGTCAATACGTTTTATTAATGAGTGATAACGAGTTAACTTACGTAACCTTCAAAAAGTTCAATTACTTT